>JALAZF010000529.1:925000-3325000 GCA_022829125.1 Lathyrus tuberosus | reverse complement strand
ATTAGTACGTCTTTTCTTTGCCACTAACATCTCTAAAAATAGCTAACTTCTATTCCATTCAATAACATCATAATTTCACTGACATAGCATTACATGTTTTAGCTTTTTAATCAAATCTCAACATTGCATTTCTAGATTGAAACTGTAACACCCCAATTCCCATCGTGAATAAAAAATACATAAATAAAAGCAGAGTAACTAAACATTTATTTTTTCGACAGAAACAAGGATGCCACATTTAAATAAACAAAACATCATCCCTGCTCATAAATTTGATACATAGCATAAAATAGAATACCCTCAAAGGGGAAACTTCTTCCAAATAAAGGGAAAGGCCAATTATGGAATAAAGCGGAAAGATCCATAACCGACTTGTTTTACAAAATAAAACATTTTAGAACATCAACTATATACGCAAAAGTACTACAACATACATTCAACAAATGTATACACACACACACACACATATATATATATATATATATATATATATATATATATATATATAATCGTTCCCCGACTCCCGTGCTACGTATCAGAGCAGACACCAAGACCGACAATAGAATGGAGGACTGATCTTCACAAAAGACCTCCAGCAACTCTAATCTGCAATGCCTCATAGAGTATTATAAAACAACAGAAGGGTGAGAAATAACAACTAAATCAAGATTGCATAATAATATGCAAACTCACATTCAAACACATGTATAAATCATCTCACCCATACCTTCACATACTAACACATATAGCATGCCACAAATACAAAACGTATCACACATAATCCAACCACGATTATGACATATGGAACCACGCCACCACATCACCATAAAATATAGCATATATCAATTATACCGACATAATCACATCTTCACACATAATGCATATGTTTATACACAAAACATATCATTCATAATTCAATGCATTTAACACGACTGCACATCAATTCACATATGCTATCACAAGCTCAATCACATAATTACTCCATTCCTAATTGAATATTAATCATGCACTATACGTTATCACAAGTGCATATCACAATGTCTCACACATAATCAATTAAATCATGATTTTCCACATATAAACAATGCAATCATAATCCATGCAGATGCAAAGAGACCGACACAACGACTCTATGTAAATGCATATGCGGTACCGACTTCCAACTTTTCTCATCACTAGTTCACTCAGGAACTCTGCTGGAATCATCGCTTGTTACTACAAATAACACCTCGTCGGGCCAACAATGTTCACCCATTGCTCACACCTCACATAGGCACACAATGTTTATGGATTGCTCACACCTCACATAGGCACACAATCCGATTGCTCATACCTCACCTAGGCACACAATCGTCTATAATCATCGTTCACACCCCACATGGGCACACGATGTTATAGTGGATTCCCTCTGGAACCAATCCTTCGCTCACACCCCACATGGGCACACGACTTACAAGATGCATATCATGATACTTGACACACAAGAACTCATGACAATCAAATGCATCTTCACACATATATGCAACCATAATCATGCATATATTTCAACTCATCAATTCCATACATCCACAATTCAACCATATGAATTAATCAACATCATCACACTCATATGAATTGCAAATCAATTCAAACAATGCATTTCAAACCATAAAGGTCACCACACAACATACATTTAATTTCATATAAACAATGTATTTCACTACACAACAACATCATTAATCATGCATCGAGGTCCAATCCAAAACAATGCACATATTTGCCATAAGGCCACAACCCATCATCACAACATACCGATTGCTCACACCTCACCTAGGCACACAATCGTTTGTAATCATCGCTCACACCTCACATAGGCACACGACGTTTCAACGGATTCTCATTAGAATCACTCAACACAAGAATGTACATCATTATGCTTCACATACAAAATGACTCAAGACATTCTTGGAATGCATACATATTCACAATATACTCATGCATTCATCTCATACAATCACATACAATCTATATACATTCACATCAATGCACTATGGTATGATTCACATCATATAACGACACACAAGCTACACGTTACATATCAAAAGCATATAGCATGACAACACATCAATCACACCCATTGTATGCGGTAAAACCCGACAACCCGACTATTTTTCCAAAAACACAAATTAATTAAATCATCTTTTACCCTCCAAACAATTTTTAACAGAAAGAATATTTCGTTAGCTTTCTAACGCTTCGAACGGAGACCAAAACAGACTTACGGATCAAAAGTTATGAATTTTTGAAGTTTCGGAAATTTTCCATTTTCGCCCAGACCTGCGCTGAGCGCCCAGACTGCGCACTGAGCGCGAAACCTGCTGCGATTTCAGCCTTAAAAACACCATTTTTAGACTTCCGGACATCCGTTTTCGATTCCGTAAAAAGCTGCGATCTCAGAATTCAATATACTACAATATTTCCATCATTAAAAAGCCATCTAACACATTTTCCATTTTTTGAAATACTTTGAAACATAATTTTATCATTGAATTCTAAATTCGAACTCAATCGAAACCGCGCAAAAACACGCAAACAACCATTCCCGATTAAACCCAAACCTTACCCGACTACACTACACAACTTATTCCAAATTCCAACCGTGAAAACATCGATTGCTCACTATTTCATCATTATTGCCCTAACCCTCACAAACTATATAACTCAATCCAAAACTCCCTAAATCATACCAACGAGTATTCCCGATTAAACCCAAACATTACTCGACCATTCTACACGATCTATTCCAAATTCTAACCGTTAAAACATCGATTCCCACACATTTGTTCTTCAATCCAACCAATAAGGAAAAGTATATATTTCAACCAAACAAATACAAACAACACATACATATACATATACAATCGAAATATAATCGAAACTTCTCACCCTTACCCGATTAATCGCGTTTGAAACGGAGCTATTATCAATTTTCCTCTTTTTTCCTCTTCTCCCTTTTCCTTCTCTTCTTTCTCTCTGTTTTTCTTCTTCTTTTCTAACTTTCCCTTTTTCTCTCTTTCTAACCAATATATATATATAATACTTATTATTTAATATAATTTCAATAGGGTAAAATATCTCCAATTGATATTTTGTCTTCTAATACCAAATGATCAATTAATAGAGTTACCTTAAAATACTCTCTTTCTTTCTTTTCTTTTTCTCTCCACTTTCTATTTATAAAAATATCTACCCCCAAAAAGACCAAAATACCCCTCAGCTCAAATATTGTAAGACCCGTATATTTTAGTCCGTATGATATTATGATGTTTTATCATTTTAATCTATTTTTCTACTAAATTTGGAGTAGCGAGCAGATTATACCCGATATTTCTAGGGTGTTCGACTGTGGTCTGGATTGATCCACGTGGTTTCTTTTTAATTCAATCAGACTTTTTCTATTGGCTCGGTAGTTATATTGGATTCCGAATGTTTCTATGTTTTCGAAATTTCAAAAATGTGTTTCTGCCGATTTTTGGGAAAACGGGAAAATTATACCCGTCGTTTAAATTTTCACGGACTCTGATTGTCGTCAAAATTTAAATGGGAGTTTTATATATCGCCGATATTGAGAATTTAATCTCAATATATCTTTCTGAGTTAAGGAACAAAAATTTATTCAGAATAAAATTTATTTGAAAATTTTGGGTGGTTTTAATTAAAATGCGACGGTGAAATTTTTCGATTTTCATAAAAAGTTGTTCGTGAGCGAGTTACGACTCGTCTGAGTCAGAACATTTTTTTAAGTGTGAGACATTAAATAACTAGATATTTTTGGGTTATATTATTATTATATGTTTTTAAGATAAGATCTTTTAGATATTTTGTTGGGATATTATTATTATATCCATTAGATATTTTGTCGAGATATTATTATTATATCCATTAGATATTTTTTTGGTGGGTATATTATTATTTTATTCTTGACTTTTATTTTATAATATATCTTTTTCATCGATGTTTTCGTTTGATCTCGTTTTGCGAGCGTTTAGGAGATATTTAGGCGAAAGGGTAAAACGGTAATCTTGCGGATTAGATATTTTAGAAAAGAATATGATGGGGATTAAGTGGAAAGTTTAGATCATATATATATATATATATATATATATATATATATATATATATATATATATATATATATATATATATAAAGAGAGATTAGAGAGAAAGAAAGTAAAAGGAAAGAAAAGAGGAGGAAAGAAAGGAGAAGAGAGGAGAAAGAGAGAAAAGAGGAAAAAATGGGGAAAACATCCGAATCGGAGCCGGATCTTCGATTAAATCGGGTAAGTTTACTAAACTCGATTATCCTACGATAGTATATGTATATGTAGGTGTTTGTTTGGTTGGTTTTGGTTAGAAAATGTTAGGTTTTACATATTTGAGCAAAATTGGTAAAATCGATAGAAATCGATGTTTTCATGGATGAAATTCGAAATAAATTGCGTAGTTTAGTCGAGGAATGTTAGGTCGTGATTATTGAAACTTGTAAGATTGAATTCGGGTGATTTTGTAACTTTTGACATTTTTGAGAAATGAGGGTTTTAAGAATTGAATCGAAAACGGACGTCGTAGAAATCGTGTTTAATGGTTCTAATTCACAGCTATATGTTAGGTGAGTACGAGTATGTGGTTATTTTGAAGAAAATAATTGAATCGGTCGGATTTTCGGGTGGAAAGGCCAAAACCCGTATGTTTTCAAGGCAAAAGGGGGGTTTTCGGCGAAAACTTCGAAAATTCATATCTTGTGATCCGAAAGTCGGTTTTGATCCCCGTTCGAAGCGTTGGAAAGCTAACGGGATGTTATTTCTATTAAAAATGGTTTGGAGGGCAAGAGATGATTTTAGTTTTTGTGGTTTTGAAAAAGTGTTGGGTTTTATCACGTAAAGTGTGTGCGGTCGGTGTTTTACTGTGTGTTGTGCTTTTGTTATATAACGTGGAGCCAGTGAGCTGTTATATGATGTACTGTGGGTGGCCTAATGGCGTGAATCCTAGATTTTTGGAATTCAAATTGTTGTTCAAAATAAATGAATTTAAATTGTGTGGGTTTTTCTATAGAGCGATTAGGTTAGTAATCGGGGAGTGAAAACCTAAAGCCCTAATTGTTTAGGTTAGCGATCAAGACCCAGCCTTATTGTAGATGTATCTGAGTTGGTTTTAACTTAAGTCCTTTGTGTATTTTATAAGGTTGAAAGTGTGAATCGGATACGAGATTTCATCGTGAGAGACAAATCGATCTTACGTAGCGTAAGTTGTTTGGATTGGAAGCTTGGTCAGGTAAGGGCACTTTCTAACGATATTATATGTGATTGAATGCATGTGTGTTTGTATTAATGACTGTGTGCTTTTGTGGGGATGTTTGAATGATTGTGTGCCAATTGAGGTTGTGTGGTTATATTCATGATTGTGTGCCCGGTTGGGGATATGTGTTTATGCTATGACGCTAAACTTGTGATGTCCATTCATATGATTTGTGATAAATATATGATTTGCGGTTAATGTGTATGTCGAGGAAGACAACACGAGGTGTGTCTGAGCCACCTGTTGGTAATGAGAATTATTCATATGATTTGTGATAAATATATGAATTGCGATTGATGTGTATGTCGAGGAGGACAACACGAGGTGTGTCTGAGCCACCTGTTGGTACTGAGA
The DNA here is from genome assembly GCA_022829125.1 of Lathyrus tuberosus. Lineage (NCBI taxonomy): Eukaryota > Viridiplantae > Streptophyta > Magnoliopsida > Fabales > Fabaceae > Lathyrus > Lathyrus tuberosus. The sequence goes on along the minus strand of JALAZF010000529.1, from coordinate 3,319,312 downwards.
ATTGTTCATATGATCTGTGATAGATATATGAACTGAACTGTCAATTGTGAATTGTGTTTATACATATTGTGTTTATATAAACTGTTGCATTTGCATGTGTGGGTTCATGCATACCATAGTTGTGTGTAGGTAGTTGGCGCCGAATGGGCCAGGGTGATGGGTTCTGAATCATCACCTAATCCCGAAGGGAATTCTACTGGACCAGGTGATGTGACTGAGCCGTCATCGATCCTTTGAGATCAAATTGAGTCAGGTGAATGCGAGGGAGGCAACACCGGGTGTCTGCAAGGGCAACACTTTTGTGTCTACGAGGAAGCACGGTTAGTGAGGACCCAAGGGGGGTATCAGGACTCTCTGCGGAGAGGTTAAATTCCGGGATTCATGCATGGTGAGGGTACTCGATGAATTGGGACCACTAAATTCATGTAGGTATGCATTTAGGATGCGTGTGCATTACATTTGTGCGTTGAATTAAATGTTGTGATTGTTACATATATCATACTGTCATCTCATTTATGTTGCTCTGCATATCATATTGTCATCTTATTCATGTTGTTATGTATATCATGTTCTGCTGGCATGTGTGTATTCTTCCATATATGCTGTTTTTAGATTGTGACCCTCTACTATTATTATGATGTGGCTAACGACCACCCAGGTTTAGAAGTGGTGATATTTAATGTAACGCCCCGATTTTGATTATTTCCCAATTATGTGGAGTCTTTTATTTTAATTGGATGATAAATTATTTTAATTGTGAATTTGGTGTGTTAAATGTTATTTTACCGTTTTGAGAGTTTTCGGGGAAATTAGAATGGAGAGTATTTTAGACTTTTCTCAATTAATGATAAATTAGAAATTAAGTGGAATTAGAATTAGTGAGAAAAATGAATTAATTGATTGTTTGGAAAATGAGAGAAAGAAATAGAAAAGAAAGAAATAGTAAGAAAAGGGAATTAGAGAAAAGAAGAAGAGAAAGAAAGAAGAGGAGGAGAAAAGAAGAGGAAAAGAGGAAAACTAGGAAAATTCATCAAGATCAATCACATAGCAAGTTGGAATCCGGGTAAGGGTGTGAAATCTTGTTATCTTAGCAATGTGTATGATTATGTATGATTGTATTGTTGATTTTGTTGATTTTCATGAGTTTTGGAACTAAACCCATTTGTGTAGAAAATGGTAGAAATCGATGTTTCCGCGGATAGAAATCGATATAAATTGTGTTGTATGATCTATATGTGTGTATGAACCACTGCTAGTAATTGTTTTGCTGTTGGAAATGATTTGGGGAAGAAAATGGGAAAAATTGGAGGTGTGGAACAGTGTTCACGCAGCAGAATTTTTCTGCTTCTGGTGCTGAGCGCCGGGCGAAAGGTCCTGAGCGCCGGGCGATGCGTCCTTTTCGCCGGGCGGTTCGAGAGGCGCAGAGGTGCCAAGCTTCTACCTCTTTGAATTATTTTGGGGATTTGGTGTCGCCTGTGCTTCGCAGGGCGAAGCAGAGGCGAAGCACGTTTCGCCGGGCGGCGAGCATGCTTCGCCGGGCGGTTGTTCTGTTTTTGAAAAATAATTTCTTTTTTTTACAAAATTCATAATTCTCGAACCGTAACTCCGATTTAGGCGTTCTTTATATCGTTGGAAAGCCATTGAGCTGTACATTGTGATTATGATGGTGTGGAAAATGTTGGCCGATTTTATTATGTTGGAAAGTCGGGAATAGTGCTATGTAGCGACTTTTACCGTTTTGACTGTGTGTTTGAATGCGAATCGTACAATAGTGCATTGATGTGAATGTATATAGATTGTATGTGATTGTATGAGATGAATGCATGAATATATTGTGAATAGGTATGCATTTCAAGAATGTCTTTTGAGTCATTTTGCATGTGGAGCATCATGATGTGCATTCTTGTGTTGAGCGATTCTAATGAGAATTCGTTGTAACGTCGTGTGCCTATGTGAGGTGTGAGCGATGGTTACAAATGATTATGTGCCCATGTGGGGTGTGAGCAATCAGATTGTGTGCCCATGTGGGGTGTGAGCAATCGGATCGTGTGCCCGTGTGGGGTGTGAGCGATCGGGTCGTGTGCCCAGGTGGTGTGTGAGCGATCCATAAACATTGTGTGCCCATGTGGGGTGTGAGCAATGGGTGAACATCGTAGGCCCGACGGGGAGTTACTTTGGTAACGAGCGATGGTTCCAGTAGAAGTTCCTGAGTGAACTTGAGATGATCGAGTCGGTACCGTATTGCATTTGCATAGAGTCGTGAGTCGGTCTCTATGGTTTGCATTTATCATCTTTATAATGATGTGTTGTTGAGTAAACATAATTATGTATGTTTATGTGGAATGATTGGGAATTGTGAAATTATGCATGATGAATATACTTGGTTGATATATATATACATTGTGATGTATACGGGTGAGTTTAGGTGAATTGTGGTGAGAATGTGGAATATGGGTATTTTTATGCTAAGATATATATATAATTCTAGGCATTGTTATTATGATAATATTTCTCACCCTTCTGCTGTTTTATAATGCTCTATGAGGCATTGCAGAGTAGGTATGCTGGAGGTCTTTTTGTGGAGCGTGTCTTCATTCTTTTGGTCGGTTGGCTCTGATATGTAGCATCGGGTAGCTAGGATGCATATGATTCTTTTGTGATACATTTGTATATGTATCTTGCTGATGAATGTTTATGTAAACATGTATATATGATGTTGGTGGAGAATATTTGATGATTCATGTATATATGTATATATGTTTGTTGTTATTCAATGTTTAGATTTTCCGCTTTTATTCTAAATATTGAGATGTGGGTGTAAGGACTAAGTTCCTCTGTTGCAAGTTACCCCACTGTTGCATATCAATGTTGAGCAGGTGTTGTATGTTGTAAAATTTGTGTATGATGTGACATGCCTCTTCTATGCCATGTTATAATTATACTCTGACGAAATTTTTAATATGTGCCTAAATGATTATTTGATTATTTGGGGGTATAGAAAGGGGGTGTTACATTAAGTGGTATCAGAGCCAGAGTTGAGTCAGTTGTGTCTGTCTTGTTGTCGTATTATTTGAATTGTTGTTTAACCTTGTTGTTATTTTTGGGAATGATTAGAATATGGCTGGTAGAAACGACAATGCGATGGCTGCTGCTTTGGAAGCAATGGCTAGGGCGGTGCAAGGTGCGCCGAATGTGAATGCTAATGACGAGTTGAGGAAGAATCAGCCACCGGTTTTCAAAGGAAGATTTGATCCCGATGGTGCTCAACTTTGGTTGAAAGAGATTGAAAGGATCTTCAGAGTCATGGACTGTGCGGAGGAGAATAAAGTGAGGCTTGGGTCTCACATGCTGAAGGAAGAAGCCGACGATTGGTGGGTCGGTATGCGTCAAATTCTTGAGGTGGATGACGAAGAAGTAACTTGGGATTTATTTCGTACTGAGTTCTTAAGGAAGTATTACCCTGAAAGTGTGAAAGGGAAGAAGGAGATGGAGTTCCTTGAATTGAAACAAGGTAGTATGTCCGTGGTGGACTATACTGCTAAGTTCGTGGAGTTGGTTCAATTCCATCCTCACTATGCTGCAATTACTGCTGAGTTCTCAAAGTGTATTAAATATGAGAATGGTTTGCGTCCTGAGATTAAACAGGCTGTGGGATATCAAAGGATAAGAAGGTTTTCAGATTTGACGGAATGTTGTAGAATCTTCAAGGAAGATAGCAGGGCTCGTTCTACACATTACAAAAGTTTGAATGAGAGGAGGGGAAAACAACAAGCTAGAAGTGGACCGTATGTGACACCCGCTGATAAGGGCAAGCATAGGGGAAACTTTGAGAAGAGATCTGGAGGAGGAGGTTCCGGCCCCCTTAAGTGTTATAAGTGTGGTGAATTAGGTCATAAATCATTTGAGTGTGGGAAGACTGTGTTGAAATGTTCCAACTGTGGAGGCCTTGGGCATGCTGCTACAGATTGTAGAAGGAACATGGTGAAGTGTTATAATTGTGGAGAAGTTGGTCACATTAGTACTAAGTGTACTAAGCCGAAACAAGCTCAAGCGGGCGGAAAGGTGTTTGCATTGGCGGGGACTCAAACTACTAGTACAGACCGTTTGATTAAAGGTACATGCTTTATTAATAGTACGCCTTTAGTTGCTATTATTGATACGGGAGCGACTCATTCGTTTGTTTCGTCTGAGTGCGCGAAGCGTTTGAATCTTGTGTTATCTGTGATGGATGGTAAGATGGTTATTGACACTCCAGCGATGGGGTCAGTAACTACTTCGTTGGTTTGTTTAAGTTGTCCTTTGACCATTTATGGTAAAGACTTCGAGATGGATTTAGTGTGTTTGCCGTTGGAAGGTTTAGACGTAATCTTGGGTATGAACTTGTTGCGATTTAATCGAGTTCATATAGATTGCTATCACAAGTTGGTAAGGTTTCCTTCTTTGGAAGATGATGAAGATTAGAGTGTCCTATCCACTAAAGAATTGAAGAAACTTTTAGCGGACGAAGGTCAATTGTTCGGGGTGTTTGCATCATTGTCTGTGGATGGTCAAGTGTCACTTGATGTGTTTCCTGTTGTTTGTGATTTTCCTGAGGTGTTTCCTGAGGATATTGAGGATGTACCGCCGGAGAGAGAAGTTGAGTTTTCTATTGATCTAGTTTCGGGTACGAGACCGATTTCGATGGCACCGTATCGTATGTCGGCATCGGAGTTGGTAGAATTAAAGAGGCAATTGAATGACTTGTTGGACAAGAGATTTGTAAGACCAAGTGTTTCTCCATGGGGTGCTCCGGTATTGTTGGTAAAGAAAAAGGATGGGAGTATGCGGTTATGCATTGATTATCGACAATTGAACAAGGTGACAATTAAGAACAAGTATCCGCTTCCAAGGATCGATGATTTGATGGACCAATTGGTTGGTGCGCGTGTTTTTAGCAAGATTGATTTGAGATCGGGATATCACCAGATTCGTGTGAAAGAGGAGGATATTCAAAAGAAGGCCTTTAGGACACGGTATGGCGATTACGAATATTCTGTGATGCCATTCGGGGTTTCTAATGCACCGGGTGTGTTCATGGAATACATGAATCGTATCTTTCATGAACAGTTAGATCATTTTGTGGTTGTGTTCATCGATGATATTTTGATTTATTCTAAGTCTCAAGAGGAGCATGAAGAGCATTTGAGAATTGTGTTGCAAATTTTGAAAGAGAAACGATTGTATGCTAAGTTATCGAAATGTGAGTTTTGGTTATCGGAAGTAAGTTTTCTTGGACATGTTATTTCCGGTAGTGGTATTAGTGTTGATCCATCCAAGATTGATGCAGTGATGCAATGGGAGGCTCCTAGATCGGTTACGGAGATTCGAAGCTTTTTAGGATTGGCGGGTTAATATCGGAGGTTTATTGAGGGATTCTCGAAGTTGGCACTTCCGTTAACGCAATTAACTTGTAAGGAAAAGACTTTCGTTTGGGATATTCATTGTGAAGAGAGTTTCAATGAGTTAAAAAAAAGGTTGACAACAGCTCCGATCTTGATTTTTCCAAATCCTACAGAACCATTTGTTGTGTATTGTGATGCTTCATTGGTTGGTTTAGGTGGTGTTTTGATGCAAGATGGAAAAGTTGTGGCGTATGCTTCAAGACAATTGAGAGTACATGAAAAGAATTATCCTACGCATGACTTGGAGTTGGCGGCCGCGGTGTTTGTTTTGAAAATTTGGAGACACTATCTTTATGGTGCAAGATTTGAAGTTTTTAGTGATCACAAGAGCTTGAAATATTTATTTGATCAAAAAGAGTTGAACATGAGACAAAGAAGGTGGTTAGAGCTTTTGAAGGATTATGATTTTGGTTTGAATTACCATCCGGGCAAGGCAAACGTGGTGGCCGATACTTTGAGTCGGAGGTCGTTACATATGTCTGCATTGATGGCGAGAGAATGGGAACTTTTGGAGAATTTTAGAGACTTGAGTTTGGTTTGTGAAATGACGCCGAGAAGTGTGAGACTTGGTATGCTACATGTTACGAATGATTTTCTTGCAACCGTGTGTGAAAAGCAAAAGTTGGACTTGAAGTTTGTTGATTTGATGTTGAATGAGAATGAAGATTTCAAGGTTGATAATTTTGGAGTTTTGAGATTCCGTGGTCGTGTTTGTATTCCCGATGATGTAGAGTTGAAAAAGATGATATTGGAAGAAGGACACCGAAGTAACTTAAGTATTCATCCGGGAGCGAATAAAATGTATCAAGATTTGAAGAAACTCTTTTGGTGGTCCGGATTAAAGAGAGATGTGGCTCAATTTGTGTATGGGTGCTTAACTTGTCAAAATTCGAAGGTAGAACATCAAAAGCCTAGTGGATTGATGCAACCGTTGGGCATTCCGGAGTGGAAATGGGATAGTATATCGATGGATTTTGTTACGGGATTGCCGAATACGCAAAGAGGTCATAATGCTATTTGGGTAATTGTTGATAGGCTTACTAAATCTGCTCATTTCATTCCAATTGATATTAGTTATCCTTTGGAGAGGTTAGCCGAGATTTATGTTCTTGTGGTTGTGAAGCTACATGGATTTCCGAAGAGTATTGTATCGGATAGAGATCCTAGATTCACATCGAGGTTTTGGGAGAGTCTACAAAAGGCTTTGGGTTCTAAGCTAAGATTGAGTTCGGCTTATCATCCGCAAACGGATGGTCAAACCGAGAGGACCATTCAATCGTTGGAGGATTTATTGCGTGCTTGTGTGCTCGAGCAAGGTGGTGCTTGGGATAATTATTTGGCGTTGATTGAATTCACTTACAATAATAGTTTTCATTCAAGTATAGGTATGGCACCATTTGAGGCTTTATATGGTCGGAGATGTCGAACACCTTTGTGTTGGCATGAAACAGGTGAGAGGACGGTAGTTGGACCGGAGATAGTACAACAAACGACGGAGAAAGTGAAGTTTATCCGTGAGAAGATGAAAGCTTCTCAAAGTAGACAAAAGAGTTATCATCACAAGAGGAGAAAAGATCTTGAGTTTCAAGAAGGCGACCATGTGTTTTTGAGAGTTACACCGGTTACGGGTGTGGGTCGTGCTTTGAAGTCAAAGAAGTTGACTTCTCGTTTTATTGGTCCGTATCAGATTTCTGCACGAGTTGGTGCCGTGGCTTACCGTGTGGCGTTGCCTCCGAATCTTTCTAATTTGCATGATGTATTCCATGTTTCGCAACTTCGGAAGTATGTTCCGGATCCGTCACATGTTATTCCTATGGACGAGGTTGAAGTGAGAGATAACCTTACGGTGGAAGCTTTACCGATTAGGATTTTGGATCGTGAAGTTAAGAAGCTCGGAGGCAAGGATATTTCTCTTGTAAAGGTAGCGTGGGGAGGCGCTGCGGAAGGCAATATGACTTGGGAACTAGAGAGTGGGATGCGAGAGTCGTATCCGGAGTTGTTTGATTCAGGTATTATTTTCGAGGACGAAAATTTCTAAAGTGGGGGAGAGTTGTAACGCCCCGATTTTGATTATTTCCCAATTATGTGGAGTCTTTTATTTTAATTGGATGATAAATTATTTTAATTGTGAATTTGGTGTGTTAAATGTTATTTTACTGTTTTGAGAGTTTTCGGGGAAATTAGAATGGAGAGTATTTTAGACTTTTCTCAATTAATGATAAATTAGAAATTAAGTGGAATTAGAATTGGTGAGAAAAATGAATTAATTGATTGTTTGGAAAATGAGAGAAAGAAATAGAAAAGAAAGAAATAGTAAGAAAAGGGAATTAGAGAAAAGAAGAGGAAAAGAGGAAAACTAGGAAAATTCATCAAGATCAATCACATAGCAAGTTGGAATCCGGGTAAGGGTGTGAAATCTTGTTATCTTAGCAATGTGTATGATTATGTATGATTGTATTGTTGATTTTGTTGATTTTCATGAGTTTTGGAACTAAACCCATTTGTGTAGAAAATGGTAGAAATCGATGTTTCCGCGGATAGAAATCGATATAAATTGTGTTGTATGATCTATATGTGTGTATGAACCACTGCTAGTAATTGTTTTGCTGTTGGAAATGATTTGGGGAAGAAAATGGGAAAAATTGGAGGTGTGGAACAGTGTTCACGCAGCAGAATTTTTCTGCTTCTGGTGCTGAGCGCCGGGCGAAAGGTCCTGAGCGCCGGGCGATGCGTCCTTTTCGCCGGGCGGTTCGAGAGGCGCAGAGGTGCCAAGCTTCTACCTCTTTGAATTATTTTGGGGATTTGGTGTCGCATGTGCTTCGCCGGGCGAAGCAGAGGCGAAGCACGTTTCGCCGGGCGGTGAGCATGCTTCGCCGGGCAGTTGTTCTATTATTGAAAAATAATTTCTTTTTTTTACAAAATTCATAATTCTCGAACCGTAACTCCGATTTAGGCGTTCTTTATATCGTTGGAAAGCCATTGAGCTGTACATTGTGATTATGATGGTGTGGAAAATGTTGGCCGATTTTATTATGTCGGAAAGTCGGGAATAGTGCTATGTAGCGACTTTTACCATTTTGACTGTGTGTTTGAATGCGAATCGTACAATAGTGCATTGATGTGAATGTATATAGATTGTATGTGATTGTATGAGATGAATGCATGAATATATTGTGAATAGGTATGCATTTCAAGAATGTCTTTTGAGTCATTTTGCATGTGGAGCATCATGATGTGCATTCTTGTGTTGAGCGATTCTAATGAGAATCCGTTGTAACGTCATGTGCCTATGTGAGGTGTGAGCGATGGTTACAAATGATTGTGTGCCCATGTGGGGTGTGAGCAATCGGATCGTGTGCCCGTGTGGGGTGTGAGCGATCGGGTCGTGTGCCCAGGTGGGGTGTGAGCGATCCATAAACATTGTGTGCCCATGTGGGGTGTGAGCAATGGGTGAACATCGTAGGCCCGATGGGGAGTTACTTTGGTAACGAGCGATGGTTCCAGTAGAAGTTCCTGAGTGAACTTGAGATGATCGAGTCGGTACCGTATTGCATTTGCATAGAGTCGTGAGTCGGTCTCTATGATTTGCATTTATCATCTTTATAATGATGTGTTGTTGAGTAAACATAATTGTGTATGTTTATGTGGAATGATTGGGAATTGTGAAATTATGCATGATGAATATACTTGGTTGATATATATATATACATTGTGATGTATACGGGTGAGTTTGGGTGAATTGTGGTGAGAATGTGGAATATGGGTATTTTTATGCTAAGATATATATATATAATTCTAGGAATTGTTATTATGATAATATTTCTCACCCTTCTGCTGTTTTATAATGCTCTATAAGGCATTGCAGAGTAGGTATGCTGGAGGTCTTTTTGTGGAGCGTGTCTTCATTCTTTTGGTCGGTTGGCTCTGATATGTAGCACCGGGTAGCTAGGATGCATATGATTCTTTTGTGATACATTTGTATATGTATCTTGCTGATGAATGTTTATGTAAACATGTATATATGATGTTGGTGGAGAATATTTGATGATTCATGTATATATGTATATATGTTTGTTGTTATTCAATGTTTAGATTTTCCGCTTTTATTCTCAATATTGAGATGTGGGTGTAAGGACTAAGTTCCTCTGTTGCAAGTTACCCCACTGTTGCATATCAATGTTGAGCAGGTGTTGTATGTTGTAAAATTTGTGTATGATGTGACATGCCTCTTCTATGCCATGTTATAATTATACTCTGACGAAATTTTTAGTATGTGCCTAAATGATTATTTGATTATTTGGGGGTATAGAAAGGGGGTGTTACATTTAAGGTATCCAGGTGTCGTGAAGGCTTGTAAGATGCGATGTCTCGGGGCTAGGAATTCAAGATCAGCTTAGGGTCATGTTTTGAGGTTGTCCATGTTGTTGTTGTTGTTATTGTTAAACCTGAGTGCTTATTGTTATGTGTATGGACAAATATTTATACTAGTGGGCATTACGCTGGTCCTATGTATGGAAAAGACTTAGATCGAAAGCTCGTACTCTGATTAATCATTTTTATTATTTTCCTGAAAAGACAGTGGTCAATATTATGTATGGCATTCAAAAAAAAGAAAAAAATATACACTCCCGCTGTTAAAAATCGGGGTATTACATAGTGGTATCAGAGCTTTGGTCTAAGATTTTCATGGGGTTGTGAGTCGGGTGTCCTAAGCTGATCAAGTGTCGGGTTTAGTGGGAGTAAATGTGTGGAGTCCTATGTGTTATGTGGTTTGTGTCTTGAGTCCAGCATGATATGTGCCTAGGTAATCATTTGTTTCTTAACTGAAGTTGAGGTCTCCCATAGTACTTCAGTAAGAAGCTTAGTTAAACCCCTTGAGCATTTGTCGACGTTGGTCGACATGTGTCTCCGTTTTCTCTAGAGGTAGTGAGCTAGAGGTGGTGAGATTGAATCGAGTAAGAACTATAAGGTTTTCTGCAGTAATGCTATGGATGAGAGGTTTTGTTTGTTCTTATCACTCCGAGGTGTTTAGTAGGGATGAGTGGAAGTCAAGGTTTCAAAGGATTGTAAGCAAGGACTTGATTTGGAGGACCTTTTGAGAGAAAAATGATTGGATGTTCATTCCGGTGAGTTTTGAATGAGAGGAGATGCAGGTTATGGACTATGAAAAAGGTGATATTTCTTTGGAATCAAAGAGCAGTTATAGATGTCGTTTGGAGACAATTACTATACTTGGAGATTAATAGGACATCTTCTCTAGAAAGAAAACGGGTTGCACGTTGAAAGTGGCCGAAACCTAGGAAAGTTGAAGGAAGGTTATACGATTGGTAGGTGCTTGAGGGTTTAATTTGGTTTCTTAAGCTAGGTTAGATAGGTGACTAAATACCGTAAGGATGAATCATGTGATGTTAAAGGAAGGAAACCAAGTATCACATGGATAATTTTTAGTAGAAGTGACCATCAGTGGAGTTGTCTTCAAAAATTAGAAGTAGGAGGTTGGGAGAGAATGAGTGTTACGGTTTATAGGAGGAAAAGGTAGAAGTAGCACCACGGATCTAAGAAATTATATGAGTAGAGTAGGGAAGTGCTAAAGCAATTCAAGTATGGGTGACATGGTTTGCTAGAAATATCATACCGCGGGTAGACAATGGGTTGTTAGAAGAGTGATAAGACGCTGAAAGTTAATATCTGGAAGGACACAGAGCCATGTATGAAGAATTAATGAATGGGGTTATATGGTGTAACAAGTATATAGATTTCGTGAAGATCAAAGTTAGATTTGGATTTAGGGATCGAACCTGAGAATAAAGAAAAGTTAGCAAAGGAATTTTGATTGGGTAGTTGCTCTTTAAAAGTCAAGCGTTAAGATTGGAGATAAGTGCTCAGTGACTAGATGGAGGAGTAAGATATGTCTGTTTTGGAAGGATGATTCTTGTAGAGTGTTAGATCGTAGGGTGATAATGTTGGTTGATACCTTAGAAAAAGCTAGGATTAAATAAGAAACTGAAGAGTGAATGGATGTGTCCTGATGTTTAGCAAGAACTTATGCGAAAGAGGATTGGGTTGTGTTATAAAAGGATATTATGACCATTGGATAGTCATAAGCAATTGAAGATAGATAGAACAACAAAGAGTAGGTTTGATAGGACGAACATTGGTTTGGAACGAGGATATTTAGATTGGGTGAAGGAGAGTAAAGATGTGGGTTAAAGTTGACAAGATGGAGGTCGTGGTAGGTTGGGAAACGACTATAGGCGTTTGGTTGCTAAGATTTTTGAAGTTGGAAACTCCTAGATGTTATATGAGGATCTAGTATAAGGGACTTTGGAGTTGCAGTATCGTAAAGGTGGTTACAAAGGAAGAATAAGGTTGTATGCAAGCAAGAAAGTGCTCAGGTAACACAAATTTTTTAATAAGAAGGTTGACTACCTCGTTGCTTAGGAAGGACTACCAAGGATATGGCCCAAATGGAAATGGGAAGGATACTAAGCATTTCCTCAAGAGTGTATGCTATAGATGATGGGGTTGCGCTCGGACGTAAAGTTGATATTTCAGAAGCGGTATAAGTGGTAAGAGAATAATCCTGCGGTTGGAAATTTTGATATCACAAGGTTAATGAGTAGTGTATTAGTGACTAGATGGGTGGTTATATTCAGAATTAGGATGATGAAGTTACTAAGTGAAAAGCCTATTGGAGATTCCACATGAGACATGAGAAGTCTGGACGAGGTTAAGTACATTATGTCATTGATGAACGGATGGGTGGAGTGAAAAGATTGGTTTTGAGAAATCGGCGTTAAAACAAAGTTTGAGAGGAACGGTTAGAGAGGTGGATTAGGGCGATTTAGAATTCGTGCAAGAAATGACCTCGCCCATGAACTGGAAAAAGTAATGGTAAATGTATGCTTAAGAGTTGAAGGTACAACTAGATTGGGTCACCTAAGGTGCATAGGGTATATTCGGAAGTAGATAGGATTAAACATTTGCCTATTTGGACGAATCAAGGATGAAGTGGAAATGTTTGGCGGAGACTAGTAAGGCTTGGATTCGTTGTACTTGTTATAATGAAGACTAGAGAAGCATAATGGAAAATAGGCATTGAGAAATTATTGGACATCAGAGGTTGACATCGAGAACAGTTTGACAATAGAAGATGAGATAGGGGGACAATAAAAAATGGTTTGATTGATGAGCTCGTTGAGGGAAATAGAATTTAGTTGTAAGAGGAAAAGGAAACTCAATGAATTTGTGGAAGCTGATGTAGGATGATACGAAAGGCGTGGTATGTCAAATGGGGATAGACAACGATGAGGAACGTTTAAGGTTAAGGCATACGAGAGTAAACTAAGTTATGACTTGGAACTGAGGTAGTTATGTTAGAGTGTGATCCAATAGTTTAAGTCTGGGGTAGAGGGCTTTTGTGTATTGTAGAGGGCATAATGGGCACATGAAAGAAAATTTAGGGAAGTTTCAATCACCAACCGGACGTTGGGATGGTAATGGGAATGAATTTGGATGGGAACATATATAGGTCGCCATGGTATTGAGATGGAAGGAATAACTAAGGAATTATGGACCTTGGGAAAAATATGGAGTTCTCTACTTAGATGACTACTTCGTTTGGAGTGAAATAGGTTGAATTTGTACTCGGGTATTAGCTGTTACTGCTTTGAGAGGTACTCAGCAGATTGTTCCGAGCTAAGTAAGCGTGTAGGAAACTGTATCTTGTGTTGGGAGATTGTGTCTCACGGTCGAGAGCGAAGTAACGGGACATGGGGGGAAACATTTAGGAAACCTCGAAGCGATTGTTGGACCCTTGTGCCTCACATATATTTGAGAACAAGTTGAGAATGACACTATCGTAGTTAGGTAATGATGATTTATTCCACCATCATGGTTGTCGCCTACTTATTGACAAATTGAGAAACTGATCATCCTTAATCTGTTGTTGATAGTAGACAAGATTGTGTTGAATGGAATGAATGATTCTTGACGGCTTAGATAGTGTGCGGTTTTAGCGTTGCGTCCAGAGTCCGAGTCACTGTGACTTTGTAGAGGGTTGCAATAGGTGCGCAGTCGTTCTAGTGAGTGTGTTAGTGATAAATTGGTAGGTTGTTACATTTACCTCGAGTTTCGAGGATGAAACTCCTTTTTGGTGGGTAGTAATGTAAGACCCGTATATTTTAGTCCGTATGATATTATGATGTTTTATCATTTTAATCTATTTTTCTACTAAATTTGGAGTAGCGAGCAGATTATACCCGATATTTCTAGGGTGTTCGGCTGTGGTCTGGATTGATCCACGTGGTTTCTTTTTAATTCAATCAGACTTTTTCTATTGGCTCGGTAGTTATATTGGATTCCGAATGTTTCTATGTTTTCGAAATTTCAAAAATGTGTTTTTGCCGATTTTTGGGAAAACAGGCAAATTATACTCGCGTTTAAATTTTCACGGACTCCGATTGTCGTCAAAATTTAAATGGGAGTTTTATATATCGCCGATATTGAGAATTTAATCTCAATATATCTTTCTGAGTTAAGGAACAAAAATTTATTCGGAATAAAATTTATTCAAAAATTTTGGGTGGTTTTAATTAAAATGCGACGGTGAAATTTTTCGGTTTTCATAAAAAGTTGTTCGTGAGCGAGTTACGACTCGTCTGAGTCAGAACATTTTTTTAAGTGTGAAACATTAAATATCTAGATATTTTTGGGTTATATTATTATTATATGTTTTTAAGATAAGATCTTTTAGATATTTTGTTGGGATATTATTATTATATCCATTAGATATTTTGTCGAGATATTATTATTATATCCATTAGATATTTTTTTTGGCGGGTATATTATTATTTTATTTTTTACTTTTATTTTATAATATATTTTTTCATCGATGTTTTCGTTTGATCTCGTTTTGAGAGCGTTTAGGAGATATTTAGGCGAAAGGGTAAAACTGTAATCTTGCGGATTAGATATTTTAGAAAAGGATATGATGGGGATTAAGTGGAAAGTTTAGATCATATATATATAAAGAGAGATTAGAGAGAAAGAAAGTAAAAGGAAAGAAAAGAGGAGGAAAGAAAGGAGAAGAGAGGAGAAAGAGAGAAAAGAGGGAAAAATGGGGAAAACATCCGAATCGGAGCCGGATCTTCAATTAAATCGGGTAAGTTTACTAAACTCGATTATCCTACGATAGTATATGTATATGTAGGTGTTTGTCTGGTTGGTTTTGGTTAGAAAATGTTAGGTTTTACATATTTGAGCAAAATTGTTAAAATCGATAGAAATCGATGTTTTCACGGATGAAATTCGAAATAAATTGCGTAGTTTAGTCGAGGAATGTTAGGTCGTGATTATTGAAACTTGTAAGATTGAATTCGGGTGATTTCGTAACTTTTGACATTTTTGAGAAATGAGGGTTTTAAGAATTGAATCGAAAACGGACGTCGTAGAAACCGTGTTTAATGGTTCTAATTCACTGCTATATGTTAGGTGTAACACCCCTTTCTATACCCCCAAATAATCAATTAAATCATTTAGGCACGTATTGAAAATTTCATCAGAGTATAATTGTAACTACGGCATAAAAAGATAATGTCACATTATGCATGAAATTAAACACATACAACACCTTCTCAAAAAGATATACAACAGTGGGGTAACTTTCAACACTAAAGGATCTCAGTCCTTATACCCACATGTCAACATTTAGAATAAAAGCGGAAAATCTAAACATTGATAACATCAAACATATATACATTATATATATATATATATATATATATATATATATATATATATATATATATATACACATCAACAAGTATGATACAACAACATCATTCATGTTTATATACACAAATTCATCAGCAAGCTACATACACAAATGTATCACAAAAAGGAATCAAACATAAGCATCCTAGCTACTCGATGCTACATATCAGAGCCAACCGACCAAAAAGGAAATGAAGCCACGCTTCACAAAAGACCACCAGATACCTAATCTGCAATGCCTCATAGAGCATCATAAAATAGCAGAAGGGTGAGAAATATTATCATAATAACAATGCATATAATTATATATCTCAACATAAAAATACACATATACCACATATTCTCACCATTCCATCATACCACATAAACATACATATTATGTTTACTATGTCACAATCATCACATCTCACTCAATATACATCGCAAGGCATATATATATATAACCAAGCATATTCCTCATAATGCTTATCATTCAACATAAAGACACATATTCATGTTTATCCATCCATGCACACCTGCACAATTCTACTCATTCCACATCAACATATACATATATATGTTTATTCATCAATGCACAAATACAATGATGACAAATGCAACTCATAGAGACCGACTCACGACTCTATGCAGATGCATGCGGTACCGACTCATCATCTCAAGTTCAATTGAAGAACTTATTGGAACCATTGCTACAACCGCACATCGGCCTACAATATGATTGCTACAACCGCACCTCGGCATACAATGTTTACGGATTGCTACAACCACACATCGGCATACAATATGATTGCTACAACCGCACCTCGGCATACAATGTTTATGGATTGCTACAACCACACATCGGCATACAATATGATTGCTACAATCGCACCTCGGCATACAATCCGATTGCTACAACTCCACATGAGCATACAATCGTTTGTAATCATCGCTTCAACCGCATATCGGCATACGACGTTACAACAGATTCATCTTAGAATTCCACAACACAAGAATGCATATCATGATGCTTCACATACAAAATGAACCAATACACTCATGCAATGCATACTTATTCACAACATAGTCATGCATTCATTACATATAATCCATCTACATTCACATCAATTGTATAACAACATACACATTTATCCAAACAAATCAATTTACGGTTTACCGGAAAAGTCGGCTAAAAATAATATTTCCCATCATCATCAAAAAGTACTCATCCACAGCTTCGATTCGATATAAAGAACACTTAAATCCGATAAACAACGAAGAAGATATGTATATTTCAAAATAACGCAAAAACATAAACCGGAGGCCCGACACTACGAAACGGTTCGAAAATACTGTTCCAATTGGACCAGGTTCAGACCTCAAAACCATTTTTCGTAGAAAGAACATCTCGTTAGCTTCCCAACGCTTCGAACGGGGGTCAAAACTGACTTACGGATCAAAAGATATGAATTTTCGAAGTTTCCCCGAAAACCAGAATTTCAGCATAAAGCTGCTACGGGTTCTGCTGGTACAGCACTGGTTTTTCGGCATTTTCGCCCGAAAACCCGACCGATTCAATTACTTTCTTCCGAATAAATACATGGTAATCCTCCATAAATACATACCAACATGTTAGGATAAAAAAAACACCGATTCCACAACTTTCGATTTTCACCAAAATCTCACATTCTCAAAACCCAAAAATGTCAAAACTCACAATATCAACCGATTTCAACCAAACGAGTTTCTATAATCTCGGCCTAACCTCATACGACTAATCTACGCAATTTATTTCGAAATTCATCTGTGAAAACATCGATTTCTATCGATTTCCTACAATTCGACCTAAACGGAAAAAACAACGGAAACATAACGAAAACTAACCAAAACATAACCAAACTTCATGAAACTTTAAACAGCAGCTCACATACATATAACCAACCAACACAAGTATTTATACGACTTTTCGACCGTAAAAACATTGGTTTCTATCGATTTCGTCCAATACGGCATAAACGGAAACATATGGAAAACCAACCAAAACATCCACACAAAACACATACATAATCATACACAAAGTTAGGATAACAATATTTCACACCCTTACCCGATTAAATCGACTCCGAAAGATTGATCTTGGTGATTTTCCACACTTTTCTCTTTGTTCTTCTCTTTTCTCCTCTCTTGCTCTCCTTCTCTCCTTTTCTCTCTATGTTTCTTTCTTTCTTTTCTTTTCTTTCTACTTCTATTACTTTTCCATTTCTTTTTCACAAAATATCTAACTAACTAACTAACTAAAATATCATTAAGTGTGAAATGTCTAAAATACCCTCCAATCTAATTTTCCCCGCAAACTCTCAAAATGGTAAAACATCATAACATGCAAACATAACATATTAATACACCAATTACACAAATAAAAATAATTATCACCCAATTAAAATAAAAGACTCAACCAAAATGGAATAAAAAGGAAATAATTGAAATCGGGTCGTTACATTAGGTGAGTACGATTATGTGGTTATTTTGAAGAAAATAATTGAATCGGTCGGATTTTCGGGTGGAAAGGCCAAAACCCGTAGGTTTTCAAGGCAAAAGGGGGGTTTTCGGCGAAAACTTCGAAAATTCATATCTTGTGATCCGAAAGTCGGTTTTGATCCCCGTTCGAAGCGTTGGAAAGCTAACGTGAAGTTCTTTCTATTAAAAATGGTTTGGAGGGCAAGAGATGATTTTAGTTTTTGTGGTTTTGAAAAAGTGTTGGGTTTTATCACGTAAAGTGTGTGCGGTCGGTGTTTTACTGTGTGTTGTGCTTTTGTTATATAACGTGGAGCCAGTGAGCTGTTATATGATGTACTGAGGGTGGCCTAATGGCGGGAATCCTAGATTTTTGGAATTCAAATTGTTTTTCTAAATAAATGAATTTAAATTGTGTGGGTTTTTCTATAGAGCGATTAGGTTAGTAATCGGGGAGTGAAAACCTAAAGCCCTAATTGTTTAGGTTAGCGATCAAGACCCAGCCTTATTGTAGATGTATCTAAGATGGGTTTAACTTAAGTCCTTTGTGTATTTTATAAGGTTGAAAGTGTGAATCGGATACGAGATTTCATCGTGAGAGACAAATCGATCTTACGTAGCGTAAGTTGTTTGGGTTGGAAGCTTGCTCAGGTAAGGGCACTTTCTAACGATATTATATGTGATTGAATGCATGTGTGTTTGTATTCATGACTGTGTGCCCTTGTGGGGATGTTTGAATGATTGTGTGCCAGTTGAGGTTGTGTGGTTATATTCATGATTGTGTGCCCGGTTGGGGATATGTGTTTATGCTATGACGCTAAACTTGTGATGTGCATTCATATGATTTGTGATAAATATATGATTTGCGGTTAATGTGTATGTCGAGGAGGATAACACGAGGTGTGTCTGAGCCACCTGTTGGTAATGAGAATTATTCATATGATTTGTGATAAATATATGAATTGCGATTGATGTGTATGTCGAGGAGGACAACACGAGGTGTGTCTGAGCCACCTGTTGGTACTGAGAATTGTTCATATGATCTGTGATAGATATATGAACTGAATTGTGAATTGTGAATTGTGTTATACATATTGTGTTTATACAAACTGTTGCATTTGCATGTGTGAGTTCATGAATACCATAGTTGCGTGTAGGTAGTTGGCGCCGAATGGGCCAGGGTGATGGGTTCTGAATCATCACCTAATCCCGAAGGGAATTCTACTGCACCAGGTGATGTGACTGAGCCGTCATCGATCCTTTGAGATCAAATTGAGTCAGGTGAATGCGAGGGAGGCAACACCGGGTGTTTGCAAGGGCAACACTTTTGTGTCTGCGAGGCAGCACGGTTAGTGAGGACCCAAGGGGGTATCACGACTCTCTGCGGAGAGGTTAAATTCTGGGATTCATGCATGGTGAGGGTACCCGACGAATTGGGACCACCAAATTCATGTAGGTCTGCATTTAGGATGCGTGTGCATTGCATTTGTGTGTTGAATTAAATGTTGTGATTGTTACATATATCATACTGTCATCTCATTTATGTTGCTCTGCATATCATATTGTCATCTTATTCATGTTGTTATGTATATCATGTTCTGCTGGCATGTGTGTATTCTTCCATATATGCTGTTTTTAGATTGTGACCCTCTACTATTATTATGATGTGGCTAACGACCACCCAGGTTTAGAAGTGGTGATATTTAAGGTATCCAGGTGTCGTGAAGGCTTGTAAGATGCGATGTCTTGGGGCTAGGAATTCAAGATCAGCTTAGGGTCATGTTTTGAGGTTGTCCATGTTGTTGTTGTTGTTATTGTTAAAGCTGAGTGCTTATTGTTATGTGTATGGACAAATATTTATACTAGTGGGCATTATGCTGGTCCTATGTATGGAAAAGACTTAGATCGAAACCTCGTACTCTGATTAATCATTTTTATTATTTTCCTAAAAAGACAGTGGTCAATATTATGTATGGCATTCAAAAAAAAGAAAAAAATATACGCTCCCGCTGTTAAAAATCGGGGTGTTACAAATATCTCTCAAACGCTCTCAAAATGCGATAAAACATAAACATACCAATGAAATATATTTCGGGAAATAAAAGTTGAAAAGAAATTATAATTTATTGCAAATATTTTACCTATCAGGAAAATTAGCCAATTAACTCAATTAGCAGGTAAAATACAATAAATTCACTCATTTCACAAAATTCACATAAATGAAATAAATAAATACAATTAAACAAATTGGGGCGTTACAACTCTCCCCCACTTAGACATTTTCGTCCTCGAAAATATAACTGAGACGAACAACTCGGAATATGACTCTCGCATCCGACCAACAAACCAACAGGCCAACTAAAGCACACCACGAATAACACAAACTGACAAACCACCCTGATAACAACAACACTACACAACGACAACTACAACGACAAGATGCAAAGCCCATACAATGCACTTGACGACTAACTCACGACTCAAAGAAAACCATGTTGCCAAACTCCCACATAAGGATTAACCACACGCATATACGAAATGTGCCACATCACGCTTCCGCTGCGCACTCTGATTACTTGTAACCATCAAAACTATCAATCCCACGTCCAAAATCTAACTCTTTCTCTTATTCACCAAATGGCACGGTTCACTTTTAATATACCCAACCTCACACTAACATATGTCCATTCATACACCAACTCAATTCTCTAAATTCTTCCAAAAGTTCCCACTTTTTAACCATCGAAGCAGACATATATAAAAACTTTTGACTTAACTCATCAGGCACGACATTAACTTCACCAATGGATAATTCGAACCAAAGTCATAACTTGTCACGAATTCTTACCGTCCTCGTTGTCTCATACTCTATTCCTTCAGACCAAACAGGCACTCAACCTTCTTGTGATCACTTAAACACTTCGAACCTAGAACCATACGGATAATACCTCCAAATTTTCCAACACAATAGAACCGCAACCAATTCCAAATCTAGAATAGTATCGATCCTTTTATGAATCCTCATTTTTCGTAAAGCATAAACTACGACTTTACCCTTTTGCATTAACACACTGACTAAACTCATCAAGGACGCATCCCAATACTTCACAAACTGTTCATCAGGATCACACAGAATCAAAACTTAAGCTGTAGAAAACTTCTACATCAGTTCTCTGAAGCTTTCCTCACAATGAACATCCAAAACAAACGACTTGCCCTTTGCAAGTCAACCGAAGTAACGAAAACGGTAACTTGGAAAAGCCGTCCATAACCTCCGGTAATGACCAACTAAGAAGTCCAAAAAGATTCTAATCTCCTTAACCAACTTCGGAGTCTCTCATTGTAGAACTGCAACTACCTTGGATAGATCCACAACAATACCATCATCGAAAATAACATAACCAAGAAAACTAACCTCTTTCAACCTAAATTCTCACTTGAATAACTTAGCATAAAAATTCCTTTCTTTTCAACACTTGCAACTCAAATCTCAAACGCTCTACCTGTTCTTCCTCTGGGTTTATAACAGATCCGAATATCTTCAATCAAAACCACTACGAACTTATCCAAATAAATATGGAAGATACGATTCCTCTACTCCACAAACATTATAGACGCATTACTAACACCAAACAACATCACTGAGCATTGTAATGCCCAACCAAACCAACCCTCATCCAAACTTGTCCAGACTTACATACAAGCTTAATCGAGTAAATAACAGCCTATCCCGATGCTAACAACCATAACCAGTCACCTTAAATCGATCAAAGCCTCAACTCACACAATTCACTATTCTTATCAAACGTGCCAAACAATTGTAATTTCACTCCAACTCAACCAAACCATTCCAGTTATCTAACCATAAAAGTGGACACTTATTCTCAATTGTTACCTTACTCCACTGTTAGTAATCCATACACAAGTCCTTCTCTTAACCATCCAAATTCCATAAATCCCAACATGTAGCAACAACCAACCAAAAAGAACTCTTAAATACTACATCCATACCTAAAGGTTCTCTCAAAATATCCATTAATGCTCTACAATTCCAAAGACTCCAAACCTCAAATCCTCACCTTCGTCAAATTTGAGTTCAGACTTTACTCTCTGAGAACAACCATTAACGATACCCAATCGTTCTCTCTCAATGACTTTCCAACTGGAGCAACATACCAAAACCTCTAATCCGTCTCATCTTCCAATATAGTAATCTTCATCGACTCATCAAAACAATCCGTAATCATTTCCTTAAATTCCAAACAATTCATTGCATACACTATCAAAGCCGGAAAGGCACGTCTATTCCATCCAACATAATTCCCGTCTGCTATCAACAAGAGATTAAGGGTGATCAGTTCCTCAATTTGTCAATAGACAGTCGACAATCATGATGGGGCATAAACCATCTTTACCAAACTATAATAGCATTCCTTACATGCTGTGCATAAAACTACCTCAGGCACAAATCCTTAGTTGACAAAAACCTTACCTCTGCCTTCCTTCCAGAACCGGGAACCACACTGTCCAAAGAGCACTTACAATCTTGCAATTCACAACACACTGAGCCAACGCTCTACACCTGAAGAAACCTGGGGAAGTACAAGCTTCTCCCCCACTTATCTCATTCTCAATCCTGAAGACAAAAGATTAGAAACTCAGAAAGCACTGACAGTGTTCCACGCACATGTCACGTACTAAGAAACAAACAACTACGACAGTATTCAACTGTCACACCAACTGACTCAACAACTTGGCCGGACAGACCGACCTGCTCTGATACCACTAATGTAACACCCCAATTCCCATCGCGAATAAATAATACATAAATAAAATCAGAGTAACTAAAAATTTATTTTTTCGACAGAAACAAGGATGCCACGTTTAAATAAACAAAACATCATCCCTGCTCATAAATTTGATACATGGCATAAAATAGAATCCCCTCAAAGGGGAAACTTCTTCCAAATAAAGGGAAAGGTCAATTATGGAATAAAGCGGAAATATCCATAACCGACTTGTTTTACAAAAGAAATTATTTTAGAACATCAACTATATACGCAAAAGTACTACAACATACATTCAACAAATGTATACATATATATATATATATATATATATATATATATATATATATATATATATATATATATATATATATATATATAATCGTTCCCCGACTCCCGTGCTACGTATCAGAGCAGACACCAAGACCGACAATAGAACGGAGGACTGATCTTCACAAAAAGACCTCCAGCAACTCTAATCTGCAATGCCTGATAGAGCATTATAAAACAGCAGAAGGGTGAGAAATAACAACTAAATCAAGATTGCATAATAATATGCAAACACACATTCAAACACATGTATAAATCATCTCACCCATACCTTCACATACTAACACATATAGCATGCCACAAATACAAAATGTATCACACATAATCCAACCACGATTATGACATATGGAACCACGCCACCACATCACCACAAAATATAGCATATATCAATTATACCGACATAATCACATATTCACACATAATGCATATGTTTATACACAAAACATATCATTCATAATTCAATGCATTTAACACGACTGCACATCAATTCACATATGTTATCACAAGCTCAATCACATAATTACTCCATTCCCAATTGAATATTAATCATGCACTATACGTTTATCACAAGTGCATATCACAATGTCTCACACATAATCAATTAAATCATGATTTTCCACATATAAACAATGCAATCATAATCCATGTAGATGCAAAGAGACCGACACAATGACTCTATGTAAATGCATATGCGGTACCGACTTCCAACTTTTCTCATCACTAGTTCACTCAGGAACTCTGCAGGAATCACTGATTATAAAACAGCAGAAGGGTGAGAAATAACAACTAAATCAAGATTGCATAATAATATGCAAACACACATTCAAACACATGTATAAATCATCTCACCCATACCTTCACATACTAACACATATAGCATGCCACAAATACAAAATGTATCACACATAATCCAACCACGATTATGACATATGGAACCACGCCACCACATCACCACAAAATATAGCATATATCAATTATACCGACATAATCACATATTCACACATAATGCATATGTTTATACACAAAACATATCATTCATAATTCAATGCATTTAACACGACTGCACATCAATTCACATATGTTATCACAAGCTCAATCACATAATTACTCCATTCCCAATTGAATATTAATCATGCACTATACGTTTATCACAAGTGCATATCATAATGTCTCACACATAATCAATTAAATCATGATTTTCCACATATAAACAATGCAATCATAATCCATGTAGATGCAAAGAGACCGACACAATGACTCTATGTAAATGCATATGCGGTACCGACTTCCAACTTTTCTCATCACTAGTTCACTCAGGAACTCTGCAGGAATCACCGCTTGTTACTACAAGTAACACCCCGTCGGGCCAACGATGTTCACCCATTGCTCACACCTCACATAGGCACACAATGTTTATGGATTGCTCACACCTCACATAGGCATACAATCTGATTGCTCACACCTCACCTAGGCACACAATCGTCTATAATCATCGCTCTCACCCCACATGGGCACACGACGTTATAGCGGATTCCCTCTGGAACCAATCCGTCGCTCACACCCCACATGGGCACACGACTTACAAGATGCATATCATGATACTTGACACACAAGAACTCATGACAATCAAATGCATCTTCACACATATATGCAACCATAATCATGCATATATTTCAACTCATCAATTCCATACATCCACAATTCAACCATATGAATTAATCAACATCATCACACTCATGCATTACAAATCAATTCAAACAATGCATTTCAGACCATAAAGGTCACCACACAACATACATTGAATTTCATATAAACAATGTATTTTACTACAAAACAACATCATTAATCATGCATCGAGGTCCAATCCAAAACAATGCACATATTTGCCATAAGGCCACAACCCATCATCACAACATACCGATTGCTCACACCTCACCTAGGCACACAATCGTTTGTAATCATCGCTCACACCTCACATAGGCACACGACGTTACAACGGATTCTCATTAGAATCACTCAACACATGAATGTACATCATTATGCTTCACATACAAAATGACTCAAGACATTCTTGGAATGCATACATATTCACAATATTCTCATGCATTCATCTCATACAATCACATACAATCTATATACATTCACATCAATGCACTATGATATGATTCACATCATATAACGGCACACAAGCTACACGTTACATATCAAAAGCATATAGCATGACAACACATCAATCGCACCCATTGTATGCGGTAAAACCCGACAACCCGACTATTTTTCCAAAAACACGAATGAATTAAATCATCTTTTACCCTCCAAACCATTTTTAACAGAAAGAATATTTCGTTAGCTTTCTAACACTTCGAACAGGGACCAAAACGGACTTACGGATCAAAAGTTATGAATTTTTGAAGTTTCAGAAATTTTCCATTTTCGGCCAGACCTGCGCTGAGCGCCCAGACTGCGCGCTGAGCGTGAAACCTGCTACGATTTCAGCCTTAAAAACACCATTTTTAGACTTCCGAACATCCGTTTTCGATTTCGTAAAAAGCTGCGATGTCATAATTCAATATACTACAATATTTCCATCATTAAAAAGCCATCTAACACATTTTCCATTTTTTGAAATATTTTGAAACATAATTTTATCATTGAATTCTAAATTCGAACTCGATCGAAACCGCGGAAAAACACGCAAACAACCATTCCCGATTAAACCCAAACCTTACCCGACTACACTACACAACTTATTCCAAATTCCAACCGTGAAAACATTGATTTCTCACTATTTCATCATTATTACCCTAACTCTCACAAACTATATAACTCAATCCAAAACTCCCTAAATCATACCAACGAGTATTCCCGATTAAACCCAAACATTACTCGACCATTCTACATGATCTATTCCAAATTCTAACCGTTAAAACATCGATTCCCACACATTTGTTCTTCAATCCAACCAATACGGAAAAGTATATATTTCAACCAAACAAATACAAACAACACATACATATACAATCGAAATATAATCGAAACTTCTCACCCTTACCCGATTAATCGCGTTTGAAACGGACCTATTATCAATTTTCCTCTTTTTTCCTCTTCTCCCTTTTCCTTATCTTCTTTCTCTCTGTTTTTCTTCTTCTTTTCTAACTTTCCCTTTTTCTCTCTTTCTAACCAATATATATATATATATATATATATATATATATATATATATATATATATATATATATATATATATATATATATATATATATATATATAGTACTTATTATATAATATAATTCCAATAGGGTAAAATATCTTAAATTGATAGTTTGTCTTCTAATACCAATTGATCAATTAATAGAGTAACTTAAAATACTCTCTTTCTTTCTTTTCTTTTTGTCTCCACTTTCTATTTATAAAAATATCTACCCCCAAAAAGACCAAAATACCCCTCAGCTCAAATATCTCCCAAATGCTCTCAAAATGCGATAAAACATAAACATACCGATGAAATATATTTCGGGAAATAAAAGTTGAAAAGAAATTATAATTTATTGCAAATATTTTACCTATCAGAAAAATTAACCAATTAACTCAATTAGCAGGTAAAATACAATAAATTCACTCATTTAACAAAATTCACATAAATGAAATAAATAAATACAATTAAACAAATCGAGGCGTTATAGAAACTACTAAGTGTCAATTTTCAAGGTCACTAACAATGAGTATACAACATTTTCACAAAATCACAAATATCTATCCAAAAAACTCCATGATAGTCCAAGTTTCATGGTAATGCAATGTTTCCTAACAGTTCTAACCAATCAACATTCATTTAAACTCATTTAGCAAATCAAATAGCATGAATCTAATAAACTAATTGGTTCACAACAGTTCATACAGTTTCAGTAACTCAATTCATTAGCATAATTAGATTCAAACTTACTAACACATTCTAACAATCTAACTACCAAGTTTCACTAACTGTCAAGTGTAACCAAACTAACAGCTTCATAACTTTGATGTCAAAAACTCAAATAATGTGAACCAATTCATACGATCACAGTACCAAAATTCACGAGCTACAGTCAAAAACGAAAAACGTACCAGACGCGAGAGAGAACAGAACAATGGCGGTCGTAGAACGATGGCAGTCAGATAACAGAACTGTAAGTTCTTATAGTTGGCTGAAATTTTGTTAAAACAATGCTGATGTCATGGTTGATGTTACAACATGACCTTCTAACACTATTGTTATGGTTTGGCTAACATTCTGGTGTGGAGTTAAAGTGCTGAAGTGTGATGTCACATGCGATGTCTGAACATCAGTATACCAGAACATTAAAACATCAGACTGTAATGAGTTTAGGGCTGCACGTGGTTCTGGTGTGAACGAAATATTCTGCTAATTACAATCAGAGAATGCAGGCGAAGATCAAGGGAGAGATATAGTCTGTTGCAATCAGTTATGAAGATCAGGCTGTTGCGAATTTAAAGCATAAAGATTTGGAGAATATTCAGAGTTAATTATTGAAGATTTAATTGAAGATATGATTGAAGATTTGATATGATTTGCAGGCCCACGTCCAGTTGAGATTATATTATAAATAATATGCTTGTAACTTAGAATAGAGAGGAGTCCAAGATGTAGATCATTAGGGCTTTGTCTAAGAACCACTCGGGTTGTGAGATGGTCACTGTGTTTAACTCAGAAACCAGTAGGTAATGAGTTTGGTATTTTTCTTGGAGGAAGCTTTGAAGCAACTCCAAAGGGTGTCATGAAAAGGGTGTCATGGAAGGGTGTCTTCTATGGTTGTACAGTTGTTGGTAATCAAGTTGTTGATGCAGTGACGGTGTAGTTGACTGCTAGACATCATTGCGATGATTGGGAGTGAGATGGAGTCCCTTACCTAGGGAGGACTTAGGTAGAAGGGTCATTGGGTAGTGATTAAATTAGGTAGATTGTCAACTGGTCTGTTGAGTCTGTAATTTGATACTACTAATAGTGAACTTCCTTCCTGGCTTGGTATGCCCCCAGATGTAGGTTATTGAACCGAACCGGGTGAACAATTTAGTGTGTTAGTTACTGTTTCTATTATTGCCTTGTTCAGCAGATTGCGATGTTGTGACATTGGACTTGACATCACACATCTGTACCAGAATTTCAATTGGTATCAGAGCAGGCATCCTGTCTGTTTCTGGATGAGATCTAGGGAAGATACTTTCTGGTTCATGGGCAAGGAAGATATTTATGGCCCTGGTCAATTTATATAGTAGTTTGGATGATCCCTTGTTGTGAAGGTTGGACTTTTCATAAGAACTGTTGTTGTGAGTGTGGGTTGGTGACACTCAGTTTGTTTGGTCGTGCCTGAAGGTGGTTGAGGAGTTGTTGTGTGGTCCGCTGCTTGGTATCTGATGCTACCCTGGTTGTTTCTTGTGGTGAGACTTTTGGCAGGTATTTTCTTAGAAGATCTTTAGAGTTTGGTCTCCTCAGAATATATTCCATATCAGGTATTGAAGACCAATCTGTACAGAATGTTGATTCCTTCTTTGATGATGAAAGAAGAGGGTGGAGCCAAAGCAAAAGAGTATCACTGTCAAATCTTTCATGCGGGAGTGAAAATATTGATAAGTTATCTCTTAAGCTGAGTAGTGGTGACCTAATTAGGAGGATCTTTCTAGTTATGGGGTCACATGTTGTTCTGGTATATCTGAAGATACATGAACTGGAGGAAGTCAAGAGAGTAGCTGAGCTTGAGTTGTTCTCGTGTGGATTAACTTGCGTGTAGTCTCCAAAGCCATAGCAGGTGTTTTATGTGATGTAGACTTATGTTGAAACATCATTCAGGTCCTTGCTTTCTCTGCCAAAGAAAGTCAAGCCACTTACCTAATCTGAAGTAATCAGTGGTGTGGATTAGCAGAAGAGGGATCAGCTAGTGCCCCAAGTGTACAAGAAAAGAATGTCAGACCAGGTCAAATGTTGTACCTTGTGATGAATGGCTTGACAGTAGTTGAATATTGGTCTACGTTTGATAATGTTGTGCCTTCAACTAATGACAATATACATTGACGGGAGACTATGTATATGTCTGAGGTAAAAGTGCAGGACTGCAGAAGTGGTGAGAAGTTATTTCTCTTTGTGGTGTAGTGGAGAATTTTCAAGGGTGAAGCACTTTGGAGTTGAATCAACTGGTGGGGTTAATTGGTGCCTTTGGTGTTGTCTGGGATAGGTATGGATAACATCCAACATCTCAGTGTCAGACAAGTTGCTGGTTTTAAGGCTGAGAGAGATGAAGACATCACATCTTGATGGTTACAACTTGGATCAGTTGATTTCTGATCTAAGTAGTTTGGAGCATGGTGTTTGCTCTGGTTATGAAGGTCTGTCTCATATAGTATGCGGGGGTTGTAGTTTGAAAAGATGTTACATGACAAAGAGGCTTGGTGAATCCAAGATGTCTTTCTATGGAGCAGGTAGTTCATGTGACTCGAAGATCTGGTTCTGAAGAAGATTGAGATCAATCAAAAGGCAGAATTTGGTTGGTTTCATTATGTGCATTAAAGCAGGATGCTTGAAACTGATTGCTCTTGTGCAGAAGAGTATTTAGTTGAAAACGTAAGGAGGATCTAATTCTCTTGGAGCGTGTGGCAGAAGTTCTAGGTTGAGGATGGACGTATGCCTGCTTTTGGTGGATGAGAGTTTATTTCTCTATGGGGTTCTGAAGCTCTCTTTGTTCAAGATGATGACGTATTGGTGTGTTAAAATCTTCAATTTGGATTGCTATGCTATGGTAAGTCCAGTTGGTGGATGGCAGATGTTCTAACTTGTGTTGGGACATTATTGGTTGGATATCCTTGGTGAAGGATGATTATGCTCTAGTTCAGAAGCGTGGTGCCTACATTATGCCTAAGGAGCGTCTACATAGTCATACGGGAGGATGATGAAGTAGGAGGTCTACCTTGGATGGAAAAGGTAGTTCAGGTATTGAATGGAAGATGCATGTGCTCAGCAAGTGTGAGCATTAGTTAACCATGATAGGGGGAGTACTTGTCTATGGGTTATGCTGCAAAGGTGCATATATTGGGAAGCTTGAATGATGATCAAGATTGTGAAGATTGGTTGAATCTTGTGTTGAGTGAGCTCTTGAAGACATAAAGATACAAAGAAGCACAGGTTACCCTTAATAGGGGGAGATTATTAGAAGTTTATGCAGCTGGACGTGTGACGAATATGTATGCAGTTTTTGGTGATGGCTCTTATTGGGAACTGCATACATGAGGAGTTAGTGTCTTGTGCATTTGAGTTCCTTATCAGAATTAAAACAGAAATTTATTGCTTTTTGGAAGCTTACAAGATTAGTAAATACAACAAGCAAAGAGTCTAAAGATTATCCCAACCCCCTGCATCAAGAAATGTCTTCCAATCTTCATCCCATTCATCATCAGATGCTTGAAGCTGCACTTGGTTTTTCTTGATAGTCTTCATCCTTGTTTCTGATGTCTTGCGAGTTCTTGTTGCTCCTAAAGATGCTCCAGCAGTGGACAATGTTGTGTCCTTCAACTTCTGAGGATCTGGCTTCTTGTCCTCCTGCATGTGTCTCTTTGCTGCATTTGTGTTAGACTGACTCATGATTCCTTCCTTGGTGTGCTGATGGGAGCAAGGAGGTTTGTTACTTATAATGGATAAAATGTCATTGGTTGTATCGCCTGACCAGTCAGGGTAATCCTTGGTATGGGAATCTGTTTTTCTTGGGAACCTATTTTTCTTGGCACATTGGTTACCATATTTTCGTGTTTTGTGCCTGGGTAGAAGTGGCCAAGTCTTGTCTAGTTGTCGGATGTTATTCCTTTGCTGGTTAAGTGGGGTGGTCTTTTGTCTCGTACTGATGTCCTACATGTTGTTATAACATTATGGTTGGGTATGTACCATACTTATGAAGTTTGAAGAAGCAGCATTATCGTCTGAAGTGGCAGCTCTGACATAGTGTGGATTAGAATGGGCAGATTCTAATCTTGATGGTGAGTAGTTCTGGGAATACATGGCTGCTTTCTTGGTGAAGACTTCATTAGGTCCTGGTGAACGTAAGGACAGAAGGGTGTTTATCTTGTGTGAGAAATCTCCTATCAAATGGGCCATTGTTATTGGACTTGGAAGACCTTGTATCTAAAATCCCCATGAGGAATGTGGCATTATTGGTGTGATATCTTAAAGGACTTTGAACGTAAAGCCGTTGTCTATAGCCTAGTGCAGCATGTGTACTGGTCAAGCTTGTGCAGTGTAATGATGGGACATATCATAGCTGTGTGAAGA
Source organism: Lathyrus tuberosus (assembly GCA_022829125.1). Taxonomy (NCBI): domain Eukaryota; kingdom Viridiplantae; phylum Streptophyta; class Magnoliopsida; order Fabales; family Fabaceae; genus Lathyrus; species Lathyrus tuberosus. The sequence goes on along the minus strand of JALAZF010000529.1, from coordinate 3,288,179 downwards.
GAGTGTCGATGCAGGGGAGGTCTGAAAAGCAAAAGTGGTGTACATGGGTGATTTTATTGTTCCCTGATGGGTTGAAGGAATCTAGTAGAGGTTGTGAGAAGTCGTCGAAATACCCATTAGAGAAGAAGATATGTTTGTAAAGTCTTGTCCTAATGATCCAGCAGACAATGTCTGATGCAATGTTAGAACATGATATAGGACATGTTGTTCTGGAGCCAAACAGGGAAGTATTTTGGACGGTGGTTTTAAGATAGTGAGAAACACGTGGCTTCGACTATGCATGGAGCGTTATTGGCCTGATTTATGGTAAGATTCAGTTGTGAAATATTTAAGGCAGTCAAGGCAGTTTTTGGAAGGTAGGCATTGAATTTGAATGCAGTTTGTGATACCTAAAATAGCGTTTGTTTGACCAAGAACATTGAACTATTCAAGGCTCGTTAAGGTCTAAGTTACTAGTCAGCTATTTATAGGGGTTATTCTGGTCTCCTTCAGCCAGTGAGTGTTCTTGTCTCATAAGTCTTATGGCGTTTATTCGTGTTTGGGTGAGCACTTCTTGGGTCTGGTTCTGTGAGGGTTTCCTTTTCCAATTTTTGGCTAAAAATGGGGAGAAAAGTAAAGTTTGTAAAGTTTGTAGGCTAAATGATTTGCACAGCTGTTATGCCTGGAGGCTGCAGTTCCAGCTGTTGCAGAAGGAGGTCATATCCTTAAGGTGGTGTGGAGTTTTTGTGACTTGTGTCCTGAGTTATGAACACAGTTGTGACTTGTGTTCTAAGTTACCTGGGCTGGCAGAATGACACTTCTCAACGTGTCAGGATATGCCACAGATTGACCAGGGGGTCTGATCAAAGAAGGTGTGCAGAATTCTCTCATGCCACCATTGGTCTTTGTTGAATAGACAAACATTTCTTTTCTGGAGGAGTCTTCTGAAATTGGTCTGGGTCTGACCTGGAAGGAAAAAGAGATGTGTTGTAATTGAGGGGGAGTGTTGGATATCTTCTTCCTCATGTGCACCTCCTGATGTGCTTCCTGGGCTTGCTGTTATATGGTGATGTGATGTTCTAACATCATTCAAAGAAGATGATTCTCCATGGATGCAGTACATAGTAGATACTGAGGTTTATTGATCAGATAATGTCTAACAGTAGTGTAGGGTTGTAATTACTGTTGTAATCTGAGTTGTAATGGTTATATGTTTTAGCCAAAATTAGCCAAAGGGGGAGATTGTAAGTTCTTGTAGTTGGCTGAAATTTTGTTAAAACAATGCTGATGTCATGGTTGATGTTGCAACATGAGCTTCTAACAGTATTGTTATGGTTTGGCTAACATTCTGGTGTGGAGTCAAAGTGCTGAAGTGTGATGTCACATGCGATGTCTGAACATCACTATACCAGAACATTAAAACATCAGACTGTAATGAGTTTAGGGCTGCACGTGGTTCTGGTGTGAACGAAATATTCTGCTAATTACAATCAGAGAATGCAGGCGAAGATCAAGGGAGAGATATAGTCTGTTGCAATCAGTTATGAAGATCAGGCTGTTGCGAATTTAAAGCATAAAGATTTGGAGAATATTCAGAGTTAATTATTGAAGATTTAATTGAAGATATGATTGAAGATTTGATATGATTTGCAGGCCCAAGTCCAGTTGAGATTATATTATAAATAATATGCTTTTAACTTAGAATAGAGAGGAGTCCAAGATGTAGATCATTAGGGCTTTGTCTAAGTGAACAACTCGGGTTGTGAGATGGTCACTGTGTTTAACTCAGAAACCAGTAGGTAATGAGTTTGGTATTGTTCTTGGAGGAAGCTTTGAAGCAACTCCAAAGGGTGTCATGAAAAGGGTGTCATGGAAGGGTGTCTTCTATGGTTGTACAGTTGTTGGTAATCAAGCTGTTGATGCAGTGACGGTGTAGTTGACTGCTAGACATCATTGCGATGGTTGGGAGTGAGATGGAGACTCTTACCTAGGGAGGACTTAGGTAGAAGGGTCATTGGGTAGTGATTAAATTAGGTAGATTGTCAACTGGTCTGTTGAGCCTGTAATTTGATACTACTAATAGTGAACTTCCTTCCTGGCTTGGTATGCTCCCAGATGTAGGTTGTTGAACCGAACTGGGTGAACAATTCAGTGTGTTAGTTACTGTTTCTATTATTTCCTTGTTCAGCAGATTACGATGTTGTGACATTGGACTTGACATCACACATCTGTACCAGAATTTCAAGAACAATGGCGGTCGGAGAACAGAACAATGGCGGTCAGAGAACACAACAATGGCGGTCGGAGAACGATGGAGGTCGGAAACAGAAAAGTTGCGAAATCGCCAGAGAGAAATGACGGAGAAGTCGTGAAAATGATTAGAAACACTTGATTAGGGCTTTTTTTATTTTTTAATTAATAAATGACCTAAGGCAGCGCTTTCATGATTAGCCTATAGTAGCGATTTTCCTTAGAAAGCGCTTTCTTTTCATTGGCCTATAGCAGCGCTTTCAAAAAGCGTTTTCATATGTGGATCCAACTTAAGGACTTTAGCAGCGCTTTCTAAGGTTACCCTTTAGCAGCGCTTTTTAAAAGCGCTTTCTAAGGTTATACCTTTAGCAACGCTTTTATAAAAGCGCTTTCTAAGGTAGTGTCTCCGTACGGCCTTTAGCAGCGCTTTTAGGAAGCGCTTTCTAAAGGTAGCCTTTAGCAGCGCTTTTTTTCAGCGAATTTTTTTAAAACTTATAACAGTATTTTCTGATAAAAGCGTTGTCTTTGTAGTGCTGCCAAAAGCGAATTTTGGCGTAGTGATTTAAGGTTCCCACAGATAACAAATGTCTTTAGACATTATACCTTTCATCAGAACAACGTCTTTATTAGTTTTGACTAGGAATTCTGTCTTGGAGAAATTAACTAACAATCCTTAGTCACACAACTTACTAATACTGATGAGATTAACTATTAATTCTTTCACAAGGAGAACATCTTCTAAACTAGGCGATCCAGCACACATCAATTTACCAAATCCTTTAATTTCCCCTTTGAAACCATCACCAAATATGACAAAACTTGTGGGATGGGATTTGATATCCACTAGAAACTTTTGAACCTCTATCGTATGCCTAGAACATGCACTGTCAAAGTACCAGTCTTCTTTAGTTGAAGGCTTCAAGGAAGTGTGAGCTATAAGGTTCACATCCTTATTGATAGGCCTTCTCCTTTTACTCATTTGATTAGCCTTAGAATGAGATGAAGATTATTGATCTCCATACTCACCATAATAATGACATCTCCAAGTAGATTGAGAGTTATTTGGAGTCTCATCATGACTGCGGGATGTTGTAACATGTGGTTGGACATCATTCTCTTCCATTCAATAGGAAGGAACTTCTCTGCATACACTCTTGTTTGTTTATTATCAGATTGATAATGAACTTCCGTGTCTCCAGCCTTCTTCGTAATTCTCAAGGAATCTGTCAAGTTATTGAGCTTGGAATTTAAGAGAGTTACCTCATTTTGAAGATGAGAATCAACACCTAAGAGTTACTTCTTCTCATTTTCCAATTCAGCTATGGCCTTTCTATGATTTTCCTCTGTCTTTAGACGTTCTTCACACTTGTTGCAGGTTTCCTTGTTGGACACATCCAGATCTTCATAGAGGTCATTTTCATCACAAGCTTCTACTTCATCAACCCATCTGCCAGAGAGAGCAGTCACAAGTTTGACCGTCTCAGAGTTAGATTCATCTTCTGACTCATCATCATCAGACCAAGATACCGACAAGCTCATTTTCTGTTTCTTGAGATAGGTGTTACATTTTGGCTTGATGTGACCAAAACCCTTACACTCATAACATTGTATGCCTTTGCTTTGATTTGACTTCTCATAAGTCTGGACATTCTTTTGAGAGTCATTGTTATTTCTGATGTTAGATGTGATGTTTTTGACACCTGGTCTTCCTTTTCTGGTCATACTCTTCAGAATTCTGTTGAATTTCTTTCCAAGTAATACAATGGCATTTGACAGTCCTTCATTAGTATACAAGTCAGCTTGACCCTCTTTATCTTCAATGTTGGAGACAAAGGCTATGCTCATTATCTTCTTCTCAGACTTGTCACTAATAGCCATTTCAAAAGTTTTAAGTGAACCAACAAGTTCATCGACTTTCATGTTGTTGATATCTTGAGCTTCTTCAATGGAAATTACTTTCATATCAAACCTCTTGGGGAGATACATGAGGATCTTCCTAACCAGCTTTTCTTCTGATATTTTCTCTCCCAGAGCACTAAAGGCATTGGCTATTTCAAGAACATTCATGTGAAAGTCATGAATACTCTCATCCTCCATCATCTTCAGATTTCAAACTTAGTAGTCAACAGTTGAAGTCTAGACATCTTTACCTTAGATGTGCCTTCATGAGTTGTCTTGAGAATTTGCCAAGCATCCTTAGCTACAGTGTACGTGTTGATCAAGCTAAATATATTTTTATCAACTCCATTGAATAAAGCATTCAAGGCTTTAGAGTTTCCAAGAGCAGTTTCATGTTCCTCCTTGGTCCAGTCCTGTTCTGGCTTCAAGGTCTCCTTCCCATATTTATCTTTAACCACAGGGTGCTCCCAACCCTTGATGATAACCTTCCAAGTTTTTCTATCCTTAGATTTTAAGAAAGCCACCATATGTGCCTTCCAATAGTCATAGTTAATGCCATCTAAGAATGGGGGCCTGTTAACATTTCCTCCTTCTTTCTTGTCCATAGTACTAGAATACAAACTCACTGGAGCTCACCCAAAAACAAAACAGGGTGACCTACTCTGATGCCAATTAAAATTTTGGCACGCAGATACCAGATGCCGAGACAGATGTCACAACACTGGGATCAAGACAATTTGATCACACAAGTAAATATGTAGAAACTTAAATGGAAGAAAGATAAAATAACACCAATAGTTGTTAACCCAGTTCAGTGCAACTCATCTACATCTGGGGGCTAACAAGACAAGAAGGAAATCTATAATAGCATTAGTTCAGAGCTAAACTCCCCAATTTACAACTTATCACCTAATCACTACCCGTGCTAACTTCTACCTCGGAACTCCTAGATATGAGAACCCCCTCTCACTTCTTACCAGTCACAAACCAGTGACAATTCAACAACACCAAAATAGAAGTGACACACTTCTAAGACAATACTTAGTTTTGCTTAAAAGTTTCAACTAAGAACAATACACTATTGCTTAAAAGCTTTAGAGTGAACAATTAACAATGAACAATCACTCAACTCAATGCATCAAACCTGATACAAGAGTGACATACAAACAAAAAACACTAAACCCTAAAACACCACCAAGACGCGACTAATCCTAATTCTCCCGAAATTTCCAATGTCCAAGTTGCAATAGATTTAGCTCCTTTCTTTAAATAGCCTTCAGACTTCGTGATCTTGGGCTTCTTGAAGCGCAAATCATCAGGAATCAGCTTTCAATCATTAGCATAATTTCCTACACAATAATAGGAACAAAATACAAAGTTTCCTAAAAAGTCTCCAAGATCCTTTTTATGAAACCAAATCAACTCTACAATGTTACTAAAATATCCTTGCTTAGCTGCGCCTGTATGCGAACAAAAACCATCCAGAATCTCGTATTTTAAAATAAAATCTTCAAGGATTTAAAATGCCGAATTATTATGATGTTCTGGTATAACATATCACAACATTTGTCAGAACACCTGTCAAGAAAAGTAACAGTAGACTCTGTTGTACCAGTTGGTCAAGATGTCATTACATCTTGCTCAACATCTGACTGTGATACATGTTTTTCCAAATTAAACATGTTTTTACCAAAATTGTTGCCAATCATTAAATCACAGACCTAACACATAAGACCATTAATTAATGATAATTTGAAATGAAAAGTTCAGATGAATGACATTTGGACTTGAATAGATTCAAATAAGAGGTGAATTGAGTCAACGTTACCAACATATAACTCGATTCAAAATATGAATCACTCAAGTCACACAGTAAAATTTGTTTCCATAAAGGGACAATGACTCAAGCCACAAATCATGAATGAAAAAAATGGCAAAATGAATTGATTTAACATGGGTTATAATTCGAGTCACAAAACTTGAATAAAAAAAAATGTTAATTGCAACAGAAGATTGACTAAATTTAGCTGTCTTCTTGATTAGGTTAAAGACCAAAAACTAATATTTTAATGATTGTTTTTCTTAAAAAAATAGTAAGATATGGATATCATCTTCTTGTGTTAAGTATGACTAAGAAAAATCACGGTTTCGGCCAAATAAAATAACGACCCTATATTAAGAAAAAGATATTGTCCCTTTGTGGTAGAAGATATCTGCTGTATAAAATTTATGGAAAAAATTAATTTATTGTTGCCAATCTAACCTGTATGTTGCCAATCTATTGGTTTATATGTATCTTGAAGCACACATGGATAGGATGGATGTTAAGGAAAAATTCTTACATAGACACCGACATAACACAATTATAATTTTAATTAAAAAATAAAATTAAGATTTTTTTTCTCTTTCATTATCACAATTATTCCATAATTCTAAATAATTTTAAAATAATTTAAAATTTTCTCTTTTTATATTGATTGTTTCTAAGAATATGAATATAAATTTGTTTCCATGCAAAAAAAAAAAAATTTCAAATGTTATATTACCAATGTCATTCCATTCCACATGTTTATTTATTTTTTATGGTGCCTATGTTACTTAAGAAAATAGCACCTACTAACAACGAAATTTCAATGTCCTGTAATTCATGTGTGAAATGCCATAAAGCAACCTTCAAAATCTATTACATTTATTAAATTTTAGTTATATAAGAATTTTTCTTAAATCAATTTAAGTTGTTAAATAATTAAGTTGTAATGTATAATTTGAAAAGTTAAAATTTACTAATATTAGAAAGTTTTCATTTAACTAATATTTAATTAACTAATTAATAAATAATTTAATAATAATAATAATATATCAACAAATAATTAAAAAATAAAACAAATGAGATGTGTGGGAGTTGCTAATGGTTTGGCTGGTGGATTTAGATATATATACTATAAACATCTGTCAACTCGTTTGACATTAGCGTGCAAAAATAAAATGGTAGGATACTTTAAGAATTGTATTGCATTATAGGATGTTATAAGAGTTTGTTTAGAAAAATAGACCATTAGGTTAAAAAAACAAAATTTAAATTATACAGGAAAAATTCAATATAATTATAATTTGTTAGAAACTTAGAATAGCTCAGAAAGTAGTTATTTATGGTGTGTATAATAATCCCTAAAATGTACCCTAATTTAGTTTACATTTAGTATCAGTGGCGGCATTGTTCAACATGAAAAGAAAGAAGATAGCTTTTTACAAATCACCATTCCTCCTCACTAAGATTAGGAGGAAGAAAACTTTTACACAATCTGATTTTTATTTACCCGATGACTGCTGGGAGCATGTGTTCACATTCATCAATAACCACAACTCTCTATCACTCGTCTCTAAACAGTTTCTCTCCATTACCAACCGACTCTTATTCTCTCTCAAAATTCGCAATCCACAACTTTCCTTTCTCCGCTGTATCTTTCATAGATTCTCCAACCAGGGTTTGAAATTGCGGTCCGCATCACTTGATGCGGCCGCAATATTGTGGTTGCAGCGTGTAACGCATCGGCAACGGACCGCAATTGCGGTGTGAATAGAAATCACACGCAACAACTGCATCATTGCCGCAACACAACCGCAACGTAACGGTATTTACCGCACCAGAACCGCATCACAACTGCAACACGTGATTTTTTTACAGAAAAAGTATAGAATCCGAATAGTTCATATGGGAAAAGCTAGGAGACAACAATCTTACTTTATGTCCAATTTTCTTCTGCTCTGTAGTAAGATTCCAATTCCAAATACAAAAAACAAGTTACTTTGGCTTTATGTCATTCTATATCTTTCATGAAGATTCCAAATACAAGAAGTTCTGAAGTTGTATTTATATTGTATTTGCTTCAATGATTTTACTTCACTTCACTAATTCACATCTTCAAGATTTCATGTTCCTCTTCTCCCTCTGTTGCATTTTGTGAAGCAGAACTCGCTCAACCTTTCTTCAATTCTAAATGGAAGTTTAACTGTAAGTAATTTATGAGAGTGATTTTCGTATTTTTACTAATGGAATTTTATTAATAGCTGTAGACTTGTAGTTTCATTATGAGGTCGGTTTTCTTATGTTTCATTATGACTTGTAGTTTCATATCACTGGTTTTCTTATGTTTACTGTAAGTAATTTAAGAGGAAGATGGAATCATGGAAACGTTGGGTTACATGTGAGAAATAAAAAAATAAAATATTATATCTTTTTGGTTCTATTTGGCAAACGTGGCACTTTTAAGAGCTTGCAATTTTCAATCCACCCCCATTTTGTCTTTTGTGTCGGTGGACTCAATGGTGTGGTGAAATACAACTTATATCATGTGAATGTATATCATTTATTTATTTAGTGGTTGTGATTTATTTAGTGGTTGAAAAGTCAAATATAGTAACTTAGTATAAATGTGGTACAAATGTTAGTAATTTATTATTTACTAATTTATTCTAATAATAAATTCAAATTTATCATTTACTATTAATGCATTCTAATAATACATTTTACATATTTTTATTTACTATAAATATAATATAAATGTAATGACAATATAAATGTAATATATTTTACACATTTTTTACACAATGCTTTATCATTTATATTAGAAAAATTAAAGGTTGTGATTTTGTGATGCTTGAATAATTTTTTTTTAATATTTTTAACTAATTATTTATATATTCAATTAATAGGTATTATTGAATAATGCCTCCACGAGAACAATTTCCTACAAGAGGTTTGGATGGTGCTCCAAGTGAGGATATTGGATGGTACTTTGGAACGCCGGAACCTGGAAGTCGTAATAATGTTCGTTGTAAACTTTGTAATCTAGTAATAAAAGGCGGCATTACGAGATTGAAGCAACATATAGCACACATGAAAGGACAAGTTGCAGCTTGTGGTAGAGTAACAACTATGGTTAGAGAAAATATGATGAAACTTTTACTAGATTCAAAAGCGAAGAGAAATGATTCTAAGAGAAGAAAAGAAGAATTTGAAGAACGTTTAAGAGGAGATGATGAAGATGCAGATGAAGATGAGAATACTCTTATTGATGATCAATTGAGATATGCAACACAAGAAAGCCTTAGATCACATCGAGAATGGGAAAATATGCAAAAGTTCAGACGAGAAACAAGGGCTTCTGAAAATGTATATGAACATGGTGGAAGCTCTCGTGTTAGTGGGGCTGAAAGGCCAGAAGATATCTCTTTTTCTTTGAGATCTACTAATATTGATCTTGTTAGGAGCAAAAGTATGAAACAACCAAGAGCTGGTAAAGGATTTTTGAAGACTTGGAGAAAAAGGCTTGGAGAGGCTGTAAGTAAATTTATAATTTACGAGCGTTTGCCTATGAATTTATCTAACTCTCCTTGGTTGCATAATTTGATTTATACTGCTTCTGAAGTGGGAAAAGCCAAATGCCCAACTCCTTATGAAATCTCAAATGTTTACTTAGAAGCTGAATATAAGGAAATGTTGGAGTGGATGAATGGTATGAAAAAATTTTTGCAAGAAAGAGGAGCAACAATAATGTGCGATGGTTGGACAGACGGTACCAACCATACTCATATAATGAATTTCTTGGTATATTGTCATAAAGGTACTGTATTTTGGAAATCTGTCGATGCTTCTGATGTTGATAGTAGAAACACTGACTACTACTTTCAATTGTTGGATAAAGTGGTGGAAGAAGTGGGTGAAGAGTATGTAGTTCAAGTGGTAACAGACAACGAAGCTGCATTAAAAGCAACTGGTCAAAAGTTAATGGAGAAGATACCACATTTATACTGGTCTTCTTGTGCAGCTCATTGTTTAGATCTTTGCTTGGAGGATATATGAAAAAAGAAAAGCATACAAAATTTATTAAGTGAAGCAAAAATGGTGACAACCTTCATCTATAACCACACGTATATTGTGAGTCTTATGAAAAAATATACAGGTGGTAGAGATATTGTTCGTCCTGGTGTTACTCGATTTGCAACACAATTTTTACAGCTTCAAGCAATTGTGAGACAAAAGGAAGGTCTTGAAAACATGTTCAATTCTGAAGAATTTAGAAAAACAAAGTATAGTAAAGAAAAAAAAGGACCGGGATATGAAGCAAGGAAAATTGTTATGAGTAGGGACTTTTGGAGTAAGGCTAATGATATATTGAAAGTATTTGAGCCAATTGTAAAAGTTTTGAGGCTAGTTGATGGTGATGAGAAACCAACAATGGGTTTCATATATGAGGCCATTGATCGAGCAAAACAAGCAATTCAAAAAAATTCTCGTTATCATTCCAAATATAATGACATCATTGACAAGCGTTGGAAATTCATGCACTCTGATCTTCATTCTGCTGGTATGTCAATATATCTTATAATTTTAATTTTGTCATGAAATTTAAATTTATAATATCATATCCTCAATAATTGATTTTGACTTCTAGGTTATTTTCTTAATCCACAATTTCAATATGGAATTGAACATGGAAGAGATGTGTATAAAGAAACATTTAATGGGACAACTAATGTAATCATGAAGATAGAAAGAAACATGGATGATCAAATCAAAGCTCTAAACCAAGTAAGTAATGGATATTATATTTTGATATGCTAAATTATTTATCAAGAAATTTGTTTATGTACTGATATGTTTTGTTATATAGCTAACACTTTTTAGAGAAAAGAGTGAAACGTTTGGTACGCCTCTAGCTAAAAAATCTTGGTCTAAGATGGATGCAGGTAAACTACAAGTTTTTTTATAAGTTTTTATAAATATACTTTATTTTTTAATATAACCAATAATTTTATTTTTTCCTTATTCGAAAAGCCCAATGGTGGGAATACCATGGTTCATGTGCTCCCGAGCTTCAACGTTTGGCTATGAAAGTTGTTAGTCAAACAACCTCTGCCACAAACTGTGAGAGAAATTGGAGTACATTTAGCTATATCCACACAAAGACAAGAAACATATTGAAGTACAAAAAATTGCATAAGCTTGTCTTCACACAATCAGCATTGTTTGCCCTTATTAGAAACTGTCATTCACTTGATGAGATTACAATGAGGGACATAGATTTTGAGAATTTGGATTCTTTGAAGGATTTTGATGTGAACCCTCGGCTGAAGTCTCTGTGTTTGACTTATTCATCTATAAACGACGAAAGCCTCATATTGTTTGCTTCCATTTTCTCAAATTTGGAGCTTCTTGATTTAAGTTCTTGTGATGGCATATCTGAAAAAGGTATTTGTCAAGTTCTAAGTAGATGTAAAATTAGACATTTGAACTTGGCCTGTTGGAATGAAGTGAGACGACTTAAAATGAACTCTGTAGTTCACCAATTGGAGGTGTTGAACTTGTCAGGTACAAGTGTTGATGATAAAACACTCTATGAGATCTCAAAGAGTTGTTGTGGACTTTTGCAACTATTACTAAGACGTTGTCATAGTGTCACGAAAAAGGGAGTGATGTGCATCGTAGAAAGCTGCATCCAACTGAAGGAGATTGATTTGACAAATTGTAGTAAGGTGCATGCTGATGATGTTGTCTCAATGGTTTCATCAAGGCCATCATTGAAAATTGAAAAAAGATAGCTGCTCCATCTCATTTTTGTTTTAATGACTTAAAGAGAAAACTCTTTTCGCTTTACCTTTAGGGATGTTTCGTTAACTAGTTATGATGAATGTCTTGTTTGAAATGTTTTAATTATTAAATATAACATGTTTTTTTTTTTGTTTTTAGATGTATTGAATCGTCATTTGATTGATGATAATCAACTAAATAAAGTGTTATATTTTTATATGAAGTTTTAAATTTTAATGTTTTTCTTTACTCTTCCTAAATTATATTACCTGAAAAAGATTTTTATGATGATATTTATTGAAGTTGAAGCACACAAGCTTGACCTCCATTGGAGGAGCCAAGGAAGAAGAAGTGGTTGTAACTGAATTCAGTTACAACAGTTGGAAGAGAACAAAAAAAGCAGAGCAAAGTGAAAATAATTCGTATTATTCAATCAGTTGTAAAAATGAGGGTTACATCAGTGTTATATACAAGAGATCTAAGCTGCCAATAAAGACTATACATGTGGGCCAATGAAAAACTAATCTATCCAAAATTATCCAAAATGGAGACTAATAATAATAAGCTAATATCCCCCCTCAAGTTGGACTGTGTATACTACAAAGGCCCAACTTGACCAAGATGCTAGAGAGAGCAGGAAGATGGAGAGGCTTTGTAAACATATCAGCTAGCTGGTTAGAAGTGGAAATAGGAAGCAAATGCAAAAGTTTGGACTGAATCTTCTCGCGAATAACATGGCAATCCAGTTCTATGTGTTTGCTCCTTTCATGAAAAGCTGGATTATGAGCTAAGTAAATTGCAGATTTGCTGTTACAAAATACTGCTGCAGGCTGAGAAAGATGAATTCGAAGATCTTGCAGGATGTATTGCAACCATTGCAGCTTACAAGAGAGAGAGGCTAGTGCTCTATATTCAGCTTCTGTAGATGATCTTGAAACAGTCTTTTGCTTCTTAGATTTCCAACAAATGAGAGAAGAGCTAAGCATGATGCAATATCCTGTAACAGACTTACGAGTATCTGGACATCTTGCCCAATCAGAATCAGCAAATGCAGACACTTTGAGTTGACTAGAAGCAGGATAGAATAGACCTTTAGCAGGAAGCGAATTGAGATATCTAAGGACTCTAATAGCAGCCTGATAATGAGGTGTAAGAGGTTTTGAAACATACTGGCTAAGATGTTGAATGGCATAAGATATATCTGGCCTCGAATTTGTAAGGTAAATGAGTCTGCCAATCAGTCTGTGATAAATGGTAGGATCCTCCAAAGGTTGTCCTTCATGAATGGACAATTTGGCAGTTGGATCAAAAGGAACTGAAGATGGCTTAGATGCTAGCAAGCCACTGTCTTCAAGAAGCTCTAATGTGTATTTTCTCTGATTGAGAAAAATACCAGTTGTAGTTCTAGCAATTTCAAAACCAAGAAAATATCTCAATTGACCAAGATCCGTGATTTTGAAAGTGTGATGAAGGAGCTGCTTGACATGTGAAATCTCAGCCATAAAAGTGCCTGCTAAAACAATGTCATCGACATAAACCAATAGAGCAGTGAAATCATTGTTGGTCAGTTTAACATAGAGGGAATAAGCAGCCTGAGATTGTTGATATCCAATGGAAATAAGAAAGGATGAAAGTTTGGAATACCATTGCCTGCTTGCTTGCTTTAAACCATACAATGATTTATGAAGTTTACAAACCTGAGAAGAACTAGAAGAATGGAGGCCAGGAGGAAGAGTCATGTATACCTCTTCATGAAGATCTCCATGCAAAAAAGCATTATTAACATCCAATTGCTTTAAATGCCATCCTTTGATAGCTGCTATGGATAGTAAGATTCTGACAGTAGTAAGTTTTGCCACTGGAGAAAAGGTATCAAAGTAATCCATGCCTTCTAATTAGGTATACCCTTTGGCAACCAACTTAGCATTGTACCTCTCAATAGATCCATCTGCTTTATACTTTACTTTGTAAACCCATCTGCAACCAATAGGGTGTTTTCCATCAGGAAGATCAACTACTTCCCATGTGTTATTCTCTGCAAGAGCTTGTAACTCAGTATCCATGGCATGCTTCCAACAATCAAACTTGATAGCTTGGTTATATGTTTTAGGCTCAATGTTAGAAGAAATGGAGCAACATAAATGTTTATATGATGGATAGCAGTTATTATAAGAGATAACAGAGGATAAAGGATGTGCAGTTTTAAAATCATTTGTATGAGATGGAAGATAACAATGATAATCTGCTAGGTAGCTAGTAGGGTGAGAGACACGGGTGGATTGTCTTAAGGGTATAGAAGGAGTAGGGCTTATGGAAGAGTCTGAAGAACTATCAGACAGGTGAGGAGAATTGGTAGACACAGAGGATGGGGAAGGACTGTTGGATAAAGGAAAGATTGGGGTTGAAGGAGAGTCATTTTGAGAAGGAACATTGGGTAAAGGAGAAGCAGAGTCATTTTGGTTGCTAGGATTAGGTGGTAAAGGAGATAAAGGGGGATTAGTGACAATAGGTAAAGATTGAGTAGATGGGAGAGATTGAATGACAGGTGCACTGTTAGAGGTGCTAGAATCAAGGGAGAGAGAAATGTCAGTGGTACTGGTAGGAGAAGATAATACAGGTAGGTCTGTATATAGGGAAATGGAATCTGGATTAGCAAGATCATGAGTAGTATTAGGTTTGGATGTATTCTTGAAAGGGAAATGGTCTTCATAAAAAATAACATTCCTTGATACAAAAATATGATGACTTTGCAGATCATACAAGATGTAGCCTTTAGTACCATCTTTAAATCCAAGGAAAACAGATTTTCTAGCTCTAGGAGAAAATTTTGTTCTATGAGCTTGTAAGGTAGTGGCATAGCTAAGACAACCAAAAACCTTTAAGTGAATTAGGGAGGGTGGTTGAGAATAAAACATTTCATTGGAGATTTGGAGTTTAATAGAGGTGAGGGTAATCTGTTTATGATATGAATGGCATGTTGGACAGAAAAATTCCACATGGTGAGAGGAATGTTAGAATGGAAATATAATGATCTTGCCACATTTAAAATATGTTGGTGTTTTCTTTCAACCACCCCATTTTGTTGGGGTGTTTCAACACATGAAGTTTGGTGGATTATGCCTTTAGAAAGTAGAAATGAAGATAAAGACATAAACTCAGTTCCATTGTCAGATCTTAGGCACTTAAGTGTTGTCTTAAATTGGTTTTCAATGTAAGCTACAAACTGAATTATACTGTTTTTGGTCTGATCTTTTGTTTTAAGAAATATCACCCAGGTATATCTACTATAATCATCAACTAGAGTGAGAAAATATTTGTGGCCTAACATAGAGATAGTGGAATAAGGACCCCATACATCAGCATGTAAGATATCAAACATGGAATTAGACATGGATACACTATTTGGAAAAGGTAATTTCCTTTGTTTGCCAAGATGGCATGAATCACAAGGAATATTATTAGATTTACATGGTATAAAGGGAAATGTTTGAGATACAGATTTGATGCCTATATTGGAAATGTGACCTAATCTCAAATGCCACAAATGATAAGAATCAGTAGTGGTAGAATTACAAGCTGATGACTTGTTGACAGCATCCAGGACATATAATCCTCTTTGGATCCTAGCTGTACCAATCATTGCCTGTGAATGATTCTGCAGGATTTTGCAGATATCAGCCTCAAAATGGACATAGCAGTTATTATTACTAGTAAGTTTGGCAATGGAAATGAGATTAACATGAAAGTTAGGAATGTAAGGGACATTATGAAGTATTAAAGAGGGTGAAATGACCACATTACCAGACATAGAAGCAGTGAGGGATGATCCATCAGGTAAATTAACACTAATAGGAATGATATTTTTGCAATTAGTAAAAACATGTATGTCATATGAAATGTGGTCTGTTGCTCCAGTATCCAAGATCCAGAGATGAGAAGACTTACCATTTGTGTTAGAGGACTGAGAGATCATAGAAAGAGGAGAGGTGGACACAGAATTGGCTTGGGATGGTGGTTTTGATTGTTGGAGCAATTCAAGGATATTGTTGTACTGCTCCTGAGTGAAAACACATGGAGAAGCCTTTGAGTCTTGCTGAGGAGTGTCACAAACAACATTGATGGTGGCAGCAGGCTGATTAGTGCTGTTAGATGACTGGCTTTTGCTCTTGCCCTTATATCCAGGTGGAAACCCATGTTTGATAAAGCAGGTTTCCACTGTGTGATTGGTCCTACCACAATGTGTACACACACGATTGTGCCCTCTAGTAGAACCTTGATTCTTGCCTTTGAAGGAATTAGAGACAGGTTTGGATTGTGAGTTACCATAGTTGGCTTGAGCAGTCAATTCTTCAGGATTGGAAGAAGCTTGAGCCAATGCAGAAGCTGAGCTATTCAGTTCACGTTCTTGTTGAATGGTGAGAGAAAAAGCTTTGTCAAGATCAGGCAAAGGGCTCATCATCATTATCTGTGACTTGGAATGGGTGAATTTTTCATTCAAACCATTGAGAAATCGAATTACTTGGTCCTGAGCACGATACTTTTGTGCAGAAGTAACAGCACCACAAGAACATGGAATTGCGCAAGAACAAGTGATAATGGGTCTATAATTGTCTAGTTCATCCCATAACACTTTCAATTGAGTAAAGTAATTTGATACATCGTTATTACCTTGGCGTAGCTTGTACACATCTTCTTGCAAATCAGAGATGCAGAATATATCACTATGTGAAAACCTAATTTGAAGGTTCTTCCAAACACCTGCATCACTGTTAATCCAAAGGACTGATTTACCAATGGATTCAGAGATGGAGCGATGAATCCAAGCGAGCACCATCGTGTTGCAGCGAATCCACGGCTCATATAGGGGATCTGAAACCAGTGGTTTATTGAGAGATCCATCAATGAACTTGTCCTTATTCTTAGAGATCAATGCAATGTGCACAGATCTTGCCCAACTATGATAATTCTTGTCGTCAAGAAGAGGAGAAACAAGCACCAAAGCAGGATTTTCGTTTCGATGAAGGTAAAAAGGATTTGTGGAATTCGTTGAATAATCGAGAAACTGCTGGTATGCCATTGTTGAAAAAGATGCAGATCGAAAGAAATCCAGAAAGACGGATGAAAGAAACAACGAACGAAAAAGGGAAAGATGCCGCAAGAATGTGAAACAGTGATGTGAACAACAATGGCTACCAGAGCTGTGTGAGCTTTGATACCATATTGAAGTTGAAGCACACAAGCTTGACCTCCATTGGAGGAGCCAAGGAAGAAGAAGAGGTTGTAACTGAATTCAGTTACAACAGTTGGAAGAGAACAGAAAAAGCAGAGCAAAGTGAAAATAATTTGTATTATTCAATCAGTTGTAAAAATGAGGGTTACATCAGTGTTATATACAAGAGATCTAAGCTGCCAATAAAGACTATACATGTGGGCCAATGAAAAACTAATCTATCCAAAATTATCCAAAATGGAGACTAATAATAATAAGCTAATAATATTGCATGTAAGAAATAAAAAGCAATATGGACATGCATCCCAAACATCAATGATATTCAACTTGAAGATAGTTGCGCAGCTGGTACAACAGGCCTGCAGAAGATGTAACCGATCCTTCTCCCTTGGGACAGATATTCATAAAATCCAGAATGGTATCTGTATCGTCTCTTCCTCATCCAGAAGCGTTGCAGCAGCATACTCCATCAGTGTCTCATCCCAGTCCTCAATGAGGGCAAACTCTGAGAATTATGAAGGCAATGGAAAAATGAGTAATTAAAAATAAAAATAAAGGTTTGATTTAGTGTCTAGAATTGGTTCACCGGTTTAAAGAATCAAACTAGCTTGGTTCTTAGTTAACTAGAAGTCTAGAACCAGCTCTGTTTGGTTTTTTTGAAGCCACAAAAGAGTGCCATATCGCAGCCTTGCATGTTTAGATCCTATACACCACTTAATACAATATTTCTACAGAACATAGGATAATAACACTGTACAAATATTTCTAAATCCCTGAATTCAATACTGCTCTTGCCTGGAAGAATAGTTTTGGCTATGCTATCAATCTTCTGATCCTCTCTTCGGTGTCAAAGTTTGAATTTTTTATAATAGTGTCATCACTATGTCACATTGGTCCTCTCTTCACATAATTTTGTTCGGGCTTTTGTTATTCCTACAACGGGTGAAGAGCAAAACCTTCATGAACCTCTTATTAGTTGCGTGTCTCTCTCTTGCTTCTCCTTAGGCGTGTCGGGTCTTTGAAAAGCTTTTCAAGGCAACTAAATAAGTTTAGCTTTTCCTTTCATAGATGATTCTGAATTTGGACATTATTAGTGGGACAATGTTGGTCATTGGTCATCAATTTAAGAAAAATTAAATAACTATCACTTGTGCGACAGGTTGGTATATAAGGATAAGTTCATATTTATCACTTGTGAGAATATTTTAACAACTTGATCTTCTAGAATCATACTGCATAATCCGGCACAGAAAAATAAGATAGGAGTTTGAGTTCAATGCTCGAGTATTGTGAAACATTTGGTAAATTGATATATTGGAAACTTCGCTAATTGAATGTCGTAAGTTGTTACTTGTTAAGCATTAATAATGGTAAAGAGTGTCAAAATTAGGTTGATATCTTCATTTACATGCCAATGTGTATGAAGAAAAACAATTGATGTGACATAGGAGCAGCTCAGAAATCATTGACAGTGTGATAAGATAATAAGGCATCAGGAAATGATGAGTCATAAACACAAAAACTACTGCACCCAAAGAACTTCCAAAGCTACTTTTATTGTGTTCAATCGGCCTTTAAAAGGAAACACAGACTAGAAAGTGGAAAGAAGAACTATGAGATTTAATCACTAATTACTTTGTTATCAGAGAAGGTGAGATATGACATGAACCAAAAACACAACTCTAATAATATCTCTCAATTCACATAATTGATACACATATACTTTAACCAAACATGCTGCCCCTAAATCAGTCATGGCTGAACCCCACCTAATGCAACACCAATTGCAAAATAATATGATGTGCATACTAATTTCCACCCTAACAACGGCTACACGTCCTCTACTAAGCAATATGTTGAATTACAAATACACATGCACAAGTTATCACACATCACACCAAAAATTTGACTATTCACTCATTACTCTAGCATCTTGACATATTTAAGAATTAATCGATAGATATGATGACCTACACATGGAATGAGTACCTAGTTTGGTTGCAAATACGTGAAGCCTAGTAAAAGATGAATACGCCATAAGTTGAAGAAATAATAGTCATTCACCAATAAAAATAGAGAGTTGTAGAAGGTACTCTATGAGTTTGTTCATAAGTTTGGTTAATAAAATAAGCATACAATTGTGGACTTGAATAGTTAAGGTGCATAAAGTCACATTTGCACTCATGATAAAACATGCACACTACTGATTAAAGAAACATAGATTGACATATGTGATAAACTGATTGTGTTCATAATAGAATCCAAAATCAACCAAGTGGCCCCATTTCCCGTCACTTCTAAACTAACACTACCACAAAAAAGACCTTAGACAGCGCTTTTTTTGCCCTTAGACAGCGCTTTTAAGCGCTGTATAAACCTGCGCTGCTATAGGTTTAGACAGCGCTTTAGTTAATACCAAAAGCGCTGTCTAAAGGTGGGTATATTTAATGAAAAGCGCTGTCTATGGTACCTTTATATAAAAATTTTCGTATATCTTAGACAGCGCTTTTGGTGAAAGCGCTGTCTAAGCCCTACCTTGTTTAACTTTTTTTGGTATACCTTAGACAGCGCTTTTGGTAAAAGCGCTGTCTAAGGTATACGAAAAATTTTATATAAATTTTTTAAAACCTCAATTTTTACCAGGTTTTTTCAACCAGAATTTGACCTGTTTTTTCAACCTGTTTTTGACCTGTTCAGAAAAATACCACAATTTGGAGATTCAAATCAATCCAATTTATCCTATTTAAATGTACCAATTTACACCAAAATTATATATCCAAAACAATTGCCAATTCAAACCAATATATATATTTAAAATTACAAACCAAAATTATATATACACCTATTTATAATTACAAATCATTACATTTTTTCTACAAACGCACATATCACTTATACTAGTACTTTTGCATCCAACCAAAGGTATGCTTCAAATCTACATTATAGGTCCTGAAAACACAAAGATTGTAATTCAATTAAAAGAATACATAAACAAAGTTACACATATTTAAATTCTCATCAATTAAAGTAAGAGTACAATATTATACCTTGTAAAATTCCGAGCTCCATAATGAATTGACACCAATCCTCTTTAATTTCATCTAATTGAGAAATTGAGTAATGAGCACACTTGCATTCTTCAAAGTACTACATAATAATATAACATAGTTTGATTTAGTTTTAACTATTTCATTAGACATGAGAGATATGTGTTAATATTAAAATAACTCATAAGTTAGAAATACATACATCGGATGGAATCTCTATTCGATCCAACAAAAGAGTGTCTCTCATAAACCTCAACATGAAATAGCCGCAATCTATTTGATTGTGTTGCCGAGGACACTACAAATGAAAAGAAAATATGGATAAATCCTAAGTTTTATCAAGTAGCATCACTAATATAATAACACATGTGATAATTAATATACCTTCACTGTATTCCATGTAATAATGGTGTTGACTCTCCGCTGTGGTAGATGGCTATCTCGTAGTGCTAGGAAAGCTTGTATAGCGCTAATAAAATATAAGTGAATATTTGGAAAAATTCAAATAAATAAATAAACAAACAAATAAATATACACATTCATATTTAGAACAATCTCACTTACGTGTCAATACACTTCTTCAAATCCGGGTATGTTGTCCAATCATTTCCTAACGAATCCAGATAATACACCATTGCTCTGTTAGGATTAATTGCAACCAACAACCAATGTCCACTGTAAGATTAAACAAGTGTTAGATGGAAACTTTCTACACGACGTCAAAATACAAAAAAACTATAATAGATGAATTTAGAATGAAAATCTAACCCAGTATTAAACGGTAAAAAGAACAACTTTTTCGTTTCTTGGTTGTCCATAAAGACGTCGCGTATATACGCCAGGACCTCATCTGGTTTATTGATTATTAAGGTTAAGTTGACAGACGCCGGGCATAGGAATGCAAATCTTTGCTGCAATCCGTGTGGGCGCATAACTCTGTCATACAGAAACCTTAAATAAAAACATCATTAACATTAGACTATTCATTTGAAACATAAAGTAAATAAGTTGTTCAATTAATATACCAAAGTAGATCGGATAAATACCTCACGTATGTATTGACAACAGTGCCGCCCAATTCTTCATGATTGAAAACTTGCTCGAAGTCTTCATTACTAATAATTTGGTCATGTTCAAAGCCATAGATACCTTTCTCCATATGTATAAGACGAACACCTCCGGTGATAATATCTGTCACTTGTAGATACGTCTGGAGGCACGACCTAAACTTGGAGATAGGTTGTTTTCTACCCCTGCTCTTCTTAGCACCAACATTTTTTTGCATTGAAATGTTGCTAATTTGTTTACTAGGCAGCTATATATCATATAATTTGTTAGATGAAGTATAAGATATCCAATTTAACATTTTCTATGCATAAATATTATATAATTGTGATGTACCTGTTTTTTTGAAACAACGGACTCGGTACGCTCCGGAATCCGCTTATCCTTTGTTTTGGATTTTGTTGGAGTCTAAATAACATTACCATGTAAAAAATGAAAATAAAATGCTCGTAAAATCTTTGAATCTACACATTAAGGTTAACAAAGGTTTATAACGGTTTTAAGCATACCTCATATCCTACGAGTATGAGGTTTGACGGCCATGCAACATACGACCCTATAGCATCTCGCACCAATGTTACATCCGAATCATCGTCAGGATAGGGTAATGGTGTTTCCTCCTCTATAGCAATATCAACTGATACTTTCAAACATCCAGTAGGGAGGGATTTATTGTGAAGTAATTGTACCCCATTGTTATACACTTTTCCCTTTGCAACATTCCGATAAGTTGGTGAAGATAAGAAGAGCTGACATTGGGAAACGCCCTAAAACCAAAAATAAATATGCCATTGTTAATGTGTATATATGTCATTTAAATAATTTAAGCTACTAATTTAATTTCATAAATATATATATAATTACCTCTGGAATAATCGGATGAAAGCTGCAGTTGATACTATCTTTCTCCGATCCATCTCTAACACATGAAGCATTATCCCTTTCTTTTTCCTTTCGTAATTCCCGAACCTCAGCTTCTAGTGCTTCCAATTTAGCTTGAAGTTCTGCATTACTAGCAACCTTTCCCTTTTTAATATTCAAGGAGGTCGGGGTGATCCCAAATGCCTTACCCCTCACCCGATCAGAATACTCAGGGACATCTAATGCCCGACTAAGTATGCTCCTGGTATCGTCTGGAGATACAGACTGAGATAACGCCTCCTGAAAATCAGATGAATATCGAATATTTGTCAAATATTTGTTAATAAAGTTTTGATTTAATTAAAGAAATATTGTTATACTTACACATTTCTCAAATACTTGTAGAACCTCTACTGCAAAAACTCCAGACTTGCCCACACGGGCTTCCTTCCACAAGACATGTGCAGGAAGAGATGTTTCAGAGCTATTCGCCTGTTGTAACTACATATAAAGCAAAATAATATGATCAACTATAACTCATGATGAACAATTATTATAGCATTGCAATATATTGATACTTACCAAAGATTGCTCCAAACGTCCATATCCAACACGTCCTTTCCTGTATTTATACTTGGGAGCTGATGCTCTTTCCCGATTAATTGCACTTAATCGTGTAAATTCTGGGGTTTGTCGTTTGGATTTAAACGTTACCCATTCTTGTGGTGAAATCAAACTTGCATATTTAGATGGATACTCTCCATCAACAAAGTTATCGTCAGCATCCCTAAGATAGGTGCGGTTTAAATATGTCTTAAACCCTCTTAGGAGCTTCCCTGCCAATCTCATCAAAAAAGCTTTTCTTTCTTCCTCGACGTTGAAACACCTCTAAAAAAACCATACACATTGGTTAGTACAAATAATTTGAAGGACATAATTAGTTGGCATAATTAAAGACATAATTATGGTACCTTTATCTCATTCCAAATTTTTTCTTTGGTTTCCTTCAACTGTTTGGATCTCCAATCATCACAAGTAATAGGAACCGCATTCCTTACAAGTGCACCAATGAAACTTGTCAAAGTATGACCGTTAGGCTCAATAAGTGTATTCGAAGCGCTCCAATGCACATTATAAGTGATGCCTTGATCTCTAGCACGGATCACTCTCTTCATAATGGTTATTCCTCTTCTAATCTCTGCTTCCATAGATCTGTTACTTCCAACCTGAATATCGGGATCATCATCATGTAGGTGATCATCATCATGTGGGTGATCATCATCATGTGGGTGATCATTGTTAGTAGCCATCTAACCTGTAATAAATAAATCAAGGATATCAAATATAATATATAACAAATATAATAAAGAAATCAAGGATATCAAATATCACAAATTTGACATAATATATAACAAATATAAGAAAGAAATCAAGTATATAACAAATTTTACCTCTTTAGCTATAATGGCTAAAGAGTTGGATATGTTTTAAAATAAAAGTTTTTTAGAAGATTTAATAAAACTAAACTAAACTATTTAGAAGATGTTTTAAACAAAACTTCATTAAACAAAACTTCATTAAACTAAACTTCATTAAACTAAACTATTTAGAAGATGTTTTAAACAAAACTTCATTAAACTAAACTAAACTAAACTAAACTAAACTAAACTAAACTAAACGATATAACAAATATAATAAAATATGTTTTAAACAAAAATACTTGGAGTTAGCTCATTAACAAAACTTCATTAACAAAACTCCATTAACAAAACTCATTAACAAACTCATCAAATATACTCATTCACTACAAAACTTCATTAACAAAACTTCAAACATACTCATTCACTACAAAACTTCATTAATAAAACAGTCCAACATAACTTCATTAAAAAAACTCATCAAAGAGCAGAAAGAACGAAATGAACGAACTTCATTAACAAAACTCATTTTCATTAACTTCGTTAACAAAACTTAACAAAACACAACAACGACGTACCTTTAACGACGGTAACAACGGCAATGCAAGAACGAAATGTATCAAAGAGCAGAAACGGACGGACGACGGCAATGAGCAGAAACGAACGACCACGGAAATGAGCAGAAACGGACGGACGGCAAGGTTTTTCGGTGAAGGTTTACGGTTGACGGACGGTTAAGGACGGTTGACGGTGAAGGTTTTTCGGTGAAGGGTTTTGAGCTCTGTTCGCATGCAGGGGAGAAGAAAGAGCGCAAATATGAAAATGAATACTGACTATTCATATATTTTAATTTAATTAGACCTTAGACAGCGCTTTTAATAAAAGCGCTTTCTAAGGTGGACCTTAGACAGCGCTTTTAAAAGCGCTTTCAAAGGTTGGCCTTAGACAGCGCTTTTGATTTTATTTTTTTTAATTTTTAAGACCTTAGAAAGCGCTTTTAAGGTAAGCGCTGTCTAATATTTTCCTTTAATTTTTTTTTTTAAATTAATAAAACTTTAGAAAGCGCTTTTGACCGAAGCGCTGTCTAAGGTCTTATATTTTTTTTTAAATTTATAAGACCTTAGAAAGCGCTTTTAACTAAAGCGCTGTCTAATATTTTCCATTAAATTTTTTTTTAAAATTTATAAGACCTTATAAAGCGCTTTTGACCAAAGCGCTGTCTAAGGTCTTATATTTTTTTGCGCTTTTACTTTTTAAAATGGCTAGTTTCCTTGTTTTTAACTTATAGCAGCGCTTTTGTATTAAAGCGCTGTCTAAGGTGCGATGTTATAACTTACTTTTGTTGTAGTGTAAATTGTTATCTTTTCAATTCCAACCAAAGACAATGACATCTAGATATAGTTACAGAATCCAAAGACCAATCAATTAGTTTTAGTGTTGGGGTCTGCTGCAAAAAATGAACCAGAAGAAGATGATGAAGACGGTACAGTGAAAATTGCACAAAATAATTCCAAAGCGTGTGTTTACACTAAGCTTTAGGTTCGATTCACCCCCATTAATTTATACAAATTAGAATCAAATGGGTTAATCGGCAAATCCCCTTCAGGATATTTTGGAAACCTTAACATGAATCGCATTTTCACATTAAGCATATCGATCAACCATATTTTACAGAATAAAGTTCTTTCACTTATTCTCGTGCACAAGAAAAATAAAGAAATGACATAGATATAATTTTTGGCACTTGAAACAAATATTTTTTGTGTGTATTTTATGGTTACTAAGTATCTTTATTTATAAGAAAACTTGTATCAATTGGTGTGGAGAAACAATGTTTCATTTGATTCCAACATGACCATTCGCGAACCATTGTATATCAAAAAGCAACAAACTTTTTCATGAAAAGGTGTGTTGATCTAGTGGTTGCACCTTATGACCACGCGCCTTATCACAATAAGGTCTTTAGTTCAATTCTAGAGAGTTGCAACTTTTGGCCATTTATTTTGATAATTTAACCATTATTATTTATCAATTTAATATTTTGGAAATTTTTCCAACAATCCCCCACCATTTTCAAAATATATGTAAATCCATTATTCAGAAAATTTCATGGTTTCAGATACACTCATCCCCGAATAGATTGGTAGACAAGCTTTGAACCAATTATTCATTAGAAGAAGCGTGCATAACTCACACATGAAATCTCGGTACCATTGTTCGAATTATTAATATGACACATTTAATAAGGTCTTGTGTCTCATATCCTTTTCATGATGAGAATTTAAGAGTCAAGCCCTTGAACTCTATGAAGCGGCACCACTTCATTCTCATATAGGTAGACTATATCAGAAATGCACCCATAATTATGCATTCCAGCAAACATATGCTATATGTCTATTAAGAGGAAAACCTCATCCTACACACTTATTCTTATGGTCTATGTACTTTTACCCCTTGGGATGTATCTATCATTAAGTACTTCAATCACTCTAATAGTACTTTCACCATTAAACTCAAGACTTAATGTTAATCAAGTGTGAGTTGAGTTTCCACTATTGATGATTAATTAGATATGAGCTTGTTCGGTTGGAGATTAGTGCTTGATAGGCTGTCTACGAGAGATAACTTGGTGGAAAGGCGAATTATTTCGAACGATCACGAAAAGGTTTGCACGTTTTGTTTCCTTGATAATGAGAGTTCTACTCATCTTTTCTTCTTGTGTCATAAATCGATTTTGGTTTGGAATAAGATTTGTGAATGGGTGGGTATAAGTAGGATTTTGGATTATTCTTGTTGTCTTCATGCGAAGTCTTGGTTCTCGAGTATTCATGGAAGACTCAAATTCGGGAAGATCAATTCTATTTGGTTTATCACTTGTTGGATTATTTGGAAGTGACGTAATAATATCTTCTTCAATGATGCCGTTTGCAATGTCGAAGAAATTGTTTTCGAAGTTAAATTATACTCTTGGAATTAGTTAATTTTAGGATGTAGAGATAGTAAGAAATGTAGTTTGTATGAGTGGCATAAATTTCCCCTCGACTTTTTGTAATCGTGTAGTTGTTTGTGGACCGTTGTTCATTGGGTTGAGATTTCCTTAATCTCTTTTAATGAAGTTTGCTTATCAAAAAAAAGATATGAGCTTGTTCCACATCCCTAATGATGTCTTCACTGTCTTTAATTATATCCAAAGACATCATATCTTTGTCAATTCTTTAGTCAAAGAATTGCAATATTTTTTCAAACTTTAATAATTTTCGAATATTCAATTTTTCAACTAATCATGCATACTTTATGTACTCTTGATAGTGTAACACCCCCTTGCTATACCCCCAAATAATCACAATTAATCATTTAGGCACATATTAAAATTTCGTCAGAGTATATTTATAAACACGGTATAAAAGAGGTATGTCACATTATACATGAAATTAAAACATTCAACACCTGCTCAACAATGGATATGCAACAGTGTGGTAACTTTGCAACAGAGGAACTTAGTCCTTGCACCCACATCTCAATATTTATAATAAAAGCGGAAAATCTAAACATTGAATAACAACAACATATATACATATATACATATATACATGTATCATCAAGTATTCCCCACCAACATCATTCATGTATACATAAACATTCATCAACAAGATACATATACATATGTATCACAAAAGAATCATAGCCATCCTAGCTACCCGATGCTACATATTAGAGCCGACCGACCAAAAAAATGAAGACATGCTCCACAAAAAGACCACCAGCATACCTACTCTGCAACGCCTCATTGAGCATTATAAAACAGCAGAAGGGTGAGAAATATTATCATAATAACAATGCATAAAATTATATATCCTAGCATAGAAATACACATATTCCATATTCTCACCACAATTCATCACAACTCACTCATATACATCACAATGTATATATAATCAAAACCAAGCATATACATCATGCATACTTTCAAAATTCTTATCATTCCACATAAACATACATATTTATGTTTATTCATCAATGCACCATTATGAAGATGATAAATGCAAATCATAGAGGCCGACTCACGACTCTATGCAAATGCAATGCGGGTACCGACTCAATCATCTCAAGTTCACTCAGGAACTCTGCTGGAACCATCGCTCGTTACATCACTGTAACTCCCCGTCGGGCCTACGATGTTCCCCATCGCTCACACCTCTTATTTTTAAGGCACACAATCCAATCTGATCGCTCACACCTCTTATTTTTAAGGCATACGACGTTTATGGATCGCTCACACCTCTTTGTATAACTCACACGACCCGATCGCTCACACCCCACACAGGCACACGATCGTCTATAGCTATCGCTCACACCTCTTATTTTTAAGGCACACGACCCATCCGATCGCTCACACCTCTTATTTTTAAGGCACACGACGTTATATAGGGTTCTCATTAGAATCCCTCAACACAAGAATGCACATCATTATGCTCCACATGCAAATGACTCAAGACATTCTTGAAATGCATATATATTCACAATATAATCATGCATTCATCTCATTCAATCACATACCATTTATATACATTCACATCAATGCACTATTGTATAATTCACATCCAAACACACATTCAAAATGGTAAAAGTCGCTAAATAACACTATTTCCGACTTATTTAATCGGCTAACCATTTCCAAATCATCATAACAAGCAAGAACATTTTATAGGCTTTCCAACGGTATAAATAACGCTTAAATCGGAAATACGGTTCGAGAGTTATGAATTTTTTTAAGTAAAAGAATTATAAAAACAAACTCACAACCGCCCGGCGAAGCACGCCAACCGCCCGGCGAAACACGCTTCGCCTCTACTTCGCCCGGCGAAACACAGGCGAAGCCAATTCTACCAAAATGATTCAAAGAGTCAGAAACTTGGTGTAACACCCCCTTTCTATACCCCCAAATCATCAAATAATCATTTAGGCACATATTAAAAATTTCGTCAGAGTATAATTATAACATAGTATAAAAGAGGTATGTCACATTATACATTCAATTAAAACATACAACACCTACTCAACCATTGATATGCAACAGTGGGGTAACTTTGCAACAGAGGAACTTAGTCCTTACACCCACATTTCAATATTTAGAATAAAAGCGGAAAATCTAAACATTGAATAACAACAAGCATATATACATATACATATATACATCATCAAGTATTATCTGCCAACATCATTCATATTTACATAAACATACACCAACAAGATACATGCACAAATGTATCACAAAAGAATCATAGCCATCCTAGCTACCCGGTGCTACATATCAGAGCTGACCGACCAAAAGAATGAAGCCACGCTCCACAAAAAGACCACCAGCATACCTACTCTGCAATGCCTCATAGAGCATTATAAAACAGCAGAAGGGTGAGAAATATGATCATAATAACAATGCATAAAATTATATATACTAGCATAAAAATACACATATCCCACATTCTCACCACAATTCATCACAACTCACTCATATACATCCCAATGTATATATATATATATATATATATATATATATATATATATATATATATATATATTCACAACCAAGCATATCCATCATGCATACTTTCACAATTATTATCATTCCACATAAACATACACATTTATGTTTATTCATCAATGCACCATTATAAAGATGATAAATGCAAATCATAGAGACCGACTCACGACTCTATGCAAATGCAATGCGGTACCGACTCAATCATCTCAAGTTCACTCAGGAACTCTGCTGGAACCATCGCTCGTTACATCACTGTAACTCCCCGTCGGGCCAACGATGTTCACCCATTGCTCACACCCCACATGGGCACACAATGTTTATGGATCGCTCACACCCCACACAGGCACACGACCCGATCGCTCACACCCCCACACGCGGGCACACGATCCGATTGCTCACACCTCACCTAGGCACACAATCGTTTGTAATCATCGCTCACACCTCACCTAGGCACACGACGTTACAACGGATTCTCATTAGAATCGCTCAACACAAGAATGTACTTCATTATGCTTCACATGCAAAATGACTTAAGACATTCTTGAAATGCATACATATTCACAATATATTCATGCATTCATCTCATACAATCACATACCATCTATATACATTCACATCAATGCACTATTGTATGATTCACATTCAAACACACAGTCAAAACGGTAAAAGTCGCTAAATAGCACTATTCCCGACTTTCCGACATAATAAAATCGGCCAACAGTTTCCACACCGTCATAATCACAAAGTACAGCTCAATAGCTTTCCAACGATACCAGGAATGTAAGAATCGGATAATCGAAACAAAAGTTGCGGACGAAAACGAAAACGACATTTAGAAAAAAATCCCATTTTTACATTCCTCCTGTCCATACGCGTATCACCCATGTCCATACGCGTATGGGCAGAACCCATTTCCTTCACAATTTCATGTTTTCAAAAACCATACGCGTACGCCAATGCCCATACGCGTATCACCAGAGGGCCGGGAAAAGCCACATTATATGCGTGTATTGACCCAAAAACAGGCCAATGATACGCGTAACGCTTGGCTCATACGCGTATGGACATGCCCCTTACGCGTATGGCCAGGGGAAACCCAGCAAAATTCTGCAGAACTGAGTTCTACGTTTTCTCCCCCAAAATCCTCCAATTTCACCATCTACACACAGAAAAATACCAATTTGATATCCAACAACATGTATCATTCATGTATCAACAACAAGGGATCCAAAAATATCATTTTCAACCCGATTTAATCGATTTCTACCATTTTCTACACAAATGGGTTTATACCAAAACTCATGAAAATCAACAAAAACAACAATACAATCATACATAATCATACACATTGCTAAGATAACAAAATTTCACACCCTTACCCGGATTCCAAACTCGCTAAATGATCGTTCTTGATGATTCCCTAGTTCTCCTCTTTTCCTCTTCTCTTCTCTTCCTCTTCTTTCTATCTTTTTCTCTCTATCTTCTATTTCTTTTTTCTATTTTTTTTTCTTCTTCTTATTTCTTTTTCCTTTCTATTTCTATTTCTATTCTCTTTTCCTTTCTTTTCTATTTTCCACTCAAATACAATTAATTCATTTTCTCACAAAATTCTACACTTAATCATTTTTCCAACAATTATTACTAAATTTCTAACTTACTAATAATTGAGAAATGTCTAAAATATTCTCCATTCTAATTTCCCCCGAAAACTCTCAAAACGGTCAAATATCATAACACATCAACATAGCATATTAACATACCAATTCCACAAATAGACTAATTTATCACTCAATTTAAATAAAAGACTCAACAAAATGGGAATAATTGGAATCGGGGCGTTACAACTCTCCCCCACTTTAGAAATTTTCGTCCTCGAAAATATTACCTGATTCAAACAACTCTGGATACGACTCTCGCATCCTACTCTCTAGTTCCCAAGTCATATCGCCTTCCGCTGCGCCTCCCCACGTTACTTTCACAAGTGCAATATCCTTGTCTCTTAGCTTCTTAACTTCACGGTCTAAAATCCTAATCGGTAAATTTTCAACCGTAAGGTTATCTCTCACTTCAACCTCGTCCATAGGAATAACATGTGACGGATCCGGAACATACTTTCGAAGTTGCGAAACATGGAATACATCATGCAAATTAGAGAGATTCGGAGGCAACGCCACACGGTAAGCCACAACACCAACTCGTGCAGAAATCTGATACAGACCAATAAAACGAGAAGTCAACTTCTTCGACTTCAAAGCACGACCCACACCCGTAACCGGCGTAACTCTCAAAAACACACGGTCGCCTTCTTGAAACTCAAGATCTTTTCTTCTCTTGTCATGATAGCTCTTTTGTCTACTTTGAGAAGCTTTCATCTTTTCACGAATAAACTTCACTTTCTCCGTCGTTTGTTGTACCATCTCCGGTCCAACTATTGTCCTTTCACCGGTTTCATGCCAACACAAAGGTGTTCGGAATCTCCGACCATGCAAAGCCTCAAATGGTGCCATACTTATACTTGAATGAAAATTGTTATTGTAGGTGAACTCAATCAACGCCAAATAACTATCCCAAGCACCACCTTGCTCGAGCACACAAGCACGCAATAAATCCTCCAACGATTGAATTGTCCTTTCGGTTTGACCATCCGTTTGCGGATGATAAGCCGAACTCAATCTTAGCTTAGTACCCAAAGCCTTTTGTAAACTCTCCCAAAACCTCGATGTGAATATAGGATCTCTATCCGATACAATACTCTTAGGAACTCCATGTAACTTTACAACCACAAGAATATAAATATCGGCTAACTTCTCCAAAGGATAACTAATATCAATTGGAATGAAGTGAGCAGATTTAGTAAGCCTATCAACAATTACCCAAATAGCATTATGACCTCTTTGCGTATTCGGTAATCCCGTGACAAAATCCATCGATATACTATCCCATTTCCACTCCGGAATGTCCAACGGTTGCATCAATCCACTAGGCTTTTGATGTTCTACCTTCGACTTTTGACAAGTTAAGCACGCATACACAAATTGAGCCACATCTCTCTTTAATACGGACCACCAAAAGATTTTCTTCAAATCTTGATACATTTTATTCGCTCCCGGATGAATACTTAAGTTACTTCGGTGTCCCTCTTCTAATATCATCTTTTTCAACTCCGCATCATCAGGAATACAAATACGACCACGGAATCTCAAAACTCCAAAATTATCAACCTTGAAATCCTCATTCTCATTCATCATCAAATCAACGAACTTCAAGTCCAACTTTTGCTTTTCACATACGGTTGCAAGAAAATCATTCGTAACATGTAGCATACCAAGTCTCACACTTCTCGGCGTCATTTCACAAACCAAACTCAAGTCTCTAAAATTCTCCAAAAGTTCTCATTCTCTCATCATCAATGCGGACATATGTGACGACTTCCGACTCAAAGCATCGGCCACCACGTTTGCCTTACCCGGATGGTAATTCAAACCAAAATCATAATCCTTCAAAAGCTCTAACCACCTCCTTTGTCTCATGTTCAATTCTTTTTTATCAAATAAATATTTCGAGCTCTTGTGATCACTAAAAACTTCGAATCTTGCTCCATAAAGATAGTGCCTCCAAATTTTCAAAACAAACACCGCGGCCGCTAACTCC
Source organism: Lathyrus tuberosus (assembly GCA_022829125.1). Lineage (NCBI taxonomy): Eukaryota > Viridiplantae > Streptophyta > Magnoliopsida > Fabales > Fabaceae > Lathyrus > Lathyrus tuberosus. The sequence continues at coordinate 3,255,646 of JALAZF010000529.1, read as the reverse complement.
AAGTCATGTGTAGGATAATTCTTTTCATGCACTCTCAAGAACTTGACGCATACCGACCCACCAATCGTCGGCTTCTTCCTTCAGCATGTGAGACCCAAGCCTCACCTTATTCTCTTCCGCACAGTCCATGACCCTGAAGATTCTTTCAATCTCTTTCAACCAAAGTTGAGCACCATCGGGATCAAATCTTCCTTTGAAAACCTGTGGTTGATTCTTCCTGAACTCGTCATTAGCATTCACATTTGGCGCACCTTGCACCGCCCTAGCCATTGCTTCCAAAGCAACAGCCATCGCATTGTCGTTTCTACCAGCCATATTCTGATCATTCCCAAAAAAATGACAACAAAGTTAAACAACAGTTCAACCATCATAACAACAAGACAGACACAACTGACTCAACTCTGGCTCTGATACCACTTAATGTAACACCCCTTTTCTATATCCCCAAATCATCAAATAATCATTTAGGCACATATTAAAAATTTCGTCAGAGTATAATTATAACATAGTATAAAAGAGGTATGTCACATTATACATTCAATTAAGACATACAACACCTGCTCAACCATTGATATGCAACAGTGGGGTAACTTTGCAACAGAGGAACTTAGTCCTTACACCCACATTTCAATATTTAGAATAAAAGCAGAAAATCTAAACATTGAATAACAACAAGCATATATACATATACATATATACATCATCAAGTATTATCCGCCAACATCATTCATATTTACATAAACATACATCAACAAGATACATGCACAAATGTATCACAAAAGAATCATAGCCATCCTAGCTACCCGGTGCTACATATCAGAGCCGACCGACCAAAAGAATGAAGCCACGCTCCACAAAAAGACCACCAGCATACCTACTCTGCAATGCCTCATAGAGCATTATAAAACAGCAGAAGGGTGAGAAATATTATCATAATAACAATGCATAAAATTATATATACTAGCATAAAAATACACATATCCCACATTCTCACCATAATTCATCACAACTCACTCATATACATCCCAATGTATATATATATATATATATATATATATATATATATATATATATATATTCACAACCAAGCATATCCATCATGCATACTTTCACAATTATTATCATTCCACATAAACATACACATTTATGTTTATTCATCAATGCACCATTATAAAGATGATAAATGCAAATCATAGAAACCGACTCACGACTCTATTCAAATGCAATGCGGTACCGACTCAATCATCTCAAGTTCACTCAGGAACTCTGCTGGAACCATCGCTCGTTACATCACTGTAACTCCCCGTCGGGCCTACGATGTTCACCCCATTGCTCACACCCCACATGGGCACACAATGTTTATGGATCGCTCACACCCCACACAGGCACACGACCCGATCGCTCACACCCCACATGCGGGCACACGATCCGATTGCTCACACCTCACCTAGGCACACAATCGTTTGTAATCATCGCTCACACCTCACCTAGGCACACGACGTTACAACGGATTCTCATTAGAATCGCTCAACACAAGAATGTACTTCATTATGCTTCACATGCAAAATGACTTAAGACATTCTTGAAATGCATACATATTCACAATATATTCATGCATTCATCTCATACAATCACATACCATCTATATACATTCACATTCAAACACACAGTCAAAACGGTAAAAGTCGCTAAATAGCACTATTCCCGACTTTCCGACATAATAAAATCGGCCAACAGTTTCCACACCATCATAATCACAAAGTACAACTCAATAGCTTTCCAACGATACCAGGAATGTAAGAATCGGATAATCGGAACAAAAGTTGCGGACGAAAACGAAAACGACATTTAGAAAAATCCCATTTTTACATTCCTCCTGTCCATACGCGTATCACCCATGTCCATACGCGTATGGGCAGAACCCATTTCCTTCATAATTTCATGTTTTCAAAAACCATACGCGTACGCCAATGCCCATACGCGTATCACCAGAGGGCCGGGAAAAGCCACATTCTATGCGCGTATTGACCCAAAAATAGGCCAATGATACGCGTAACGCTTGGCTCATACGCGTATGGACATGCCCCTTACGCGTATGGCCAGGGGAAACCCAGAAAAATTCTGCAGAACTGAGTTCTACGTTTTCTCCCCCAAAATCCTCCAATTTCACCATCTACACACAGAAAAATACCAATTTGATATCCAACAACATGTATCATTCATGTATCAACAACAAGGGATCCAAAAATATCATTTTCAACCCGATTTAATCGATTTCTACCATTTTCTACACAAATGGGTTTATACCAAAACTCATGAAAATCAACAAAAACAACAATACAATCATACATAATCATACACATTGCTAAGATAACAAAATTTCACACCCTTACCCGGATTCCAAACTCGCTAAATGATCGTTCTTGATGATTCCCTAGTTCTCCTCTTTTCCTCTTCTCTTCTCTTCCTCTTCTTTCTATCTTTTTCTCTCTATCTTCTATTTCTTTTTTCTATTTTTTTTCTTCTTCTTATTTCTTTTTCCTTTCTATTTCTATTTCTATTCTCTTTTCCTTTCTTTTCTATTTTCCACTCAAATACAATTAATTCATTTTCTCACAAAATTCTACACTTAATCATTTTTCCAACAATTATTACTAAATTTCTAACTTACTAATAATTGAGAAATGTCTAAAATATTCTCCATTCTAATTTCCCCAAAAACTCTCAAAACGGTCAAATATCATAACACATCAACATAGCATATTAACATACCAATTCCACAAATAGACTAATTTATCACTCAATTTAAATAAAAGACTCAACAAAATGGGAATAATTGGAATCGGGGCGTTACAACTCTCCCCCACTTTAGAAATTTTCGTCCTCGAAAATATTACCTGATTCAAACAACTCTGGATACGACTCTCGCATCCTACTCTCTAGTTCCCAAGTCATATCGCCTTCCGCTGCGCCTCCCCACGTTACTTTCACAAGTGCAATATCCTTGTCTCTTAGCTTCTTAACTTCACGGTCTAAAATCCTAATCGGTAAATTTTCAACCGTAAGGTTATCTCTCACTTCAACCTCGTCCATAGGAATAACATGTGACGGATCCGGAACATACTTTCGAAGTTGCGAAACATGGAATACATCATGCAAATTAGAGAGATTCGGAGGCAACGCCACACGGTAAGCCACAACACCAACTCGTGCAGAAATCTGATACAGACCAATAAAACGAGAAGTCAACTTCTTCGACTTCAAAGCACGACCCACACCCGTAACCGGCGTAACTCTCAAAAACACACGGTCGCCTTCTTGAAACTCAAGATCTTTTCTTCTCTTGTCATGATAGCTCTTTTGTCTACTTTGAGAAGCTTTCATCTTTTCACGAATAAACTTCACTTTCTCCGTCGTTTGTTGTACCATCTCCGGTCCAACTATTGTCCTTTCACCGGTTTCATGCCAACACAAAGGTGTTCGGAATCTCCGACCATGCAAAGCCTCAAATGGTGCCATACTTATACTTGAATGAAAATTGTTATTGTAGGTGAACTCAATCAACGCCAAATAACTATCCCAAGCACCACCTTGCTCGAGCACACAAGCACGCAATAAATCCTCCAACGATTGAATTGTCCTTTCGGTTTGACCATCCGTTTGCGGATGATAAGCCGAACTCAATCTTAGCTTAGTACCCAAAGCCTTTTGTAAACTCTCCCAAAACCTCGATGTGAATATAGGATCTCTATCCGATACAATACTCTTAGGAACTCCATGTAACTTTACAACCACAAGAATATAAATATCGGCTAACTTCTCCAAAGGATAACTAATATCAATTGGAATGAAGTGAGCAGATTTAGTAAGCCTATCAACAATTACCCAAATAGCATTATGACCTCTTTGCGTATTCGGTAATCCCGTGACAAAATCCATCGATATACTATCCCATTTCCACTCCGGAATGTCCAACGGTTGCATCAATCCACTAGGCTTTTGATGTTCTACCTTCGACTTTTGACAAGTTAAGCACGCATACACAAATTGAGCCACATCTCTCTTTAATACGGACCACCAAAAGATTTTCTTCAAATCTTGATACATTTTATTCGCTCCCGGATGAATACTTAAGTTACTTCGGTGTCCCTCTTCTAATATCATCTTTTTCAACTCCGCATCATCAGGAATACAAATACGACCACGGAATCTCAAAACTCCAAAATTATCAACCTTGAAATCCTCATTCTCATTCATCATCAAATCAACGAACTTCAAGTCCAACTTTTGCTTTTCACATACGGTTGCAAGAAAATCATTCGTAACATGTAGCATACCAAGTCTCACACTTCTCGGCGTCATTTCACAAACCAAACTCAAGTCTCTAAAATTCTCCAAAAGTTCTCATTCTCTCATCATCAATGCGGACATATGTGACGACTTCCGACTCAAAGCATCGGCCACCACGTTTGCCTTACCCGGATGGTAATTCAAACCAAAATCATAATCCTTCAAAAGCTCTAACCACCTCCTTTGTCTCATGTTCAATTCTTTTTTATCAAATAAATATTTCGAGCTCTTGTGATCACTAAAAACTTCGAATCTTGCTCCATAAAGATAGTGCCTCCAAATTTTCAAAACAAACACCGCGGCCGCTAACTCCAAGTCATGTGTAGGATAATTCTTTTCATGCACTCTCAAGAACTTGACGCATACCGACCCACCAATCGTCGGCTTCTTCCTTCAGCATGTGAGACCCAAGCCTCACCTTATTCTCTTCCGCACAGTCCATGACCCTGAAGATTCTTTCAATCTCTTTCAACCAAAGTTGAGCACCATCGGGATCAAATCTTCCTTTGAAAACCTGTGGTTGATTCTTCCTGAACTCGTCATTAGCATTCACATTTGGCGCACCTTGCACCGCCCTAGCCATTGCTTCCAAAGCAACAGCCATCGCATTGTCGTTTCTACCAGCCATATTCTGATCATTCCCAAAAAAATGACAACAAAGTTAAACAACAGTTCAACCATCATAACAACAAGACAGACACAACTGACTCAACTCTGGCTCTGATACCACTTAATGTAACACCCCTTTTCTATATCCCCAAATCATCAAATAATCATTTAGGCACATATTAAAAATTTCGTCAGAGTATAATTATAACATAGTATAAAAGAGGTATGTCACATTATACATTCAATTAAGACATACAACACCTGCTCAACCATTGATATGCAACAGTGGGGTAACTTTGCAACAGAGGAACTTAGTCCTTACACCCACATTTCAATATTTAGAATAAAAGCAGAAAATCTAAACATTGAATAACAACAAGCATATATACATATACATATATACATCATCAAGTATTATCCGCCAACATCATTCATATTTACATAAACATACATCAACAAGATACATGCACAAATGTATCACAAAAGAATCATAGCCATCCTAGCTACCCGGTGCTACATATCAGAGCCGACCGACCAAAAGAATGAAGCCACGCTCCACAAAAAGACCACCAGCATACCTACTCTGCAATGCCTCATAGAGCATTATAAAACAGCAGAAGGGTGAGAAATATTATCATAATAACAATGCATAAAATTATATATACTAGCATAAAAATACACATATCCCACATTCTCACCATAATTCATCACAACTCACTCATATACATCCCAATGTATATATATATATATATATATATATATATATATATATATATATTCACAACCAAGCATATCCATCATGCATACTTTCACAATTATTATCATTCCACATAAACATACACATTTATGTTTATTCATCAATGCACCATTATAAAGATGATAAATGCAAATCATAGAAACCGACTCACGACTCTATTCAAATGCAATGCGGTACCGACTCAATCATCTCAAGTTCACTCAGGAACTCTGCTGGAACCATCGCTCGTTACATCACTGTAACTCCCCGTCGGGCCTACGATGTTCACCCATTGCTCACACCCCACATGGGCACACAATGTTTATGGATCGCTCACACCCCACACAGGCACACGACCCGATCGCTCACACCCCACACGCGGGCACACGATCCGATTGCTCACACCTCACCTAGGCACACAATCGTTTGTAATCATCGCTCACACCTCACCTAGGCACACGACGTTACAACGGATTCTCATTAGAATCGCTCAACACAAGAATGTACTTCATTATGCTTCACATGCAAAATGACTTAAGACATTCTTGAAATGCATACATATTCACAATATATTCATGCATTCATCTCATACAATCACATACCATCTATATACATTCACATTCAAACACACAGTCAAAACGGTAAAAGTCGCTAAATAGCACTATTCCCGACTTTCCGACATAATAAAATCGGCCAACAGTTTCCACACCATCATAATCACAAAGTACAACTCAATAGCTTTCCAACGATACCAGGAATGTAAGAATCGGATAATCGGAACAAAAGTTGCGGACGAAAACGAAAACGACATTTAGAAAAATCCCATTTTTACATTCCTCCTGTCCATACGCGTATCACCCATGTCCATACGCGTATGGGCAGAACCCATTTCCTTCATAATTTCATGTTTTCAAAAACCATACGCGTACGCCAATGCCCATACGCGTATCACCAGAGGGCCGGGAAAAGCCACATTCTATGCGCGTATTGACCCAAAAACAGGCCAATGATACGCGTAACGCTTGGCTCATACGCGTATGGACATGCCCCTTACGCGTATGGCCAGGGGAAACCCAGAAAAATTCTGCAGAACTGAGTTCTACGTTTTCTCCCCCAAAATCCTCCAATTTCACCATCTACACACAGAAAAATACCAATTTGATATCCAACAACATGTATCATTCATGTATCAACAACAAGGGATCCAAAAATATCATTTTCAACCCGATTTAATCGATTTCTACCATTTTCTACACAAATGGGTTTATACCAAAACTCATGAAAATCAACAAAAACAACAATACAATCATACATAATCATACACATTGCTAAGATAACAAAATTTCACACCCTTACCCGGATTCCAAACTCGCTAAATGATCGTTCTTGATGATTCCCTAGTTCTCCTCTTTTCCTCTTCTCTTCTCTTCCTCTTCTTTCTATCTTTTTCTCTCTATCTTCTATTTCTTTTTTCTATTTTTTTTCTTCTTCTTATTTCTTTTTCCTTTCTATTTCTATTTCTATTCTCTTTTCCTTTCTTTTCTATTTTCCACTCAAATACAATTAATTCATTTTCTCACAAAATTCTACACTTAATCATTTTTCCAACAATTATTACTAAATTTCTAACTTACTAATAATTGAGAAATGTCTAAAATATTCTCCATTCTAATTTCCCCAAAAACTCTCAAAACGGTCAAATATCATAACACATCAACATAGCATATTAACATACCAATTCCACAAATAGACTAATTTATCACTCAATTTAAATAAAAGACTCAACAAAATGGGAATAATTGGAATCGGGGCGTTACACTTGGTACCTCTGCGCCTCTCAAAACCGCCCGGCGTAAGGACGAACCGCCTGGCGAAACAGGCACCTCGCCCGGCGCTTCACACCAGAAGCAGAATTTCTGCTTCGTTTTTGGCACTGTTCCAAACCCCAAAAATTCCATTTTCTTCCCCAAATCACTTCCATCAGCAAAACAGTTAATAGCAATGGTTCATAAACATATAGAGATCATACAACCCAAATTATATCGATTTCCATCCGCGAAAACATCGATTTCTACTCGTTTACGCGTTTTCGCCCTATAACCGAAAAAAATATCGAACAAGCCAATACCACATGAAAACACACATACATATTGATATACATTGATGAGATGATAAGATTTCACACCCTTACTCGGTTAAATCGATTCCTAGAAGTTGATTTCTTGATTTTCCTAGCTTTTCCTCTTTTCCTTCTCTTTTCTCCTCTTCCTCTTTCTTTCTCTCCTCTCTCTTTCTATTTTTCCTTTTCATCTCTTTTTTCTTTTCTATTTCCTTTTCTACTTACTTTCACGAGTGCAATATCCTTGCCTCTTAGCTTCTTAACTTCACGGTCCAAAATCCTAACCGGTAAAGTTTCCACCGTAAGGTTATCTCTCACTTCAACCTCGTCCATAGGAATAACATGTGACGAATCTGGAACATACTTCCGAAGTTGCGAAACATGGAATACATCATGCAAATTCGAAAGATTCGGAGGCAACGCCACACGGTAAGCCACAACACCAACTCGTGCAGAAATCTGATACGGACCAATAAAACGAGAAGTCAACTTCTTCGACTTCAAAGCACGACCCACACTCGTAACCGGCGTAACTCTCAAAAACACATGGTCTCCTTCTTGAAACTCAAGATCTTTTCTTCTCTCGTCATGATAGCTCTTTTGTCTACTTTGAGAAGCTTTCATCTTCTCACGGATAAACTTCACTTTCTCCGTCGTTTGTTGTACCATCTCCGGTCCAATTATCGACCTCTCACCGGTTTCATGCCAACACAAAGGTGTTCGACATCTCCGACCATACAAAGCCTCAAAAGGTGCCATACTTATACTTGAATGAAAACTGTTATTGTATGTGAACTCAATCAACGCCAAATAACTATCCCAAGCACCACCTTGCTCGAGCACACAAGCACGCAACAAATCCTCCAACGATTGAATTGTCCTCTCGGTTTGACCATCCGTTTGCGGATGATAAGCCGAGCTCAATCTTAGCTTAGAACCCAAAGCCTTTTGTAAACTCTCCCAAAACCTCGACGTGAATCTAGGATCTTTATCTGATACAATACTCTTAGGAACTCCATGTAACTTCACAGCCGCAAGAATATAAATCTCGGCTAACCTCTCCAAAGGATAACTAATATCAATTGGAATGAAGTGAGCAGATTTAGTAAGCCTATCAACGATTACCCAAATGGCATTATGACCTCTTTGCGTACTCGGCAATCCCGTAACAAAATCGATCGATATACTATCCCATTTCCACTCCGGAATGTCCAACGGTTGCATCAATCCATTAGGCTTTTGATGTTCCACCTTAGACTTTTGACAAGTTAAGCACGCATACACAAATTGAGCCACATCTCTCTTTAATCCGGACCACCAAAAGATTTTCTTCAAATCTTGATACATTTTATTCGCTCCCGGATGAATACTTAAGTTACTCCGGTGTCCTTCTTCCAATATCATCCTTTTCAACTCCGCATCATCGGGAATACAAATACGACCATGGAATCTCAAAACCCCTAAATTATCAACCTTGAAATCCTCATTCTCATTCATCATCAAATCAACGAACTTCAAATCCAACTTTTGCTTTTCACATACGGTTGCAAGAAAATCATTCGTAACATATAGCATACCAAGTCTCACACTTCTCGGCGTCATTTCACAAACTAAACTCAAGTCTCTAAAATTTTCCAAAAGTTCCCATTCTCTCATCATCAATGAGGACATATGTAACGACTTCCCACTCAAAGCATTGCCCACCACGTTTGCCTTACCCGGATGGTAATTCAAACCAAAATCATAATCCTTCAAAAGCTCTAAACACCTTCTTTGTCTCATGTTCAATTCTTTTTTATCAAATAAATATTTCAAGCTTTTGTGATCACTAAAAACTTCAAATCTTGCACCATAAAGATAGTGCCTCCATATTTTCAAAACAAACACCACGGACGCCAACTCAAGGTCATGTGTAGGATAATTCTTTTCATGCACTCTCAATTGTCTAGAAGCATAAGCCACCACTCTCCCATCTTGCATCAAAACACCACCTAAACCAACCAAAGAAGCATCACAATACACAACAAATGGTTCCGTCAGATTTGGCAAAATCAAGATCGGAGCCGTCGTCAACCTTCGTTTTAGCTCATTGAAACTCTCTTCACAATGAATATCCCAAATGAAAGCCTTTCCTTTACAAGTCAATTGCGTTAACGGAAGTGCCAACTTCGAAAATCCCTCGATAAATCTCCGATAATAACCCGCCAAGCCTAAAAAGCTTCGAATCTCCGTAACCGATCTAGGAGCCTCCCATTGCATCACCGCATCAATCTTGGATGGATCAACACTAATACCACTACCGGAAATCACAGGTCCAAGAAAACTTACTTCCGACAACCAAAACTCACATTTCGACAACTTAGCATACAATTGTTTCTCTTTCAAAATTTGTAACACAATCCTCAAATGCTCTTCATGCTCCTCTTGAGACTTAGAGTAAATCAAAATATCGTCGATGAACACAACCACAAAACGATCTAACTGCTCATGAAAAATACGATTCATGTATTCCATAAACACACCCGGCGCATTAGAAACCCCGAATGGCATCACAGAATATTCGTAATGGCCATACCGTGTCCTAAAGGCCGTCTTTTGAATATCCTCTTCTTTCACACGAATCTGGTGATATCCCGATCTCAAATCAATCTTACTAAAAACACGCGCACCAACCAATTGGTCCAACAAATCATCGATCCTTGGAAGCGGATACTTGTTCTTAATTGTCACCTTGTTTAATTGTCGATAGTCAATGCATAACCGCATACTCCCATCCTTTTTCTTTTCCAACAATACCGGAGCACCCCAAGGAGAAACACTTGGTCTTACAAATCTCTTGTCCAACAAGTCATTTAATTGCTTCTTAAATTCTACCAACTCTGATGCTGACATACGATACGGTGCCATCGAAACCGGTCTAGTACCCGGAACTAGATCAATAGAAAACTCGACTTCTTTTTCCGGCGGTACATCCATAATATCCTCCAGAAACACTTATGGGAAATCACACACCACTGGAAACACATCGAGCTCAACTTTACTCTCCACCGACAATGATGCAAACAAACCAAACAATTGAGCTTCGTCCGCTAAAAGTTTCTTCAACTCTTTAGTGGATAGGAAACTCGAGTCTTCGTCCTCTTCCAAAGAAGGAAACCTCACTAACTTGTGATAACAGTCTATATGAACTCTATTAAATTGCAACCAATTCATACCCAAGACCACATCCAACCCTTCCAACGGCAAACACACTAAATCCATCTCAAAGTCTTTACCATAAATGGTCAAAGGACAACTCAAACAAACCAAAGAAGTAGTTACTGACCCCATTCCTGGAGTATCAATAACCATCTTACCATCCATCAGAGACAACACAAGATTCAAATGCTTCGCGCACTCAAACGAAATAAACGAATGAGTCGCTCCCGTATCAATAATAGCAACTAAAGGCGTACTATTAATAAAGCAAGTACCTTTAATCAGACGATCTGCACTTGAAGTTTGAGTTCCTGCCAAAGAAAATACCTTTCCACCAGTTAAAGCTTTCTTCGGATTCGGTCACTTTGTACTAATGTGGCCAGGTTCCCCACAATTAAAACATTTCACCACATTCCTTCTACAATCGGCAGTAGCATGCCCAAGGCCTCCACAGTTAGAACATTTCGCCACTGTCTTCCCGCACTCAAATGATTTGTGACCCATTTCACCACACTTGTAACACTTAATGGGACCGGAACCTCCTCCTCCAGATCTCTTCTCAAAGTTTCCCCCTATGCTTGCCCTTATCAGCGGGTGTCACATAAGGTCCACTTCTAGCTTGTTGCTTTCCCTTCCTCTCATTCAAACTTTTGTAATGTGTAGAACGAGCCTTGCTATCTTCCTCGAAGATTCTACAACATTCCGTCAAATCCGAAAACCTCCTTATCCTTTGATATCCCACAGCTTGTTTAATCTCAGGATGCAGACCATTCTCATACTTAATACACTTTGAGAACTCAGCAGTAATCGCAGCATATTGAGGATGGAATTGAACCAACTCCACAAACTTAGCAGTATAGTCCACCACGGACATACTACCTTGTTTCAGTTCAAGGAACTCCATCTCCTTATTCCCTTTCACACTTTCAGGGTAATACTTCCTCAAGAATTCAGTACGAAATAAATCCCAAGCTACCTCCTCATCATCCACCTCGAGAACTTGACGCATACCGACCCACCAGTCGTCGGCTTCTTCCTTCAGCATGTGAGACCTAAGCCTCACCTTATTCTCCTCCGCACAGTCCATGACTCTGAAGATTCTTTCAATCTCTTTCAACCAAAGTTGAGCACCATCAGTATCAATTCTTCCTTTGAAGACCGGTGGCTGATTCTTCCTGAACTCGTCATTAGCATTCACATTCGGCGCACCTTGCACCGCCCTAGCCATTGCTTCCAAAGCAGCAGCCATCACATTGTCGTTTCTACCAGCCATATTCTGATCATTCCTAAAAATGACAACAAAGTTAAACAACAGTTCAACCAACACAATGACAAGACAGACACAACTGACGCAACTCTGGCTCTAATACCACTTAATGTAACACCCCTTGCTATACCCCCAAATAATTACAATTAATCATTTAGGCACATATTAAAATTTCGTCAGAGTATATTTATAAACACGGTATAAAAGAAGTATGTCACATTATACATGAAATTAAAACATTCAAAACCTGCTCAACAATGCATATGCAACAGTGTGGTAACTTTGCAACAGAGGAACTTAGTCCTTGCACCCACATCTCAATATTTAGAATAAAAGCAGAAAATCTAAACATTGAATAACAACAACATATATACATATATACATATATACATGTATCATCAAGTAATCCCCACCAACATCATTCATGTTTACATAAACATTCATCAACAAGATACATATACATATGTATCACAAAAGAATCATAGCCATCCTAGCTACCCGGTGCTACATATCAGAGCCGACCGACCAAAAAAATGAAGACACGCTCCACAAAAAGACCACCAGCATACCTACTCTGCAATGCCTCATAGAGCATTATAAAACAGTAGATGGGTGAGAAATATTATCATAATAACAATGCATAAAAATATATATCCTAGCATGGAAATACACATATTCCACATTCTCACCACAATTCATCACAACTCACTCATATACATCACAATGTATATATAATCAAAACCAAGCATATACATCATGCATACTTTCACAATTCTTATCATTCCACATAAACATACATATTTATGTTTATTCATCAATGCACCATTATGAAGATGATAAATGCAAATCATAGAGGCCGACTCACGACTCTATGCAAATGCAATGCGGTACCGACTCAATCATCTCAAGTTCACTCAGGAACTCTGCTGGAACCATCGCTCGTTACATCACTGTAACTCCCCTTCGGGCCTACGATGTTCCCCATCGCTCACACCTCTTATTTTTAAGGCACACGATCCAATCTGATCGCTCACACCTCTTATTTTTAAGGCACACGACGTTTATGGATCGCTCACACCTCTTTGTATAAGGCACACGACCCTATCGCTCACACCCCACACGGGCACACGATCGTCTATAACTATCGCTCACACCTCTTATTTTTAAGGCACACGACCCATCCGATCGCTCACACCTCTTATTTTTAAGGCACACGACGTTATATAGGGTTCTCATTAGAATCCCTCAACACAAGAATGCACATCATTATGCTCCACATGCAAATGACTCAAGACATTCTTGAAATGCATATATATTCACAATATAATCATGCATTCATCTCATTCAATCACATACCATTTATATACATTCATATCAATGCACTATTGTATGATTCACATCCAAACATACATTCAAAACGGTAAAAGTCTCTAAATAACACTATTCCCGACTTTTCCGACTTATTTAATCGGCTAACCATTTCCAAATCATCATAACAAGCAAGAACATTTTATAGGCTTTCCAACGGTATAAATAACGCTTAAATCGGAAATACGGTTCGAGAGTTATGAATTTTTTTTAAGTAAAAGAATTATAAAAAAAAAACTCCCAACCGCCCGGCGAAGCACGCCAACCACCCGGCGAAACACGCTTCACTTCTACTTCGCCCAGCGAAACACAGGCGAAGCCAATTCTACCAAAATGACTCAAAGAGTCAGAAACTTGGCACCTCTGCGCTTCTCAAAACCGCCCGGCGTAAGGACGAACCGCCCGGCGAAACAGGCACCTCGCCCGGCGCTTCACACCAGAAGCAGAATTTCTGCTTCATTTTTGGCACTGTTCCAAACCCCAAAAATTCCATTTTCTTCCCCAAATCACTTCCATCAGCAAAACAGTTAATAGCAATGGTTCATAAACATATAGAGATCATACAACACAAATTATATCGATTTCCATCCGCGAAAACATTGATTTCTACTCGTTTACCCGTTTTCGCCCTATAACCGAAAAAATATCGAACAAGCCAATACCACATGCAAACACACATACATAATGATATACATTGATGAGATGATAAGATTTCACACCCTTACCCGGTTAAATCGATTCCTAGAAGTTGATTTCTTAATTTTCCTAGCTTTTCCTCTTTTCCTTCTCTTTTCTCCTCTTCCTCTTTCTTTCTCTCCTCTCTCTTTCTATTTTTCCTTTTCATCTCTTTTTTCTTTTCTATTTCCTTTTCTACTTCTTTTTACACAAATTCAAATTAATTCATTTTCTCACATAATTATATTTCCACTAAATTTTCTAACTTAACCTTAATTGAGAAATGTCTAAAATACCCTCTATTCTAATTTTCCCCGAAAACTCTCAAAACACTACAAGAAAAAAGGTCTGATACCACGCACGAAAAACCGAGGCTATATACAAAATAACCGTGGCAATTCGATGTTGCCACGGTTTAGCCACGATAATCAAACTGTGGAATATGCGGTCGTGGACCAAAGTATAGTCCACGGTTTTCATGTTTGTGCCACGTTTTATAGACATCCGTGGCTAGAAGAGGCCATGCTTTACACATGCAGGTTATGGCCGCGGTTTGTCTTTTGCCTCAGTTTTTAACAGTGGGTAAAACTAGCCACGGTTCATATATAATGTAAAACGTGCTCTAGTTTCCCAGGTATGGCCACAATTTAAACAGTGGGTAAAACTAGCCACGGTTCATATATAATGTAAAACGTGCTCTAGTTTCCCAGGTATGGCCACAATTTAAACCGCGGCTAATTTTATACATGGTTTTACTATATTTAGTACTGCCACGCTTTCTATTTGTGCCATATAATTGTGTTCTACCTGCAATGGCTTAAAAAGTTTATTTTAGATCAAATTAAAATCTAACTATACAAGCAACATTATGCCACAAATCCAAAATATATTGACTAAAAAACATGTTAGTGTGCGCGACATTTTCTTATAAGTCACCAAACTATTACATCAAGTATTGCGCTACCGACTAATAAGTCGCCAAAATATATAAGTCTACATCAAATGCGCTACCGACTAATAAGTCGCCAAAATATAGTCATCCCAAATTAAAAACAAAGGTTCTTAATAGTCATCCCATAAAACATGTACAACTAGCTAGTATATCTTAAACTCATGCATCATAATATTCATCTTCTTCTTGATCATCACAGCCTCCTTCTTGTTCTTCTTCCATATCTTGATCATCATCACAAGCTTCTTCATCACCATTCTGCAAGAAAAATGATATATAAATAAGCAATGATAAAATAAAACCAAGTATAAAATTAGCAATGATAAAATAATACCAAGTATAAAATAAAACCAAGTATCAACTAATTTATACATCCTAACCATTTTGTTTCACAAGTTCAATAACTGCCATCCATTACCATTCTAGTAGCAAGCATAACATGCCTTACATAACTTTGATTCATGCTAATACATTTACAGGACAGTTACACAACAGGGCAACCAAACACTAATACAAATATCTCTAGTTTAGTTCATTGCCTTTTAACAAGCATTCACACAACTCAAGCTAACAACCAATCTAAGTAATTCAACATACAATTCTAACTAGATTTTCAAAATTCTAATAATAGCATTTAAGAAATTCAAATTTATTTTGATCCACAAGCTAATACATACATTACAATTACCCAATCATGCATACATATACCCAATTATAACAAGGAACCCAACAATTCCATTTCAAAATTCCATTTTTATTAATTCCCATATCAACGAAGTTTTGTAACAGTACCAAACCATGAAATGTTAGTTTCACTACATAATTATTCATAACTCAATTCACACTAACTCAATCATGACAAGTTCTAATAGCTGCAACATTTTTTTCACACATTCAATGCAAGTTCAAATTACAAACCAGCCAAACTAACATAATATATCTACACTAACTGTGACTAGCTTCAAGGCCACTTCATTAACTTTTTTCTTTCTCACCTTAAAACCTTTAGCAACTCTAACAGGTTTTCATGCAATTACTGACAGTCACAATTCCATTTGTTTAACTCACTAACTTTAATTCGTTCAACATGACTCTCATAACTAACCTACATTTTAACATTATAGCTAATTCACACTAACTACAGAAACTAACAGAATAGCTAATTCACTCTAACATCATAGCTATTTTTCATTCTTCAATCTAACTCCTAAATCTCAATTCAAATTCTAACTCTTCTCTAACACAACTAACTTCAAACATAATTTTATGCTCAAAAAAACAGCATAAAATTATCACAACAACAGCATAACAAGTAAAACAGAATTGTACAAGGAAAAAACAGGAACAACACCATTTGTAGTTTACAATATACCTCTTCACAACGAGGAATATGAGTTGACGCCGACGAAATAGGACCAGCATGATGTTCAGTAGTACTAGTAGTAATTCCCAACGCAGATGCCATCATATTAGAGATCTCCTCGTCACTCATATGCGGGTTTTGTTGCTTCATCATGGTCTTAAAAAGTACCTTCATGCCATCCATCTCCCTCTTCATTCCAGCCACTTCATCACTATGCTGCTTTTTAATAACCGAAATTTCTTGATTTCTTTTAAACATGGTTGATGTAGTTGTTTTTCCATAGCAACGTACTCGACCAGATTTTTCTTTCCCGAACAATGACGTAAATGTCTCAGATTCGGTCGAGTTCTTAACAGAATCTTGAAGCTTAACCTAATTAAAAAATATTCACATTATAACCACAGAATATTACATAGAGTTGGAACAAAATTTTCCTGATTTTCTACATACAGAATTTTCCTGATTTTCTCAAAACTTTTGCAGGAACTCTATAATCATTTTTTGATTGCTCAGACTCACATCCTTCAGTTGGAGCATTTTCTTTCCACCGCGAAGCTTCACAAACAGAGCAAGAATTGTCGTTTTCATGCTCTTTCCAAAACAGCATGCAATCGTTTGGGCATGCATGGATCTTTTTATAATCGAGGCCTAAACCACTTATCATGGCTTTTGTCTTGTAATATGATACGGGAATGTTTAAATCAGGCATTGCTTCTTTCAACAATTCTAATAGGGCGGTGAATGAGGTATTGCTCCAGCCGTTAAGACATTTCAACAAGTAGACTCGAATCATGAATGATAGAGTAGAGAAGTCTTTGCATCCAGGGTACAGTTCTTTTTCCGCCTCTTTAATCAAATTGTAAAACTTCCTAGCATCGTCATTGGGACCTTCATGAACTCCGTGTGCTTCTGCCCTATTGATATATATGTCATGCACTAAGCCAGGGATGTCGTCATGTGATTCCTCTTGATCTTCCATCGCAGCACCAATTTCCATAGACCTTTGTACTTTCTCCCCATGGTGCAACCATACGTCATAACCTTTTAGAAAACCCTTGGCTATTAAGTGATCCCTAATAATATCTCTTGTTTTCCAATACAAATTTTTACACATAGCACAAGGGCATAAAACCTCATCTCCTTGAGGTCTACCGTTAGTGTAGGCAAAGTCTAAAAATCGAGTAACACCGTTGATGTACTCTTGACTAAACCATGGAAATTTAGTCCACTCTTTGTCCATCACTTTATAATCTAAATATTTGAAACACACAACATAAAATAGATTCAAAATAGACCCAAAACAGACCCAATACAGAACCAAAACAGAACACACTATACAAAACCGAAACAGAACCAAAACAGAAGCAATATACAAACAGAAACATGTGAATATACAAAACAGAACCAAAACAGAACCAAAACATGGGAATATACATACTGAGCAATCACAAACTGAACATTTTGACATTACAAGAACAGAAATACCAAACAGAAAGTCAACTTCTTAAATCAAGGTTCATCAACCTCAAATTCCACACTAAAATCAGATCACAATGATATTAAAAAATCCAAATCTTAAATCCACACAGATTTTTTTATCTATAACTAAACAAACAGAAACGAGTACCAAAGCACATAATCCATATCATTCGATAGATAAACTCGTAACTCCTAGTATCTAAACAAACAAAATTAAGATAACATCAACCAAATAACACTAATATCGGAATGTTAACCTTAAGATTTAAACACCTAAAACCATCACTCCAATACTGATAAAAATTTGCTTATAACCCAATTTCAATAATGAAACAAACAATTTAGATAAAATCAGGTTCAATCAAATGAAGTTCGTATCGCGGGCAATCGTGTATCAAAACGACATACTTTCAGTATTAAAACTTAGACACAAATTATCAGATATGAAAAGAAAGCCCTAGTGAGCTTGTCAAGGCAGCAATTAGAGGAACAAATATGAAAATCATACAATCCAATCCAAACAGAAATACTAACATACAATTTTAGTTCAGTTCACATCACCAAACATATATTAAATCATACAATCCAAACAGAAAATCAATTTAAGGTTTCATATCAGTTAACTAATTCAAACCCTAAATCATACAATCCTAACATACTCAATGATCAGTTCACTAACATCAACAGAAGAAACCCTAAAAAACTCAGTTTCAAAACAACATAACAAAATCTAAAAATAAGGGTAAAGATGAAAACCTTGCAATGCTCCAACTGAAAGCTTCCGCTCCACACCTCAACAAAAAAATCAAAACTGCATGCAAAACAAAATTTGGGGATTAGGTCAAAATTTGGATTTGGACTTTGAAGAGAGAAGAGGAACGGAGATGAATGTGGGAACAGAGATGTGTGCAGGAAACATGCAGAGGTGCGAACGAAGATGTGTGAGAACAGGCGAAGGTATGAAGAGAGAAGCAGAAAACTTACGCAGAGAGTTGACCGGAGTAGATGGCTGAGAAACGGAGAAGGTCGTGTTTCGGAGAAGGGAGAAGGGAGTTGGGAGAGTGAAGAGACGGAAGAGTGAAGAGTGAAGAGAGTTTTTCTATTTCTTTTTCTTTTTTTTTTTAATAAAATATAATTAGAAAATAAAATAAAAAACAAAGAGGGAAACTGAAAAAAAAAAAGAGGGAAAGTTTGGCGGGGTATAAAATGTGGGCTTAGGCCACAGTTTGAATCGAAAATTATAAGCCGCGGTTATTAAGCGTGGCCTAAATATATTTGTCATTTTGTAAACGTGGCAATTTAAGAAAATGCCACCGTTTCACAATCTGGGTTCAATATTTCAAAACATATTTCCACGGTTTAAAAACCCCGGCCAAAGCATATATGTAGCCACAGTTTTTGAGCTGTGGAACAATTTGGCGTGGCAGTAGGCCATTTTTCTTGTAGTGAAAACGGTAAAATAACATGACATGTCAACATAACATATTAACACACCAATTTCACAGATAAAATAATTTATCACTCAATTTAAATAAAAGACTCTACAAAATGGGAATAATTGGAATCGGGGGCGTTACAGATAGTATTTACCAACTATCATCAAACTATGACACTTTTGTCATATTAGTTCAATTTTCATATACAACATATGTTATATATTCTTGACAGTTTTGATAAACTATCATCATAACACTTTTGTCATTCATTTTGTAATTTACACAAATTTTATGTCATTCTTTATTTGCTAACCTTTTTAATTTGTGATATCTAACTTTTATTTCATACAGTGGGTTCAAACATGTGATTTGTAAACTCCATATAAAATTTACACCATAGAATTTATTTCTATATTCTTTTTAAAATAAATAATTTTCTTGCATGACCAACATATGCATAACAAATTCTATGTGATAAATCTATGTTTCATAGATAACAATGTTTTACGGTATATCCAAATATGAACAACAAAATGAACAATAAATCAACATCACTAATATTTCTTGTAACGTTTCTCGATGAACACTTATCAACTTACAACAAGATAAAATATATCCAAATTATTTTTAATATCGAGATAAATAACAAATAATACTTTCATATTATGAATTTATGATACACATATAATATGAGATAAATCATTTTAAAATTCTTGCATAAACAACAAAACAATTGAAACATGTTCTTGAAATTTTTAACATGTTATTTACACCATTTTTTGTTACCAATAAATTTACCATATATTCAAATTCATGATTTTATTTCTTTTAATTATTACCAAATAATCTCATCCAGAAATAATGCATTATTAATTGAAATAAATTACTTGCACCAAAGAAAAATATTTAACATACATTTTACATTCAAGTTTTTAACACAAACCAAACATATTCATAATTATTTCATTTCACATATTTAAAAGTTTATAAATCATGCATGTATAAATTTAATATCATATGTTAAACTTAACATTAATACACATTATTTTCATCATATCAAATTATACATGAATTTAAAACATTATATGAATATATATTAATTTAATAGAATTATTATGTACATTTCACCATGATTATGAATAAGAGAGCATGAATCCATTTCTCCATCAAAGTTGCAACCATAAATTAATCACAAAAAATCATAATCGAACCTAAAGATTGTTAGATCTAGTCTTGGGGGTCTGCTGAAAAAATTGAACCAGAAGAAGATGATGAAGACAGTACGGTGAAAGTTGAACAAAATAATTCCTGTTCTGGACTGGGCCGAGGCTGTCCAACAGTCGAGCAGGCCCAACTCATACAGCCTGGGGAGGCCCAATAAGGCCCCTCGGCAAGACACGTGACTGCCACGTGCAAGCCACAGTTTCGCCGGGCACTTTGGCAGTGTCGGGCACTTGGGACAATAGGAAAGGAGGACATCACACCCTGCTGAGATGTACCTCCCCGACAGATTAGCTTCTCCCCGCGAGAATGCTACACATCACTCCTCGACGGACATGATTCCTCCCTGCGAGGCCATGTCCATTCTACGGGCTTCATATCTCCTCGACACAGAAGGCTCTTCCCCGCGAGGCCATGTCCACTCTACGGGCTTTATATCTCCTCGACACAGAAGGCTCCTCCCCGCGAGTAGTACCTAACGGTCCATACCACGTGGACACGTTCCAAGTAACCTCCCACGTCCGAAGGATTCGGTCCGCCCTACTTCCGGAAATCTAGGAGCAGTTACTCTAGGGCGGAGACCACGTACTGGTCTTCACTACTACACGTAAACCCTAGCAGTTACTTGGAGTGGGCCTAGTTGATTCAGCCCACTGCAGGTAACCGTTGGCCCCGCGCTGGGGGCTCTCTATAAATACCCTCTCACTTGAGAGGGTCAAGTTAGACACATTTTCTTTCCCATGCCGACCATCTCGGTGAAATCACTTGACAATGTCGGAGTACCTTGCAAATACAGCCCCCCCCCCCCGGCCGTCTCTCACCATCACCAGAGCTGCTGTTCCAGACGCCGTTGGCCACTATCAACTGTCTGATCCAGGTACGATCAGTGGCACCGACTGTGGGTGTAACGCCCCGATTCCAATTATTCCCAATTTTGTTGAGTCTTTTATTTAAATTGAGTGATAAATTATTTTATTTGTGAAATTGGCGTGTTAATATGCTATGTGATATGTTATGATATTTTACCGTTTTGAGAGTTTTCGGGGAAATTAGAATGGAGGGTATTTTAGACATTTCTCAATTATTGGTAGGTTAGAAATTTAGTAAAAATTGTTAGAAAAATGATTAAGTGTAGAATTTTGTGAGAAAATGAATTAATTGAATTTGAGTGGAAAATAGAAAAGAAAGAAAAAGAGATAAGAAAAGAAATAGAAGAGAAAAAGAAAGAAAAGAGAAATAGAAAGAAAGAGGAGAGAAAGAAAGAGAAAGAGGAGAAAAGTGAAGAAAACTTGGGGAAAACTAGGAAATCATCAAGAACAATCATCTAGTAAGCTTGGAATCCGGGTAAGGGTGTGAAATCTTATTATCTCATCAATGTATATCATTATGTATGATTGTGTTGTTGTTGTTGTTGTTGATTTTTATGAGTTTTAGTATAAACCATAAATGTAGAAATTGTTGTGAATGATGATCAAAACATGTTTTGTATGCATAAATGTGTTGTTGATGTTGTTTAAGGTTTGAATACTGATATGGATGTTATCAATTGGTATTTTTCTGAGTTTAGATGATGAATTGGATGATTTTGGGAGTGAAAAACGCAGAACCACGTTCTGCATAATTTTTTCTGCATTTTGCCTGGCCATACGCGTATGGTGATTTGGCATACGCGTATGGGCTTTAAAACGTGAAATTTGTGAAGGAAAACGATTCTGTCCATACGCGTATGGGCATTGGTGATACGCGTATGGGAATGGCGAGGAATTGGGGCCATACGCGTATGAGAATGGTGATACGCGTATGGTCAGGCCAATTGTAAAAATGAGATTTTTCAAAATGTGTTTTTCGTTTTCGTCCGTAACATTTGTTCCGATTATCCGATTTTTACATTCTTGGTATCGTTGTGAAGCTATTGAGTTGTACTTTCTTATTATGATGATTTGGAAATTGTTAGCCGATTAAATAAGTCAGAAAAGTCAGGAATAGTCTCATTTAGCGACTTTTACCGTTTTGAATGCGTGTTTGGATGTGAATCATACAATAGTGCATTGATGTGAATGTATATAAATTGTATGTGATTGAATGAGATGAATGCATGATTATATTGTGAATATGTATGCATTTCAAGAATGTCTTGAGTCATTTGCATGTGAAGCATAATGATGTGCATTCTTGTGTTAAGGGATTCTAATGGGAATCCGCTATAACATCGTGTGCCTTATACAAAGAGGTGTGAGCGATGGTTATAGACGATCGTGTGCCTTATACAAAGAGGTGTGAGCGATCGGGTCGTGTGCCTTATACAAAGAGGTGTGAGCGATCCATAAATGTCGTGTGCCTTAAAAATAAGAGGTGTGAGCGATCAGATCGGATCGTGTGCCTTAAAAATAAGAGGTGTGAGCGATGGGGAACATCGTATGCCCGACGGGGAGTTACAGTGAGGTAACGAGCAATGGTTCCAGCAGAGTTCCTGAGTGAACTGGAGATGATTGAGTCGGTACCGCATTGCATTTGCATAGAGTCGTGAGTCGGCCTCTATGATTTGCATTTATTATCTTTATAATGGTGCATTGTTGAATAAACATAAATGTGTATGTTTATGTGGAATGATAAGAATTGTGAAAGTATGCATGATGTGTATGCTTGGTTTTTTTGAATACATATATATACATTGTGATGTATATGACTGAGTTGTGATGAATTGTGGTGGGAATGTGGAATATGTGTATTTTTATGCTAATATATAATTTTATGCATTGTTATTATGATAATATTTCTCACCCTTCTGCTGTTTTATGATGCTCTATGAGGCATTGCAGAGTAGGTATGCAGGTGGTCTTTTTGTGAAGCGCGTCTTCATTCTTTTGGTCGGTCGGCTCTGATATGTAGCACCGGGTAGCTAGGATGGCTATGATTCTTTTGTGATACATTGTATATGTATCTTGTTGATGAATGTTTATGTAAACATGAATTTTGTTGGTGGATAATACTTGATGATGTATATATGTATATGTATATATGTTAGTCGTGACTCAATGTTTAGATTTTTCCACTTTTATTCTAAATATTGAGATGTGGGTGTAAGGACTAAGTTCCTCTGTTGAAAAGTTACCCCACTGTTGCATATCAATTGTTGAGCAGGTGTTGAATGTTTTACTTTCATGTGTAATGTGACATACCTCTTTTATACCATGTTTATAATTATACTCTGACGAAATTTTTAATATGTGCCTAAATGATAAAGATGTAATTATTTGGGGGTATAGAGAGGGGGTGTTACATTAAGTGGTATCAGAGCCTGGTTGAGTCAGTTGTGTCTGTCTTGTTGTTGTGTTGGTTGAATTGTTGTTTAACTTTGTTGTCATTTTTGGGAATGATCAGAATATGGCTGGTAGAAACGACAACGCGATGGCTGCTGCTTTGGAAGCAATGGCTAGGGCGGTGCAAGGTGCGCCGAATGTGAATGCTAATGACGAGTTCAGGAAGAATCAACCATCGATCTTCAAAGGAAGATTTGATCCCGATGGTGCTCAACTTTGGTTGAAAGAGATTGAAAGGATCTTCAGAGTCATAGGGGAAACTTTCAGAAGAGGTCTGGAGGAGGAGGTTCTGGTTCCATTAAGTGTTACAAGTGTGGTGAAATGGGTCATAAATCATTTGAGTGTGGGAAGACAGTGGCGAAATGTTCTAACTGTGGAGGCCTTGGGCATGCTACTACCGATTGTAGAAGGAATGTGGTGAAATGTTTTAATTGTGGGGAACCTGGTCACATTAGCACGAAGTGTCCGAATCCGAAGAAAGCTCCAACTGGTGGGAAGGTATTTTCTTTGGCAGGGACTCAGACTTCAAGTGCAGACCGTCTGATTAAAGGTACTTGCTTTATTAATAGTACACCTTTAGTTGCTATTATTGATACTGGAGCGACTCATTCGTTTATTTCGTCTGAGTGCGCAAATCGTTTGAATCTTGTGTTGTCTCTGATGGATGGTAAGATGGTTATTGATACTCCAGCAATGGGGTCAGTAACTACTTCTTTGGTTTGTTTGAGTTGTACTTTGACCATTTATGGTAAGGACTTTGAGATGGATTTAGTGTGTTTGCCGTTGGAAGGGTTGGATGTGGTCTTGGGTATGAATAGGTTGCAATTTAATAGAGTTCATATTGATTGCTATCACAAGATAGTGAGGTTTCCTTCTTTGGAAGAGGACGAAGACTCGAATTTCTTATCTACTAAAGAGTTGAAGAAACTTTTAGCGGACGAAGCTCAATTGTTCGGTTTGTTTGCGTCTTTAACTGTGGATAGTCAAGTGTCACTTGATGTGTTTCCTATTGTGTGTGATTTTCCTGAAGTGTTTCCTGAGGATATTAAGGATGTACCGCCGGAAAGAGAAGTTGAGTTTTCTATTGATCTAGTTCCGGGTACTAGACCGGTTTCGATGGCACCGTATCGTATGTCAGCATCGGAGTTGGTAGAATTGAAGAAGCAATTGAATGACTTGTTGGACAAGAAATTTGTAAGACCAAGTGTTTCTCCTTGGGGTGCTCCAGTATTGTTGGTAAAGAAGAAGGATGGGAGTATGCGGTTATGCATTGATTATCGACAATTGAACAAGGTGACAATTAAGAATAAGTATCCGCTTCCAAGGATCGATGATTTGTTGGACCAATTGGTTGGTGCGCGTGTTTTTAGCAAGATTGATTTGAGATCGGGATATCACCAGATTCGTGTGAAAGAGGAGGATATTCAAAAGACGGCCTTTAGGACACGGTATGGCCATTACGAATATTTCGTGATGCCATTCGGGGTTTCTAATGCGCCGGGTGTGTTTATGGAATACATGAATCGTATTTTTCATGAACAGTTGGATCGTTTTGTGGTTGTTTTCATTGACGATATTTTGATTTACTCTAAGTCTCAAGAGGAGCATGAAGAGCATTTGAGGATTGTGTTGCAAATTTTGAAAGAGAAACAATTGTATGCTAAGTTGTCGAAATGTGAGTTTTGGTTGTTGGAAGTAAAGTTTTCTTGGACATGTTATTTCCGGTAGTGGTATTAGTGTTGATCCATCCAAGATTGATGCGGTGATGCAATGGGAGGCTCCTAGATCGGTTACGGAGATTCGAAGCTTTCTAGGCTTGGCGGGTTATTATCGGAGGTTTATTGAGGGATTTTCGAAGTTGGCACTTCCGTTAACGCAATTGACTTGTAAAGGAAAGGCTTTCATTTGGGATATTCATTGTGAAGAGAGTTTCAATGAGCTAAAAAGAAGGTTGACAACAGCTCCGATCTTGATTTTGCCAAATCCAACGGAACCATTTGTGGTGTATTGTGATGCTTCCTTGGTTGGTTTAGGTGGTGTTTTGATGCAAGATGGAAATGTTGTGGCTTATGCTTCAAGACAATTGAGAGTGCATGAAAAGAATTATCCTACACATGACTTGGAGTTAGCGGTCGTGGTGTTTGTTTTAAAAATTGGAGGCACTATCTTTATTGTGCAAGATTTGAAGTTTTTAGTGATCACAAGAGCTTGAAATATTTATTTGATCAAAAAGAATTGAACATGAGACAAAGAAGGTGGTTAGAGCTTTTGAAGGACTATGATTTTGGTTTGAATTACCATTCGGGTAAGGCAAACGTGGTGGTCGGTGCTTTAAGTCGGAAGTCGTTACACATGTCCGCATTGATGATGAGAGAATGGGAACTTTTGGAGAATTTTAGAGACTTGAGTTTGGTTTGTGAAATGACGCCGAGAAGTGTGAGACTTGGTATGCTACATGTTACGAATGATTTTCTTGCAACCGTGTGTGAAAGGCAAAAGTTGGATTTGAAGTTCGTTGATTTGATGATGAATGAGAATGAGGATTTCAAGGTTGATAATTTTGGAGTTTTGAGATTCCGTGGTCGTGTTTGTATTCCCGATGATGCGGAGTTGAAAAAGATGATATTGGAAGAAGGACACCGAAGTAACTTAAGTATTCATCCGGGAGCGAATAAAATGTATCAAGATTTGAAGAAAATCTTTTGGTGGTCCGGATTAAAGAGAGATGTGGCTCAATTTGTGTATGCGTGCTTAACTTGTCAAAAGTCGAAGGTGGAACATCAAAAGCCTAGTGGATTGATGCAACCGTTGGACGTTCCGGAGTGGAAATGGGATAGTATATCGATGGATTTTGTTACAGGGTTGCCGAATACGCAAAGAGGTCATAATGCTATTTGGGTAATCGTTGATAGGCTTACTAAATCTGCTCACTTCATTCCAATTGATATTAGCTATCCTTTGGAGAAGTTAGCCGAGATTTATGTTCTTGCGGTTGTGAAGTTACATGGAGTTCCTAAGAGTATTGTATCGGATAGAGATCCTAGATTCACATCGAGGTTTTGGGAGAGTTTACAAAAGGCTTTGGGTTCTAAGCTAAGATTGAGTTCGGCTTATCATCCGCAAACGGATGGTCAAACCGAGAGGACGATTCCATTGTTGGAGGATTTATTGCGTGCTTGTGTACTCGAGCAAGGTGGTGCTTGGGATAGTTATTTGGCATTGATTGAGTTCACCTATAATAACAGTTTTCATTCAAGTATAAGTATGGTACCATTTGAGGCTTTGTATGGTCGGAGATGTCGAACACCTTTGTGTTGGCATGAAACCGGTGAGAGGACGATAGTTGGACCGGAGATGGTACAACAAACGAAGGAGAAAGTGAAGTTTACTCGCGAAAAGATGAAAGCTTCTCAAAGTAGACAAAAGAGTTATCATGACAAGAGAAGAAAAGATCTTGACTTTCAAGAAGGCGACCATGTGTTTTTGAGAGTTACGCCGGTTACGGGTGTGGGTCGTGCTTTGAAGTCGAAGAAATTGACTTCTCGTTTTATTGGTCCGTATCAGATTTCTGCACGAGTTGGTGTTGTAGCTTACCGGGTGGCGTTGCCTCCGAATCTTTCGAATTTGCATGATGTATTCCATGTTTCGCAACTTCGGAAGTATGTTCCGGATCCGTCACATGTTATTCCTATGGACGAGGTTGAAGTGAGAGACAACCTTACGGTTGAAACTTTTCCGAATAGGATTTTGGACCGCGAAGTTAAGAAGCTAAGAGGCAAGGATATTGCACTTGTGAAAGTAGCGTGGGGAGGCGCTGCGGAAGGCGATATGACTTGGGAACTAGAGAGTAGGATGCAAGAGTCGTATCCGGAGTTGTTTGAATCAGGTAATATTTTCGAGGACGAAAATTTCTAAAGTGGGGGAGAGTTGTAATGCCCCGATTCTAATTATTCCCAATTTTGTTGAGTCTTTTATTTAAATTGAGTGATAAATTATTTTATTTGTGAAATTGGCATGTTAATATGCTATGTGATATGTTATGATATTTTACCGTTTTGAGAGTTTTCGGGGAAATTAGAATGGAGGGTATTTTAGACATTTCTCAATTATTGGTAAGTTAGAAATTTAGTAAAAATTGTTAGAAAAATGATTAAGTGTAGAATTTTGTGAGAAAATGAATTAATTGAATTTGAGTGGAAAATAGAAAAGAAAGAAAAAGAGATAAGAAAAGAAATAGAAGAGAAAAAGAAAGAAAAGAGAAATAGAAAGAAAGAGGAGAGAAAGAAAGAGGAAGAGGAGAAAAGTGAAGAAAACTTGGGGAAAACTAGGAAATCATCAAGAACAATCATCTAGTAAGCTTGGAATCCGGGTAAGGGTGTGAAATCTTATTATCTCATCAATGTATATCATTATGTATGATTGTGTTGTTGTTGTTGTTGTTGTTGTTGTTGATTTTTATGAGTTTTAGTATAAACCATAAATGTAGAAATTGTTGTGAATGATGATCAAAACATGTTTTGTATGCATAAATGTGTTGTTGATGTTGTTTAAGGTTTGAATACTGATATGGATGTTATCAATTGGTATTTTTCTGAGTTTAGATGATGAATTGGATGATTTTGGGAGTGAAAAACGCAGAACCACGTTCTGCAGAATTGTTTCTGCATTTTGCCTGGCCATACGCGTATGGTGATTTGGCATACGCGTATGGGCTTTAAAACGTGAAATTTGTGAAGGAAAACGATTCTGTCCATACGCGTATGGGCATTGGTGATACGCGTATGGGAATGGCGAGGAATTGGGGCCATACGCGTATGAGAATGGTGATACGCGTATGGTCAGGCCAATTGTAAAAATGAGATTTTTCAAAATGTGTTTTTCGTTTTCGTCCGTAACATTTGTTCCGATTATCCGATTTTTACATTCTTGGTATCGTTGTGAAGCTATTGAGTTGTACTTTCTTATTATGATGATTTGGAAATTGTTAGCCGATTAAATAAGTTGGAAAAGTCAGGAATAGTCTCATTTAGCGACTTTTACCGTTTTGAATGCGTGTTTGGATGTGAATCATACAATAGTGCATTGATGTGAATGTATATAAATTGTATGTGATTGAATGAGATGAATGCATGATTATATTGTGAATATGTATGCATTTCAAGAATGTCTTGAGTCATTTGCATGTGAAGCATAATGATGTGCATTCTTGTATTGAGGGATTCTAATGGGAATCCGCTATAACATCGTGTGCCTTATACAAAGAGGTGTGAGCGATGGTTATAGACGATCGTGTGCCTTATACAAAGAGGTGTGAGCGATCGGGTCGTGTGCCTTATACAAAGAGGTGTGAGCGATCCATAAACGTCGTGTGCCTTAAAAATAAGTGGTGTGAGCGATCAGATCGGATCGTGTGCCTTAAAAATAAGAGGTGTGAGCGATGGGGAACATCGTATGCCCGACGGGGAGTTACAGTGAGGTAACGAGCGATGGTTCCAGCAGAGTTCCTGAGTGAACTGGAGATGATTAAGTCGGTACCGCATTGCATTTGCATAGAGTCGTGAGTCGGCCTCTATGATTTGCATTTATTATCTTTATAATGGTGCATTGTTGAATAAACATAAATGTGTATGTTTATGTGGAATGATAAGAATTGTGAAAGTATGCATGATGTGTATGCTTGGTTTTTTTGAATACATATATATACATTGTGATGTATATGAGTGAGTTGTGATGAATTGTGGTGGGAATGTGGAATATGTGTATTTTTATGCTAATATATAATTTTATGCATTGTTATTATGATAATATTTCTCACCTTTCTGCTGTTTTATGATGCTCTATGAGGCATTGCAGAGTAGGTATGCAGGTGGTCATTTTGTGAAGCGCGTCTTCATTCTTTTGGTCGGTCGGCTCTGATATGTAGCACCGGGTAGCTAGGATGGCTATGATTCTTTTGTGATACATTGTATATGTATCTTGTTGATGAATGTTTATGTAAACATGAATTTTGTTGGTGGATAATACTTGATGATGTATATATGTTAGTCGTGACTAAATGTTTAGATTTTTCCGCTTTTATTCTAAATATTGAGATGTGGGTGTAAGGACTAAGTTCCTCTATTGAAAAGTTACCCCACTGTTGCATATCAATTGTTGAGCAGGTGTTGAATGTTTTAATTTCATGTGTAATGTGACATACCTCTTTTATACCATGTTTATAATTATACTCTGACGAAATTTTTAATATGTGCCTAAATGATAATGATGTAATTATTTGGGGGTATAGAGAGGGGGTGTTACTGTGGGGATTTGTAAGCTTCCCCGTTTTTCTGCTCGATAAACCAAAGCTTTCTCCATTCAACAACCATCATGGCCAACCCGTCAGCGAATCAATCTCTAGACAACGTTATCGCGCAGCTCAGTACTGGCAACCGCGGCGACAACAACGCTGCCCAACCTGTCGTGGAGAACGACATCAGAGACGGACTCACCGCCTCACCATCTTCTGAGGAGGTGGAGTACGAGACAGCTCACCAAGACGGACAGGAAACAGTCCTCCAGTCCGTTTTCCAGCCCGTGGACCCGTCGCCAAATGTGGACCCGAGCACTGCTGCCCTGTTTGCTCTGGTCAATCAGACCAACCAGATGATCTTCAACCATAACATCTGGATCGAGGTGCTGGAGAAAGGTCGTGGTCGGACTTCCCCGCGAAGGCACCGACCACCACCATTTCCAAGACATTCGCAGTCCCCAGAGGCATCTCGCAGCCCCTCCCCAGTTCATAGGGGTCGCAGGCCACGCCTAGAGCGTACTCAGCCGGAACATCCTTAGAAGCGCCACCGCTCCCCGCCACCAAAGGGACCAGTTCGCTCCTCAAAAAATGAAAAGAGCAGGCCGGACGCTGAGGAGCCCAGAGGCCGTACAAAGGACCACTCCCCGAGGCGTCACTATGTTCGTGGACAACACTCCCCCTCTGTGTCTCCGGGAGCCAGCGAGGATGACGATTACCGGACCCCTCTGGCCAGGCACATCATGGACGCCCCTATTCCTAAGGGCCTGGAGAGGCCCCCGTCCTTGGGGACATCTGATCCTGATGACCATGTCGAGAGTTTTGAAGCTCTGCTCGATTTCAGGAATGTCTTCGGCGCTATCAAATGTCGATTATTCCCTACGACTCTTCGGAAAGGGGCCATGGCTTGGTACAAAAACCTAGCATCTGAATCAATCACGTCGTGGAAGGTCCTGAGGGAGCGCTTCAGAAAACATTTTACGGCTTCTCGTCGACATCCGAAGACGATAGCTTCTCTGGAAGCCATCTTTCAGGGGAAGAACGAAGCTCTCCGGAGCTACATCGAGAGGTTCAACAAAGAAGCGATCGAAATCCACGTGACCGATCACATCAAAATGTATCTCATCATCAAGGGTTTGCGACTGGGATCCAAGTTCGCAGAATCCGTCGGACTACACCTTCCCCGCAGCTTTGAAGGCCTCCTCGACAGGGCTCAGTCGCATATTGAGTTCGAGGAAGCTGAAGCTGCACAAATTGCCCTCGATTCGAGGTGCAGAGAAGGCCCCCGCGGCAACAAGGAAGAAGACTCCCCTCCACCCAGGTGAGGTGGAGACAGGAGAAGAGAAGACTCCCCTTCACTTAAGTGAGGTGGGGAAAGAAAAAAGAAGCCCGGACCAAAGAGCCCTGCGAATCACAGGGACCATCTGGCCTTTTTAAAGACTACACGCTGCTAAACGCGTCCCGCGCGCGCATTTTTAGCGACTGTGCCAATTCGGGGTTCGTCAAAGGGGGAATCCGCTTCCCGAAACCGATGGCTCCCAAACCAAATGCTGACAAGTCCAAGTACTGGCGGTTCCATCGCAGTCACAGACATGTTACTAAAGATTGCGTCCACCTTAAGGACGCAATCGAAACGCTGATTAAAGAGGGGTACCTGAAGAAGTACGCCAAGCAGCAAGAGGCCCCCCGTCCCAGCGGCCAAAAGGCCCAGAATGTCAAGGAGTCAACTCCTTCTCCCGACAACGGATCGCTGTAAGTCGCGTTGAGCATCACGCGACCCGAAGACTTTGGATTTTCGGGAGAACTCGACAACCCTAAAGTTGTCCGAAACATGTGGAAGAGCTTCCCAGCAGAAGAGCCAATAAGTGCCCGCAGTACCTGGGAGTCTTTCCCCCAAGCCCTGGTCATATCTGGCGGAGCCCCTGACCGTTTGACCGTAGGGTCAATAAAGAGGAAATTCGACGAACTGAAGGCAACAACTCCTCGAGCCCCTACCCTCGAGAGGGTTAATGGAAGATCAACTCCGATTACCTTCTACCTTGAGGAACTTCCCGGTGGGGCACCTAACGCCAACATCCCCTCCTGATCCGGGCACAGATGGCCAATTTTGATGTCCACAGAATTTTGGTTGACCAGGGGAGCTCGGTGGATATCATGTACGTCCACCTCTTCGAGACCCTCCAGCTGACCAAGAGACACTTGTCCCCGTATGTAGGGTTAGTCCTACAAGACTTCAATGGCGTGACCACCAGACCATGGGGCTTCGTGGAGTTGATGGTCACCTTCAGGATTGAGGAAACTGCCCGACAGGTGAAGACGCGTTTCTTGGTGGTGGACTGTCCGTCCCTCTACAACTACATCATGGGGAGGACCACGTTGGCGGAACTGACGGTTGTACCATCAACAGTCCACCTAAAGATGAAGTACTACACGAAGCGTGGACGTGTGGTCACTCTCCATGGGGACATCAAGGCGGCCAGAAGATGTTTCGACGCAGCAATCAAGGGTCTGAGTGTCGTCGGCGGCGTCAAACCCAAGACTCAGACTGGGGCATCTCCAGACGTCGTGCAGGTTCCACTCCCGCCGGTCAGCGCGGTCGACCTTGACAGCAGGTTTCCCCGGGAGAAGAAAGAAGCCGCAGGCGAGGACCTCCCAGTTGAAATCAATGGGCAGCCTCTCCACCCAACGCACCCCGTCCCAGACGGAGATTTCGAGCTAGTTCCTCTCGGCGACAGCCCAGATCGAAGCGTGAAGATTGGCTATGGACTCCCCGACCTGGCGAAGAGGCAACTGAAGGCATGCCTCCGAGAAAATGCATATTTGTTCGCCTGGAGTGCTACAGAGATGCCCGGACTGGACCCTGAAGTAGCTTATCATCAGCTGGCTGTAGATCCGGCCGCTAGGGCTGTAGCTCAACGTAGGCGTAGGCAGTCTTCGGAAAAAATGGAGGCTGCTGAAAAAGCTGTAAAAGAACTCCTAGAGGCAAACTTTATTTCCGAGGCCAAGTACACGACTTGGCTCTCAAATGTTGTACTCGTTAAGAAAAATAATGGAAAATGGAGGTTGTGCGTTGACTACACGGATCTTAACCGGGCATGCCCGAAAGACTCTTATCCCTTACCCAAAATTGACCAGCTGGTCGATAACTCTGCAGGATTCAAATTACTATCCTTCATGGATGCCTACTCGGGGTACAACCAAATCCCCATGGACGAGGGCGACAAGCAGCATACCGCTTTCATGACTGAGTCGGGCAATTACTACTATAACGTAATGTCCTTCGGCTTGAAAAATGTTGGCGCCACCTACCAACGGATGATGAACAAGGTCTTCCGGGCAGATATCGGCGACGTGCTCGAGGTCTATATGGACGACATGATCGTCAAATCCGCAGAGAAAGTCGACCATGCTGCTCATCTCAAGAAAGTGTTCGACACAGCGAGGAAATGTCGCATGAGGTTCAACCCCGACAAATGCACCTTTGGTGTTCGCGCAGGGAAGTTCCTCGGCTTCTACCTCATGGAGAGGGGAATCGAGGCGAACCCTGACAAATGTAGGGCATTCTCCGAAATCCCTACCCCGAACTCGAAGAAGTCGATCCAGTCACTTAACGGAATGTTGACTGCTCTCTCCTGTTTTGTCGCCAAATCTGCTCAGTACGCACTCCCTTTTTTTAAGCTTCTCCGACAGAAGGCAACTTTTGAATGGAGTAAAGAATGCGAACAAGCCCTCCTCCATCTAAAACAAGTCTTGTCACAACCCCCGGTCTTGTCCCGACCAGATAACGGGGAAACACTTTTCTTGTACCTGGCAGTCACCGGCGAAGCGGTGAGTGTTGTCCTCATACGGGAGACCCCCGACGGACAGAAACCGATTTATTTCACGAGCAGAGCTCTTCAGGGTCCCGAGCTCAGATACTAACAGATTGAAAAGGTCGCCTTGGCCCTCATATCTGCAGCCAGAAGATTACGTCATTACTTCCTGGCCCACACAATCGTGGTAAGGACGGAGCAGCCTATCAGACAGCTCCTCAGTCGGCCAGATATGGCGGGGAGAATGCTCCAGTGGTCTCTGGAGCTATCCGAGTTTGACCTTCGATACGAAGGAAGAAATGCCTTGAAAGCTCAGGTACTGGACGACTTCGTAGCGGAAATGACCGTCCCTGAATCCTCGACCAATGGCTCCCAAAAATGGACGATTTACGTCGACGGAGCCTCCAGTGCAAAAGGTAATGGAGCGGACATTATCCTCAAAAACGAGCAGGGCATCCTGATAGAGGTCTCCCTCGAACTGTCCTTCAAGACATCGAATAACCAAGTCGAATATGAGGCCTTCCTCGCGGGACTTCGAATTGCGGAAGACCTCGGCGCAAAAGAAGTCAAAATCTTTACAGACTCTCAGCTCGTGGCATCACAAGTTCGGGGAGAATTTCAGGCCAAAAACGATAGTCTCATTGAGTACCTAACCCTGGTGCGAGAAAAGTTGGAGAAATTTGTCTCCGCGGAGGTGGCTCACATCCCGCGCGAGCAAAACACTCGAGCAGACGTGCTCTCCAAGCTTGCGAGTACTAAGAAGAAAGGAGGGAACAAATCAGTTATCCAGGAGATACTCTCTCAGCCAAGCATAAACAAACCCGCACCGACCACAGCGGTCAATGCCATCGGGGACGCAAACTGTTGGATGACCCCAGTTTACGAGTACTTGATGATGGGCAAACTGCCCGACGATCCTAAAGAAGCGGGGATAGCCAAGAGGCGGGCATGTGCGTACAATGTAGTCGAAGGTAAGCTATACCGTCGAGGATTCTCCATTCCCTTACTCTGGTGCGTCGAAGAAAGCAAAGTTTCGGGGATCCTCCAAGAAATCCACGAAAGGATCAACGCCCAACACCTCGGCAGAAGGTCCCTAGCCCGGAAAGCACTCTGAGCGGGGTATTATTGGCCCACTATGCAACATGATGCAAAGGAACACGTCAAGAAATGTGACCGTTGTCAAAGACACGGGGACATGCACCTCGCTCCTCCAAACGAGCTTAAGTCATTGTTATCCCCATGGGCGTTTGCGTGGTGGGGAATGGATATCGTCGGACCTTTCGTCATAGGGTCGTACCAAAACAAGTACCTCATCGTCGGGGTAGATTACTTCACGAAGTGGATAGAGGCAGAGGCGCTGGCCAAAATCACTGCCTTCAACATACTCCATTTCTACAAAAGAAACATCCTCGCCCGATTCGGTGTGCCCCAAGCCATTGTCACCGACAACGGGACACAGTTCACCGACAGGAACTTCCAAAGCTTCGTCGCCAAACTGGGCACAAAACAGCACTTCACGTCGGTCGAACACCCTCAAACCAATGGGCAGGCCGAAGCAGCGAACAGAGTGATACTCTGGGGACTGAAGCGACGACTCGGTGAGGCCAAACAACGGTGGGTCGAGGAGTTGCACAGCGTCCTCTGGGCGTATCGAACAACCCCACACTCCACGACCGGGGAGACCCCGTTTCGCCTAACGTACGGAACCGAGGCAGTTATCCCCGTGGAGATCAGGGAATCCTCGAGGAGGACAGAAGCTCCCCTCGACGAAGAAACAAACAACGAAGCCCTGCGAGAGGAGCTCGACCTTGTCGAAGAGATAAGGACCGGCGCTTCCCTCCAAGAAGCCTCTTTAAAACAAAAAATAACTTTGCGTTATAATGACAAAGTTATCAAACGAGACTTCCAAGTAGGAAGCCTTGTCCTACGGAGAAATCAAAAAGATTCACGCGAAGGAAAGCTGGCCGCAAACTGGGAGGGCCCATACCGTGTCATTGCAAAGACGGGGACGGGTGCCTATTACCTAGAAAACCTCCACGGTGAACAACTTGCTCGACCATGGAATGCTGAGAAGCTCAAACAATATTACAGTTAGACACTGCCCGGGACAGTACGACGTCGCGACCACGGGGGCGTGCAACGGTACATGCGCGACACCTCTATATAACACACGACGGCCAAAAACCACGAAGTGTGTGCGTGAGACTTTTTGGCCCGACGAGGAGACCTCAACCGAGCTCCGTCGTTGACGTACCAAATAGGCAGAACACCCAGCTCGCGATGGGAAGTTCACACCACGAAGCTAAGACCTCGACCGACTTCTTATCCTCGTTGAAGGCCGGAGTACAACCCCCGACCACTCGACTAGCATTCTTCACATTCGAGGATCATCAGAGTCGAGCAAACTCCCAAGGCACCAGCGATCCCAACTACTTAGGCAAAAATAAGTAATGTATAAAGTATCACACACAAGCAAAATAAATAAAGAGGCAAAGCGAAGTATTAGAATCGGCCAAAACCCATTGTACGAATATTACATCAATAAGCCCCTGGCCCACAAGCCGGGAAAAACAACAAAGTGGCACGCAGGCCAAGTAAACTATATTCCTACACAGCAGCAGTCTCAGCAGCAGTCTCAGCAGCGGTAGCAGCACCGTCTGGCCCACCTCCTTCGTTGGCATTTCCTTCTTGCCCGGGTAGCACCATCCGGCCATCGACCACCTCGCAGTTAGCATCAGCCCCGTCGGTCACAAGGCCGGGATTTAGGATCCGAAGCTGCGCCACTGCATTTCGGAACCCTATGTCCGCGGCCTCAAGAGTATCATCCTCGGCTAGCCGGAGATCCTGCTCGACTCTCCTGAGTTTGACCACCAGAGCTGCCCGAGAGGTTAGGAGCATATCCTCTTCAGTTTCACCTTCAGTTGGCCGAACAGCCTCCTCCAGCTCTGCGACCCTCTCCTTGAGCCGCTTCTTGTAACGCCCCGATTTTGATTATTCCATTATTCTTGAGTCTTTTATTTTAATTGGGTGATAAATTATTTTATTTGTTAAATTGGTGTGTTAAATGTTATTTTACCGTTTTCGAGAGTTTTTGGGGAAATTAGAATGGAGGGTATTTTAGACTTTTCTCAATTAATTATAAGTTAGAAATTTTGTGGAATTAGAATATTGTGAGAAAAATGAATTAATTGATTTAGTGGAAAATGAGAGAAAAGAAATAGAAAAGAAAGAAAAATAGATAGAAAAGAGAATTAGAGAGAAATAGAGAAAGATAGAAAGAAAAAGAAGAGAAAGAAAGAGGAAGAGGGAAAAAGAGAAGAAAAGAGGAAAAAAGAGTGGAAATCATCAAGAACAAGAGATAGATCATTTGGAATCCGGGTAAGGGTGTGAAACATTGTTATCTTATCAATGTATGTGATTATGTATGAGTTGTTGTTGTTGATTGATTTTATGAGTTTTGGGTATAAACCCTTTTTGAGAAATTGATTGGAAATTGATCCAAATGTGTTCAAATTTGTGTTGATTGTGTTCTTGTTGGTCTATACATGTTTAATATGTATTGGTACACTTCCAAATGTTGTTTTCTGAGTTTTAGGTGATGAATTGGTGAATTGGGAGTGGGGAAACGCAGAACAGAATTCTGCAGAAAAATGTTTCTGGTTTTTCCAGGTCATACGCGTATGGGGCATGTTCATACGCGTATGGACCTTGGAAATACGCGTATGGTGGGTGAGCCATGGGCCAATACGCGTATGGTTTTTCTTTTCACTCGGCCATCTGCCCATTTGCGTATGATACGCGTAGAACTTTAGGTCATTACGCGTATGAAGGAGGTCATTACGCGTATGGGAATTTGGGAAAAATGAGCTTCTGCCCGTACGCGTATGACATGTGCTCGTACGCGTATGGCCAGAGGAATGGTAAAAATGAGATTTTTCAAAATGTGTTTTTCGTTTCCGTCCGTAACTTTTGTTCCGATTATCCGATTTTTGTGTTCTTGGTATCGTTGTGAAGCTCTTGAGCTGTACTATATGATTATGATGATTTGGAAATTGTTAGCCGATTAAATAAGTCGGAAAAGTCGGGAATAGTGCTATTTAGCGACTTTTGCCATTTTGCATGTATGTTTGACTGTGAATCATACAATAGTGCATTGATGTGAAGGTATAAGGATTGTATGTGATTGTATGAGATGAATGCATGTATATATTGTGAATATGTATGCATTTCAAGAATGTCTTGAGTCATTATCATGTGTAGCATAATGATGTGCATTCTTGTGTTGAGGGATTCTAATGAGAATCCGCTATAACATCGTGAGCCTCTCTCGGCGGAGGTGTGAGCGATGGTTATGGACGATCGTGAGCCTCTCTTGGTGGAGGTGTGAGAGATCGGGTCGTGAGCCTCTCTTGGTGGAGGTGCGAGCGATCCATAAACAATGTGAGCCTCTCTTGGTAGAGGTGTGAGCGGTGGGTGAACATCGTAGGCCCGACGGGGAGTTACTTTGGTAACGAGCGATGGTTCCAGCAGAAGTTCCTGAGTGAACTTGAGATGATTGAGTCGGTACCGCATTGCAATTGCATAGAGTCGTGAGTCGGTCTCTATGATTTGCATTTCTCATCTTTAAATGATGCATTGGTGAAATAAACATTTGTGTATGTTTATGTGGAATGATAAGAATTGTGAAAGTATGCCTGATGTGTATGCTTGGTTTTATATATATGGATACATTGCGATGTATATGAGTGAGAATGTGAAATATGTGTAATTTTATGCTATTATATATAATTATATGCATTGTTATTATGATAATATTTCTCACCCTTCTGCTGTTTTATGATGCTCTATGAGGCATTGCAGAGTAGGTATGCTGGTGGTCTTTTTGTGAAGCGTGTCTTCATTCTTTTGGTCGGTTGGCTCTGATATGTAGCACCGGGTAGCTAGGAGGGCTATGATTCTTTTGTGATATATTGTATATGTATCTTGTTGATAAATGTTTACGTAAACATGAAATATGTTGGTGGATAATACTTGGCGATGTATATATGTTGGTTGTTATTCAATGTTTAGATTTTCCGCTTTTATTCTAAATATTGAAATGTGGGTGTAAGGACTAAGTCCCTCTGTTGCAAGTTACCCCACTGTTGCATATCATTTTGTTGAGCATGTGTTGTATGTTTTAATTTCATAATTGATGTGACATACCTCTTTTATACCATGTTTGTAATTATACTCTGACGAAATTTTTAATATGTGCCTAAAGGATTATTTGGGGGTATAGAAAGGGGGTGTTACACTTCTCCACTGCCTCCACCTCGGTGATCCGGGCAAGATGACCTTTCTCCGCTTCCTCAGCTTCCCTTAGCTTTGTCTCCGCCCGCTGCAGCTGCTCGCTCTGTTCTTTATTCAGGTCCCTGCATTCCTTCAACTCTTTAGGCAGGTCTAGCAGTTCAACCTCCAAGGTCTCGAGCCTTTCTTGCAGTCGA
Organism: Lathyrus tuberosus; assembly: GCA_022829125.1. Taxonomy (NCBI): domain Eukaryota; kingdom Viridiplantae; phylum Streptophyta; class Magnoliopsida; order Fabales; family Fabaceae; genus Lathyrus; species Lathyrus tuberosus. The sequence goes on along the minus strand of JALAZF010000529.1, from coordinate 3,215,966 downwards.
GAAAGTTCAGCAGTGGGGCGGGTTTCATCGTTCAGGACAATAGCAGTTGAACAGAGCCGCATAACGGCAGACATGTCCTCAAAGATCGTTCTCCTCCTCGCCTCCGCAGCGGTCCACAACACAGCTTGGATTTCAGAGGGAGGGACGCGAGAATAGATGACTTCAGAGAAGAAGCGGGGCTTGAGATGGCATGGTGGGAGTTCGAAGCTTGGAGGAGGTGGGGGACTTTCTTCGTGGGCCAGGTCGACAAACTCCGCATTCGAAACCCGTAGCCATTTTGGCGTCCCTTGATTACCTGCGGACTGGCTCCCAGCAGGAGGTGTGCGCCTACCTGAAGTCCCCGTCGCAGTCAAAGCGAGTTGGGATTGACTGGAACCTTCGGGCATCGCAGCAGAGGAAACACCCTCGGGCGTGGACCCAGAAGGAGCAACACCTTGACCCTTTGAATGAGATGGCTCTCCCCGAGCCTGCTCTTCCCGAGCCCTATTCGCCTTCAACCTCTTGAGCCTCTCCTCAGCTCCGGCCATTTTCCCTGCAAAAAGAAAGAAAACATTAGTAAGGCAAGGTATGCAGACGCGAGGGAAGCTTAGGTCGAGGATGTTGTCAACACCTAACAACTCATCTGCTTCTTCATCGGAGAAGGTCTCGAGCAGAACACGGGTATTGATCAAGCGACGTTGCTTCATCACCTGCCCGTCTATTCCGTTATAGGCTCGCCATCCAGTGTTTCGTACTGAGCTTCATTGAAGCTTTCCACGAACGCGACGATCTTATCATAAGCTGCCCGGTCGTCGACGTCCAACTTATTGTGTTTCACCTTGTATTTATCCACCCCTTTTTGAAGTGTTCCTCCGTCCAGTACAGGGGGAACTTCGGCTCCAGAACCTCCTCGGAGCGACCGTCTACTTCACGGGTAACTCTCCGGTATAGCGAGTTGATAGCCCCAAGGGTGACCGGCTTCACAAAATAGTAATGGTACTTGAAATCCCGGATGGAATCCAAATACGTGTGGAACAGAGCTTTGTTTTGCTTAAAGGACACCCAGCCGTGTCGTCCACCGGCCGTCGATCTTTGAAGATGGAATATTCGAAAGAAGAGGGACACTGTCGCCCCGATTTTCAGGTGTTTACAAACAAGCTCAAAAGCCCGGATAAAGGCCAACGAGTTCGGGTGAATTTGCGAGGGTGCCAGCTTCAACCAGGCGAAGACCCCCTCTTGGAAATCCGTGAAGGGCAGCCTCCACCCCGCTTCGTCGAACATGAACTCGTATAACGGGATACGCATTCCTCGGTAAGGCGAGCATATTCGGTGATGCTCTTCAGGGCGGAGAACCTTCAACGATTTATCAGACCCAATTAGCCGATGCTCGACGGTACAGAACGCATCTTCCACGTCTCTGTAGACAAAGATAGATGACATCTCTAGGGCTTCATCGCAGACCCACTCCTCGAGCGGGCGCTCTTATACAAAGGCCATATGAGCCATAGGAGATTCTGGGTGGTCATCTTCTTCAAAGGATCCTACGGCCACCTTCGCAGCCAAACCGTCCATTTACCTGAAAAGCAGAAGGAAACGGTGAATTCGATGGGTCATATCAAATTCACCCCTCCACCGTTGTTCAAGCGAACGGGCGAGGAAGGGGCAAGGCTTTCTCGTTTCCCCGACATAGCCGGTCGGGGAACAACATGGTCCCCGAGGAACTCATCGCCTCCCCGGAAAATTCTGCCACTTTTTCCCATAACGCTAACGAAAAGAGTAACCATTGGGGACCCCAGGACATTCATCGCGTCCCCGTGATATTCATCCCTTGTCCCCGAGACATTCAACAAAAGAGAGAGAAGTTCTTAACACTTCTTCTCTCAACAACAAAAGATTCCCGTCGTATTCGCCAGGAACCCTTTCATTTCTCATGGGAACTTCATCAGTTCACCAAGGAAGTGCGATACGCTAGTTAAAATCAAGAGGAAACGCAAGAAAAAGGTCAGTTTTTGAACAAATACCTTGTAGGCGACGATTTAGGTTTTCGGTGCGGAGTTCTGGCAGTTGACGGCGGCGAACGGCTGCTGTAGAAGATAGAGAGAGAAGGAGAGGGATTATTGAGAGAGAAACGAAAAAAGTGGGAAAATGAATGAGGGGAGGAGTTTTTATAGTGGTTTTCGCGAAACTCGAGGGACATAGGGCACTTGAGTGCGCTACCCTAGCTAGCCGCCCTAGGTAATGATGACAGACGACACGCGGCACACATGCAACCGTTCATCCTCCCACGCGTGTCCTTTCGATTTCCCCAACGTTTCGAATCTGAAACCCCTCATCTCCCCGGCGTTACGACCAGACACAACTGTCCGATGCCCGACTTGTGTGTGACCGTAGGAACTTCGAGCACGAGAATGGCCTCCTCGGTTCCTCTCTCGGCGTATCCCCGACATGCCAATAACCCTTAAGTCATTACTCTGACATTTCAGAGCAACGACTTGGGGGGCTCCTGTTCTGGACTGAGCCGAGGCTGTCCAACATTCGAGGAGGCCCAACCAATACATCCTGGGGAGGCCCAATAAGGCCCATCGGCAAGACACATGACTGCCACGTGCAAGCAACAGTTTCGCCGGACACTTTGGCAGTGTCGGGCACTTGGGACAATAGGAAAGGAGGACATCACACCCTGCTGAGATGTACCTCCCCGACAGATTAGCTTCTCCCCGCGAGAATTCTACACATCACTCCTCGACGGACATGATTCCTCCCCGCGAGGCCATGTCTATTCTACGGGCTTCATATCTCCTCGACACAGAAGGTTCTTCCCCGCGAGGCCATGTCCATTCTACGGGCTTCATATCTCCTCGACACAGAAGGCTCCTTCCCGCGAGGAGTACCCAACGGTCCATATCACATGGACACGTTCCAAGTAACCTCCCACGTCCGAAGGATTCGGTTCGCCCTACTTCCGGAAATCTAGGAGCAGTTACTCTAGGGCGAAGACCACGTGCTGGTCTTCACAACTACACGTAAACCCTAGCAGTTACTTGGAGTGGGCCTAGTTGATTCAGCCCACTGCAGGTAACTGTTGGCCCCGCGCTGGGGGCTCTCTATAAATACCCTCTCACTTGAGAGGGTCAGGTTAGACACACTTTCTTACTCTCATCTCTGTATTTGCCATTACTTTGTGCATTCTCTCACTTGAGCGTCGGAGTACCTTGCAGGTACACCCCCCCCCCCCCCCCGGCGCCGTCTCTCACCATCACCGGAGCTGCTGTTCCAGACGCCGTTGGCCACTATCAACTGTCTGATCCAGGTACGATCAATTCTGAAGCATTTGTTTACACTAAGCTTTAGTTTCGATTCGCCCCCAGCAATTTATGAAAATTGGATGCAAATGGGTTAATCGGCAAATCCCCTTCAGGATACTTTGGAAACCTTAACATGAATCGCATTTTCACATTAAGCATGTCGATCAACCATATTTTACAGAATAAAGTTCCTTCATTTATTCATGTGCACAAGAAAAATAAAGAAATGACATAGATATAATTTTTTGGACTAGAAACAACTAATTTTTGTGTGTATTTTATGGCTACCAAGTATCTCTATTTATAAGAAAACTTGTATCAATTAGTGTGGAGAAACAATGTTTCATTTGATTCCAAACCTGACCATTCACGAACCATTGTATATCAAAAAGCAACAAACTTTTTCATGAAAAGGTGTGTTGATCTAGTGGTTGCACCTTATGACCACGCACTTTGTCACAATAAGGTATTTGGTTCAATTCTAGAGAGTTGCAACTTTTGGCCATTTATTTTGATAATTTAACCATTATTATTTATCAATTTAATATTTTAGAACACTACAAGAAAAATGGCCTACGGCCACGCTAAATTTTTCCACAACTCAAAAACTGTGGCCACATACAAGCTTTGGCCAGGGTTTTCAAATCGTAGATATATGTTTAGAAATATTGAATCTGGAGTGTGAAACTGTGGCCTTTTCTTCAATTGTCACGGTTACAAAATCACACTTATATTTAAGTCACGGTCAGAAAACTGTAGATATTTTAAGCCACAAAGAAAAACCGCGGAATTATAATTTTCACTTCAAACTGTGGCCCAAGCCCAAAAAAATATACCTCGCCAAAATTTCCCTCTCGTTTTTTAGTTTCCCTCTCGTTAATTATTTTCTTTTCTAATTTTTTTTAGATTAAAAAAGGAAAAAAAATTATTATCCTGTGTTTATTATTAAAAGGGAAATCAAATTATTATTATCATTTTTTAGTTATGTTTAGAAGAAGAAAAAAAAGTTTTATATAAGTTGAAAGATTTTACTTCTACTAATAAAAAAAAGTTGATTTTTATTATAAGTTTATTTTTAAATTTAAAGAGAGAGAACTTTATCTTTTATCATAAAAGAGTTTATTTTTATTATAAAAAGTTTTATTATAAAAGTTTATTTTTAATACATAGAAAAAAGATTATGTTTTAATATAAAAAAGTTAAATTTAATAACAATATTGTTTTATAAAAGGTTAAAAAAGACTATTTTAAAAAAAGAATGGGAAGGAAACGCTGATACTCTCCTCTCTCCCTCAGAATCTCTCGTTGGTCTCACTTTCAAAAAATGGGTTTCAAAACCCTAACAACCACTCGCCGCCGCCTGCCATTACCAATGTAACACCCCCTTTCTATACCCCCAAATAATCACATTTAATCATTTAGGTACATATTAAAAATTTCGTCAGAGTATAATTATAAACATAGTATAAAAGAGGTATGTCACATTATACATGAAATTAAAACATTCAACACCTGCTCAACAATTGATATGCAACAGTGGGGTAACTTTGCAACAGAGGAACTTAGTCCTTACACCCACATCTCAATATTTAGAATAAAAGCCGAAAATCTAAACATTGAATAACAACTAACATATATATACATATATACATCATCAAGTATTATCCACCAACATAATTCATGTTTACATAACCATTCATCAACAAGATACATGTACAAATGTATCACAAAAGAATCATAGCCATCCTAGCTACCCAGTGCTACATATCAGAGCCGACCGACCAAAAGGATGAAGACACGCTTCACAAAAAGACCACCAGCATACCTACTCTGCAATGCCTCATAGAGCATCATAAAACAGCAGAAGGGTGAGAAATATTATCATAATAACAATGCATATAATTATATATCTTAGCATAAAAATACACATTTATGTTTATTCATCAATGCACGACTATAAAGATGATAAATGCAAATCATAGAGACCGACTCACGACTCTATGCAAATGCAATGCGGTACCGACTCAATCATCTCAAGTTCACTCAGGAACTCTGCTAGAACCATCGCTCGTTACATCACTGTAACTCCCCGTCGGGCATACGATGTTCCCCATCGCTCACACCTCTTATTTTTAAGGCACACGATCCGATCTGATCGCTCACACCTCTTATTTTTAAGACACACGACGTTTATGGATCGCTCACACCTCTTTGTATAAGGCACACGACCCGATCGCTCACACCTCTTTGTATAAGGCACATGATCGTCTATAACCATCGCTCACACCCCACACAGGCACACGACGTTACAACGGATTCTCATTAGAATCCCTCAACACAAGAATGCACATCATTATGCTTCACATGCAAATGACTCAAGACATTCTTGAAATGCATACATATTCACAATATAATCATGCATTCATCTCCTTCAATCACATACAATTTATATACATTCACATCAATGCACTATTGTATGATTCACATCCAAACACACATTCAAAACGGTAAAAGTCGCTAAATGACACTATTCCCGACTTTCCTGACTTATTTAATCGTCTAACAATTTCCAAATCATCATAATAAGAAAGTACAGCTCAATAGCTTCACAACGATACCAAGAATGTAAAAATCGGATAAACGAAACAAAAGTTACGGACGAAACCGAAAATGGCATTTTGAAAAATCCCATTTTTACAACTCTTCTGGCCATACGCGTACGGGCACATGTCATACGCGTACGGGAAGAGGCCCATTTTTTCCCAAAGTTCACGTGTAAAAGTCCGTACGCGTAATGCCCAAGCTCGTACGCGTATTGCCCTGAAATGCTACGCGTATCATATGCAAATGGACAGATGGCCGAGTGAAAAGGAAAACCATACGCGTATTGGCCCATGGCTCGCCCCCATTACGCGTATTGCCAAGGTTCATATGCGTATGAACATGCCCCATACGCGTATGACCTGGAAAAACCAGAAAAAATTTTCTGCATAATTTTTGCTTACGGGTTCCAATCCAAAACACCCCAAATCTCACCTACACACCAGAAAATTGCCAATACAATGTCCAATAACAAGTATCTATCATATACCAACAATTATGGACACTAACAACATGATTTCAACCACATTAATCGATTTCCAAGCAATTTTACAAAATATGAGTTTATACAAAAACTCATAAAAATCCACAACAACAACAACACAATCATACTTAATGATACACATTGATAAGATAATAAGATTTCACACCCTTACCAGGATTCCAAGCTTACTAGATGATTGTTCTTGATGATTTGCTAAGTTTTCCCAAATTTCCTTCTCCTTTCTCTTCTTCCTCTTTCTTTCTCTCCTTTTTCTCTCTATTTCTCTTTTCTTTCTTTTTCTCTCCTATTTCTTTTCTTATCCCTTTTTGTTTCTTTTCTATTTTCCACTCAAATTCAATTCATTCATTTTCTCACAAAATCCTACACTTAATCATTTTTCTAACAATTTTTACTAAATTTCTAACTTACCAATAATTGAGAAATGTCTAAAATACCCTTCATTCTAATTTCCCCGAAAACTCTCAAAACGGTAAAATATCATAACATGTCACATAGCATATTAACATACCAATTTCACAAATAAAATGATTTATCACTCAATTTAAATAAAAGACTCAACAAAATGGGAATAATTGGAATCGGGGCGTTACAACTTTCCCCCACTTTAGAAATTTTCGTCCTCGAAAATATTACCTGATTCAAACAACTCCGGATACGACTCTCGCATCCTACTCTCTAGTTCCCAAGTCATATCGCCTTCCGCAGCGCCTCCCCACGCTACTTTCACAAGTGCAATATCCTTGCCTCTTAGCTTCTTAACTTCACGGTCCAAAATCCTATTCGGTAAAGTTTCAACCGTAAGTTGCGAAACATGTGACGGATCCGGAACATACTTCCGAAGATGCGAAACATGGAATACATCATGCAAATTCGAAAGATTCGGAGGCAACGCCACACGGTAAGCCACAACACCAACTCATGCAGAAATCTGATACGGGCCAATAAAATGAGAAGTCAATTTCTTTGACTTCAAAGCACGACCCACACCCGTAACCGGCGTAACTCTCAAAAACACATGGTCGCCTTCTTGAAACTCAAGATCTTTTCTTCTCTTGTCATGATAGCTCTTCTGTCTACTTTGAGAAGCTTTCATCTTCTCACGGATAAACTTCACTTTCTCCGTCGTTTGTTGTACCATCTCTGGTCCAACTATCGTCCTCTCACCGGTTTCATGCCAACACAAAGGAGTTCGACATCTCCGACCATACAAAGCCTCAAATGGTGCCATACTTATACTTGAATGAAAAATGTTATTGTAGGTGAACTCAATCAATGCCAAATAACTATCCCAAGCACCACCTTGCTCGAGCACATAAGCACGCAATAAATCCTCCAACGATTGAATCGTCCTCCCGGTTTGACCATCCGTTTGCGGATGATAAGCCGAACTCAATCTTAACTTAGAACCCAAAGCCTTTTGTAAACTCTCCCAAAACCTCGATGTGAATCTACGATCTCTATCCGATACAATACTCTTAGGAACTCCATGTAACTTCACAACCGCAAGAATATAAATCTCGGCTAACCTCTCCAAAGGATAACTAATATCAATTGGAAGGAAGTGAGCAGATTTAGTAAGCCTATCAACGATTACCCAAATGGCATTATGACCTCTTTGCGTATTCGGCAATCCCGTAACAAAATCCATCGATATACTATCCCATTTCCACTCTGGAATGTCCAACGGTTGCATCAATCCACTAGGCTTTTGATGTTCCACCTTAGACTTTTGACAAGTTAAGCACGCATACACAAATTAAGCTACATCTCTCTTTAACCCGGACCACCAAAAGATTTTCTTCAAATCTTGATACATTTTATTCGCTCCCGGATGAATACTTAAGTTACTTCGGTGTCCTTCTTCCAATATCATCTTTTTCAACTCCGCATCATCGGGAATACAAACACGACCACGGAATCTCAAAACTCCAAAATTATCAACCTTGAAATCCTCATTCTCGTTAATCATCAAATCAACAAACTTCAAATCTAACTTTTGCTTTTCACATACGGTTGCAAGAAAATCATTCGTAACATGTAGCATACCAAGTCTCACACTTCTCGGCGTCATTTCACAAACCAAACTCAAGTCTCTAAAATTCTCCAAAAGTTCCCATTCTCTCATCATCAATGAGGACATATGTAACGACTTCCGACTCAAAGTATCGGCCACCACGTTTGCCTTACCCGGATGGTAATTCAAACCAAAATCATAATCTTTCAAAAGCTCTAACCACCTTCTTTGTCTCATGTTCAATTCTTTTTGATCAAATAAATATTTCAAGCTCTTGTGATCACTAAAAACTTCAAATCTTGCACCATAAAGATAGTGCCTCCAAATTTTCAAAACAAACACCACGACCGCTAACTCCAAGTCATGTGTAGGATAATTCTTTTCATGCACTCTCAATTGTCTTGAAGCATAAGCCACAACTTTTCCATCTTGCATCAAAACACCACCTAAACCAACCAAAGAAGCATCACAATACACAACAAATGGTTCCGTCGGATTTGGTAAAATCAAGATCGGAGCCGTTGTCAACCTTCCTTTTAGCTCATTAAAACTCTCTTCACAATGAATATCCCAAATGAAAGCCCTTCCTTTACAAGTCAATTGCGTTAACGGAAGTGCCAACTTCGAAAATCCCTCAATAAACCTCCGATAATAACCCGCCAATCCTAAAAAGTTTCGAATTTCCGTAACCGATCTAGGAGCCTCCCATTGCATCACCGCATCAATCTTGGATGGATCAACACTAATACCACTACCGGAAATAACATGTCCAAGAAAACTTACTTCCGACAACCAAAACTCACATTTCGACAACTTAGCATACAATTGTTTCTCTTTCAAAATTTGTAACACAATCCTCAAATGCTCTTCATGCTCCTCTTGAGACTTAGAGTAAATCAAAATATCATCGATGAACACAATCATAAAACGATCCAACTGTTCATGAAAAATACGATTCATGTATTCCATAAACACACCTGGCGCATTAGAAACCCCGAATGGCATCACGGAATATTCGTAATAGCCATACCGTGTCCTAAAGGCCGTCTTTTGAATATCCTCTTCTTTCACACGAATCTGGTGATATCCCGATCTCAAATCAATCTTGCTAAAAACACGCCCACCAACCAATTGGTCCAACAAATCATCGATCCTTGGAAGCGGATACTTGTTCTTAATTGTCACCTTGTTCAATTGTCGATAATCAATGCATAACCGCATACTCCCATCCTTCTTCTTTACCAACAATACCGGAGCACCCCAAGGAGAAACACTTGGTCTTAGAAATCTCTTGTCCAACAAGTCATTCAATTACTTCTTCAATTCTACCAACTCCGATGCCGACATACGATACGGTGCCATCGAAATCGGTCTAGTACCCGGAACTAGATCAATATAAAACTCAACTTCTCTTTCTGGCGGTACATCCTTAATATCCTCAGGAAACACTTCAGGAAAATCACACACAACAGGAAACACATCAAGTGACACTTGACTATCCACAGTTAAAGATGCAAACAAACCGAACAATTGAGCTTCGTCTGCTATAAGTTTCTTCAACTCTTTAGTAGATAAAAAACTCGAGACTTCGTCATCTTCCAAAGAAGGAAACCTCACTAACTTGTGATAGCAATCAATATGAACCCTATTAAATTGCAACCAATTCATACCCAAGACCACATCCAGCCCTTCCAACGGCAAACACACTAAATCCATCTCAAAGTCTTTACCATAAATGGTCAAAGGACAACTCAAACAAACCAAAGAAGTAGTTACTGACCCCATTGATGAAGTATCAATAACCATCTTACCATCCATCAGAGACAACACAAGATTCAAACGCTTCGCGCACTCAGACTAAATAAACGAATGAGTCGCTCCCGTATCAATAATAGCAACTAAAGGTGTACTATTAATAAAGCAAGTACCTTTAATCAGACGATATGCACTTGAAGTCTGAGTTCCTGCCAAAGAAAATACCTTCCCACCAGTTGGAGCTTTCTTCGGATTCGGACACTTCGTGCTAATGTGACCAGGTTCCCCACAATTAAAACATTTCACCACATTCCTTCTACAATCAGTAGTAGCATGCCCAAGGCCTCCACAGTTAGAACATTTCGCCACTGCCTTCCCACACTCAAATGATTTATGACCCATTTCACCACACTTGTAACACTTAATGGAACCGGAACCTCCAGATCTCTTCTCAAATTTTCCCCTATGCTTGCGCTTATCAGTGGGTGTCACATAAGGTCCACTTCTAGCGTGTTGCTTTCCCTTCCTCTCATTCAAACTTTTATAATGTGTAGAACGAGCCTTGCTATCTTCCTCGAAGATTCTACAACATTCCGTCAAATCCGAAAACCTTCTTATCCTTTGAGATCCCACAACTTGTTTAATCTCAGGACGCAGACCATTCTCATACTTAATACACTTTGAGAACTCAGCAGTAATCGCGGCATAGTGAGGATGGAATTGAACCAACTCCACAAATTAGCGGTATAGTCCACCACGGACATACTACCTTGTTTCAATTCAAGGAACTCCATCTCCTTCTTCCCTTTCACACTTTCAGGGTAATACTTCCTCAAGAACTCGGTACAAAATAAATCCCAAGTTACCTCTTCATCATCCACCTCAAGAACTTGACGCATACCGACCCACCAGTCGTCGGCTTCTTCCTTCAGCATGTGAGACCCAAGCCTTACCTTATTCTCCTCCGCACAGTCCATGACTCTGAAGATCCTTTCAATCTCTTTCAACCAAAGTTGAGCACCATCGGGATCAAATCTTCCTTTGAAGATCGGTGGTTGATTCTTCCTGAACTCGTCATTAGCATTCACGTTCGGCGCACCTTGCACCGCCCTAGCCATTGCTTCCAAAGCAGCAGCCATCGCATTGTCGTTCCTACAAGCCATATTCTGATCATTCCCAAAAATGACAACAAAGTTAAACAACAATTCAACCAACACAACAACAAGACAGACACAACTGACTCAACTCTGGCTCTGATACCACTTAATGTAACACCCCCTTTCTATACCCCCAAATAATCACATTTAATCATTTAGGCACATATTAAAAATTTCGTCAGAGTATAATTATAAACATAGTATAAAAGAGGTATGTCACATTATACATGAAATTAAAACATTCAACACCAGCTCAACAATTGATATGCAACAGTGGGGTAACTTTGCAACAGAGGAACTTAGTCCTTACACCCACATCTCAATATTTAGAATAAAAGCGGAAAATCTAAACATTGAATAACAACTAACATATATATACATATATTCATCATCAAGTATTATCCACCAACATAATTCATGTTTACATAGCCATTCATCAACAAGATACATGTATAAATGTATCACAAAAGAATCATAGCCATCCTAGCTACCCGGTGCTACATATCAAAGCCGACCGACCAAAATGATGAAGACACGCTTCACAAAAAGACCACCAGCATACCTACTCTGCAATGCCTCATAGAGCATCATAAAACAGCAAAAGGGTGAGAAATATTATCATAATAACAATGCATATAATTATATATCTTAGCATAAAAATACACATTTATGTTTATTCATCAATGCACCATTATAAAGATGATAAATGCAAATCATAGAGACCGACTCACAACTCTATGCAAATGCAATGCGGTGCCGACTCAATCATCTCAAGTTCACTCAGGAACTCTACTGGAACCATCGCTCGTTACATCACTGTAACTCCCCGTCGGGCATACGATGTTCCCCATCGCTCACACCTCTTATTTTTAAGTCACACGATCCGATCTGATCGCTCACACCTCTTATTTTTAAGGCACACGACATTTATGGATCGCTCACACCTCTTTGTATAAGGCACACGACCCGATCGCTCACACCTCCTTGTATAAGGCACACGATCGTCTATAACCATCGCTCACACCCCACACGGGCACACGACGTTACAACGGATTCTCATTAGAATCCCTCAACACAAGAATGCACATCATTATGTTTCACATGCAAATGACGCAAGACATTCTTGAAATGCATACATATTCACAATATAATCATGCATTCATCTCCTTCAATCACATACAATTTATATACATTCACATCAATGCACTATTGTATGATTCACATCCAAACACACATTCAAAACGGTAAAAGTCGCTAAATGACACTATTCCCGACTTTCCCGACTTATTTAATTGGCTAACAATTTCCAAATCATCATAATAAGAAAGTACAGCTCAATAGCTTCACAGCGATACCAAGAATGTAAAAATCGGAAAAACGGAACAAAAGTTACGGACGAAACCGAAAACGGCATTTTGAAAAATCCCATTTTTACAACTCTTCTGGCCATACACGTACGGGCACATGTCATACGCGTACGGGCAGAGGCCCATTTTTTCCCAAAGTTCACGTGTAAAAGTCTGTACGCGTAATGCCCAAGCTCGTACGCGTATTGCCCTGAAATGCTACGCGTATCATACGCAAATGGACAGATGGCCGAGTGAAAAGGAAAACCATACGCGTATTGGCCCATGGCTCGCCCCCATTACGCGTATTGCCAAGGTTCATACGCGTATGAACATGCCCCATACGCGTATGACCTGGAAAAACTAGAAAAAATTTTCTGCATAATTTTTGCTTACGGGTTCCAATCCAAAACACCCCAAATCTCACCTACACACCAGAAAATTGCCAATACAATGTCCAATAACAAGTATCTATCATATACCAACAATTATGGACACTAACAACATGATTTCAACCACATTAATCGATTTCCAAGCAATTTTACAAAATATGGGTTTATACAAAAACTCATAAAAATCCACAACAACAACAACACAATCATACTTAATGATACACATTGATAAGATAATAAGATTTCACACCCTTACCCGGATTCCAAGCTTACTAGATGATTGTTCTTGATGATTTGCTAAGTTTTCCCAAATTTCCTTCTCCTTTCTCTTCTTCCTCTTTCTTTCTCTCCTTTTTCTCTCTATTTCTCTTTTCTTTCTTTTTCTCTCCTATTTCTTTTCTTATCCCTTTTTCTTTCTTTTCTATTTTCCACTCAAATTCAATTAATTCATTTTCTCACAAAATTCTACACTTAATCATTTTTCTAACAATTTTTACTAAATTTCTAACTTACCAATAATTGAGAAATGTCTAAAATACCCTCCATTCTAATTTCCCCGAAAACTCTCAAAACGGTAAAATATCATAACATGTCACATAGCATATTAACATACCAATTTCACAAATAAAATGATTTATCACTCAATTTAAATAAAAGACTCAACAAAATGGGAATAATTCGAATCGGGGCGTTACAACCAACCTCCCCGAATCTGATCGCTCTCCATCTCTCCATCAACTCACGCTCTCGTATCATCTCTCTCTGATCTTCTCTCAATCGCGACGAAGAAATAGCCCTAAGCAAAACCTAAACCCCCAAAATACCCAACCCCAATTCATTATGATTTTGATGATTACAAATACAGAAAGATTAGAAGTGCAAAGAAAAGTAAAAGAACAAGGTTGTCCACTGTGGAGTTGCGCGAATTCTTCCTCTCCGTGTGTAGTTCTTCCAAGAAGATCGACGCGGTGGTTCGCAGATAAGTCTCCTTTTCTCTTTTAGATTGCTGCTACTTGTATGTATTGATGCTCTGAATTTTTTGTGTTGTTGATGCGTGCTGTGGTTCTTCAATTGTGTGATTTCCGTTTGTTGCTTCTCTTGTGATATGCTCTGGATTTTTGTGTGTTTCCGTGCGTGGCTGTTCTTGACGCGTGCGATTTGATGAGCTTGGTTTTCTGGACTTATGAGTTAATGAGTGATTCGTGCAATGATCTGATGGTTTCTGATATTGAAATTGGTGTTTTGTTGTTGGACAGGTCGTGAATTATTTTTGCGTATAACATGAAATTCTTCCTTTCTTTCTGTTTTTGCGTTAATTGTTGTCTCATCTCTCTCGGTCTTGAAAACCTACCCTTTTTGACTTGATTGATTTAGTTTCCAACATCACCTCTAATTTCCAACTTATTTTCAGACCTTGAATGATTTAGTTTGGTCAAATTCTATTTCCAAAACTAGAGTTAATCCTCTTTTCCTCTTTTTTTTTGCATGAACAGATGAGGACAAACTTAGAAGATGATCATGAAGTGGAGCTGCAAAGATACTTTCAAAGGCAAGACAAAAGCAGCTGTGTGGGAAGATAGCTTACACCCATGGTAAGATCATTCTTACAATGATTTGTTTCTTTTCCAATTGTTCATCACATGGAACTTACTGCTGTAATCTTAAATTCAAGATATTGGTATTGGACATCTATCGGTGCTCTTATAGGATTTTCTCTATTGTTCAATGTATGTTTCATTCTCGCTCTAACTTGGACAGTAAGTTTCTATCCTATCATATTCTTTCTTGATATTGCATGTTTCCATCTGTAAAATTTTGTTTCTTAAATTAATATATAGTATGTTTTCAGTTTCTGTCAGTTTCTGTCTCCTTTTTGTTTGATTATAATACAAGGTTAAGCCCTTAATATATAGTATGAATGTTACAATGTATCCATTTCCTAAGTACTAAAAGCTTAGCTGATTAATATGTGCAGACGAAGGAGGAATGTGAGCATATAATCCGTATATCCAAGCCTAGTATGAGTAAGTCGTCTGTTGTTGATAATGAAACAGGAAAGAGTTTTGACAACAGGTTAGATTTTTTTTTCCCGAAATTATTTATCAAGTGTTCTTTGAGTTAAGGATGCGTGAATATAAATCTCGTTTATCTTGTTTAGATTGCAATGGCTACTTCATGGATTGTTAACCTGTTAACCTTTTGTTTACGTATTCCCTTTTCATTTAGTGTACGAACAAGCTTCGGAACTTTTCTCCGGAGAGGACATGATAAAATTGTGAGGAATATTGAGAAAAGAATTGTTGATTTTACTCATATACCAGTAGGTGCGTTCTTTCTGCCTTTTGTCTCTCATTATTTTTTCCCCTTAATATTTCTTGAAATTAAGGTTTGATGCTCCTCCTGCTAATGTTTTTGGTTCAACTATGTATCAACAAAGTGGAATGTTTTCAGTTGTCTTTGCAATCTGGACTATGATGTTGAGATAGTATGTTATTCTTTCAAGAAAAGATCTGTGGCTCATAAAATGTAGAAGAGATAAGTCTCCTTTTCTCTTTTAGGACCAAGCAGCAAGCTTCCAGAAAAACAAGGTATATGATTTCAACTGCTTGTTCTCTAAACTACTGCTTGTTCTCTGTTTGTCTCTTTTTGCCTACAAATGAATCACATTCTTACAAATGTATATGATTTCAAAATGCATTAAAATCTCCTAAAACACATTAAATTTCTAAAATTGCTTATATTAATTTATGCATCATGTTCCTTGCAGAATGGAGACGAAGAAGCATGTCGTCTAGATATGGAAGAAGAAGAAGAAGGAGATGATGTAGAAGAATATTATGATGCATGAGTTAATTAATAGTAGTTGTGTTTTATATTATCTATCTCTTAGAAGTTTTGTTTTGAATATGGGATGACTCTCGAGAGAGAAACTTGGTTTCGTTTAAGAATGATAGTATCAAAACTTATCTATATTTTTGCGACTTATTAGTCGGTAGCGTCACTTGATGTATAGACTTACTTATTTCTTAATGAATATTTTGACGTTGTGGCTTAATGTTTTATTGTATAGTTAGATTTTAATTTTTTTAATCAATATCTACAAAAATGAGTATTGTTGGAAGACATTATATTGATCTACAATGGTTCATGAAGAAAAACATGGTTACACATATATTTCACAAATAGAAACCGTAGCCTACGTAAATGGTGTAAAACCATGAGCAAAATGTAGCCGCGATTTTAATTAGTGGCCATAAATTAAAACCCTATTCATTAAATCATAACCGTGGCAAGATTCGGCCACTGTTAAGAACCGCGGCTCATGATAAACCGCGGCCTTAACTGTAACACCCCTTTCTATACCCCCAATTAATCAATTAGGCACGTATACAAAATTTCATCAGAGTATAATTAAAACAACATGGCATAAAAAGGTATGTCACATTATAATTGAAATTAAACACATACAACACCTGCTCAAAAAGATATGCAACAGTGGGGTAACTTTCAACAATAAAGGATCTCAGTCCTTATACCCACATGTCAACATTTAGAATAAAAGCGGAAACATCTAAACATTGATTCACAAACATATATACATATATATATATATATATATACATCATACTCCAATAGTAGTCACCAATATCATTCATGTTTACATAAACATTCATCATCTAGATACATGTACAAAAGTATCGCAAAAGCTCATAAACAACTCCTACCTACCCGGTGCTACATATCAGAGTCAGACGACCAAAAAGGAAATGAAGCCACGCTTCACAAAAGACCACCAGATACCTAATCTGCAATGCCTCATAGAGCATCATAAAACAGCAGAAGGGTGAGAAATATTATCATAATAACAATGCATATAATTATATATCTCAACATAAAAATACACATATACCACATATTCTCACCATTCCTTCATACCACATAAACATACATATTATGTTTACTAAGTCACAATCATCACATCTCACTCAATATACATCGCAAGGCATATATATATAAAACCAAGCGTATTCCTATTAATGCTTATCATTCAACACAAACACACATATTCATGTTTATCCATCCATGCACACCTGCACAATTCTACTCATTCCAAATCAACATATACATCATGCATAATTCACCAATCCAATCAACCCCGACAATACCATGCATCACATAACTGGGAATGACAGCATAGTCATTCTACCCCAATACATACCTCACTAGGAACGACAACATAGTCATTCTACCCTAGTGCACCTCTCATTAGGAATGACAACATCGTCATTCTACCCCAATGAATATCCCACTAGGAACGACAACATAGTCATTCTACCCTAGTGGACACCACACTAGGAACGACACCAACGTCATTCTACCCCAGTGCACACCTCATTAGGAATGACAACATAGTCATTCTACCCCAATGAGTATCCCACTAGGAACGACAACATAGTCATTCTACCCTAGTGGACACGACAACTCAATTGTACATCACTAGGAATGACATATAGTCATTCTACCCCAATGAGTACAACAACAACACTAGGAACAACATACAGTCATTCTACCCTAAAGTGTTCGACCAAAACATTAATACCTCACTAGGAATGACATAAAGTCATTCTACCCCAATGAGTATTCTAACACAATTGGAATCCATTCCACACACCAAATATTACTATTATAGCAATCCCATGATAATCAATACCTTACCATTCATCTTGCTGTGGATCTACGCCACAGAGGCCGCCATATCATACATTAATCATACACTCGAAACCAAATACATTGATACTTACTTAAACAATGTATTTATCACTAACTACAACCCACAACAAATAGCATTTCATCATTTACACCCCTATCAATTCACATCAAGAATTACTCACCATCAACCACAATAATCCATCATCACAACATCTCATCATATATTCACAATCAACATGCATTATCATTTAACTCAAACAATGCATATATTCACCAAAGAGCCACAAATCACAAAGAATTCCCCAATCAAGGGTTCACTCCACAAGCATATCCATAACACATTCATAACCACACATTCATTTCATCAAAAACAACTACTCACGATTAATCGGTAAAGTCGGCCAAAACGACACTATTCCCATTTTTCGACATAATTAAATCGGCCAACAATCTCAAAACCCATTTTTAATAGATAGAACATTTCATAAGCTTTCCAATGATATAACGAACGCCTAAATCGGAATTACGGTTTGCGAATTATGAAACGTTAAAAGAAAAGAAAATTATATGAAAAAAAACAAAAGCGCCCAGCGACGGGAAAGTTTCGCCCGGCGACGCTTCATTTTCGCCTTCGCTTCGCCCGGCGAAGGAGGGGCGAAGGAAATTCCCCCAAACGTGAACCAAACCAGTAGCTTGGCACCCTCGCGCCTCTCAATTTCGCCCGGCGAAGGAACGAACCGCCCGGCGCTCTGGGCCTTTCGCCTGGCGCTCTGCACTAGAAGCAGAATTTCTGCTTCGTTTTCACTGTCCCAAAACCGTCCAAAACTCCATTTTCTCCCCCAAATCACTTCCATCAGCAAAACAATGAATAGCAATGATTCATAAACATATGGAGATTATACAACACAAATTATATCGATTTCTATCCGCGAAAACATCGATTTCTACCATTTTCTACACCAATGGGTTTATATCCCAAAACTCATGAAAATCAACAAAATCCACAATACAATCATACATAATCATACACATTGCTAAGATAACAAGATTTCACACCCTTACCCGATTAAATCGACTCCGAAAGATTGATCTTGGTGATTTTCCTCTTTTTCTCCTCTTCTTTCTTCCCTTCTCTAAATTCTGTTTTTCTCTCTTTCTCATTCTCTACTATCTTTTCTCTCTCAAATATCTATTTCTTATATAAAGAAAAATATCTTAACACACCCAAAAGACCAAAATACCCCTCAGCCCAAATATCTCCCAAACGCTCTCAAAATGCGATAAAACATAAACAACGATGAAAAATAATATACTGCCAAATAAAAGTCCAAAACAAAATAATATAATAATAAAATAATCAAATAATCAAAACGACCCGATTAATTAAAACTCACACAAAACTGGGGCGTTACAACTCTCCCCCACTTAGAAATTTTCGTCCTCGAAAATATACTGAGACGAACAACTCTGGACACGACTCTCGCATCCGACTAACAAACCAACATGCCAACAAAAGGCACACCACAAATAACACAACTGAAAAACCACCGTGCTAACAGCAGATACAACAACGGCACGACAACTACGACAACAACAACGACAAGATGCAAAGCCCATACAATGCACTTGACGACCAACTCACAACTCAAGGAAAACCACGATACCAACACACAGGTTCACTCTAGAACCGGAACACAACAAGAACGTTACCATCACCGTAGATAACACTCCCCTAATTCCCCATCATAGGAATTAGCTACACTCACTCGAACCATCACCATGGAAACGAGGGCAACAACACAAACAAGAACACAAGTTCCACGACTCAACATCGATTCCACAACCTCTACAAAACCCGAATACCAACATCCTTGTCACACAACCTTATTACAACAATGCTACGATTCCCAATCGAACATATAACCAAAACATCCATCTACATAGTAGGCCATGAATAATATTTAAACCTTTCACCTAACACTTCCATTCTAAAACGTCCAATGGTCTCATCATTCCTACATGTTTCCAATGTTTAACCTATGAACTCTTACAAGTTACACACGCAAATACAAAATGTGCCACATCACGCTTCCACTGCGCACTCTGATTACTCGAAACCATCAAGTCTGCCAATCTCACGTCCAAATTCTAACTCTTTCTCACCTCTGCCAAAAATCATTGTTCACTTTAATATTACCAACCTCACACTCTCCTGTGTTATCTCATACGCCATACACAAGTCTCGGAATTGCTCAAATAATTCTAACTCCCTGACCATCAAAACAGACATGCATAGAAACTTCCGACTTAACTTTTCAGGCACAACAACAGCTTTTCCCTGAAGGATAATCCAAGCCAAATTCATAACTCATCACGAACTCTAACCATCCTTGTTGTCTCTTACTATATTCCTTTAGACCAAACAAGTACTCAATATCCTTGCGATTACCAAACACTTCGAACCTAGAACCATAAAGATAATACCTCCAAATATTCCAACATAATACCACCGCAACCAATTCCAAATCCATAATAATACATATCCTTTTATAAATCCTCAATTGTCGTAAAGCATAAGCCACGACTTTACCCTCTTGCATTACCACGTTGACTAAACTCATCAAAGACACATCACAATACCCTACAACCGGTTTATTAGGATCACACAAAATCAAAGCTGAAACCGTAGACAACTTCTACTCCAGCTCACCAAAACTTACTCACAACGAACATCCAAACAAACGACTCACCCTTTGTAAGTCAACTGAGATACCAGAAGTACGAACTTAACAAAGTCTTCCATAACCTGTAATAACAACCAACTGAGCCCAAAAGTTTCTAATCTCCTTAACTAACTTCGGAGCCTCTCATGTAGAACTACATCTACTTCCGATGGATCCATTAACCATACTCTCATCTGAAATAACATTTCCAAGAGACTAACCCTTTTCAACCAAAATTCTCACTCGAATAACTTAGCATAAAACTTCGTCTCTTTTCAACACTTGTAATTCAAATCTCAAACACTTTACTCATTCTTCCTCTGAGTTTATAACAAATCCAAATATCCTCAATCGAAACCACTACGAACTTATCCAATTAAATATGGAAGATACGATTCCTCTACTCCATAAACATTAGAGACGCGTTACTAACACCAAATACCATCACTGTACGTTGCAATTCCCAACCAAAATCCAAAAGATATAAATCCTTAAAGCTTTTGCAAAACTTTTCACTGGGTAACTGGTTACTCACATACAAGCTTAACCGAGCAAATAACAACCTATTCTGAGGATAACAAACCTAACCAGTCACATTAAATCGATCAAAGCCTCAACTCACCCAATTCACCACTCTTATCAAACATTCCAAACAATTGTAATTCACTCAAACTCAACCAAACCATTCTAGTCATTTGTTCATGAAAGTGGACACTTGTTCTCAATCATTACCTTATTCAACTGTTAGTAATCCATACCCAATTTCTCCTCCTGACCGTCCAATTCCGCAATTCCAACATGTATCAACAACCAACCAAAAAGAATTCTCAAACACAATGTTACGTCCACCCACAAGGGTTTCCTCACAATTTCCATTAATGCCTTAAAACTCCAAAGACTCCAAACCCACCAGAACTCTAAGTTTGCCGTCCATAGTCTCAATACCATTATACTTGTTATTCCATTCCATCATCCTTCCTTTTGTTATCAACAATACTGGAGCTCTCTAAGACAACACCTTAATGTTCCATCCAACAACACATTTGAAAACTATGCCCAACTGACGGCCCATCACTGCGACTTCCTGCCAATTCCCAAAACACTACCATCATAGACAAAACAAACATCTTATTTTCATCTACTAAGAGTTTCCTACTTACTTAGCAGATATAAACCTCAACTATTCACCTTCGTCCAATTAAGTTCAATCTCTACTCTCTGTGAAGCAGTCCTTAAATAAAACCCAATCATTCTCTCTCAATGACTTCCCAACGGGACTAACATACCAAAACCTCTAATACATTTCATCTTCCGATATTAACATCTTCATTGACTCATCAAAACAATCTGTAATCATCCCCTTAAATTCCAAACAACTCATTTCACACACTATCAAAGCCGGAAAGACCCGCCTATTCCATCCAACATAATTTCCGTCTGCTATCAACAAGAGATTAAGGGTGATCAGTTCCTCAATTTGCCAATAGACAGTCGACAATCATGATGGGGCATAAACCGTCTTTACCAAACTATAATAGTCTTTCTTGCATCCCATACACAAAACTACCTAAGGCACAAATCCTTAGTTGACATAAACCTTACCTCCGCATTTCTTACGGAATCGGGAACAACACTTACAATCTTGCAATTCACAACACACTGAGCCAGCGCTCCACACCTGAAGCAACATGGAGAAGTACCAGCTTCTCCCCCACTTATCTCATTCTAACTCCTGAAAACAAAGGATTAGAAAACCAGAAAGCACTGACAGTGTTCCACACATATATCACGTACTAAGGAACAAACAACACCGACAGTATTCAACTGTCACACCAACAGACTCAACAACTGACTCAACACTGGCTCTGATACCACTTAATGTAACACCCCTTTCTATACCCCCAATTAATCAATTAGGCACGTATACAAAATTTCATCAGAGTATAATTAAAACAACATGGCATAAAAAGGTATGTCACATTATAATTGAAATTAAACACATACAACACCTGCTCAAAAAGATATGCAACAGTGGGGTAACTTTCAACAATAAAGGATCTCAGTCCTTATACCCACATGTCAACATTTAGAATAAAAGCAGAAACATCTAAACATTGATTCACAAACATATATACATATATATATACATCATACTCCAATAGTAGTCACCAATATCATTCATGTTTACATAAACATTCATCAGCTAGATACATGTACAAAAGTATCGCAAAAGCTCATAAACACCTCCTAGCTACCCGGTGCTACATATCAGAGCCAGACGACCAAAAAGGAAATGAAGCCACGCTTCACAAAAGACCACCAGATACCTAATCTGCAATGCCTCATAGAGCATCATAAAACAGCAGAAGGGTGAGAAATATTATCATAATAACAATGCATATAATTATATATCTCAACATAAAAATACACATATACCACATATTCTCACCATTCCTTCATACCACATAAACATACATATTATGTTTACTAAGTCACAATCATCACATCTCACTCAATATACATCGCAAGGCATATATATATATATAACCAAGCATATTCCTCATAATGCTTATCATTCAACACAAACACACATATTCATGTTTATCCATCCATGCACACCTACACAATTCTACTCATTCCACATCAACACATACATCATGCATAATTCACCAATCCAATCAAGACCCGACAATACCACGCATCACATAACTGGGAATGACGTCATAGTCATTCTACCCCAATACATACCTCACTAGGAACGACAACATAGTCATTCTACCCTAGTGCACCTCTCATTAGGAATAACAACATCGTCATTCTACCCCAATGAATATCCCACTAGGAACGACAACATAGTCATTCTACCCTAGTGGACACCACACTAGGAACGACACCAACGTCATTCTACCCCAGTGCACACCTCATTAGGAATGACAACATAGTCATTCTACCCCAATGAGTATCCCACTAGGAACGACAACATAGTCATTCTACCCTAGTGGACACGACAACTCAATTGTACATCACTAGGAATGACATATAGTCATTCTACCCCAATGAGTACAACAACAACACTAGGAACAACATACAGTCATTCTACCCTAATGTGTTCGACCAAAACATTAATACCTCACTAGGAATGACATAAAGTCATTCTACCCCAATGAGTATTCTAACACAATTGGAATCCATTCCACACACCAAATATTACTATTATAGCAATCCCATGATAATCAATACCTTACCATTCATCTTGCTGTGGATCTACGCCACAGAGGCCGCCATATCATACATTAATCATACACTTGAAACCACATACATTGATACTTACTTAAACAATGTATTTATCACTAACTACAACCCACAACAAATAACATTTCATCATTTACACCCCTATCAATTCACATCAAGAATTACTCACCATCAACCACAACAATCCATCATCACAACATCTCATCATATATTCACAATCAACATGCATTATCATTTAACTCAAACAATGTATATATTCACCAAAGAGCCACAAATCACAAAGAATTCCCCAATCAAGGGTTCACTCCACAAGCATATCCACAACACATTCATAACCACACATTCATTTCATCAAAAACAACTAGTCACGATTAATCGGTAAAGTCGGCCAAAACGACACTATTCCCATTTTCCGACATAATTAAATCGGCCTACAATCTCAAAACCCATTTTTATTAGATGGAACATTTCATAAGCTTTCCAACGATATAACAAACGCCTAAATCGGAATTACGGTTCGCGAATTATGAATCGTTAAAAGAAAAGAAAATTATATGAAAAAAAACAAAAACGCCCGGCGACGGGAAAGTTTCGCTCGGCGACGCTTCATTTTCGCCTTCGCTTCGCCCGGCGAAGGAGGGGCGAAGGAAATTCCCCCAAACGTGAACCAAACCAGTAGCTTTGCACCCTCGCGCCTCTCAATTTCGCCCGGCGAAGGAACGAACCGCCCGGCGCTCTGCACCAGAAGCAGAATTTCTACTTCGTTTTCATTGTCCCAAAACCCTCCAAAACTCCATTTTCTCCCCCAAATCACTTCCATCAGCAAAACAATGAATAGCAATGATTCATAAACATATGGAGATTATACAACACAAATTATATCGATTTCTCTCCGCGAAAACATCGATTTCTACCATTTTCTACACCAATGGGTTTATACCCCAAAACTCATGAAAATCAACAATACAATCATACATAATCATACACATTGCTAAGATAACAAGATTTCACACCCTTACCCGATTAAATCAACTCCGAAAGATTGATCTTGGTGATTTTCCTCTTTTCCTCTTTTTCTCCTCTTCTTTCTTCCCTTCTCTAAATTCTGTTTTTCTCTCTTTCTCATTCTCTACTATCTTTTCTCTCTCAAATATCTATTTCTTATATAAAGAAAAATATCTTAACACACCAAAAAGACCAAAATACCCCTCAGCCCAAATATCTCCCAAACACTCTCAAAATGCGATAAATCATAAACAACGATGAAAAATAATATACTGCCAAATAAAAGTCCAAAACAAAATAATATAATAATAAAATAATCAAATAATCAAAACGACCCGATTAATTAAAACTCACACAAAACTGGGGCGTTACATTAACCTAGATACCTAACTCGTGGCCTATTCAATCCACGGATGTATATAAAACGTGGCACAAACACAAAAATCGCGGCTTATTCTTTAGGCCACGACTGCATATCCCACAGTTGATTTCTCGTGGCCAAACTGTGGCTAAAGCTTTCAACCACGGCTATTTTAAATATAACCGCGGTTTTCTGTCCGTGGCGGATGACCTTTTTTTTTGTAGTGGAAATTTCTCCAACAAAAATAAACTTTTGGAAGTAATTTTTTTTTTTTATAAGCAAAATTAATTGAAGGGAGTACTAGGGGTACTCCAACCCAATTACAACCAACAACTCAAAAAGTTACAAGAAATCCAATGGTTGTGACAACCATTCATAATAACTACACTTATACTTCTTATCTTTAATTCCCAAATTCCTCCACCACCAAGAGGCATTGACAATACTATAGAAAATACTTTCCGCATCGAAAAATTCGGCATTATAAATTATTCGATTCCTCATTTGCCAGAGAACCCAACAACAAGAAAACCAGACCAAACACGCGAATTGATTCGAGCTAACCTTCTTCAACTTGTTACACCAATCTACTAGATAGTTGATGCAATCTTCATGAATGAATTCCTTCAAACCCAACCATCTCCTCACACGAGTCCAAACCAACTTTGTTTTCACACAATGGCAAAACATATGATTAACATCCTCCGCATCATGAAAACAGAACACACACACTGTCGTGCACATTTTCAATAATGTTTCGAATAATTAAATTGGCTCTGGTTGGTAATCTATCTATCAATAAACGTCATCCAAAATTTTTTACTTTCAACGGAAGAACAGATTCCCACAAAATAGATAAGACTGGGGCTGAGATACTTAACCAAGCAGGTGAAGGTTCAGACTCCAAATACCTGCTGTAAATAGATCTCACTGTGAAAATGTTGCTTTCATCCCACTTCCAGTTAACAACATCCTGTCTCTCCTTCTCTGGTTGCTTCGTGGCCAACACCGCAAGCATTTCCTCCCATTCCTGACGCTCACTCAAAGACCGAATTGGTCGACCTGCAAAAAAACATTAAAATTTAAAACTTTTGCAAGTATTATAATTTAAGGAAGAGTATGGAAAAACATTAAAATTTAAAACTTTATATCAAAATCTATTTAATTAATTATTAATTAATTTAAGGAAGATAAATATTACAAATTTTACTCATTTTTATTTAATTATTAATTAATTAACTAATTAACTAATAATTTAATAATAAATAAACAGATAATTAAAAAATAAAACAAATGAGATGTGTGGAGTTGCTATGTTTTGAGCCAAAAATAAAATGGTGTTATACGATGTTATAAGAGTTTTTATTAGAAAAATAGACCATTACGTCAAAATATTCAAAATTTTAATTATACAGGAAAAATTCAATAAAATTATAATTTGTTAGATAGATAGCCCAAATTCGGTGGTAGTAGTTTCTTATGGTGTGTACCTAATTTAATTTAGTTTACATTTAGTTTACTTCTCCAAATATCAGTGGCGGCATCCTTATTCATCATTCTTCAACATGAAAAGAAAGAACATAGCATTTTACAGATCACCATTCATCCTCACTAAGATTAGGAGGATAAAAACTTTTACACAATCTGATTTTTATTTACCTGATGACTGCTGGGAGCATGTGTTCAAATTCATCAATAACCACAACTCTCTCTCACTTGTCTCTAAACAGTTCCTCTCCATCACCAATCGACTCTTATTCTCTCTAAGAATTCACGATCCACAACGTTGTTTTCTCCGCCGTATCTTTCATAGATTCTCCAACCTTAATTTCCTTGTCCTCCAGTTCAAATTTCATGATGATCTGGACGCAGACATTGCTTTGGCTCTCCGTGACCTACCAACATTGAAATCTTTATCTATTTCCTGTATTGACCTAAACTATGAAAGGTATGTTACTTCATTGTTCATTGATTCATTAGTCAGTTTGAAGGGTTTGGTTAGTCTTAAGTTCCAGGGCTCGATATTATCAGATGATTTGCTCTACTCTATTGCAAGGGAAGCTCTTCCTTTAAAGAGGTTTGTCGTCAAATATTGTTACGACTATACTTACAATGGAATTTATTGTTTGTTATCTAAGTGTCATACCATACAACATCTAGGTATTCGTCATAATAATTTTCTAGATGATCATCATATTGCCGACTTGTCTTTGCTCCTTCCTCGTTTGGTTTCTATAAACCTTAGTCAATGTTACAAGCTCACAGAATCAGCCTTGTTTGCCCTTATTAGAAACTGTCATTCACTTGATGAGATTACAATGAATGACATAAATTTTGGAAATTTGGATTCTTGGAAGGATTTTGATGTGAACCCTCATCTGAAGTCTCTGTGTTTGACTTATTCATCTATAAACGACGAAAGCCTCGTATTGTTTGCTTCCATTTTATCAAATTTGGAGCTTCTTGATTTAAGTTCTTGTAATGGCGTATCTGAAAAAGGTATTTGTCAAGTTCTAAGTAGATGTTGTAAAATTAGACATTTGAACTTGGCCTTTTGTAATGAAGTTCGACGACATAAAATGAACTTTGTAGTTCACCAATTGGAGGTGTTGAACTTGTCGCATACAAGTGTTGATGACAATACACTCTTTGAGATCTCAAAGAGTTGTTGTGGACTTTTGCAACTATTACTAAGATGTTGTCATCGTGTCACAAAAAAGGGAGTGATGTGCATGGTTGAAAGCTGCACACAACTGAAGGAGATTGATTTGACAAATTGTGGTAAGGTGCATGCTGATGATGTTGTCTCACTGGTTTCATCAAGGCCATCATTAAAAAAAGATAGCTGCTCCATCTCATTTTTGTTTTAATGACCTATAGAGAAAACTCTTTTTGATTTAGCTTTAGGGATGTTTTGTTAATTAGTTATGATGAATGTCTTGTTTGAAAAGTTTTAACTATTAAATATAACATGTTTTTTGTTTTTAGACGTATTGAATCGTCATTTGATTGATGATTTTATCAACTAAATAAAGCGTTATATTTTTATATGAAGTTCTAAATATAATTTTAATGTTTTTCTCTACTCTTCCTTAAATTATATTATCTGCAAAAGACTTTCTGATGATATAGTATGTAAGAAATAAAAATTAATGTGGACATGCATCCCAAACATCAATGATATTCATCTTGAAGATAGCTGCACAGCTGGTACAACAGGCCTGCAGAAGACGTCACCTATCCTTCTCCCTTGGGACAGATATTCATAAAATCCAGAACGGTATCTGTATCGTCTCTTCCTCATCCAGAAACGTTGCAGCAGCATACTCCATCAGTGTCTCATCCTAGTCCTTAACCCTCCATGGTTATATCCAAGATGAGGGCAAACTCTGAGAATTATGGTTTATTCTATTGTAACTTTTTTTTTATATTAACGGAAGCTTTTATTTTCTGATACTTTGTTCTGTTTGATTTTGTTGTATATTCATTTACTATTCTGTAATAAAATGCATCAGACAAATGTAAAACAAAGAAATCATAATTAGGATATTGATTTCTTCGTACTGGTCTTAGAATTTTCATTGAGCTTAAAAGGTTAGTGTAGTCAAATAAGATAGACATGATATAATTGAAGAAAATGGCGGGAGAGACATATATTCTGAGTATGATAATTATTCTGGAATTTGAAGTTCATCAAAGTCATACCAAGATGGAATTTGAAGTCAGTATTTAGGAAAAGAATTGAAGCTGAAGAGGAAACTTAGTTAGCTGATAAGGAATAATCAAATTGGCATTTGAAGATATCTAATTTCTTGGTAAAGAGGAGGAGTTAGAAGCATTATCTTAGAAACAAAAAAGATGAATTGAATGGGAAAGTTAGACACGTTTCTTATGTGTTTACAGTGGACTGCTATGGTTTGGAGATTTGCAAGTAATCTTCTTTTTAAAGCATGCTTATGATGACATCTCTGTTACAGTTGTTGGGTATTACTGGTTTTAGTTTGTTTGTTCTCATTTGATGTAGCCTTGGGATGTTAATTGTAATGTTTTGGTGGATGATGATGGCAAGGTTTGTTCATGCAATATGCACACCAGTTTTCAATATAAACATGGGCAAGGTTTGGTGCAGAACCAAAATTGTGATTTTGGGTATTACTATCTCTGGTTCCATACAAACATGGGCTATTATTGATTATCCTTTCTAAGAACCAAACGCGTGGGAATGCTTATACCATTTCATTATGAACTAAAAAATCAATTGATCCATAAAGATGGATGTAGTTTGGCCGAACTAATGCACTTGCAAATTTAGAAAACCCCTTCCTTGTCCGCATTGATTTTTTTTAATAAACGAAAATATATTCAAATTGGATAAAAAGGGTGTATCCAACCCATCTACAAAAAAATACCAACTAAACCCTTATGAAACTACAAAAACTCACAAGGGGAGTTAGTTCAGTCATAGTAATTACACGTATATCTCCCGTTAGTCCGTTTTCCTAACCACCACCAAGTATTCAAAATGATCCTCATCTCTATCAAGTCAAAATCCCAAACCTCTCCCTTAAACACTATGTTATTCCTAGTTGACCATATACACCAACCTATAGTCATTCAAAGTCCTACTGTAACGCCCCAGTTTTAGTATTTTTGTTTAATTGAATCGTTTTTTATTATTTTATTATTATATTATTTTATTTTCGACTTTTATCTGAAATTACGTTATTTTTCGATGTGATTATATTTTATCGCAAATTTGGGAACGGTTGCGAGATATTTCAGTGTGGGGGCATTTTGGTCATTTCACATTTATTTTACTAAGTTAGAAAAAGAAGTAGAAATAGAGAGAATTAGAAAAGAAAGAAAAAAAAATAGTAAGAGAAAGAAAAGGAGAAGAAGAAAAGAGAAGGGAAAGAAGAGAAAAGAGAGAAAAAGAGGAAAAAGCTAGGAATCGAAGAAAAACGACTTCTAGGAATCGATTTAATCGGGTAAGGGTGTGAAATTCAATTATCTTATACATGTGTATGATTATGTATGTGTTTGTTTGTTGATTTGTCGGATTATATGAAAAATATAACAAAACCCATTTTCGTAGAAAATGTTGGAATTCGATTTAATCGTGTTGGAAATGATGTCTTTGTGTTCCTTGTTGTTGATACTTGATAGATATGTGTCGTTGTGAATCAAATTGGTATTTTTCTGGATTTAGGTGATGAATTTGGGATGATTTTGGGTGGAAAACGCAGAACTCGTTTCTGCAGAATTTTTGCTGGTTTTCCAGGTCATACGCGTATGGGGCATGTTCATACGCGTATGGACCTTGGCATTACGCGTAACATGGGCGAGCCATGGGGCATTACGCGTATGAGATGGTGTTTTGCTCGGCCATCTGCCCATTTGCGTATGATACGCGTAGCATTGCAGGGCAATACGCGTATGGTTTTGGCCTTACGCGTATTGGAGTTAAAATGAGATTTTTGTGAAGGAAAATGGTTTTGCCCATACGCGTATGGCATGACGAGGAATTTGGGCAATACGCGTATGGCCTTGGGCATTACGCGTATGGCCAGGAGATTGGAAAAAATGTGATTTTTGAAAATGTCGTTTTCGTTTTCGTCCGTAACTTTTGTTCCGTTTATCTGATTTTGACATTCTTGGTGTCGTTGGAAAGGTATTGAGCTGTACTTTGTGATTATGATGTTTTGGAATTTGTTAGCCGATTTAATTATGTCGGGAAATGTGAATAGTGTCGATTGTCGACTTTTGTCGTGGTAATTGTGCATAATTGATGTATATTATGCTATGTGCTGTTGTGTGATGAAAATACTTGTGATAACATGTGTGGTGATGAATTGTGGCCGAAGGGCAAATAAATGCAATGTGTTGTATTTGGTTATATATGCATGTTTGTGACTGCATATATGTGTGAAGATGCATTGGTTGTCATGAGTCCTTGTATGTCAAGCATCATGATATGCATCATTGTAGCGTCCTGTGGGACGACGGTTCCGGTGGGGAATCAGCTATAACACCGTGTGCCCCTTTTGTGGTGGTGTGAGCGATGGTTATAGACGATCGTGTGCCCCTCGTGTGGTGGTGTGAGCGATCGGGTCGTGTGCCCCTTTTGTGGTGGTGTGAGCGATCCATAAACACCGTGTGCCCCTTTTTGTGGTGGTGTAAGCGGTGGGTGAACATCGTAGGCCCGACGGGGAGTTACAGTGATGTAACGAGCGATGGTTCCAGCAGAGTTCCTGAGTGAACTAGTGATGGGATATGAAATCCTGGAGTCGGTACCGCATATGCATTTGCATAGAGAGTCGTTGTGTCGGTCTCTTTGCATCTGCATGAATTATGATTGCATTGGGTATATGTGGAAAATCATGATTTGGTTGATTATGTGTGAGACATTGTGATATGCATTTATGATAAATGTATTGGGCATGATTAATATGCAATTGGGGATGGAGACATTGTGTGATTGAGTTGTGATAGCATTTGTGTATTGATGTGCATTCGTGTCAAATGCATTGAATTATGAATGATATGTTCGTGTATAAACATATGCATGATGTGTGAATATATGATTATGTGAATATAATCTGTATATGTCTTATGTGTTGGCGTGTGATAACTGTGGTGAGAATATTGAATATGTGTATTTTTATGTTGATATATATAATTATATGCATTTATATTATGGTTGTTTTTCTCACCCTTCTGCTCGTTTTATAATGCTCTACGAGGCATTGTAGATTAGAGTTGCTGGAGGTCTTTTTGTGAAGCTTGTGTCTTCACCCCTTTTGTCGGTCGGCTCTGATATGTGACACCGGGTAGCTAGGGTGGCCGTTTGTGGCTGTTGTGTATATACATCTTTTGGCTTGTGCATGTATAACCTGAATTATGACCAACTTTTTATGTGATATAATTGATGTTCAGTTTTTAGATTTTCCGCTTTTATTCTAAAAACTTTGAAATGTGGGTGTAAGGAACTGAGTTTCCTCTGTATGTATGCTACCCCACTGTTGCATATCTTTATGGGCAGGTGTTGTATGTATGTTTGGTTTCAAATTGATGTGACCCTTGGTCTATGCCATGTTTTTAAATATACTTTGACGAAATTTTTATTAAGTGCTATTTCCCTTACTGTTGTTTGGGGGTATAGATTGGGGGCGTCACACCTACTGCATTTTTTATAGCAACCTTCTTGTCTAAAAGCGCTTGCACCCAGTAATGGAACAAATCCAGCAATGATTCATGATCTCCTATAACAATGTCTAACCAATTTCCTACAAATCCAGCATTGATGATGATCTCAATTTATACATTATACGAGAAACTTCCATAATCTTTTAGAGTTGCGCATTTGAACTTGAGATCTTGTTCAAGACTCAAGTTATTTGGAATGAACTTTCAATTTGAATGACTTATCACTATTACCGTGAAGGTGTTGTTTACATATAATTTTTATTGTTGTTACCGATATTTTGTCATGTACTTTTTAGTTCTTTGATTCAAGACGCAGCCATAAACATCGCACAGAGAATTTACACTAATACAATTATACAAAGATATGATTAAATATGATTATATCTGACAATGATACTTTAATTACAACATGAAAATTATGTCAATGGTATAACCTGCATAGATACAAAATTACAACAAAACCAATTCCAAATTAATCAATAATCAACACTTTAGTGTAAATTTTGGTGGATGATGGCAAGATTTGTTTATTCATGCAATATGCACACCAGTTTTCAATATAACCATGGGCAAGGTTTGGTGCAGAACCAAAATTGTAGTTGACTCGAACTGCGAACCAAACTAGTTTTCAGTTTGAAAAAACTAACCAGAACTGGTTCTAGATAACTAATAACCTAACCAAATTGGTTCCTTAAAACCGATAAATTGACTCTAGACACCAAATCAAACTGATTTAATCGGTCTTGCCCGGACTGAACTGAGCTGTTGTGATATGTATTGAACCGAACTGAACTTGTAGAGTACCAATATAACCTGCCTGTTATTCTTTTTTTTTTATAAGCAATTGTATTAAAGGGAGAAACAGGGATTCTCCAACCCGATACAAAAACCAATCGAAAGAAAGCAAGAGAGAGAACTTCCTAAGTTACAAGAAATCAGTAGGATTTTTCATCCACTCATAAAAACTACATCTCCTACGGCGTAGTTCCAACCATCTCCACGAGAGAGAAATAATATGATTAAAAACCCCTTCAACATCGAAAATAACGTCATTAAAAATGATACTATTTCTAATGTTCCAAATGCAACAAACTGAGATAATCCACACATAACAACTCATATCCTCCTTGCCCTTAGAATACAAAGCTAAAAACCATAATAAAGCATGATTACTACTAGTTTCAGATTGGATCGAAGGGTAATCAAGCCAGCCCGCAATTTTAAGCCACACCATTTGAACTTTAGGACAATTCAAGAATAAGTGCAATGCATCTTCATCATTATGGAAGCAAAAAACGCAAACCTTATCATGAGATGAAACGATAATACCTTTACGGGCCAGGTTACTACGAATTGGCAGCCTATCGCGTAACAGTCTCCAACAAAAAATCTTTACTTTCAAAGGCACCCTAGTTTTCCAAATGACCTTGAGAAACAAATCCTCCGATTGAGATAAACTCGTTCCGGGAATTTCAGCATTCAAAACAGAGTAGCAAGATCGGACCGTAAATGTAACGCCCCGATTCCAATTATTCCCATTTTGTTGAGTCTTTTATTTAAATTGAGTGATCAATTATTTTATCTGTGAAATTGGTGTGTTAATATGTTATGTTGACATGTTATGTTATTTTACCATTTTTGAGAGTTTTCGGGGAAAATTAGAATGGAGGGTATTTTAGACATTTCTCAATTAATGTTAAGTTAGAAAATTTAGTGGAAATATAATTGTGGGAGAAAATGAATTAATTTGAATTTGTGTAAAAAGAAAAAAGAAAAGAAAAAGAGATAGAAAGGAAAAATAGAGAGAAAAAGGAGAGAAAGAAAGAGGAAGAGGAGAAAAGAGAAGGAAAAGAGGAAAAGCTAGGAACATCAAGAAATCAACTTCTAGGAATCGATTTAATCGGGTAAGAGTGCGAAATCTTGTTATCTTATCAATGTATATCGTTATGTATGATTATGTATGTGTGTATTGGATTGTTTGTTGTGTTTTCATAGTTTTCTATCCTAGGTCGATGTTGAGAAATCGATGTTTTCGCGGTTGGAAATCGACGTAAATGTGGTAGAATGCTTGTTGCCATGATTGCATTGAGTTCTGATTGATATATGTTGTTTTGGAAATGTTTTGGGTTGAAAAATATGGATTTTGGGTTTTCAACAGTGCTGAAAAATTCTGAGTTTTCCTTGGTTCGCCTAGCGAACCTGGGGCGAACCAGCAGTGAGTGATGTTTTCGCGGGTTCTCCTAGCGAACTATTTAGCGAAGGTCAGCGAAGGTTCGCTGAGTTGTTCGCCTAGCGAACTTTGGGTGTTTTTGATGTTGGTGGTTGCTGCCTTGGTTCGCCAAGGGGTTCGCCTAGCGACCTTTGTGTCTGTTTTTAGCTAGTAGTTGGCTCGCTGGAACATTCTCCTGGCGAAGGTGCTAGCGAATGCTCGCGAGAGGGTTCGCCCAGCGAACAGTGCTGTTTGTGTAATTTTGTTTTCTGCATAACTTTTGATCTGTGGTTCGGTTTGAGGCGTGGTTTTATGCATTAGAAAGCTTATGGAATGTTCTTTCTTATTATGATGAATTGGAAATTGTTAGCCGATTAAATAAGTCGGAAAAGTCGGGAATAGTGTTATTTAGCGACTTTTACCGTTTTGAATGTGTGTTTGGATGTGAATCATACAATAGTGCATTGATGTAAATGTATATAAATTGTATGTGATTGTATGAGATGAATGCATGAATATATTGTGAATATGTATGCATTTCAAAAATGTCTTGAGTCATTTGCATGTGAAGCATAATGACGTGAATTCTTGTGTTGAGGGATTCTAATGAGAATCCGTTGTAACGTCGTGTGCCCATGTGGGGTGTGAGCGACGGATTGGTTCCGGGGGGAGTCCGATATAACGTCGTGTGCCCGCTTGTGGGGTGTGAGCGATGATTATAGACGATCGTTGTAACACCCCCAATCTATACCCCCAAAATTAATAATAAAACAATAAACACTTAATAAAATTTCGTCAGAGTATATTTAAATTATCATGGCATAGACAGGGAGAATCACATTATATTGAAACAAAACATACAACACCTGCTCATAAAGATATGCAACAGTGGGGTAGCAATCAACAGAGGAACTCAGTTCCTTACACCCACATTTCAGATTTTAGAATAAAAGCGGAAAATCTAAAACTGAATATCATACATGTATATCACATAAAGGTTCATCTGTTATCGACAGAAATCATGTATATATACAACTCCCAAGAGATAAATATGCATATACACAACATCACGAAATAATCCTAATCAATCTCCTGACTACCCGGTGCTACATATCAGAGCCGACCGACAAAAGAATGAAGACATAAGCTTCAACAAAGACCTCCAGCAACACTAATCTGCAATGCCTCATAGAGCATTATAAAACAGCAGAAGAGTGAGAAATAACAACTAAACCAAGATTGCATAATAATATGCAAAAACATATAAATTCACATACATAGTTATTCTCACCACAAGCATCACATATGATACATATAACATACCACATATACTTAACATATTTCTAACATTTCCAACAACATAACATATATCAATTATTCCAACATGATAACATATTCACACATCATGCATATGTTTATACACAAAATATATCATTCATAATTCAAGGCATTTAACACGAATACACCTCAATTCGCAAATGCTATCACCCGCTCAATCACACAATGTCTCCATCCCCAATTGCATATTAATCATGCCCAATACATTTATCACAAATGCATATCACAATGTCTCGCACATAATCAACTAAATCATGATTTTCCACATATACCCAATGCAATCATAATTCATGCAGATGCAAAGAGACCGACACAACGACTCTCTATGCAAATGCATATGCGGTACCGACTCCAAGATTTCATATCTCATCACTAGTTCACTCAGGAACTTTGTTGGAACCATCGCTCGTTACATCACTGTAACTCCCCGTCGGACATACGATGTTCACCCACCGCTCACACCTCCACCAAGAGAGGCTCACGGTGTTTATGGATCGCTCACACCTCCACCGAGAGAGGCTCACGACCCGATCGCTCACACCTCCACCAAGAGAGGCTCATGATCGTCTATAACCATCGCTTTCAGTCCTCAGGCTATTCATACCTCATATTTTTGAGGCACACGATGTTATAGCTGATTCCCCACCGGAACCGCCGTCACACAGGACGCAACAACAATGCATATCATGATGCTTGACATACAAGAACTCATGACAACCAATGCATTTTCACACATATATGCAACCATAAACACGCATATATAATCAAATACAACACATTGCATTTATTCTTGCTCTTAGGCCACAATTCAACAACCACAACAATTACAACAACTTGTCACATGCTTCAACATCATCACATTCATGCATTGCAAAACAATTCAAACAATGCATTTCAAATCATAAAGGTCACCACACAACATACATTGAATTCAATCAAACAATGCATTTCACCACAACCCACAAACCACAACAATCATGTCATCACAATTACTTCCACAAGAGATTCACACCACAAAGGCTACCCACACACATCACAACAACATGCATCAACATCATATAAACCACATAAAAGCTCAACGTTATACAACAATAACACAACACACGGTAAAACATCAATCGCACGCATTCACGACGGTAAAAATCAACACAACAATACGGTTCCAATTTTCTGCTATTATTGAACCAGGTACAGACCTCAAAACCCTTTTTCCTAGAAATAACATTTCGTTGGCTTTCCAACGCTTCGAACGGGGGTCAAAACCGACTTACGGTTCAAGAGATATGAATTTTCGAAGTTTTTCCGAAACCAGAAAATTGCCCTGCGGACTACTACGGGTTCTGGCATTTTCGTCCGAAAAACTGACAAATTCAATTATTTTCTTCGAAACAAACACATACTCATTCATACCAAACATATAGTTATGATTTGGAACCATTAAACGTGAATTTTATGACTTTCGATTTCACTCCGAATCTTAAACTCTCAATTCTCCAAAAATGCAAAAACTTACAAAATCAACCAAATTCGATAAAACAAACATACCCGATCACGGCCTAACATTACTCGACACATCTACACAATTTATTCCGACTTTCGTCCGTGAAAACATTGATTTCTAACCATTTTTCTCATTTCAACCTAGAATGGAAACTAGAAGAAAATAACCAAAACAGTCCAAGAAAACATACACATATACATACACAAGCAAGATATAATTGAAACTTCTCACCCTTACCCGATTATTCGCGATTGAAACGGAGTAATCTTTGATTTTCCTCTTTTTCCTCTTCTTTCTTCTCTTCCTCTTC
Organism: Lathyrus tuberosus; assembly: GCA_022829125.1. Lineage (NCBI taxonomy): Eukaryota > Viridiplantae > Streptophyta > Magnoliopsida > Fabales > Fabaceae > Lathyrus > Lathyrus tuberosus. Next base: position 3,178,297 of record JALAZF010000529.1, on the reverse strand, counting down.
TTTTCTCTTTTTCTCTTCTCTTTCTCTTTTTCTTTTTCCTTTCTATCTTTTCTCTCTCCACTTTCTATTTATATAAAATATCTACTATCCAAATGACCAAAATACCCCTCAGCTCAAATATCTCCCAAACGCTCTCAAAATGCGATAAAACTTAAACATACCGATGAAATATATTTCGGGAAATAAAAGTTGAAAAGAAATTATAATTTATTGCAAATATTTTACCTATCAGGGAAATTATCCAATTAACAGGTAAAACTCATTTAATTTACACAATTAAAAAAGGGTTAAATATGTTTTTAGTCCCTATAAAGTTTGAAATTTCATTTTTAGTCCCTCCTGGGTTTTGGCAACGGTTTTAGCTGGTTTTGGCAACAATTTTTTTGTAAAAACCGTTGCCAAAAGGTAGGGAAGGACTAAAAATGAAATTTCAAACTTTATAGGGACTAAAAACATATATAACCCATTAAAAAAAAGGCCAAAAACTCACTAATCTTCCACCAGTGGAAGTTACCTTTAAAATCTGCCTGAAATGCTTTTGGTCAGTTTTTGCACTAATCTTCCACCAGTGGAAGTTACCTTTAAAATCTGCCTGAAATGCTTTTGGTCAGCTTTTGCACTAATCTTCCACCAGTGGAAGTCAAGTGCAAAACGTGACATAACCAAAAAAAGGCCAAAATAACACTAACTTCCACCAGTGGATGTTAGTTCAAAATGGGACACATTTATGCCACAAAACTCTCAATGCCCAAACATGATGCATTAACATGAAACACAATAAATCACACAATTCACAAAATTTCACATAAATGGAATAATTAAATACGGTTAAATAAATCGGGGCGTTACAATTCTCCCCCACTTAGAAATTTTTGTCCTCGAAAATATAACGGAGACGAACAACCCCGGACACGACTCTCGCATCCGACTAACAAACCGACATGCCAACCAAAGACGCATCACGAATAACACAAACTGGCAAATCACCTTGCTAACCAAAACTACAACAACGACACAACAATGATGACGACTAGAACGACAAGATGCAATGCCCATACAATGCTCTTGACGACCAACTCACAACTCAAAGAATACCCAAGTTACGAACACACAGGTTCCCTCTTGAACCGAAACACAACAAGATCGTTACCATCACCACAGGTAACACTCCCCTAATTCACCACAAGGAATTAGCCACATGCACTCGAACCATCACGATGGAAACGAGGCAACAACACAAACAAGAACACAAGTTCCACGACACAACATCGATTCCACAACCTCCACACAACCATAATACCAACATCCTTGTTACACAACAATATTACAACAATGCTACGATTCACCAATCGAACATACGACCAAAACACCCAACTACATATTAGTACCTGATTAATCTTTAAACCTTTCGCCTAACACTTCCATACTGAAGTGTCCAATAGTCTTACCATTCCTACATGTTCCCAATGTTCAACCTATGAATTCTTATAAGTCACACACGCAAATACAAAACGTGCCACAACACACTTCCGCTGCGCACTCTGATTACTCGTAACCATCAAAACTATCAATCTCACGTCCAAAGTCTAATTCTTTCTCATATTCACCAAAAATCACTATTCACTTTTAATATACCCAACCTTACACTCTACTGCATTATCTCTCACACCAGATACGAGTCTCTGAACTGCTCAAATAATTCTCATCCATCCAAACAGACATGTATAAAACCTTCGACTTAACTCATCAGGCACGACACTAACTTCACCAATGGGATAATTCCAACTAAAGTCATAACTCATCACAAATTCCAACCATCCTCTCTATCTCTTACTATATTCCTTCCGACCAAACAAGTACTCAATATTCTTGTGATTACTAAACACTTCGAATCCATACCCAAAAAGATAATACCTCCAAATTATCCAACACAATACAACCGCAACCAATTCCAAATCCTGAATAATATAGATCCTTTTAGGAATCCTCAATGGTCGTAAAGCATAAGCCACGAATTTACTTTCTTGCATTAACACACTACCTAAACTCATCAAAGACACATCACAATACCTCACAACGATTCATCAGGATCACGCAGAATCAAAACTGGAGTCGTAGACAAATTCCACTTTAACCCTCTTAACTTTCCTCACAATGAACATCCAAAGCAAACGACTCACCCTTTGCAAGTCCACCGAAGTAACAGAAACGCTAAATTGGAAAAAACCCTCCATAACCTCCGGTAATAACCAACTAATGTCCAAAAAGCTTCTAATCTCCTTAACCGACTTCGGAGCCTCTCATGAAGAACTACATCTACTTCCGATGGATCCATAAAAATACCATCATTAGAAATGACATATCCAAGAAAACTAACCTTTTCAACCAAGATTCACACTCGAATAACTTAGCATAAAACTTCGTCTCTTTTCAACACTTGTAATTCCATTCTCAAAGCCTCTACCTGTTCTTCCTCTGAGTTTATAACAGATCCGAATATCCTCAATCAAAGCCACTACGAACTTATCCAAATAAATATGGAAAATGTAACACCCCAATTCCCATCGCGAATAAATAATACATAAATAAATCAGAGTGAATAAAAATTTATTTTTCCGACAGAAACAGGGATGCCACACTAAAAGAAATAAAATACAATCCCTGCTCAATACTTTTAATACATAGCACAAAATATAATACCCTCAAAGGGGAAACTTTTTCCATCAAAAGAAAGGTCCATAACTGACTTGTTTTACAAAATAAATCATTTTAGAACCTCCACTGTATATACAAAAATACTACCAAATACATCCAACAAATATATATACATATATGTATAATCGTTCCCCGACTCACGTGCTACGTATCAGAGCAGACACCAAGACCGACAACAGAACGGAGGGCTAATCTCCATAAAAAGACCTCCAGCAGCTCTAATCTGCAATGCCTCATAGAGCATTATAAAACAGCAGAAGGGTGAGAAATAACAACTAAATCAAGATTGCATAATAATATGCAAACACACATCCAAACACATGTATAAATCATCTCACCCATACTATCACATACTAACACATATAGCATGCCACCAATACAAAACATATCACACATAACCCCACCACGATTATGACATATGGAACCACACCACAAAATATAGCATATATCAATTATACCGACATAATCACATATTCACACCTGATGCACATGTTTATACACAAAACATATCATTCATAATTCAATGCATTTAACACAACTGCACATCAATTCACAAATGCTATCACAAGCTCACTCACATAATTATTCCATTCCCAACTGCATATTAATCATGCACAATACATTTATCACAAAAGCATATCACCATATCTCACACATAATCAGCCAAATCATGATTTTCCACATATAAAATGCAATCATAATTCATGCAGATGCAAAGAGACCGACACAACGACTCTCTATGCAAATGCATATGCGGTACCGACTCCAAGATTTCATATCTCATCACTAGTTCACTCAGGAACTCTGCTGGAACCATCGCTCGTTACATCACTGTAACTCCCCGTCGGGCCTACGATGTTCACCCATTGCTCACACCCCACAGGCGGGCACACAATGTTTATGGATTGCTCACACCGCACAGGCGGGCACACGACCCGATCGCTCACACCCCACAAGCGGGCACACGATCGTCTATAACCATCGCTTTAGGTCCTCAGGCTATTCATACCTTTCATATTTTCGAGGCACACGATGTTATAGCTGATTCCCCACCGGAACCGCCGTCACACAGGACGCAATAACAATGCATATCATGATACTTTACACACAAGAACTCATGACAACCATGCATTTCCACACATATATGCAACCATAAACACGCATATATAATCAAATACAACACATTGCATTTATTTGCCTTTCGCCCACAATTCATCACCACAACATGTCATCACATGCATTCACATCATATAACGTCATACAAGTCATATGGTATCCATATTCAAAGCACATTGCATAATACACAGCATAACAACATACATTGATATTCAATCAAACAATGTATTTTACAACAACAACATCATTAATCACGCATCGAGGTCTAATCCAAAACAATGCATATATTAGCCATAGGGTCACCACCCATCATCACAACATTTCATCATGTGCATTCACATCATATAACATCATACAAGTCATATACTACACCTCAAAAGCATATAACACGATAACACACAAGTCGCACACAAATACGACGTTAAAAGTCAACAAAACGACACATTCCTAATTTCCCGACATAATTTAATCGGCTAACAATCTCAAAATTATCATCATAAGAAAGTACATTTTATAAGCTTTCCATTGGTACAAAGAACGTCCCGATCCGAGTTACGGATCAAAAGTTATGCATTTTCAAAGAAAACAAAACAATTAAAATTCCCCAGCAGCGCCCGGCGCTACCCAAAGACCGCCCGGCGGTGCTCCCGTCGCCTCTGCATCTCCCGGCAAAGCAGCGGCGAAAACTTCCTCATCCAAAACTCAAAAGAGGCAGAAACTTGGAACCTCTGCGCCTCTCAAAATCGCCCGGCGGGAGGACGAATCGCCCGGCGCTCTGCACCAGATGCATAAAAATTCTCCTGCGTGCACACTGTTCCTTACCCCTAAAAATCCCATTTTCCTTGCCAAATCCATTCCAAACAATGAAACAAGCATCAACAAAGGTTCATAGACACAGGGTGCTCATACAACACGATTTATATCGATTTTCATCCGCGAAAACATCGATTTCTAACAAATTCCCTAATTGCGACCTAAACGGAAATTATACGAAACGATCCACACAACACCCAAAACATACACATATACATATACAAGCAATAGATAATTGAAACTTCTCACCCTTACCCGATTAATCGAAGATCAAACTTTGTTCTTGATGATTTTCCTCTTCTCCCTCTTTTTCTTCTCTTCCTCTTCTTTTCTCTTTTCTTTTTCTTCTCTCCTTTTCTCTCTATTTCTTTCTATTTTCTTATAATAACACATATCTACCCCCAAAAGACCAAAATACTCCTCAGCTCAAATATCTCGCAAACGTTCTCAAAACGCGATAAAACATAAACATCGATAAAAATATATTTCGGGAAATAAAAGTGAAAAGAAATTATAATTTGATGCAAATATTTTACCTATCAATGAAATTAACCAATTAGCGGGTAAAACACTTAATTCATATAAATGAAAATAATAAAATAAATTCACACATTCCATAAATTCACATATTTGAAATAATTAAATACCATAAAACAAATCGGGGCGTTACAGAAAACACGATTCATCTACTTCACAAACATTACTGATTCATTACTAACACCAAGTAACATCACCGTACTTTGTAATACCCAACCAAATTCCAAAAGATATCAATTTTCAAAGCTTTTGCAAAACCTTGCACTAGGCAACTGGCTACTCACACACAAGCTTAACCGTGTAATTAACAGCCTATTCTGATGATAACAACACAACCAGTCACATCAAATCGATCAAAGCCTTAACTCACACAATTCACCACTCTTATCCAACATTCCAAACAATTGCAAGTTCACTCAAACTCAGCCAAACCATTCTAGTTATCTATTCCTGAAAGTGGACACTTGTTCTCAATCGTTACCTTATTCAACTATTAGCAATCCATACACAATTTCTTTTCTTTACAGTCCAAATTCCATAAATCCCCACTTGTAGCAACAACCAATCCAAAAGAACTCTCAAATACTACATCCACCCTTAAGGTTTTCTCAAAATTCCCATTAATGCTCTATAATTCCAAAGACTCCAAACCTCTTCAGAACTCTAAGTTTTGCTTTCCATAATATCAATACCGTTATACTTGTTATTCCGTTCAATCATCCATTCCTTTTTGTTACTAACAAAGCTGGAGCTCTTCTAAGACAACACCTTAATGCTCCATCCAAAAACACATCTGAAAACCGTGCACAACTGACGGTCCATCACTATGACTTCCTGCCAATTTCCCAGAACACTATCATCACAGACAAAACAAACATCTTAGTCCCATCTACTAAGAGTTTCCTACTTACTTAGCAGATATAAACCTCAACTATTCACCTTCGTCCAATTAAGTTCAATCTCTCCGCTCTGAGAAGCAGTCCTTAAATAAAACCCCAATCATTCTCTCTCAATGACTTCCCAACCTGGACCAACATATTAAAACCTCTAATCTGTCTCATCTTCCGATATTAGAATCTTCATCAACTCATCAAAACAACCCGTAACCATTTCCTTAAATTCCAAACAATTCATTTCACACGCTATCAAAGCCGGAAAGACATGTCTATTCCATCCAACATAATTCCCGTCTGCTATCAACAAGAGATTAAGGGTGATCAGTTCCTCAATTTTCCAATAGACAGCCGACAATCATGATGGGGCATAAACCATCTTTACCAAACAATAATAGCATTTCTTGCATCCTGTGCACAAAACTACCTAAAGCACAAATCCTTAGTTCACATAAACCTTACCTCCGCATTCCCTCTGAAATCGGAACAACACTGTCCAAATAGCACTCACAACCTTGCAACCAACGGCACACAACCAAAGCAACTGGGAGAAGTACAAGCTTCTCCCCCACTTATCTCATTCTAACTCCTACAGACAAAGGATTAGAAAACCAGAAAGTACTGACAGTGTTCCACACACCTATCACGTACTAAGGGACAAACAACAACGACAGTATTCAACTGTCACACCAACTGACTCAACAACTTGGACGGACCGACCTGCTCTGATACCACTTAATGTAACACCCCCAATCTATACCCCCAAAATTAATAATAAAACAATAAACACTTAATAAAATTTCGTCAGAGTATATTTAAATTATCATGGCATAGACAAGGAGAATCACATTATATTGAAACAAAACATACAACACCTGCTCATAAAGATATACAACAGTGGGGTAGCAATCAACTGAGGAACTCAGTTCCTTACACCCACATTTCAGATTTTAGAATAAAAGCGGAAAATCTAAAACTGAATATCATACATGTATATCACATAAAGGTTCATCTGTTATCGACAGAAATCATGTATATATACAACTCCCAAGAGATAAAGATGCATATACACAACATCACGAAATAATCCTAATCAATCTCCCGACTACCCGGTGCTACATATCAGAGCCGATCGACAAAAGAATGAAGACATAAGCTTCACCAAAGACCTCCAGCAACACTAATCTGCAATGCCTCATAGAGCATTATAAAACAGCAGAAGGGTGAGAAATAACAACTAAACCAAGATTGCATAATAATATGCAAAAACATATAAATTCACATACATAGTTATTCCCACCACAAGCATCACATATGATACATATAACATACCACATATACTTAACATATTTCTAACATTTCCAACAACATAGCATATATCAATTATTCCAACATGATAACATATTCACACATCAAGCATATGTTTATACACAAAACATATCATTCATAATTCAAGGCATTTAACACGAATACACCTCAATTCGCAAATGCTATCACCCGCTCAATCACACAATGTCTCCATCCCCAATTGCATATTAATCATGCCCAATACATTTATCACAAATGCGTATCACAATGTCTCGCACATAATCAACTAAATCATGATTTTCCACATATAACCAATGCAATCATAATTCATGCAGATGCAAAGAGACCGACACAACGACTCTCTATGCAAATGCATATGCGGTACCGACTCCAAGATTTCATATCTCATCACTAGTTCACTCAGGAACTCTGCTGGAACCATCGCTCGTTACATCACTGTAACTCCCCGTCGGGCATACGATGTTCACCCACCGCTCACACCTCCACCAAGAGAGGCTCACGGTGTTTATAGATCGCTCACACCTCCACCGAGAGAGGCTCACGACCCGATCGCTCACACCTCCACCAAGAGAGGCTCACGATCGCCTATAACCATCGCTTTCAGTCCTCAGGCTATTCATACCTCATATTTTCGAGGCACACGATGTTATAGCTGATTCCCCATCGGAACCGCCGTCACACAGGACGCAACAACAATGCATATCATGATGCTTGACATACAAGAATTGATGACAACCAATGCATTTTCACACATATATGCAACCATAAACACGCATGTATAATCAAATACAACACATTGCATTTATTCTTGCCCTTAGGCCACAATTCAACAACCACAACAATTACAACAACTTGTCAGATGCTTCAACATTATCACATTCATGCATTGCAAAACAATTCAAACAATGCATTTCAAACCATAAAGGTCACCACACAACATACATTGAATTCAATCAAACAATGCATTTCACCACAACCCACAAACCACAACAATCATGCCATCACAATTACTTCCACAAGGGATTCACACCACAAAGGCTACCCACACACCTCACAACAACATGCATCAACATCATATAAACCACATAAAAGCTCAACGTTATACAACAATAACACAACACACGGTAAAACATCAATCGCACGCATTCACGACGGTAAAAATCAACACAACAATACGGTTCCAATTTTCTGCTATTATTGAATCAGGTACAGACCTCAAAACCATTTTTCCTAGAAAGAACATTTCGTTGGCTTTCCAAAGCTTCGAACGGGGGTCAAAACCGACTTACGGTTCAAGAGATATGAATTTTCGAAGTTTTTCCGAAACCAGAAAATTGCCCTGCGGACTGCTAAGGGTTCTGGCATTTTCGTCCGAAAAACCGACCGATTCAATTATTTTCTTCGAAACAAACGCATACTCATTCATACCAAACATATAGTGATGATTTGGAACCATTAAACGTGAATTCTACGACTTTCGATTTCACTCCGAATCTTAAACTCTCAATTCTCCAAAAATGCAAAAACTTACAAAATCAACCAAATTCGATAAAACAAGCATACTCGATCACGGCCTAACATTACTCGACACATCTACACAATTTATTCCGACTTTCGTCCGTGAAAACATTGATTTCTAACCATTTTTCTCATTTCAACCTAGAATGAAAACTAGAAGAAAATAACCAAAACAGTCCAAGAAAACATACACATATACATACACAAGCAAGATATAATTGAAACTTCTCACCCTTACCCGATTATTCGCGATTGAAACGGAGTAATCTTTGATTTTCCTCTTTTTCCTCTTCTTTTTTCTCTTCCTCTTCTTTTCTCTTTTTCTCTTCTCTTTCTCTTTTTCTTTTTCCTTTCTATCTTTTCTCTCTCCACTTTCTATTTATATAAAATATCTACTACCCAAATGACAAAAATACCCCTCAGCTCAAATATCTCCCGAACGCTCTCAAAATGCGATAAACCTTAAACATACCGATGAAATATATTTTGGGAAATAAAAGTTGAAAAGAAATTATAATTTATTGCAAATATTTTACCTTTCAGAGAAATTATCCAATTAACAGGTAAAACTCATTTAATTTACACAATTCAAAAGAAGGCCAAAAACTCACTAATCTTCCACCAGTGGAAGTTACCTTTAAAATCTGCCTGAAATACTTTTGGTCAGTTTTTGCACTAATCTTCCACCAGTGGAAGTTACCTTTAAAATCTGTCTGAAATGCTTTTGGTCAGTTTTTGCACTAATCTTCCACCAGTGGAAGTTACCTTTAAAATCTGCCTGAAATGCTTTTGGTCAGTTTTTGCACTAATCTTCCACCAGTGGAAGTCAAATGCAAAACGTGACATAACCAAAAAAAGGCCAAAATAACACTAACTTCCACCAGTGGATGTTAGTTCAAAATGTGACACATTTATGCCACAAAACTCTCAATGCCCAAACATGATGCATTAACATGAAACACAATAAATCACACAATTCACAAAATTTCACATAAATAGAATAATTAAATACGGTTAAATAAATCAGGGCGTTACAATCGTGTGCCCGCTTGTGGGGTATGAGCGATCGGGTCGTGTGCCCGCTTGTGGGGTGTGAGCGATCCATAAACACCGTGTGCCCGCTTGTGGGGTGTGAGTGGTGGGTGAACATCGTATGCCCGAAGGGGAGTTACAGTGATGTAACGAGCGATGGTTTCATCAGAGTTCCTGAGTGAACTTGAGATGATTGAGTCTGGTACCCGCATTGCATTTGCATAGAGTCGTGAGTCGGTCTCTATGATTTGCATTTATCATCTTTATAATGGTGCATTGATGAATGAACATAAATGTGTATGTTTATGTGGAATGATAAGAATTGTGAAAGTATGCATGATGTATACGCTTGGTTGTGAATATATATATATATATATATATATATATATATATATATATATATATATATATATATATATATATATATACATTGTGATGTATATAGGTGAGTTGTGATGAATTGTGGTGAGAATGTGAAATATGTGTATTTTCATGCTAAGATATATAATTATATGCATTGTTATTATGATAATATTTCTCACCCTTCTGCTGTTTTATGGTGCTCTATGAGGCATTGCAGAGTAGGTATGCTGGTGGTCGTTTTGTGAAGCGTGTCTTCATTCTTTTGGTCGGTCGGCTCTGATATGTAGCACCGGGTAGCTAGGAGGCTATGATTCTTTTGTGATACATTTGTACATGTATCTTGTTGATAAATGTTTTTGTAAACATGAATTATGTTGATGGATAATACTTGATGATGTATATATGTATATGTATATATGTTAGTTGTTATTCAATGTTTAGATTTTCCGCTTTTATTCTAAATATTGAGATGTGGGTGTAAGGACTAAGTTCCTCTGTTACAAGTTACCCCACTGTTGCATATCAATTGTTGAGCAGGTGTTAAATGTTTTAATTTCATGTATAATGTGACATACCTCTTTTATACTATGTTTATAAGTATACTCTAACGAAATTTTTAATATGTGCCTAAATGATTATGTGATTATTTGGGGGTATAGAAAGGGGGTGTTACATTAAGTGGTATCAGAGCCAGAGTTGAGTCAGTTGTGTCTGTCTTGTTGTTGTGTTGGTTGAACTGTTGTTTAACTTTGTTGTCATTTTTGGGAATGACCAGAATATGGCTGGTAGAAACGACAATGCGATGGCTGCTGCTTTGGAAGCAATGGCTAGGGCGGTGCAAGGTGCGCCGAATGTGAATGCTAATGACGAGTTCAGGAAGAATCAACCACCGGTTTTCAAAGGAAGATTTGATCCCGATGGTGCTCAACTTTGGTTGAAAGAGATTGAAAGGATCTTCAGGGTCATGGAGTGTGCGGAGGAGAATAAGGTGAGGCTTGGGTCTCACATGCTGAAGGAAGAAGCCGACGATTGGTGGGTCGGTATGCGTCAAGTTCTTGAGGTAGGTGATGAAGAGATAACTTGGGATTTATTTCGTACTGAGTTCTTGAGGAAGTATTACCCTGAAAGTGTGAAAGGGAAGAAGGAGATTGAGTTCCTTGAATTGAAACAAGGTAGTATGTCTGTGGTGGACTATACTGCTAAATTTGTGGAGTTGGTTCAATTCCATCCTCACTATGCCGCGATTACTGCTGAGTTCTCAAAGTGTATTAAATATGAGAATGGTTTGCGTCCTGAGATTAAACAAGTTGTGGGATATCAAAGGATAAGAAGGTTTTCGGATTTGACGGAATGTTGTAGAATCTTCGAGGAAGATAGTAAGGCTCGTTCTACACATTACAAAAGTTTGAATGAGAGGAAGGGAAAGCAACAAGCTAGAAGTGGACCTTATGTGACACCCGCTGATAAGGGCAAGCATAGAGGAAACTTTAAGAAGAGATCTGGAGGAGGAGGTTCCGGTTCCATTAAGTGTTACAAGTGTGGTGAAATGGGTCATAAATCATTTGAGTGTGGGAAGACTGTGGTGAAATGTTCTAACTATGGAGGCCTTGGGCATGCTACTACTGATTGTAGAAGGAATGTGGTGAAGTGCTATAATTGTGGGGAACCTGACCACATTAGCACGAAGTGTCCGAATCCGAAGAAAGCTCCAACTGGTGGGAAGGTATTTTCTTTGGCAGGAACTCAGACTTCAAGTGCAGATCGTCTGATTAAAGGTACTTGCTTTATTAATAGTACGCCTTTAGTTGCTATCATTGATACTGGAGCGACTCATTCGTTTATTTCGTCTGAGTGCGCAAATCGTTTGAATCTTGTGTTGTCTCTGATGGATGGTAAGATGGTTATTGATACTCCAGCAATGGGGTCAGTGACTACTTTTTTGGTTTGTTTGAGTTTTCCTTTGACCATTTATGGTAAAGACTTTGAGATGGATTTAGTGTGTTTTCCGTTGGAAGGGTTGGATGTGGTCTTGGGTATGAATTGGTTGCAATTTAATAGAGTTCATATAGATTGTTATCACAAGTTAGTGAGGTTTCCTTCTTTGGAAGAGGACGAAGACTCGAGTTTCTTATCTACTAAAGAGTTGAAGAAACTTTTAGCGGACGAAGCTCAATTGTTCGGTTTGTTTGCATCATTGTCTATGGATAGTCAAGTGTCACTTGATGTGTTTCCTGTTGTGTGTGATTTTCCTGAAGTGTTTCCTGAGGATATTAAGGATGTACCGCCGGAAAGAGAAGTTGAGTTTTCTATTGATCTAGTTCCGGGTACTAGACCGGTTTCGATGGCACCGTATCGTATGTCGGCATCGGAGTTGGTAGAATTGAAGAAGCAATTGAATGACTTGTTGGGCAAGAGATTTGTAAGACCAAGTGTTTCTCCTTGGGGTGCTCCGGTATTGTTGGTAAAGAAAAAGGATGGGAGTATGCGGTTATGCATTGACTATCGACTATTGAACAAGGTGACAATTAAGAACAAGTATCCGCTTCCAAGGATCGATGATTTGTTGGACCAATTGGTTGGTGCGCGTGTTTTTAGCAAGATTGATTTGAGATCGGGATATCACCAGATTCGTGTGAAAGAAGAGGATATTCAAAAGACGGCCTTTAGGACACGGTATGGCCATTACGAATATTCCGTGATGCCATTCGGGGTTTCTAATGCGCCGGGTGTGTTTATGGAATACATGAATCGTATTTTTCATGAGCAATTAGATAGTTTTGTGGTTGTGTTCATCGACGATATTTTGGTTTACTCTAAATCTCAAGAAGAGCATGAAGAGCATTTGAGGATTGTGTTACAAATTTTGAAAGAGAAACAATTGTCTGCTAAGTTGTCGAAATGTGAGTTTTGGTTGTCGAAAGTAAGTTTTCTTGGACATGTTATTTCCGGTAGTGGTATTAGCGTTGATCCATCCAAGATTGATGCGGTGATGCAATGGGAGACTCATATATCGGTTACAGAGATTCGAAGCTTTTTAGGCTTGGCGGGTTATTATCGGGGATTTATTGAGGGATTTTCGAAGTTGGCACTTCCGTTAACGCAATTGACTTGTAAAGGAAAGGCTTTCATTTGGGATATTCATTGTGAAGAGAGTTTCAATGAGCTAAAACGAAGGTTGACGACGGCTCCGATCTTGATTTTGCCAAATCCGACGGAACCATTTATTGTGTATTGTGATGCTTCTTTGGTTGGTTTAGGTGGTGTTTTGATGCAAGATGGAAAAGTTGTGGCTTATGCTTCTAGACAATTGAGAGTGCATGAAAAGAATTATCCTACACATGACTTGGAGTTGGCGGCCGTGGTGTTTGTTTTGAAAATATGGATGCACTATCTTTATGGTGCAAGATTTGAAGTTTTTAGTGACCATAAAAGCTTGAAATATTTATTTGATCAAAAAGAATTGAACATGAGACAAAGAAGGTGGTTAGAGCTTTTGAAGGATTATGATTTTGGTTTGAATTACCATTCGGGTAAGGCAAACGTGGTGGCCGATGCTTTGAGTCGGAAGTCGTTACATATGTCCTCATTGATGATGAGAGAATGGGAACTTTTTGAAAATTTTAGAGACTTGAGTTTAGTTTGTGAAATGACGCCGAGAAGTGTGAGACTTGGTGTGCTACATGTTACGAATGATTTTCTTGCAACCGTGTGTGAAACGCAAAAGTTGGATTTGAAGTTCGTTGATTTGATGATGAATGAGAATGAGGATTTCAAGGTTGATAATTTTGGAGTTTTGAGATTTCGTGGTAGTATTTGTATTCCCGATGATGCGGAGTTGAAAAAGATGATATTGGAAGAAGGACACCGAAGTAACTTAAGTATTCATCCGGGAGCGAATAAAATGTATCAAGATTTGAAGAAAATCTTTTGGTGGTCCGGATTAAAGAGGGATGTGGCTCAATTTGTGTATGCGTGCTTAACTTGTCAAAAGTCTAAGGTGGAACATCAAAAGCCTAGTGGATTGATGCAACCGTTGGACATTCTGGAGTGAAAATGGGATAGTATATCGATGGATTTTGTTACGGGACTGCCGAATACGCAAAGAGGTCATAATGCCATTTGGGTAATCGTTGATAGGCTTACTAAATCTGCTCACTTCATTCCAATTGATATTAGTTATCCTTTGGAGAGGTTAGCTGAGATTTATATTCTTGCGGTTGTGAAGTTACACGGAGTTCCTAAGAGTATTGTATCGGATAGAGATCCTAGATTCACATCGAGGTTTTGGGAGAGTTTACAAAAGGCTTTGGGTTCTAAGCTAAGATTGAGTTCGGCTTATCATCCGTAAACTGATGGTCAAACCGAGAGGCAGTTCAATCGTTGGAGGATTTATTGCGTGCTTGTGTGCTCGAGCAAGGTGGTGCTTGGGATAGTTATTTGGCGTTGATTGAGTTCACCTACAATAACAGTTTTCATTCAAGAATAAGTATGGCACCATTTGAGGCTTTGTATGGTCGAAGATGTCGAACACCTTTGTGTTGGCATGAAACCGGTGAGAGGACGTTAGTTGGACCGGAGATGGTACAACAAACGACGGAGAAAGTGAAGTTTATTCGGGAGAAGATGAAAGCTTCTCAAAGTAGACAAAAGAGTTATCATGACAAGAGAAGAAAAGATCTTGAGTCTCAAGAAGGCGGCCATGTGTTTTTGAGAGTTACGCTGGTTACGGGTGTGGGTCGTGCTTTGAAGTCAAAGAAGTTGACTTCTCGTTTTATTGGTCCGTATCAGATTTCTGCACGATTTGGTGTTGTGGCTTACCGTGTGGAGTTGCCTCCAAATCTTTCGAATTTGCATGATGTATTCCATGTTTCGCAACTTCGAAAGTATGTTCCGGATCCGTCACATGTTATTCCTATGGACGAGGTTGAAGTGAGAGATAACCTTACGGTTGAAACTTTACCGATTAGGATTTTAGACCGTGAAGTTAAGAAGCTAAGAGACAAGGATATTGCACTTGTGAAAGTAACGTGGGGAGGCGCAGCGGAAGGCGATATGACTTGGGAACTAGAGAGTAGGATGCGAAAGTCGTATCCAGAGTTGTTTGAATTAGGTAATATTTTCGAGGACGAAAATTTCTAAAGTGGGGGAGAGTTGTACCGCCCCGATTCCAATTATTTCCATTTTGTTGAGTCTTTTATTTAAATTGAGTGATCAATTCTTTTATCTGTGAAATTGGTGTGTTAATATATTATGTTGACAGGTTATGTTATTTTACCATTTTTGAGTTTTCGGGGAAAATTAGAATAGAGGGTATTTTAGACATTTCTCAATTAATGTTAAGTTAGAAAATTTAGTGGAAATATAATTGTGGGAGAAAATGAATTAATTTGAATTTGTGTAAAAAGAAAATAGAAAAGAAAAAGAGATAGAAAGGAAAAATAGAGAGAAAAAGGAGAGAAAGAAAGAGGAAGAGGAGAAAAGAGAAGGAAAAGAGGAAAAGCTAGGAACATCAAGAAATCAACTTCTAGGAATCGATTTAATCGGGTAAGGCTGCGAAATCTTGTTATCTTATCAATGTATATCGTTATGTATGATTATGTATGTGTGTATTGGATTATTTGTTGTGTTTTCATAGTTTTCTATCCTAGGTCGATGTTGAGAAATCGATGTTTTCGCGGTTGGAAATCGATGTAAATGTGGTAGAATGCTTGTTGCCATGTTTGGATTGAGTTCTGATTGATATATGTTGTTTTGGAAATGTTTTGGGTTGAAAAATATGGATTTTGGGTTTTCAACAGCGCTGAAAAATTCTGAGTTTTCCTTGGCTCGCCTAGCGAACCTGGGGCGAAGCAGCAGCGAGTGATGTTTTCGCGGGTTCGCCTAGCGAACCATTTAGCGAAGGTCAGCGAAGGTTCGCTGAGTTGTTTGCCTAGCGAACTTTGGGTGTTTTTGATGTTGGTGGTTGCTACCTTGTGTAACGCCCCAGTTTTAGTATTTTGTTTAATTGAATCGTTTTTTATTATTTTATTATTATATTATTTTATTTTCGACTTTTATCTGAAATTATGTTATTTTTCGATATGATTATATTTTATCGCATTTTGAGAACGGTTGCGAGATATTTGAGCGTGGGGGCATTTTGGTCATTTCACATTTATTTTACTAAGTTAGAAAAGAAAGAAAAAGAAATAGAAATAGAGGGAATTAGAAAAGAAAGAAAAATAGTAAGAGAAAGAAAAGGAGAAGAAGAAAACAGAAGGGAAAGAAGAGAAAAGAGAGAAAAAGAGGAAAAAGCTAGGAATCAAAGAAAACAACTTCTAGGAATCGATTTAATCGGGTAAGGGTGTGAAATTCAATTATCTTATACGTGTGTATGATTATGTATGTGTGTGTTTGATGTTTTGTTGGATTGTATGAAAAATATAACAAAACTCAATTTTTGTAAAAAAGTGTTGGAATTCAATTTAATAGTGTTGGAAATGATGTGTTTGTGTTCCTTGTTGTTGATACTTGATAGGTATATGTTGTAGTGAATCAAATTGGTATTTTTCTGGGATTAGATGATGAATTTGGGATGATTTTGAGTGGAAAACGCAGAACTCGTTTCTGCAGAATTTTTGCTGGTTTTCCAGGTCATACGCGTATGGGGCATGTTCATACGCGTATGGACCTTGGCATTACGCGTACCATGGGCGAGCCATAGGCCAATACGCATATGAGATGTTGTTTTGCACGGCCATCTGCCCATTTGCGTATGGTACGCGTATCACTTTGGGGCATTATGCGTATGAGGGGATGTCATACGCGTATGGGGTTCAAAATGGGATTTTGGTGAAGGAAATGGTTCTGCCCATACGCGTATGGCCTTGGGCAATACGCGTATGGCATGGCGAGGAATTTGGGCAATACGCGTATGGCCTTGGGTAGTACGCGTATGGCCAGGAGTTTGGAAAAATGTGATTTTTGAAAATGTCGTTTCGTTTTCGTCTGTAACTTTTATTCCGTTTATCTGATTTTGACATTCTTGGCGTTGTTGGAAAGGTATTGAACTGTACTTTGTGATTATGATGTTTTGGAATTTGTTGGCCGATTTAATTATGTCGGAAAAGGTGAATAGTGTCGATTGTCGACTTTTGTCGGTGTAAGTGTGCATAATTGATGTGTATTATGCTATGAGATGTTGTGATGATGGATTGTTGTGGTTGATGGTGAGTAATTCTTGATGTGAATTGATATGGGTGTAAATGATGAAATGCTATTTGTTGTGGGTTGTAGTTAGTGATAAATATATTGTTTAAGTAGGTATCAATGTATGTGGTTTCGAGTGTATGAGTAATGTTTTGGTCGAACACATTAGGGTAGAATGACTGTATGTTGTTCCTAGTGTTGTTGTTGTACTCATTAGGGTAGAATGACTTTATGTCATTCCTAGTGAAGTGCGAGTGTGTCGTTGGGTCCATTGGGGTAGAACGATTATATGTCGTTCCTGGTGGAGTACTCATTAGGGTAGAATGACTATATGTCATTCCTAGTGATGTACAATTGAGTAGTCGTGTCCACTGGGGTAGAATGACTATGTTGTCGTTCCTAGTGGGATACTCATTGGGGTAGAATGACTATGGTGTCATTCCTAATGAGGTGTGCACTAGGGTAGAATGACTATGTTGTCGTTCCTAGTGGGATACTCATTGGGGTAGAATGACTATGGTGTCATTCCTAATGAGGTGTGCACTAGGGTAGAATGACTATGTTGTCATTCCTAGTGGGATATTCATTGGGGTAGAATGACTATGTTGTCATTCCTAATGAGAGGTGCACTAGGGTAGAATGACTATGTTGTCGTTCCTAGTGAGGTATATTGGGGTAGAATGATTATGCTGTCATTCCCAGTTATGTGATGCGTGGTATTGTCGGGTCTTGATTGGATTGGTGAATTATGCATGATGTATATGTTTATGTGGAATGGTAGAATGGTGAGAATGTGTTATGTATATACTTTTGTGTTGAAATATATGATTATATGCATTTTTATTATGATTGTTTTTCTCACCCTTCTGCTCGTTTTATAATGCTCTATGAGGCATTGCAGATTAGAGTTGCTGGAGGTCTTTTGTGAAGCTTGTGTCTTCACCCCTTTTGTCGGTCGGCTCTGATATGTGACACCGGGTAGCTAGGGTGGCCGTTTGTGGCTGTTGTGTATATACATCTTTTGGCTTGTGCATGTATAACCTGTATTATGACAAACTTTTTATATGATATAATTGATGTCCAGTTTTTAGATTTTCCGCTTTTATTCTAAAAACTTTGAAATGTGGGTGTAAGGAACTGAGTATCCTCTGTATGTATGCTACCCCACTGTTGCATATCTTTTTGGGCAGGTGTTGTATGTATGTTTGGTTTCAAATTGATGTGACCCTTGGTCTATGCCATGTTTTTTAAATATACTCTGACGAAATTTTTATTAAGTGTTATTTTAACTTAATATTGTTTGGGGGTATAGATTGGGGGCGTCACATTAAGTGGTATCAGAGCCAGTCCGTGTCAGTTGTGTCAGTCCTTGTTGGTCTTTGTGGTTCGGTGAGCTGTTTGTTTAACCATAGTTGCTGTTATTGGAAATGAACAGAATATGGCTCGGGCTGTGCAGGATGTACCGAATGTTACGGGTAATAATGAGTTCGGGATGAACGAACCGCTTATCTTCAAGGGAAGATATGATCCTGATGGTGCACAATTTTGGTTTGAGGAGGTTGAAAGAATCTTCCATGTGATGGATTATGCTGAAGAGGACAAGGTGAGACTGGGTACTCATATGCTGGAGGAAGAAGCAGATGATTGGTGGGTTAGTTTACGCCAAGTATTGGGAGTGGATGATGAAGGAGTTACTTGGGATTTATTTAGCCGAGAGTTTCGGAGGAAATATTATCCTGAGGGTGTGAAGGAAAAGAAAGAGATTGAGTTCTTGGAGTTGAAACAAGGCAATATGTCTGTGGTTGACTACACTGCAAGGTTTGTGGAACTTGTGCAGTTCTATCCTCATTATCTGGAAGCGACTGCTGAATTTTCTAAGTGTGTGAAGTATGAGAACGGATTGCGTCCGGAGATTAAACAGGCAATCGGTTATCAGAGGATTATAAGGTTTTCTGATTTGGTGGACAGTTGTAGGAGTTACGAAGAGAATCGTAAGGTGCGTGCTACTCCCTATGAGAATGTGAATGACAGGAAAGGGAAACAACAGTCTCGTAATGGGGGAGGAATGTCTAGTCCTCCGAGGTGTTACATTAAGTGTCACAAGTGTGGGGAAGTGGGACATCGTAAGTCGGAGTGTAGGAGGAATAAACTGAAATGTTCTAATTGTGGAGGTTCGAGACATGTTGCAGCTGATTGTAAGAGAATTAGGATGAAGTGTTTCAACTGCGGTGAAACAGGTCATATCAGTACGGGGTGTACGAAACCGAAGAGAGCTCAGACTGGTAGAAAGGTTGTTGCATTGGCAAGAGATGAGACTACTAGTGCGGATCGTTGGACTCAAGGTACTTGTTTATTAATTGTATGCCTTTAATTGCGATTATTGATATTGGGACGACTCATTCGTTTATTTCGTGTGAGTGCGTGAAGTGTTTGAATTTGTTGTTGTTTTCTTGGGGTAGTAAGATGGTTATAGATGTTTCTGCATAGGGGTCTGTAATTACTTCTCTGGTTTGTTTAAATTGTTCTTTGAGCATTTGTGGTAAAGGCTTGGGATGGAATTAGTGTGTTTACAGTTGGAAGGATTAGAATGAGATAAGTGGGGGAGAAGCTGGCACTTCTCCATGTTGTTTCAGGTGTAGGGCGCTGGCTCAATGTGTTATGTATTGCAAGGTTATAAGTGTGGTTCTGGTTCAAGAAGGGGATGCAGAAGTAAGGTTTATGTCAACTAAGGATTTGTGCTTTAGGTAGTTTTGTGCATAGGATGTAGTGGATGCTATTAACGTTTGGTGGAGACGGTTTATGCCTCATCATGGTTGTCGGCTGTCTATTGACAAATTGAGGAACTGATCACCCTTAATCTCTTGTTGATAACGGACGGGAATTATGTTGGATGGAATGGACGTGTCTTTCCAGCTTTGATAGTGGTGCGGAATGGATTACCTGAAATTGGAGGGAATAATTGCGGATTATTTTGTCAAGTTGAGGAAGGTTATATATCTGACGGTGATGCGGAATCAAGATTTTTGTTTGATGGTTACAGATTGCATTGTTGAGTCGATGAGAATTCTTATATCAGAGGATGAGATGGATTAGAGGTTCTAGTTTGTGGTTAAGTGGTGAAGTCATTGAGAGGTCTTTTTTTTGTGGTTGGATGTTGCGATAGGATGGAATTTGGATTATCAGGAGCAGGAATTGTGTGTGGAGTACGGACAGCGGTATAGAGTGACGATTGAGAATAAGTGTTTACTTTCAGGATTAAGTAAAGAGTATGGTATTGGTGGAGTTTGATTAGAATTACAATTGTTGGAATGTTTGATAAGAGTAGTGATGGTTTGAGTAGAGGCTTCGAAGTTAGTTAAAGGTGATTAGAAATTTGTTGGATTTTGTTGGTTATTATCGAAGGGTATGGAAGGCTTTTCCAAGATTAGTGGTTTCGTTACTTCAGTTGACTTGTAAAGGTGAAGTCGATTGTTTGGGATGTATCTTGATGAGTATAGTTGGTGTGTTAATGTAAGAGAGTAAAGTCGAGGCTTGTGTTTTTCGACATTTGAGGAGTCGTGGAAAGATCAATACTATTGTGGAATTGGTTGTAGTTGTATTATGTTGTAATATTGGAAGTATTATCTTTATGATGTTAGATTCGAAGTATTTGGTAAGTACAAGAATATTGAATACTGGTTTGGTCTGAAGGGATAGAGACAACGAGAATGGTTGGAATTGTGATGAGTTATGAATTTGACTTGGATTATCATTTCTGAAGAGTTATTGTTGTATCAGAGGAGTTAAGTCGGAAATTTCTAAGTATATCTGTTTTGGTGATCTGGGAATTAGAATTGTTTGAGCAATTCAGAGGCTTGTGTCTAGTGTGTAAGATAACCCGAAAGAATGTGAACAGTAGTTGTTGGGAAGTATGTGAAAAGTTAGACTTGGGACGTGAGATTGGTAGTTTTGATGGTTACGAGTCATCAGAGTGCGCAGCGAAAGCGTGATCTAGCACATTTCATATGTGTGTGCGACTTGTAAGAGTTTTTAGCTGGAATATTGAAAGTCTGTAGGAATGTTGAGACCATTGGATGTTTCAGAATGGAAGTGTTAGGTAAGAGGTTTGAATAATGTTCATGGGTTACTAAGCAGATGGATGTTTTGGTTATATGTTCGATTGGTGAATCGTAGCATTGATGTGATAAGGTTGTGTGACAAGGAGGTTAGTGTTCTTGTTTTGTTGATGTTGTTGAGACCTTGTCGTGTCGTGGAACTTTATGTTCTTGTTAAGTAGTTGCCTCGTTTCCATTGTGTTGGTTCGAGTGCGAGTAGCTAATTCCTGTGTGGGGGATTAGGGGAGTGTTACCTAAGGTGAGGGTAACGATCCTGTTGTGTTTTGGTTCGAGAGTGAACCTGTGAGTTGTGTTTTGCATATTCTTTGAGTTGTGTGTTAGTCGTCAAGTGCATTGTATGGGCTTTGCATCTTGTCGTTGTAGTGGTCGTCGTGTCGTGTTGTTTGTGGTATGCCTTGTGGTAGGCCTGTTGTTTGTTGGTCGGATGCGAGAGCCGTGTCCGGAGTTGTTCGTCTCGGTTACATTTTCGAGGACGAAAATTTCCAAGTGGGGGAGAGTTGTAACGCCCCAGTTTTAGTATTTTGTTTAATTGAATCGTTTTTTATTATTTTATTATT
Source organism: Lathyrus tuberosus (assembly GCA_022829125.1). Lineage (NCBI taxonomy): Eukaryota > Viridiplantae > Streptophyta > Magnoliopsida > Fabales > Fabaceae > Lathyrus > Lathyrus tuberosus. The sequence goes on along the minus strand of JALAZF010000529.1, from coordinate 3,156,121 downwards.
ATATTATTTTATTTTCGACTTTTATCTGAAATTATGTTATTTTTCGATATGATTATATTTTATCGCATTTTGAGAACGGTTGCGAGATATTTGAGCGTGGGGGCATTTTGGTCATTTCACATTTATTTTACTAAGATAGAAAAGAAAGAAAAAGAAATAGAAATAGAGGGAATTAGAAAATAAAGAAAAATAGTAAGAGAAAGAAAAGGAGAAGAAGAAAACAGAAGGGAAAGAAGAGAAAAGAGAGAAAAAGAGGAAAAAGCTAGGAATCAAAGAAAACAACTTCTAGAAATCGATTTAATCGGGTAAGGGTGTGAAATTCAATTATCTTATACGTGTGTATGATTATGTATGTGTGTGTTTGATGTTTTGTTGGATTGTATGAAAAATATAACAAAACTCAATTTTTGTAAAAAAGTGTTGGAATTCAATTTAATAGTGTTGGAAATGATGTGTTTGTGTTCCTTGTTGTTGATACTTGATAGGTATATGTTGTAGTGAATCAAATTGGTATTTTTCTGGGATTAGATGATGAATTTGGGATGATTTTGAGTGGAAAACGCAGAACTCGTTTCTGCAGAATTTTTGCTGGTTTTCCAGGTCATACGCGTATGGGGCATGTTCATACGCGTATGGACCTTGGCATTACGCGTACCATGGGCGAGCCATGGGCCAATACGCATATGAGATGTTGTTTTGCACGGCCATCTGCCCATTTGCGTATGGTACGCGTATCACTTTGGGGCATTATGCGTATGAGGGGATGTCATACGCGTATGGGGTTCAAAATGGGATTTTGGTGAAGGAAATGGTTCTGCCCATACGCGTATGGGCTTGGGCAATACGCGTATGGCATGGCGAGGAATTTGGGCAATACGCGTATGGCCTTGGGTAGTACGCGTATGGCCAGGAGTTTGGAAAAATGTGATTTTTGAAAATGTCGTTTCGTTTTCGTCTGTAACTTTTATTCCGTTTATCTGATTTTGACATTCTTGGCGTTGTTGGAAAGGTATTGAACTGTACTTTGTGATTATGATGTTTTGGAATTTGTTAGCCGATTTAATTATGTCGGAAAAGGTGAATAGTGTCGATTGTCGACTTTTGTCGGTGTAAGTGTGCATAATTGATGTGTATTATGCTATGAGATGTTGTGATGATGGATCGTTGTGGTTGATGGTGAGTAATTCTTGATGTGAATTGATATGGGTGTAAATGATGAAATGCTATTTGTTGTGGGTTGTAGTTAGTGATAAATACATTGTTTAAGTAGGTATCAATGTATGTGGTTTTGAGTGTATGAGTAATGTTTTGGTCGAACACATTAGGGTAGAATGACTGTATGTTGTTCCTAGTGTTGTTGTTGTACTCATTATGGTAGAATGACTTTATGTCATTCCTAGTGAAGTGCAAGTGTGTCGTTGGGTCCATTGGGGTAGAACGATTATATGTCGTTCCTGGTGGAGTACTCATTAGGGTAGAATGACTATATGTCATTCCTAGTGATGTACAATTGAGTAGTCGTGTCCACTGGGGTAGAATGACTATGTTGTCGTTCCTAGTGGGATACTCATTGGGGTAGAATGACTATGGTGTCATTCCTAATGAGGTGTGCACTGGGGTAGAATGACTATGTTGTCGTTCCTAGTGGGATACTCATTGGGGTAGAATGACTATGGTGTCATTCCCAATGAGGTGTGCACTAGGGTAGAATGACTATGTTGTCATTCCTAGTGGGATATTCATTGGGGTAGAATGACTATGTTGTCATTCCTAATGAGAGGTGCACTAGGGTAGAATGACTATGTTGTCGTTCCTAATGAGGTATATTGGGGTAGAATGATTATGCTGTCATTCCCAGTTATGTGATGCGTGGTATTGTCGGGTCTTGATTGGATTGGTGAATTATGCATGATGTATATGTTTATGTGGAATGGTAGAATGGTGAGAATGTGTTATGTATATACTTTTGTGTTGAAATATATAATTATATGCATTTTTATTATGATTGTTTTTCTCACCCTTCTGCTCGTTTTATAATGCTCTATGAGGCATTGCAGATTAGAGTTGCTGGAGGTCTTTTGTGAAGCTTGTGTCTTCACCCCTTTTGTCGGTCGGCTCTAATATGTGACACCGGGTAGCTAGGGTGGCCGTTTGTGGCTGTTGTGTATATACATCTTTTGGCTTGTGCATGTATAACCTGTATTATGACAAACTTTTTATATGATATAATTGATGTCCAGTTTTTAGATTTTCCGCTTTTATTCTAAAAACTTTGAAATGTGGGTGTAAGGAACTGAGTTTCCTCTGTATGTATGCTACCCCACTGTTGCATATCTTTTTGGGCAGGTGTTGTATGTATGTTTGGTTTCAAATTGATGTGAACCTTGGTCTATGCCATGTTTTTTAAATATACTCTGACGAAATTTTTATTAAGTGCTATTTTAACTTAATATTGTTTGGGGGTATAGATTGGGGGCGTCACATTAAGTGGTATCAGAGCCAGTCCGTGTCAGTTGTGTCAGTCCTTGTTGGTCTTTGTGGTTCGGTGAGCTGTTTGTTTAACCATAGTTGTTGTTATTGGAAATGAACAGAATATGGCTCAGGCTGTGCAGGATGTACCGAATGTTACGGGTAATAATGAGTTCGGGGTAAACGAACCGCTTATCTTCAAGGGAAGATATGATCCTGATGGTGCACAATTTTGGTTTGAGGAGGTTGAAAGAATCTTCCATGTGATGGATTATGCTGAAGAGGACAAGGTGAGACTGGGTACTCACATGCTGGAGGAAGAAGCAGATGATTGGTGGGTTAGTTTACGCCAAGTATTGGGAGTGGATGATGAAGGAGTTACTTGGGATTTATTTAGCCGAGAGTTTCGGAGGAAGTATTATCCTGAGGGTGTGAAGGAAAAGAAAAAGATTGAGTTCTTGGAGTTGAAACAAGGCAATATGTCTGTGGTTGACTACACTGCAAGGTTTGTGGAACTTCTGCAGTTCTATCCTCATTATCTGGAAGCGACTGATGAATTTTCTAAGTGTGTGAAGTATGAGAACGGATTGCGTCCGGAGATTAAACGGGCAATCGGTTATCAGAGGATTAGAAGGTTTTCTGATTTGGTGGACAGTTGTAGGAGTTATGAAGAGAATCGTAAGGTGCGTGCTACTCCCTATGAGAATGTGAATGACAGGAAAGGGAAACAACTGTCTCGTAGTGGGGGAGGAATGTCTAGTCCTCCGAGGTGTTACATTAAGTGTCACAAGTGTGGGGAAGTGGGACACCGTAAGTCGGAGTGTAGGAGTAATAAACTGAAATGTTCTAATTGTGGAGGTTCGGGACATGTTGCAGCTGATTGTAAGAGAATTAGGATGAAGTGTTTCAACTGCGGTGAAACAGGTCATATCAGTACGGGGTGTACGAAATCGAAGAGAGCTCAGACTGGTAGGAAGGTTGTTGCATTGGCAAGAGATGAGACTACTAGTGCGGATCGTTGGACTCAAGGTACTTGTTTATTAATAGTATGCCTTTAATTGCTATTATTGATATTGGGACGACTCATTCGTTTATTTCGTGTGAGTGAGTGAAGTGTTTGAATTTGTTGTTGTTTTCTTGGGGTAGTAAGATGGTTATAGATGTTTCTGCATAGGGGTCTGTAATTACTTCTCTGGTTTGTTTAAATTGTTCTTTGAGCATTTGTGGTAAAGGCTTGGGATGGAATTAGTGTGTTTACAGTTGGAAGGATTAGAATGAGATAAGTGGGGGAGAAGCTGGCACTTCTCCATGTTGTTTCAGGTGTAGGGCGCTGGCTCAATGTGTTATGTATTGCAAGGTTATAAGTGTGGTTCTGGTTCAAGAAGGGGATGCAGAAGTAAGGTTTACGTCAACTAAGGATTTGTGCTTTAGGTAGTTTTGTGCATAGGATGTAGTGGATGCTATTATCGTTTGGTGGAGACGGTTTATGCCTCATCATGGTTGTCGGCTGTCTATTGACAAATTGAGGAACTGGTCACCCTTAATCTCTTGTTGATAGCGGACGGGAATTATGTTGGATGGAATGGACGTGTCTTTCCGGCTTTGATAGTGGTGCGGAATGGATTACCTGAAATTGGAGGGAATAATTGCGGATTATTTTGTCAAGTTGAGGAAGGTTATATATCTGACGGTGATGCGGAATCAAGATTTTTGTTTGATGGTTACAGATTGCATTGTTGAGTCGATGAGAATTCTTATATCAGAGGATGAGATGGATTAGAGGTTCTAGTTTGTGGTTAAGTGGTGAAGTCATTGAGAGTTCTTTTTTTTTGTGGTTGGATGTTGCGATAGGATGGAATTTGGTTATCAGGAGCAGGAATTGTGTGTGGAGTACGGACAGTGGTATAGAGTGACGATTGAGAATAAGTGTTTACTTTCAGGATTAAGTAAAGAGTATGGTATTGGTGGAGTTTGATTAGAATTACAATTGTTGGAATGTTTGATAAGAGTAGTGATGGTTTGAGTAGAGGCTTCGAAGTTAGTTAAAGGTGATTAGAAATTTGTTGGATTTTGTTGGTTATTATCGAAGGGTATGGAAGGCTTTTCCAAGATTAGTGGTTTCGTTACTTCAGTTGACTTGTAAAGGTGAAGTTGATTGTTTGGGATGTATCTTGATGAGTATAGTTGGTGTGTTAATGTAAGAGAGTAAAGTCGAGGCTTGTGTTTTTCGACATTTGAGGAGTCGTGGAAAGATCAGTACTATTGTGGAATTGGTTGTAGTTGTATTATGTTGTAATATTGGAAGTATTATCTTTATGATGTTAGATTCGAAGTATTTGGTAAGTACAAGAATATTGAATACTGGTTTGGTCTGAAGGGATAGAGACAACGAGAATGGTTGGAATTGTGATGAGTTATGAATTTGACATGGATTATCATTTCTGAAGAGTTATTGTTGTATCAGAGGAGTTAAGTCGGAAATTTCTAAGTATATCTGTTTTGGTGATCTGGGAATTAGAATTGTTTGAGCAATTCAGAGGCTTGTGTCTGGTGTGTAAGATAACCCGAAAGAATGTGAACAGTAGTTGTTGGGAAGTATGTGAAAAGTTAGACTTGGGACGTGAGATTGGTAGTTTTGATGGTTACGAGTCATCAGAGTGCGCAGCGAAAGCGTGATGTAGCACATTTCATATGTGTGTGCGACTTGTAAGAGTTTTTAGGTGGAATATTGAAAGTCTGTAGGAATGTTGAGACCATTGGATGTTTCAGAATGGAAGTGTTAGGTAAGAGGTTTGAATAATGTTCATGGGTTACTAAGCAGATGGATGTTTTGGTTATATGTTCGATTGGTGAATCGGAGCATTGATGTTATAAGGTTGTGTGACAAGGAGGTTAGTGTTCTTGTTTTGTTGATGTTGTTGAGACCTTGTCGTGTCGTGGAACTTTATGTTCTTGTTAAGTAGTTGCCTCGTTTCCATTGTGTTGGTTCGAGTGCGAGTAGCTAATTCCTGTGTGGGGGATTAGGGGAGTGTTACCTAAGGTGAGGGTAACGATCCTGTTGTGTTTTGGTTCGAGAGTGAACCTGTGAGTTGTGTTTTGCATATTCTTTGAGTTGTGTGTTAGTCGTCAAGTGCATTGTATGGGCTTTGCATCTTGTCGTTGTAGTGGTCGTCGTGTCGTGTTGTTTGTGGTATGCCTTGTGGTAGGCCTGTTGTTTGTTGGTCGGATGCGAGAGCCGTGTCCGGAGTTGTTCGTCTCGGTTACATTTTCGAGGACGAAAATTTCCAAGTGGGGGAGAGTTGTAACGCCCCAGTTTTAGTATTTTGTTTAATTGAATCGTTTTTTATTATTTTATTATTATATTATTTTATTTTCGACTTTTATCTGAAATTATGTTATTTTTCGATATGATTATATTTTATCGCATTTTGAGAACGGTTGCGAGATATTTGAGCGTGGGGGCATTTTGGTCATTTCACATTTATTTTACTAAGATAGAAAAGAAAGAAAAAGAAATAGAAATAGAGGGAATTAGAAAATAAAGAAAAATAGTAAGAGAAAGAAAAGGAGAAGAAGAAAACAGAAGGGAAAGAAGAGAAAAGAGAGAAAAAGAGGAAAAAGCTAGGAATCAAAGAAAACAACTTCTAGAAATCGATTTAATCGGGTAAGGGTGTGAAATTCAATTATCTTATACGTGTGTATGATTATGTATGTGTGTGTTTGATGTTTTGTTGGATTGTATGAAAAATATAACAAAACTCAATTTTTGTAAAAAAGTGTTGGAATTCAATTTAATAGTGTTGGAAATGATGTGTTTGTGTTCCTTGTTGTTGATACTTGATAGGTATATGTTGTAGTGAATCAAATTGGTATTTTTCTGGGATTAGATGATGAATTTGGGATGATTTTGAGTGGAAAACGCAGAACTCGTTTCTGCAGAATTTTTGCTGGTTTTCCAGGTCATACGCGTATGGGGCATGTTCATACGCGTATGGACCTTGGCATTACGCGTACCATGGGCGAGCCATGGGCCAATACGCATATGAGATGTTGTTTTGCACGGCCATCTGCCCATTTGCGTATGGTACGCGTATCACTTTGGGGCATTATGCGTATGAGGGGATGTCATACGCGTATGGGGTTCAAAATGGGATTTTGGTGAAGGAAATGGTTCTGCCCATACGCGTATGGGCTTGGGCAATACGCGTATGGCATGGCGAGGAATTTGGGCAATACGCGTATGGCCTTGGGTAGTACGCGTATGGCCAGGAGTTTGGAAAAATGTGATTTTTGAAAATGTCGTTTCGTTTTCGTCTGTAACTTTTATTCCGTTTATCTGATTTTGACATTCTTGGCGTTGTTGGAAAGGTATTGAACTGTACTTTGTGATTATGATGTTTTGGAATTTGTTAGCCGATTTAATTATGTCGGAAAAGGTGAATAGTGTCGATTGTCGACTTTTGTCGGTGTAAGTGTGCATAATTGATGTGTATTATGCTATGAGATGTTGTGATGATGGATCGTTGTGGTTGATGGTGAGTAATTCTTGATGTGAATTGATATGGGTGTAAATGATGAAATGCTATTTGTTGTGGGTTGTAGTTAGTGATAAATACATTGTTTAAGTAGGTATCAATGTATGTGGTTTTGAGTGTATGAGTAATGTTTTGGTCGAACACATTAGGGTAGAATGACTGTATGTTGTTCCTAGTGTTGTTGTTGTACTCATTATGGTAGAATGACTTTATGTCATTCCTAGTGAAGTGCAAGTGTGTCGTTGGGTCCATTGGGGTAGAACGATTATATGTCGTTCCTGGTGGAGTACTCATTAGGGTAGAATGACTATATGTCATTCCTAGTGATGTACAATTGAGTAGTCGTGTCCACTGGGGTAGAATGACTATGTTGTCGTTCCTAGTGGGATACTCATTGGGGTAGAATGACTATGGTGTCATTCCTAATGAGGTGTGCACTGGGGTAGAATGACTATGTTGTCGTTCCTAGTGGGATACTCATTGGGGTAGAATGACTATGGTGTCATTCCCAATGAGGTGTGCACTAGGGTAGAATGACTATGTTGTCATTCCTAGTGGGATATTCATTGGGGTAGAATGACTATGTTGTCATTCCTAATGAGAGGTGCACTAGGGTAGAATGACTATGTTGTCGTTCCTAATGAGGTATATTGGGGTAGAATGATTATGCTGTCATTCCCAGTTATGTGATGCGTGGTATTGTCGGGTCTTGATTGGATTGGTGAATTATGCATGATGTATATGTTTATGTGGAATGGTAGAATGGTGAGAATGTGTTATGTATATACTTTTGTGTTGAAATATATAATTATATGCATTTTTATTATGATTGTTTTTCTCACCCTTCTGCTCGTTTTATAATGCTCTATGAGGCATTGCAGATTAGAGTTGCTGGAGGTCTTTTGTGAAGCTTGTGTCTTCACCCCTTTTGTCGGTCGGCTCTAATATGTGACACCGGGTAGCTAGGGTGGCCGTTTGTGGCTGTTGTGTATATACATCTTTTGGCTTGTGCATGTATAACCTGTATTATGACAAACTTTTTATATGATATAATTGATGTCCAGTTTTTAGATTTTCCGCTTTTATTCTAAAAACTTTGAAATGTGGGTGTAAGGAACTGAGTTTCCTCTGTATGTATGCTACCCCACTGTTGCATATCTTTTTGGGCAGGTGTTGTATGTATGTTTGGTTTCAAATTGATGTGAACCTTGGTCTATGCCATGTTTTTTAAATATACTCTGACGAAATTTTTATTAAGTGCTATTTTAACTTAATATTGTTTGGGGGTATAGATTGGGGGCGTCACATTAAGTGGTATCAGAGCCAGTCCGTGTCAGTTGTGTCAGTCCTTGTTGGTCTTTGTGGTTCGGTGAGCTGTTTGTTTAACCATAGTTGTTGTTATTGGAAATGAACAGAATATGGCTCAGGCTGTGCAGGATGTACCGAATGTTACGGGTAATAATGAGTTCGGGGTAAACGAACCGCTTATCTTCAAGGGAAGATATGATCCTGATGGTGCACAATTTTGGTTTGAGGAGGTTGAAAGAATCTTCCATGTGATGGATTATGCTGAAGAGGACAAGGTGAGACTGGGTACTCACATGCTGGAGGAAGAAGCAGATGATTGGTGGGTTAGTTTACGCCAAGTATTGGGAGTGGATGATGAAGGAGTTACTTGGGATTTATTTAGCCGAGAGTTTCGGAGGAAGTATTATCCTGAGGGTGTGAAGGAAAAGAAAAAGATTGAGTTCTTGGAGTTGAAACAAGGCAATATGTCTGTGGTTGACTACACTGCAAGGTTTGTGGAACTTCTGCAGTTCTATCCTCATTATCTGGAAGCGACTGATGAATTTTCTAAGTGTGTGAAGTATGAGAACGGATTGCGTCCGGAGATTAAACGGGCAATCGGTTATCAGAGGATTAGAAGGTTTTCTGATTTGGTGGACAGTTGTAGGAGTTATGAAGAGAATCGTAAGGTGCGTGCTACTCCCTATGAGAATGTGAATGACAGGAAAGGGAAACAACTGTCTCGTAGTGGGGGAGGAATGTCTAGTCCTCCGAGGTGTTACATTAAGTGTCACAAGTGTGGGGAAGTGGGACACCGTAAGTCGGAGTGTAGGAGTAATAAACTGAAATGTTCTAATTGTGGAGGTTCGGGACATGTTGCAGCTGATTGTAAGAGAATTAGGATGAAGTGTTTCAACTGCGGTGAAACAGGTCATATCAGTACGGGGTGTACGAAATCGAAGAGAGCTCAGACTGGTAGGAAGGTTGTTGCATTGGCAAGAGATGAGACTACTAGTGCGGATCGTTGGACTCAAGGTACTTGTTTATTAATAGTATGCCTTTAATTGCTATTATTGATATTGGGACGACTCATTCGTTTATTTCGTGTGAGTGAGTGAAGTGTTTGAATTTGTTGTTGTTTTCTTGGGGTAGTAAGATGGTTATAGATGTTTCTGCATAGGGGTCTGTAATTACTTCTCTGGTTTGTTTAAATTGTTCTTTGAGCATTTGTGGTAAAGGCTTGGGATGGAATTAGTGTGTTTACAGTTGGAAGGATTAGAATGAGATAAGTGGGGGAGAAGCTGGCACTTCTCCATGTTGTTTCAGGTGTAGGGCGCTGGCTCAATGTGTTATGTATTGCAAGGTTATAAGTGTGGTTCTGGTTCAAGAAGGGGATGCAGAAGTAAGGTTTACGTCAACTAAGGATTTGTGCTTTAGGTAGTTTTGTGCATAGGATGTAGTGGATGCTATTATCGTTTGGTGGAGACGGTTTATGCCTCATCATGGTTGTCGGCTGTCTATTGACAAATTGAGGAACTGGTCACCCTTAATCTCTTGTTGATAGCGGACGGGAATTATGTTGGATGGAATGGACGTGTCTTTCCGGCTTTGATAGTGGTGCGGAATGGATTACCTGAAATTGGAGGGAATAATTGCGGATTATTTTGTCAAGTTGAGGAAGGTTATATATCTGACGGTGATGCGGAATCAAGATTTTTGTTTGATGGTTACAGATTGCATTGTTGAGTCGATGAGAATTCTTATATCAGAGGATGAGATGGATTAGAGGTTCTAGTTTGTGGTTAAGTGGTGAAGTCATTGAGAGTTCTTTTTTTTTGTGGTTGGATGTTGCGATAGGATGGAATTTGGTTATCAGGAGCAGGAATTGTGTGTGGAGTACGGACAGTGGTATAGAGTGACGATTGAGAATAAGTGTTTACTTTCAGGATTAAGTAAAGAGTATGGTATTGGTGGAGTTTGATTAGAATTACAATTGTTGGAATGTTTGATAAGAGTAGTGATGGTTTGAGTAGAGGCTTCGAAGTTAGTTAAAGGTGATTAGAAATTTGTTGGATTTTGTTGGTTATTATCGAAGGGTATGGAAGGCTTTTCCAAGATTAGTGGTTTCGTTACTTCAGTTGACTTGTAAAGGTGAAGTTGATTGTTTGGGATGTATCTTGATGAGTATAGTTGGTGTGTTAATGTAAGAGAGTAAAGTCGAGGCTTGTGTTTTTCGACATTTGAGGAGTCGTGGAAAGATCAGTACTATTGTGGAATTGGTTGTAGTTGTATTATGTTGTAATATTGGAAGTATTATCTTTATGATGTTAGATTCGAAGTATTTGGTAAGTACAAGAATATTGAATACTGGTTTGGTCTGAAGGGATAGAGACAACGAGAATGGTTGGAATTGTGATGAGTTATGAATTTGACATGGATTATCATTTCTGAAGAGTTATTGTTGTATCAGAGGAGTTAAGTCGGAAATTTCTAAGTATATCTGTTTTGGTGATCTGGGAATTAGAATTGTTTGAGCAATTCAGAGGCTTGTGTCTGGTGTGTAAGATAACCCGAAAGAATGTGAACAGTAGTTGTTGGGAAGTATGTGAAAAGTTAGACTTGGGACGTGAGATTGGTAGTTTTGATGGTTACGAGTCATCAGAGTGCGCAGCGAAAGCGTGATGTAGCACATTTCATATGTGTGTGCGACTTGTAAGAGTTTTTAGGTGGAATATTGAAAGTCTGTAGGAATGTTGAGACCATTGGATGTTTCAGAATGGAAGTGTTAGGTAAGAGGTTTGAATAATGTTCATGGGTTACTAAGCAGATGGATGTTTTGGTTATATGTTCGATTGGTGAATCGGAGCATTGATGTTATAAGGTTGTGTGACAAGGAGGTTAGTGTTCTTGTTTTGTTGATGTTGTTGAGACCTTGTCGTGTCGTCGAACTTTGTGTTCTTGTTGAGTAGTTGCCTCGTTTCCATTGTGTTGGTTCGAGTGCGAGTAGCTAATTCCTGTGTGGGGGATTAGGGGAGTGTTACCTAAGGTGAGGGTAACGATCCTGTTGTGTTTTGGTTCGAGAGTGAACCTGTGAGTTGTGTTTTGCATATTATTTGAGTTGTGTGTTAGTCGTCAAGTGCATTGTATGGGCTTTGCATCTTGTCGTTGTAGTGATCGCCGTGTCGTGTTGTTTGTGGTGTGCCTTGTGGTAGGCCTGTTGTTTGTTTGTCGGATGCGAGAACCGTGTCCGGAGTTGTTCGTCTCGGTTACATTTTCGAGGACGAAAATTTCCAAGTGGGGGAGAGTTGTAACGCCCCAGTTTTAGTATTTTTTTTAATTGAATCGTTTTTTATTATTTTATTATTATATTATTTTATTTTCGACTTTTATCTGAAATTATGTTATTTTTCGATATGATTATATTTTATCGCATTTTGAGAACGGTTGCGAGATATTTGAGCGTGGGGGCATTTTGGTCATTTCACATTTATTTTACTAAGTTAGAAAAGAAAGAAAAAGAAATAGAAATAGAGGGAATTAGAAAAGAAAGAAAAATAGTAAGAGAAAGAAAAGGAGAAGAAGAAAACAGAAGGGAAAGAAGAGAAAAGAGAGAAAAAGAGGAAAAAGCTAGGAATCAAAGAAAACAACTTCTAGGAGTCGATTTAATCGGGTAAGGGTGTGAAATTCAATTATCTTATACGTGTGTATGATTATGTATGTGTGTGTTTGATGTTTTGTTGGATTGTATGAAAAATATAACAAAACTCATTTTTTGTAAAAAAGTGTTGGAATTCAATTTAATAGTGTTGGAAATGATGTGTTTGTGTTCCTTGTTGTTGATACTTGATAGGTATATGTTGTAGTGAATCAAATTGGTATTTTTCTGGGATTAGATGATGAATTTGGGATGATTTTGAGTGGAAAACGCAGAACTCGTTTCTGCAGAATTTTTGCTGGTTTTCCAGGTCATACGCGTATGGGGCATGTTCATACGCGTATGGACCTTGGCATTACGCGTACCATGGGCGAGCCATGGGCCAAAACGCATATGAGATGTTGTTTTGCACGGCCATCTGCCCATTTGCGTATGGTACGCGTATCACTTTGGGGCATTACGCGTATGAGGGGATGCCATACGCGTATGGGGTTCAAAATGGGATTTTGGTGAAGGAAATGGTTCTGCCCATACGCGTATGGCCTTGGGCAATACGCGTATGGCATGGCGAGGAATTTGGGCAATACGCGTATGGCCTTGGGCAGTACGCGTATGGCCAGGAGTTTGGAAAAATGTGATTTTTGAAAATGTTGTTTCGTTTTCGTCTGTAACTTTTATTCTGTTTATCTGATTTTGACATTCTTGGCGTCGTTGGAAAGGTATTGAACTGTACTTTGTGATTATGATGTTTTGGAATTTTTTGGCCGATTTAATTATGTCGGAAATGGTGAATAGTGTCGATTGTCGACTTTTGTCGGTGTAAGTGTGCATAATTGATGTGTATTATGCTATGAGATGTTGTGATGATGGATTGTTGTGGTTGATGGTGAGTAATTCTTGATGTGAATTGATATGGGTGTAAATGATGAAATGCTATTTGTTGTGGGTTGTAGTTAGTGATAAATACATTGTTTAAGTAGGTATCAATGTATGTGGTTTCGAGTGTATGAGTAATGTTTTGGTCGAACACATTAGGGTAGAATGACTGTATGTTGTTCCTAGTGTTGTTGTTGTACTCATTAGGGTAGAATGACTTTATGTCATTCCTAGTGAAGTGCGAGTGTGTCGTTGGGTCCATTGGGGTAGAACGATTATATGTCGTTCCTGGTGGAGTACTCATTAGGGTAGAATGACAATATGTCATTCCTAGTGATGTACAATTGAGTAGTCGTGTCCACTGGGGTAGAATGACTATGTTGTCGTTCCAGGTAGGATACTCATTGGGGTAGAATGACTATGGTGGCATTCCTAATAAGGTGTGCACTGAGGTAGAATGACTATGTTGTCGTTCCTAGTGGGATACTCATTGGGGTAGAATGACTATGGTGTCATTCCTAATGAGGTGTGCACTAGGGTAGAATGACTATGTTGTCATTCCTAGTGGGATATTCATTGGGGTAGAATGACTATGTTGTCATTCCTAATGAGAGGTGCACTAGGGTAGAATGACTATGTTGTCGTTCCTAGTGAGGTATATTGGGGTAGAATGACTATGCTGTCATTCCCAGTTATGTGATGCGTGGTATTGCCGGGTCTTGATTGGATTGGTGAATTATGCATGATGTATATGTTTATGTGGAATGGTAGAATGGTGAGAATGTGTTATGTATATACTTTTGTGTTGAAATATATGATTATATGCATTTTTATTATGATTGTTTTTCTCACCCTTCTGCTCGTTTTATAATGCTCTATGAGGCATTGCAGATTAGAGTTGCTGGAGGTCTTTTGCGAAGCTTGTGTCTTCACCCCTTTTGTCGGTCGGCTCTGATATGTGACACCGGGTAGCTAGGGTGGCCGTTTGTGGCTGTTGTGTATATACATCTTTTGGCTTATGCATGTATAACCTGTATTATCACAAACTTTTTATATGACATAATTGATGTCCAGTTTTTAGATTTTCCGCTTTTATTCTAAAAACTTTGAAATGTGGGTGTAAGGAACTGAGTTTCCTCTGTATGTATGCTACCCCACTGTTGCATATCTTTTTGGGCAGGTGTTGTATGTATGTTTGGTTTCAAATTGATGTGACCCTTGGTCTATGCCATGTTTTTTAAATATACTCTGACGAAATTTTTATTAAGTGCTATTTTAACTTAATATTGTTTGGGGGTATAGATTAGGGGCGTCACACCTTGGTTCGCCAAGGGGTTCGCCTAGTGAACTTTGTGTCTGTTTTTAGCTAGTAGTTGCCTCGCTGGAACATTCGCCTAGCTAAGGTGCTAGCGAATGCTCGCGAGAGGGTTCGCCCAGCGAACAGTGATGTTTGTGTAATTTTGTTTTCTGCATAACTTTTTATCTTTGGTTCGGTTTGAGGCGTGGTTTGATGCATTGGTAAGCTTATGGAATGTTCTTTCTTATTATGATGAATTGGAAATTGTTAGCTGATTAAATAAGTCGGAAAAGTCGGGAATAGTTTTATTTAGCGACTTTTACCGTTTTGAATGTGTGTTTGGATGTGAATCATACAATAGTGCATTGATGTGAATGTATATAAATTGTATGTGATTGAATGAGATGAATGCATGAATATATTGTGAATATGTATGCATTTTAAGAATGTCTTGAGTCATTTGCATGTGAAGCATAATGACGTGGATTCTTGTGATGAGGGATTCTAATGAGAATCCGTTGTAACGTCGTGTGCCCATGTGGGGTGTGAGCGACGAATTGGTTCCGGAGGGAATCCGCTATAACGTCGTGTGCCCGCTTGTGGGGTGTGAGCGATGATTATAGACGATCGTGTGCCCGCTTGTGGGGTGTGAGCGATCGGGTCGTGTGCCCGCTTGTGGGGTGTGAGCGATCCATAAACACCGTGTGCCTGCTTGTGGGGTGTGAGCGGTGGGTGAACATCGTATGCCCGACGGGGAGTTACAGTGATGTAACGAGCGATGGTTCCAACAGAGTTCCTGAGTGAACTTGAGATGATTGAGTCGGTACCGCATTGCATTTGCATAGAGTCGTGAGTCGGTCTCTATGATTTGCATTTATCATCTTTATAATGGTGCATTGATGAATGAACATAAATGTGTATGTTTATGTGGAATGATAAGAATTGTGAAAGTATGCATGATGTATACGCTTGGTTGTGAATATATATATATATATATATATATATATATATATATATATATATATACATTGTGATGTATATAGGTGAGTTGTGATGAATTGTGGTGAGAATGTGAAATATGTGTATTTTCATGCTAAGATATATAATTATATGCATTGTTATTATGATAATATTTCTCACCCTTCTGCTGTTTTATGGTGCTCTATGAGGCATTGCAGAGTAGGTATGCTGGTGGTCGTTTTGTGAAGCGTGTCTTCATTCTTTTGGTCGGTCGGCTCTGGTATGTAGCACCGGGTAGCTAGGAGGCTATGATTCTTTTGTGATACATTTGTACATGTATCTTGTTGATAAATGTTTTTGTAAACATGAATTATGTTGATGGATAATACTTGATGATGTATATATGTATATGTATATATGTTAGTTGTTATTCAATGTTTAGATTTTCCGCTTTTATTCTATATATTGAGATGTGGGTGTAAGGACTAAGTTCCTCTGTTGCAAGTTACCCCACTGTTGCATATCAATTGTTGAGCAGGTGTTGAATGTTTTAATTTCATGTATAATGTGACATACCTCTTTTATACTATGTTTATAAGTATACTCTGACGAAATTTTTAATATGTGCCTAAATGATTATGTGATTATTTGGGGGTATAGAAAGGGGGTGTTACAATAAACTTCTTTGAAAGGTCCAAATGTAACACCCCCTTTCTATACCCCCAAATAATCACATAATCATTTAGGCACATATTAAAGATTTCGTCAGAGTATAATTATAAACATAGTATAAAAGAGGTATGTCACATTATACATGAAATTAAAACATTCAACACTTGCTCAACAATTGATATGCAACAGTGGGGTAACTTTGCAACAGAGGAACTTAGTCCTTACACCTAGGCATGGCAACGGGCCGGGTCGGGGGAGGGTTTAGCTAGCCCCGCATGTAACACCCCTAATCTATACCCCCAAAATTAATAATAAAACAAGAAACACTTAATAAAATTTCGTCAGAGTATATTTAAATTATCATGGCATAGACAGGGAGAATCACATTATATTGAAACAAAACATACAACACCTGCTCGTAAAGATATGCAACAGTGGGGTAGCAATCAACAGAGGAACTCAGTTCCTTACTAAAAGCGGAAAATTTAAAACTGAATATCATACATGTATATCACATAAAGGTTCATCTCCTATCGACAGAATCATGTATATATACAACTCCCAAGAGATAAAGATACATATACACAACATCACAAAATAATCCTAATCGATCTCCCGACTACCCGGTGCTACATATCAGAGCCGACCGACAAAAGGATGAAGACATAAGCTTCACCAAAGACCTCCAGCAACACTAATCTGCAATGCCTCATAGAGCATTATAAAACAGCAGAAGGGTGAGAAATAACAACTAAACCAAGATTGCATAATAATATGCAAAAACATATAAATTCACATACATAGTTATTCTCACCACAAGCATCACATATGATACATATAACATACCACATACACTTAACATATTTCTAACATTTCCAACAACATAGCATATATCAATTATTCCAACATGATAACATATTCACACATCATGCATATGTTTATACACAAAACATATCATTCATAATTCAATGCATTTAACACGAATACACCTCAATTCGCAAATGCTATCACCCGCTCAATCACACAATGTCTCCATCCCCAATTGCATATTAATCATGCCCAATACATTTATCACAAATGCATATCACAATGTCTCGCACATAATCAACTAAATCATGATTTTCCACATATAACCAATGCAATCATAATTCATGCAGATGCAAAGAGACCGACACAACGACTCTCTATGCAAATGCATATGCGGTACCAACTCCAAGATTTCATATCTCATCACTAGTTCAATCAAGAACTCTGCTGGAACCATCGCTCGTTACATCACTGTAACTCCCCGTCGGGCATACTATGTTCACCCACCGCTCACACCTCCACCAAGAGAGGCTCACGGTGTTTATGGATCGCTCACACCTCCACCGAGAGAGGCTCACGACCCGATCGCTCACACCTCCACCGAGAGAGGCTCACGATCGTCTATAACCATCGCTTTCAGTCCTCAGGCTATTCATACCTTAATATTTTCGAGGCACACGATGTTATAGCTGATTCCCCACCGGAACCGCCGTCACACAGGACGCAACAACAATGCATATCATGATGCTTGACACACAAGAACTCATGACAACCATGCACTTTCACACATATATGCAACCATAATCAAGCATATATAATCAAATACTACACATTGCATATTCTTGCCCTTAGGCCACAATTCAACAACCACAACAATTACAACAACTTGTCACATGCTTCAACATCATCACATTCATGCATTGCAAAACAATTTAAACAATGCATTTCAAACCATAAAGGTCACCACACAACATACATTGAATTCAATCAAACAATGCATTTCACCACAAACCACAAACCACAACAATCATGCCATCACAATTACTTCCACAAGGGATTCACACCACAAAGGCTACCCACACACATCACAACAACATGCATCAACATCATATAAACCACATAAAAGCTCAACGTTATACGACAATAACACAACACACGGTAAAACATCAATCACACGCATTCACGACGGTAAAAATCAACACAACAATACGGTTCCAATTTTCAGCAATTATTGAACTAGGTACAGACCTCAAAACCAATTTTCCTAGAAATAACATTTCGTTGGCTTTCCAACGCTTCGAACGGGGGTCAAAACCGACTTACGGTTCAAGAGATATGAATTTTCGAAGTTTTTCCGAAACCAGAAAATTGCCCTGCGGACTGCTACGGGTTCTGACATTTTCGTCCGAAAAACCGACCGATTCAATTATTTTCTTCGAAACAAACACATACTCATTCATACCAAACATATAGTGATGATTTGGAACCATTAACCGTGAATTCTACGATTTTCGATTTCACTCCGAATCTTAAACTCTCAATTCTCCAAAAATGCAAAAACTTACAAAATCAACCAAATTCGATAAAACAAGCATACTCAATCACGGCCTAACATTACTCGACACATCTACGCAATTTATTCCGACTTTCGTCCGTGAAAACATTGATTTCTAACCATTTTTCTCATTTCAACCTAGAATGAAAACTAGAAGAAAATAACCAAAACAGTCCAAGAAAACATACACATATACATACACAAACAAGATATAATTGAAACTTCTCACCCTTACCCGATTATTCGCGATTGAAACGGAGTAATCTTTGATTTTCCTCTTTTTCCTCTTCTTTCTTCTCTTCCTCTTCTTTTCTCTTTTTCTCTTCTCTTTCTCTTTTTCTTTTCCTTTCTATCTTTTCTCTCTCCACTTTTTATTTATATAAAATATCTACTACCCAAATGACCAAAATACCCCTCAGCTCAAATATCTCCCAAACGCTCTCAAAATGCGATAAAACTTAAACATACCGATGAAATATATTTCGAGAATTAAAAGTTGAAAAGCAATTATAATTTATTGCAAATATTTTACCTATCAGAGAAATTATCCAATTAACAGATAAAACTCATTTAATTTACACAATTCAAAAAAAAGGCCAAAAACTCACTAATCTTCCACCAGTGGAAGTTACCTTTAAAATCTGCCTGAAATGCTTTTGGTCAGTTTTTGCACTAATCTTCCACCAGTGGAAGTCAAGTGCAAAACGTGACATAACAAAAAAAAAACCAAAATAACACTAACTTCCACCAGTGGATGTTAGTTCAAAATGTGACACATTTATGCCACAAAACTCTCAATGCCCAAACATGATGCATTAACATGAAACACAATAAATCACACAATTCACAAAATTTCACATAAATGGAATAATTAAATACGGTTAAATAAATCGGGGTGTTACAATTCTCCCCCACTTAGAAATTTTCGTCCTCGAAAATATAACTGAGACGAACAACCCTGGACACGACTCTCGCATCCGACTAACAAACCGACATGCCAACCAAGGACGCATCACGAATAACACAAACTGGCAAATCACCTTGCTAACCACAACTACAACAACAACACAACATCGATTCCACAACCTCCACACAACCATAATACCAACATCCTTGTTACACAACAATATTACAACAATGCTACGATTCACCAATCGAACATACGACCAAAACACCCAACTACATATTAGTACCTGATTAATCTTGAAACCTTTCGCCTAACACTTCCATACTGAAGTGTCCAATAGTCTTACCATTCCTACATGTTCACAATGTTCAACCTATGAATTCTTATAAGTCACACACGCAAATACAAAACGTGCCACAACACACTTCCGCTGCGCACTCTGATTACTCGTAACCATCAAAACTATCAATCTCACGTCCAAAGTCTAACTCTTTCTCATATTCACCATAAATCACTATTCACTTTTAATATACCCAACTTTACACTCTACTGCATTATCTCTCACACCAGTTACGAGTCTCTGAACTGCTTAAATAATTCTCATCCATCCAAACAGACATGTATAAAACCTTCGACTTAACTCATCAGGCACGACATTAACTTCACCAATGGGATAATTCCAACTAAAGTCATAACTCATCACAAATTCCAACCACCCTCTTTATCTCATACTATATTCCTTCCGACCAAACAAGTACTCAATATTCTTGTGATTACTAAACACTTCGAATCCATAACCAAAAAGATAATACCTCCAAATTATCCAACACAATACAACCGCAACCAATTCCAAATCCTGAATAATATAGATCCTTTTAGGAATCCTCAATGGTCGTAAAGCATAAGCCACGAATTTACTTTCTTGCATTAACACACTACATGAACTCATCAAAGACACATCACAATACCTCACAACGATTCATCAGGATCACGCAGAATCAAAACTGGAGTCGTAGACAAATTCCACTTTAACCCTCTACCTGTTCTTCCTCTGAGTTTATAACAGATCTGAATATCCTCAATCAAAGCCACTACGAACTTATCCAAATAAATATGGAAAACATGATTCATCTACTCCACAAACATTACTGATTCATTACTAACACCAAGAAACATCACCGTACTTTGTAATGCCCAACCAAATTCCAAAAGATATCAATTTTCAAAGCTTTTGCAAAACCTTGCACTAGGCAACTGGCTACTCACACACAAGCTTAACTGAGTAATTAACAGCCTATTCCAATGATAACAACATAACCAGTCACATCAAATCGATCAAAGCCTTAACTCACACAATTCACCACTCTTATCCAACATTCCAAACAATTGCAAGTTCACTCAAACTCAGCCAAACCATTCCAGTTATCTATTCCTGAAAGTGGACACTTGTTCTCAATCGTTACCTTATTCAACTATTAGCAATCCATACACAATTTCTTCTCTTTACAGTCGAAATTCCATAAATCCCCACGTGTAGCAACAACCAATCCAAAAGAACTCTCAAATACTACATCCACCCTTAAGGTTTTCTCAAAATTCCCATTAATGCTCTATAATTCCAAAGACTCCAAACCTCTCCAGAACTTTAAGTTTTGCTTTCCATAATCTCAATACCGTTATACTTGTTATTCCATTCAATCATCCATTCCTTTTTGTTACTAACAAAGCTGGAGCTCTTCTAAGACAACACCTTAATGCTCCATCCAAAAACACATCTGAAAACCATGCACAACTAACGGCCCATCACTATGACTTCCTGCCAATTTCCCAGAACACTATCATCACAGACAAAACAAACATCTTAGTCCCATCTACTAAGAATTTCCTACTTACTTAGCAGATATAAACCTCAACTATTCACCTTCGTCCAATTAAGTTCAATCTCTACGCTCTGAGAAGCAGTCCTTAAATAAAACCCAATCATTCTCTCTCAATGAATTCCCAACCTGACCAACATATTAAAACCTCTAATCTGTCTAATCTTCCGATATTAGAATCTTCATCAACTCATCAAAACAACCCGTAACCATTTCCTTAAATTCCAAACAATTCATTTCACACGCTATCAAAGCCGGAAAGACACGTCTATTCCATCCAACATAATTCCCGTCTGCTATCAACAAGAGATTAAGGGTGATCAGTTCCTCAATTTGCCAATAGACAGCCGACAATCATGATGGGGCATAAACCATTTTTACCAAACTATAATAGCATTTCTTGCATCCTGTGCACAAAACTACCTAAAGCACAAATCCTTAGTTCACATAAACCTTACCTCCGCATTCCCTCTGAAACCGGAACAACACTGTCCAAATAGCACTCACAACCTTGCAACCAACGGCACACAACCAAAGCAACTAGGAGAAGTACAAGCTTCTCCCCCACTTATCTCATTCTAACTCCTGCAGACAAAGGATTAGAAAACCAGAAAGTACTGACAGTTTTCCACACACCTATCACGTACTAAGGGACAAACAACAACAACAGTATTCAACTGTCACACCAACTGACGCAACAACTTGGCCGGACGGACCGACCTGCTCTGATACCACTTAATGTAACACCCCCAATCTATACCCCCAAAATTAATAATAAAACAATAAACACTTAATAAAATTTCGTCAGAGTATATTTAAATTATCATGGCATAGACAGGGAGAATCACATTATATTGAAACAAAACATACAACACCTGCTCGTAAAGATATGCAACAGTGGGGTAGCAATCAACAGAGGAACTCAGTTCCTTACTCCCACATTTCAGATTTTAGAATAAAAGCGGAAAATCTAAAACTGAATATCATACATGTATATCACATAAAGGTTCATCTGCTATCGACAGAATCATGTATATATACAACTCCCAAGAGATAAAGATGCATATACACAACATCACAAAATAATCCTAATCAATCTCCCGACTACCCGGTGCTACATATCAGAGCCGACCGACAAAAGGATGAAGACATAAGCTTCACCAAAGACCTCCAGCAACACTAATCTGGAATGCCTCATAGAGCATTATAAAACAGCAGAAGGGTGAGAAATAACAACTAAACCAAGATTGCATAATAATATGCAAAAACATATAAATTCACATACATAGTTATTCTCACCACAAGCATCACATATGATACATATAACATACCACATATACTTAACATATTTCTAACATTTCCAACAACATAGCATATATCAATTATTCCAACATGATAACATATTCACACATCATGCATATGTTTATACACAAAATATATCATTCATAATTCAATGCATTTAACACGAATACACCTCAATTCGCAAATGCTATCACCCGCTCAATCACACAATGTCTCCATCCCCAATTGCATATTAATCATGCCCAATACATTTATCACAAATGCATATCACAATGTCTCGCACATAATCAACTAAATCATGACTTTCCACATATAACCAATGCAATCATAATTCATGCAGATGCAAAGAGACCGACACAACGACTCTCTATGCAAATGCATATGCGGTACCGACTCCAAGATTTCATATCTCATCACTAGTTCACTCAGGAACTCTGCCGGAACCATCGCTCGTTACATCACTGTAACTCCCCGTCGGGCATACGATGTTCACCCACCGCTCACACCTCCACCAAGAGAGGCTCACGGTGTTTATGGATCGCTCACACCTCCACCGAGAGAGGCTCACGACCCGATCGCTCACACCTCCACCGAGAGAGGCTCACGATCGTCTATAACCATCGCTTTCAGTCCTTAGGCTATTCATACCTTCATATTTTTGAGGCACGCGATGTTATAGCTGATTCCCCACCGGAACCGCCGTCACACAGGACGCAACAATAATGCATATCATGATGCTTGACACACAAGAACTCATGACAACCATGCATTTTCACACATATATGCAACCATAATCAAGCATATATAATCAAATACTACACATTGCATATTCTTGCCCTTAGGCCACAATTCAACAACCACAACAATTACAACAACTTGTCACATGCTTCAATATCATCACATTCATGCATTGCAAAACAATTCAAACAATGCATTTTGTAACACCCTGATTCCAATTATTCCCATTTTGTTGAGTCTTTTATTTAAATTGAGTGATAAATTATTTTATTTGTGGAATTGGTATGGTAATATGCTATGTTGATGTGTTATGATATTTGACCGTTTTGAGAGTTTTCGGGGAAATTAGTATGGAGGGTATTTTAGACTTTTCTCAATTATTGATAAGTTAGAAATTTAGTGGAATTAGAATTTTGTGAGAAAAAATGAATTAATTGATTGTTTGGAAAATGAGAGAAAAGAAATAGAATAGAAATAGAAAGAAAAGAGATAGAAAAGAGAATTAGAGAAAAAGAAGAGAAAGAAAAAGGAAGAAGAGAAAATAAGAGGAGAAAGTTTGGGAAGACTAGGAAAATCATCAAGATCGATCAATTAGCGAGTTTGGAATCCGGGTAAGGGTGTGAAATCTTGTTATCTTAGCAATGTGTACGATTATGTATGATTGTAGTGTTGATTTTGTTGATTTTCATGAGTTTTGGTATAAACCCATTTGTGTAGAAAATGGTAGAAATCGATGTTTTCGCGGATAGAAATCGATATAATTTATGTTGAATAATCTCCATATGTCTATGAATCATTGCTATTAATTGTTTTGCTGATGGAAGTGATTTAAAAAGAAAATGGAGTTTTTGAGGGTTTTGGAACAGTGGAAACGAAGCAGAAATTCTGCTTCTGGTGTGAAGCGTCGGGCGAAAGGCCCAGAGCGCCGGGCGGTTCGTGCCTTCGCCGGGCGAAATTGAGACGCGAGAGGGTGTCACGCTACTGGTTTGGTTCACGTTTGTGGGGATTTCCTTCACCCCTCCTTCGTCGGGCGAAGCGAAGGCGAAATTGAAGCGTCGCGGGGCGAAACACTGCTGTCGCCGGGCGCTTTTTCTTTTTTTTTATTTTCTTTTCTTTTAAAAATTCATAATTCTCGAACCGTAATTCCAATTTAGGCGTTCTTTATATCGTTGGAAATCTTTTGAGCTGTACTTTGTGATTATGATGATTTTGAAATTGTTAGCCGATTTAATTATGTCGAGAATTTGGTAATAGTGTCATTTACCGACTTTTGTCGTTTTAAATGTGTATATTGGTTGTGTAACATACAATGTGGCATTGATATTAATGTGTATGCCTTGTATGATGTTGGGTAATGATAATACACGTGATGACATGTTGTGATTGGTGTTATATGCATGTTTATGATTACATGTATGTGTGAAAATAAATCGCTTACATGAAGTTCAATGTATGTTAATTGATGGCCGTATGGCAAGAAAATGCATTGTTGGATTGATTTCTAATGCATGAATAAAGATGGTGAAATAATTCTTATTGATGAATTGTATGAGATGAATGCATGAATATATTGCGAATATGTATGCATTCCAAGAATGTCTTGAGCCATTTTGCATGTGAAGCATAATGAAGTACATTCTTGTGTGGTGTGATTCTACTGAGAATCCGTTGTAACGTCGTGTGCCTATGTGAGGTGGTGAGCGATGATTACAAATGATTGTGTGCCTAGGTGAGGTGTGAGCAATCGGATTATGTGCCTAGGTGAGGTGTGAGCAATCGGGTCGTGTGCCCGTGTGGGGTGTGAGCGATCCATAAACATTGTGTGCCCATGTGGGGTGTGAGCAATTGGTGAACATCGTAGGCCCGACGGGGAGTTACAGTGATGTAACGAGCGATGGTTCCAGCAGAGTTCCTGAGTGAACTGGTGATGATTGAGTCGGTACCCGCATTGCATCTGCATAGAGTCGTGAGTCGGTCTCTATGATTTGCATTTATCATCTTTGTATTTGTGCATTGATGAATAAACATGAATGTGTATGTTTATGTGGAATGATTGTGAATTGTGAAAGTGTGCATGATGAATATGCTCGATTGATATTTATATATACATTGTAATGTATATGGGTGAATTGTGGTGAATTGTGGTGAGAATGTGGAATATGTGTATTTTTATGTTAAGATATATATAATTATATGCATTGTTATTATGATATTATTTCTCACCCTTCTGCTGTTGTATAATGCTCTATGAGGCATTGCAGAGTAGGTATGCTGGTGGTCTTTTTGTGGAGCGTGTCTTCATTCTTTTGGTCGGTCGGCTCTGATATGTAGCACCGGGTAGCTAGGATGGCTATGATTCTTTTGTGATACATTTGTATATGTATCTTGCTGATGAATGTTTATGTAAACATGTATGATGTTGGCGGAGAATATTTGATGATTCATGTATATATGTATATATGTTTATTGTTATTCAAAGTTTAGATTTTCCGCTTTTATTCTAAATATTGAGATGTGGGTGTAAGGACTAAGTTCCTTTGTTGCTAGTTACCCCACTGTTGCATATCAATGTTGAGCAGGTGTTGTATGTTTTAATTTAATGTATAATGTGACGTACCTCTTTTTATACCATGTTTATAATTAAACTCTGACGAAATTTTAATATGTGCCTAAATGATTATGTGATTATTTGGGGGTATAGAAAGGGGGTGTTACACATTTCAAACCATAAAGGTCACCACACAACATACATTGAATTCAATCAAACAATACATTTCACCACAAACCACAAACCACAACAATCATGTCATCACAATTAATTCCACAAGGGATTCACACCACAAAGGCTACCCACACACATCACAACAACATGAATCAACATCATATAAACCACATAAAAACTCAACGTTATACAACAATAACACAACACACGGTAAAACATCAATCACACGCATTCACGACGGTAAAAATCAACACAATAATACGGTTCCAATTTTCTGCTATTATTGAACCAGGTACAGACCTCAAAACCATTTTTCCTAGAAAGAACATTTCGTTGGCTTTCCAACGCTTCGAACGGGGGTCAAAATCGACTTACGGTTCAAGAGATATGAATTTTCGAAGTTTTTCCGAAACCAGAAAATTGCCCTGCGGACTGCTACGGGTTCTGGCATTTTCGTCCGAAAAACCGACCGATTCAATTATTTTCTTCGAAACAAACACATACTTATTCATACCAAACATATAGTGATGATTTGGAACCATTAAACGTGAATTCTACGATTTTCGATTTCACTCCGAATCTTAAACTCTCAATTCTCCAAAAATGCAAAAACTTACAAAATCAACCAAATTCGATAAAACAAGCATACTCAATCACGGCCCTAACATTACTCGACACATCTACGCAATTTATTCCGACTTTCGTCCGTTGAAACATTGATTTCTAACCATTTTTCTCATTTCAACCTAGAATGGAAACTAGAAGAAAATAACCAAAACAGTCCAAGAAAACATACACATATACATAAACAAGCCGGCGATTGAAACGGAGTAATCTTTGATTTTCCTCTTTTTCCCCTTCTTTCTTCTCTTCCTCTTCTTTTCTTTTTTTCTCTTCTCTTTCTCTTTTTCTTTTCCTTTCTATCTTTTCTCTCTCTCTCTCTCCACTTTCTATTTATATAAAATATCTACTACCCAAATGACCAAAATACCCCTCAGCTCAAATATCTCCCAAACGCTCTCAAAATGCGATAAAACTTAAACATACCGATGAAATATATTTCGGGAAATAAAAGTTGAAAAGAAATTATAATTTATTGCAAATATTTTACCTATCAGAGAAATTATCCAATTAACAGGTAAAACTCATTTAATTTACACAATTCAAAAAAAGGCCAAAAACTCACTAATCTTCCACCAGTGGAAGTTACCTTTAAAATTTGCCTGAAATGCTTTTGGTCAGTTTTTGCACTAATCTTCCACCAGTGGAAGTCAAGTGCAAAACGTGACATAACAAAAAAAAAGCCAAAATAACACTAACTTCCACCAGTGGATGTTAGTTCAAAATGTGACACATTTATGCCACAAAACTCTCAATGCCCAAACATGATGCATTAACATGAAACACAATAAATCACACAATTCACAAAATTTCACATAAATGGAATAATTAAATACGGTTAAATAAATCGGGGCGTTACACCGCACCCGCATCCGCCTTCCTGTTATAGACTCGCCCCAGCCCCTACACCCAGTCGGGGGTGAAAATTTAACACCCAGACCCGCCCCAGATAGAAACGGGTTTGCCGCATCCGCACCCGCCCCCACCTGCAAAAAAAGTTTTTTTTTAAATAGTAATAAAAATTAACAATTTTATTAAAAACTTAACTATTTTAATAATAAACTTGTTTCTAAAGATATGAGTTTGAATGAATGGTGAGAAATGACTAATGAGGATTTTTAATTACTTATTTAAAAGTGAATAAATGTGATATAAAATAATTTAAATATGGGTATTAAATTAAATATTATAAGACCGGGCGGGGGCGGGAGCGGGTGCGGGCGGGTAGTAGCATTCCCTCGCCCCCGCACCCGCACCCGCAATTACAAACCGGGTTTTACCCGCACCCGCACCCGCACCCAATCAAATCGGGTTTCCCCTGTCAATTTCGGGCCGGGTCCGGGCGGGCCCCGGCGGGCCCGGGTTTTGTTGCCATGCCTACTTACACCCACATCTCAATATTTAGAATAAAAGCGGAAAATCTAAACATTGAATAACATCTAACATATATATATATATATATATATATATATATATATATATATATATATATATATATATATATATATATATATATATATATATATATATATATCATCAAGTATTATCCACCAACATAATTCATGTTTACATAAACAATCATCAACAAGATACATGTACAAATGTATCACCAAAGAATCATATACATCCTAGCTACTCGGTGCTACATATCAGAGCCGACCGACCAAAAGAATGAAGACACGCTTCACAAAAAGACCACCAGCATACCTACTATGCAATGCCTCATAGAGCATCATAAAACAGCAGAAGGGTGAGAAATATTATCATAATAACAATGCATATAATTATATATCTTAGCATAAAAATACACATATTCTACATTCTCACCACAATTCATCACAACTCACTCATATACATCACAATGTATATATATACAAAACCAAGCATATACATCATGCATACTTTCACAATTCTTATCATTCCACATAAACATACACATTTATGTTTATTCATCAATGCGCAATTATAAAGATGATAAATGCAAATCATAGAGACCAACTCACGACTCTATGCAAATGCAATGCGGTACCGACTCAATCATCTCAAGTTCACTCAGGAATTTATTGGAACCATCGCTCGTTACCAATGTAACTCCCCGTCGGGCCTACGATGTTCACCCATTGCTCACACCTCACATAGGCACACAATGTTTATGGATTTCTCACACCTCACATAGGCACACAATCCGATTGCTCACACCTCACCTAGGCACACAATCGTTTGTAATCATCGCTCACACCTCACATAAGCACACGACGTTACAATGAATTCCCATTAGAATCACACAACACAAGAATGTACATCATTATGCTTCACATACAAAATGACTCAAGACATTCTTGAAATGCACACATATTCACAATATATTCATGCATTCATCTCATACAATCACAATTCAACCATATGAATTAATCAACATCATCACACTCATGCATTGCAAACCAATTCAAACAATGCATTTCAAACCATAAAGGCCACCAAATAACACACATTGAATTTCACATAAACAATGCATATCATCACAAACCACAACAATCATACAACCACAATTACTTCCACAAGGGATTCACACCACAAAGGCTACCCACAATGTAACGCCCCGATTTTGATCATTTTATTTAATCGAGTCGATTTAATTATTTTGAATGTTAAATTATTCTATTTATGACTTTGGTGTGATATTATGCTTTTATGCTATGTTATGATGTATTATCTCGTTGAGAGCGTTTTCGGGAATTTTTGGGCTTAAGGGCATTTTGGTCATTTTATAACTATTAATGAGTTAGAGAAAATTAAAGAAGTAATTTGTAGAGAAAATATTATGTAGACAGAGAAAATAAGAGAATTGGGAGAGAAATAGAATTATGTGGTAAAAATAGAAATGAGAGAAAAAGAAAAGAAAAGGAAAGAAATAGGAATAAGAGGAAGAAAATAAGAGAGAAAGAGAAAAAGGAGAAATAGAAAGAAGAAGAAGAGAAAGAAAGAGGAGGAGGGGAAAAAGAGAAGAAAAGAGTGGAAATCATCAAGAACAAGAGCTAGATCATTTGGAATCCGGGTAAGGGTGTGAAACTCGATTATTCTATACATGTGTGTGATTATGTATGATTGTTGTGGTTGAAAAAAATTATGTTTGGTAAAGTTTTGAGTATATGTGGGTTTTAGGTCGAAAATGATAAAATGAGTAGAAATCGATGTTTTCACGGACGGAATTCGATATAATTTGTGTTATATGATCTCTATATGTGTATGAACTATTGCTATTAATTGTTTTGCTGATGGAAGTGATTTGGAGATGGAAATGGAGATTTTGGGGGTTTTGGAACAGTGTGCACGCAACAGAATTTTTCTGCATCTGGTGCAGAGCACCGGGCGAAAGGCCCTGAGCGCCGGGCGATGCGTCCTTTTCGCCGGGCGGTTTCGAGAGGCGCAGAGGTTCCAAGCTTCTGCCTCTTTGAATTATTTTGGGGGATTGGTTTCGCCTGTGCTTCGTCGGGCGAAGCAGAGGCGAAGCGTGTTTTGCCGGGCGGTGAGCATGCTTCGCCGGGCGGTTGGTTGCTTTTGGAAACAATTTTCTTTTTTTAAAAAAATTCATATCTTTCGAACCGTAATTCCGATTTAAGCATTATTTATATCATTGGAAAGCTATTGAGCTGTACTTTCTTATTATGATGGTTTGGAATTTGTTAGCTGATTAAATTATATCAGGAAATGTAAATAGTGTCGTTTTGTCGACTTTTGCCGTTTTAATGGTGTGTAAATGATGAAATGCTATTTGTTGTGGGTTGCAGTTAGTGATAAATACATTGTTTAAGTAAGTATCAATGTATGTGGTTTCGAGGGTATGATTAGTGTATGATATGGCGGCCTCTGTGGCGTAAATCCACAGAAAGATGAATGGTAAGGTATTGATTATCATGGGACTGCTATAATAGTAATATTTGGTGTGTGAATGGATTCCAATTGTGTTAGGATACTCATTGGGGTAGAATGGCTTATATGTCATTCCTAGTGAGGTATTAATGTTTTGGTCAAACGCATTAGGGTAGAATGACGTTGATGTCGTTCCAAGTGTGGTACTCACTGGGGTAGAATGACTATGTTGTCGTTCCTAGTGATGTACAATTGAGTTGTCGTGTCCACTGGGGTAGAATGACTATGTTGTCGTTCCTAGTGGGATACTCATTGGGGTAGAATGACTATGTTGTCATTCCTAATGAGGTGTGCACTGAGGTAGAATGACGTTGATGTCGTTCCTAGTGTGGTACTCACTGGGGTAGAATGACTATGTTGTCGTTCCTAGTGATGTACAATTGAGTTGTCGTGTCCACTGGGGTAGAATGACTATGTTGTCGTTCCTAGTGGGATACTCATTGGGGTAGAATGACTATGTTGTCATTCCTAATGAGGTGTGCACTGGGGTAGAATGACGTTGATGTCGTTCCTAGTGTGGTACTCACTGGGGTAGAATGACTATGTTGTCGTTCCTAGTGATGTACAATTGAGTTGTCGTGTCCACTGGGGTAGAATGACTATGTTGTCGTTCCTAGTGGGATACTCATTGGGGTAGAATGACTATGTTGTCATTCCTAATGAGGTGTGCACTGGGGTAGAATGACGTTGATGTCGTTCCTAGTGTGGTACTCACGGGGGTAGAATGACTATGTTGTCGTTCCTAGTGATGTACAATTGAGTTGTCGTGTCCACTAGGGTAGAATGACTATGTTGTCGTTCCTAGTGGGATATTCATTGGGGTAGAATGGCGATGTTGTCATTCCCAATGAGAGGTGTACTAGGGTAGAATGACTATGTTGTCATTCCTAGGGAGGTATGTATTGGGGAAGAATGACTATGCTGTCATTTCCAGTTATGTGATACGTGGTATTGTCGGGTCTTGATTGGATTGGTGAACTATGCATGATGTATATTTTTAGGTGGAATGGTAGAATGGTGAGAATGTGTTATGTGTATACTTTTGTGTTGAAATATATGATTATATGCATTTATATTATGGTTGTTTTTCTCACCCTTCTACTCGTTTTATAATGCTCTATGAGGCATTGCAGATTAGAGTTGTTGGAGGTCCTTTGTGAAGATTTGTGTCTTCACCCTTTTTGTGTCGGTCGGCTCTGATATGTGACACCGGGTAGCTAGGGTGGCCGTTTGTGTTTATTGTGTACTATGTATATGTATCTTTTGGCTAGTACATGTACAACTTGGTGTATAACAAACTTTTTACATGATATATGTATTTATGTTAATCAGATTTTAGATTTTCCGCTTTAATTCTAATTTCTGAAAATGTGGGTGTAAGGAACGAAGTTTCCTCGGTTGATTGCTACCCCACTGTTGCATATCTGTATGGGCAGGTGTTGTATGAATTGTTTGGTTTCAAGTTGATGTGACCCTTGGTCTATGCCATGTTTTTAAATATACTCTGATCAAATTTCGAATTTTTCTTGTATTGCTATAAATGCATGATTTATTTGGGGGTGTAGATTGGGGGCGTCACATTAAGTGGTATCAGAGCCAGTCCGTGTCAGTTGTGTCAGTCCCTGTTGGTCTTTGTGGTTCGGCGAGCGTTTTGTTTAACCATAGTTGCTGTTATTGGAAATGAACAGAATATGGCTCGGGCTGTGCAGGGTGTACCGAATGTTGCGTGTAATAATGAGTTCGGGATGAACGGACCGCTTATCTTCAAGGGAAGATATGATCCTGATGGTGCACAATTTTGGTTTGAGGAGGTTGAAAGAATCTTCCATGTGACGGATTGTGCTGAAGAGGATAAGGTGAGACTGGGTACTCACATGCTGGAAGAAGAAGCGGCTGATTGGTGGGTTAGTCTACGCCGACTGTTGGGAGTGGATGATGAAGAGGTTACTTGGTATTTATTTGGCCGAGAGTTTCGGAGGAGGTATTATCCGGAGGGTGTGAAGGAAAAGAAAGAGATTGAGTTTTTGGAACTAAACAAGGCAATATGTCTGTTGTTGACTACACTGCTAAGTTTGTGGAACTGGTGCAGTTTTATCCTCATTATCCGGAAGCGACTGTTGAATTTTCTAAGTGCGTGAAGTATGAGAACGGATTGCTACCGGAGATTAAACAGGCAATCGGTTATCAGAGGATTAGAATATTTTCTGATTTGGTGGACAGTTGTAGGAGTTACGAAGAGAATCGTAAGGTGCGTGCTACTCCCTATGAGAATGTGAATGACAGGAAAGGGAAACAACAGTCTCGTAGTGGGGGAGGAATGTCTAGTCCTCCGAGGTGTTACATTAAGTGTCACAAGTGTGGGGAAGTAGGACATCGTAAGTTGGATTGTAGGAGGGATAAACTGAAATGTTCTAATTGTGGAGGTTCGGGACATGTCGCAGCTGATTGTAAGAGAATTAGGATGAAGTGTTTCAGCTGCGGTGGAACAGGTCATATCAGTACGAGGTGTACGGAACCTAAGGGAGCTCAGACTGGTAGGAAGGTTGTTGCATTGGTAGGAGATGAGACTACTAGTGGGGATCGTCTGACTCAAGGTACTTGTTTTATTAATAGTACGTCTTTATTTGCTATTATTGGTACTAGAGCGACTCATTCGTTTATTTCGTATGAGTGCGCGGAGAGTTTGAATTTGTTGTTGTCTTCTTGGAGTAGTAAGATGGTTATCGATACTTTTGTCTAGGGGTTGTTAATTACTTCTTGGGTTTGTTTAATTTGTTCTTTGACCGTTTATGGTAAATGATTTGGGATGGATTTGGTGTGTTTACAGTTGAAAGGATTAGAATGAGATAAGTGGGGGAGAAGCTGGTACTTCTCCGTGTTGTTTCAGGTGTAGAGCACTGGCTCAGTGTGTTGTAAATTGCAAGATTATAAGTTTGGTTTCTGGTTCAAGAAGGGGTGCGGAGGTAAGGATTATGTCAACTAAGGATTTGTGCCTTAGGTAGTTTTGTGTATAGGATGTAAAGAATGCTATTATAGTTTGGTGGAGACGGTTTATGCCTCATCATGATTGTCGCATGTTTATTGATAAATTGAGGAACTGATCACCCTTAATCTCTTGTTGAAGCAGACGGCAATTATGTTGGATGGAATGGACGTGTCTTTCCGGCTTTGATAGTGGTGCGGAATGGATTACTTGAAAGGTAAGGAGTTGGTTACAGATTGTTTTGGTGAGTTGATGAAGATTCTTATATCAGAGGATAAGATGGATTAGAGGTTCTGGTATGTGGTTAAGTTGAGAAGTCATTAAGAGTCCTTTTTAGTTGTTTGTTGCGATAAATCGGAATTTGGATTGTCAAGAGAATGAATTGTGTATGGAGTACGGACAGTAGTATAGGGTTACGATTGAGATTAAGTGTTCATTTTCAGGATTAAGTAACTGGAATGGTTTGGTTGAGTTTGACTAGAATTACAATTGTTGGAATGTTTGATAAGAATGGTGATTTGTTTAAGTGGAGGCTTCAGAACGACCTTATGTGAAAGGTTATATTGATATAATCGGAAGTAGATACGGTGTTCCTATGGGAGGTTCCAAAGTTAGTTAAGAATATTATAAACTTTTTGGACTTTTGTTGGTTATTACCGAAGGGTATGGAAGAATTTTCCAAGATTAGTGCTTTCGTTACTTCAGTGACTTGCAAAAAGGGAAGTCGATTATTTGGGATGCATCTTTGATGAGTTTAGTCAATGTGTTAATGCAAGAAAGTAAAGTCGTGGCTTGTGTCTTTCGACATTTGAGGATTCGAGGAAGGATCAGTACTATTGTGGAAGTGGTTGTAGTTGTATTATGTTGGATTATTGGAAGTATTATCCTTATGATTCTAGGTTCGAAGTGTTTGGTAATTATAAGAATATTGAGTATTGAATTGGTTTGGCTTATCCTTTGGGGAAAAATTATTGTAGTGACTAAGGAGTTAAGTCAGAAGTTTCTAGGTATGTCTTTTTTGGTGGTCCGAGAATTAGAGTTGTCCGGGCAGTTCAGAGGCTTGTGTCTGGTGTGGGAGATAACACGAAAGAATGTGTGACTGAAATATTAAAAGTGAACGGTGGTTTGGTGAGTATGCGAGAGAGTTAGACTTTGGGCTTGAGATTGGGAGACTTGGTAGTTACAAGTCATCAGAGTGCGCAGCGGAAGCGTGATGTGGCACATTTCGTATATGCGTGTGTGACTTGTAAGAGTTTTTAGGTGAAACATTGGAAATCTGTAGAAATGATGAGACTAATGGACGTTTCGGAATGGAAGTGTTAGGTGAAAGGTTTAAATATTATTCATGGGCTACTATGTAGAAGAATGTTTTGGTTATATGTTCGATTGGGAATCGTAGCATTGTTGTAATAATGTTGTGTGACAAGGATGTTGGTATTCGGGTTTTGTAGAGGTTGTGGAATTGATGTTGAGTCGTGGAACTTGTGTTCTTGTTTGTGTTGTTGTCTCGTTCCATTGTGTTGGTTCGAGTGCGAGTAGCTAATTCCTGTGTGAGGAATTAGAGGTGGGTTACCTACGGTGAGGGTAACGATCCTGTTGTGTTTCGGTTCGAAAGTGAACCTGTGAGTTGTGTTCTGGGTATTCCTTGAGTTGTGAGTTGGTCGTCAAGTGCATTGTATGGGCTTTGCATCTTGTCGGCGTTGTTGTCGTGTCGTTTTCATATCTGCGGTTAGCAAGGTGGTTTGTCAGTGGTGTTATTCGTGGTGCGCCTTTTGTTGGCATGTTTGTTTGGTCGGATGCGAGGGCCATGTTTGGAGTTGTTAGGTTTGGCTTTATTTTCGAGGACGAAAATTTCCAAGTGGGGGAGAGTTGTAACGCCCCGGTTTTGATCATTTTATTTAATCGAGTCGATTTAATTATTTTGAATGTTAAATTATTCTATTTATGACTTTGGTGTGATATTATGCTTTTATGCTATGTTATGATGTATTATCTCGTTGAGAGCGTTTTCGGGAATTTTTGGGCTTAAGGGCATTTTGGTCATTTTATAACTATTAATGAGTTAGAGAAAATTAAAGAAGTAATTTGTAGAGAAAATATTATGTAGACAGAGAAAATAAGAGAATTGGGAGAGAAATAGAATTATGTGGTAAAAATAGAAATGAGAGAAAAAGAAAAGAAAAGGAAAGAAATAGGAATAAGAGGAAGAAAATAAGAGAGAAAGAGAAAAAGGAGAAATAGAAAGAAGAAGAGAAAGAAAGAGGAGGAGGGGAAAAAGAGAAGAAAAGAGTGGAAATCATCAAGAACAAGAGCTAGATCATTTGGAATCCGGGTAAGGGTGTGAAACTCGATTATTCTATACATGTGTGTGATTATGTATGATTGTTGTGGTTGAAAAAAATTATGTTTGGTAAAGTTTTGAGTATATGTGGGTTTTAGGTCGAAAATGATAAAATGAGTAGAAATCGATGTTTTCACGGACGGAATTCGATATAATTTGTGTTATATGATCTCTATATGTGTATGAACTATTGTTATTAATTGTTTTGCTGATGGCAGTGATTTGTAGATGGAAATGGAGATTTTGGGGGGTTTTGGAACAGTGTGCACGCAGCAGAATTTTTCTGCATCTGGTGCAGAGCGCCGGGCGAAAGGCCCTGAGCGCCGGGCGATGCGTTCTTTTCGCCGGGCGGTTTCGAGAGGCGCAGAGGTTCCAAGCTTCTGCCTCTTTGAATTATTTTGGGGGATTGGTTTCGCCTGTGCTTCGCCGGGCGAAGCAGAGGCGAAGCGTGTTTCGCCGGGCGGTGAGCATGCTTCGCCGGGCGGTTGGTTGCTTTTGGAAACAATTTTCTTTTTTTAAAAAAATTCATATCTTTCGAACCGTAATTCCGATTTAAGCATTATTTATATCGTTGGAAAGCTATTGAGTTGTACTTTCTTATTATGATGGTTTGGAATTTGTTAGCCGATTAAATTATATCGGGAAATGTGAATAATGTCGTTTTGTCGACTTTTGCCGTTTTAATGGTGTGTAATTGATGAAATGCTATTTGTTGTGGGTTGCAGTTAGTGATAAATACATTGTTTAAGTAAGTATCAATGTATGTGGTTTCGAGGGTATGATTAGTGTGTGATATGGCGGCCTCTGTGGCGTAAATCCACAGAAAGATGAATGGTAAGGTATTGATTATCATGGGACTGCTATAATAGTAATATTTGGTGTGTGAATGGATTCCAATTGTGTTAGGATACTCATTGGGGTAGAATGGCTTATATGTCATTCCTAGTGAGGTATTAATGTTTTGGTCGAACGCATTAGGGTAGAATGACGTTGATGTCGTTCCTAGTGTGGTACTCACTGGGGTAGAATGACTATGTTGTCGTTCCTAGTGATGTACAATTGAGTTGTCGTGTCCACTGGGGTAGAATGACTATGTTGTCGTTCCTAGTGGGATACTCATTGGGGTAGAATGACTATGTTGTCATTCCTAATGAGGTGTGCACTGGGGTAGAATGACGTTGATGTCGTTCCTAGTGTGGTACTCACTGGGGTAGAATGACTATGTTGTCGTTCCTAGTGATGTACAATTGAGTTGTCATGTCCACTGGGGTAGAATGACTATGTTGTCGTTCCTAGTGGGATACTCATTGGGGTAGAATGACTATGTTGTCATTCCTAATGAGGTGTGCACTGGGGTAGAATGACGTTGATGTCGTTCCTAGTGTGGTACTCACTGGGGTAGAATGACTATGTTGTCGTTCCTAGTGATGTACAATTGAGTTGTCGTGTCCACTGGGGTAGAATGACTATGTTGTCGTTCCTAGTGGGATACTCATTGGGGTAGAATGACTATGTTGTCATTCCTAATGAGGTGTGCACTGGGGTAGAATGACGTTGATGTCGTTCCTAGTGTGGTACTCACTGGGGTAGAATGACTATGTTGTCGTTCCTAGTGATGTACAATTGAGTTGTCGTGTCCACTAGGGTAGAATGACTATGTTGTCGTTCCTAGTGGGATATTCATTGGGGTAGAATGGCGATGTTGTCATTCCCAATGAGAGGTGTACTAGGGTAGAATGACTATGTTGTCATTCCTAGGGAGGTATGTATTGGGGAAGAATGACTATGCTGTCATTTCCAGTTATGTGATACGTGGTATTGTCGGGTCTTGATTGGATTGGTGAACTATACATGATGTATATGTTTAGGTGGAATGGTAGAATGGTGAGAATGTGTTATGTGTATACTTTTGTGTTGAAATATATGATTATATGCATTTATATTATGGTTGTTTTTCCCACCCTTCTGCTCGTTTTATAATGCTCTATGAGGCATTGCAGATTAGAGTTGCTGGAGGTCCTTTGTGAAGATTTGTGTCTTCACCCTTTTTGTGTCGGTCGGCTCTGATATGTGACACCAGGTAGCTAGGGTGGCCGTTTGTGTTTATTGTGTACTATGTATATGTATCTTTTGGCTAGTACATGTACAACTTGGTGTGTAACAAACTTTTTACATGATATATGTATTTATGTTAATCAGATTTTAGGTTTTCCGCTTTAATTCTAATTTCTGAAAATGTGGGTGTAAGGAACGAAGTTTCCTCGGTTGATTGCTACCCCACTGTTGCATATCTGTATGGGCAGGTGTTGTATGAATTGTTTGGTTTCAAGTTGATGTGACCCTTGGTCTATGCCATGTTTTTAAATATACTCTGATCAAATTTCGAATTTTTCTTGTATTGCTATAAATGCATGATTTATTTGGGGGTGTAGATTGGGGGCGTCACACACAACACATCATAACAACATACATTGATATTCAATAAAACAATGTATTTTACTACACAACAACATCATTAATTACGCATCGGAGTCTAGTCTAAAACAATGCACATATTTGCCATAGGGCCACAACCCATCATCACAACATTTCATCATGTATATTCACATTGTAACGCCCCGATTTTGATTATTTCCCAAATATGTGGAGTATTTTATTTTAATTTGATGATAAATTATTTTAATTGTGAATTTGGTGTGTTATGATATTTGACCGTTTTGAGAGTTTTCGGGGAAATTAGTGTGGAGGGTATTTTAGACTTTTCTCAATTATTGATAAGTTAGAAATTAAGTGGAATTAGAATTTGTGAGAAAAATGAATTAATTGATTGTTTGGAAAATGAGAGAAAAAAAATAGTAAGAAAAGGGAATTAGAGAAAAGAAGAAGAGAAAGAAAGAGGAGGAAGAGAAAAGAAGAGGAAAAGAGGAAAACTAGGAAAATTCATCAAGATCAATCACATAGCAAGTTGGAATCCGGGTAAGGGTGTGAAATCTTGTTATCTTAGAAATGTGTATGATTATGTATGATTGTATTGTTGATTTTGTTGATTTTCATGAGTTTTGGGGTATAAACCCATTGGTGTAGAAAATGGTAGAAATCGATGTTTTCGCGGATAGAAATCGATATAATTTGTGTTGTATAATCTCCATATGTTTATGAATCATTGCTATGAGTTGTTTTGCTGTTGGAAGTGATTTGGGGGAGAAAATGGAGATTTTGGGGGGTTTTGGAACAGTGAAAACGAAGCAGAATTTCTGCTTCTGGTGCAGAGCGTCGGGCGAAAGGCCCAGAGCGCCGGGCGGTTCGAGCCTTCGCCGAGCGAAATTGGGAGGCGCGAGGGTGCCAAGCTACTGGTTTGGTTCACGTTTGGGGGAATTTCCTTCGCCCCTTCTTCGCGGGGCGAAGCGAAGGCGAAAAGGAAGCGTCGCCGCGCGAAACAATCCTGTCGCCGGGCGCTTTCGTTTTTTTTATAATTCCCATTTCTTTTAAAAATTCATAATTCTCGAACCGTATTTCCGATTTAGGCGTTCTTTATCTCGTTGGAAAGCTATTAAGCTGTACTATATGATCATGATGATTGGAAATTGTTAGCCGATTAAATAAGTCGGAAAAGTCGGGAATAGTGTTATTTAGCGACTTTTACCGTTTTGACTGTGTGTTTGAATGCGAATCATACAATAGTGCATTGATGTGAATGTATATAGATTGTATGTGATTATATGAGATGAATGCATGAATATATTGTGAATATGTATGCATTTCAAGAATGTCTTGAGTCATTTTGCATGTGAAGAATAATGAAGTACATTCTTGTGTTGAGCGATTCTAATGAGAATCCGTGGTAACATCGTGTGCCTATGTGAGGTGTGAGCGATGGTTACAAATGATTGTGTGCCCATGTAGGGTGTGAGCAATCAGATCGTGTGCCCGCGTGTGGGGTGTGAGCGATCGGGTCGTGTGCCCAGGTGGGGTGTGAGCGATCCATAAACATTGTGTGCCCATGTGGGGTGTGAGCAATGGGTGAACATCGTAGGCCCGACGGGGAGTTACTTCGGTAACGAGCGATGGTTCCAGCAGAAGTTCCTGAGTGAACTTGAGATGATTGAGTCGGTACCCGCATTGCATTTGCATAGAGTCGTGAGTCGGTCTCTATGATTTGCATTTATCATCTTTATAATGATGTGTTGTTGAGTAAACATAATTGTGTATGTTTATGTGGAATGATTGGGAATTGTGAAATTATGCATGATGAATATGCTTGGTGGATATATATATATATATACATTGTGATGTATACGGGTGAGTTTGGGTGAATTGTGGTGAGAATGTGGAATATGTGTATTTTTATGCTAAGATATATATATATATATAATTCTAGGCATTGTTATTATGATAATATTTCTCACCCTTCTGCTGTTTTATAATGCTCTATGAGGCATTGCAGAGTAGGTATGCTGGAGGTCTTTTTGTGGAGCGTGTCTTCATTCTTTTGGTCGGTTGGTTCTGATATGTAGCACCGGGTAGCTAGGATGTATATTATTCTTTTGTGATACATTTGTACATGTATCTTGTGGATAAATGTTGATGTAAACATGAATTATGTTGGTGGATAATACTTGGTGAAGTATATATCTCTGTATATATGTTTGAATGTGGTTCAATGTTTAGATTTTCCGCTTTTATTCTAAATATTGAAATGTGGGTGTAAGGACAAAGTTCCTCTGTTGCAAAGTTACCCCACTGTTGCATATCAATGTTTTGAGCAGGTGTTGTATGTTGTAAAAATGTGAATGATGTGACATGCCTCTTTTATGCCATGTTATAATTATACTCTGACGAAATTTTTAATATGTGCCTAAATGATTATTTGATTATTTGGGGGTATAGAAAGGGGGTGTTACACACATCATATAACGGTCTACAAGCTACACGTTACATGTCACAAGCATATATCATGCTAACACATCAATCGCACACATTGTACGCGATAAAAACCCGACAAGCCAACACTTTTCCAAAACCACGACCTAAATAATTCATCTACTGCCCTCCAAACCATTTTTAATAGAAATAGCTTTTCATTAGCTTTCCAACGCTTCGAACGGCGACCAAAGCGGACTTACGATTTGAAAATTACGACGAAAACAAAATTGGAAAATATCATATTCGCCCCAGTATTCGCTAGGCGAATCCTAGCGAACCAAGGCAGTGGAAAACAGTCATAAAGTTCGCCAGGCGAACCATCTAGCGAACATTCGCCCGTTCCTTCGCTGGGGTTCGCTAGGCGAACCCGCGAAACCCAGAATTCGCAGCAGCGTCAACCTAGGTCATATGGGACCAAAATACATCATTTTTACCACCCAAACCCTTCTAATTCATACCAGAACAACCAAAACATGTTTAGACATAATCAACGAGTATTCTACGCGGTTTATATCGAATTTCATCCGTGAAAACATCGATTTCTATCAATTGCTCCTAATTTGAATCGATACAAAAAGTCGCGAAACCACCAAAACAATTACAACAAACAACACATATACATACACAAGCAAGATATAATTGAAACTTCTCACCCTTACCCGATTATTCGCACTCGAAACGGAGTTCCCGCGATTTTCCTCTTTTCTCCTCTTTTCTCTCCTCTTCCTTTCCTTCCCTTCTCTTTCTTTCCTTTTTCTTTCTTTTTTCTCTTTTTCTTTCCACTTTCTATTTATATAAAATATCTAAACCCCTAAAAGACTATTTTACCCCTCAAACTCAAATATCTCGCAAACGCTCTCAAAACGCGATAAAACTTAAACATCGATGAAATATATTTCGGGAAATAAAAGTTGAAAAGAAATTATAATTTAATACAATTATTTTATCCATCAGAGAAATTAACCAGTTAACTCAATTAGCAGGTAAAATACAATAAATTCACACATTTCACCAAATTCACATAAATGAAATAAATAAATGGAATTAAACAAATCGGGGCGTTACAATTCACAGCTCGGAAGCTGAATCAAAATAGAAATCAAGTTAACAGCTAAACTAAATTGTTATCTTTTCAATTCCAACCAAAGACAGCAACATACAGATATAGATACGGAATCCAAAGGTCGGTTAATTAGTTCAGTTGAGTTGTTGATGTTTTGGGATGCATGTCCACACTGTCTTTTGTTTCTTACATATTTGCATATAAGAAAGTGGGTATGACACAGTTCTAATTTAAGAAAGAGCAAAGAAAAACATCAAAATCTAATACTATTTTTCGATGGTTATCATCGACCAAATGACAATTTAATACATATTTGTAAATTGATATTCAAAAAAAAAGAATTGTTATAGAAACAAATCTAAAAGAAATTAAAACTTTAGGAAACAAGGACATTCATAACTAGCCAACAAGACATCTCTAAAGTGAGAAGAGTTTTTTCTTTAATGAAAGCCTTGACAAAACCATTGACACAGCATCAGAAGCATACACATTTGTCAAATCAACTCCTTTAGTCATACGCCTTCTCAAGAGCACTATTGTTTGTTTATTTATTTTGCAACTATAAAAGAATGTGCTTTCTCAAGAGCACTATTGTTTGTTTATTTATTTTGCAAAACCAAGAACAGAGTAAATCCAAAATTGTACAAGACAATGTTGTCAATCATAGACAGTAGAAAAAACATTTTGTTCAATTTCCTCTAAGCAATAGTGCTTTAGCCCTACTATAGTCACTTCATTTCCAATTCCACTTCCATACACCAACAGCTAAAAACAATTTAAATCTCACATTCAAGATAAACTTTTAACATTACTAACTTGTCACCAATGTTACAAAGATTATTCTCATCCTCTCTTTTTTTCATTCTCACCCTCTCGTATCTCTCGCACTCTCACCTCTCGTATGCACCTCTCTTGCACGGTCTATTAGAGTAGACATCTTGTTGGTTCAACTCTACAAACCTCTTTTTCAATTCCCCATTTATCCATTTATCCAAAAGCTCTTGATAAGAGTAGTGATTCAAGTGTTCAAGTGTATCATAAAATTTTCCAAAACACGAGCTCACCATAGATTTTTCACATGATATAGAACAACGTTGCAACCATTAAAAATTTCATCCTTACTTATCTAGAGAATCAAATTAAACTAGTCTAAAAATTTATTGCACAATTTAAAAAAAAAAAATTCATATAGTTTCAGCATAGTCAAAGTTTAGCGGAAAAGAACAACCTTCTATAAAAAAAATACGAAGTTACTTGAATTAAAGTTCAAAATTCAAACAACAACAGCAACAAATGATCTATAAACATAACTACATTGGTCAAGAACACATAAAATCCAAACACCAATTGACATAAAAAAGCAAAAGAGAATATTTTCTTAAGTATCCAACGAAATTAAGAGGATAACCAATACTTCAGCTTGTATAATAATATAACATCAAACCTTGTGAAATTATTCACAGCTCGGAAGCTGAATCAAAATAGAAATCAAGTTAACAGCTAAACTAAATTGTTATCTTTTCAATTCCAACCAAAGACAGCAACATACAGATATAGATACGGAATCCAAAGGTCAGTTAATAGTTCAGTTGAGTTGTTGATGTTTTGGGATGCATGTCCACACTGTCTTTTGTTTCTTACATATTTGCATATAAGAAAATCGGTATGACACAGTTCTAATTTAAGAAAGAGTAAAGAAAAACATCAAAATCTAATACTATTTTTCGATGGTTATCATCGACCAAATGACAATTTAATACATATTTGTAAATTGATATTCAAAAAAAATAATTTGTTATAGAAACAAATCTAAAAGAAATTAAAACTTTAGGAAACAAGGACATTCCTAACTAGCCAACAAGACATCCCTAAAGTGAGAAGAGTTTTTTCTTTAATGAAAGCCTTGACAAAACCATTGATACAGCATCAGAAGCATACACATTTGTCAAATCAACTCCCTTCAATTGTGTGCAGTTTTCAACCACGTGCATCACTCCCTTTTCCGTGACACTACAACCTCTAAGTGATAGATGTAAAAGTCCACAACAACTCTTTGAGATCTGATAGAGTGTTTTATCATCGACACTTGTATCTGATAAGTTCAACACCTCCAATTGGGGAACTACAAAGTTCATTTTAAGTCGTCTCAATTCCATACAGTAGGTCAAGTTCAAATGTCTAAGCTTAGAACATCTACTTAGAACTTGACAAATACTATTTTCAGTTATGTTATAGCAATAACTTAAATCAAGATGCTGCAAATTGGGAAAAATGGAAGCAAACGATATGATGTCTTTATTTTTTATAAAGGAATTGTGAGCCAAACATAGAAACTTTAATTGAGGGTATACTTCAAAATCCTTCAAAGAATTATAAATCTCTACACCTTCTCTTCCAAAGCCTAACCTTTCCATTGTAATCTCAGTAAGTGAATGACAATTTCTAATGAGTGCAAACAAGGCTGATTTTGTGAGATTCAAACAATTACAAAGTTTTATAGAGACCAAACCAAGAAACAAAGATATTTGGGCAATATGAAGATCCTTTAAGAAATCAGCTTGATGCAAATCCAAATGTTGTATCCCCTGACATTTGGATAACAAAGAATAAATTCCATCATAACTATAGCCGGTACAATTATTGAGAACAAAGCTCTTCAAAGGGAGACCTTCTTTGGCAATAGAGTAGAGCAAATCATCTGAGATATGCGAATAACAGAACTTAAGAATATTCAAACCCTTCAAACTCACAAAGGAATCAATGTAGTGTGTAGTATCACAGTTTGCATCCTTTAGCTCAATATTGAAAATAGATAAAGATTTCAATGTTGGTCTGTTACGGAGAGCCAAAGCAATGGTTGAGTTGAGATGGCGAGAGCCGAAGCAGAGGTGAAGGGAATTAAGGTTGGGGAATCGATGGAAGAAACGAGGGAGAAGATGGGAAGGATGATCGGAAATAGTGATAGAAAAAATGAGTCTATTGGTGATGGAGAGAAACTGTTTAGAGACGAGAGATAGAGATTTAAAGTAGAGTTTCTGTTTCTTTTCAGTTTCACCGTCGCCGCTGTTGATGATGAATTTGAAGACATGCTCCCAGCACTCATCAGGTAAATAAAATTGGGGTTGAGATTTGAGACAAGTTTTCTTTCTCTTTATCTTAGTGAGAAAGAAGGGTGATTTGTGAAAACTTTTCTTCTTTCTATTCATATTGAACAAGACGGCACACGATGAACAAAGATGAAAGCTTTATTATGTGCCGCCACTTATTTGAAGACTAGGTTACAAACAAGGATTATAAACCCCTTAAGAGAAACCTAATTTTTGGGCTTTCAATATTAATGAATATAAATTTTATGAAATTTTTAGAAAAAATAAAGTTTTGAACTTTTTAATCAAATAACCTTTGAGTTAAAAAAAAA
The DNA here is from genome assembly GCA_022829125.1 of Lathyrus tuberosus. Taxonomy (NCBI): domain Eukaryota; kingdom Viridiplantae; phylum Streptophyta; class Magnoliopsida; order Fabales; family Fabaceae; genus Lathyrus; species Lathyrus tuberosus. The sequence goes on along the minus strand of JALAZF010000529.1, from coordinate 3,111,183 downwards.
TCGAATAACCTATTTCTCTTAAAAAAATACTCTTGTACTAATCCTATTACGTTCCAAAACAATTCCAAAAAAAAATAAAAACAAAAAATAAATATTTTAATTTATACAAATACTCCCTCCGTCCCAAATTAAAAGACGTTTTTGAGTTTTTTCACACAAATTAAGAAACTTAATTATTACTTTTTAGAAAAGACAAATTATGTATAACTTTACAGTAATGCCCCTCATAATTATATAGAAGAGAGAAATTAAAAGAGTTGAAAGAATAAATAATAATAAATATTTGAGGGTATATTGGGAAAGATGTCATTTATATTGCATTGGGAATGTAAAGTGACTTATAATTTGGGACAAATTTTTTTGACAAAGTGACTTATAATTTGGAACGGAGGGAGTAGTTTACTTAATACTGAACAACAATCAAATTGACGATTACTATCTGAGAACATTGTTTAATACGTATTTATATGATTATACAAAAAAAATAATTAAATTAATAAAGCCTAAAAATAATGCATAAAAATTCCTTCCCACGCGTACACAAAAATAATAAAGCCTAAAAATAATGCATAAAAATTCCCTTCCACGTGTACAATCACATAAAAATGTGCACGTTGATTTTGTCAATTTTTCAATTATTAATTATTTAGTTTAGATTAAAAATATTAAAAATTATTTATAATTGATTTTATGTGATTATAAATATTTATTAACATTTTTTCTATTTTAAAAATCAGTTTTTGATTCTTCTATGTTAAATTTTTTATTTTTTTTATCCCCTTAACCTTACACATGTGATAATAATGACTATGTCTAAGTTAACATAACTTTAATACTATGTTTGATGAAGTGTTTCAAACTACTATGTCTAATGATCATATATTTATGTTTTAGGATGTCTGATGAGCATATCTTTGAGGTAAGACACCTTGAAAACTAAGCTGACAAATTTTCAGTAGACTTGAAGGAGCATATTTGTTCATGCAGAAGATGGGATCTGTCAGACCTACCTTGTGTTCACGCACTGTCAACTATGAAAAGTAGGAACTATAAAATTGATGACTACATTCTAGATTATTACAGAAAAGCAAGATATATGGAAGTGTATAAACATGCTATTTTTCCAGTTAATGACTCAAATCTTTGGGTAAGGACTGAGTATCCAAATGTGCAACCACCCAAATATAGGAAGATGCCTGGAAGGCCAAAAAAAAGAAGGAATTTAGAGCAGGGTGAGATTGATGGTTTAGACAGAAAAATGAGAAGGACTGATTTCAATGTTAAGTGTAGCAGATGTAAGAAACCAGGTCACATCAAGCTTACTTGCAAGGTGACACCATCTAGCCAACAACCATCAACACAAGCTTCACAAGGAGTCACTCATGAATCCCAACACCCATCAAAGTAGCTATCCCAACAACCATCAACACAAGCTTTACAAAGAGTCGGTCATGCATCCCAACAAGTTACACAAGGAGCCAATAATGCATCCCAACAATCATCTGATGGAAGGGCAGCAAAACAACCAATTAAGAGGGGCTAATCATCTACTTCAGCATCTCAAGCATCTCATGGAAGGGCCAAGAAGTTACCAATCAGTAGGCCAACTAAGCATTTTATACCACTAGGACCTACCACAAGACTGAGTGCAGCCAGGACTGTTGTTGGCCCAACAAGAAGGAGATCAACACCAACTAAGAGATCAACACCAACTTGGAAAATTTAGTTTAAGTCTGTGGCATTTTGTAATGTTCACTTAATTAGTTTAGTTTTAACCTTTAGCATTTTGTTATGTTCACTTTGTTATCTGTTATCTGTCACAAGCTATGTGTAACACCCCCTCTCTATACCCCCAAATCATCACATAATCATTTAGGCACATATTAAATATTTCGTCAGAGTATAATTATAAACATGGTATAAAAGAGATATGTCACATTATACTTTAAATTAAAACATACAACACCTGTTCAACAGTTGATATGCAACAGTGGGGTAACTTTGCCACATAGGAACTTAGTCCTTACACCCACATTTCAATATTTAGAATAAAAGCGGAAAATCTAAACATTGAATAACAACCAACATACATACATATATATACATATCATCAAGTATTATCTGCCAACATCATTCATGTTTACATAAACATTCATCCGCAAGATACATATACAAATGTATCACAAAAGAATCATATACATCCTAGCTACCCGTGCTACATATCAGAGCCAACCGACCAAAAGAATGAAGACACGCTCCACAGAAAGACCACCAGCATACCTACTCTGCAATGCCTCATAGAGCATTATAAAAAAGCAGAAGGGTGAGAAATATTATCATAATAACAATGCATATAATTATATATATCTTAGCATAAAAATACACATATTCCACATTCTCACCACAATTCACCCAAACTCACCCGTATACATCACAATGTATATATATATATATCACCAAGCATATTCATCAGGCATGCTTTCTCCATTCTCAATCATTTCACATAAACACACACATTCATGTTTATTCATCAATACACAAATACAAAGATGATAAATGCAAATCATAGAGACCAACTCACGACTCTATGCAAATGCAATGCGGTACCGACTCAATCATCATTAGTTCTCTCAGGAACTCTACTGGAACCATCGCTCGTTACCAATGTAACTCCCCTTCGGGCCTACGATGTTCACCCATTGCTCACACCCCACATGGGCACACAATGTTTATGGATCGCTCACACCCCACACAGGCACACGACCCGATCGCTCACACCCCACTTGGGCACACGATCGTCAATAATCATCGCTCACACCCCACCTGGGCACACGAGGTTATAGCGGATTCCCTCTGGAACCAATCTGTCGCTCACACCCCACATGGGCACACGAAGTTTATGGATCGCTCACACCCCACATGCGGGCACACGATCCGATTGCTCACACCTCACCTAGGCACACAATCTTTTGTAATCATCGCTCACACCTTACATAGGCACACGAAGATACAACGGATTCTCGTTAGAATCTCTCAACACAAGAATGTACTTCATTATGCCTCACATGAAAAACCAAAGATTACATCCAATCCCTCCAACGGCAAACACACTAAATCCATCTCAAAGTCTTTACCATAAATGGTTAAAGGACAACTTAGACAAACCAAAGAAGTAGTTACTGACCCCATTGCTGGAGTATCAATAACCATCTCAAAACCCATCAAAGACAACGCAAGATTCAAACGCTTCGCGCACTCAGACGAAATAAACGAATGAGTCGCTCCCGTATCAATAACAGCAACTAAAGGTGTACTATAAATAAAGCATGTACCTTTAATCAAACGGTCTGCACTAGTGGTCTGAGTCCCCGCCAATGCAAACACCTTTCCGCCCGCTTGAGCTTGTTTCGGCTTAGTACACTTAGTACTAATGTGACCCACTTCTCCACAGTTAAAACACTTCACCATATTCCTCCTACACTCAGCAGTAGAATGCCCAATACCTCCACAGTTAGAACATCTCCCAACGGCCTTCCTACACTCAGTTGCTTTATGACCCATTCCACCACAATTGAAACACTTAATGAACCCAGAACTTCCTCCTCTAGATCTCTTATCAAAGTTTCCCTTATATTTACCCTTATCAGCGGGGGTCACATAAGGTCCACTTCTAGCTTGCTGTTTCCCTCTCCTCTCATTCACACTCTTGTAATGTGTAGAACGAGCTTTGCTATCTTCCTCGAAGATTCTACAACATTCAGTCAAATCCGAAAACCTCCTAATCCTTTGATATCCCACAGCTTGCTTAATCTCAGGACGCAAACCATTCTCATATTTAATACACTTTGAGAACTCAGCAGTAATCGCAGCATAATGAGAATGAAATTGAACCAATTCCACAAACTTAGCAGTATAGTCCACCACTGACATACCACCTTGTTTCAATTCCAGGAATTCCATCTCTTTCTTCCCTTTCACACTTTCAGGGTAATACTTCAGCAAAAACTCGGTACGAAATAATTCCCAAGTTACCTCTTCATTATCCACCTCAAGAATTTCACGCATACCGACCCACCAATCGTCGGCTTCTTCCCTCAGCATGTGAGATCCAAGCCTCACCTTATTCTCTTCCGCACAATCCATGACTCTGAAGATTCTTTCAATCTCTTTCAGCCAAAGTTGAGCACCATCAGGATCAAATCTTCCTTTGAAGACCGGTGGTTGATTCTTCCTGAACTCTTCATTAGCACTTACATTCGGCGCACCCTGCACCGCCCTAGCCAGTGCTTCCATAGCAGCAGCCATCGCATTATCGTTTCTACCAGCCATATTCTGATTACTCCCAAAAATAACAACAAAGGTTAAACAATAGTTCAACCAACACAACAACGAGACAGACACGACTGACTCAACCTTGGCTCTGATACCACTTAATGTAACACCCCCCTTTCTATACCCCCAAATAATCAAATAAATCATTTAGGCACGTATTGGAAATTTCATCAGAGTATAATTGTAAACACGACATAAAAAGGTATGTCACATTATGCTTGAAATTAAACACATACAACACCTGCTCACAAAGATATGCAACAGTGGGGTAACTTTCAAACAACAAAGGATCTCAGTCCTTATACCCACATCTCAATATTTAGAATAAAAGCGGAAACATCTAAAATATTGAATAACAACCACATATATACATCAACATATACATATATATACATCATGTTTATATACACAAATTCATCAGCAAGATACATATGCAAATGTATCACAATAAGATCAAAACGTCCTAGCTACCCGGTGCTACATATCAGAGCCAACCGACCAAAAAGGTATGAAGACACATTTCACAAAAGACCACCAGATACCTAATCTGCAATGCCTCGTAGAGCATCATAAAACAGCAGAAGGGTGAGAAATATTATCATAACAACAATGCATATAATCATATATCTCAACACAAAAGTATACACATAACGCATTCTCACCATTCTACCATTCCACATAAACATACATATTATATTCATTCTTCAATGCATCATTACAATGATACAATTCTTATCACAATTCATCACATCCCATTCAATATACATCGCAAGGCATATATATATATATATATATATATATATATATATATATTATATACAAAACCAAGCATATTCATCACAATGCTTATCATTCAACATAAACACATATATTCATGTTCATTCACCCATGCACAAATACAAGGATGACCAATGCAAATCATAGAGACCGACTCACGACTCTATGCAAATGCAATGCGGTACCGACTCATTTCATCTCAAGTTCAATTGAAGAACTTATTGGAACCATCGCTCGTTACTTAGTGTAACTCCCCGTCGGGCATACGATGTTCACCCATTGCTACCACCTCTCAAAAGGCTTACAATGTTTATGGATTGCTCCCACCTCTCAAAAGGCTTACAATCCGATTGCTCCCACCACTCAAAAGGCTTACAATCATTTGTAATCATCGCCCCCACCTCTCAAAAGGCTTACGACGTTACAACGGATTCATCTTAGAACCCCACAATGCAAGAATGCAATCATGATGCTTCACATACAACATGACTCATGACACTCTTGACATGCATAAATATTCACAATATAGTCATGCATTCATCACACACAACCCACATACATTCACATCAATTGTGCCAAACGGCAACCAAACGTTTTTACAAATAACCAAACAATTCGATTTACGGTTTACCGGAAAAGTCGGTTAAAAGTCGGCTAAAAATAATATTTTCCATCATCATCAAAAAGTACTCCTCCACAGCTTCGATTCGATATAAATAACACTTAAATCCGATAAACAACGAAGAAGATATATATATTTCAAAATAACGCGAAAACATAAACCGGAGGCCCGACACTACGAAACGGTTCGAAAATACTGTTCCAATTGGACCAGGTTTAGACCTCAAAACCATTTTTCCTAGAAAGAACATCTCGTTAGCTTCCCAACACTTCAAACGGGGGTCAAAACCGACTTACGGTTCAAGAGATATGAATTTCCGAAGTTTCCCCGACAAACCAGAATTTTCTGGTTCAGCACAGTATGTATCGATACATAAGCTTATGTATCAACGCATAGAGGCCACATGTATCGATACATAGCACGCATGTGTCGACGCATGCTGTAGTGAAAATGCTGTTTTCCTCAAATTTCTTCAGTATGTATCGATGCATAAGGGTTATGTATCGATACATAAATCATTTCGTATCGATACATAGCTGTTATGTATCGATTCATAGCCCTGTTTTTCTCAAAAAATCAGATTTCTCAATTTACACACTTGCTGTAACTTTTCCGAAATGCCCGAAACTCGACTAAATCGAACATTTTCACCGAAACAAACATATACGCGCAACCACCAAATACATACGAACAATTTAGAACACATAAACGAAATTTCTACGACGTTCGATTTTTCGATTAAATTTCAACCTTTCAAAAACCAGAATTTTCAAACATCACCAAATCGAATAAAAAGCACGCTATACGACAACCTAACCTTACTCGATACAACTACGTAATTTATATCGAATTCTAACCGTGAAAACATCGGTTTCTATCGATTTCCTACGATTCGACCTAAACGGAAACAACAACGGAAACATACCGAAAACTAACCGAAACATAACCAAACTTCATGAAACTTTAAACAGCAGCTCACATACATATAACCAACTAACACATGTATTTATACGACTTTTCGACTGTAAAAACATCGGTTTCTATCGATTTCGTCAAATACGGCATAAACGGAAACATATGGAAAACCAACCCAAACATCCACACAAAACATACATAATCATACACAAAGTTAGGATAACAATATTTCACACCCTTACCCGATTAAATCAACTCCGAAAGATTGATCTTGGTGATTTTCCACACTTTTCTCTTTGCTCTTCTCTTTTCTCCTTTTTCTCTCAAAATTCTGTTTTTCTCTCTTTCTCACCTCTAACTTTCTATTTCTATTCTTTTTCTTTCTTATACTTTTCTTTCTTTCTATTTCTTTATATTTTCTCAAAATATCTACTAACTAACTAACTATCATTAAATGTGAAATATCTAAAATACCCTCCAATCTAATATTTCCCGCAAACTCTCAAAAACGGTAAAATCACATAATATGCAAACATAACATATTCACACACCAATATCACAAATAACATAATTATTGCCCAATTAAATAAAATACTCCACCAAATAGAATCAATCAACACAAAAATGGAAATATCTAAATCGGGCTGTTACACCGATCGCTCACACCCCACACGCGGGCACACGATCCGATTGCTCACACCTCACCTAGGCACACAATCGTTTGAAATCATCGCTCACACCTCACATAGGCACACGACGATACAACGGATTCTCATTAGAATCGCTCAACACAAGAATGTACTTCATTATGCTTCACATGAAAAATGACTCAAGACATTCTTGAAATGCATACATATTCACAATATAATCATGCATTCATCTCATACAATCACATACAATCTATATACATTCACATTAATGCACTATTGTACGATTCGCATTCAAACACACGGTCAAAACGGTAAAAGTCGCTAAATAGCACTATCCTGACTTTTCGACATAATAAAATCGGCCAACAGTTTCCACACCATCATAATCACAAAGTACAGCTCAATAGCTTTCCAACGATATAACGAACGCCTAAATCGGAATTACGGTTCGAGAATTATGAATCTTTAAAAGAAACGAAAATTATAAAAAAAACGAAAGCGCCCGGCGACAGGAACGTTTCGCCCGGCGACGCTTCCATTTCGCCTTCGCTTCGCCCGACGAAGAAGGGGCGAAGGAAATTCCCCCAAATGTGAACCACACCAGTAGCTTGACACCCTCGCGCCTCTCAATTTCGCCCGGCGAAGGCACGCACCGCCCGGCGCTCAGGGCTTTTCGCCCAGCGCTTCACACCAGAAGCAGAATTTCTGCTTCGTTTTCACTGTTCCAAAAACTCCATTTTCTCCCCCAAATCACTTCCATCAGCAACACAATGAATAACAATGATTCATAAACATATGGAGATTGTACAACACAAATTATATCGATTTCTATCCGCGAAAACATCGATTTCTACCATTTTCTACACCAATGGGTTTATACCCCAAAACTCATGAAAATCAACAAAATCAACAATACAATCATACATAATCATACACATTGCTAAGATAACAAGATTTCACACCCTTACTCGGATTCCAAACTCGCTAATTGATCGATCTTGATGATTTTCCTAGTTTTCCCTAACTTTCTTCTCTTCTTTTCTCTTCTTCCTTTTTCTTTCTCTTCTTTTTCTCTAATTCTCTTTTCTATCTCTTTTCTTTCTTATCTCTTTTTTTTTTCCTTTCTATCTATTTTTCCACTCAAATACAATTAATTCATTTTCTCACAAAATTCCACACTTAATCATTTTTCCAACAATTATTAGTAAATTTCTAACTTACTAATAATTGAGAAATGTCTAAAATACCTTCCATTCTAATTTCCCCCGAAAACTCTCAAAACGGTAAAATAACATAACAGGTCAACATAACATATTACACACCAATTTCACAGATAAAATAATTTATCACTCAATTTAAATAAAAGACTCGACAAAATGGGAATAATTGGAATCGGGGCGTTACAACTCTCCCCACTTTAGAAATTTTCATCCTCGAAAATATTACCTGATTTAAACAACTCCGGATACGACTCTCGCATCCTACTCTCTAGTTCCCAAGTCATATTGCCTTCCGCAGCGCCTCCCCACGCTACCTTCACAAGCGCAATATCCTTGCCTCTTAGCTTCTTAACTTCACGATCCAGAATCCTAATCGGTAAAGCTTCAACCGTAAGGTTATCTCTCACTTCAACCTTATCCATAGGAATAACATGTAACGGATCCGGAACATACTTCCGAAGTTGCGAAACATGGAATACATCATGCAAATTGGAAAGATTCGGAGGCAACGCCACACGGTAAGCCACAACACCAACTCGTGCAGAAATCTGATACGGACCAATAAAACGAGAAGTCAACTTCTTCGACTTCAAAGCACGACCCACACCCGTAATTGGCGTAACTCTCAAAAACACATGGTCGCCTTCTTGAAACTCAAGATCTTTTCTTCTCTTGTCATGATAGCTCTTTTGTCTACTTTGAGAAGCTTTCATCTTCTCCCGAATAGACTTCACTTTCTCCGTCGTTTGTTGTACCATCTCCGGTCCAACTACCGTCCTCTCACCTGTTTCATGCCAACACAAAGGTGTTCGACATCTCCGACCATATAAAGCCTCAAATGGTGCCATACCTATACTTGAATGAAAACTGTTATTGTAGGTGAACTCAATCAATGCCAAATAACTATCCCAAGCACCACCTTGCTCGAGCACACAAGCACACAACAAATCCTCCAACGATTGAATTGTCCTCTCGGTTTGACCATCCGTTTGTGGATGATAAGCCGAACTCAATCTTAGCTTAAAACCCAGAGCCCTTTGTAAACTCTCCCAAAACCTCGATGTAAATCTAGGATCTCTATCCGATACAATACTCTTAGGAACTCCATGTAACTTCACAACCGCAAGAATATAAATCTCGGCTAACCTCTCCAAAGGATAACTAATATCAATTGGAATGAAGTGAGCAGATTTAGTAAGCCTATCAACAATTACCCAAATAGCATTATGACCTCTTTGCGTATTCGGCAGTCCCGTGACAAAATCCATCGATATACTATCCCACTTCCACTCCGGAATGTTCAACGGCTGCATCAATCCACTAGGCTTTTGATGTTCTACCTTCGACTTTTGACAAGTTAAGCATGCATACACAAATTGAGCAACATCTCTCTTTAATCCGGACCACCAAAAGATTTTCTTCAAATCTTGATACATTCCCGGATGAATACTTAAGTTACTTCGGTGCCCTTCTTCCAATATCATCTTTTTCAATCTACATCATCGGGAATACAAATACGACCACGGAATCTCAAAACTCCAAAATTATCAACCTTGAAATCCTCATTCTCATTCAACATTAAATCAACGAATTTCAAGTCCAACCTTTGCTTTTCACCTACCGTTGCAAGAAAATCATTCGTAACATGTAGCATACCAAGTCTCACACTTCTCGGCGTCATTTCACAAACCAAACTCAAGTCTCTAAAATTCTCCAAAAGTTCCCATTCTCTCATCATCAATGAGGACATATGTAACGACTTCCGACTCAAAGCATCGGCCACTACGTTTGCCTTACCTGGATGGTAATTCAAACCAAAATCATAATCCTTCAAAAGCTCTAACCACCTTCTTTGTCTCATGTTCAATTCTTTTTGATCAAATAAATATTTTAAGCTTTTGTGATCACTAAAAACTTCAAATCTCGCACCATAAAGATAATGCCTCCATATTTTCAAAACAAACACCACGGCCGCCAACTCCAACTCATGCATAGGATAATTCTTTTCATGCACTCTCAATTGTCTTGAAGCATAAGCCACAACTTTTCTGTCTTGCATCAAAACACCACCTAAACCAACCAATGAAGCATCACAATACACAGCAAATGGTTCCGTTGGATTTGGCAAAACCAAGATCGGAGCCGTTGTCAACCTTCTTTTTAACTCATTGAAACTCTCTTCACAATGAATATCCCAAATGAAAGCCTTTTCCTTACAAGTCAATTGCGTTAACGGAAGTGCCAACTTTGAAAATCCCTCAATAAATTTCCGATAATAACCCGCCAATCCTAAAAAGCTTCGAATCTCCGTAACCGATCTAGGAGCCTCCCATTGCATCACCGCATCAATCTTGGATGGATCAACACTAATACCACTACCAGAAATAACATGTCCAAGAAAACTTACTTCCGACAACCAAAACTCACATTTCGACAACTTAGCATACAATTGTTTCTCTTTCAAAATTTGCAACACAATCCTCAAATTCTCTTCATGCTCCTCTTGAGACTTAGAGTAAATCAAGATATCGTCGATGAACACAACCACAAAACAATCTAACTGCTCATGAAAAATACGATTCATGTATTCCATGAACACACCCGGCGCATTAGAAACCCCGAATGGCATCACGGAATATTTGTAATGGCCATACCATGTCCTAAAGGCCGTCTTTTGAATATCCTCTTCTTTCACACGAATCTGGTGATATCCCGATCTCAAATCAATCTTGCTAAAAACACGCGCACCAACCAATTGGTCCATCAAATCATCGATCCTTGGAAGCGGATACTTGTTCTTAATTGTCACCTTGTTCAATTGTCGATAATCAATGCACAACCGCATACTTCCATCCTTTTTCTTTACCAACAATACCGGAGCACCCCAAGGAGAAACACTTGGTCTTACAAATCTCTTGTCCAACAAGTCATTCAATTGCTTCTTCAATTCTACCAACTCCGATGCCGACATACGATACGGTGCCATCGAAATCGGTCTCGTACCCGGAACTAGATCAATGGAAAACTCAACTTCTCTTTCTGGCTGTACATCCTTAATATCCTCAGGAAACACCTCAGGAAAATCACAAACAACTGGAGACACATCAAGGGACGCTTGACTAACAACAGATAATGATGCAAACAAACCGAACAATTGAGCTTCGTCCGCTAAAAGTTTCTTCAGTTCTTTAGTGGATAGGAAACTCTTATCTTCATCATCTTCCAAAGAAGGAAACCTCACTAACTTGTGATAGCAATCTATATGAACTCGATTAAATCGCAACCAGTTCATACCCAAGATTACGTCCAAACCTTCCAACGGCAAACACACTAAATCCATCTCGAAGTCTTTACCATAAATGGTCAAAGGATAACTCACACAAACCAAAGAAGTAGTTACTGACCCCATCGCTGGAGTGTCAATAACCATCTTACCATCCATCACAGACAACACAAGATTCAAACGTTTCGCGCACTCAGACGAAACAAACGAATGAGTCGCTCCCGTATCAATAATAGCAACTAAAGGCGTACTATTAATAAAGCATGTATCTTTTATCAAACGGTCTGCACTAGTAGTTTGAGTCCCCGCCAATGCAAACACTTTTCCGCCCGCTTGAGCTTGTTTCGGCTTAGTACACTTAGTACTAATGTAACCCACTTCTCCACAATTATAGCACTTCACCATATTCCTTCTACAATCGGTGGTAGCATGCCCAAGACCTCCGCAGTTAGAACATTTCACCACTGGCTTCCCACACTCAAATGATTTATGACCCATTTCACCACACTTGTAACACTTAATGGGACCAGAACCTCCTCCTCCAGATCTCTTCTCAAAGTTTCCCCTATGCTTGCCCTTATCAGCGGGTGTCACATAAGGTCCACTTCTAGCTTGTTGCTTTCCCTTCCTCTCATTCAAACTTTTGTAATGTGTAGAACGAGCCCTGCTATCTTCCTCGAAGATTCTACAACATTCCGTCAAATCTGAAAACCTTCTTATCCTTTGATATCCCACAGCTTGTTTAATCTCAGGACGCAAACCATTCTCATATTTAATACACTTTGAGAACTCAGCAGTAATCGCAGCATAATGAGGATGGAATTGAACCAACTCCACGAACTTAGCAGTATAGTCCACCACGGACATACTACCTTGTTTCAATTCAAGGAACTCCATCTCCTTCTTCCCTTTCACACTTTCAGGGTAATACTTCCTTAAGAACTCAGTACAAAATAAATCCCAAGTTACCTCTTCATCATCCACCTCAAGAATTTGACGCATACCGACCCACCAATCGTCGGCTTCTTCCTTCAGCATGTGAGACCCAAGCCTCACTTTATTCTCTTCCGCACAGTCCATGACTCTGAAGATCCTTTCAATCTCTTTCAACCAAAGTTGAGCACCATCGGGATCAAATCTTCCTTTGAAAACCAGTGGTTGATTCTTCCTGAACTCTTCATTAGCATTCACATTTGGCGCACCTTGCACCGCCCTAGCCATTGCTTCCAAAGCAGCAGCCATCGCATTGTCGTTTCTACCAGTCATATTCTAATCATTCCCAAAAATAACAACAAAGTTAAACAACAGTTCAAACAATACAACTACAAGACAGACACAACTGATTCAACTCTGGCTCTGATACCACTTAATGTAACACCCCCTCTCTATACCCCCAAATCATCACATAATCATTTAGGCACATATTAAATATTTCGTCAGAGTATAATTATAAACATGGTATAAAAGAGATATGTCACATTATACTTTAAATTAAAACATACAACACCTGCTCAACAGTTGATATGCAACAGTGGGGTAACTTTGCCACAGAGGAACTTAGTCCTTACACTCACATTTCAATATTTAGAATAAAAGCGGAAAATCTAAACATTGAATAACAACCAACATACATACATACATATACATATCATCAAGTATTATCTGCCAACATCATTCATGTTTACATAAACATTCATCCGCAAGATACATATACAAATGTATCACAAAAGAATTATATACATCCTAGCTACCCGGTGCTACATATCAGAGCCAACCGACCAAAAGAATGAAGACACGCTCCACAGAAAGACCACCAGCATACCTACTCTGCAATGCCTCATAGAGCATTATAAAACAGCAGAAGGGTGAGAAATATTATCATAATAACAATGCATATAATTATATATATCTTAGCATAAAAATACACATATTCCACATTCTCACCACAATTCACCCAAACTCACCCGTATACATCACAATGTATATATATATCACCAAGCATATTCATCAGGCATGTTTTCTCCATTCTCAATCATTTCACATAAACACACACATTCATGTTTATTCATCAATACACAAATACAAAGATGATAAATGCAAATCATAGAGACCAACTCACGACTCTATGCAAATGCAATGCGGTACCGACTCAATCATCATTAGTTCTCTCAGGAACTCTACTGGAACCATCGCTCGTTACCAATGTAACTCCCCTTCGGGCCTACGATATTCACCCATTGCTCACACCCCACATGGGCACACAATGTTTATGGATCGCTCACACCCCACATGGGCACACGACCCGATCGCTCACACCCCACTTGGGCACACGATCGTCTATAATCATCGCTCACACCCCACCTGGGCACACGAGGTTATAGCGGACTCCCTCTGGAACCAATCTGTCGCTCACACCCCACATGGGCACACGACGTTTATGGATCGCTCACACCCCACATGCGGGCACACGATCTGATTGCTCACACCTCACCTAGGCACACAATCTTTTGTAATCATCGCTCACACCTCACATAGGCACACGACGATACAACGGATTCTCGTTAGAATCTCTCAACACAAGAATATACTTCATTATGCCTCACATGCAAAATGACTCAAGACATTCTTGAAATGCATACATATTCACAATATAATCATGCATTCATCTCATACAATCACATACAATCTATATACATTCACATTAATGCACTATTGTATAATTCGCATTCAAACACACAGTCAAAACGGTAAAAGTCGCTAAATAGCACTATTCCCGACTTTCCGACATAATAAAATTGGCCAACAGTTTCCACACCATCATAATCACAAAGTACAGCTCAATAGCTTTCCAACGATATAACGAACGCCTAAATCGAAATTACGGTTCGAGAATTATGAATCTTTAAAAGAAACGAAAATTATAAAAAAAAACGAAAGCGCCCGGCGACAGGAACGTTTCGCCCGGCGACGCTTCCATTTCGCCTTCGCTTCGCCCGGCGAAGGAAATTCCCCCAAATGTGAACCAAACCAGTAGCTTGACACCCTCGCGCCTCTCAATTTCGCCCGGCGAAGGCATGCACCGCCCGGCGCTCAGGGCTTTTCGCCCGGCGCTTCACACCAGATGCAGAATTTCTGCTCCGTTTCACTGTTCCAAAACCCTCCAAAAACTCCATTTTCTCCCCCAAATCACTTCCATCAGCAACACAATGAATAACAATGATTCATAAACATATGGAGATTGTACAACACAAATTATATCGATTTCTACCATTTTCTACACCAATGGGTTTATACCCCAAAACTCATGAAAATCAACAAAATCAACAATACAATCATACATAATCATACACATTGCTAAGATAACAAGATTTCACACCCTTACTCGGATTTCAAACTCGCTAATTGATCGATCTTGATGATTTTCCTAGTTTTCCCAAACTTTCTCCTCTTCTTTACTCTTCTTCCTTTTTCTTTCTCTTCTTTTTCTCTAATTCTCTTTTCTATCTCTTTTCTTTCTTATCTCTTTTTTTTTTCCTTTCTATCTATTTTTCCACTCAAATACAATTAATTCATTTTCTCACAAAATTCCACACTTAATCATTTTTCCAACAATTATTACTAAATTTCTAACATACTAATAATTGAGAAATGTCTAAAATACCTTCCATTCTAATTTCCCCGAAAACTCTCAAAACGGTAAAATAATTTAACAGGTCAACATAACATATTACACACTAATTTCACAGATAAAATAATTTATCACTCAATTTAAATAAAAGACTCGACAAAATGGGAATAATTGGAATCGGGGCGTTACACTATGACTTATGTATTTTGACTATGACTTATATAATATGTCACAGTCTATGACTTATGTATTTTGGTTATGACTTATGAAATCTGTCACAAGCTATGACTTATGTATTTTGGCTATGACTTATGGAACAAATGTTATCATATTTTGAACTATGGAACATATTTTGGCATTTTGAATTATGGAACAAATGTTATCTTAAATGTTATCAGTAACTGATACAACTGATACAACAATGCAATACAACAAAGCAAAAACACATCAACAACAAATTGTAACAACTGATACAACAATGCAATACAACAAAGCAAAAACACATCAACAACAAATTGTAACAACTGATATAACAATGCAATACCAAATTCATTCTAAAAATTAATACTTGTCTATTCATTTCAACTGGAACAAACTGATACAAACAACTAATACAAATTTAAAACTTGTTTATTCAATTCAACTTGTACAAACTGATACACATTCATTTCAACTGGTACAAACTGATACACGTAACTGCTCCTTCTCATCTCCAACGTCTTCATAAAACCAACCATCTTTCAACTGCTTCAACTTGCCCAAGTTTTTCATTCACCATTTTTCTTTCTGTAACTGCTTTTGATAGCTTTTCAATTCTATCCATCCAAAACCGCTCCTTCTCATCTCCAACATCTTCATAAAACCAACCAAAGAAACCACACTAGCTTGCATAGATCCCTGAAAAATTCATAGGCTACAAATCAAATAGTTGCAGCAACATGTGTTTTCCAAAGTACAAACATCAAATTTACATGAAATATACCTTATAATTAGGACAACTCCAGAAATGTTTTCCATAGTTCTTAACAGTTGCTGCCCTTCGAAGAACGGCCAGGTCGCCACAATGACATAAGGGTTTTCAACCGGAGCTTGTATGCATATTCAAACCTTCCTTCGAAGAACAGCCACCTTCTGCGGTTTTTCTGTTTCAGCAATGACAAAGATCCACTTGATTTCATGCTTGAATCTCTATTTGCAGTTTGCCCTAGCCCTAGGTCGAATTTGTGAAGCAATTTGGGGCTGAAATGAACACTATCATTGTCTTAACGAAGAAGATGAACCAATATTCCGACTCATCTGCCACGTCTGCACACATAAACAAACGTTTGAGGGTCATTGACGTCGAGGACTAATATGACACCATTTTAAATTTTAAGGGATTATTTTCAAATTTTTTAAAATTAAGGGATCAAATTGAACCCTGAGGTAAATTTAAGGGACCAATTTGAATATTTTGCTTTTTTTTAAGTGAAAGTATGCTACTATTTATACTGTTCAGATTGTCTGGTAAAATTTGCTGGTGAAGAAAAAAAAAAGTTAATATAATCCTTTAATAATATGGAAAACACATGTAGCAGCAGCTAGTAGTTGAAGGGGCAATCATTTGATTTAGGAGAAGTAATTCCAGCTATGAAGCTTATACTGATTAGATCCAAGCTATGATATTTTGTCCTGAGTATATGCAAGGTGGGTTGTATGATGAATAAAGTGATTCAATTAAATGTGATTGGCTTTTATCCCTGTTATGTAGTTTTTGATACATAATCACAGGAAATCCAAGACGCCCAGCAACCCATGGAGTGGGAAAGCTGCTAGAAAGTTCTAAAGCTAGAGATTGTGTGTCAAAAACTTCTAATGGAAAATTATATGCATCTATATTTGGTTTCATTAAGATCAAGACCTGATTATAAAACGTTGTTGTGAAAAAGTTATGAATTTTTTATGTTCTTTAACAAGGAAGCTCTAGGTTATCGTCAAGAGATTAAAAAATGGCCATCATCGAGTAACATGAACGCGATAGGGATATAACTCAGAATATGCGTGCCTATGTTGTATATATGATTCTTTTATTAATTTGGTTTTTGCTCTCTCTTGTTCAGATCTGCTTTGAAAGGAGAGTGTGGTTTCCAAACTTTAAACAAATATAAATCTTAGGATATGTGTAAAATCACAATTATTTATATAATTATGTTTCATTGTCTGAACCGGGAGAATAATTCTGTAGTTAAACTAACTTACCTTACCATAATATTTTTATTATTCTATGTTGTTATATTCTGGAAACTTTCCCTCTGAAATTCCTCATAAAAGCACCCCCCAATAAAATATAACACTAAAGTCTATGTTCCTATCATCAATCAGAAAACGTGATGCATTTGGTTGGATGATTGTTGAGGTAACTGAAGCAAGGTTACCATGACTTTAATTTCAATTAGGAATGTGCAAAATATCTGGTTGTGATGTCCAAATCCATAATCCAAATCTGTTTTAAATATCTGGATATAATTGAATGGTTATTAACCGGTTTAGTGTTTAATGGTTTTGGTTATCCATTTATATAATCCTGATATAATTAAATGGTTATTAACCGGTTAAATTTTTTTGGATTCGGTTATAATCCGGTTATTATCCAAAATCCAAATTTTTTAATTTTTAAAATAAAAAAATATATTTTCTGAATATTTTTTTTAAAAGTGGATTTTTAAAAAAAATCCGGTTATATAACCATAACCAAATTTATAACTGATTTTATAACCGGTTTCGATTAAAATGTGGTTTTGGTTATAAATTCAAACCATTTAAATGGTTTGAAAATGGTTATGGTTTGGTTTCTAAAAATAACCAACTGTGCACACCCCTGATAGAACAATTGTGAATGATGAAGAGAATTGAAGAAATATTGGATATTGTGTTTCTTGAAATTGAGAGAAGAGAGATGAATGAATAGAGAGTGTATACTTTCATTAATGACTGAAATTCATCAGTTGGTTTACACAGCTTATAAAGCTATATATATACACCAAGACATGTAACAAACTAAAACTAATTCTAACTAACATAGAAATACAAAACCAAACAGAAGATTGTGATGTTGTGACATCACACCTAACATCACACATCTGATCTAACTAATATTGAATTACAAAACCAATACACCTCCTTAATTCATTTAGTTAGATACTTCAGCCATTCCAAGTTTCATTTTCAAGTAATCAAAGTTGCTTGACTTTAAAGGCTTTGTGAGCAAATCTGCTATCTGCTCATCTGTCTTGCAATGTTTCATTTCTAACTTTCCATTGTTCACCTGGTCTCTTAAGAAATGAAACTTGGTTTCAATATGTTTACTCCTACCATGTGCAACTGGATGTTTTGCTAAGTCTATGGCTGACTTGCTATCAGTTCTGAGCTCCATCTTTTCAGTCTTTACCAGCTTCAATTTCCTCAGTAACATGTTGATCTATTGAGCTTGACATGTTGCCATAGAAGCTGCAATATACTCAGCTTCACACGAAGATAATGCAACAACTGGTTCCTTTCTTGAACTCCATGAAAAGGCTGCATTTCCAATCATAAACACATAGGTTGCAGTGCTTTTCCTGTCATCTTTATCACCACTCCAATCAGAATCTGAGTAGCCTACTAGATCATCATCTTGGTCCTTGCTGTATTGAATACCATAGCTGCTTGTACCCTTCACATATCTCAAAATTCTCTTGGCTGCAACTAAGTGTGAGGTGGTAGGTTTTACCATGTATCTGCTGATCAAACCTACACCATAAGTAATATCAGGTCTTGTATGGAACAAATACCTCAAGGAGCCCACAATTTGTTTGAATAAGGTTGGATTTACTTCTTTCTCATAATTAACCAAAGACAACTTTACTCCTGTATCAACTGGAGTTGAAATTGGTTTACAATTCAGCATATTAAACCTTTTCAAAACATCTTGTGCATATTTCCTTTGATGAATCACCACTCCTTTTGAATTCATTTCAAACTCAATTCCAAGGAAATATGTGAGATTGCCTAAATCAGACATCTCAAACATCTTCATCATGTTTCTCTTGAAGTCCTCCATCTCAGCTTCATTGCTTCCAGTTACTATCATATCATCCACATATAAGCATACAATAAGCTTATTTGTGGTATTTCTGCAGTAGATTCCATGTTCATTTACACACTTCATGAAACCTTGCTGAACAAGAAAACTGTCTATTTTCTTATTCCAAGCCCTTGGGGCTTGCTTCAAACCATACAGAGCTTTATTAAGCCTGTAGACACGCTCTTCCTTTCCCTTTATCTCAAATCCTGGTGGCTGATTTACATACACCTCTTCTTCTAGCTCACCATTGAGAAAAGCAGACTTTACATCTAGCTGATACATGGACAAATTTTTCTTGACTACTATAGCAACAATCGATCTGATTGTTTCCATCCTTGCTACTGGAGCATACACTTCATAGTAATCTTGTCCATACTTTTGTTGAAAGCCTCTTGCAACTAATCTAGCCTTATACTTAGCAACTTGACCATTTGGCTTCAGTTTTGTTTTGAACACCCACTTAACATCAATACACTTCTTATCAGCAGGTAGTTGTACTAAGCTCCATGTTTCATTCTTCTCTATAGAGTCTAGTTCTTCAATCATTGCTTTCTTCCAATGTTGTTGTTTAAGAGCTTCCTCAAAAGACACTGGTTCAGTTTCAGCAAGCATTGCTAGTTGCACTATGTCACCTTCATCTGTAACAGCTTGATCAAAAAACCTCTCATAATCTCTCAACCTGACTGGTGGTTGAATGTTCCTTGTTGGTCTATTTGTCACTCCTGCACTTCCTTCATTTGTGTCCTCAATAATTTCTTCTTGTTCCTCAGTCTCACCTTCTTCTGTCTCTGAATCAGCTAGATAAAATTGACTATCAAACTTGTTTGATGCTTTATCTTTCCAGTTCCAGCATTTTGGTTCATCAAACTTTACATCTTTACTGAACACTATCTTCTTGCTACTTGGATCATAGAGTTTGTAAGCACCATTTGAGTGATAACCAACCATAATCATTACCTGAGATTTATCATCCAGTTTCTTCCTTAATTGGTCAGGTACATGTCTGAAACATACTGAGCCAAATATCTTCAGATGTTGGACACTTGGTTTTACTCCACACCATGCCTCTTCTGGTGTCTTGTCTTGCAGCTTCTTTGTTGGATTTTTATTGATGAGATATGCTGCAGTAGCAGCTGCTTCTCCCCACAAGTAATGAGGCATCTGCTTTTGCTTCAACATGCTTCTTATCATATTTACCAAATTTCTGTTCTTTCTCTCTGAGATCCCATTGTGTTGGGGTGTGTATGGTGCAGTGACTTCATGATTTATGCCATTTGATGAGCAGAAATCATTAAATTCAGTGGAAGTATACTCACCTCCTCCACTCGTTCTCAATCTGATAATTACTTCTCCACTTTCATTTTGAACTAGCAGTCTAAACTTCTTGAACACACCAAACACTTCACTTTTCTTAGCTAACAAGTAAATCCATACTTTTCTAGTAAATTCATCTATGAATGTTACAAAATAGCTATTCCCTCCTACTGAATTTACTTCCAGAGGTCCACATACATCTGAGTGAATTACCTCAAGTTTCCTGGTTGCATTGAATGGTACATCTGCATTGTATGAATTCCTGGCTTGCTTTCCAGTGCAGCACATATCACACACTTCATCAGGCACTTTTATCTTTGGCAAACCTTCTACCATGTTCTTCTCATGAAGCATATTCAAGTCTCTAAAGTTGATATGCCCATATCTTTGATGCCATAACCAATCTTCCTTCTTAGTTTCTGATAGCAAACACTGATCTTCAATCACACTGATGTTGATTTTGAAAGTTCTTTGTTTTGACAATGGAGCTTTCAGAATCAACCTATTCTTACTATCAAAAACCTTCATGGATTGTGCTTCCATCTTCATAGTATATCCCTTCTGCAGTAATTGACCAATACTGATGAGATTGCTCTTCATATTTGGTACATACAATACATCTGTAATACATGTCTTCTTACCATCCTTCCTATGAATCAATATTTTCCCAATTCCAGCTGCACAGACTATGTTATTGTCTGCAAATCTTATCTTTCTGTTTATTGAGTCATCTAATTTAGAAAACCACGATTTCTTGCCTGTCATATGATTTGAACACCCAGTGTCCAAATACCATTCATCACTTCTTGCTTCTTCCTCCTTATTTGTTGCCATCAGGAGTACTTCATTAGAATCTGACTCCTCATTTTGAGCAAATTGAGCTTCATCTTTGCTTCTTGGAACCTTCTTCGATCTGCATTCAGATGCATAATGTCCCCACTTCTGACAATTATAACACTGAATTTCCTTCTTATCTTTCTTGGATTTTCCTTTCTTCACATACTGGGCCTGCAATGCTTGATCAGAAGATGCATCTTTACCTCTTTCTTTGATTCTATCAGTCAACCTCAATTCATGAGCTTCAAGACTTGCTTGCAGTTCTTCTATCTTCATAGAATCTAGGTCCTTAGATTCTTCTAAAGCAACCACAATGTGATCAAATCTTGGTGTTAAAGTTCTGAGAACTTTCTCCACCTTCATCACATCAGTGAAAGCTGCACCATTCCTTGTCATCTGATTTGTGAGATTAATCAGCTTATCAAAGTACTTACTTATGGTTTCTTCTTCTTCCATCGCCAACACTTCATATTGTCTTCTTAATGCTTAAAGCCTCACCTTCTTCAGTTTACCATCCCCGGAATACAATTTCTCCATCGCATCCCACGTCTCCTTTGCACTTTCATAATGCATGATCTTTTCAAAGATCTCATTGCTTACACTATGATGAATCAAGAACATGGCTTTCCCATCTTTCTTCTTCAAATCTTTATGTGCTGCTTGTTGTACCTCAGTTGCATTCGCTGCTAATGCTGGTGGTACCCTTTCATCCACAACTTCAAGAACATCCTGGAACCTGAATATAACCTTCATCTTCATTATCCATTGATCAAAGTTCTTTCCTTCGAACACTGGTAGATGTGTAGAAATATTATTGTTGTGAGTTGCCATACTTCACGAATTCTCCAACAACAATGATCGAACCAGGCTCAGATACCAATTTGATAGAACAATTGTGAATGATGAAGAGAATTGAAGAAATATTGGATATTGTGTTTTTTGAAATTGAGATAAGAGAGATGAATGAATATAGAGTGTATACTTTCATTAATAACTGAAATTCATCAGTTGGTTTACACAGCTTATAAAGCTATATATATACACCAAGACATGTAACAAACTAAAACTAGTTCTAACTAACATAGAAATACAAAACCAAACAGAAGATTGTGATGTTGTGACATCACACATCTGATCTAACCAATATTGAATTACAAAACCAATAACCCCTAATTTCAAATCAAACAAGAAAGCCATGACAAAATAATGGATAAATAAATAAACATACAAAACCCCAATTCAAGGAAATTGAAGTTCTACTGCTTGTTGGTGGTTGATGTTTCTGGCATGTTTATTTTGCAAGTGAAGTTAACTCCTCTTTTCCTTTTATTTCAACGGTTGAGTTTGATGAAAGAAAGTAGATGGTTAGATTAATAAGAAACCAACAAAAACATCATGTTGAAATTTAATCATTTCCCAATACAATCTCAAAATCCAAACTAGTAATCATTTTCAAAAAACAAACACTACATTTTCCAATCTTAAATATGGAAAACAAAGAAAACATTGAAGCTGCCACAAAGTTCTTAACTTCTACCTTACAAACTTCCAAAGCTAATTCTTCTGCATTAAATGAGTATAGTTCAAGATTGGAGCTTCTTAACCAAAGATTTTTATCCACGCATGCTTCGCTTAAACCAACCTCAATTCAAAATCTACCATTTTCTGATGTTGAACATGGTATAGACAGTGTTCTATGTTCAGTTCCTGCTGTCCACAAGGTGTTTGAATGTGTTACTCAGTAGAAACATTCTCTTTCCACATACCTGAGTTCCGATTTATTCACATATGTCTCAAACACAAAGAAGCTTAAAGAAGCATTGAAGCTTCTCACTGATATTGTAAGTTAGCATCAGGTTGGTTGAAGAGTGTTTTTGATCTTTTACAAAACAAAACAACTATGAGTACCAATGACTTTTACCTATTGAATCTTAACAAATCCTTGAGAATATTGCAAGAATTGCAGACCTTTGATAGAGGAAGTCTTAGCACTGCCCTTGACAAACTAGAGATTTCTTTTCACAAACTTCTAATAGCAAACTCTATGCCTCTTCCTTTAGTTTCATTGACATCACACATTGATCAGCAAAACAACGATGCAAACCAAGGTATGGAATTTTCAAGTTCTTTAACAAAGAAGTTACAAGTTATCGCAGAGAGATTAAATGAAAATAATAGGCTAGTCAACTGTCAAGCTATGATTTCTGAAGTTCGTGGAACAAATGCTCGGAGAAGTTTGAAGACTTTGGATTTGAGCTATTTTGAGTTTTCGACATTTGAGTTTGAGGTTGCGCATGGAATGGAGAGTTGCATAGATAAATGGGGAAAACATTTGGAGTTGGTTGTTAAGAAACTTCTTGAGGTTGAATACAAGCTATGTACTATTGTATTTGAGAAAATTGGTTCAAATGCATGGATGAGTAGTTTTGCAAAGATTGTTATTGAATCAAGAAACCTTTCATGTTTTTAACTACTATATAGTTGAATATGTCATTTTTCTTATAGGCGGGTAGAATGTTAATGAAATCTATGATAAATTAATGTTAATGTACTCTAAAATATTATTCCATCTATATATTTGTTATAGGAGACATTTACAGACACAAGTTTGTCAAGTATTACATGTTAGTTTGTTGTAATTGTTGGAATTCAACCATAACCTATGGTAATTCCTCTTTCAATCTTGATCTCAAGATTGATAATAACCCACACAATACTCAATGCCAATGATAAAGATGAAGAACAAACAGCAAGAAAGAAATGAGACAAGAGAAATATTTGGAGAAGAGTGTTACCCATTAACTATGGGATTTCTGAGTTTTATTCACTTGCTAATCTAGAACTGTGAATGCCATACTAAAAAATACAATGGATTCTCCCTATTTATAGATTTAGATTTACAAAAGCCCAAAACTTTAAAGGCCCAAAAATATCTATTTGAACTAAATCAAATCTAATCTAAATCATATCAAATCTTATCAAAACAAATCTGTGTGAAACAAACTGTTTCGACACACTGAAAGCTTCGACTTCGACACTTGACTTCTACTTCGACTTCGACACACTTAGACACTAGGAATTACAATTTAACAAACCACCTAATTCATTATGTCTAAGTTGTCTACGTTCATCATGGCTCTTAGTCTTCTGAAAGCTTCGACCTGCACTCCCTTCGTCATGATATCTGCAATCTGATTTTCAGTTCTGCAGTGTTCCAGATTCATCTTCCCTTCTGCTACCTGCTCTCGAAGATAATGGAACCTCATTTTGATGTGCTTGCTTCGACCGTGAGCTATTGGATTCTTTGCTAAGTTGATAGCTGACATGTTGTCTATCTTCATGGTAATTGCTCCATGATTCTTCCCAATAATCTCTTCGACCAAGTTCACCATCCAAGTTGCCTGACATGCACAAAGAGAAGCAGCTATATATTCTGCTTGGCATGATGACAATGCCACTACTGGCTCATTTCTCGAACTCCAAGCAACTGGTGCACCACCTAACATAAACACATATCCAGTTGTGGATTTTCTATCCTCAGCATCACTACACCAACTGGAGTCAGTGTATCCCACTAACTTGCATTCTTTCCCTTTATCAGCTACAGGAAATAGAATGTCGTAGTCAAGAGTCCCTTTCAGATACCTCAGTATCCTCTTCGTCGCTGTTAGGTGTGATACATTTGGCTTCTGCATGAATCTACTTACCATACCCACACTGTATGCTACGTCAGGCCTTGTGTGACAAAGGTATTTAAGTGACCCAATAAGTTTTCTGTATTGGGTTGGGTCGACATTGTAACACCCCATTTCCCATCGCGAATAAATAATACATAAATAAATCAGAGTAAATAAAAATTTATTTTTCCGACAGAAACAAGGATGTCACATTTAAATAAACAAAACATCATCCCTGCTCATAAATTTGATACATAGCATAAAATAGATTACCCTTAATTGGGAAAACTTTTCCATATAAAGGTAATACCAAATTTATTCAACAATTATATACATAAATAACATAATCGTTTCCCCGACTCCCGTGCTACGTATCAGAGCAGACACCAAGACCGACAACAGAACGGAGGACCAATCTTCACAAAAAGACCTCCAGCAACTTTAATCTGCAATGCCTCATAGAGCATTATAAAATAGCAGAAGGGTGAGAAATAACAACAAAATCAAGATTGCATAATAATATGCAAACACACATTCAAACAAATGTATAAATCATCTCACCCATACCATCACATACTAACACATATAGCATGTCACAAATACAAAGCATATCACACATAATAAATCAAATCATGATTTTTCCATACATAACGCATCCATTCACAATTCTCACCACAATTCATCACAACTCACTCATATACATCACAATGTGTGTATATATATATATATATACAAAACCAAGCATATTCATCATGCATACTTTCACAATTCTTATCATTCCACATAAACATACACATTTATGTTTATTCATCAATGCACCATTATAAAGATGATAAATGCAAATCATAGAGACCGACTCACGACTCTATGAAAATGCAATCCGGTACCGACTCAATCATCTAAAGTTCACTCAAGAACTCTGCTGGAACCATCGCTCGTTACCAATGTAACTCCCCGTCAGGCCTACGATGTTCCCCGTTGCTCACACCCCACACGGGCACACGACGTTTATGGATCGCTCACACCCCACACGGGCACACGACCCGATCGCTCACACCCCACCTGGGCACACGATCGTCTATAATCATCGCTCACACCCCACACGGGCACACGACGTTATAGCGGATTCCCTCTGGAACCAACCCGTCGCTCACACCCCACATGGGCACACGACATTACAAGATGCATATCATGATGCTTGACACCCAAGAACTCATGACAATCAAATGCATCTTTACACATATATGCAACCATAATCATGCATATATTTAAACTCATCATCATTATTCATGCATTGAAAACAATTCAAACAATGCATTTCAACCATAAAGGCCACCAACCACATATATTGGAATTTCACATAAACAATGCATATCATCACAAACCACAACAATCATACAATCACAATTACTTCCACAAGGGATTCACACCACAAAGGTTACCCACAACACATCATAACAACATACATTGATATTCAATCAAACAATGTATTTTACCACACAACAACATCATTTATGGATCGCTCACACCCCACATGGGCACACGAACCGATTGGTCACACCTCACCTAGGCACACAATCGTTTGTAATCATCGCACACCTCACATAGGCACACGACGTTACGACAGATTCTCATTAGAATCACACAACACAAGAATGTACACCATTATGCTTCACATACAAAATAACTCAAGACATTCTTGAAATGCATACATATTCACAATATACTCATGCATTCATTTCATACAATCACATACAATCTATATACATTCACATCAATGCACTATTGTATGATTCACATCCAAAACAATGTACATATTTGCCATAAAGCCATAAACCATCATCACAACGTACATTGAATTTCACATCAAGAATTACTCACCATCAACCACAACATCATTATCACATCGAACACAAACAACACAACAAAACCCACAAACCACCAATCATACCCTACCCAATATTCTTAGTTAAATCATGGTCTAACATCACCATTTAATAGCATATTAGGTTATCTATCTACTACCTCAAATCCCACATAAATCGGACTCGCGATTCGGGAGTTATGGTAAAAACATAAACCGCACTTTCACACATACATTACTTTTCCATGTTTTTCTTATCAATCCAAAACTTAAACATATGATCTTATTCCACTATCACAAAGATCATTGAAAGAGCTTTTCAACGCATCCGACCGTGCCTCAATCCGATTTACGGATCAAAAGTTATGAAGGAAACAAAATTGGAAATTCTGCTACGTTCGCAATGCGAACGGCTAGCAAACGTCCGTTGATTCATTCGCTGGGACTCGCAGTGCGAACCTGCGAAACTCAGAATTTCCAGCAGTGATAACTTAGGTCATTTTGGGGCAAAAATCCCCATTTCTTCCACCCAAACACTTCCAAAACATATTATAACAACCAAAACATGATCTAAACCTAACAGCGAGTATTCTACTCAGTTTTTATCGAATTTCATCCGTGAAAACATCGATTTCTATCAATCGCTCCTAATTCCAATCGAGACGAAAAGTCGCGAAACAATCAAAACAATTACAACAAACAACACATATACATACACAAGCAAGATATAATTGAAACTTCTCACCCTTACCCGATTAATCGCGCTTGAAATGGAATTTTCCCGATTTTCCTCTTTTTCCTCTTCTCCTTTTCTTTCTCCTCCTTTTCTTTCTCTTCTTTTTCTTTCCTTTTTTCTTTTCTCTCTTTTTCTCTCCACTTTCTATTTATTCAAAATATCTAATCCCCTAAAAAGACTATTTTACCCCCTCAACTCAAATATCTCGCAAACGTTCCCAAAACCCGATAAAATATATTCACGATGTAAAATAACATATTTTCACATAAAAGCCGAAAATAAAATAATATATTAATAAAATAATCAAAACGACTCAATTAAACAAAATACTAAAACTGGGGCGTTACAACTCTCCCCCACTTAGAAATTTTCGTCCTCGAAAATATACCGAGACGAACAACTACAACGACAAGATGCAAAGCCCATACAATGCACTTGACGACCCACACACAACCCAAAGAATACCCAAGTTATGAACACACACAGGCTCACTCTAGAACTGTAACACAACAAGATCGTTACCCTACCCTAGGTAACACTCCCCTAATTCCCCACATAGGAATTAGCTACACACACTCGAACCATCACCATAGAAACGAGGCAACAACACAAACAAGAACATAAAGTTCCACGACACCACAAGGTCTCAACAACAACATCAACAAAACCAGAACACCAACAACAATGCTACGATTCGCCAATCGAACATGCAACCAAACATCCATCTACATAGTAGCCCATGGATAACATTTAAATCTTTCACCTAACACTTCCATTCTGAAACGTCCAATAGTCTCACCAATCCTACCTATTCCCAATGTTCAACTTATGAATTCTTACAAGTCACACACACAAATACAAAATGTGCCACAAAACACTTCCGCTGCACACTCTGATTACTCGTAATCATCAAAACTATCAGTCTCACGTCCAAAGTCTAACTCTTTCTCATATTCACCAAAAATCACTGTTCACTTTAATATGTCCAACCTCACACTCTAATATGTTACCTCACAACCGGTTCATTAGGATCACACAGAATCAAAACCGAAACCGCAGACAACTTCTACTCCAGCTCACCAAAACTCACTCACAACGAACATCCCAACAAGCGACTCACCCTTTGCATGTCCACTGAGATACCAGAAGTACGAACTCAACAAGGTCTTCCATAACCTGCAATAACAACCAACTGAGCCCAAGAGTTTCTAATCTCCTCAACCAACTTCGAGCCTCTCATTGTAGAATTACATCTACTTCTGATGAATCCATAACAATACTCTCATCCGAAATAATATATCCAAGAAAACTAACCCTTCTCAACCAAAATTCTCACTCGAATAACTTAGCATAAAACTTCATCTCTTTTCAACACTTGCAATTCAAATCTCAAACACTTTACTTGTTCTTCCTCTGAATTTATAACGGATCCGAATATCCCCCAATCAAAACCACCCGAACTTATCCAAATAAATATGGGAGATACGATTCATATACTCCACAAACACTCCGGACGCATGGCTTGAAGCTTTTAACGTTTTAACAGTTCCGTTTTACGTAATTCACGTAATTCTGATTAATCCCAATACTCAACCAAAAATCCATTCCATAAATAATATTCCTGTTTTCCAAAACATAGGACCCTTTTATAGCTCCACAACGATACAAAGAACGTTTAAATCGGATAAACGAAGCCAAAGTTATCAAAGAAACAATTTGGAAAAATATGCCATATTCGCAATGCGAACAACCCAACGAATCCTTCGCTTCTCCATTCGCAGTGCGAATGTCCCAGCGAACCAAGTCAGTAGCCAAAAAGCCTAGAAAATTCCCAAGGTTCGCAGTGCGAACCATTCCGTGAATGCTCGCTAACACCTTCGCATTGCGAGTCTCCCAGCTAACAGAGGCAGAAAGAAAACCACTCAAAATAACACAATGTTCGCAGTGCGAACCTCACGCGAGCCTTTGCTGTGACCTTCGTCGTGCGAACACCTGGCGAATCCAATCAAAACTTAAACAGGGCAAGGTTCGCTCACTCTCAATCGTTACCAAAATCAACTGCCAGTAATCCATACACAATTCCAACATGTAGCAACAACAAACCAAAAAGAACTCTCAAATATTACATCCATACCTAAAGGTTCTCTCAAAATTTCCATTAATGTCCTATAACTTTAAAAACTTCAAAACTCACCAAACCTCTAAGTTTACTTTCCATAGTCTCAATACCATTATACACATCATGCTTGTTCTTCCATTCAAACATCATTCCTTTTTGTTACTAAAAATACTGGAGCTCTCTAAGACAACACCTTAACGTTCCATCCCAAAAACACATATGAAAACCATGCCCAACTGACGGCCCATCACTGTGACTTCCTGACCATTTCCAGAACACTATTATCACAAATATGACCAACATCTGCGTCTCACTTCCTAGAAGTTCTACTACTTACTGAGCAGATCCAAACCTCAAATCCTCGCCTTCGTCCAATTTGAGTTCACACTCTACTTTCTGAGAACAACCATTAACGATACCCAATCATTCTCTCTCAATAACTTCCCAACTGGACCAACATATCAAAACCTCTAATCCATCTCATCTTCCGGTATTAGAATCTTCATCGACTCAGCAAAATAATCCGCAAGCACTTTCTTAATTCGAAACAATTCATTGCACACACTATCGAAGCCGGAAAGACACGTCTATTCCATCTAACATAATTCCCGTCCACTATCAACAAGAGATTAAGGGTGATCAGTTCCTTAATTTGTCAATAGACAGCCGACAATCATGATGGGGCATAAACCTTCTTTACCAAACTATAATAGCATTACTTACATCTCATGCACAAAACTACCTAAGGCACAAATCCTTAGTTCACATAAACTTTACTTCCGAATTCCCTCCGGAACCGGGAACCACACTGTCCAAAGAATACTTATAATCTTGCAATTCACAACACACTGAGCCAACGCTCCACACCTGAAGCAACTTGGAGAAGTGCCAGCTTCTCCCCCACTTATCTCATTCTCAATCCTGAAAACAAAGGATTAGAAAACCAGAAAGTACTGACAGTGTTTCCCACACATATCACGTACTAAGGGACAAACAACATCGACAGTATTCAACTGTCACACCAACTGACTCAACGACTTGGCCGGACGGACGGACCTGCTCTGATACAATTAATTCATTTTTCCTTTTTTCTTTTCTCTCTTTTTCTCTCCACTTTCTATTTATTCAAAATATCTAATCCCCTAAAAAGACTATTTTACCCCCTCAACTCAAATATCTCGCAAACGTTCCCAAAACCCGATAAAATATATTCACGATGTAAATAACATATTTTCACATAAAAGCCGAAAATAAAATAATATATTAATAAAATAATCAAAACGACTCAATTAAACAAAATACTAAAACTGGGGCGTTACAACTCTCCCCCACTTAGAAATTTTCGTCCTCGAAAATATACCGAGACGAACAACTACAACGACAAGATGCAAAGCCCATACAATGCACTTGACGACCCACACACAACCCAAAGAATACCCAAGTTATGAACACACACAGACTCACTCTAGAACTGTAACACAACAAGATCGTTACCCTACCCTAGGTAACACTCCCCTAATTCCCCACATAGGAATTAGCTACACACACTCGAACCATCACCATAGAAACGAGGCAACAACACAAACAAGAACATAAAGTTCCACGACACCACAAGATCTCAACAACAACATCAATAAAACCAGAACACCAACAACAATGCTACGATTCGCCAATCGAACATGCAACCAAACATCCATCTACATAGTAGCCCATGGATAACATTTAAATCTTTCACCTAACACTTCCATTCTGAAACGTCCAATAGTCTCACCAATCCTACCTATTCCCAATGTTCAACTTATGAATTCTTACAAGTCACACACACAAATACAAAATGTGCCACAAAACACTTCCGCTGCACACTCTGATTACTCGT
The DNA here is from genome assembly GCA_022829125.1 of Lathyrus tuberosus. Lineage (NCBI taxonomy): Eukaryota > Viridiplantae > Streptophyta > Magnoliopsida > Fabales > Fabaceae > Lathyrus > Lathyrus tuberosus. Next base: position 3,079,231 of record JALAZF010000529.1, on the reverse strand, counting down.
AATCATCAAAACTATCAGTCTCACGTCCAAAGTCTAACTCTTTCTCATATTCACCAAAAATCACTGTTCACTTTAATATGTCCAACCTCACACTCTAATATGTTACCTCACAACCGGTTCATTAGGATCACACAGAATCAAAACCGAAACCGCAGACAACTTCTACTCCAGCTCACCAAAACTCACTCACAACGAACATCCCAACAAGCGACTCACCCTTTGCATGTCCACTGAGATACCAGAAGTACGAACTCAACAAGGTCTTCCATAACCTGCAATAACAACCAACTGAGCCCAAGAGTTTCTAATCTCCTCAACCAACTTCGAGCCTCTCATTGTAGAATTACATCTACTTCTGATGAATCCATAACAATACTCTCATCCGAAATAATATATCCAAGAAAACTAACCCTTCTCAACCAAAATTCTCACTCGAATAACTTAGCATAAAACTTCATCTCTTTTCAACACTTGCAATTCAAATCTCAAACACTTTACTTGTTCTTCCTCTGAATTTATAACGGATCCGAATATCCCCCAATCAAAACCACCCGAACTTATCCAAATAAATATGGGAGATACGATTCATATACTCCACAAACACTCCGGGCGCATGGCTTGAAGCTTTTAACATTTTAACAGTTCCGTTTTACGTAATTCACGTAATTCTGATTAATCCCAATACTCAACCAAAAATCCATTCCATAAATAATATTCCTGTTTTCCAAAACATAGGACCCTTTTATAGCTCCACAACGATACAAAGAACGTTTAAATCGGATAAACGAAGCCAAAGTTATCAAAGAAACAATTTGGAAAAATATGCCATATTCGCAATGCGAACAACCCAACGAATCCTTCGCTTCTCCATTCGCAGTGCGAATGTCCCAGCGAACCAAGTCAGTAGCCAAAAAGCCTAGAAAATTCCCAAGGTTCGCAGTGCGAACCATTCCGTGAATGCTCGCTAACACCTTCGCATTGCGAGTCTCCCAGCTAACAGAGGCAGAAAGAAAACCACTCAAAATAACACAATGTTCGCAGTGCGAACCTCACGCGAGCCTTTGCTGTGACCTTCGTCGTGCGAACACCTGGCGAATCCAATCAAAACTTAAACAGGGCAAGGTTCGCTCACTCTCAATCGTTACCAAAATCAACTGCCAGTAATCCATACACAATTCCAACATGTAGCAACAACAAACCAAAAAGAACTCTCAAATATTACATCCATACCTAAAGGTTCTCTCAAAATTTCCATTAATGTCCTATAACTTTAAAAACTTCAAAACTCACCAAACCTCTAAGTTTACTTTCCATAGTCTCAATACCATTATACACATCATGCTTGTTCTTCCATTCAAACATCATTCCTTTTTGTTACTAAAAATACTGGAGCTCTCTAAGACAACACCTTAACGTTCCATCCCAAAAACACATATGAAAACCATGCCCAACTGACGGTCCATCACTGTGACTTCCTGACCATTTCCAGAACACTATTATCACAAATATGACCAACATCTGCGTCTCACTTCCTAGAAGTTCTACTACTTACTGAGCAGATCCAAACCTCAAATCCTCGCCTTCGTCCAATTTGAGTTCACACTCTACTTTCTGAGAACAACCATTAACGATACCCAATCATTCTCTCTCAATAACTTCCCAACTGGACCAACATATCAAAACCTCTAATCCATCTCATCTTCCGGTATTAGAATCTTCATCGACTCAGCAAAATAATCCGCAAGCACTTTCTTAATTCGAAACAATTCATTGCACACACTATCGAAGCCGGAAAGACACGTCTATTCCATCTAACATAATTCCCGTCCACTATCAATAAGAGATTAAGGGTGATCAGTTCCTTAATTTGTCAATAGACAGCCGACAATCATGATGGGGCATAAACCTTCTTTACCAAACTATAATAGCATTACTTACATCTCATGCACAAAACTACCTAAGGCACAAATCCTTAGTTCACATAAACTTTACTTCCGAATTCCCTCCGGAACCGGGAACCACACTGTCCAAAGAATACTTATAATCTTGCAATTCACAACACACTGAGCCAACGCTCCACACCTGAAGCAACTTGGAGAAGTGCCAGCTTCTCCCCCACTTATCTCATTCTCAATCCTGAAAACAAAGGATTAGAAAACCAGAAAGTACTGACAGTGTTTCCCACACATATCACGTACTAAGGGACAAACAACATCGACAGTATTCAACTGTCACACCAACTGACTCAACGACTTGGCCGGACGGACGGACCTGCTCTGATACAATTAATTCATTTTTCCTTTTTTCTTTTCTCTCTTTTTCTCTCCACTTTCTATTTATTCAAAATATCTAATCCCCTAAAAAGACTATTTTACCCCCTCAACTCAAATATCTCGCAAACGTTCCCAAAACCCGATAAAATATATTCACGATGTAAAATAACATATTTTCACATAAAAGCCGAAAATAAAATAATATATTAATAAAATAATCAAAACGACTCAATTAAACAAAATACTAAAACTGGGGCGTTACAACTCTCCCCCACTTAGAAATTTTCGTCCTCGAAAATATACCGAGACGAACAACTACAACGACAAGATGCAAAGCCCATACAATGCACTTGACGACCCACACACAACCCAAAGAATACCCAAGTTATGAACACACACAGACTCACTCTAGAACTGTAACACAACAAGATCGTTACCCTACCCTAGGTAACACTCCCCTAATTCCCCACATAGGAATTAGCTACACACACTCGAACCATCACCATAGAAACGAGGCAACAACACAAACAAGAACATAAAGTTCCACGACACCACAAGATCTCAACAACAACATCAATAAAACCAGAACACCAACAACAATGCTACGATTCGCCAATCGAACATGCAACCAAACATCCATCTACATAGTAGCCCATGGATAACATTTAAATCTTTCACCTAACACTTCCATTCTGAAACGTCCAATAGTCTCACCAATCCTACCTATTCCCAATGTTCAACTTATGAATTCTTACAAGTCACACACACAAATACAAAATGTGCCACAAAACACTTCCGCTGCACACTCTGATTACTCGTAATCATCAAAACTATCAGTCTCACGTCCAAAGTCTAACTCTTTCTCATATTCACCAAAAATCACTGTTCACTTTAATATGTCCAACCTCACACTCTAATATGTTACCTCACAACCGGTTCATTAGGATCACACAGAATCAAAACCGAAACCGCAGACAACTTCTACTCCAGCTCACCAAAACTCACTCACAACGAACATCCCAACAAGCGACTCACCCTTTGCATGTCCACTGAGATACCAGAAGTACGAACTCAACAAGGTCTTCCATAACCTGCAATAACAACCAACTGAGCCCAAGAGTTTCTAATCTCCTCAACCAACTTCGAGCCTCTCATTGTAGAATTACATCTACTTCTGATGAATCCATAACAATACTCTCATCCGAAATAATATATCCAAGAAAACTAACCCTTCTCAACCAAAATTCTCACTCGAATAACTTAGCATAAAACTTCATCTCTTTTCAACACTTGCAATTCAAATCTCAAACACTTTACTTGTTCTTCCTCTGAATTTATAACGGATCCGAATATCCCCCAATCAAAACCACCCGAACTTATCCAAATAAATATGGGAGATACGATTCATATACTCCACAAACACTCCGGGCGCATGGCTTGAAGCTTTTAACATTTTAACAGTTCCGTTTTACGTAATTCACGTAATTCTGATTAATCCCAATACTCAACCAAAAATCCATTCCATAAATAATATTCCTGTTTTCCAAAACATAGGACCCTTTTATAGCTCCACAACGATACAAAGAACGTTTAAATCGGATAAACGAAGCCAAAGTTATCAAAGAAACAATTTGGAAAAATATGCCATATTCGCAATGCGAACAACCCAACGAATCCTTCGCTTCTCCATTCGCAGTGCGAATGTCCCAGCGAACCAAGTCAGTAGCCAAAAAGCCTAGAAAATTCCCAAGGTTCGCAGTGCGAACCATTCCGTGAATGCTCGCTAACACCTTCGCATTGCGAGTCTCCCAGCTAACAGAGGCAGAAAGAAAACCACTCAAAATAACACAATGTTCGCAGTGCGAACCTCACGCGAGCCTTTGCTGTGACCTTCGTCGTGCGAACACCTGGCGAATCCAATCAAAACTTAAACAGGGCAAGGTTCGCTCATTCTCAATCGTTACCAAAATCAACTGCCAGTAATCCATACACAATTCCAACATGTAGCAACAACAAACCAAAAAGAACTCTCAAATATTACATCCATACCTAAAGGTTCTCTCAAAATTTCCATTAATGTCCTATAACTTTAAAAACTCCAAAACTCACCAAACCTCTAAGTTTACTTTCCATAGTCTCAATACCATTATACACATCATGCTTGTTCTTCCATTCAAACATCATTCCTTTTTGTTACTAAAAATACTGGAGCTCTCTAAGACAACACCTTAACGTTCCATCCCAAAAACACATATGAAAACCATGCCCAACTGACGGCCCATCACTGTGACTTCCTGACCATTTCCAGAACACTATTATCACAAATATGACCAACATCTGCGTCTCACTTCCTAGAAGTTCTACTACTTACTGAGCAGATCCAAACCTCAAATCCTCGCCTTCGTCCAATTTGAGTTCACACTCTACTTTCTGAGAACAACCATTAACGATACCCAATCATTCTCTCTCAATAACTTCCCAACTGGACCAACATATCAAAACCTCTAATCCATCTCATCTTCCGGTATTAGAATCTTCATCGACTCAGCAAAATAATCCGCAAGCACTTTCTTAATTCGAAACAATTCATTGCACACACTATCGAAGCCGGAAAGACACGTCTATTCCATCTAACATAATTCCCGTCCACTATCAACAAGAGATTAAGGGTGATCAGTTCCTTAATTTGTCAATAGACAGCCGACAATCATGATGGGGCATAAACCTTCTTTACCAAACTATAATAGCATTACTTACATCTCATGCACAAAACTACCTAAGGCACAAATCCTTAGTTCACATAAACTTTACTTCCGAATTCCCTCCGGAACCGGGAACCACACTGTCCAAAGAATACTTATAATCTTGCAATTCACAACACACTGAGCCAACGCTCCACACCTGAAGCAACTTGGAGAAGTGCCAGCTTCTCCCCCACTTATCTCATTCTCAATCCTGAAAACAAAGGATTAGAAAACCAGAAAGTACTGACAGTGTTTCCCACACATATCACGTACTAAGGGACAAACAACATCGACAGTATTCAACTGTCACACCAACTGACTCAACGACTTGGCCGGACGGACGGACCTGCTCTGATACAATTAATTCATTTTTCCTTTTTTCTTTTCTCTCTTTTTCTCTCCACTTTCTATTTATTCAAAATATCTAATCCCCTAAAAAGACTATTTTACCCCCTCAACTCAAATATCTCGCAAACGTTCCCAAAACCCGATAAAATATATTCACGATGTAAAATAACATATTTTCACATAAAAGCCGAAAATAAAATAATATATTAATAAAATAATCAAAACGACTCAATTAAACAAAATACTAAAACTGGGGCGTTACAACTCTCCCCCACTTAGAAATTTTCGTCCTCGAAAATATACCGAGACGAACAACTACAACGACAAGATGCAAAGCCCATACAATGCACTTGACGACCCACACACAACCCAAAGAATACCCAAGTTATGAACACACACAGACTCACTCTAGAACTGTAACACAACAAGATCGTTACCCTACCCTAGGTAACACTCCCCTAATTCCCCACATAGGAATTAGCTACACACACTCGAACCATCACCATAGAAACGAGGCAACAACACAAACAAGAACATAAAGTTCCACGACACCACAAGATCTCAACAACAACATCAATAAAACCAGAACACCAACAACAATGCTACGATTCGCCAATCGAACATGCAACCAAACATCCATCTACATAGTAGCCCATGGATAACATTTAAATCTTTCACCTAACACTTCCATTCTGAAACGTCCAATAGTCTCACCAATCCTACCTATTCCCAATGTTCAACTTATGAATTCTTACAAGTCACACACACAAATACAAAATGTGCCACAAAACACTTCCGCTGCACACTCTGATTACTCGTAATCATCAAAACTATCAGTCTCACGTCCAAAGTCTAACTCTTTCTCATATTCACCAAAAATCACTGTTCACTTTAATATGTCCAACCTCACACTCTAATATGTTACCTCACAACCGGTTCATTAGGATCACACAGAATCAAAACCGAAACCGCAGACAACTTCTACTCCAGCTCACCAAAACTCACTCACAACGAACATCCCAACAAGCGACTCACCCTTTGCATGTCCACTGAGATACCAGAAGTACGAACTCAACAAGGTCTTCCATAACCTGCAATAACAACCAACTGAGCCCAAGAGTTTCTAATCTCCTCAACCAACTTCGAGCCTCTCATTGTAGAATTACATCTACTTCTGATGAATCCATAACAATACTCTCATCCGAAATAATATATCCAAGAAAACTAACCCTTCTCAACCAAAATTCTCACTCGAATAACTTAGCATAAAACTTCATCTCTTTTCAACACTTGCAATTCAAATCTCAAACACTTTACTTGTTCTTCCTCTGAATTTATAACGGATCCGAATATCCCCCAATCAAAACCACCCGAACTTATCCAAATAAATATGGGAGATACGATTCATATACTCCACAAACACTCCGGGCGCATGGCTTGAAGCTTTTAACATTTTAACAGTTCCGTTTTACGTAATTCACGTAATTCTGATTAATCCCAATACTCAACCAAAAATCCATTCCATAAATAATATTCCTGTTTTCCAAAACATAGGACCCTTTTATAGCTCCACAACGATACAAAGAACGTTTAAATCGGATAAACGAAGCCAAAGTTATCAAAGAAACAATTTGGAAAAATATGCCATATTCGCAATGCGAACAACCCAACGAATCCTTCGCTTCTCCATTCGCAGTGCGAATGTCCCAGCGAACCAAGTCAGTAGCCAAAAAGCCTAGAAAATTCCCAAGGTTCGCAGTGCGAACCATTCCGTGAATGCTCGCTAACACCTTCGCATTGCGAGTCTCCCAGCTAACAGAGGCAGAAAGAAAACCACTCAAAATAACACAATGTTCGCAGTGCGAACCTCACGCGAGCCTTTGCTGTGACCTTCGTCGTGCGAACACCTGGCGAATCCAATCAAAACTTAAACAGGGCAAGGTTCGCTCATTCTCAATCGTTACCAAAATCAACTGCCAGTAATCCATACACAATTCCAACATGTAGCAACAACAAACCAAAAAGAACTCTCAAATATTACATCCATACCTAAAGGTTCTCTCAAAATTTCCATTAATGTCCTATAACTTTAAAAACTCCAAAACTCACCAAACCTCTAAGTTTACTTTCCATAGTCTCAATACCATTATACACATCATGCTTGTTCTTCCATTCAAACATCATTCCTTTTTGTTACTAAAAATACTGGAGCTCTCTAAGACAACACCTTAACGTTCCATCCCAAAAACACATATGAAAACCATGCCCAACTGACGGCCCATCACTGTGACTTCCTGACCATTTCCAGAACACTATTATCACAAATATGACCAACATCTGCGTCTCACTTCCTAGAAGTTCTACTACTTACTGAGCAGATCCAAACCTCAAATCCTCGCCTTCGTCCAATTTGAGTTCACACTCTACTTTCTGAGAACAACCATTAACGATACCCAATCATTCTCTCTCAATAACTTCCCAACTGGACCAACATATCAAAACCTCTAATCCATCTCATCTTCGGGTATTAGAATCTTCATCGACTCAGCAAAATAATCCGCAAGCACTTTCTTAATTCGAAACAATTCATTGCACACACTATCGAAGCCGGAAAGACACGTCTAGTCCATCTAACATAATTCCCGTCCACTATCAACAAGAGATTAAGGGTGATCAGTTCCTTAATTTGTCAATAGACAGCCGACAATCATGATGGGGCATAAACCTTCTTTACCAAACTATAATAGCATTACTTACATCTCATGCACAAAACTACCTAAGGCACAAATCCTTAGTTCACATAAACTCTACTTCCGCATTCCCTCCGGAACCGGGAACCACACTGTCCAAAGAATACTTATAATCTTGCAATTCACAACACACTGAGCCAACGCTCCACACCTGAAGCAACTTGGAGAAGTGCCAGCTTCTCCCCCACTTATCTCATTCTCAATCCTGAAAACAAAGGATTAGAAAACCAGAAAGTACTGACAGTGTTTCCCACACATATCACGTACTAAGGGACAAACAACATCGACAGTATTCAACTGTCACACCAACTGACTCAACGACTTGGCCGGACGGACGGACCTGCTCTGATACAATTAATTCATTTTTCCTTTTTTCTTTTCTCTCTTTTTCTCTCCACTTTCTATTTATTCAAAATATCTAATCCCCTAAAAAGACTATTTTACCCCCTCAACTCAAATATCTCGCAAACGTTCCCAAAACCCGATAAAATATATTCACGATGTAAAATAACATATTTTCACATAAAATCCGAAAATAAAATAATATATTAATAAAATAATCAAAACGACTCAATTAAACAAAATACTAAAACTGGGGCGTTACAACTCTCCCCCACTTAGAAATTTTCGTCCTCGAAAATATACCGAGACGAACAACTACAACGACAAGATGCAAAGCCCATACAATGCACTTGACGACCCACACACAACCCAAAGAATACCCAAGTTATGAACACACACAGACTCACTCTAGAACTGTAACACAACAAGATCGTTACCCTACCCTAGGTAACATTCCCCTAATTCCCCACATAGGAATTAGCTACACACACTCGAACCATCACCATAGAAACGACGCAACAACACAAACAAGAACATAAAGTTCCACGACACCACAAGGTCTCAACAACAACATCAACAAAACCAGAACACCAACAACAATGCTACGATTCGCCAATCGAACATGCAACCAAACATCCATCTACATAGTAGCCCATGGATAACATTTAAATCTTTCACCTAACACTTCCATTCTGAAACGTCCAATAGTCTCACCAATCCCACCTATTCCCAATGTTCAACTTATGAATTCTTACAAGTCACACACACAAATACAAAATGTGCCACAAAACACTTCCGCTGCACACTCTGATTACTCGTAATCATCAAAACTATCAGTCTCACGTCCAAAGTCTAACTCTTTCTCATATTCACCAAAAATCACTGTTCACTTTAATATGTCCAACCTCACACTCTAATATGTTACCTCACAACCGGTTCATTAGGATCACACAGAATCAAAACTGAAACCGCAGACAACTTCTACTCCAGCTCACCAAAACTCACTCACAACGAACATCCCAACAAGCGACTCACCCTTTGCATGTCCACTGAGATACCAGAAGTACGAACTCAACAAGGTCTTCCATAACCTGCAATAACAACCAACTGAGCCCAAGAGTTTCTAATCTCCTCAACCAACTTCGAGCCTCTCATTGTAGAATTACATCTACTTCTGATGAATCCATAACAATACTCTCATCCGAAATAATATATCCAAGAAAACTAACCCTTCTCAACCAAAATTCTCACTCGAATAACTTAGCATAAAACTTCATCTCTTTTCAACACTTGCAATTCAAATCTCAAACACTTTACTTGTTCTTCCTCTGAATTTATAACGGATCCGAATATCCCCCAATCAAAACCACCCGAACTTATCCAAATAAATATGGGAGATACGATTCATATACTCCACAAACACTCCGGGCGCATGGCTTGAAGCTTTTAACGTTTTAACAGTTCCGTTTTACGTAATTCACGTAATTCTGATTAATCCCAATACTCAACCAAAAATCCATTCCATAAATAATATTCCTGTTTTCCAAAACATAGGACCCTTTTATAGCTCCACAACGATACAAAGAACGTTTAAATCGGATAAACGAAGCCAAAGTTATCAAAGAAACAATTTGGAAAAATATGCCATATTCGCAATGCGAACAACCCAACGAATCCTTCGCTTCTCCATTCGCAGTGCGAATGTCCCAGCGAACCAAGTCAGTAGCCAAAAAGCCTAGAAAATTCCCAAGGTTCGCAGTGCGAACCATTCCGTGAATGCTCGCTAACACCTTCGCATTGCGAGTCTCCCAGCTAACAGAGGCAGAAAGAAAACCACTCAAAATAACACAATGTTCGCAGTGCGAACCTCACGCGAGCCTTTGCTGTGACCTTCGTCGTGCGAACACCTGGCGAATCCAATCAAAACTTAAACAGGGCAAGGTTCGCTCATTCTCAATCGTTACCAAAATCAACTGCCAGTAATCCATACACAATTCCAACATGTAGCAACAACAAACCAAAAAGAACTCTCAAATATTACATCCATACCTAAAGGTTCTCTCAAAATTTCCATTAATGTCCTATAACTTTAAAAACTCCAAAACTCACCAAACCTCTAAGTTTACTTTCCATAGTCTCAATACCATTATACACATCATGCTTGTTCTTCCATTCAAACATCATTCCTTTTTGTTACTAAAAATACTGGAGCTCTCTAAGACAACACCTTAACGTTCCATCCCAAAATCACATATGAAAACCATGCCCAACTGACGGCCCATCACTGTGACTTCCTGACCATTTCCAGAACACTATTATCACAAATATGACCAACATCTGCGTCTCACTTCCTAGAAGTTCTACTACTTACTGAGCAGATCCAAACCTCAAATCCTCGCCTTCGTCCAATTTGAGTTCACACTCTACTTTCTGAGAACAACCATTAACGATACCCAATCATTCTCTCTCAATAACTTCCCAACTGGACCAACATATCAAAACCTCTAATCCATCTCATCTTCCGGTATTAGAATCTTCATCGACTCAGCAAAATAATCCGCAAGCACTTTCTTAATTCGAAACAATTCATTGCACACACTATCGAAGCCAGAAAGACACGTCTAGTCCATCTAACATAATTCCCGTCCACTATCAACAAGAGATTAAGGGTGATCAGTTCCTTAATTTGTCAATAGACAGCCGACAATCATGATGGGGCATAAACCTTCTTTACCAAACTATAATAGCATTACTTACATCTCATGCACAAAACTACCTAAGGCACAAATCCTTAGTTCACATAAACTTTACTTCCGCATTCCCTCCGGAACCGGGAACCACACTGTCCAAAGAATACTTATAATCTTGCAATTCACAACACACTGAGCCAACGCTCCACACCTGAAGCAACTTGGAGAAGTGCCAGCTTCTCCCCCACTTATCTCATTCTCAATCCTGAAAACAAAGGATTAGAAAACCAGAAAGTACTGACAGTGTTTCCCACACATATCACGTACTAAGGGACAAACAACATCGACAGTATTCAACTGTCACACCAACTGACTCAACGACTTGGCCGGACGGACGGACCTGCTCTGATACAATTAATTCATTTTTCCTTTTTTCTTTTCTCTCTTTTTCTCTCCACTTTCTATTTATTCAAAATATCTAATCCCCTAAAAAGACTATTTTACCCCCTCAACTCAAATATCTCGCAAACGTTCCCAAAACCCGATAAAATATATTCACGATGTAAAATAACATATTTTCACATAAAAGCCGAAAATAAAATAATATATTAATAAAATAATCAAAACGACTCAATTAAACAAAATACTAAAACTGGGGCGTTACAACTCTCCCCCACTTAGAAATTTTCGTCCTCGAAAATATACCGAGACGAACAACTACAACGACAAGATGCAAAGCCCATACAATGCACTTGACGACCCACACACAACCCAAAGAATACCCAAGTTATGAACACACACAGACTCACTCTAGAACTGTAACACAACAAGATCGTTACCCTACCCTAGGTAACATTCCCCTAATTCCCCACATAGGAATTAGCTACACACACTCGAACCATCACCATAGAAACGACGCAACAACACAAACAAGAACATAAAGTTCCACGACACCACAAGGTCTCAACAACAACATCAACAAAACCAGAACACCAACAACAATGCTACGATTCGCCAATCGAACATGCAACCAAACATCCATCTATATAGTAGCCCATGGATAACATTTAAATCTTTCACCTAACACTTCCATTCTGAAACGTCCAATAGTCTCACCAATCCCACCTATTCCCAATGTTCAACTTATGAATTCTTACAAGTCACACACACAAATACAAAATGTGCCACAAAACACTTCCGTTGCACACTCTGATTACTCGTAATCATCAAAACTATCAGTCTCACGTCCAAAGTCTAACTCTTTCTCATATTCACCAAAAATCACTGTTCACTTTAATATGTCCAACCTCACACTCTAATATGTTACCTCACAACCGGTTCATTAGGATCACACAGAATCAAAACTGAAACCGCAGACAACTTCTACTCCAGCTCACCAAAACTCACTCACAACGAACATCCCAACAAGCGACTCACCCTTCGCATGTCCACTGAGATACCAGAAGTACGAACTCAACAAGGTCTTCCATAACCTGCAATAACAACCAACTGAGCCCAAGAGTTTCTAATCTCCTCAACCAACTTCGAGCCTCTCATTGTAGAATTACATCTACTTCTGATGAATCCATAACAATACTCTCATCCGAAATAATATATCCAAGAAAACTAACCCTTCTCAACCAAAATTCTCACTCGAATAACTTAGCATAAAACTTCATCTCTTTTCAACAATTGCAATTCAAATCTCAAACACTTTACTTGTTCTTCCTCTGAATTTATAACGGATCCGAATATCCCCCAATCAAAACCACCCGAACTTATCCAAATAAATATGGGAGATACGATTCATATACTCCACAAACACTCCGGGCGCATGGCTTGAAGCTTTTAACGTTTTAACAGTTCCGTTTTACGTAATTCACGTAATTCTGATTAATCCCAATACTCAACCAAAAATCCATTCCATAAATAATATTCCTGTTTTCCAAAACATAGGACCCTTTTATAGCTCCACAACGATACAAAGAACGTTTAAATCGGATAAACGAAGCCAAAGTTATCAAAGAAACAATTTGGAAAAATATGCCATATTCGCAATGCGAACAACCCAACGAATCCTTCGCTTCTCCATTCGCAGTGCGAATGTCCCAGCGAACCAAGTCAGTAGCCAAAAAGCCTAGAAAATTCCCAAGGTTCGCAGTGCGAACCATTCCGTGAATGCTCGCTAACACCTTCGCATTGCGAGTCTCCCAGCTAACAGAGGCAGAAAGAAAACCACTCAAAATAACACAATGTTCGCAGTGCGAACCTCACGCGAGCCTTTGCTGTGATCTTCGTCGTGCGAACACCTGGCGAATCCAATCAAAACTTAAACAGGGCAAGGTTCGCTCATTCTCAATCGTTACCAAAATCAACTGCCAGTAATCCATACACAATTCCAACATGTAGCAACAACAAACCAAAAAGAACTCTCAAATATTACATCCATACCTAAAGGTTCTCTCAAAATTTCCATTAATGTCCTATAACTTTAAAAACTCCAAAACTCACCAAACCTCTAAGTTTACTTTCCATAGTCTCAATACCATTATACACATCATGCTTGTTCTTCCATTCAAACATCATTCCTTTTTGTTACTAAAAATACTGGAGCTCTCTAAGACAACACCTTAACGTTCCATCCCAAAAACACATATGAAAACCATGCCCAACTGACGGCCCATCACTGTGACTTCCTGACCATTTCCAGAACACTATTATCACAAATATGACCAACATCTGCGTCTCACTTCCTAGAAGTTCTACTACTTACTGAGCAGATCCAAACCTCAAATCCTCGCCTTCGTCCAATTTGAGTTCACACTCTACTTTCTGAGAACAACCATTAACGATACCCAATCATTCTCTCTCAATAACTTCCCAACTGGACCAACATATCAAAACCTCTAATCCATCTCATCTTCCGGTATTAGAATCTTCATCGACTCAGCAAAATAATCCGCAAGCACTTCCTTAATTCGAAACAATTCATTGCACACACTATCGAAGCCGGAAAGACACGTCTATTCCATCTAACATAATTCCCGTCCACTATCAACAAGAGATTAAGGGTGATCAGTTCCTTAATTTGTCAATAGACAGCCGACAATCATGATGGGGCATAAACCGTCTTTACCAAACTATAATAGCATTACTTACATCTCATGCACAAAACTACCTAAGGCACAAATCCTTAGTTCACATAAACTTTACTTCCGCATTCCCTCCGGAACCGGGAACCACACTGTCCAAAGAATACTTACAATCTTGCAATTCACAACACACTGAGCCAACGCTCCACACCTGAAGCAACTTGGAGAAGTGCCAGCTTCTCCCCCACTTATCTCATTCTCAATCCTGAAAACAAAGGATTAGAAAACCAGAAAGTACTGACAGTGTTTCCCACACATATCACGTACTAAGGGACAAACAACATCGACAGTATTCAACTGTCACACCAACTGACTCAACGACTTGGCCGGACGGACGGACCTGCTCTGATACCACTAATGTAACACCCCATTTCCCATCGCGAATAAATAATACATAAATAAATCAGAGTAAATAAAAATTTATTTTTCCGACAGAAACAAGGATGTCACATTTAAATAAACAAAACATCATCCCTGCTCATAAATTTGATACATAGCATAAAATAGATTACCCTTAATTGGGAAAACTTTTCCATATAAAGGTAATACCGAATTTATTCAACAATTATATACATAAATAACATAATCGTTTCCCCGACTCCCGTGCTACGTATCAGAGCAGACACCAAGACCGACAACAGAACGGAGGACCAATCTTCACAAAAAGACCTCCACCAACTCTAATCTGCAATGCCTCATAGAGCATTATAAAACAGCAGAAGGGTGAGAAATAACAACTAAATCAAGATTGCATAATAATATGCAAACACACATTCAAACAAATGTATAAATCATCTCACCCATACCATCACATACTAACACATATAGCATGTCACAAATACAAAGCATATCACACAAAATAAATCAAATCATGATTTTTCCAAACATAACGCATCCATTCACAATTCTCACCACAATTCATCACAACTCACTCATATACATCACAATGTATATATATATATATATATATATATAAACCAAGCATATTCATCATGCATACTTTCACAATTCTTATCATTCCACATAAACATACACATTTATGTTTATTCATCAATGCACCATTATAAAGATGATAAATGCAAATCATAGAGACCGACTCACGAATCTATGCAAATGCAATGCGGGGTACCGACTCAATCATCTAAAGTTCACTCAGGAACTCTGCTGGAACCATCGCTCGTTACCAATGTAACTCCCCGTCGGGGTCGCTCACACCCCACACGGGCACACTACCCGATCGCTCACACCCCACCTGGGCACACGATCGTCTATAATCATCGCTCACACCCCACACGGGCACACGACGTTATAGCGGATTCCCTCTGGAACCAACCCGTCGCTCACACCCCACATGGGCACACGACATTACAAGATGCATATCATGATGCTTGACACCCAAGAACTCATGACAATCAAATGCATCTTTACACATATATGCAACCATAATCATGCATATATTTAAACTCATCATCATTATTCATGCATTGAAAACAATTCAAACAATGCATTTCAACCATAAAGGCCACCAACCACATATATTGGAATTTCACATAAACAATGCATATCATCACAAACCACAACAATCATACAATCACAATTACTTCCACAAGGGATTCACACCACAAAGGTTACCCACAGCACATCATAACAACATACATTGATATTCAATCAAACAATGTATTTTACCACATAACAACATCATTTATGGATCGCTCACACCCCACATGGGCACACGACCCGATTGCTCACACCTCACCTAGGCACACAATTGTTTGTAATCATCGCTCACACCTCACATAGGCACACGACGTTACGACGGATTCTCATTAGAATCACACAACACAAGAATGTACACCATTATGCTTCACATACAAAATGACTCAAGACATTCTTGAAATGCATACATATTCACAATATACTCATGCATTCATTTCATACAATCACATACAATCTATATACATTCACATCAATGCACTATTGTATGATTCACATCCAAAACAATGTACATATTTGCCATAAAGCCATAAACCATCATCACAACGTACATTGAATTTCACATCAAGAATTACTCACCATCAACCACAACATCATTATCACATCGAACACAAACAACACAACAAAACCCACAAACCACCAATCATACTCTACCCAATATTCTTAGTTAAATCACGGTCTAACATCACCATTTAATAGCATATTAGGTTATCTATCTACTGCCTCAAATCCCACATCAATCGGACTCGCGATTCGGGAGTTATGGTAAAAACATAAACCGCACTTTCACACATACATTACTTTTCCATGTTTTTCTTATCAATCCAAAGCTTAAACATATGATCCTATTCCACTATCACAAATATCATTGAAAGAGCTTTCCAACGCATCCGACCGTGCCTCAATCCGATTTACGGATCAAAAGTTATGAAGGAAATAAAATTGCAAATTCTGCTACGTTTGCAATGCGAACGGCTAGCGAACGTTCGCTGATTCATTCGCTGGGACTCGCAGTGCGAACCTGCGAAACTCAGAATTTCCAGCAGTGATAACTTAGGTCATTTTGGGGCAAAAACCCCCATTTCTTCCACCCAAACACTTCCAAAACATATTATAACAACCAAAACATGATCTAAACCTAACGGCGAGTATTCTACTTAGTTTTTATCGAATTTCATCTGTGAAAACATCGATTTCTATCAATCGCTCCTAATTCCAATCGAGACGAAAAGTCGCGAAACAATCAAAACAATTACAACAAACAACACATATACATACACAAGCAAGATATAATTGAAACTTCTCACCCTTACCCGATTAATCGCGCTTGAAACGGAGTTTTCCCGATTTTCCTCTTTTTCCTCTTCTCCCCTTCTTTCTCCTCTTTTTCTTTCTCTTCTTTTTCTTTCCTTTTTTCTTTTCTCTCTTTTTCTCTCCACTTTCTATTTATTCAAAATATCTAATCCCCTAAAAAGACTATTTTACCCCTCAACTCAAATATCTCGCAAACGTTCCCAAAACCCGATAAAATATATTCACGATGAAAAATAACATATTTTCACATAAAAGTCGAAAATAAAATAATCAAAATGACTCAATTAAACAAAATACTAAAACTGGGGCGTTACAGACATCATCTTCACCTGAATCCTTCGACAGTTGCAATCTGGGCTCAGCTGGAGTTGAAGTTGGGTTGCAATCTTGCATCTCAAATCTCTTGAGTATTTCGCCTGCATATCTTCTTTGGTGCATCATCAAACCTCTACTAGTCTTGTAGAATTCGATGCCAAGGAAATATGAGAGATTTCCCAAGTCTGACATTTCAAACTCCTCACTCAGGTCATATTTGAAATCTTCGATCTCTTTCTTGCAACTCCCTGTTATCAACAAATCATCGAGATAGAGACATAGTTTAAGCAATTAATTATTGCTTCTCCTTACATACATCCCATTCTCAGTCGTACACTTCACAAATTCCTTCTCCCTTAAGAAGCTTTCGATTTTCTTGTTCCAAGCTCTTGGAGCTTCCTTAAGTTTATACAAGGCTTTATGCAGCCTGTACACCTTTCCTTCTTCGGCTCGTTTCACATACCCAGCTGGTTGTGCGACATAAACTTCTTCATCTAAGGGACCATTAAGGAATGCACACTTCACGTCCATCTGACATGTGTGCCAATTGTTCATATTTTCTAGACCAACAACCAACCTGATTGTTTCGATCCTTGCAACAGGTGCGAACACTTCATCAAAGTCGATTCCTTCCTTCTGAAGAAATTCTTTTGCCACAAGTCTCGTCTTGTATCGAGTTACTCCTCCTCTAGGATTCACCTTCATCTTGTAAACCCACTTCACATCAATTTCCTTCTTGCCTTGAGGCAATTCAACAAGTGACCAGGTGTTGTTGACTTCGATGGACTCCAACTCTTCATTCATTGCTTTCACCCACTTCGAATCTTTTAATGCCTCGGCTGCATTGACTGGTTCGACATATGCATAGAAAGCATAATGTACCAGCTCACCCTCTTCATCGACCACATCATCTGATGTAATTACACATTCTTGCAACCTTGCAGGCATGTGTCTTGTTCGTCGAGGTTTTCTTGAACCTGCTTCATCTGCAACTGGTTCCTGTCGAACTTCTCTTTTGACTTCAGTGGTTGGTTCTTCACAAGAGATTCTCACTGAATCCTTCTTGGTATTCTCAGTCCAATCCCATTCTTTAAGCTCATCTATGATCACGTCCCTGCTGATCACTACCTGCTTATTCACTGGGTCGAACAGCTTGTATCCTACAGTCGAATGATATCCTATCAAGATCATCTGATTCAACTTGTCATCAAGATTCCTTCTCAACTGATTTAGAACATGTCTATGTGCTTGTTGAAGCGGAATAGCGGCAAGCAACAAAAGTTTTGGAAGTATTTTTCCGAGAATTATCGGGTCCACAAAGATCGGTGCTACTGAACTGCCGTTCGACAATTTAATTGTTAATGAGTTTGGGTTTTAAATGGTTTAAAGGTAAATGCGGGAAAGTAAATAAAAACATAAAAAGATTCATTCATTAGAGAGAAAAGACTTATCATGCATGTATATATTCCACTCGTCACAGACTTAAACTTACCGACCAGTTATACTCAACCTACAATACTCCTCAATATCATCCAGCATCGCTCTCAAAAGTGTTCATCTCTGACACACCGAGCTGAGAGAAAACAACCGTATTACTCTCTTCGTCACTCTCGCGCACGAAGCCTCGAAATACGGAAGACATTAAGCTTCGACACCCAAATAGATTGTTAGCTCTAAATCTATCTCTAGCATCCAGAAACTAACAGATAATCATCCCTAATCAAGATTTGCGATGTTTATCTCTAACACAACCCAAACCCCGCGCATAAAGCAAAAATCAGAGACAATCATCGATAAAGATTTGTAAAGCAAATTAAATATAACACCATGATCAACAAATATACATGAGATCTAAGTACAAACATATACAAACCCAACAAAGAAGAAAGCATGAAGAAAATCAGAAATGAACCAAACACTTCACGGATTGTCAGAGCCGATCGATGAGAAATCCACCCCGGATCATCCAAATGCAAGCTTCCATGATGTTTTCTAAGCTAATCTACAAGAAAAATGAAGTTTGATTGAGTTGGGAGTAAAAAATACCCAAAACCATCCCTAAAAATGTGTTTTTTCCCCATATTTGATGTTTTTGTCCGCCCAGTTTCGCCCGGCGGAATTTTGGGGCGCCCGACGGCGAAAGGTGATTTATTTTTGCAAGTTTCAGCGCTGTTTCGCCCGGCGCTTTTGAAGTTTCGCCCGGCGCTTCACATGCGATGCCTCAGGCTTGTTTCCTCCAATTTTCCAGCGAAGTTCCATAATTGTGACATTGCTTCGCCTCTTGATTTTGCCCAGCAAAATTTGCATCGCTCGACGCTCTTATTATTTCGCCCGGCGCAGCAGGGGTGCAGCACACCAGAAAATTCTGCACTGTTTTATTCGTAACTTTTGAACCGTAACTCCGTTTTTCGCCCGGTTCGAAGCGTTGGAAAGCTTATTCAATGCTCTATACAACAATGGCAAGATACCCTTGATTTAATACCTGCAAAAAATGAGAGAAAATCAATTAAACTCATTGATATTTACACTATAACGCAATATATACACTATAACGTAAAGTAAACGTAATTATAAACAAATCGGGGTTTATTTGAACGATATTAACCAAAAAGTATCGATAAGTGCAACAAAACTCATATACAAAAATAGGTACATTTTGCACTTATCAAACTCTCCCTGACTTACATAATTGTTTGTCCTCAAACAAAGCCAACAAACTAAAGGAACAAAAGTGAAATCCAAGAAATCACGCAACAACAAGTTTTTACAAACAAAAACAAATGCAATGGTTCAATCGAAAATGGTACACACAAAGTAAATACTTACCACTAAACTTCAACGATAACACAATCACGAAACAAATGAAAAATACAAAAATCATGCCAAACATCCTAAAGCAACACAAGTCCAAATGTGAATCACACCTAGCAAAAACAATCATCGGTAGATGAAAAACATAAAATGAGGGATTTTTCACTCACACAACAATCCTGCAAACAAAAGACTAAATTATGCATCCATCCAAAAATTCACATTGAACATACAAAGGCAAGAATCACAAGGACTTTTCAAGGTTGTAATGTGGTCGGGTAAACAAACAAGGGGCAATTCCTAAAGCTAATCGAAACAAAAACTTGCCTAAACCTAAGGGAGTGAACAACTCACAAAAGTTCAAACACAAAAGTTCAAACACAAAATTTCAATCAAACTTCTTCCAAAATCCCAAGTGTTACACAAAACACAATACTTATTTAGCACAATTATTGAAACTCTTTTTGTTTCCTTTTTCAAAGATTTTCTTTTTCTTTCTTTTTTTCTATTCTTTTCTTTTGTCATATTTTTCTCTTTTTTCTTTTCTATTTCTTTCCTCATAGAACCAACTAATGAATACACAATCATTCTCTCCCCAACTTGAATTCAACCGCACCATCATGTGAATACTCCCTACTTTCTAAGGCAAGGAAAAAATCCAAACAACAACACAAAGTTGAGGTCCAAGAAAAAACAAAATCCAATCAAAAATAAGTGAAGTAAATACTCATAGACAAGCATTAAGTTCAAATAAAACATGGATCAAAAAGCTCAAAGGGGTTACGAAAGATCACACGCTCACAAGGTGAATTGACTATTTGGCTAAGGTGGTTGTGCTTAAAATGAAACAAATGCCTTGATCCTTTTCATGCATTCATATACACAACATAAACAACAGATTCAACATAATAAAATCCAGTTAGAACAAGAATGTTGGAACTCCAAGCATATATGAACAATGGAAGGCTTCCTCACAAAAAGGTTGGGAACTAAAGTGATTCACACAAGAACAAGTATACAAAAGAATGAATGGCATAGAAGTTGTAAAAAGCCTAAGTATCATGAATATGTTAAAGTCAAGAAAGCGATAAACACATACCTTGAACGCGTACCAAACTTTAAACACTATCATTACCACACATTCGCAAGTTGAAATGATAAAAAATGGATAAACACCGAATGCGACTTCAAGCAATCGGGCAAAAATTTGAGTCCAAACAACAACAAAAGAATAAGAAAAATTACTAATAATTACTAATATATGAGGCCTTGGTGGAAGTGGGAAAAAGGGGGAGCCAAGTGAACAATTAAAAGAAATCACTGGCTCAGCACAGCAGAGCACGCTCAGCGCGCAGGCCTGCGCTGAGCGCGTTACACCAGAACCAGAAATATTAGTACAGCAACAGGGTTCTGGTGTAGGCCCCCACTTAACACCTACACAATCTCATATACAATGAAAAAGTAATAACGGAACAAAAAATGATAAAACACGCTTGTTTTACGTCGTAAGCTCGACGCCTATTATTTATACACACTTCTCCAAGTTGCCTCTTTACACGGTTAGCACTCACTGACGATGAAACCTAACCAAACACTTAGCAAACGTGAAGAGAAACAAACAAATACACTAAATTTACAAGTATACAAAACATGTAAAATTCACAAATATGGTAAACATATACAAGTATCAATATCAACAAGTGAAAATAGACAATATATACGATATCTACAAAACTCAAAAACAAAGAAACTATCGCAATGCGATTCAATAAAAACTTCGATCCCCGGCAACGACGCCATTTTGTTGAAGCGAAATAGCGGCAAGCAACAAAAGTTTTGGAAGTATTTTTCCGGGAATTATCGTGTCCACAGAGATCGGTGCTACTGAACTGTCGTTCGACAATTTAATTGTTAATGAGTTTGGGTTTTAAATGGTTTAAAGGTAAATGCGGGTAAGTAAATAAAAACATAAAAAGATTCATTCATCAGAGAGAAAAGACTTATCAAGCATGTATATATTCCACTCGTCACAGACTTAAACTTACCGACCAGTTATACTCAACCTACAATACTCCTCAATATCATCCAGCATCGTTCTCAATAGTGTTCATCTCTGACACACCGAGCTGAGAGAAAACAACCGTATTACTCTCTTCGTCACTCTCGCGCACGAAGCCTCGAAATACATAAGACATTAAGCTTCGACACCCAAATAGATTGTTAGCTCTAAATCTATCTCTAGCATCCAGAAACTAACAGATAATCATCCCTAATCAAGATTTGCGATGTTTATCTCTAACACAACCCAAACCCCGCGCATAAAGCAAAAATTAGAGACAATCATTGATAAAGATTTGTAAAGCAAATTAAATATAACACCATGATCAACAAATATACATGAGATCTAAGTACAAACATATACAAACCCAACAAAGAAGAAAGACATGAAGAAAATCAGAAATGAACCAAACACTTCACGGATTGTCAGAGCCGATCGATGAGAAATCCACCCCGGATCATCCAAATGCAAGCTTCCATGATGTTTTCTAAGCTAATCTACAAGAAAAATGAAGTTTGATGGAGTTGGGAGCAAAAAATACCCAAAACCATCCCTAAAAATGTGTTTTTTCCCCATATTTGATGTTTCTGTCCGCCCAGTTTCGCCCAGCGGAATTTTGGGGCGCCTGACGGCGAAAAGTGGTTTATTTTTGAAAGTTCCAGCGCTGTTTCGCTCGGCACAATTATGGTTTCGCCCGGCGCTTTTGAAGTTTCGCCCGGCACTTCACAGGCGATGTCGCATCCTTGTTTCCTCCAATTTTCCAGCCAAGTTCCAGAATTGTGACATTGCTTCGCCTCTTGATTTCGCCCAGCAAAATTTGCATCGCCCGGCGCTCTTATTATTTCGCCCGGCACAGCAGGGGCGCAGCACACCAGATAATTCTGCACTGTTTTATTCGTAACTTTTGAACCGTAACTCCGTTTTTTGCCCGGTTCGAAGCGTTGGAAAGCTTATTCAATGCTCTATACAACAATGGCAAGATATAATTGATTTAATACCTGCAAAAAACGAGAGAAAATCAATTAAACTCATTGATATTTACACTATAACGCAATATATACATTATAACGTAAAGTAAACGTAATTATAAATAATTCGGGGTTTATTTGAACGATATTAACCAAAAAGTATCGATAAGTACAACTAAACTCATATACAAAAATAGGTACATTTTGCACTTACAGTGCTATAAATCCAAACACCTTCAAGTGACTGAGGCTAGGCTTGACGCCTGACCAACATTCTTTCGGTGTGATTCCTTCAAGCTTCTTCGTCGGACATCTGTTCAAAATATATGTTGTTGTCGAACTGCATCTCCCCATAATTCTTTGGGTAGATGCTTTCCATTCAACATACTTCTCACCATATTTATGATGGTTCTGTTCTTTCGTTCTGCAAAGCCATTTTGCTGTGGAGAGTAGGGTGGCACCACCTCATGCACAATCCCTTCTTTTTCACATAATGCATTGAACTCTTTCGACACATACTCTCCACCACCATCAGTCCTCAGAATTTTCATCTTTTGACCACTCTGTCTTTCGACCATGGATTTGAATCTGGAAAGTCCACAACTTTCGACTGTAATCATCTATGAATGTGACAAAGTATCTATTGCCACCAATCGAATCCACCTAGATTGGACCACATACATCAGAGTAGATGACTTCAAGAATTGCCTTCGACTTCCTTCATGCATCCGTGCTGAAGCTATTCTTGTGTTGTTTCGACTGAACACACTCTTCACAGACTTCACTTGGAATGTCGATTTCTGGTAATCTTGAAACCGTATTTCTTCTCTTCAGCTCTCTGATGTCATTGAAGTTGAGATGACCTAGTCAAAAATTCCATAACCACTTATCTCTGCTGGCTGATGTTGCTAGACACTTGTGCTCCATCACCTTGAGTTTAATCTTGAAGGTCATATTCTGAGACATTGGAGCCTTCAAGATTAACCTACCACCTGCGTCGAGGACTCTCATCATCTTGTCTTCGACGACTACCTTGTAGTTCTTTTCGAAAAGTTGCCCTATACTGAGCAAATTACTCTTCATGCCTGATATGTACAACACATTGGAAATTATTGACCTTTTGCCATCTTTTCTCATAATCAGAACATCACCAACACCTTCAGCTGCTAGAGTGTTGTCATTTGCAAACTTCACCGTGTTCTTCGACGAGGGCTTCATGTTGACAAACCAATCTTTCCTTCCAGTCATGTGTGATGAGCATCCTGAGTCCAAGTACCACTGATCTTGGAATCTTTCTTCATCTTTTGTTGTGACCATCAGCAACGTCTCTTCTTCTTCATGTTTCGCCAGGTTTGCATCAGTTTCTTGATTTCTCTTCTTTTCTGGACAATCACTAACATAGTCACCATACTTATGACAATTGAAACATTGAATGTGACTTTTGTCTGGCTTTCGACCACCACCTCTTCCTCTACCTGCAGCACCACCTCTTTGGTTGCCTTGGTTCCAGGGTTTCTTCTGAGTCGAATTGTAGCCTCCTCTACCTTTGTTGCCATTCACGTTTCTTTTGCCTTTTGTTTCCTTTTCTGACTGCGCCTGCAAATCCATATCACTTTTTGACTTTCCTGCAGCTCTTTCAGCCATCCTTTGTTCATGAGACTCAAGCGTCCCTTGAAGCTCTTCCTTCGTCAATATTGACAAGTCTTTCGACTCTTCTATGGCTACTACCACGTGATCGAATTTTGGAGTCAATGACCTCAAGATCTTTGAAACAACCACTACTACGAAAAACCCATTTAACAACGGTTGGGAATGACATATAATGACGCGGGCGAGGGCGTTGTTGTATATATATATGATACTTACAACGACGGCCTTGTGTTGCATTGTAATAATGAGGAAAGTCCGCTAACTATCACAACGGTTTTACATTACACCATTGTAATAAATATAATTGTCCTCGGTTCGATTCCCAGCAGCACAGTTTTGATATTTATTATTTTCTGGACAACGCGCCAGATATTATAACGGTTGTGAAATATAACCGTCGCTAAAGTTTCAGCAAAATTAATAAATATCATCCTGCTTTTATAATTAATCCCATTTTTTTACCTGTATTATTGTTCTCCATATCTCAGCACAGCAGAAAAATACAATTCACATTTTGTGATACAGTTTTCATAATAATATTAATCGTGTCATATTCATAATATCACATATACCAGCTTACAGTTTATCAGAACAAACAACCTACATAAATAAAATATCACATATACCATATTACAGTTTACACACATTACATAACTTCACATAATTGTAACTTGGTGTATTGGTATCTTGTCTCTTGGTGTCTTGTCTCCTGGCCTGGTGTCTGGACTCAAAATACCTATGATTTCAAATAATTATACTTGTTAGTAAAAATACTTCTAAACTATAACATACAATTAATATATTATGAATAAATAATAAATTACGTACTTGTTAATTTTCCCATATGCCTTCTTCATGATCGAGTCGTATAGCATGCACGGCATCTCCATCAACTTCATCATATGAGGTAGGAACTTGTGTTGTGTAAGAAGGTGTGGACGGAATATCAAGACTTTCATCACTAAGAGGAATGTATTTTCCTTGGAGAACGATTGACCATTTCCCCGATTTGTCCGATGGATCGGAAACATAGAAAACTTGTTTTGCTTGAGAAGCCACGATGAATGGTTCTGTATTAAAAGATGCCTTTCCAAGGTCGGCCCGGGTGAATCCTAAGTCATCAATGTCTACACCATTACTATTATTGGGAACCCACTTGCATTTAAATAAAGCCACTTTGAAAATAACATAATCAATCTCCCAAATCTCATAAATGACACCCTAAAACGCGGTAGTTGCCAATGCCAGATTCTTATCTTTCGAACTAGAGAAATACATCGATTCGGCTTCAACCATAACCCCATTATTTTGCATTATACTACGATCATCTTTTGATTTTGTATAAAAGGTATAATGACCAATGTCGGATGCACTCCAGGTAATGACACAAAATTTTGGCTCGTACGACAACCATCTAAGTATCTCGGATGCACTAGGATCATTAGATACACTTTTATTAAACCAATCCATGAATCTATTGTTATGCTCTATCACCAACAACTTGTCATTCATTCGGGGATATTTTTTCTTCATAAGTCTTTTTTGAGTATCTATGAAAGGTTGAACCTCATCTATATTATTCAAAATATAGAAATGTGATTGAATAACTACATCCCGAGCCATTGACCTAACATTTAGACCTTGAATACCTCTTCCGTCTGTGTCAGCATGACGAGACTTTGGAATTCCTATAGAATCTGCATCCGACAAATAGTTTGTACAAAACTCAACAGCTTCTTCTGTGATGTACCTTTCAACAATCGAAGCTTCCGGTCGGTGATGATTCTTCGTATATCCTTTAAAGATCTTCATATATCACTCTATTGGATACATCCACCTTAAATAAACTGGACCACAAATTCTGATTTCTCTTACGAGATGAACAAGTAAGTGAACCATAATGTCAAAAAATGATGGCGGAAAATACATCTCCAATTGACACAAGATTATGGCAGCCTCATCTTCTAATTCATCCAATTTTTTGAAATCAAGAACTTTATTACATATGGCATTGAAGAATAAACACAGTCTCGTTATAGTTACTCTCACATTTTTGGAAGGATCCCACGGATAGCCACTGGTAGAAGTTGTTGCATCAATACATGACAACCATGAGATTTTAAACCAATTAACTTGAGATCTTTCATTGATACAAGTTTCTTGATGTTTGATGAGTAACCTTGCGGAACTTTAATACCTTGCAAACACTCGCAGAACATCTTCTTTTCCTTTTTAGATATAGTGTGACATGCTGGAGGCAGATAAGTTCTTTTTCCTTTCTCTATTGGAGCCAACTGTTTTCGTATACCCATCTTCTCCATATCAAGACGGGAAGTCTTACTATCTTTAGTCTTGCCCTGAATGTTTAGAAGTGTGCCAATCAAACTATCACACACATTTTTCTCCATGTGCATCACATCAAGACAATGTCTAACATCAAGACTTGACCAATATGGAAGATCAAAGAAGATGGACCTCTTTTTCCATATATTTTTCGCAACTGCCCCTTTTTTTTCCTCTCTTCCCACCTTTTTCTTTTTCTCTCTTCCCACCTTTTTCTTTTTCTCTCTTCCCAAGGACAACATTAATGTATTCCTGCTGTTGATAAACTTCATCAGCGGTTAAAGGTTTAGGAGCCTCACCAAACTCTTACTCTCCAATAAAAGCCTTTCGCAATCTACGATAAGGATGAACCGGTTTTAGAAATTTTCGATGCCCAAGGTAAACGGTCTTTTTTCCAAACTCAAGTTTGTGATAACAAGTATCATCTTCACATATAGGACACGCTTTATGTCCTTTGACACTGTATCCCGCCAAGTTACCGTAAGCCAGAAATTCGTTAATTGTGCAAAATAACATTGCACGCATATTAAACTTTTCCCCAGAATATGCATCATCAACTTCAACGCCTTCATCCCACAAGAGTCATAAATCATCAATTAATGGACTAAGATAAACATCTATGTCGTTACCAGGTTGTCTTGGTCCAGAAATCATCATACTTAACAGTATATACTTGCGCTTCATGCACAACCAAGGAGATAGGTTGTAAATAGTGAGAAGAACCGGCCACGAAGTATGATTAGTGCTCATATTACCAAAGGGGTTCATTCCATCGGTGGCAAGCCCAAGCCTAAGATTTCTTGGCTCGACTCCAAAATCTGGAAACAACGAATCAATTTTCTTCCATTGCAAAGAATCAGCTACATGGCGAATGTTTCCATCACGAATCCTTTCATCTGCATGCCATCTAAGATTCTTTGTGTCATTCGAATTAGCAAAAATTCTCTTTAATCGTGAAAGTATAGGCAAGTACCATAACACTTTAGCAGGAGGATGCTTCCTACTAACATTGTCATAGTGATCATTGTCATCACCATTGCTAGCCTTCTGCTTGTAACGCGACACACCACATTTCGGACATTGAAACAAGTCTTCATACTCTTTCCGGAATAATATGCAATCATTAGGACAAACATGTATCTTGATATACTCCAGACCCAGTGGACACAATATCTTCTTGGCCTCATAGCAACGATCCGGCAATTTGTTATCTTCTGGTAACATTTGTTGTAGCAATTCAAGTAATTCCGTGAAACTTTTATCCGACCATCCATTTTTTGCCTTCAGATTAAACAACTTTAACACTGCTGACAATGTGTGAACTCTGTGCATCCCTTATATAAAGGGGTGTCTTTATCACTACATAAATTATCATAAATATGAGCATTCATAAAAGAAGATTCCCCAATATCACGGAACATATCCTCTAGGTGGTCTTCCATATATTCATCTTCCTCCACTCTTTGACTTTGTGACGCCCGACTTTCCTTATTATCCACCTCACCATGCCACACCCATATTATATAATTTTGACATATACCATCACAACAAAGGTGATTGTGTATTTCTTTCTTTGTACCCTTTTTTATATTAGCGCAAACAACACAAGGACAATAAAAGATACCATCATTGCCGGGAAGATGTTTATCAGCGTATTCAAGGAATTCACAAACTCTGTTCTCATAAACCGGATCTAATCTATTGGGTTTCATCCAACTACGATCCATTACAACTTCTGAAATTTATACATGTATAATAATGTGAATGACACACCAAAATCTAATCCAAAAACTCAAGCATATGCATATACAATATGAACAAAGAAAAAATCAATGAAGATGTACTCTAATACTAAACGTAAAGCATATGAAACATCTCATTCTGACTTGAGCATATACAATATGAACAAAGAAAGAAGGAATGAAGATGTTGAAGAGAACCTTACTTCGAAGCTGAAGAAGCAAATGAATGATGAAGACGATCAATATTTGAGTATAAACCAAGAAAAAAGGAATGAAGATGTTGAAGAGAACCTTACTTCGAAGCTGAAGAAGCAAATGAATGAAGACGGTCAATATTTGAGCATAAACCAAGAAAAAAGGAATGAAGATGTTGAAGAGAACCTTACTTCGAAGCTGAAGAAGCAAATGAATGAAGACGGTCAATATTTGAGCATAAACAAAAAAAAAGGAATGAAGATGTTGAAGAGTGTAAAGGTTAGGGCGTCGCTGGCTCACTTGTTCGATTAGGGCGTCTTATGAAAAAAATACATAATAAGTTTTGTTTTAATTTATCAGTAAACCTTTTAATCTCGGTGGAGAAACAAACCGTAGTGGAATCTTAAGGGAAATGTACTCTACAAAATGGAAAAAATGTAGTTGCAGGGAATCGAAGCTTGTTACATTTCATTTATTACTACGGTTGTTCATCTTAACCGTTGTAAAATAATTTACAATTTATTTTATAAATAATGGACTTAATTGCCACACGCTAAATGTACTCTAAAAAATGGAAAAAATGTAGTTGCAGGGAATCGAAGCTTGTTACATTTCATTTATTACTACGGTTGTTCATCTTAACCGATGTAAAATAATTTACAATTTATTTTATAAATAATGGACTTATTTGACACACGTTAAATGTACTCTAAAAAATGGAAAAAATGTAGTTGCAGGGAATCGAAACTAGATACATTTTATTTATTACTACGGTGGTTTCATTCAACCGTCATTAAATGACTCAGCTTTTAAATGGGCGCGAAATTTTTAACCTATTACAACGACATAAAAGGATGCGTTGTAAGCCTGGCGTTGTTGTTTTAGCGTTTTGTAGTAGTGAACTGATCTTGATGTCAACACCTCTCCACATACCTTGATTTGATTCACCAACTTTGTAACTCTGGTGAAGAAATCTGTAATACTTTTGTTGTCTTCCATCTGAAGCAACTCATAGGTTCTCTTGTGAGTTTGTAACCTCACATCTTTCACCTTCTCTGCACCTCTAAGCGACTTTTCAAGAATCTCCCAAGCGGTGATTTATAATCTTTCTTCTTCAATTCTTTGTGTGCAGCCTTTTGTTGATCCTCGCGTTCTCCCCAAGCGGTGTTACTCCTTCCTTCACAAGATCCCAAAGATCTTGATAACAGAAAATCACCTTGATCTACTTGCACCAATTCTCATAATTCTCTTTCTTGAGAATTGGTAGGGTCGCCAGAAAGTGTCTATTTGAATGATTCATAGCCATCACGATTTTCCTCCTTGAATTGCAACCGGAACTCTAGATACCAGATGTTGGAATTCAACCACAACCTATGGTAATTCCTCTTTCAATCTTGATCTCAAGATTGATAACAACCCACACAATACGCAATGACAATGATAAAGATGAAGAACAAACAGCAAGAAAGAAATGAGAGAAGAGAAATATTTGGAGAATAGTGTTACCCACTAACTGTGAGATTTCTGAGTTTTATTCACTTGCTAATCGGCAAGTGTGAATGCTCTACTAAAGAGATTCTCCCTATTTATAGATTTAGATTTACATAAGCCCAAAACTCTAAAGGCCCAAAAATATTTATTTGAGCTAAATCAAATCTAATCTAAATCATATCAAATCTTATCAAAACAAATCTGTGTAAAACAAACTGTTTCGACATACTGAAAGCTTCGACTTCGACACTTGACTTCTACTTCGACTTCGACACACTTAGACACTATGAATTACAATTTAACAGTAATAGGAGCCTAAGATGGAAGGTTTTGAGAAGGTCTTTGGAGTGGGACCAGTAAGAGAATTCTTGTGACTGACGAATCATTCATAACTTAAGTTGCTGTATGATCGTACCTGGATCAGACAGTTACAGGTGGCCAACGACGTCCGTTGAGCTCCGGCTCCGGTGAGGTTGAAGGATGGCGGGGGGGTGTACCTGCAAAGTACTCCGACGCTCAAGTTAGGGAGTGCACAGAGTAACAGCAAATACAAAGAGTGAGAAAAGTGACTTAACCTGACCCTCTCAAGTGAGAGGGTATTTATAGAGAGCCCCCAGCGCGGGGCCAACGGTTACTTGCATTGGGCTGGATTGTCAGGCCCAATCCAAGTAACTGCCAGGGCTTACGTGGCGTAGTGAAGACCAGCACGTGGTCTTCGCCCTGGGGTAACCGTCCCTAGATTTCCGGGATTAGGGCAGACTGAATCCTGCGGAAGCGGGAGGTTACTTGGAACGTGTCCACATGGTACGGACCGTTAGACACTACTCGCGGGGGAGGAGTCTTCTGTGTCGAGGACCAACCAGCCGTACGACGGACATGGCCTTGCGGGGAGGGACCATGTCTGCCGAGGAGTGGTATGTGGCATTCTCGCGGGGAGAAGCTGGTATGTCGGGGAGGTACCTCTCCGCCGGGATGCGAGGTCCTCCTGTCCTGTTGACCTCGATGCCCGACACTGCAAAGTGCTCGGGGGGACGTTGGTATGCTTGCAGCAGTCAAGTGCCCCGCGGAGGGGTCCTATTGGGCCTACCCATGCTATATGGGTTGGGCCTGCTCGACTGTAGGGCAGCCTCGGCCCAGTCCAGAACAGGAGCCCCCCAAGTCGTTGCTCTGAGGTGGCAGAGTGATGACTTAAGGGCTATTGTATGTCGAGGATACGCTAAGAGAGGAACCGAGGAGGTCGATATCCTATGCGAAATCCCTTCGGCCGGATGAGCGTCGGGCGTCGGACAGATGTGTCTGGTGGTATGGTCGGGGAGATGAAGGGTTTCGGATCCGAAGCGTTGGGGAAAACTGAAACGACACGCGTGGGGAGACGGGTGGCTGCATGCGTGCCACGTGTCGCCTGCCATCATTACCTAAGGAGGCTAGGGCGGCTGGCTAGGGTAGCGCACTCGAGTGCCCTACGCCCCTCGGGTCTCGCGAGAACCGCTTATAAAAGCCGCTCCCCTCGCTCATTCTCCACTTTTCCGCTTCTCTCTCAAGAAACTTTCTCCCTCTCTCTCTAACCTCTTCCGCCGTAGCTCGTCGCCGTCAGTCGCCGGACACTCTCTGTCGGAAGCATTTCCTCTGCTAGGACCGCCGTTCGCTGCCGTACCACAGCCGGAAACCTCCGTGCCGGAACCCTACACCGCCGCTTACCAGGTATTTGCTCCAAACCGGACCTTTATTTTGCGTTTTTCTTTGATTTTAACTAGTGTAGGACGTTTCCTTGGTGAATTGATGACATTCCCATGAGAAACGAAGGGATTCCCGGCGATTACGGCGGGAATCTTTAGTTGTGGAGAGGGAGAGTGCGAAGATTCTTGCTCGCTTTTGATGAACATCTCGGGGATCAGGGACGAACACGTCGGGGATCCGTTGAATGTCTCGGGGTCCTTGATAATCAGTGTATTTGTTAGTGCCGCAGGGACACGGGGCAGAACCTTCCGGGGAGACGATGAGTTCCCCGGTGGGCAAGTTGATCCTCGGCCGATCTCGTCGGGGAGTTGAGAAAGCCTTGCCCCTTCTTCGCCCGTTCGCTTGAACAGCGGTGGAGGGGTGAATTTGATACGACCAATCGAATTCACCGTTTCCTTCTGCTTTTCAGGTAAATGGACGATTTGGCTGCAGAGGTGGCCGCAGGATATTTCGAGGAAAACGACGACGACCAGCCTGACTCCCCCATGGCTCACATGGCCTTTGCGCAGGAGAGGCCGCTCGAGGACTGGGTCTGTAGCGAAGCCCTTGAGATGTCGTCCATCTTCGTGTACCCAGATGTGGGCGATGGTTTTTGTACCGTCGAGCACAGACTAATCGGAAGTGGTCAATCCTGGAAGGTTTTTCGTCCCGAGGAGCATCACCGGATATGCTCACCTTACCGGGGAATGCGGGTCCCCTTATACGAGTTTATGTTCGAGAAGGCAGGGTGGAGGCTGCCTTTCACGGATTTTCAGGAGGGGATCTTTGACTGGTTGAAGTTGGCCCCTTCGCAGATTCATCCGAACTCGCTGGCCTTCATCCGGGCTTTCGAGCTCGTATGCAAATATTTGGAGATCGTGCCGACCATTCGCCTTTTCTTCCGCATATTCCACCTCCAACGGTCGTCGGTAGGAGGTCGACACGGCTGGGTGTCCTTCAAGCAGAGCAAGGCGTTGTTTCACACTTACTTGGATTCCATCCGGGATTTCAAGTTCCGCTATTTCTATGTGAAGCCGGTCACCCTCGAGGCGATATATTCATTGTACCGGAAAGTCACCCGCGAGGTCGACGACCGTTCCGAGGAGGTGCTGGTGCCGAAGTTTCCTCTGTACTGGACGGAGGAACACTTTAAGAAGGGAGTTGACAAGTATTAAACGAAACCTGTTCAGATGGAGGCCTACGAGCGGGAAGCCTACGATAAAATCGTAGCTTTCGTCGACAGCTTTACCGAAGCTCGACATGAGACACTGGACGGCCAGCCTATAATAGGTGCAGATGGGCAGGTGAAGAAAGAACGTCGCCTGATAAACACCCGCGTTCTGCTCGAGACCTTCTCCGACGAGGAGGCCATCGAATTGTTAGGTGGTGAAACGTCCTTGCTTTAGTTCTTCCTCGTATCTGTGTTTCTCGCTTTACTAACGCTTTCTTTCCTTTTGCAGGGACAATGGACGGAGCCGAGGAGAGGTTGAAGAAACTGAAAGCGAAGAGGGCCCGGGAAGCGCAGGCCCGGGAAGAAGCGTCGCGCTCCAAAGATCAGGAAGTTGCCCCTTCTGGGGCCCCGCACGAGGGTGTTTCCACGGCCGCCGCCCCCGAAGGATCCACTCTGTCCCAGCCTGCTGCCGCTGTGTCGGGGACCGCGGGTGACCGCACAACTCCTGCGGGAAGCCAATCCCCGGCTACCCAAGGGACTCCGAAGAGGCGGCGCGTTGCGGAGGTCGTCGACCTGGGCGGTGAAGACAGTCCCCCGGTTCCTTCCAGCTTTGACCTTCCCCCCTGCCATCAAAAACCTCACTTCTTCTCCGAGGTCACTTATCCTCGCACCCTTCCCTCTGAGATCCAAACCGTGCTGGGGACCGCTACTGAAGTGAGGAGGAAGATGCTTTTTGAGGACCTGTCGGCCGTCATGCGTATCTGCTCGACTGCCATCATTCTAAATGACGAGACCCGCCCTGCTGCTGAACTGGCCCGCCTGCAGGAGGCGCTGGATACCTTGGGCGCTGAGATGCTCGGCATGCGCAAGGAACTAAAAGAGTGCCGAGATCTGAACGAAGAGCAAAGCAAGCAGCAGCAATTGGTCGAGGCCAAGCTTAAGGAAGCCGAGGAGACAAAGAAAAGCCACCTTGCCCGAATCGCTGAGCTGGAGTTGGAGGAGAAGCGGCTTAAGGTAAGGATTGCCGAGCTGGAAGATGCGGTGCGGCCAGCCGAAGGGGAAACTGAGGAGGACAAACTCCTGACCACTCGTGCGGCGTTTGTGGCGCAGCTCCGGAAGCTTGAGCAGGATCTCCGAGTGTCCGAGGATGATTCTATCGAAACCGCGGGTATAGGGTTCCGCAGTGCCGTGGCGCAGCTTCGGGTTCTCAACCCCGACCTTGTCATTGAAGGGATCGACCCCGATGCTGAGGTGGTGGATGGCCAGATCGTGTATCCTCTGCGGGAGAACGACATTCATGCACACGAGGAGCCTGACGGGACCGCAGCTGAGTAGGTTTTTATCTTTGTTTTGGTCGGCCTGCGAGCCGTTTTGTTTCGCCCGGCTTGTGGGCTTAGCTGATGTACTTTTTGCACAATGGTTATTTTCGCCCGGCTTGTGGGCTCATATTTGTATCTTTTTGGACCAAGTGTTTTGGCCGCTATTCGTACTTTATAATATCTCTTTGTTAATTTTCCTTGTGTGTGATGTGGTGTTTGTTATACTTTATTGTTTGTTATACTTTATTTTTGCCTAAGTAATAAGGCTTCGAGATTTGCTCGACCTTGATCGTCCCTGACCGCGTGGAGAGCTGGTCGGGCGGCCGGAGGAGTACTCCGACCTTCAACGAGGCTAAGAGCTCGGTCGAGGTCCTAGTCTCGTGGCATAAACTTCCCATCGCGAGCTGGGTATTATGCCCGGTTGGCACGACGACGGTGGGCCTCGATCGAGGTATCCCCGCCGGATCAAATGTCCTCGCGCACACACAACGCGGTCTCTGATCATCGTGTTCTTATAGGGGTGTCGCGCTTGTACCCCAGCGCGTCCCCGTATCGCGGTTCTAGTGAGCCGCGGGCAGTGTTTAACTGTAATATTGTTTTAGCTTTTCAGCGTTCCATGGTCGAGCAAGTTCTTCCCCGTGCAGATTTTCGAGGAAATAGGCTCCTGTCCCCGTTTTCGCGCGGACGCGGTACGGGCCCTCCCAGTTCGCGGCGAGTTTGCCTTCTCGCGAGTCTTTCTGGTTCCTTCGTAGGACGAGGGTGCCCACCTGAAAATCACGTTTAATGACTCTGTCCTTATAACGTAGTGTTATTTTTTGTTTAAGTGACGCCTCTCGGAGAGAAGCGCCTGAGCGTGTTTCCTCCACGAAGTCGAGTTCTTCCCTCAAGGCTTCATCGTTCGCGTTCCCGTCGAGGGGGGCTTCCGTCCTCCTCGAGGGTTCCCTGATCTCCACGGGGATCACTGCCTCCGTTCCATAGGTCAAACAGAAAGGGGTCTCCCCGGTCGTGGAGTGTGGGGTTGTTCGGTAGGCCTAGAGGACGCTGTGTAGCTCTTCGACCCACCGTTGTTTGGCGTCGCCCAGTCTCCGTCTTAATCCTCGAAGGATCACTCTGTTAGTGACCTCAGCCTGCCCGTTTGTTTGAGGGTGCTCGACCGACGTGAAGTGCTGCTTCGTGCCTAGTTTTGTGACGAAGTCTTGGAAGTTCCTGTCGGTGAACTGGGTTCTGTTGTCCGTGACGATGGCTTGAGGCACTCCGAACCGGGCGAGGATATTTCTTTTGTAGAAACGAAGTATGTTAAAAGCAGTGATTTTGGCCAATGCTTCTGCTTCAATCCACTTTGTGAAGTAATCTACCCCGACGATGAGGTATTTGTTTTGATACGACCCCTGGACGAAGGGCTCGAGGATATCCATCCCCCACCATGCGAACGGCCACGGGGAGGATAGCGTCGTGAGTTCGCTGGGGGGAGCGAGGTGCATGTCCCCGTGCCGCTGGCATTTATCGCACTTTTTGACGTGCTCCTTGGCGTCTTGTTGCATGGTCGGCCAGTAATATCCTGCCCGGAGTGCTTTACGAGCTAGCGATCGTCCGCCGAGGTGCTGCGCATTGATTCCCTCGTGGATCTCCTGGAGTATGCCGGGGACCTTGGTATCTTCGACACATCTGAGGAGGGGAATAGAGAATCCTCGCCGGTATAGCTTATCCTCGACTATAGTGTATGAGCACGCCCGTCTCTTGACCATTCTAGCTTCTTTGGGGTCTTCGGGCAGTTTGCCCGTCGTGAGGTATTCGTATACCGGGGTCATCCAGCAGCCGCTGTCCCCGATGGCGTTGATATTCGAAACCATACCTGGTTTATCAACGCTCGGGTGGGAAAGGACCTCTTGTATGACGGACTTGTTTCCGCCTTTCTTTTTCGTGCTTGCTAATTTTGACAGGACGTCTGCCCGGGCATTATGCTCCCGGGGAATGTGAGTCACTTCCGCCGAGGTGAACTTCTTCATCTTCTCTTTTACCAAGGCCAAGTATTCTATGAGACTGTCGTTCTTGGCTTGGTACTCTCCTCGGACTTGCGAGGCTACAAGCTGGGAATCGGTGAAAAGCTTGACCTCCTTGGCGCCAAGGTCCTCGGCCAGCCTGAGTCCCGCAAGGAAGGCCTCGTATTCGACTTGGTTGTTCGAAGTCGGGAAAGCCAGTTCGAGGGACACCTCGATGAGGATGCCTTCCTCGTTTTCAAGGATGATTCCCGCTCCGCTTCCTTTCGGGTTGGATGCTCCGTCGACATAGATTGTCCATTTCTGCGACCAGTTGGCTGAGGGTTCTGGGACGGTCATCTCTGCTACAAAGTCGGCCAACACTTGTGCCTTCAAGGCTTTCCTCCCTTCATATTGAATTTCGAATTCGGCCAGCTCGAGTGACCACCTGAGCATCCTCCCCGCCATATCCGGTCGTCTGAGGAGTTGCCTGATCGACTGGTTGGTCCTCACGATGACGGTATGGGCGAGGAAGTAGTGGCGTAGTCTTCTGGCCGCGGTGACGAGGCCCAGTGTGACTTTCTCGATCTGTTGATACCTGAGCTCGGGGCCTTGGAGAGCTTTGCTCGTGAAGTAAACTGGCTTCTGTCCGTCTGGTGTTTCCCGGATGAGGATGGCGCTGACCGCTTCGCTCGTGATCGCAAGATATAAGAAGAGTGTTTCCCCGTTCTCGGGTCGCGAGAGGACCGGGGGTTGCGATAGAACTTGTTTCAAATGTGCGAGTGCTTGTTCGCATTCCTCGCTCCACTCGAACTCCGCTTTTTGCCGGAGGAGTTTGAAAAAGGGGAGTGCGTACTGCGCGGATTTGGCGACGAACCGGGAAAGGGCGGTGAGCATTCCGTTCAATGATTGTATTGACTTCTTCGAGCCCGGAGTAGGGAGCTCGGAAAAGGCTCTACACTTGTCGGGGTTTGCCTCGATTCCTCGTTCCGTGAGGTAAAATCCGAGGAACTTTCCTGCCCGGACACCGAAGGTGCATTTGTCGGGATTAAACCTCATACGACATCTTCTCGCCGTGTCGAACACCTTCTTGAGGTGCGCGGCGTGGTTGACTTCTTCTGCAGACTTGACGATCATGTCGTCCATGTAGACTTCGAGCATGTCTCTTATTTCAGTCCGAAAGACCTTGTTCATCATCCGCTGGTAGGTCGCACCGGCATTCTTCAGACCGAAAGGCATTACGTTGTAATAGTAGTTGCCCGACGCGGTCATGAAGGCCGTGTGTTGCTTGTCGACCTTGTCCATGGGAATTTGGTTGTATCCTGAATAGGCGTCCATGAAAGATAGTAGTTTGTAACCTGCAGAATTGTCGACCAGTTGGTCGATGTTAGGCAAGGGGTAACAGTCTTTCGGGCAAGCCCGGTTAAGATCAGTATAATCAACGCACATTCTCCATTTTCCATTATTTTTCTTAACAAGTACAACGTTGGACAGCCATGTCGTGTATTTGGCTTCCGAAATAAAGTTTGCCTCTAGGAGGTCTTTTACAGCTTTCTCAGCAGCCTCCGCTTTCTCGGGAGACTGCTTGCGCCTACGTTGTGCTATGGCCCTAGCGGCCGGATCTACTGCGAGCTGATGGCAAGCCACTTCGGGGTCGAGGCCAGGCATCTCGGATGCGCTCCACGCGAAGAGGTCAGCGTTCTCCCTCTGACATGCTTTAAGCTGTTCTTTGGCTAGGTCGGGGATCCCGGTGCCGATCTTCACGTTGCGATCTGGACCGCCTCCGATGGCCACGAGCTCGAACTCTCCATCTGGGATGGGGCGTGTTGGGTGGAGAGGCTGTCCGTTGTTTTCCGCCCGGTGGTCGTGGTCTTCGACTCTGTCTTTATCGGGCTCGCCGGAGAACCTGTTGTCGAGGTCGACGGCGTTGACGCGCGGGAGAGGTACCTGTCCGACGTCCTGGGGTGGTTTGGCCACGACCTTAGGTTTGGGACCAATGGAACTTAGGCCCTTGACGGCGGCATCGAAGCATCTCCTAGCTGCGTCGATATCCCCGTGCATCGTCACTACCCGTCCCCTCCTCGTGTAGTACTTCATTTTGAGGTGGACCGTTGACGGGACCGCCGTGAGTTCAGCAAGGGTGGTCCTTCCGAGGATGCAGTTGTAAAGGGATGGGCATTCAACCACCAGGAAACGGATCTTCACCTGTCGGGCCGTGTCTTCGGCCCCGAACGTAACCATTAGCTCCACGTAACCCCATGGTCTGGTGGTGGTTCCATTGAACCCCTGTAGGTATGACCCGACGTACGGGGTCAAATGCCTCTCGTCCAGCTGAAGGGTCCCGAACAGATGAGAATACATGATGTCGACCGAGCTCCCCTGGTCGACTAGGATTCTTCGGACGTCAAAGTTCGCCATTTGGGCCCTGACCAGGAGGGGAATAGTGGCGTTTGGTGCTCCCCCGGGGAGTTCTTCGAGGTAGAAGGTGATGGGATTGGAGTTTCCCCGCACTTTCTTGAGGGTGGTCGCCTTCGACGATGTCGCGGATTCCAGCTCGTCAAACTTTCGTTTGATCGACCCAACCGATATTTTCCCGGGGTCTCCTCCGGAGATAACCATTGCTTTGGGGAAGCCTTCCCAGGTACTACGGGCCGTGACGGGGCCTTCGTCGGGGAAGGTCGCCCACATGTTGCGGATTGCCTCTTCGCCCTCGATGATTGGGGGGACGAAGAAGTCCTCGGGTCGAGTGGCGCTGAGGGCGACCTGAAGCTGGCTATCGCCGGGAGGGGGTGTTGCCTCCTCGACGTTCTGTGATTCCTTTGAGCTGGGACGAGGAGGGTCATTCTGCTGGGCATATTTCTTCAAGTGCCCTTCTTTGATGAGAATCTCAATGGCATCTTTGAGGTGGATGCAATCTTCGGTCACGTGCCCGTGGCTTCTGTGGAACCTGCAGTACTTAGATTTGTCAACGTTTGGTTTGGGAGCCGCGGGCTTCGGGAAACGAACTCCTCCTTTCACAAACTCGGAATTCTGGCAGTCTGAGAGGATCCGGGACCGGGAAGTGTTGAGCGGCGTGTACTCCGTGAATCGGCCAGCAGGCCCGCGCTGTTCCCGGGGATCTCGATTGCGGTTTTCTTTCTTCTTTTCTCCTCCCCGTCGGGGAGAAGCGTCATCGTCTTTGTGGCCGCGGGGGCCTTCTCTGCGTCTTGTCTCAAGAGCGATCTGGGCTGCTTCCGTCTCTTAGAGCTCGATGTACTTCTGGGCTCGAGCGAGAAGGTCCTCGAGACGCCGGGGTCTTCGAAGGCCAATGGATTTGGCAAAGTCCGACCCGGTGCGTAGTCCGTGAATAATTAAGTATTTCTTCATGTCGTCGGTCGTGTGGACCTCGACGGCTTCCTTGTTAAACCTCTCAATGTAATTTCGGAGGGATTCGTTCCTCCCTTGGAAGATCTTTTCTAGGGCAGCCTCTGTCTTCGGGTGTCGACGAGACGCGGTGAAGTGTTTGGTGAAGCGTTGCTTCAGTTGTTTCCATGACATGATCGAACCAGGTTCCAGACCCTTGTACCATATCATGGCTACCTTCCGCAATGTGGTGGGGAATAGCCTGCACCTGATGGCTCCCCTGACGTTTCGGAAGTCAAGCATCGCTTCGAAACTCTCCACATGATCGTCGGGGTCGGTCAGCCCGTCGTAGGTCCCCAACGGTGGAGGTTTCTCCATGCCTGGAGGGATTGGGGCGTCCATGATTTCCCACGACAATGGGGTCCTTTGGTCCTCGTCGTCGCTACCAGCCGGGGATGTCGAAGGTGACCGATGGTGCCGTGGAGGGGAGTTCCTCGAACGGTTCTTTGGTCTCTCTTCGGTCTGCTTGGACTTCTTAGAGATGGTGGAGGCCCTGAGTTCCTTCCGAGGCGGGGAACGAGGGCGTTTCTGGGTGATCGCCGGCTGCGGTCGCTCGAGACGCGGTCGTCGACCATGGCGTACGGGCGACGGAGTCCGGGAATCCTCGGACGGGGTCCTTCGCGGGGAAGGAGAGCGGCGAGGCGACGGGGGACGGCGATGTCTTTGCGGGGAAGATCGTTGTGCCCGTCCTTGCTCCAGGGCTTCGATTCTGGTGTTCTGCTGCGCGATCAGCTGATTGGTCTGGTTGATCAATGCAAACAGGGCCACGGTGCTTGGGTCCGCGTTGGGCGGCGGAGCCACTGGCTAGAGAGGGGTTTGCTGGTCGTCCGTGCGGACGACGTTGATAGTCGCATCCTGGGAGTCCGGGGAGGCGGTCTGTCCGTCTCTTATGTCGCCTTCGTCGCCGTGGAGGATGATGGCGTCCTCACGGTGGTTCCCGTTCTCCAGTTGCGCGAGCACGGTGTCCAGAGCCTGGTTGACGGTCGGATTGGCCATGTTGGTGATGAATAGAGGAAGCTTTGGTTTATCGAGGAGAAAACGGGGAAGCTTATAAAGTTCCCACAGACGGCGCCACTGATCGTACCTGGATCAGACAGTTACAGGTGGCCAACGACGTCCGTTGAGCTCCGGCTCCGGTGAGGTTGAAGGACGGCGGGGGGGTGTACCTGCAAAGTACTCCGACGCTCAAGTTAGGGAGTGCACAGAGTAACAGCAAATACAAAGAGTGAGAAAAGTGACTTAACCTGACCCTCTCAAGTGAGAGGGTATTTATAGAGAGCCCCCAGCGCGGGGCCAACGGTTACTTGCATTGGGCTGGATTGTCAGGCCCAATCCAAGTAACTGCCAGGGCTTACGTGGCGTAGTGAAGACCAGCACGTGGTCTTCGCCTTGGGGTAACCGTCCCTAGATTTCCGGGATTAGGGCAGACCGAATCCTGCGGAAGCGGGAGGTTACTTGGAACGTGTCCACATGGTACGGACCGTTAGACACTCCTCACGGGGGAGGAGTCTTCTGTGTCGAGGACCAACCAGCCGTACGACGGACATGGCCTTGCGGGGAGGGACCATGTCTGCCGAGGAGTGGTATGTGGCATTCTCGCGGGGAGAAGCTGGTATGTCGGGGAGGTACCTCTCCGCCGGGATGCGAGGTCCTCCTGTCCTGTTGACCTCGATGCCCGACACTGCAAAGTGCTCGGGGGGACGTTGGTATGCTTGCAGCAGTCAAGTGCCCCGCGGAGGGGTCCTATTGGGCCTACCCATGCTATATGGGTTGGGCCTGCTCGACTGTTGGGCAGCCTCGGCCCAGTCCAGAACACTGTACAAACTAGCGATACTGAATAATCAAATTTTTGGTGTGATATATGATGGTATGTCTCACTTTTCACAAATTGAAGGTTTAATGAACTTGGGTAAGAATAGAATTTCATCAAGTATTTTCATGAAAAACGGGTTTGCATTTTGTAGAAGCTCTCGTTATGCCTTTGATGTTCGTAGAAACTTCATTGGATCTGTATTATGGACAGTGACGGGAAATGGGGCCGCTTGGTTGTTTTTGGATTCTATTATGAACACAATCATTTTATCACATATGTCAATCTATGTTTCTTTAATCATGTGCATGTTTTATCATGAGTGCAAATGTGACTTTATGCACCTTAACTATTCAAGTCCAGAATGGTATGCTTATTTTATCAACCAAATTTATGAACAAACTCATAGAGTACCTTATACAACTCTCTATTTTTATTGGTGAATGACTATTATTTCTTCAACTTATGAACAAACTTAGCATAATGTCGTATTCATCTTTTACTAGGCTTCACGTATTTGCAACCAAACTAAATACTCATTCCACGTGTAGGTCATCATATCTATCGTTTTATTCTTAAATATGTCATGATGTTAGTGTGATGAGTGAATAGTCAATTTTTTTGTGTGATATACGATAACATGTGCATGTGTATTTGTAATTCAACATATTGCATAGTAGAGGACATGTAGCTGTTGTTAGGGTGGAAACTAGTATGCACAACATATTATTTTGCAATTGGTGTTGCATTTTAGGGATTATTATACACACCATAAATAACTACTGCCGCCGATTTCTGAGCTATTCTAAGTTTCTAACAAATTATAATTATATTGAATTTTTCCTGTATAATTTAAATTTTGTTTTTTTAACCTAATGGTCTATTTTTCTAAACAAACTCTTATAACATCCTATAATGCAATACAATTCTTAAAGTATCCTACCATTTTATTTTTGCACGCTAATGTCAAACGAGTTGACAGATGTTTATAGTATATATATCTAAATCCACCAGCCAAACCATTAGCAACTCCCACACATCTCATTTGTTTTATTTTTTAATTATTTGTTGATATATTATTATTATTATTAAATTATTTATTAATTAGTTAATTAAATATTAGTTAAATGAAAACTTTCTAATATTAGTAAATTTTAACTTTTCAAATTATACATTACAACTTAATTATTTAACAACTTAAATTGATTTAAGAAAAATTCTTATATAACTAAAATTTAATAAATGTAATAGATTTTGAAGGCTGCTTTATGGCATTTCACACATGAATTACTGGACATTGAAATTTCGTTGTTAGTAGGTGCTATTTTCTTAAGTAACATAGGCACCATAAAAAATAAATAAACATGTGGAATGGAATGATATTGGTAATATAACATTTGAAATTTTTTTTTTTGGCATGGAAACAAATTTATATTCATATTCTTAGAAACAATCAATATAAAAAGAGAAAATTTTAAATTATTTTAAATTTATTTAGAATTATAGAATAATTGTGATAATGAAAGAGAAAAAACAAATCTTAATTTTATTTTTTAATTAAAATTATAATTGTGTTATGTCGGTGTCTATGTAAGAATTTTTCCTTAACATCCATGTGTGCTTCAAGATACATATAAACCAATAGATTGGCAACATACGGGTTAGATTGGCAACAATAAATTAGTTTTTTCCATAAATTTTATACACACAAAGGGACAATTTCATTTTCTTAATATAGGGTCGTTATTTTATTTGGTCGAAACCGTGATTTTTCTTAGTCATATTTAACACAAAAAGATGATATCCATATCTTACTATTTTTTTTTTAAGAAAAAGAATCATTAAAATATT
This sequence comes from Lathyrus tuberosus, assembly GCA_022829125.1. NCBI lineage: Eukaryota > Viridiplantae > Streptophyta > Magnoliopsida > Fabales > Fabaceae > Lathyrus > Lathyrus tuberosus. The sequence goes on along the minus strand of JALAZF010000529.1, from coordinate 3,035,305 downwards.
AGTTTTTGGTCTTTAACCTAATCAATAAGACAACTAAATTTAGTCAAACTTCGGTTGCAATTAACATTTTTTTTATTCAAGTTTTGTGACTCAAATTATAACCCATGTTGAATCAATTCATTTTGCCATTTTTTTCATTCATGATTTGTGGCTCGAGTCATTGTCCCTTTATGGAAACAAATTTTACTGTGTGATTTGAGTGATTCATATTTTGAATCGAGTTATATGTTGGTAACGTTGACTCAACGCACCTCTTATTTGAATCTATTCAAGTCCAAATGTCATTCATCTGAACTGTTCATTTCAAATTATCATTAAATAATGGTCTTATGTGTTAGGTCTGTGATTTTATGATTGGCAACAATTTTGGTAAAAACATGTTTAATTTGGAAAAACATGTATCATAGTCAGATGTTGAGCAAGATGTCATGACATCTTGACCAACTGGTACAATAGAGTCGACTGTTACTTTTCTTGACAGGTGTTCTGACAAATGTTGTGATATGTTATACCAGAACATCAGAACAATTCGGCATTTTAAATCCTTGAAGACTTTATTTTAAAATATGAGATTCTGGATGATTTTAGTTCTCATACAAGCGCAGCTAAGCAAGGATATTTTAGTAACATTGTAGAGTTGATTTGGTTTCATAAAAAGGATCTTGGAGACTTTTTAGGAAATTTTGTATTTTGTTCCTATTATTGTGTAGGAAATTATGCTAATGATTGAAAGCTAATTCCTGATGATTTGCGCTTCAAGAAGCCCAAGATCACGAGGTCTGAAGGCTATTTAAAGAAAGGAGCTAAATCTATTGCAACTTGGACATTGGAAATTTCGGGAGAATTAGGATTAGTCGTGTCTTGGTGGTATTTTAGGGTTTAGTGTGTTTTGTTTGTATGTCACTCTTGTATCAGGTTTGATGCATTGAGTTGAGTGATTGTTCATTGTTAATTGTTCATTCTAAAGCTTTTAAGCAAGAGTGTATTGTTCTTAGTTGAAACTTTTAAGCAAAACTAAGTATTGTCTTGGAAGTGTGTCACTTCTATTTTGGTGTTGTTGAATTGTCACTGGTTTGTGACTGGTAAGAAGTGAGAGGGGGTTCTCATATCTAGGAGTTCCTAGGTAGAAGTTAGCACGGGTAGTGATTAGGTGATAAGTTGTAAATTTGGGGAGTTTAGCTCTGAACTAATGTTATTATAGATTTCCTTCCTGTCTTGTTAGCCCCTAGATGTAGATGAGTTGCACTGAACTGGGTTAAAAACTACTGGTGTTATTTTATCTTTCTTCCATTTAAGTTTCTACATATTTACTTGTGTGATCAAATTGTCTTGATCCCAGTGTTGTGACATCTGTCTCGGTATCTGGTATATGCGTGCCAAAATTTTAATTGGCATCAGAGTAGGTCACCCTGTTCTGTTTTTGGGTGAGCTTCAGTGAGTTTGTATTCTGGTACTATGGACAAGGAAGAAGGAGGAAATGTTAACAGACCCCCATTCTTAGATGGCACTAACTATGACTATTGGAAGGCACATATGATGGCTTTTTTTTTAAATCTATGGATAGAAAAACTTGGAAGGCTATCATCAAGGGTTAGGAGCACCTTGTGGTTAAAGATAAAGATGGGAAGGAGACCTTGAAGCCAGAACAGGACTGGACCAAAGAGGAACATGAAACTGCTCTTGAAAACTCTAAAGCCTTGAATGCTTTATTCAATGGAGTTGACAAAAATATATTTAGGTTGATCAACACCTACACTGTAGCTAAGAATGCTTGGGAAATTCTCAAGACAACTCATGAAGGCACATCTAAGGTAAAGATGTATAGACTTCAACTATTGACTACTAAGTTTGAAAATCTGAAGATGATGGAGGATGAGAGTATTCATGACTTTCACATGAATGTTCTTGAAATAGCCAATACCTTTATTTTGAATGAATTGTTTGTAGTTAAAATTGTTTTAATATATTTTTGTAAAAGTGAAAGTATGCTACACTTTATACTGTTCAGTTTATCTGGTAAAATTTGTTGGTAAAGAAAAAAAAGAAGTTAATATAATCCTTTAATAATATGGAAAACACACGTAGTAGCAGCTAGTAGTTGTAGGAGCAATCATTTGATTCTAACATGATTATAAATACCAGAACTGTTGGAAAGTTTTTAACGTACACCCTCCGGTCACTATTATAAGCAAATTTACCTTTTTGTGGTACATTTGACTATTAATGTATCTAGTTCATATATAGACTAGATACATTAATAGTCAAATGTATCACAAAAAGGTAAATTTGCTTATAATAGTGATCAGAGAGTATATAGCTTAGAAATATCTAAAGATAGAGATTGTTTGTCAAAAACTTCTAATGGAAAATAATATCTAAAGATAGAGATTGTTTGTCAAAAACTTCTGTCCCATTGTCGGAATCCGGAGAATAATTTTGTAGTTAAACTAACATACCTTCTTACCATAATATTTTTATTATTCTATGTTGTTATATTCCGGTCAACTTTCCCTCTAAAATTCCTCATAAAAGCACCCCCAAAAAAATATAACACTTAAGTCTATATTCCTATCATCAATCAGAAAACGTGATGCATTTGGTTGGATGATTGTTGAGGTAGTTGAAGCATGGTTATCATGTCTTTAATTTCAAATCAAACAAGAGAGCCATGACAGAATAATGAATAAATAAATAAACATACAGAACTTCTACTGCTTGTTGGTTGATGATATTTTCTGACATGTTTATTTTGTATTAGAAAGTGAAGAGAGAGAGAGAGAGTTTTCATTCTGTAACTGAATTTGTTTTTCTGTTATGATTTCATTATGATTTAGTTTACACAAAGTGCCTTATATATCACAAGCTTAGCACTGACCTGCACTAGCAGGTTCTAAACCAATACAATAGACTGCTCAGAATGACACCTGTCAGTTCTGAGTTATTACAACACTACTATTCCAATACCCCCCCCCCCCCCCCACACAAGCTCAAGGGGAGTCTCTCACTTTGAGTTTGTGCCTAAGCTCAAGGAACCTTGTAGAGGGAAAAGGTTTTGTGAGTGTGTCTGCCCATTGATCAGTGCCTGGGATATGAGTGATGGACAGTTGCTTGGATAAAACCTTCTCCCTGACAAAAAATAGATCAATCTCCATATGTTTGGTTCTTGAGTGGAGTATAGGATTGTGAGCCAGCAAAACCGCAGATTGATTATCACAAAGCACCAAGGGAGTCTTGATGGAGATGAATAATTCCTTGAGTAAGGTCTGCAGCCACAAGAGATCGGCAGTTGCTTGAGCTAGGCTTCTATATTCAGCTTCTGTACTAGACCTGGCCACCACAGGTTTTATCTTTGACCACCAGGAAATGAGATTATTACCAAAGTAAATGGCAGCTCCTGACGTGCTTCTTCGGTCATCAGGGTCACCAGCCCAGTCTGCATCACAATAGACTTGAAGGGTAGGTGGAGAGGTGGGAGAGAGAGCTGAAATCAAAAGGCCATGACCCATGGTACCTTTGAGATATCGTAGAATCCTCTTAATAGCCACACAATGAGGCTCCAAAGGATGAGACATAAACTGACATACTTTGTTGACAGCATAGGCTATGTCAGGCCTGGTCAGAGTAGCATATTGGAGGGCACCAACTACAGACCTGTAGAGAGAAGGATCAGACATAGCTGGAGCACCAGTTCTTGTGAGTTTACCCGAGGACTGCATTGGGGTTTGAATAGGGGAGGCTTCCAACATGTTAGTTTTGACTAGGAGATCCTTGATATATTTGGATTGAGTGAGGAGTAAGGCATCAGGGGTGGATTGCTTTACTTCAATCCCTAAAAAGTAATCAAGAGAGCCAAGTTGTTTAAGTGAGAAACTAGAGTTTAGTTTGGAGATGATAGACTTGATAAGAGGGGCAGAGTCACCTGTGATGATGATATCATCCACATAGACCAACATATAGATAGTGTGACCTCCAACACAATAAGTGAATAAGGAAGGATCACACTTACTAGGTTTAAAATTGAGCTGTACAAGTGTAGATTGCAGCCTCTCAAACCACTGCCTAGGGGCTTGTTTCAGGCCATAAAGAGCCTTGTTAAGTTTGCAAACCAAAGCAGGATCAGTACTTTCAAAGCCCTTAGGTTGCTCCATATAAACTTCTTCATTGAGAATGCCATTGAGAAAGGCATTATTAACATCTAACTGCTGAATGGACCACTTGTGAGTGAGAGCAATGGAGAGAATAAGTCTGATTGTGACTGGTTTCACAATAGGAGAAAAGGTCTCAGTAAAATCAAAACCATATCTTTGATGAAATCCCTTAGCTACAAGCCTTGCTTTATACTTATTCACTGTGCCATCAGGATTTTCTTTAACCCTAAACACCCACTTACAGCCAATGGCATTCTTCTGAGGTGGTAGAGGAACAAGAGTCCAGGTGTTGTTGTTAATGAGAGCATTGTATTCTGCCTGCATAGCATCTTTCCAGTTTGCATCAGCAAGAGCAGATTTAACAGTTTTGGGTTCAGAGGTAACCAAAAGAAGATTGGGATTCAGTCTAGGTTGAGCAAAACCTGATTTGGCCCTAGTTTGCATTTGATGTGAATTCTGAGGTTGAGGAACAGGAATAGCTTTAGGGGGAATTAGAGGTGTGGCAGTGGATGAAGAGGAGGATGATGTGTTGGTATGTGATGTAGAAGATGATGAATTGGAAGAAGGATCAGTAGAATTGTTTGAGATAAGAGCAGGTGAACTAGAAGAAGAATTAGAGGAGGAAGCAGAGTTAGGTGAAGTAGGCTGGGGCAAATGGTTAGAGGAATCAAGAGAAGGAGAAACTGATTCAGAAGAAGCAGTAGCAGTGGTTGTAGAGGGAATAACAATTGAAGGTGTGGGGGAAGAAGTAATTTCAGAGAGAATAGGCAAAGGAGATAAGGTGACACTTTTATTAGTAGGGCTGGATGAATTTTGAGAGGAAAATAGAGCAGGATAAGGAAATCTTAGCTCATTAAAAAGAACATCCTTGGAGATATAAATTCTGCCAGTAGAGGCAAGGCACCTATACCCTTTATGAGAGGCAGAGTAACCAAGGAACACACATTCTTGAGATCTGAAGTCCAGCTTGTGGCTATTATATGGCCTGAGTAAGGGAAAACAGGCACATCCAAACACTCTTAGGAAGTTGTAATCAGGTTGAGAATGATACAATAGAGAGTAGGGTACTTGAAACTGAATAGAGGAAGAGGGAAGCCTGTTGATAAGGTACACTGCAGTAGAGAAAGCATAGTCCCAATAAGTAAGTGGCAGTGAAGCTTGACTCAATAAAGTAAGCCTCATATCTACAATATGTCTGTGCTTCCTCTCAACCACTTCATTCTGATGGTGTGTATGAGGACAAATAAGCCTATGAACAATTCCATTCTCTTTGAGAAAAAGAGAAAAGGGCCTGAATTCACCACCCCAATCAGACTGCACTGCTTTAATGGGAAAACCAAACTAAAGTTCCACCAATTTCTTAAATTGTTGAAAGGTGGTAAGAGCTTCAGATTTGGCTTTAAGAAAATAAATCCAGGTGTACTTAGAATAAGCATCAATAAAGGAAATGTAATACTTAAAACCAGATGTGGAAGCATGAGGAGAAGGACCCCATAGATCACAGAATATAAGCTCAAGTGGTGATGTGTATGAAGTGTGTGAATCAGGTGAGTGCAGTTTGTGTGCTTTACCCATACAACAAGCTGAACAGAAATCATCAACAGTTTTATTTGAATAAGGAATATTACAAGATTGCATAACAAGTTTGAGTAGATGAGAATTAGGATGGCCTAGTCTAAGATGCCATTTATTAGGTGTACCAGAATTCAAAACAGCTGAATTAACACTAGAAATACAATGGTTATTTAGACTAGGGCTAGGCATAGATGAAGATGGAATAGGAAAACCAGATAGTTTGATGGAGGGAAACTCATAGAGACCATCCTTGCCAACACTGCCTTCAAGAAGAATGGATTTAAACTCCTGTGATTGAACAATGCATTTGTTAGCAGTAAAGACAAAATAGACATTATTATCTTTACAAAACTGACTCACACTAAATAAATTCTTAGTGATGTTAGGAATGAGTAAAAGATTGTGAAGTGTAAGTGAGGTGTGTGGCTGAAGTGGTGAATTAAAAATACTTGATCCACAAGAGTGAATATTCACACCTTGACCATTTCCCATAAAGATCTGGTCAGGACCTTCATAAGGAGTCATCTGCTGTAAATTCCTAGCCTCATTGGTGACATGAAAAGAAGCTCCAGAGTCAGGAAACCAGGAACCTGAAATAGATGGAGCTGAATTAGCAACAAGAGCACTAGGTGTAACACCCCATTTCCCATCGCGAATAAATAATACATAAATAAATCAGAGTAAATAAAAATTTATTTTTCCGACAGAAACAAGGATGTCACATTTAAATAAACAAAACATCATCCCTGCTCATAAATTTGATACATAGCATAAAATAGATTACCCTCAATTGGGAAAACTTTTCCATATAAAGGTAATACCAAATATATTCAACAATTATATACATAAATAACATAATCGTTTCCCTGACTCCCGTGCTACGTATCAGAGCAGACACCAAGACCGACAACAGAACGGAGGACCAATCTTCACATAAAGACCTCCAGCAACTCTAATCTGCAATGCCTCATAGAGCATTATAAAACAGCAGAAGGGTGAGAAATAACAACTAAATTAGGATTGCATAATAATATGCAAACACACATTCAAACAAATGTATAAATCATCTCACCCATACCATCACATACTAACACATATAGCATGTCACAAATACAAAGCATATCACACATAATAAATCAAATCATGATTTTTCCATACATAACGCATCCATTCACAATTCTCACCACAATTCATCACAACTCACTCATATACATCACAATATATATATATATATATATATACAAAACCAAGCATATTCATCATGCATACTTTCACAATTCTTATCATCCCACATAAACATACTTATTCATATTTATTCATCAATGTACAATCATAAAGATGATAAATGCAAATCATAGAGACCGACTTACGACTCTATGCAAATGCAATGCGGTACCGACTCAATCATCTAAAGTTCACTCAGGAACTCTGCTGGAACCATCACTCGTTACCAATGTAACTCCCCGTCGGGCCTACGATGTTCCCCCATTGCTCACACCTCACATAGGCACACAATGTTTATGGATTGCTCACACCTCACATAGGCACACAATCCGATTGCTCACACCTCACATAGGCACACAATCCGATTGCTCACACCTCACCTAGGCACACAATCATCTATAATCATCACTCACACCCCACATGGGCACACGACGTTATAGCGGATTCCCACTGGAACCAATCCGTCGCTCACACCCCACACGGGCACACGACATTACAAGATGCATATCATGATGCTTGACACCCAAGAACTCATGACAATCAAATGCATCTTTACATATATATGCAACCATAATCATGCATATATTTAAACTCATCATCATTATTCATGCATTGACAACAATTCAAACAATGCATTTCAACCATAAAGGCCACCAACCACATATATTGGAATTTCACATAAACAATGCATATCATCACAAACCACAACAATCATACAATCACAATTACTTCCACAAGGGATTCACACCACAAAGGTTACCCACAACACATCATAACAACATACATTGATATTCAATCAAACAATGTATTTTACCACACAACAACATCATTTATGGATCGCTCACATCCCACATGGGCACACGACCCGATTGCTCACACCTCACCTAGGCACACAATCGTTTGTAATCATCGCTCACACCTCACATAGGCACACGACGTTACGACGGATTCTCATTAGAATCACACAACACAAGAATGTACATCATCATGCTTCACATACAAAATGACTCAAGACATTCTTGAAATGCATACATATTCACAATATACTCATGCATTCATTTCATACAATCACATACAATCTATATACATTCACATCAATGCATTATTGTATGATTCACATCCAAAACAATGCACATATTTGCCATAAAGCCATAGACCATCATCACAACGTACATTGAATTTCACATCGAGAATTACTCACCATCAACCACAACATCATTATCACATCGAACACAAACAACACAAAAAACCCACAAACCACTAATCATCCCCTACCAAATATTCTTAGTTAACACATGGTATCACATCACCATTTAATAGCATATTAGGTTATCTATCTATGGCCTCAAGTCCCACATCAATCGGACTCGCGATTCGGGAGTTACGGTAGAAACATACAACACACTTTTCACACATACATCACTTTTCCATGTTTTTCTTATCAATCCAAAGCTTAAACATATGATCCTATTCCACTATCACAAAGATAATTGAAAGATCTTTCCAACGCATCCGACCGTGTCTCAATCCGATTTACGGATCAAAAGTTATGAAGGAAACAAAATTGGAAATTCTGCTACGTTCGCAATGCGAACGGCTAGCGAACGTTCGCTGATTCATTCGCTGGGACTCGCAGTGCGAACTTGCGAAACTCAGAATTTCCAGCAGCGATAACTTAGGTCATTTTGTGGCAAAAACCCTCATTTCTTCCACCCAAACACTTCCAAAACATATTATAACAACCAAAACATGATCTAAACCTAACGACGAGTATTCTACTCAGTTTTTATCGAATTTCATCCGTGAAAATATCGATTTCTATCAATCGCTCCTAATTCCAATCGAGACGAAAAGTCACGAAACAATCAAAACAATTACAACAAACAACACATATACATACACAAGCAAGATATAATTGAAACTTCTCACCCTTACCCGATTAATCGCGCTTGAAACGGAGTTTTCCCGATTTTCCTCTTTTTCCTCTTCTCCCTTTCTTTCTCCTCCTTTTCTTTCTCTTCTTTTTCTTTCCTTTTTCCTTTTCTCTCCTTTTCTCTCCACTTTCTATTTATTCAAAATATCTAATCCCCTAAAAAGACTATTTTACCCCTCAACTCAAATATCTCGCAAACGTTCCCAAAACCCGATAAAATATATTCACGATGAAAAATAACATATTTTCACATAAAAGTCGAAAATAAAATAATATAATAATAAAATAATCAAAACGACTCAATCAAACAAAATACTAAAACTAGGGCGTTACAACTCTCCCCCACTTAGAAATTTTCGTCCTCGAAAATATACCGAGACGAACAACTACAACGACAAGATGCAAAGCCCATAAAATGCACTTGACGACCTATACACAACCCAAAGAATACCCAAGTTACGAACACACACAGGCTCACTCTAGAACCGAAACACAACAAGATCGTTACCCTACCCTAGGTAACACTCCCCTAATTCCCCACACAGGAATTAGCTACACACACTCGAACCATCACCATGGAAACGAGGCAACAACACAAACAAGAACATAAAGTTCCACGACACCACAAGGTCTCAACAACAACATCAACAAAACCAGAACACCAACAACAATGCTACGATTCACCAATCGACATGCAACCAAACATCCATCTACATAGTAGCCCATGGATAACATTTAAACCTTTCACCTAACACTTCCATTCTGAAACGTCCAATAGTCTCACCAATCCTACCTATTCCCAATGTTCAACTTATGAATTCTTACAAGTCACACACACAAATACAAAATGTGCCACACACACTTCCGCTGCACACTCTGATTACTCGTAATCATCAAAACTATCAGTCTCACGTCCAAAGTCTAACTCTTTCTCATATTCACCAAAAATCACTGTTCACTTTAATATGTCCAACCTCACACTCTACTGTGTTACCTCACAACCGGTTCATTAGGATCACACAGAATCAAAACTGAAACCGCAAACAACTTCTACTCCAGCTCACCAAAACTCACTCACAACGAACATCCCAACAAACGACTCACCTTTTGCAAGTCCACTGAGATACCAGAAGTACGAACTCAACAAGGTCTTCCATAACCTTCAATAAAAACCAACTGAGCCCAAAAGTTTCTAATCTCCTCAACCAACTTCGGAGCCTCTCATTGTAGAACTACATCTACTTCCGATGAATCCATAACAATACTCTCATCCGAAATAATATATCCAAGAAAACTAACCCTTCTCAACCAAAATTCTCACTCGAATAACTTAGCATAAAACTTCATCTCTTTTCAACACTTGCAATTCAAATCTCAAACACTTTACTTGTTCTTCCTCTGAATTTATAACGGATCCGAATATCCCCCAATTAAAACCACCCGAACTTATCCAAATAAATATGGGAGATACGTTTCATATACTCCACAAACACTCCGGACGCATGGCTTGAAGCTTTTAACGTTTTAACAGTTCCGTTTTACGTAATTCACGTAATTCTGATTAATCCCAATACTCAACCAAAAATCCATTCCATAAATAATATTCCTGTTTTCCAAAACATAGGACCCTTTCATAGCTCCACAACGATACAACGAACGTTTAAATCGGATAAACGAAGCCAAAGTTATCAAAGAAACAATTTGGAAAGATATGCCATGTTCGCAATGCGAACAACCCAGCGAATCCTTCGCTTCTCCATTCGCAGTGCGAATGTCCCAGCGAACCAAGTCAGTAGCCAAAAAGCCTAGAAAATTCCCAACGTTCGCAGTGCGAACCATTCCGCGAATGCTCGCTAACACCTTCGCATTGCGAGTCTCCCAGCGAACAGAGGCAGAAAGAAAACCACTCAAAATAACACAATGTTCGCAGTGCGAACCTCACGCGAGCCTTCGCTGTGACCTTCGTCGTGCGAACACCTGGCGAATCCAATCAAAACTTAAACAGGGCAAGGTTCGCTCATTCTCAATCGTTACCAAAATCAACTGCCAGTAATCCATACACAATTCCAACATGTAGCAACAACAAACCAAAAAGAACTCTCAAATATTACATCCATACCTAAAGGTTCTCTCAAAATTTCCATTAATGTCTTATAACTTTAAAAACTCCAAAACTCACCAAACCTCTAAGTTTACTTTCCATAGTCTCAATACCATTATACACATCATGCTTGTTCTTCCATTCAAACATCATTCCTTTTTGTTACTAAAAATACTGGAGCTCTCTAAGACAACACCTTAACATTCCATCCTAAAAACACATATGAAAACCATGCCCAACTGACGGCCTATCACTGTGAATTCCTGACCATTTCCAGAACACTATTATCACAAATATGACCAACATTTGCGTCTCACTTCCTAGAAGTTCTCCTACTTACTGAGCAGATCCAAACCTCAAATCTTCGCCTTCGTCCAATTTGAGTTCATACTCTACTTTCTGAGAACAACCATTAACGATACCCAATCATTCTCTCTCAATAACTTCCCAACTGGACCAACATATCAAAACCTCTAATCCATCTCATCTTTCGGTATTAGAATCTTCATCGACTCAGCAAAATAATCCGCAAGCACTTCCTTAATTCCAAACAATTCATTGCACACACTATCGAAGCCGGAAAGACACGTCTATTCCATCCAACATAATTCCCGTCCACTATCAACAAGAGATTAAGGGTGATCAGTTCCTCAATTTGTCAATAGACAGCCGACAATCATGATGGGGCATAAACTGTCTTTACCAAACTATAATAGCATTACTTACATCTCATGCACAAAACTACCTAAGGCACAAATCCTTAGTTCACATAAACTTTACTTCCGCATTCCCTCCGGAACCGGGAACCACACTGTCCAAAGAATACTTACAATCTTGCAATTCACAACACACTGAGCCAATGCTCCACACCTGAAGCAACTTGGAGAAGTGCCAGCTTCTCCCCCACTTATCTCATTCTCAATCCTGAAAATAAAGGATTAGAAAACCAGAAAGTACTGACAGTGTTTCCCACACATATCACGTACTAAGGGACAAACAACATCGACAGTATTCAACTGTCACACCAACTGACTCAACAACTTGGCCGGACGGACCGACCTGCTCTGATACCACTAATGTAACACCCCATTTCCCATCGCGAATAAATAATACATAAATAAATCAGAGTAAATAAAAATTTATTTTTCCGACAGAAACAAGGATGTCACATTTAAATAAACAAAACATCATCCCTGCTCATAAATTTGATACATAGCATAAAATAGATTACCCCCAATTAGGAAAACTTTTCCATATAAAGGTAATACCAAATATATTCAACAATTATATACATAAATAACATAATCGTTTACCCGACTCCCGTGCTACGTATCAGAGCAGACACCAAGACCGACAACAGAACGGAGGACCAATCTTCACAAAAAGACCTCCAGCAACTCTAATCTGCAATGCCTCATAGAGCATTATAAAACAGCAGAAGGGTGAGAAATAACAACTAAATCAGGATTGCATAACAATATGCAAACACACATTCAAACAAATGTATAAATCATCTCACCCATACCATCACATACTAACACATATAGCATGTCACAAATACAAAGCATATCACACATAATAAATCAAATCATGATTTTTCCATACATAACGCATCCATTCACAATTCTCACCACAATTCATCACAACTCACTCATATACATCACAATGTATATATATATATATACAAAACCAAGCATATTCATCATGCATACTTTCACAATTCTTATCATCCCACATAAACATACTTATTCATGTTTATTCATCAATGTACAATCATAAAGATGATAAATGTAAATCATAGAGACCGACTTACGACTCTATGAAAATGCAATGCGGTACCGACTCAATCATCTAAAGTTCACTCAGGAACTCTGCTGGAACCATCGCTCGTTACCAATGTAACTCCCCGTCGGGCCTACGATGTTCCCCCATTGCTCACACTTCACATAGGCACACAATGTTTATGGATTGCTCACACCTCACATAGGCACACAATCCGATTGCTCACACCTCACATAGGCACACAATATGATTGCTCACACCTCACCTAGGCACACAATCGTCTATAATCATCGCTCACACCCCACATGGGCACACGACGTTATAGCGGATTCCCACTGGAACCAATCCGTCGCTCACACCCCACACGGGCACACGACATTACAAGATGCATATCATGATGCTTGACACCCAAGAACTCATGACAATCAAATGCATCTTTACACATATATGCAACCATAATCATTCATATATTTAAACTCATCATCATTATTCATGCATTGACAACAATTCAAACAATGCATTTCAACCATAAAGGCCACCAACCACATATATTGGAATTTCACATAAACAATGCATATCATCACAAACCACAACAATCATACAATCACAATTACTTCCACAAGGGATTCACACCACAAAGGTTACCCACAACACATCATAACAACATACATTGATATTCAATCAAACAATGTATTTTACCACACAACAACATCATTTATGGATCGCTCACACCCCACATGGGCACACGGCCCGATTGCTCACACCTCACCTAGGCACACAATCGTTTGTAATCATCGCTCACACCTCACATAGGCACACGACGTTACGACGGATTCTCATTAGAATCACACAACACAAGAATGTACATCATCATGCTTCACATACAAAATGACTCAAGACATTCTTGAAATGCATACATATTCACAATATACTCATGCATTCATTTCATACAATCACATACAATCTATATACATTCACATCAATGCATTATTGTATGATTCACATCCAAAACAATGCACATATTTGCCATAAAGCCATAGACCATCATCACAACGTACATTGAATTTCACATCGAGAATTACTCACCATCAACCACAACATCATTATCACATCGAACACAAACAACACAACAAAACCCACAAACCACTAATCATCCCCTACCAAATATTCTTAGTTAACACATGGTATCACATCACCATTTAATAGCATATTAGGTTATCTATCTATGGCCTCAAGTCCCACATCAATCAGACTCGCGATTCGGGAGTTACGGTAGAAACATACAACACACTTTTCACACATACATCACTTTTCCATGTTTTTCTTATCAATCCAAAGCTTAAACATATGATCCTATTCCACTATCACAAAGATCATTGAAAGAGCTTTCCAACGCATCCGACCGTGCCTCAATCCGATTTACGGATCAAAAGTTATGAAGGAAACAAAATTGGAAATTCTGCTACGTTCGCAATGCGAACGGCTAGCGAACGTTCGCTGATTCATTCGCTGGGACTCGCAGTGCGAACCTGCGAAACTCAGAATTTCCAGTAGCGATAACTTAGGTCATTTGGGGGTAAAAACCCTCATTTCTTCCACCCAAACACTTCCAAAACATATTATAACAACCAAAACATGATCTAAACCTAACGGCGAGTATTCTACTCAGTTTTTATCGAATTTCATCCGTGAAAACATCGATTTCTATCAATCGCTCCTAATTCCAATCGAGACGAAAAGTCGCGAAACAATCAAAACAATTACAACAAACAACACATATACATACACAAGCAAGATATAATTGAAACTTCTCACCCTTACCCGATTAATCGCGCTTGAAACGGAGTTTTCCCGATTTTCCTCTTTTTCTTCTTCTCCCTTTCTTTCTCCTCCTTTTCTTTCTCTTCTTTTTCTTTCCTTTTTCCTTTTCTCTCTTTTTCTCTCCACTTTCTATTTATTCAAAATATCTAATCCCCTAAAAAGACTATTTTACCCCTCAACTCAAATATCTCGCAAACGTTCCCAAAACCCGATAAAATATATTCACGATGAAAAATAACATATTTTCACATAAAAGTCGAAAATAAAATAATATAATAATAAAATAATCAAAACGACTCAATCAAACAAAATACTAAAACTGGGGCGTTACACTAGGGGCATGGGATAGAGAGGAGGGACTTCTTGGTTGTGGAGGAGGTCTGGTCCACACGTTCTGAGGAGCACCAATATAACCATAGGGTGAAGCCAGCCATTGTTGAGGGTTGTATGGAGAGGTTGCTACAGAGGGAATCTGATAATTCTGATGAAATCTGTACCAACAGTTGAGAGCAATGTGACCATGCTTGGAGTACACTTGGCACTGAATGTGAGAGTTAGGATTTCTACCTCTGCCTCTGCCAGACCTACCACCACGTGTGCCTCTGAAACCACGAGCTTGATTGAAATCTTGCTCAGGAGCTTGTGTAGTGTTGACTGCTGGAGCCGGTGTAGAATCAACACTAACTGATTGAATATCATCATTAGGTTTGGTACTAGCTGCAGTTTGAGCAAGATTAAGAGAGATAACATCTGAGGTGGTGGATTTTTTTAATTTATTCAAGCGCAGTTCATGAGCTAACAGCAGAATTTCCACTTCATCTAAATCCATTAAACCAAACTTGCTCTCAATGACTGACACAACAGGAGCAAATTCTGAAGGCAAACCTTCAAGAATTACATCTATGTGATGTGATGCAGGGATGGGATCACCAATGGAAGCAAGTGCATCAACAATAGTTCGTACCTTGAGCAAATACTCTTGAACTGTGGAAGTGTCAAGAGTTAGGGCACGCAATTCAACACGCAACTAGCGTGCACGAGCACGAGTTTGCTTCTGAAAGTAATTGAACAAACGATCCCAGAGTTGATGTGAGTGAGAACAGCCAAGCACTCGTGAGAGAATTTCATTGGACAGCGTAGATTGCAACCAAGAAAGTAGCATTTGATCTTTCTGCAGCCAGCGAGAATACTCAGGGTTGATTAATCCAGCTTCGCGAGCTTCATCATCTACGAACTGCAAAGGAATTTTTGTACACACAACGAATTCAGTTAGGTTATGCGCATTGATGTAGGGTTCAATTTGTTGACGCCATAGGTGAAAATTCTTCTCATCTAATTTCTGCAAAATCTTGAGCGAAAATTGGAGCCGACGAGGATCAGCAACTGAAACGACAGCGGCCGGTGAAGAAACCGGTGGATCTTGCGCAGAGGATGTCGGCGATCCTTCCGGTGTGGGAATCGCAGCCGTGAGAAGGTTCTAGATCGAACCAGAGCTAAACTAATACCATATTAGGAAGTGAAGAGAGAGAGAGAGAGTTTTCATTCTGTAACTGAATTTGTTTTTCTGTTATGATTTCATTATGATTCAGTTTACACAAAGTGCCTTATATATCACAAGCTTAGCACTGACCTGCACTAGCAGGTTATAACAGTCACTACCACCTGCACTAGCAGGTTCTAAATCAATACAATAGACTGCTCAGACTGACACCTGTCAGTTCTGAGTTATTACAACACTACTATTCCAATATTTTGCAAGTGAAGTTAACTCCTCTTTTCCTTTTACTTCATTCGTGGAGTTTGGTGAAAGAAAGTAGATGTTTATTTGTAGGCAGATAGAAAGTTAATGTAACCTATGATAAACTAATGTTAATGAACTCTATATATATATTGTCACAAAATATTACAAGAATGGTATTAACTGTCACACACATGATTTTTAATAGGTGAATTCTTATCTACCCACTTGGGTAGCGTTATCCATAGAGTAAATTAGGCTACATTGCATTGGAAATCTACAATATTTAAATCATTAAATAAATAATTAAGTATAATAAAATGATATGGCATTAGTGGATTGGTTGAAGGTAGACTACCCAATTTTTTGTGATGGGTAACGAAGTTGTCCCCTAATACTGGAAAAGATAAACCACAACACCACAAAGCATGATTATTATTCTCAAAGACGGCCGCCTAAACATTAGCATGGAACAAAACCATCATCCACCAAACTAAAATTCTATAAACTTAATTCTGAGATTATAGTCCAATGCACAATTTTGAGATTATGAACAATGTTTCATCTTCAATTCTTGACCCTGACAACTTCAACATTTCCAGTTTATCTTAAACTTTTGAGTTTCTGTATAAGCAAGGTTTAAATGCCTTATCTTACAGCATATCTTAATAACCTCAACAATTCATTCTCTAGAGATACCCTTACAAGCATTTAACTCAAGAATTGGTTTAGAACAATGAGAAGTCATAACACTTGTCTGATACAAAGACCACAAAAATAAGACCAAAGCAGAAAACAGGAGACGTTTAAATGAAGGGCAGACCACACAACTCATAAACACCGCACTATCTTCAACCTCAAGCTAATAAAGACCTTACTCCACAACAATCATAGTAGCATAAAACTAGGATAACTTGTCACCATATCCATTGCACCCATGCTGCTGCCAATGAAGTCTTCAATAAGTATGATACAGGAATCTTATCTGTGTAATATAAGTTAAGGCAAATGAATGAAAAGAAATACAGTTTAATCAGGCATATAACACCAAACTGCTGGCATTAAATTGTACATTTTATAAAAATCTTACAATATTACTAAGGCAATTACACGTTAAAAAATAAAATAACTTAG
Source organism: Lathyrus tuberosus (assembly GCA_022829125.1). Taxonomy (NCBI): domain Eukaryota; kingdom Viridiplantae; phylum Streptophyta; class Magnoliopsida; order Fabales; family Fabaceae; genus Lathyrus; species Lathyrus tuberosus. Next base: position 3,017,849 of record JALAZF010000529.1, on the reverse strand, counting down.
AGAAGTAAATGTGAAAACAAAAAATATCTTGCATTTTAGAGTTTAAAATTCAACGAGCACTAACAAAAAATTAGCACAAAAGACATCCATAACGCGAAAAGAGTCTCCTCGTTCTGTCACTGAACATGTTGCAAGGTGAAGCAGATATCTTTGTCAATGATGGCCTTGAAAATATCATTTCGTCAACAACATTAGGAAGCAATTTACGACAATACATCAAATTGATCTCTCTGAGTTGCGTGCAGTTATTTACCACATGCTTGATTCCCTCCTCAGTAACACCATGACACATTTCTAGTACGAGTTGCAAAAGTCCCTTACAATTCCTTGAGATCACATAAAGTGTTTCATCGTCAACTCTTGTATATGTTAAGTTCAACACCTTCAATTTAGGAACTTCAAAGTTTATTCCATGCAGCTTCAGTTGTAAACAGCCAGCTAAGTTCAAATGTCTAATCTTACAACATCTCCTTAAAACATGAAAAATACCTCCTTGAGATATGTTAGTGCAATAACTCAAATCAAACAACTGCAAATTGGGGAAAGTGGAAGCAAACATTTTGATGCTTTCATCTCTTAGCCAGGAACTATGGGCCAAATGGAGAGACTTTAATTGAGGGCTTACAACGAAATCCTCGAAAGAATTAGAATTCAGGACACCCTCTCTCCCAATCCCAATCCTTGTGTCATTCATTTTGATCTCACTAAGTGAAAGACAATTTTTTACAAGTGAAAGCAAAGATAACTCTGTGAGCATGCTACATTTACTAAGGTTTATAGACATTAAATCACCCAAAAACATAGACAACTCCACAACATGTTGGTCATTCAAAAAATAAGCATTTGTAAGATCCAAATGTTGTATAGAGTGACACTTGGATAACAAACAAATGATTCCGGCATAACTATATCCGCGAGAGTATCGGAGGACAAGCGTTTTCAAAGGAAGACCTCTGGTTGCAATAGAGGAAAGCAAATCATCAGAGATACGCGAAAATGACAAATCAAGACAAGCTAAGTTCTTCAAACTCACAAGAGAGTTAATTAAGTGTGAACTAATGCTTGGCATCCAACCAATTAATAGAGACTTCAATGTTGGTCTCTCACAGATGGCAGCAGCAATACCGTGATGAGTAAAGAATAAACAGCGCAATACGATAACTTCTTCAAGAAACTCGGAATTCTTACAAAAGTGTAAAAGCCATGCATCGTTCATATATTTATTGATATGACCAGAGAGGTTAATTTTGCGCAGCTTAGGAAGCACCATTGACATATCAGCATTCAGCCTAAAACTGATACGGCTACTGAGGTCAAGTTCTTGAAGGGAAGGAAAACAATGAGAGATAAGAACCAAATCTGCAACAGAGCGAGAAGCAATATTGGAACAAATGAGAGAGGTTAGAGTTGTAATATTTCGGGAGAAAGCTCTCAAGCCGCGTGCTGGAATGTTGGGTTGGTTGGAGAGATTAAGCGAAGTGAGTTTCAATGGAAAACGAGAGATTTAAACGAGAAGGTTGTTGACATCACCATAGTAACAGGAGAGGTCGAGGGAGATGAGATTGATGAACCTTGGAAAGAGGCGAGAGAGTAAACGGCAGGTTGGATTCCATATATTGAGAGAGAAGCGTAGACGGTTGGTAATGGAGAGAAATTGTTTGTTAACTACGGAAAGAGTTTTGAAATAGTACCGGTTTTCGTCTTCGTCTTCATTGAAGATGAATTTGAAAACATATTCCCAGCAATCATCATCTAAGTGTACTAAATCTAAATCTGTTGAAACAATTTGTTTTGAAGTTTGGAGAGAATTTCTCTTACGTTTCATGTTGCAGTGAAGCCGATGGTTTTACTTCTCTATCGACAGTCAAGGAAAATCCAGGTTTGAGGTTTAGGTTTCTGTGTGGGTTAGGAGTAGGTTAGATCTGAGGGATTATTAAACAGAAGAAAAAAAAGCTAACGTCCACTTGTGCGTGCTTTTTCTTTATGCTTTAGCTAGTAGGATATGCGTGTATTCACACTGTTACCGGTCTTGATTTATAATTGAGTGCATAAAAAATTGGAGAAAAAAAAGTAAAAGAAAATAATAGTGAATTTGAAAAAGCAAACTTGATAATATTAATATTAATTGAAGAAATGGGAATGAATAATAATTATATAAAGATAATTATGGAGAAAATAAAAGAATTGGTTAAAAGGCATATGTTTCATGATATATATTACAAACTAAAAACAAAAAAATATCAGAAAGTTATAAACGTAAAAGTAAAAATAAAAATAATACTAAAATAAATGAAATTAAAAGTGCAAAGATTGGTGCATTTTATATATCATAAATATGGGGAGTTAATGTTTTATGAACTACAAAAAGAATAAAGTGAAAGCAAAACGTGTTAAATAAGTTAATAAGAAAAGGTAATCTATAGGTGTTAAGTTATAGACATTGGGAATAGAATGATAAAAAACATTGTTAGGCACTTTAAAAAGCAAATATGTAACATAGGTTGAGTGTTATAGTTCCCAAAAGTGACATATAAAAAAGACTTGGGCACTTTAAAAAGGAAACGTGTGGTGTTGGTTGAGTATTGCACTTCCCAAAAGATAGTTACGAAAAGTAACCGAAGAAAAAGAGGACGGCGCAAGGATTTCCAATGGATGTTGCTGCAATTGCGAAGTGTAACGCCCCGATTTTGATTATTCCATTATTCTTGAGTCTTTTGTTTTAATTGGGTGATAAATTATTTTATTTGTTAAATTGGTGTGTTAAATGTTATTTTACCGTTTTTGAGAGTTTTCGGGAAAATTAGAATGGAGGGTATTTTAGACTTTTCTCAATTAATCATAAGTTAGAAATTTTGTGGAGTTAGAAATTTTGTGAGAAAAATGAATTAATAGATTTAGTGGAAAATGAGAGAAAAGAAATAGAAAGAAAGAAAATAGATAGAAAAGAGAAAGAAAAGAGAAATAGAGAGAGAAAGGAGAGAAAGAAAGAAGAGGAAGAGAAAAGAAGAGGAAAAGAGGAAAACCAGGAAAATCAACCTCGAGGAATCGATTTAATCGGGTAAGGGTGTGAAACATTGTTATTTTATCAATGTATAGTATTATGTATGATTGTGTATGTGTGTATTGGATTGGTTGTGGTGTTTTCATAGTTTTCCATTTTAGGTCGATAATGAGAAATCGATGTTTTCGCGGTTGGAAATCGACGAAAATGTGGTAGAATGCTTGTTGCCATGATTAGATTGAGTTCTGATGGATGTATGTTGTTTTGAAAATGTTTTGGGTTGAAAAATAGGGTTTTTGGGTTTTCAACATCGCTGAAGGATTCTGGGTTTTCGCAGGTTCGCCTAGCGAACCAATCAGCGAAGGGTAGCGAAGGTTCGCTACGGGTATTCGCCTAGCGAAGGCATGAGCGAAGGTTCGCTAGAGTGTTCGCCTAGCGAACTTTGGGTGTTTTTGGCTCTGTTTGGTTCTGACTTGGTTCGCCAAGTGCTCGCCTAGCGAACTTTGTGTCTGTTTTTAGCTAACAGTTGGTTCGCTGGAACATTCGCCTAGCGAAGGAGCTAGCGAATGCTCGCGAGGGATGTTCGCCTAGCGAAGGAGCTAGCGAATGCTCGCGAGGGAGGTTCGCCCAGCGAACAGTGTTGTTCGTGTAATTTTGTTTTCTGCACAACTTTTGATCTGTGGTTCGGTTTGAGGCGTGGTTTGATGCGTTAGAAAGCTTATGGAATGTTATTTCTTAATATGATGAATTGGAAATTATTAGCCGATTAAATAAGTCGGAAAAGTCAGAAATAGTGCTATTTAGCGACTTTTACCGTTTTGACGGTGTGTTTGAATGTGAATCGTACAATAGTGCATTGACGTGAATGTATGTAGATTGTATGTGATTGTATGAGATGAATGCATGTATATATTGTGAATATGTATGCATTTCAAGAATGTCCGGAGTCATTATCATGTGTAGCATAATGATGTGCATTCTTGTGCTGAGGGATTCTAATGAGAATCCGCTATAACATCGTGAGCCTCTCTCGGTGGAGGTGTGACCGACCGTTGTAGACGATTGTGAGCCTCTCTTGGTGGAGGTGTGAGCAATCGGGTCGTGAGCCTCTCTCGGTGGAGGTGTGAGCGATCCATAAACACTGTGAGCCTCTCTTGGTGGAGGTGTGAGCGGTGGGTGAACATCGTAGGCCCGACGGGGAGTTACTTTGGTAACGAGCGATGGTTCCAGCAGAAGTTCCTGAGTGAACTTGAGATGATTGAGTCGGTACCGCATTGCATTTGCATAGAGTCGTGAGTCGGTCTCTATGATTTGCATTTCTCATCTTTAAATGATGCATTGGTGAATAAACAGTTGTGTATGTTTACGTGGAATGATAAGAATTGTGAAAGTATGCCTGATGTGTATGCTTGGTTTTATATATATATATGGATACATTGCGATGTATATGAGTGACTTGTGATGAATTGTGGTGAGAAGGTGAATTATGTGTAATTTTATGCTATTATATATAATTATATGCATTGTTATTATGATAATATTTCTCACCCTTCTGCTGTTTTATGACGCTCTATGAGGCATTGCAGAGTAGGTATGCTGGTGGTCTTTTTGTGAAGCGTGTCTTCATTCTTTTGGTCGGTCGGCTCTGATATGTAGCACCGGGTAGCTAGGAGGGCTATGATTCTTTTGTGATACATTATATATGTATCTTGTTGATAAATGTTTATGTAAACATGAATTATGTTGGTGGATAATACTTGGCGATGTATATATGTGTATGTATATATATGAATTGGTTGTTATTCAATGTTTAGATCTTCCGCTTTTATTCTAAATATTGACATGTGGGTGTAAGGACTAAGTTCTTCTGTTGCAAGTTACCCCACTGTTGCATATCAATTGTTGAGCAGGTGTTGTATGGTTTAATTTAACGTATGATGTGACATGCCTCTTTTATACTATGTTTTAATCGTACTCTGACGAAATTTTTAATATGTGCCTAAATGATTATTTGGGGGTATAGAAAGGGGGTGTTACATTAAGTGGTATCAGAGCCAGAGTTGAGTCAGTTGTGTCTGTCTTGTTGTTGTGTTGGTTGAACTGTTGTTTAACCTTGTTGTAATTTTTGGGAATGATCAGAATATGGCTGGTAGAAATGATAATGTGATGGCTGCTGCTTTGGAAGCAATGGCTAGGGCGGTGCAAGGTGCGCCGAATGTGAATGCTAATGATGAGTTCAGGAAGAATCAACCACCGGTTTTCAAAGGAAGATTTGATCCCGATGGTGCTCAACTTTGGTTAAAAGAGATTGAACGGATCTTCAGGGTCATGGACTGTGCGGAAGAGAATAAGGTGAGGCTTGGGTCTCACATGTTGAAGGAAGAAGCCGACGATTGGTGGGTCGGTATGCGTGAAGTTCTTGAGGTGGATGATGAAGAAGTAACTTGGGATTTATTCCGTACTGAATTCTTGAGGAAGTATTACCCTGAGAGTGTGAAGGGAAAGAAGGAGATGGAGTTTCTTGAACTAAAACAAGGTAGTATGTCGGTGGTGGACTATACTGCTAAGTTTGTGGAGTTGGTTCAATTCCATCCTCATTATGCTGCGATTACTGCTAAGTTCTCAAAGTGTATTAAATATGAGAATGGTTTACGTCCTGAGATTAAACAAGCTGTGGGGTATCAAAGGATAAGAAGATTTTCGGATTTGACGGAATGTTGTAGAATCTTCGAGGAAGATAGCAAGGCTCGTTCTACACATTATAAAAGTTTGAATGAGAGGAAGGGAAAGCAACAAGCTAGAAGTGGACCTTATGTGACACCCGCTGATAAGGGCAAGCATAGGGGAAACTTCGAGAGGAGATCTGGAGGAGGAGGTTCTGGTCCCATTAAGTGCTACAAGTGTGGTGAAATGGGTCATAAATCATTTGAGTGTGGGAAGACAGCGGCGAAATGTTCTAACCGTGGAGGCCTTGGGCATGCTACTACAGATTGTAGAAGGAATGTGGTGAAGTGCTATAACTGTGGGGAAATTGGTCACATTAGCCCAAAGTGTCCGAATCCGAAGAAAGCTCCATCCGGTGGGAAGGTAATTTCTCTGGCAGGAACTCAGACTTCGAGTGCAGATCGTCTGATTCGAGGTACTTGCTTTATTAATAGTACACCTCTAGTTGCCATTATTGATACTGGAGCGACTCATTCGTTTATTTCGTCTGAGTGCACGAAGCGTTTAAATCTTGTGTTGTCTCTGATGGATGGTAAGATGGTTATTGATACTCCAGCAATGGGGTCAGTAACTACGTCTTTGGTTTGTTTGATGTGTCCTTTGACCATTTATGGTAAAGACTTCGAAATGGATCTAGTGTGTTTGCCGTTGGAAGGATTGGATGCGGTCTTGGGTATGAATTGGTTGCAATTTAACCGAGTTCATATAGATTGCTATCACAAGTTAGTAAGGTTTCCTTCTTTGGAAGATGATGAATTTGAGAGTTTCCTATCCACTAAAGAGTTGAAGAAACTTTTAGCGGACGAAGCTCAATTGTTTGGTTTGTTTGCATCATTGTCGGTGGAGAGTGAAGTTGAGCTTGATGTGTTCCCAGTGGTGTGTGAATTTCCAGAAGTGTTTCCGGAAGATATTACGGATGTACCGCCGGAAAGAGAAGTTGAATTTTTAATTGATCTAGTTCCGGGTACTAGACCGATTTCGATGGCACCGTATCGTATGTCGGCATCGGAGTTGGTAGAATTGAAAAAGCAATTGAATGACTTGTTGGACAAGAAATTTGTAAGACCAAGTGTTTCTCCTTGGGGTGCTCCGGTATTGTTGGTAAAGAAGAAGGATGGGAGTATGCGGTTATGCATAGATTATCGACAACTGAACAAGGTGACAATTAAGAACAAGTATCCGCTTCCAAGGATCGATGATTTGATGGACCAATTGGTTGGTGTGAATGTTTTTAGCAAGATTGATTTGAGATCAGGATACCACCAGATTCGTGTGAAAGGAGAAGATATTCAAAAGACGGCATTTAGGACACGGTCTGGTCATTACGAATACTCCGTGATGCCATTCGGGGTTTCTAACGCGCCGGGTGTGTTTATGGAATACATGAATCGTATTTTTCATGAACAGTTGGATCGTTTTGTGGTTGTGTTCATCGATGATATTTTGATTTACTCTAAGTCTCAAGAGGAGCATGAAGAGCATTTGAGAATTGTGTTGCAAATTTTGAAAGAGAAACAATTGTATGCTAAGTTGTCGAAATGTGAATTCTGGTTGTCGGAAGTAAGCTTCCTTGGACATGTTATTTCCGGTAGTGGTATTAGTGTTGATCCATCCAAGATAGATGCGGTGATACAATGGGAGGTTCCTAGGTCGGTTACGGAGATTAGAAGCTTTTTAGGCTTGGCGGGTTATAATCGGAGGTTTATTGAGGGATTTTCAAAGTTGGCACTTCCGTTAACGCAATTGACTTGTAAAGGAAAGGCTTTCATTTGGGATATTCATTGTGAAGAGAGTTTCAATGAGCTAAAGAGAAGGCTGACAACGACTCCGATCTTGATTTTGCCTAATCCTAATGAAGCATTTGTAGTGTATTGTGATGCTTCATTGGTGGGTTTAGGTGGTGTTTTGATGCAAGATGGAAAAGTTGTGGCATATGCTTCTAGACAATTGAGAGTGCATGAAAAGAATTATCCTACACATGACTTGGAGTTAGCGGCCGTGGTGTTTGTTTTGAAAATATGGAGGCATTACCTTTATGGTGCAAGATTTGAAGTTTTTAGTGATCACAAAAGCTTAAGGTATTTATTTGATCAAAAAGAGTTGAACATGAGACAAAGAAGGTGGTTAGAGCTTTTGAAGGATTATGATTTTGGTTTGAATTACCATCCGGGTAAGGCAAACGTGGTGGCCGATGCTTTGAGTCGGAAATCGTTACATATTTCCGCATTGATGATGAGAGAATGGGAACTTTTGGAGGATTTTAGAGACTTGAGTTTGGTTTGCGAAATGACGCCGCGAAGTGTGCGACTTGGTACGCTACATGTTACGAATGATTTTCTTGCAACGGTTAGTGAAAGGCAAAAGTTGGATTTGAAGTTCGTTGATTTGATGATGAATGAGAACGAGGATTTCAAGGTTGATAATTTTGGAGTTTTGAGATTCCGTGGTCGTATTTGTATTCCCGACGATGTGGAGTTGAAAAAGATGATTTTGGAGGAAGGACACCGAAGTAATTTAAGTATTCATCCGGGTGCGAATAAAATGTATCAAGATTTGAAGAAGATCTTTTGGTGGTCCGGTTTAAAGAGAGATGTTGCTCAATTTGTGTATGCGTGCTTAACTTGTCAAAAGTCTAAGGTGGAACATCAAAAGCCTAGTGGATTGATGCAACCGTTGGATATTCCGGAATGGAAATGGGATAGTATATCGATGGATTTTGTTACGGGATTGCCGAATACGCAAAGAGGTCATAATGCTATTTGGGTAATTGTTGATAGGCTTACTAAATCTGCTCACTTTATTCCAATTGATATTAGTTATCCTTTGGAGAAGTTAGCCGAGATTTATGTTCTTGTGGTTGTGAAGTTACATGGAGTTCCTAAGAGTATTGTATCGGATCGAGATCCGAGATTTACATCGAGATTTTGGGTGAGTTTACAAGAGGCTTTGGGTTCTAAGCTAAGATTGAGTTCGGCTTATCATCCGCAAACGGACGGTCAAACCGAAAGGACGATTCAATCGTTGGAGGATTTATTGCGTGCTTGTGTACTCGAGCAGGGTGGTGCTTGGGATGGTTATTTGGCGTTGATTGAGTTCACTTACAATAACAGTTTTCATTCGAGTATAAGTATGGCACCATTTGAGGCTTTGTATGGTCGGAGATGTCGAACACCTTTGTGTTGGCATGAAACAGGTGAGAGGACGGTAGTTGGACCGGAAATGGTACAACAAACGACGGAGAAAGTGAAGTTTATTCGGGAGAAGATGAAAGCTTCTCAAAGTAGACAAAAGAGCTATCATGACAAGAGAAGGAAAGATCTTGAATTTCAAGAAGGCGACCATGTGTTCTTGAGAGTTACACCGGTTACGGGTGTGGGTCGTGCTTTGAAGTCGAAGAAGTTTACTTCTCGTTTTATTGGTCCGTATCAGATTACTTCACGAGTTGGTGTTGTGGCTTACCGTGTGGCGTTGCCTCCGAACCTTTCGAATTTGCATGACGTATTCCATGTTTCGCAACTTCGGAAATATGTTCCGGATCCGTCACATGTTATTCCTATGGACGAGGTAGAAGTGAGAGATAACCTTACGTTGGAAGCTTTACCGGTTAGGATTTTGGACCGTGAAGTTAAGAAACTAAGAGGCAAGGATATTGCGCTTGTGAAAGTAGCGTGGGGAGGCGCTGCGGAAGGCAATATGACTTGGGAACTAGAGAGTGGGATGCGAGAGTCGTATCCGGATTTGTTTGAATCAGGTATTATTTTCGAGGACGAAAATTTCTAAAGTGGGGGAGAGTTGTAACGTCCCGATTTTGATTATTCCATTATTCTTGAGTCTTTTGTTTTAATTGGGTGATAAATTATTTTATTTGTTAAATTGGTGTGTTAAATGTTATTTTACCGTTTTTGAGAGTTTTCGGGGAAATTAGAATGGAGGGTATTTTAGACTTTTCTCAATTAATCATAAGTTAGAAATTTTGTGGAGTTAGAAATTTTGTGAGAAAAATGAATTAATAGATTTAGTGGAAAATGGGAGAAAAGAAATAGAAAGAAAGAAAATAGATAGAAAAGAGAAAGAAAAGAGAAATAGAGAGAGAAAGGAGAGAAAGAAAGAAGAGGAAGAGAAAAGAAGAGGAAAAGAGGAAAACCAGGAAGATCAACCTCGAGGAATCGATTTAATCGGGTAAGGGTGTGAAACATTGTTATTTTATCAATGTCTAGTATTATGTATGATTGTGTATGTGTGTATTGGATTGGTTGTGGTGTTTTCATAGTTTTCCATTTTAGGTCGATAATGAGAAATCGATGTTTTCGCGGTAGGAAATCGACGAAAATGTGGTAGAATGTTTGTTGCCATGATTAGATTGAGTTCTGATGGATGTATGTTGTTTTGAAAATGTTTTGGGTTGAAAAATAGGGCTTTTGGGTTTTCAACAGCGCTGAAGGATTCTGGGTTTTCGCAGGTTCGCCTAGCGAACCAATCAGCGAAGTGTAGCGAAGGTTCGCTACGGGTATTCGCCTAGCGAAGGCATGAGCGAAGGTTCGCTAGAGTGTTCGCCTAGCGAACTTTGGGTGTTTTTGGCTCTGTTTGGTTCTGACTTAGTTCGCCAAGTGCTCGCCTAGCGAACTTTGTGTCTGTTTTTAGCTAACAGTTGGTTCGCTGGAACATTCGCCTAGCGAAGGAGCTAGCGAATGCTCGCGAGGGATGTTCGCCTAGCGAAGGAGCTAGCGAATGCTCGCGAGGGAGGTTCGCCCAGCGAACAGTGCTGTTCGTGTAATTTTGTTTTCTGCACAACTTTTGATCTGTGGTTCGGTTTGAGGCGTGCTTTGATGCGTTAGAAAGCTTATGGAATGTTCTTTCTTAATATGATGAATTGGAAATTATTAGCCGATTAAATAAGTCGGAAAAGTCAGAAATAGTGCTATTTAGCGACTTTTACCGTTTTGACGGTGTGTTTGAATGTGAATCGTACAATAGTGCATTGACGTGAATGTATGTAGATTGTATGTGATTGTATGAGATGAATGCATGTATATATTGTGAATATGTATGCATTTCAAGAATGTCTGGAGTCATTATCATGTGTAGCATAATGATGTGCATTCTTGTGCTGAGGGATTCTAATGAGAATCCGCTATAACATCGTGAGCCTCTCTCGGTGGAGGTGTAAGCGACGGTTGTAGACGATTGTGAGCCTCTCTTGGTGGAGGTGTGAGCAATCGGATTGTGAGCCTCTCTTGGTGGAGGTGTGAGCAATCGGGTCGTGAGCCTCTCTCGGTGGAGGTGTGAGCGATCCATAAACACTGTGAGCCTCTCTTGGTGGAGGTGTGAGCGGTGGGTGAACATCGTAGGCCCGACGGGGAGTTACTTTGGTAACGAGCGATGGTTCCAGCAGAAGTTCCTGAGTGAACTTGAGATGATTGAGTCGATACCGCATTGCATTTGCATAGAGTCGTGAGTCGGTCTCTATGATTTGCATTTCTTATCTTTAAATGATGCATTGGTGAATAAACAGTTGTGTATGTTTACGTGGAATGATAAGAATTGTGAAAGTATGCCTGATGTGTATGCTTGGTTTTATATATATATATGGATACATTGCGATGTATATGAGTGACTTGTGATGAATTGTGGTGAGAAGGTGAATTGTGTGTAATTTTATGCTATTATATATAATTATATGCATTGTTATTATGATAATATTTCTCACCCTTCTGCTGTTTTATGATGCTCTATGAGGCATTGCAGAGTAGGTATGCTGGTGGTCTTTTTGTGAAGCGTGTCTTCATTCTTTTGGTCGGTCGGCTCTGATATGTAGCACCGGGTAGCTAGGAGGGCTATGATTCTTTTATGATACATTATATATGTATCTTGTTGATAAATGTTTATGTAAACATGAATTATGTTGGTGAATAATACTTGGCGATGTATATATGTGTATGTATATATATGAATTGGTTGTTATTCAATGTTTAGATCTTCCGCTTTTATTCTAAATATTGACATGTGGGTGTAAGGACTAAGTTCCTCTGTTGCAAGTTACCCCACTGTTGCATATCAATTGTTGAGCAGGTGTTGTATGGTTTAATTTAACGTATGATGTGACATGCCTCTTTTATACTATGTTTTAATCGTACTCTGACGAAATTTTTAATATGTGCCTAAATGATTATTTGGGGGTATAGAAAGGGGGTGTTACACGAAGAAATAGGCCAAGTAAGTTCAAAACCTGTGCATGTTAAAGATTTATTGATTTGAATAGAATAATCCATTGATTTTTGTTTGTATGCATGCAGATCATATGCGAAGTGGCTGAGGGAGAAAGAAATGATCGATGAAAAGCTCTGAATGCTGGTAGCGGAGGCTTCTAGAAGCAAACAGGACCTCCCTAAACGGAAGGGAGTTGGGAACAAAGATGAAGTTGTAGATTTGACCATTGCGGACGATGGAGGCCATGGAAAACAAGGGGAAGGTCGACTCAATGTCATGGTTAGGTACGTATTATTATTTAGACGACATGCAAAGAATTTGTAAGGCAAATTGTAAAGGTAGAAACCATTGGATGTTGTTGTGAAACTTTAAATATATTGTGTTTTAAAGTCCTTGTAATGTTTATAGATTTAATGTAATGATGTTTGCTCAACCGACTTGCAGATCCATACTGAAGCCGGCGTTTGTGACACGTCCTGTGGATAAGACTGTCCCATCATGTGGAAGGTAAGGTTGTATTAAACATATCGGTGAATTGCAATCATTGTTTTGGTTACATATGTTTCATATTTATGTTGTAGTAGGTTTAACAACATGTTTGTGTTGTGTGAAAATTGTGTGTAGGCAGTGAGTATAATTTATTTAAAGTAATCTATAATATAAGAAGGGAGTACTAATGTTAGGATGTTGAGTGAATCCTGTTAGTTGTAGAATTTGGAAATAGTTTTATGTAGTTGGTATTTGTGAGGTCTCTGTAAATTATGTTGATGTTGTTGTTATATGTAATTTGTGTAGAAAGTGTTGTATGGTATGGTGACAATGAAGTGAGTTTATATAAGTTGATGTTGTTTTACCATTTTAAGAATTTGAATAGTCATGAATGATGAATTAATTTGCATCATAAAGCAAGCTTGTGTTATTGTTTGTTAAAAATTTGCAGGCTGCTATATCATAAGTAATTTGTATCAAAAAATGTAACATTCATTAATTGTTGTTAAGCATTTTGCATCCATGTATGTTAAACATGATATTTTTTGTATGCTGTCTTAGGAATGTTTAGTTGTTATATTCAGAACAGGATTGATGATAGTTGTGTAAGTTGGTATGTGTATAAATCAGTGTTTTCATGCATAATCAGGTTCGTAGGTTTGGGGGACGTTCAAGGAGGACCAAGTGCAAAGGGTGACATTACTAAGAAGATAGACGGTCAAGTTCATGGAATGAATGTGCAAGGAATGGGTTATTCAACCGACAAAGGTGTTGTTCAGGAAGAAGATGCATCCGAGGACGAAGAAGCTGAGGATGAATTTTCATAGGACAGGCACATAAGCTATGGTTACAAAGTAATGAGAAATGTTATGGTAAGTTTGAAGTCTAAACATAATTTTAAATATTGGGTTATAGGCGTCCAATATGGTAATCGCCATCACTATGTTTACAATGTTACAACACTTTCCAAGGGAAGTTACAAAGAATATCTTAGGACCGAACCAGAAGGAAATAAAGCTTGTTGATGCAGACACAGGGAGGTTTTACCATGTGAATGTGCATTCTGCAAGGCGTAACCAAAAGGTTGTGAAAACGGAAAAGTTCATTGGCTGCGGGTGGTATCAGTTTGCAAAGCACAGAAAGCTTAGGAGGGTGACATGTGTAACGCCCCGATTTTGATTATTTCCCAATTATGTGGAGTCTTTTATTTTAATTGGGTGATAAATTATTTTAATTATGAATTTAGTGTGTTAAATGTTATTTTACCGTTTTGAGAGTTTTCGGGGAAATTAGAATGGAGAGTATTTTAGACTTTTCTCAATTAATGGTAAATTAGAAATTAAGTGGAATTAGAATTTGTGGGAAAAATGAATTAATTGATTGTTTGGAAAATGAGAGAAAAGAAATAGAAAAGAAAGAAATAGAAAGAAAAGAGATAGAAAGGAAAAATAGAAGGAAAAATAGTAAGAAAAGAGAATTAGAGAAAAAGAAGAGAAAGAAAAAGGAAGAAGAGAAAAGAAAAGGAGAAAGTTTGGGAAAACTAGGAAAATCATCAAGATCGATCAATTAGCGAGTTTGGAATCCGGGTAAGGGTGTGAAACATTGTTATCTTATCAATGTATGTGATTATGTATGAGTTGTTGTTGTTGTTGATTGATTTTATGAGTTTTGGGTATAAACCCTTTTTGAGAAATTGATTGAAAATTGATCTAAATGTGTTCAAACTTGTGTTGATTGTGTTCTTGTTGGTCTATACATGTTTAATATGTATTGTTACACTTCCAAATGTTGTTTTTCTGAGTTTTAGGTGATGAATTGGTGAATTGGGAGTGGAAAATGCAGAATAGAATTCTGCAGAAAATTTTTCTGGTTTTTTCCAGGTCATACGCGTATGGGGCATGTTCATACGCGTATGAACCTTGGCAATACGCGTATTGGGGGCGAGCCATGGGCCAATACGCGTATGGTTTTTCTTTTCACTCGGTTCTCTGCCCATTTGCGTATGATACACGTAGCATTTTAGGCCGTACGCGTATGGCCAGAGGAGTGGTAAAAATGGGATTTTTCAAAATGTGTTTTTCGGTTTCGTCCGTAACTTTTGTTCCGTTTGTCCGATTTTTACATTCTTGGTATCATTGTGAAGCTATTAAGTTGTACTATATGATTATGATGATTTGGAAATCGTTAGCCGATTTAATTATGTCGGAAAGTCGGGAATAGTGCTATTTAGCGACTTTTAGCGTTTTGACGGTGTGTTTGAATGTGAATCATACAATAGTGCATTGATGTGAATGTATATAGATTGTATGTGATTGTATGAGATGAATGCATGAATATATTGTGAATATGTATGCATTTCAAGAATGTCTTGGGTCATTTTGCATGTGAAGCATCATGAAATACATTCTTGTGTTGAGCGATTCTAAGGAGAATCTGTGGTAACATCGTGTGCCTATGTGTGGTGTGAGCGATGATTACGAACGATTGTGTGCCTATGTGAGGTGTGAGCAATTGGATTGTGTGCCTAGGTGAGGTGTGAGCAATCAGATCGTGTGCCCGCGTGTGGGGTGTGAGCGATCGGGTCGTGTGCCCAGGTGGGGTGTGAGCGATCCATAAACATTGTGTGCCCATGTGGGGTGTGAGCAATGGGTGAACATCGTAGGCCCGACGGGGAGTTACTTTGGTAACGAGCGATGGTTCCAGCAGAAGTTCCTGAGTGAACTTGAGATGATTGAGTCGGTACCGCATTGCATTTGCATAGAGTCGTGAGTCGGTCTCTATGATTTGCATTTATCATCTTTATAATGATGTGTTGTTGAGTAAACGTCATTGTGTATGTTTATGTGGAATGATTGGGAATTGTGAAAGTATGCATGATGAATATGCTTGGTTGATATATAGATATACATTGTAATGTATATGGGTGTAATGTGATGAACGGTAATGAGTTGTGGTGAATTGCGGTGAGAATGTGGAGTATGTATATTTTTATGATTATATATATAATTATATGCATTGTGTAACACCCCCTTTCTATACCCCCAAATAATCACATAATCATTTAGGCACATATTAAAAATTTCGTCAGAGTATAATTATAACATAGTATAAAAGAGATATGTCACATTATACTTTAAATTAAAACATACAACACCTGCTCAACATTGATATGCAACAGTGGGGTAACTTGCAACAGAGGAACTTAGTCCTTACACCCACATCTCAATATTTAGAATAAAAGCGGAAAATCTAAACATTGAATAACAACCAACATATATACATACATATACATATCATCAAATATTATCTGCCTACATCATTCATGTTTACATAAACATTCATCCGCAAGATACATGTACAAATGTATCACAAAAGAATCATATACATCCTAGCTACCCGGTGCTACATATCAGAGCCAACCGACCAAAAGAATGAAGACACGCTCCACAAAAAGACCTCCAGCATACCTACTCTGCAATGCCTCATAGAGCATCATAAAACAGCAGAAGGGTGAGAAATATTATCATAATAACAATGCATATAATTATATATATCTTAACATAAAAATACACATATTCCACATTCTCACCACAATTCATCAAAATCCACCCATATACATCACAATGTATATATATATATATATATATATATATATATATATATATATATATATATATATATATATATATATATATATATATATATCACCAAGCATATTCAACAGACATGCTTTCGCCATAATCAATCATTCCACATAAACATACACATTCATGTTTATTCGTCAATGCACAAATACAAGGATGATAAATGCAAATCATAGAGACCGACTCACGACTCTATGCAAATGCAATGCGGCACCGACTCAATCATCATTAGTTCTCTCAGGAACTCTACTGGAATCATCGCTCGTTACCAATGTAACTCCCCGTTGGGCCTACGATGTTCACCCATTACTCACACCCCACATGGGAACACAATGTTTATGGATCACTCACACCCCACCCGGGCACACGACCCGATCGCTCATACCCCACATGGGCACACGATCGTCTATAATCATCGCTCACACCCCACCTGGGCACACGAGGTTATAGCGGATTCCCTCTGGAACCAATCTGTCGCTCACCACCCCACACGGGCACACGACATTTATGGATCGCTCACACCCCACATGGGCACACGACCCGATTGGTCACACCTCACCTAGGCACACAATCTTTTGTAATCATCGCTCACACCTCACATAGGCACACGACGATACAACGAATTCTCGTTAGAATCACTCAACACAAGAATGTACTTCATTATGCCTCACATGCAAAATGACTCAAGACATTCTTGAAATGCATACATATTCACAATATAATCATACATTCATCTCATACAATCACATACAATATATATACATTCACATTAATGCACTATTGTACGATTCGCATTCAAACACACAGTCACAACGGTAAAAGTTGCTAAATAGCACTATTCCCGACTTTTCGACATAATAAAATCGGCCAAACAGTTTCCACACCATCATAATCACAAAGTACAACTCGATAGCTTTCCAACAGTATAACGAACACCTAAATCAGAATTACGGTTCGCGAATTATGAATCGTTAAAAGAAAAGAAAATTATATGAAAAAAAACAAAAGCGCCCGGCGACGGGAAAGTTTCGCCCGACGACGCTTCATTTTCGCCTTCGCTTCGCCCGGCGAAGGAGGGGCGAAGGAAATTCCCCCAAACGTGAACCAAACCAGTAGCTTGGCACCCTCGCGCCTCTCAATTTCGCCCGGCGAAGGAACGAACCGCCCGGCGCTCTGGGCCTTTCGCCCGGCGCTCTGCACCTGAAGCAGAATTTCTGCTTCGTTTTCACTGTTCCAAAACCCTCCAAAACTCCATTTTCTCCCCCAAATCACTTCCATCAGCAAAACAATGAATAGCAATGATTCATAAACATATGGAGATTATGCAACATAAATTATATCGATTTCTATCCGCGAAAACATCGATTTCTACCACTTTCTACACCAATGGGTTTATACCCCAAAACTCATGAAAATCAACAAAATCAACAATACAATCATACATAATCATACACATTGCTAAGATAACAAGATTTCACACCCTTACCCGGATTCCGAACTCGCTAATTGATCGATCTTGATGATTTTTCCTAGTTTTCCCAAACTTTCTCCTCTTCTTTTCTCTTCTTCCTTTTTCTTTCTCTTCTTTTTCTCTAATTCTCTTTTCTTCCTATTTTCTTTCTATTTCTTTTCCCTCATTTTCCAAACCATCAATTAATTCATTTTTCTCACAAATTCTAATTCCACTTAATTTCTAATTTATCATTAATTGAGAAAAGTCTAAAATACCCTCCATTCTAGTTTTCCCCGAAAACTCTCAAAACGGTCAATTATCATAACACATCAACATAGCATATTAACATACCAATTCTACAAATAGAATAATTTATCACTCAATTTAAATAAAGGATTCCACAAAATGGGAATAATTGGAATCGGGGCGTTACAACTCTCCCCCACTTTAGAAATTTTCGTCCTCGAAAATATCACCTGATTCAAACAACTCCGGATACGAATCTCGCATCCTACTCTCTAATTCCCAAGTCATATTGCCTTCCGCAGCGCCTCCCCACGCTACCTTTACAAGCGCAATATCCTTGCCTCTGAGCTTCTTAACTTCACGATCCAGAATCTTAATCGGTAAAGCTTCCACCGTAAGGTTATCTCTCACTTCAACCTCGTCCATAGGAATAACATGTGACGGATCCGGAACATACTTCCGAAGTTGCGAAACATGGAATACATCATGCAAATTGGAAAGATTCGGAGGCAACGCCACATGGTAAGCCACTGCACCAACTCGTGCAGAAACCTGATACGGACCAATAAAACGAGAAGTCAACTTCTTCGACTTCAAAGCACGACCCACACCCGTAATCGGCGTAACTCTCAGAAATACATGGTCACCTTCTTGAAACTCAAGATCTTTTCTTCTCTTGTCATGATAGCTCTTCTGTCTACTTTGAGAAGCTTTCATCTTCTCACAGATAAACCTCACTTTCTCCATCGTTTGTTGTACCATCTCCGGTCCAACTACCGTCCTCTCACCTGTTTCATGCCAACACAAAGGTGTTCGACATCTCCGACCATATAAAGCCTCAAATGGTGCCATACTTATACTTGAATGAAAACTGTTATTGTAGGTGAACTCAATCAATGCCAAATAACTATCCCAAGCACCACCTTGCTCGAGCACACAAGCACGCAACAAATCCTCCAACGATTGAATTGTCCTCTCGGTTTGACCATCCGCTTGCGGATGATAAGCCGAACTCAATCTTAGCTTAGAACCCAAAGCCTTTTGTAAACTCTCCCAAAACCTCGATGTGAATCTAGGATCTCTATCTGATACAATACTCTTAGGAACCCCATGCAACTTCACAACCACAAGAACATAAATCTCGGCTAACCTCTCCAAAGGATAACTAATATCAATTGGAATGAAGTGAGCAGATTTAGTAAGCCTATCAACAATTACCCAAATAGCATTATGTCCTCTTTGCGTATTCGGCAATCCCGTAACAAAATCCATCGATATACTATCCCATTTCCACTCCGGAATGTCCAACGGTTGCATCAATCCACTAGGCTTTTGATGTTCCACCTTCGACTTTTGACAAGTTAAGCACGCATACACAAATTGAGCCACATCTCTCTTTAACCCGGACCACCAAAAGATTTTCTTCAAATCTTGATACAGTTTATTCGCTCCTGGATGAATACTTAAGTTACTTCGGTGTCCTTCTTCCAATATCATCTTTTTCAACTCCGCATCATCGGGAATACAGATACGACCACGGAATCTCAAAACTCCAAAGTTATCAACCTTGAAATCCTCATTTTCATTCATTATCAAATCAACAAACTTCAAGTCCAACTTTTGCTTTTCACACACGGTTGCAAGAAAATAATTCGTAACATGTAGCATACTAAGTCTCACACTTCTCGGCGTCATTTCACAAACTAAACTTAAGTCTCTAAAATTTTCCAAAAGTTCCCATTCTCTCATCATCAATGAAGACATATGTAACGACTTCTGACTCAAAGCATTGGCCACCACGTTTGCCTTACCCGGATGGTAATTCAAACCAAAATCATAATCCTTCAAAAGCTCTAACCACCTTCTTTGTCTCATGTTCAATTCTTTTTGGTCAAATAAATATTTCAAGCTCTTGTGATCACTAAAAACTTCAAATCTTGCACCATAAAGATAGTGTCTCCAAATTTTCAAAACAAACACCACGGCCGTCAACTCCAAGTCATGCGTAGGATAATTCTTTTCATGTACTCTCAATTGTCTTGAAGCATAAGCCACAACTTTTCCATCTTGCATAAAAACACCACCTAAACCAACCAATGAAGCATCACAATACACAACAAATGGTTCCGTAGGATTTGGCAAAATCAAGATCGGAGCCGTTGTCAACCTTCTTTTTAACTCATTGAAACTCTCTTCACAATGAATATCCCAAATGAAAGCCTTTTCCTTACAAGTCAATTGCGTTAACGGAAGTGCCAACTTTGAAAATCCCTAAATAAATCTCCGATAATAACCCGCCAATCCTAAAAAGCTTCGAATCTCCGTAACCGATCTAGGAGCCTCCCATAGCATCACCGCATCAATCTTGGATGGATCAACACTAATACCACTACCGGAAATAACATGTCCAAGGAAACTTACTTCCGACAACCAAAATTCACATTTCGACAACTTAGCATATAATTGTTTCTCTTTCAAAATTTGCAACACAACTCTCAAATGCTCTTCATGCTCCTCTTGAGACTTAGAGTAAATCAAAATGTCGTCGATGAACACAACCACAAAACGATCTAACTGCTCATGAAAAATACGATTCATGTATTCCATGAACACACCCGGCGCATTAGAAACCCCGAATGGCATCACGGAATATTCGTTATGGCCATACCGTGTCCTAAAGGCAGTCTTTTGAATATCCTCTTCGTTCACACGAATCTGGTGATACCCCGATCTCAAATCAATCTTGCTAAAAACACGCGCACCAACTAATTGGTCCATCAAATCATCGATCCTTGGAAGCGGATACTTGTTCTTAATTGTCACCTTGTTCAATTGTCGATAATCAATGCATAACTGCATACTCCCATCCTTTTTCTTTACCAACAATACCGGAGCACCCCAAGGAGAAACACTTGGTCTTACAAATCTCTTGTCCAACAAGTCATTCAATTTCCTCTTCAATTCTACCAACTCCGATGCCGACATACGATACGGTGCCATCGAAATCGGTCACGTACCCAGAACTAGATCAATAGAAAACTCAACTTCTCTTTCCGGCGGTACATCCTTAATATCCTCAGGAAACACCTCAGGAAAATCACAAACAACAGGAAACACATCAAGGGACACTTGACTATCCACAGACAACGATGCAAACAACCCGAACAATTGGGCTTCGTCCGCTAAAAGTTTCTTCAATTCTTTAGTGGATAGGAAACTCTCATCTTCATCATCATCCAAAGAAGGAAACCTTACTAACTTGTGATAGCAATCTATACGAACTCGATTAAATCGCAACTAGTTCATACCCAAGATTACGTCTAAACCTTCCAACGGCAAACACACTAAATCCATCTCGAAGTCTTTACCATAAATGGTCAAAGGACAACTTAAACAAACCAACGAAGTAGTTACTGACCCCATTGCTGGAGTATCAATAACCATCTTACCATCCATCAGAGACAACACAAGATTTAAACGCTTCGCGCACTCAGACGAAACAAACGAATGAGTCGCTCCCGTATCAATAATAGCAACTAAAGGCGTACTATTAATAAAGCATGTACCTTTAATCAAACGGTCTGCACTAGTAGTTTGAGTCCCCGCCAATGCAAATACCTTTCCGCCCGCTTGAGCTTGTTTCGGCTTAGTACACTTAGTACTAATGTGACCAACTTCTCCACAATTATAGCACTTCACCATGTTCCTTCTACAATCTATAGCAACATGCCTAAGGCCTCCACAGTGAGAACATTTCACCAAAGTCTTCCCACACTCAAATGATTTATGACCTATTTCTCCACACTTATAACACTTAATGGGACCAGAACCTCCTCCTCCAGATCTCTTCTCAAAGTTTCCCCTATGCTTGCCCTTATCAACAGGTGTCACATAAGGTCCACTTCTAGCTTGTTGCTTTCCCTTCCTCTCATTCAAACTTTTGTAATGTGTAGAACGAGCCTTGCTATCTTCCTCAAAGATTCTACAACATTCCGTCAAATCCGAAAACCTTCTTATCCTTTGATATCCCACAGCCTGTTTAATCTCAGGACGCAAACCATTCTCATATTTAACACACCTTGAGAACTCAGCAGTGATTGCAGCATAGTGAGGATGGAATTGAACCAACTCCACGAACTTAGCAGTATAGTCCACCACGGGCATACTTCCTTGTTTCAATTCAAGGAACTCCATCTCCTTCTTCCCTTTCACACTTTCAGGGTAATACTTCCTTAAGAACTCAGTACGAAAAAAATCCCAAGTTTCCTCTTCATCACCCACCTCAAGAATTTGACGCATACCGACCCACCAATCGTCGGCTTCTTCCTTCAGCATGTGAGACCCAAGCCTCACTTTATTCTCTTCCACACAGTCCATGACTCTGAATATCCTTTCAATCTCTTTCAACCAAAGTTGAGCACCATCGGGATCAAATCTTCCTTTGAAAACCGGTGGTTGATTCTTCCTGAACTCGTCATTAGCATTCACATTTGGCGTACCTTGCACCGCCCTAGCCATTGCTTCCAAAGCAGCAGCCATCGCATTGTCGTTTCTACCAGCCATATTCTAATCATTCCCAAAAATAACAACAAAGTTAAACAACAATTCAAACAATACGACAACAAGACAGACACAACTGACTCAACTCTGGCTCTGATACCACTTAATGTAACACCCCCTTTCTATACCCCCAAATAATCACATAATCATTTAGGCACATATTAAAAATTTCGTTAGAGTATAATTATAACATGGTATAAAAGAGATATGTCACATTATACTTTAAATTAAAACATACAACACCTGCTCAACATTGATATGCAACAGTGGGGTAACTTGCAACAGAGGAACTTAGTCCTTACACCCACATCTCAATATTTAGAATAAAAGCAGAAAATCTAAACATTGAATAACAACCAACATACATACATACATATACATATCATCAAATATTATCTGCCTACATCATTCATGTTTACATAAACATTCATCCGCAAGATACATGTACAAATGTATCACAAAAGAATCATATACATCCTAGCTACCTGGTGCTACATATCAGAGCCAACCGACCAAAAGAATGAAGACACGCTCCACAAAAAGACCTCCAGCATACCTACTCTACAATGCCTCATAGAGCATCATAAAACAGCAGAAGGGTGAGAAATATTATCATAATAACAATGCATATAATTATATATATCTTAACATAAAAATACACATATTCCACATTCTCACCACAATTCATCAAAATCCACCCATATACATCACAATGTATATATATATATATATATATATATATATCACCAAGCATATTCAACAGACATGCTTTCGCCATAATCAATCATTCGACATAAACATACACATTCATGTTTATTCGTCAATGCACAAATACAAGGATGATAAATGCAAATCATAGGGACCGACTCACGACTCTATGCAAATGCAATGCGGCACCGACTCAATCATCATTAGTTCTCTCAGGAACTCTACTGGAATCATCGCTCGTTACAAATGTAACTCCTCGTTGGGCCTACGATGTTCACCCATTGCTCACACCCCACATGGGAACACAATGTTTATGGATCGTTCACACCCCACCCGGGCACACGACCCGATCGCTCACACCCCACATGGGCACACGATCGTCTATAATCATCGCTCACACCCCACCTGGGCACACGAGGTTATAGCGGATTCCCTCTGGAACCAATCTGTCGCTCACACCCCACACGGGCACACGACGTTTATGGATCGTTCACACCCCACATGGGCACACAACCCGATTGCTCACACCTCACCTAGGCACACAATCTTTTGTAATCATCGCTCACACCTCACATAGGCACACGACGATACAACGGATTCTCGTTAGAATCTCTCAACACAAGAATGTACTTCATTATGCCTCACATGCAAAATGACTCAAGACATTCTTGAAATGCATTCATATTCACAATATAATCATGCATTCATCTCATACAATCACATACAATCTATATACATTCACATTAATGCACTATTGTACGATTCGCATTCAAACACACAATCACAACGGTAAAAGTCGCTAAATAGCACTATTCCCGACTTTCCGACATAATAAAATCGGCCAAACAGTTTCCACACCATCATAATCACAAAGTACAGCTCAATGGCTTTCCAACGGTATAACGAACGCCTAAATCGGAATTACGGTTCGCGAATTATGAATCGTTAAAAGAAAAGAAAATTATATGAAAAAAAACAAAAGCGCCCGGCGACGGGAAAGTTTCGCCCGACGACGCTTCATTTTATCCTTCGCTTCGCCCGGCGAAGGACGGGCGAAGGAAATTCCCCCAAACTTGAACCAAACCAGTAGCTTGGCACCCTCGCGCCTCTCAATTTCGCCCGGCGAAGGAACGAACCGCTCGGCGCTCTAGGCCTTTCGCCCGGCGCTCTGCACCAGAAGCAGAATTTCTACTTCGTTTTCACTGTTCCAAAACCCTCCAAAACTCCATTTTCTCCCCCAAATCACTTCCATCAGCAAAACAATGAATAGCAATGATTCATAAACATATGGAGATTATGCAACACAAATTATATCGATTTCTATCCGCGAAAACATCGATTTCTACCACTTTCTACACCAATGGGTTTATACCCCAAAACTCATGAAAATCAACAAAATCAACAATACAATCATACATAATCATACACATTACTAAGATAACAAGATTTCATACCCTTACCCGGATTCCGAACTCGCTAATTGATCGATCTTGATGATTTTTCCTAGTTTTCCCAAACTTTCTCCTCTTCTTTTCTCTTCTTCCTTTTTCTTTCTCTTCTTTTTCTCTAATTCTCTTTTCTTCCTATTTTCTTTCTATTTCTTTTCCCTCATTTTCCAAACCATCAATTAATTCATTTTTCTCACAAATTCTAATTCCACTTAATTTCTAATTTATCATTAATTGAGAAAAGTCTAAAATACCCTCCATTCTAGTTTTCCCCGAAAACTCTCAAAACGGTCAATTATCATAACACATCAACATAGCATATTAACATACCAATTCTACAAATAGAATAATTTATCACTCAATTTAAATAAAGGATTCCACAAAATGGGAATAATTGGAATCGGGGAGTTACACACTGTTATTATGATAATATTTCTCACCCTTCTGCTGTTTTATGATGCTCTATGAGGCATTGCAGAGTAGGTATGCTGGAGGTCTTTTTGTGAAGCGTGTCTTCATTATTTTGGTCGGTTGGCTCTGATATGTAGCACCGGGTAGCTAGGATGTATATTATTCTTTTGTGATACATTTGTACATGTATCTTGTGGATAAATGTTGATGTAAACATGAATTATGTTAGTGGATAATACTTGGTGAAGTATATATCTCTGTATATATGTTTGAATGTGGTTCAATGTTTAGATTTTCTACTTTTATTCTAAATATTGAAATGTGGGTGTAAGGACAAAGTTCATCTGTTGCAAAGTTACCCCACTGTTGCATATCAATGTTTTGAGCAGGTGTTGTATGTTGTAAAATTGTGTATGATGTGACATGCCTCTTTTATGCCATGTTTTAATCGTACTCTGGCGAAATTTTAATATGTGCCTAAATGATTTATGTGATTATTTGGGGGTATAGAAAGGGGGTGTTACATTAAGTGGTATCAGAGCCAGAGTTGAGTTAGTTGTGTCTGTCTTGTTGATTGTGTTTGTTGAACTGTTGTTTAACCTTGTTGTTATTTTTGGGAATGATCGGAATATGTCTGGTAGAAACGACAATGCGGTGGCTGCTGCTTTGGAGTCAATGGCTAGGGCGGTGCAAGGTGCGCCGAACGTGAATGCTAATGACGAGTTCAGGAAGAATCAACCACCGGTTTTCAAAGGAAGATTTGATCCCGATGGTGCTCAAATTTGGTTGAAAGAAATTGAAAGAATCTTCAGGGTCATGGACTGTGCGGAAGAGAATAAATTGAGGCTTGGGTATCACATGCTGAAGGAAGAAGCCGACGATTGGTGGGTCGGTATGCGTGAAGTTCTTGAGGTGGATGATGAAGAGATAACTTGGAATTTATTCCGTACTGAATTCTTGAGAAAGTATTACCCTGAGAGTGTGAAGGGAAAGAAGGAGATGGAGTTTCTTGAACTGAAACAAGGTAGTATGTCGGTGGTGGACTATACTGCTAAATTTGTGGAGTTGGTTCAATTCCATCCTCATTATGCTGCGATTACTGCTGAGTTCTCAAAGTGTATTAAATATGAGAATGGTTTACGTCCCGAGATTAAGCAAGCTGTGGGATATCAAAGGATAAGGAGGTTTTCCGATTTGACAGAATGTTGTAGAATCTTCGAGGAAGATAGTAAGGCTCGTTCCACACATTACAAAAGTGTGAATAAGAGGAAGGGAAAGCAACAAGCTAGAAGTGGGCCTTATGTGACACCCGCTGATAAGGGCAAGCATAGGGGAAACTTTGATAAGAGGTCTGGAGGAGGAGGTTCCGGTGTTATTAGGTGTTACAAATGTGGTGAACTGGGTCATAAATCATTTGAGTGTAGGAAGCCAGTGGTGAAATGTTCTAATTGTGGAGGTACTGGGCATGCTGCTACAGATTGTAGAAGGAACATGATGAGGTGCTATAATTGTGGAGAAGTGGGTCACATTAGTACTAAGTGTACTAAGCCGAAACAAGCTCAAGCGGGCGTAAAGGTGTTTGCATTGGCGGGGACTCAAACTACTAGTGCGGACCGTCTGATTAAAGGTACTTGCTTTATTAATAGTACGCCTTTAGTCGCTATTATTGATACTGGAGCGACTCATTCGTTTATTTCGTCTGAGTGCGCGAAGCGTTTAAATCTTGTGTTGTCTCTGATGGATGGTAAGATGGTTATTGATACTCCAACAATGGGGTCAGTAACTACTTCTTTGGTTTGTTTGATGTGTCCTTTGACCATTTATGGTAAAGACTTTGAGATGGATCTAGTGTGTTTGCCGTTGGAAGGATTGGATGTGGTCTTGGGTATGAATTGGTTGCAATTTAACCGAGTTCATATAGATTGTTATCATAAGTTAGTGAGGTTTCCTTCTTTGGAAGATGATGAATTTGAGAGTTTCCTATCCACTAAAGAGTTAAAGAAACTTTTAGCGGACGAAGCTCAATTGTTCGGTTTGTTTGCATCTTTAACTGTGGATAGTCAAGTGTCACTTGATGTGGTTCCTGTTGTTTGTGATTTTCCTGAGGTGTTTCCAGAAGATATTAAGGATGTACCGCCGGAAAGAGAAGTTGAGTTTTCTATTGACCTAGTTCCAGGTACTAGACCGATTTCGATGGCACCGTATCGTATGTCAGCATCGGAGTTGGTAGAATTGAAAAAAGCAATTGAATGACTTGTTGGACAAGAAATTTGTAAGACCAAGTGTTTCTCCTTGGGGTGCTCCGGTATTGTTGGTAAAGAAGAAGGACGGGAGTATGCGGTTATGCATTGATTATCGACAATTGAACAAAGTGACAATTAAGAACAAGTATCCGCTTCCAAGGATCGATGATTTGATGGACCAATTGGTTGGTGCGAGTGTTTTTAGAAAAATTGATTTGAGATCGGGATATCACCAGATTCGTGTGAAAGGAGAGGATATTCAAAAGACTGCCTTTAGGACACGGTATGGTCATTACGAATATTCCGTGATGCCATTCGGGGTTTCTAATGCGCCGGGTGTGTTTATGGAATACATGAATCGTATTTTTCATGAACAGTTGGATCGTTTTGTGGTTGTGTTCATCGATGATATTTTGATTTACTCTAAGTCTCAAGAGGAGCATGAAGAGCATTTGAGAATTGTGTTGCAAATTTTGAAAGAGAAACAATTGTATGCTAAGTTATCGAAATGTGAGTTTTGGTTGTCGGAAGTAAGTTTTCTTGGACATATTATTTCCGGTAGTGGTATTAGCGTTGATCCATCCAAGATTGATGCGGTGATGCAATGGGAGGCTCCTAGGTCGGTTACGGAGATTCGAAGCTTTTTAGGCTTGACGGGTTATTATCGGAGGTTTATAGAGGGATTTTTGAAGTTGGCACTTCCGTTAACGCAATTGACTAGTAAAGGAAGGGCTTTCATTTGGGATATTCATTGTGAAGAGAGTTTCAATGAGTTAAAAAGAAGATTGACAACGGCTCCGATCTTGATTTTGCCTAATCCTAATGAACCATTTGTTGTGTATTGTGATGCTTCATTGACAGGTTTAGGTGGTGTCTTGATGCAAGATGGAAAAGTTGTGGCGTATGCTTCTAGACAATTGAGAGTGCATGAAAAGAATTATCCTACACATGACTTGGAGTTAGCGGCCGTGGTGTTTGTTTTGAAAATATGGAGGCATTATCTTTATGGTGCGAGATTTGAAGTTTTTAGTGATCACAAGAGCTTGAAATATTTATTTGATCAAAAAGAGTTGAACGTGAGACAAAGGAGGTGGTTAGAGCTTCTAAAGGATTATGATTTTAGTTTCAATTACCATTCGGGTAAGGC
This sequence comes from Lathyrus tuberosus, assembly GCA_022829125.1. Lineage (NCBI taxonomy): Eukaryota > Viridiplantae > Streptophyta > Magnoliopsida > Fabales > Fabaceae > Lathyrus > Lathyrus tuberosus. Next base: position 2,989,568 of record JALAZF010000529.1, on the reverse strand, counting down.
AAACGTGGTGGCCGATGTCTTAAGTCGGAAGTTGTTACATATGTCCGCATTGATGATGAAAGAATGGGAACTTTTGGAGAATTTTAGAGACTTGAGTTTAGTTTGTGAAATGACGCCGAGAAGTGTGAGACTTGGTATGCTACATGTTACGAATGATTTTCTTGCAACGGTAGGTGAAAAGCAAAAGTTGGACTTGAAATTCGTTGATTTGACGTTGAATGAGAATGAGGATTTCAAGGTTGATAATTTTGGAGTTTTGAGATTCCGTGGTCGTATTTGTATTCCCGATGATGTAGAGTTGAAAAAGATGATATTGGATGAAGGGCACCGAAGTAACTTAAGTATTCATCCGGGAGCGAACAAAATGTATCAAGATTTGAAGAAAATCTTTTGGTGGTCCGGATTAAAGAGAGATGTTGCTCAATTTGTGTATGCATGCTTAACTTGTCAAAAGTCTAAGGTGGAACATCAAAAACCTAGTGGATTTTTGCAACCGTTGGATATTCCGGAATGGAAATGGGATAGTATATCGATGGATTTTGTTACGGGATTGCCGAATATGCAAAGAGGTCATAATGCTATTTGGGTAATTGTTGATAGGCTTACTAAATCTGCTCATTTTATTCCGATTGATATTAGTTATCCTTTGGAGAGGTTAGCCGAGATTTATATTCTTGTGGTGGTGAAGTTACATGGAGTTCCTAAGAGTATTGTATCGGATAGAGATCCTAGATTTACATCGAGGTTTTGGGAGAGTTTACAAAAGGCTTTGGGTTCTAAGCTAAGATTGAGCTCGGCTTATCATCCACAAACGGATGGTCAAACCGAGAGGACGATTCAATCGTTGGAGGATTTATTGCGTGCTTGTGTGCTCGAGCAAGGTGGTGCGTGGGATGATTATTTGGCGTTGATTGAATTCACTTACAATAACATTTTTCATTCGAGTATAAGTATGGCACCATTTGAGGCTTTGTATGGTCGTAGATGTCAAACACCTTTGTGTTGGCATGAAACGGGTGAGAGAACAATAGTTGGACCGAAGATGGTACAACAAACGACGGAGAAAGTGAAGTTTATTCGGGAGAAGATGAGAGCTTCTCAAAGTAGGAAAAAGAGCTATCATGACAAGAGAAGGAAAGATCTTGAATTTCAAGAAGGCGACCATGTATTTTTAAGAGTTACACCGGTTACGGGTGTGGGTCGTGCTTTGAAGTCGAAGAAGTTGACTTCTCGTTTTATTGGTCCGTATCAGATTACTTCCCGAGTTGGTGTTGTGGCTTACCGTGTGGCGTTGCCTCCGAACCTTTCAAATTTGCATGATGTATTCCATGTTTCGCAACTTCGGAAGTATGTTCCGGATCCGTCACATGTTATTCCTATGGATGAGGTTGAAGTGAGAGATAACCTTACGGTGGAAGCTTTACAGGTTAGGATTTTGGACCGTGAAGTTAAGAAGCTAAGAGGCAAGGATATTGCGCTTGTGAAGGTAGCGTGGGGAGGCGCTGCGGAAGGCAATATGACTTGGGAACTAGAGAGTGGGATGCGAGAGTCGTATCCGGAGTTGTTTGAATCAGGTATTATTTTCGAGGACGAAAATTTCTAAAGTGGGGGAGAGTTGTAACGCCCCGATTTTGATTATTTCCCAATTATGTGGAGTCTTTTATTTTAATTGGGTGATAAATTATTTTAATTATGAATTTGGTGTGTTAAATGTTATTTTACCGTTTTGAGAGTTTTCGGGGAAATTAGAATGGAGAGTATTTTAGACTTTTCTCAATTAATGGTAAATTAGAAATTAAGTGGAATTAGAATTTGTGGGAAAAATGAATTAATTGATTGTTTGGAAAATGAGAGAAAATAAATAGAAAAGAAATAAATAGAAAGAAAAGAGATAGAAAGGAAAAATAGAAGGAAAAATAGTAAGAAAAGAGAATTAGAGAAAAAGAAGAGAAAGAAAAAGGAAAAAGAGAAAAGAAGAGGAGAAAGTTTGGGAAAACTAGGAAAATCATCAAGATCGATCAATTAGCGAGTTTGGAACCCGGGTAAGGGTGTGAAACATTGTTATCTTATCAATGTATGTGATTATGTATGAGTTGTTGTTGTTGTTGATTGATTTTATGAGTTTTGGGTATAAACCCTTTTTGAGAAATTGATTGAAAATTGATCCAAATGTGTTCAAACTTGTGTTGATTGTGTTCTTGTTGGTCTATACATGTTTAATATGTATTGTTACACTTCCAAATGTTGTTTTTCTGAGTTTTAGGTGATGAATTGGTGAATTGGGAGTGGAAAACGCAGAACAGAATTCTGCAGAAATTTTTTCTGGTTTTTCCAGGTCATACGCGTATGGGGCATGTTCATACGCGTATGAACCTTGGCAATACGCGTATTGGGGGCGAGCCATGGGCCAATACGCGTATGGTTTTTCTTTTCACTCAGCCCTCTGCCCGTTTGCGTATGATACGCGTAGCATTTTAGGTCGTACGCGTATGGCCAGAGGAGTGGTAAAAATGGGATTTTTCAAAATGTGTTTTTCGGTTTCGTCCGTAACTTTTGTTCCGTTTGTCCGATTTTTACATTCTTGGTATCATTGTGAAGTTATTGAGCTGTACTATATGATTATAAAGATTTGGAAATCGTTAGTCGATTTAATTATGTCGGAAAGTCGGGAATAGTGCTATTTAGCGACTTTTACCGTTTTGACGGTGTGTTTGAATGTGAATCATACAATAGTCCATTGATGTGAATGTATATAGATTGTATGTGATTGTATGAGATGAATGCATGAATATATTGTGAATATGTATGCATTTCAAGAATGTCTTGGGTCATTTTGCATGTGAAGTATCATGAAATACATTCTTGTGTTGAGCGATTCTAAGGAGAATCCGTGGTAACATCGTGTGCCTATGTGAGGTGTGAGCGATGATTACGAACGATTGTGTGCCTATGAGAGGTGTGAGCAATCAGATTGCGTGCCTAGGTGAGGTGTGAGCAATCAGATCGTGTGCCCGCGTGTGGGGTGTGAGCGATCGGGTTGTGTGCCCAGGTGGGGTGTGAGTGATCCATAAACATTGTGTGCCCATGTGGGGTGTGAGCAATGGGTGAACATCGTAGGCCCGACGGGGAGTTACTTTGGTAACGAGTGATGGTTCCAGAAGAAGTTCCTGAGTGAACTTGAGATGATTGAGTCGGTACCCGCATTGCATTTGCATAGAGTCGTGAGTCGGTCTCTATGATTTGCATTTATCATCTTTATAATGATGTGTTGTTGAGTAAACGTAATTGTGTATGTTTATGTGGAATGATTAGGAATTGTGAAAGTATGCATGATGAATATGCTTGGTTGATATATAGATATACATTGTAATGTATATGGGTGTATTGTGATGAACGGTAATGAGTTGTGGTGAATTGCGGTGAGAATGTGGAATATGTATATTTTTATGATTATATATATAATTATATGCATTGTTATTATGATAATATTTCTCACCCTTCTGTTGTTTTATGATGCTCTATGAGGCATTGCAGAGTAGGTATGCTGGAGGTCTTTTTGTGAAGCGTGTCTTCATTCTTTTGGTCGGTTGGCTCTTATATGTAGCACCGGGTAGCTAGGATGTATATTATTCTTTTGTGATACATTTGTACATGTATCTTGTGGATAAATGTTGATGTAAACATGAATTATGTTGGTGGATAATACTTGGTGAAGTATATATCTCTGTTTATATGTTTGAATGTGGTTCAATGTTTAGATTTTCCGCTTTTATTCTAAATATTGAAATGTGGGTGTAAGGACAAAGTTCCTCTGTTGCAAAGTTACCCCACTATTGCATATCAATGTTTTGAGCAGGTGTTGTATGTTGTAAAATTGTGTATGATGTGACATGCCTCTTTTATGCCATGTTTTAATCGTACTCTGGTGAAATTTTAATATGTGCCTAAATGATTTATGTGATTATTTGGGGGTATAGAAAGGGGGTGTTACAACATGCTTCTCTTTAGCATAACTATTCCAGCTCATGCCTTTATGTGGCCGTTGTGAACCGTTGAATGTAGGGTGTTAGGTGTTGCTATGATGAAAGTGTATTTTGTTAGTAGTTAATGATAATGTATGAACATGATATGGTGGCATGGTTTATTTTGGTTATATTTTAAAAATTTAGTGGTAGTTTGATGGTAAATTAATTAGTGGTTTTGTGTAGTTGTGTATAAGTATGTATGACTGAGTAGCTTATGTAAGAACAATGACATGTTCCAGTTGTTATGGTTATGATATTTTGGTAGTTAAAGAATGTTGTTATTTCATGTGTTTTTGTGTGTGGCTTTTAATGAGAGATAAGCAAGAATGTATAAAATAAGAACCTGCTAGTAAAAGTCAGAGAACATGTAGGGAAATGAAAAAAGGATAATATAATTCTTTTATCCTAAGATAGAGATTGTTTTGCTAGTTACCCTCGAGATTCTGACATATAGTTGACCATGGCTGAAGAGATCTTTTGGGATATAGAGGCATATCCAATCCAAGGATTGCCCTTGGGAATTGTTAATTGTCATGGCGTACGACACAATGGTTGGATATTGTCTCCTGTTTAGCTTGAAAGGCCAAGGTGATTGGGCCGGGGACATATCCATTCGTGGAATGTATATGACTTTTCCATGGCCTTTTCCACCCATAATTTCAGCCTCAAGAACGTGGTTATCCATTTTTGTAACAATTAGTCTTGTTCCGTTACACAAACATTCAGCTTGATCGATGTTTCTCATAAGCATGATTGGTGTCTCTATCTTTAACTTAATGTGGTGGTTCGGCAAGCCAGGCGTCCTCAGAGAGCTTAGGAATTCCGAAGTCAGGACTTCTATAATGCTATTATCGTGAATTTCAGATCGATCAACCGAGTTAGAGCTATAATAATCCTTGGTATCACCTATGAAATGTAAAGAAACAACCAACAAAAATATTCCCCAAAGCAATTGTTAATAATGTTGGAAAATGAATGAAATGAAGTAACAGGATGTAGAAAAGTGAATTTAAAACTACCTGGCATCATATTTAGAACATGATTATTAATTTTGTCAACCACCTCAATAGTTGGGCCTTTGCGTTGAACCTTCTTCGACGCGGAGATGGACTGGGCTCTGCCCGACGGTGGGCCAGTCCCAGGCCTAGTCCAGAACAGTTTCTTTTTCAAAACTCATTTATAACCTATTGGTTTGCAGCCAAGAGGCATGTCTACTAAGTGTCAGGTCTTGTTAGAATCTAGAGATTCTATCTCATTATTTATAGCTTCTTGCCATAAATCCGCATCCAGAGATGACAAGGCTTCTTGAAGATTTATTGGATTTTCGTCTATATTATAAGTCGCATAATCGGGCCCATACTCTTTAGCAACTTTTACTCTTTTACTTCGTCGGAGTTTTGTTTCTACATTGTCGTCGCTTTCTGTGCTTCTTATCACAAAGATGTGACTCGATTGAGTGCCCCTACTATTTCTCGATTTGAAGGGAAATTTGTCTTCATAGAATTCAGCATCATTTGATTCTATGATCACTTTTGCATTCAGGTCATAAAACTTATATGTCTTACTGTTTGTTGCATACCCAATAAATACACATTCATATGCTCTACTAGATAGTTTAACTCATTTCGGATCTGAAATTCTGATATAAGCTGGACAACCTCAAGTTCTCAAATAAGACAAGTTTGGTTGTCTTTTCTTTAATATCTCATAAGGTGAGATCTTACTTTATGACTTGGGAACTTTATTCGGGACATAGCAAACAGTCAATAAAATTTCCCCCCACTAGTGAGGTGCAGCACCAGAATTCATCATAATTGCAACAACAAGTTCAGAAAGAGTTATATTCTTTCTTTCTGCTTTACCATTCATTCCAGGAGAATATGGAGTAGTTGTTTTATGTACAATTCCATGTTCAATATAAAAATCATTAAATAACCCAGAGTTGTATTCAGCCCCCTATCACTACGAAGTCTCTTAATCTTCTTACTAAGTTGATTCTTAATTTCAGTTACATACATCTTAAACATGTCAAGTGCTTCACTTTTATTCTTCATTAGGTATACGTAAGTGTAATCAGAACAATCATCAATAAAAGTGATGAAATATCGTTTACTATTTCTAGTTAAAGTTCCATCTAATTCACATATATCAGAGTGTGTAAGATCTAAGGGATCAGATTCTTTAATAATTGATTTATGAGAAGTCTTAGTAATTTTAGCTTGACTACAATATTCACATTTATTTGTATCATTGACATTTAATTTAGGGATTAGTCCTAAGTTGCTTGCATTAGAGATAACTCGCTTATTAACGTGACAGAGTCTAGCATGTAAAATATTAAAATCACATAAAGAGTAAACAGAAGGAGACACTTTATTCAAATCAACATTCAACTTAAACATGCCATCAGTGGCGTACCCTTTCCCAACAAAAATACCATTCTTAGTGATGGTGTACAAATCTGCCCCAATAGACTGACTAAACCATGCCTTATTCAAAAGAAAACCAGAAATAAGATTCTTCATAATTTCAGGAACTTGCATGGTGTCCTTCAAGATTAAAGTATTTCCTGAGGTAAAGTTCAACTCAATGTCTCCAATTCCAGCAACGTCAGTGATGTGAGCATCTCCCAACACTTTCTTATCTTCACCATTCGTGTATGTCTTGAACATAGCACGATCATAGCAGACATGACGATAGGCGCCAGTGTCTATCCACCAACCATCACTTCCACCAACCATGTTGGTTTCAGTGATCATAGCAATGAATTGCTCATCAGTCAAGTTAACATGTGCGTTAGAGCCAACAGGTTTAGGACCGCTCTTACATTTCTTAGCCATATGACCCGGTCTTCCATAATTAAAGCAAGTGAAAACCGGAGCGTCATTTCTTTGAGTTGGTGGTTTCTGTCTAGCAATCGGAGCAGATGCGCCCCTTGAGGGATTCCCATTCTTAATTCGGTTAACAACAATGCAATTTTGATTCTTTAATGGTTTGCCCGTAGGCTTCAGAATCGCATTAAATCTCTTTTTGTTGTTAGAAACAACTAAGACTTCATCCTTATGATCTTGTCTTCTAGATTCCTCTTCAATTTGGAGGCGAGTGATCAGACTCTCAATTGAACACTCTTTTGTTTTATGTCGAAGCACATTTTTGAAATCTTTCCAACCAGGGGGCAGTTTCTCAATTATCACAGCAATCGGAAATTGTTCATCGAGGGGCATACCTTCAATTATGATTTCATGAGCAATCTTCTGGATTTTGTGGCTTTGAGCTTCCACATACTTTTCATCCATCATCTTATAATTCAGGTAGCGGCTGACAGTATATTTCTTTGCACCTGCCTCTTCAGTATCATATTTCTTCTGCAGAGCTTCCCATACCTGTTTAGCAGTGTTACAATTACTGTAGTAATCGACCAGATCATCTGCAAGGCTATTCAAAATGTGGTTTTTGCAAAGATAATCATTATATTTCCATATGGAAATCTCTTTCTGGAGTTGTAAATCATTTTCCTTAGTCTTAGCAGAAGAGTCTGATTTAGACGAGTTGAGAGTCCCGTCTGAATTTGTAGTTGTCTTACCATTAGTTTGTTCAGTTGATCCAGAAGGAGCAACAGGGATATCCTCAGTCAGAACATGGGCAACCTTCTTCTAAGTTAATAAAAATTTCATCTTAACTTGCCAACCTTTGAAGTGAGAACCCTCAAACTTAAATGGTTTGTCAGAGACAGCAGCGGCTGCAGTAGTATTGATAATTTCCTCAGTAGCCATGGCAGTTACAAAAAGAGTTTTAAAATTGTTGTATTTTGGTTTTGGAAAATTTTCTAAAAAGAAAATTATCGGGACAAGTTGCGTACTAGGTAGTTTTCTTTAAGATGTTTCGTCGTACTGCCAAAATTATGCAATGCAATCACGTTTCGATGACGTCTCCTGTAACACCCCAATTCCCATCGCGAATAAATAATACATAAATAAAATCAGAGTAACTAAAAATTTATTTTTTTTCGGACAGAAACAAGGATGTCACATTTAAATAAACAAAACAGCATCCCTGCTCATAAATTTGATACATAGCGTAAAATAGATTACCCTCAATTGGGAAACTTTTCCATATAAAGGTAATACCAAACATATTCAACAATTATATACATAAATAAAATAATCGTTTCCCCGACTCTCGTGCTACGTATCAGAGCAGACACCAAGACCGACAACAGAACGGAGGGCTAGTCTCCATAAAAGACCTCCAGCAACTCTAATCTGCAATGCCTCATAGAGCATCATAAAACAGCAGAAGGGTGAGAAATAACAACTAAATCAAGATTGTTTAATAATATGCAAACACACATTCAAACACATGTATAAATCATCTCACCCATACCATCACATACTAACACATATAGCATGCCACAAATACAACATATCACACATAATAAATCAAATCATGATTTTCCACACATAACGCATCCATTCACAGTTCTCACCACAATTCATCACAACTCACTCATATACATCACAATGTATATATGTACAAAACCAAGCATATTCATCATGCACACTTCCACAATTCTTATCACTCCACATAAACATACATATTTATGTTTATTCATCAATGCACAAATACAGAGATGATAAATGTAAATCATAGAGACCGACTCACGACTCTATGCAAATGCAATGCGGCACCGACTCAATCATCTCAAGTTCACTCAGGAACTTATTGGAACCATCGCTCGTTACCAATGTAACTCCCCGTCGGGCCTACGATGTTCACCCATTGCTCACACCCCACATGGGCACACAATGTTTATGGATCGCTCACACCCCACACGGGCACACGACCCGATCGCTCACACCCCACACGCGGGCACACGATCCGATTGCTCACACCTCACCTAGGCACACAATCCGATTGCTTACACCTCACCTAGGCACACAATCGTTTGTAATCATCGCTCACACCTCACATAGGCACATGACGATACAACGGATTCTCATTAGAATCGCTCAACACAAGAATGTACATCATTATGTTTCACATACAAAATGACTCAAGACATTCTTGAAATGCATACATATTCACCATATATTCATGCATTCATCTCATACAATCACAATTCAACCATATGAATTAATCAACATCATCACACTCATGCATTGCAAACCAATTCAAACAATGCATTTCAAACCATAAAGGCCACCAAATAACACACATTGAATTTCACATAAACAATGCCTATCATCACAAACCACAATTACCTCCACAAGGGATTCACACCACAAAGGTTACCCACAACACATCATAACAACATACATTGATATTCAATCAAACAATGTATTTTACTACCCAACAACATCATTAAATTACGCATCGAAGTCTAATCCAAAACAATGCACATATTTGCCATAAGGCCACAACCCATCATCACAACATTTCATCATGTATTTTCACATCATATAACGGTCTACAAGCTACACGTTACATGTCACAAGCATATATCATGCTAACACATCAATCGCACACATTGTACGCGATAAAAACCCGACAACCCAACACTTTTCCAAAACCACGACCTAAATAAATCATCTACTTCCCCCCAAACCATGTTTAATAGAAAGAGCTTTTCATTAGCTTTCCAACGCTTCGAACGGCGACCAAAATGGACTTACGGTTTGAAAATTACGACGAAAACAAAATTGGAAAATATCATGTTCGCTCCAGTATTCGCTAGGCGAACCCTAGCGAACCAAGGCAGTGAAAAACAGTCATAAAGTTCGCTAGGCGAACCTTCTAGCGAACGTTCGCCCGTTCCTTCGCTGGGGTTCGCTAGGCGAACCCGCGAAACCCAGAATTCGCAGCAGCGTCAACCTAGGTCATATGGGACCAAAATACATCATTTTTACCACCCAAACCCTTCTAATTCATACCAGAACAACCAAAACATGTTTAGACATAATCAACGAGTATTCTACGCGGTTTATATCGAATTTCATCCGTCAAAACATCGATTTCTACGAATTACTCACAAATTAACCCAAATAGAAAACATATATTTTTCACCCCAAACATTCAAACAAAACATACATATACATATACAAGCATGATATAATTGAAACTTCTCACCCTTACCCGATTATTCGCGCTCGAAACGGGGTTCCCGCGATTTTCCTCTTTTCTCCTCTTTTCTCTCCTCTTCCTTTCCTTCCCTTCTCTTTCTTTCCTTTTTCTTTCCTTTCTCTCTTTTTCTTTCCACTTACTATTTATATATAAAATATCTAAACCCCTAAAAGACTATTTTACCCCTCAACTCAAATATCTCGCAAACGCCCTCAAAATGCGATAAAACATAAACAGTGATGAAAAATAATATATTGCCAAATAAAAGTCAAGAATAAAATAATATAATAATAAAATAATCAAATAGACTCGATTAAATAAAACTGACAAAAACTGGGGCGTTACAATTCTCCCCCACTTAGAAATTTTCGTCATCGAAAATATAACCGATACGAACAACTCCGGATACGACTCTCGCACCCGACCAACAAACTAACATGCCATCAAAAGCACACCACGAGTAACACAAACTGACCAACCACCTCGCTAACAACGACTACAACAACGCCACGACAACGGCAACAACCACAACGACCAAATGCAATGCCCATACAATGCACTTGACCACCAACTCACAACTCAAAGAAAACCAAGATACCAATACACAGGTTCACTCTAGAACCGAAACACAACAAGATCGTTACCCTACCCTAGGTAACACTCCCCTAATTCCCCACACAGGAATTAGCTACACACACTCGAACCATCACCATGGAAACGAGGCAACAACACAAACAAGAACACAAAGTTCCACGACACCACAAGGTCTCAACAACATCAACAAAACCAGAACACCAACAGCAATGCTACGATTCACCAATCGAGCATGCAACCAAACATCCATAGTAGCCCATGGATAACATTTGAACCTTTCACCTAACACTTCCATTCTAAAACATCCAATGGTCTCTTCACTCCTACATGTTCCCAATGTTCAACCTATGAACTCTTACAAGTCCCACACGCAAATACAAATTGTGCCACACCACGCATCCGCTGCGCACTCTGATTACTCGTAACCATCAAAATTACCAATTTCACGTCCAAAGTCTAACTCTTTCTCATTTTCACCAAAAATCACTGTTCACTGTTAATATACCCAACCGCACACTATCAGACGTCAATTCACACACCAACCCAAATCTCTAAATCCTCCCAAAAGTTCCCACTCTTTAACCATCAAAGCAGACATAAGTAAAACTTTCGACTTAACTCATCACGCACGACATAAACTTTACCAATAGGATAATTCGAGCCAAGGTCATAACTAATCAGGAATTCCAATCATCCGACTGTGCCTCAATCCGAGTCACCAATCAAAAGTTATAAAGGAAACAAAATGGGACAACCTGCCATGTTCGCTAGGCGAACCTTCTAGCGAACCCTCGCCTTGCCGTTCGCTCCGCGAATCCCTTGGCGAACCAAGGCAGCAACCACCAACATCAAAAACACCCAAACTTTGCTAGGCGAACAACTCAGTGAACCTTCGCTGACCTTCGCTAACTGGTTCGCTAGGCGAACCCGCGAAAACTCAGAATTACAACAGTCTTGTTACTCATCCAAAACCGTCCATTCTTCCATCCAACCACCTTGAACCTAAAACCCTTAAAATAATACCTCCAGATTCTTCAACACAATACAATCGCACCCAATTCTAAATCCTGCATAGTATCGATCCTTTTATGAATTCTCAATTGTCGTAAAGCATAAGCCACGACTTTACCCCCTTGCATTAACACACTGACTAAACTCATCAAAGACGCATCCCAATATCCTCACAAATGGTTCATCAGGATCACACAGAATCAAAACTGAAGCCATAGACAAATCCTACTTCAGCTCTCTCCAACTTCCCCCGCAATGAACATCCAAAACAAACGACTCACCCTTTGCAAGTCAACTGAGATAACCGAACTACGAACTTAACAAAGTCTTCCGTTGCCTGCAGTAACAATCAACTGAGCCCAAAAATTTCTAATCTCCTTAACCAACTTCGGAACCTCTCAATGTAGAACTGCATCTACTTCCGATGGATCCATTAACATAACCAAGAAAACTAACCTTTTTCAACCCAAATTCTCACTCGAATAACTTAGAATAAAACTTCGTCTCTTTTTGACACTTGTAATTCAAATCCCAAACACTCTACCTGTTCTTCCTCTGAGTTTATAACAGATCTGAATATCCTCAATCAAAGCCATTACGAACTTATCCACATAAATATGGAAGATACGATTCCTCTACTCCACAAATATTACAGACGCATTACTATCACAGAACAACATCACTGCACGTTGTAATGCCCAAACAAACCAAACCTCATTCAAACTTGTCCAGACTCACATACAAGCTTAATTGAGTAAATAACAGCCTATACCGATGATAACAAACATAACCAGTCACATTAAATCAATCAAAGCCTCAACTCACACCATTCACCACTCTTATCAAACATTCCAACCAATTGCGATTTCACTCAAACTCAACCAAACCATTCCAGTTATCTATTCATGAAAGTGAACACTTATTCTCAATCGTTACCTTAATCAACTGTTAGTAATCCATACACAATTTCTTCTCTTAACAGTCCAAAGTCCATAAATCCCCACGTGTAGCAACAACCAACCCAAAAGAACTCTCAAATAGTACATTCACACTTAAGGTTTTCTCAAAATTTTCATTAACGCTTTATAATTCCAAAGACTCTAAACCTCTCCAGACTTTAAGTTTCGCTTTCCATAGTCTCAATACCAATACCATCACAATGCTTGTTATTCCATTCAATCATCTCCCCATTTTGTTACTACCCATACTGGGGCTCTCCAAGACGACACACTTGGCCTCACAATTCTCCTTTCCAGTAAATCTTCCAACTACTCTATCAGTCCAATTTGAGTTCACACTCTACTCTCTGAGAACAACCTTTAACAATACCCAATCGTTCTCTCCCAATGACTTCCCAACTTGACAAACATACCAAAAACCTCTAATCCGTCTCATCTTCCAGTATAAGAGTCTTCATCAACTCACCGAAGCAATCCGTAATCATTTTCTCAATTCCAAACAATTCATGGCACACACTATCCAAGCCGGAAAGACCCGTCTATTCCATCCATCATAATTCCCGTCTACTATCAACAAGAGATTAAGGGTGATCAGTTCCTCAATTTGTCAATAGACAGTCGACAATCATGATGGGGCATAAACCGTCTTCACCAAACTATAATAGCATTTCTTGTATCTTATGCTCAAAACTACCTAAGGCACAAATCCTTAGTTGACATAAACCTTACCTCCGCATTCCCTCCGGAACCGGGAACAACACTGTTCAAACAACAGTTACACTCTTGCAACCAACGGCACACTGAGCCAACGCTCCACAACTGAAGCAACTTGGAGAAGCACCAGCTCCTCCCCCACTTATCTCATTCTAAATCCTACAGACAAAGGATTAGAAAACCAGAAAGTACTGACAGTGCTCCACACACATATCACGTACTAAGGGACAACCAACATCGACAGTATTCAACTGTCACACCAACTGACTCGACAACATGGCCGGACGGAACGACCTGCTCTGATACCACTAATGTAACACCCCAATTCCCATCGCGAATAAATAATACATAAATAAAATCAGAGTAACTAAAAATTTATTTTTTTCCGACAGAAACAAGGATGTCACATTTAAATAAACAAAACAGCATCCCTGCTCATAAATTTGATACATAGCGTAAAATAGATTACCCTCAATTGGGAAACTTTTCCATATAAAGGTAATACCAAACATATTCAACAATTATATACATAAATAAAATAATCGTTTCCCCGACTCTCGTGCTACGTATCAGAGCAGACACCAAGACCGACAACAGAACGGAGGGCTAGTCTCCACAAAAGACCTCCAGCAACTCTAATCTGCAATGCCTCATAGAGCATCATAAAACAGCAGAAGGGTGAGAAATAACAACTAAATCAAGATTGTATAATAATATGCAAACACACATTCAAACACATGTATAAATCATCTCACCCATACCATCACATACTAACACATATAGCATGCCACAAATACAACATATCACACATAATAAATCAAATCATGATTTTCCACACATAACACATCCATTCACAGTTCTCACCACAATTCATCACAACTCACTCATATACATCACAATGTATATATGTACAAAACCAAGCATATTCATCATGCACACTTCCACAATTCTTATCACTACACATAAACATACATATTTATGTTTATTCATCAATGCACAAATACAGAGATGATAAATGCAAATCATAGAGACCGACTCACGACTCTATGCAAATGCAATGCGGCACCGACTTAATCATCTCAAGTTCACTCAGGAACTTATTGGAACCATCGCTCGTTACCAATGTAACTCCCCGTCGGGCCTACGATGTTCACCCATTGCTCACACCCCACATGGGCACACAATGTTTATGGATCGCTCACACCCCACACGGGCACACGACCCGATCGCTCACACCCCACACGCGGGCACACGATCCGATTGCTCATAACTCACCTAGGCACACAATCCGATTGCTCACACCTCACCTAGGCACACAATCGTTTGTGATCATCGCTCACACCTCACATAGGCACACGACGATACAACGGATTCTCATTAGAATCGCTCAACACAAGAATGTACATCATTATGTTTCACATACAAAATGACTCAAGACATTCTTGAAATGCATACATATTCACCATATATTCATGCATTCATCTCATACAATCACAATTCAACCATATGAATTAATCAACATCATCACACTCATGCATTGCAAACCAATTCAAACAATGCATTTCAAACCATAAAGGCCACCAAATAACACACATTGAATTTCACATAAACAATGCCTATCATCACAAACCACAATTACCTCCACAAGGGATTCACACCACAAAGGTTACCCACAACACATCATAACAACATACATTGATATTCAATCAAACAATGTATTTTACTACCCAACAACATCATTAAATTACGCATCGAAGTCTAATCCAAAACAATTTGCCATAAGGCCACAACCCATCATCACAACATTTCATCATGTATTTTCACATTATATAACGGTCTACAAGCTACACGTTACATGTCACAAGCATATATCATGCTAACACATCAATCGCACACATTGTACGCGATAAAAACCCGACAACCCAACACTTTTCCAAAACCACGACCTAAATAAATCATCTACTGCCCTCCAAACCATGTTTAATAGAAAGAGCTTTTCATTAGCTTTCCAACGCTTCGAACAGAGACCAAAACGGACTTACATTTTGAAAATTACGACGAAAACAAAATTGGAAAATATCATGTTCGCTCCAGTATTCGCTAGGCGAACCCTAGCAAACCAAGGCAGTGAAAAACAGTCATAAAGTTCGCTAGGCAAACCTTCTAGCGAACGTTCGCCCGTTCCTTCGCTGGGGTTCGCTAGGCGAACCCGCGAAACCCAAAATTCGCAGCAGCGTCAACCTAGGTCATATGGGACCAAAATACATCATTTTTACCACCCAACCCCTTCTAATTCATACCAGAACAACCAAAACATGTTTAGACATAATCAACGAGTATTCTACGCGGTTTATATCGAATTTCATCCGTCAAAACATCGATTTCTACGAATTACTCACAAATTAACCCAAATAGAAAACATATATTTTTCACCCCAAACATTCAAACAAAACATACATATACATATACAAGCATGATATAATTGAAACTTCTCACCCTTACCCGATTATTCGCGCTCGAAACGGGGTTCCCGCGATTTTCTTCTTTTCTCCTCTTTTCTCTCCTCTTCCTTTCCTTCCCTTCTCTTTCTTTCCTTTTTCTTTCCTTTCTCTCTTTTTCTTTCCACTTACTATTTATATATAAAATATCTAAACCCCTAAAAGACTATTTTACCCCTCAACTCAAATATCTCGCAAACGCCCTCAAAATGCGATAAAATATAAACAGTGATGAAAAATAATATATTGCCAAATAAAAGTCAAGAATAAAATAATATAATAATAAAATAATCAAATAGACTCGATTAAATAAAACTGACAAAAACTGGGGTGTTACATCTCCAAGATAAAACAGTCCGTTCAAAAAATACGATTATAACTTGCATTATAATAAATCGTCTGTAGAGATACACCTCCAGATGGTGTTTTAAACCACTCATATCTGAAAATAATTTCAGCCGTTGATGGTGCGATATACCACTCGAAAAATAAAGAAGGGCATAAATAATTTTAGATGAAGAGAATAAAGAGGGAGAAAAGAGATTCTAAAAATTCATAAATCTGGCGTGTTATGCAATTGAACTGATGAATCATATTAATGGGTAGGAGATTCAACTGAGTGGAGAGAAAATATTGGGAGAGTGGGGAGAAAATAGTGGGAGGGAGTTATTCAGTCAAAACTAGGTTAAAACTAAATTTTGATGAATGACACATTATAATTATTAATTAATAATTAATTAATATTAATTATTTAACTTCCACGTAATCATTTAGAATTAACTTCCATTAATTAATACGAATGACCTTTTCAAATTCACATCAAGTGTTCCAACATAATGTTTTTGGTGAAAGCTAGCAATCCCTTTGCTGGAATGTTGAGTTTGTTTGAGAGATTGAGTGATATGATTTTCATTGAATGTTGACCCATAATTTCTGAAGTATTAGTAGTAGTAGTTGGAGCAAAACTTGAACCATTCTCTGAAATCAAAATCGATTTAGTTCAGCAACTATAATAGCACCTGAAACGGAAAAGAAGAGAAGTAGATAAAATACCCTCTGAGAAATCTGAGTTTCTTTGAAAAGAAGGAAGGACAAGAGTTTGATTGAACATGTTAGGAGATTGAGTAGGAGAAGGAATTGGACTTTCAGTAGAAAGTGCACATTGGTGTTGCTTCTTAATATCAAGGAGTTTCAAACCCATTAGCCTTCTACTTTGTAGCTCAAGATCTTCTTAATATGTGATTTGTTAGCTCTTGGATTGGCTGGAATTTTGGTAAAACAAAGTATTTTCAATGTTGATGTCAAGGTTCTGATGTTGCAACATTGAGATTTAACACTGGGTTGTGTTAAGTTTGTAATTGCTGAAGCTGGATGTCTGATGTCACATGTCTGATGTTGTGACATTAGATCTGCAGAACTGATAACATCAGGTTGTGATGTTATTAGGGTTTGCGAGTTAGCTGGAATTGTGGAGAGCAAGCTGTCTCATTGGATGAGAATATCTTGGGATAGATATTTCCCGCTGCATAGGAGATTTGATGCAGATTTGTAGGAGATTTAAAAGGTTGAATATTTGAAAAGATTTAAGGAGTAAATCTGTTTTAAATATTCAGTTTTAAATAACAAATCAGATCAGATATTGTAGCAAGTCCAAGACCAATTCAAGGAGCTATATAAAGCGCACAAGACCAAAGGAAAAGGTACAGAAAATACAGAGAGAAGATCAAGAGCAGAGGCTGAGTGTCTTGAGTATTTTGTACGAGTTGTATAACCAGAATTCTAGGGTGAATTGCTGAGTCGTTTTCTATCCTCTCTAGAAGCTGTGAAGCAATAGATAGTTTTGTAACTTGATCAAAGCTGTGAAGCAGAATCAAGGGTTCTCAAAGAGGGTATTCTTTGAGTATTGTTTTAGGGATTGAGTAGTGTTCTCATATCTAAGTGGTTTCTTAGGTAGAAAGTCACTAGTAGGAATTAAGTTTAAGAGATTGTCAACTGGGTTGTTGAGTCTGTAAATTAATTCTACAAGTAGTGAATTTCATCCCTGGCTTGGTAGCCCCCAGACGTAGGTAGTTAGACCGAACTGGGTGAATAATTCTTTGTGTTATTCTGCTGTTTATTTTGTCCATTGTGCAGAGTGTGTTGTTGTGACATCGCACCTTAACATCACACGTCTGGTACCAGAATTTCAATTGGTATCAGAGCAGGCATCCTGTCTGTCTCTGGGTGAGATCTAGGGAAGTTACTTTCTGGTGTAAAGATGGACAAAGAAGTTGGAGGATTCGTCAACAGACCCCCTATTTTGGATGGATCCAATTATGACTATTGGAAGCCAAGGATGACTACTTTCTTAAAATCCTTGGACAGCAGAGCTTAGAAGGATGTTATTAAAGAGTGGAAAGCACCTGTTGTGTGTGAAAAAGATGATGCTGGCAAAGATAAAGAAAGCACCTCAAAGCCAAAGCCTGAAGAAGAATGGACCAAGGAAGAAGATGAGCTTGCCCTTGGAAATTCCAAAGCGCTAAATGCAATCTTCAATGGAGTGGATAAGAATATTTTCAGGTTAATTAATACCTGTGAGGTTGCTAAGGAAGCGTGGGATATTTTGCAGGCTACACATGAAGGAACATCTAGAGTTAAGATGTCAAGACTTCAGCTTTTAACATCAAAATTTGAAGGCCTGAAGATGAAGGAAGATGAGACTATTCATGACTTCCACATGAGTGTTCTTGAGCTGGCCAATGCATCTAGTGCTCTTGGAGAGAAAATATCTGAAGAAAAGCTTGTAAGAAAGATTCTTAGGTCCCTTCCTAAGAGGTACAGGATGAAGGTGACTGCGATTGAAGAAGCTCAAGACATCAGCAAGATGAGGGTAGATGAGCTCATTGGATCTCTTCAAACGTTTGAGTTGGGGTTGAATGAGGAAGAACCAGAAAAGAAGCCAAAAAGTATAGCCTTGGTGTCAAATGATGCAAAAGAAAAAGGAAAGAGTTCTGAATCGCAGGAGGATCTATCTCAGGCCATAGTGATGTTGGGAAGACAGTTCACCAAAGTATTCAAGAGAATGAATAATAACTCCAGGTCTAATGTCAGGAACATCTCTTTTGACAACAGCAAGGCAAAAGAGAAGGATGAAGAGAAGACTGCCCAAGATAAAGGAGTTCAGTGCTTTGAATGTGAAGGGTATGGACATGTCAAGAAAGAGTGTCCCACATTCTTGAAAAAGCAGAAGAAGAGCATGACAGTTTCCTGGACTGACTCGGATAGTGAAAGTGAAGGTGAGTCAGCGAAGCATGTGAGAGCTTTAACAGGAGCTGTGGTGTCTGATGATGATTCTAGTGATGGAGAGATAACTTATGAGGAGCTAGCATCTACTTATCAAGAGCTGTGTTTGAAAAGTGTTGAGATTTGTCAAGAGAACAAGTGTCACAAGCAACAGATTGTTCAGCTTGAGAATGAAAAAGGTGATTTGGAAAATGAGGTTTTGTTGGTCAGAGCTCACCTTGATCACATGACCAAAACTGTTAGGATGCTGAACAGTGGTACAGACACTCTTGATAAGATTCTTCAGACGGAAAGGGTAGCTGGAGATAGTACTGGATTAGGATCTGTGGTTGAGGGAAAGGTATCTACTGAAGCAAGCACTTCAGGAACCAAAGTTGAGATATCTCAACCTATGGAGCCTAAACCTGAGCAGGCGGCTCAATCACAGCCCCAGAATGCTGAGAAGAAGAATGGTCCTCATCAGAGGAAGATGCAGCCACAAGGAGCCAGTCAGTATATGCCCCCACAATATCACCAGAGCATGCAAGCTGCCAGGCTAAAGCAGAACATGTCTCATCAGAGGTCTCAACATCAGGAAACTGGTATGGATATGGTTACACCAATGTTGTTCCTCATATCTATGGAAGAAGAAATCCACACCATCATGGGAGACAATCCAGGAAACAGCATTCTCAGCCTTCTTATGGAAGAAGATACCAGCATAACGGAAGGCAGGTCAGTTATGGTAGGAGGAGAGCCCATTATGGATGGCAGCCTAAGCAATCTCATCATGACAGAAGATTTAGAGATGAAAGGGTAAGATGCTTTTATTGTGGAAGGTTTGGACATATGCAGTACTCTTGCTACAAGCTGAATGGATACCCTTAGTCTCAAAACAGATGGAGAGAGTACATGCCCAAAATTGTTAAACAATGGGTACCTAAGGAGAAGGTGAAGTGCTTCTTGGCTCACATGGCTGACAAAGAGTTTAAAGAAGGAACATGGTATTTTAACAGTGGGTGTTCCAAACACATGTCTGGATGTAGATCCATGTTTGCTGAAGTCAGTCATTGTTCCTCTCATGAGGTTATGTTTGGCAATGGAGAGAAAGGCGTCGTTGCAGGAGTTGGGAAAGTAAAAGGTGATGGTAGACCTGAACTTGACAATGTTCTGTTTGTCAGTGGTTTAAATACAAATTTGATCAGCATAAGCCAGTTGTGTGATGAGGGTTACAAGGTAAACTACACTAAGCATGAGTGTGTGGTTTCTGATGAGCATAATCAGATTGTTATGAAGGGTGCCAGAACCAAGGATAACTGCTATCAGTGGATTTCTCTTGAAGGAAATTCAACTATTAATGATCAATTTGATGTTATAACATCAGACTATGACATCAGGATGCTGAAAGGTCACTCAGAGTTAATGAGTCCTGATGTGAACTGTTTAAAAGGAAAGTCTTTAAGGAGGGAGAAAATCAGTAATTGGTCTTTAAAGAGTATTCAAAATCAGGCGCCATACCATATTGATACTACATCAAGACTTACCAAAGCATTCTCATCACAACGCTTCATCTTCCTAAATCTCAACAGAATAGAAAGTTCTTCTCCAAACCTAGTCTGTTACAAAGGAACGATGTCTTTCCCTTCCAAGAACTCTGAGCAGGTACGAACTAGGGTTTCTTCCGATGAACACATGTCTATTGCTCTTCCCGAGTCAGGTAACCCTAAACCCTCAACCTCAGTGAATAAAACTGAAGCTAGGTCATCATCCTCTCAAGCTGTTGAGGAGAAGTTTGATGTAGACATGCATCTGTAACAGCTTGCCACCAAAATCCTTGAGAAGGGGATACGGGTGAAAGGGATTTCTGTCCCATTAAGGCAAATGCCTGCTGAACAAGTCGACTCTCAAGGTGAGGACAAAAATCTTCAAAGACAGGCCCTGAATCAAGAAGCTGAAGGTGAAGATCCTGATGACACTGATGTCAAGTTTGATGTCAGAACATCGTCCCCTAGGAATGAAAGTCACAGGGGTAAAGGGAAGGAACAAGTTGAGGTTATAGAGATTGAGGACTCATCTGATGATGATAGAATTGGAAGAAGGGAGGATAAGAAAAGGATTTCAGTTACAGACTCTCCCAAATCGTGGACGAAAGTTGCCAGGTCTGGCAAGAAGAGAAGAATCAGGGAAGAGTCAGATTCTAAGAGTGATGCTCAAGACATCAACCCAGCTACTAATCAAGTGCCTGATCACATCTCATCTCACTGTGCATCCATGTGGAGTTGTGTGAGCCAAAGAAGGATAGAACTGGAACGAGAGGTAGTAGCAGAAGACTCAGAGTCTACTGAAATTATAGACCTAATTAAGTGTGCTGGTCTCATAAGGACTATGTCTGGGTTGACTAATTGCTATGATAGGCTGGTCAGAGAATTCATAGTTAATGTCCCTGGAGCTATAAATGACAGCAAGAGACTCACCTTCAGAAGAGTTACCATCAGGGGTAAGTATGTCTGGTTCACTCCAAAAGTGATCAATGCTTACTTAGGAAGAAGTGAGGAAGATTATGGAGAATTCGAAGTCTCTAACAATGTTATATGCAAAGAAATCACTGGTGGTCAGGTAGATGTTTGGCCGGAAAATGGAAAGCTGTTAGCTAGTTGGTTGAGTGTCAAATATGCCATTCTGCACAGAATAGGTGTTGTTAACTGGGTTCCTACTAGTCACAAGACCACAATTTCTATTGAATTGGGGAAAATAATTTATGCAGTTGGGACAAAGCAAAGAATTGACTATGGCTCATACATCTATGATCATACTATTAAGCATGCGGCTACAAATGCTGTGAAGATGCCCATTGCTTTTCCCTCACTCATTTGTGGAATGATCTTGTCTCAACATCCTGGAATTCTACAGCATTCAGATGTTGCTTGCAAAAGGAAGCATGCCTTGTCAGTCCATTCCAAGCTGTTTGAAGTAAAACATGTTCCTGACAGTGTCAAGGCATCTCCTTCAACATCACAACCGTCACCAGCCAAGACTGGGTTGATTACAGAACTAGAGGACGCTTGCAGGGAGTTAGATGAAGTCATAAAAGTTAGTACTGAAACGAAACAAAAATTTGAAAGACTTGTCATGACTCTAAGATTGGCAACAAAGAAAGGTGAAGCAGGCAACACAAGTAAGGAGGTTGATGATGGACCTGGTGTAAGTGCCAATGATGATGATGATCTCAGCTCAGATGATTCAAGCGTTTAATGTTTGCTCACTTTATTGTAGTTTTAGTTCTATTTTCTGTTCGGCACTTATATTGTGCTTGGTTTGTAATTTGAATATTGTGTCGTATATGCACTTTTTATGTTTTATCTTCTATGATTTGTTTGCCTGGTTGCTAACTATGAGGCTAACAATGAGAGCTAGGGTGTACTGACTATAGTTGTTAGGACTTCTGACTGAAGTTTGCCTAATTGTGGCTAAAAAGGGGGAGATAAGTAGAGCCAAAAGAAGTAGCCATAAAAGAATGAAAGTAGTCAAAGATAAAAATTGCCATGAAGAGTTATTGTTGCTGCTAATAGTTAAAGGTGTTTAGTTGAAAAGTGCTAATGCAGTTATTGAGGGGGAGTTTAGACTGAGCTGCTAGTGAAGATATCATAGCAATTGAAGAGTGCAGCCAAGCAGACATCAAGGGGGAGAAGTGATGTACATTGTGAGCTACTGAACAGCTGTGATGCTGGTTCATGTTTTTGAGGGGGAGCACCAATTGGCTGTTGTCAAAATGAAGATGGTGCTGCAGCAAATCAAGTAATGAAGACTATGAAGATTGTCAAACTGCTGTGATGAAGTTATCAAAATTACTGAAGGTTTTCCGCTGCTGAAGACTCTGAGGTTCAGAGGGTGTTTTAGCCAAAATTAGCCAAAGGGGGAGATTGTTAGCTCTTGGATTGGCTGGAATTTTGGTAAAATAAAGTATTTTCAATGTTGATGTCAAGGTTCTGATGTTGCAACATTGAGATTTAACACTGGGCTGTGTTAAGTTTGTAATTGCTGAAGCTGGATGTCTGATGTTGTGACATTAGATCTGCAGAACTGATAACATCAGGTTGTGATGTTATTAAGGTTTGCGTGTTAGCTGGAATTGTGGAGAGCAAGCTGTCTCATTGGATGAGAATATCTTGGGATAGATATTTTCCGCTGCATAGGAGATTTGATGCAGATTTGTAGGAGATTTAAAAGGTTGAATATTTAAAAAGATTTAAGGAGTAAATCTGTTTTAAATATTCAGTTTTAAATAACAAATCAGATCAGATATTGTAGCAAGTCCAAGACCAATTCAAGGAGCTATATAAAGCGCACAAGACCAAAGGAAAAGGTACAGAAAATACAGAGAGAAGATCAAGAGCAGAGGTTGAGTGTCTTGAGTATTTTGTACGAGTTGTATAACCAGAATTCTAGGGTGAATTGCTGAGTTGTTTTCTGTCCTCTCTAGAAGCTGTGAAGCAATAGAGATTTGTGTAACTTGATCAAAGCTGTGAAGCAGAATCAAGGGTTCTCAAAGAGGGTATTCTTTGAGTATTGTTTTAGGGATTGAGTAGTGTTCTCATATCTAAGTGGTTTCTTAGGTAGAAAGTCACTAGTAGGAATTAAGTTTAGGAGATTGTCAACTGGGTTGTTGAGTCTGTAAATTAATTCTACAAGTAGTGAATTTCATCCCTGGCTTGGTAGCCCCCAGACGTAGGTAGTTAGACCGAACTGGGTGAACAATTCTTTATGTTATTCTGCTGTTTATTTTGTCCATTGTGCAGAGTGTATTGTTGTGACATCGCACTTTAACATCACACGTCTGGTACCAGAATTTCATGATTGCATTTTTCTGTTTATTTTAGGTTCCGGAAACTTTTCGGAGATGCATTTCCGGAAAATTTCCAGAAATGCATTTTCGGAATAAATGTATTCATAAAATTGGGTTGTGACTCAAAAATGAATGAGATGTGTGTATTGGGGGTGCGTCTGGAGATGCATCTCCAGAAACTGTGGGCATTTTAGAATTTTTGCGTGGTGCCTAAGAAACATATATATGGTGCATTAAGACATCCTCTTTTTTTTAAATGGAGGGCTGAAGCCCAAAAGAAACGACAACTAAACGGAAATAACTTTTGGGGTCGAAACCCTTGATGCATCAAGCGAGATTAAGGGCATAATTTCTATATACCACTCCTCATAAAGCCTTAGACCATGCTCATGATTAATGCTCAAGTTTGCCATTGTGTCAGCGCAACAATTAGCTTCACGATACACGTGTGTAAATTGAATGTCTCAGTGTCCATTGATCAAGTTCTTTATCTCTTTAAAGATACCCCAACCTCCAGTTAGTGTTAGGCAGTTGCTCTTAATAGCTTAAATTGCTGTCTTACTTCCCCAAGTCTGAAGTTTCTTGATAACCTGATAGCAAAATCAAATATTTCCTCACATAAAATGAGTGTTTTTATAGAAAAGTATGTGAGTCTCCTCCTTACTAATTTCGGCCTTGATTGCCTACATAAATTATCCAACACATTTTGACACAAGTCAGCCTAAACTTGGAAGCTTTACCGAACAAGAGGAGGACGTCTACAAACATTAAGTGCGAAATAAGTCCCTATGGATACAATACATATAAAAATACTTACTTTTGTTCTACCAACACAAATGGTATTGTTGTCGGGGACTGGTGTTTAGATATTAAAAAGTAATGTGACAACTTTATGATTATAAGTATTCATGTTCACATTTATGAATATGTTTTAGTATATTGTTACTAAGTTGTTTGGTTATATTGCTAAATCTAGTTTATGCAAGGAAAGATCCTTGAAGATCAATTACTATTTGATCCCAAAATCAGAAGAACAAGTTGCAAAAACCACAACAAAACTATAAAAAGGAAGCAAATATCCAAGAGGAAATAACAACTGGAAGAAACTTTTATTTCTACAACATCTACCAAACCAAAAGCAAACATGGTTGACAATAACAATCAGGCTAACAATGCCAACAACAATGAAAATCAGGCCAACAACAATAATGAAGGTAGCATGCCATGCCACAATAGTCACAGAAGGAAGGCTCGCATAGTCAAGCCTTCAAGAAACACCAGGCAAACAGAGATGAAAACCAAACTCCTTCAAACACTGGGATGATGAGTATTTCCATGAAAGGAAAAAACACCAAAAGATGACGATGGATGCGACATGATGATAGAGTATTTGAGAAATTTTGGCAAGGAATTCAGGAAAGAATTTAGAAAGTAATACGGCACTAAGATGTGTTCAAAAGAGATTGAAGATATGAAGACAAAGGTTGGGAGTCTAGGGAGGAAGATGAAGTTTCTAGTAGTTATAGTTATTTGTTATTGGTTGTATTTTGTTACATTTTAGGAGCATGTAATAATCGAGCTTGATGTAATAGTGTAATCTGATTTAACAACGATAATTAATGTGTAACGTAACTTGTTTTTGAATGAATGAAATTTGTTGGCTCTGTTACAAAATATTGTGAAGACATTGTGTATTATGGTTGAAATTAGGGTTGGTTGCAGTTAGTATAATTTGTATGATATATAGAAGGTATGTGATTTAGTAGGTCTATCAATTGTAGTTAGTATAATGCAATTAATATAAGCATGTTTCAACTTAATAATTTAACATAAACATAATTTGGCAGTTAGTATAATATGTTTGTTATACATAAGGTATGTAAGTGTGTTATATAATTTGGTATAATTTGACATTAATCATAAATTGTATGATATATAAGCTGACAGAATAAGCATAACTTGACTGATATATAAGCATAGTTTGTTAGATACATTAAGCATGGCAAGCTGTTTCAGAATGAGCACACATTGTGCAATACAAAATGCTACAAATTAAGCACACATTGTGCATTACAAATTATCAAACTAGTAAAGGAAACTATAAATACAAATCACTGGGACATTTTCTTAGAAATCTAATCCCATGATTTCATGTTGCTCAAACAAGTCCCTAACTCGGGGTCTTCTTTGGAATGAGCTTGTGAATCATCAATTATGACATCAAGTTCCAATGGGGCATACATACTTGATCCTGGGTAGGGCTGTTCGCGGGCCGGTTTGGTTCGGTTTTGAGTGAATCTGATACCCAAACCGATCAAAAATATATGGATTGGTTTGGATTGGATTTTCACATTTTTTATATAAAACCCAAACCGAACCAAACCGAGAAATAACGGGTTGGTTTGGGTTGGATTAATCGGATATATTAGAAAAAATATGCGAAAAATATTCTTAAAATTTTCTAATTTACATCAAATAAATTTTCTATAATACTATAATTATTTATTTATTTTCTTGTTTTCATATAGATTGTGAATGTCACAAATGATGTTTCATTTTTCTTCTTTCTTAAAGTTGAATATTTTATACTAGTTTCTCTTATAATGATATATATTATATGAGTTAATATGGTTGGTTCGGGTAGACGGGCTCGCGGGTAGAATTTTGAAAATCCGTTGCCTGGACTAATTAACATCGGGTTTCATTGGTTTGGTTCGATTAATGCCCGAACTAAAAAAATACCCGAACCAAACACCATGGTTTGGTTTGGATTTCGGTTTGGTTCGGATTTGCCCGAACCAATGAACACCCCTAATCCTGGGCCAACATTGTTCCTTGACCTCTATAATGTCTTCAATCTATCACTAGTTCTCTCAGGTGCTTAACATTTTTTTACCAACCAGTTTCTTATTTGGATTTGTCTTCTCCACCTTTTGAGATATAGGAACAGGTGTTGGGTTATAAATTTGGGATTATTGTTCTTGAGAAGGTTGGTCATCAAAAGATGTCAACATATCTTCAATGGTTACATCTATTTCTGGGTTATCCACACCTTTATTAGCATTAGGAATAAACACACCTTCGTTAGCATCAACAACATTCATACCTTCATTATCATTGGAAACATACACACCTTCATTAGCATTACCAGCATCCACACCTTGACTAGCATTTGTAGCATCCACACTCTCAGTAGCAACAGTTGGGGTTTTCCCCTTGGTTTTGGGTTTTTTTTATGCAAAATAGTAAGTCACAATCAGTTTGTAAGACATTGTTAGTAAAGAATACTGCAACATAGTAAGTTTATGATAAGTTATCTTTCTTTTCAATGCATTTGGGTCATGTTCATTGTTTTGGCATTTCTTTGAATTATGACCAAACTTATCACATTTGGTGCATCTATAAGCTACATCAGGCCTCCTCATCCTTGACTATGTTTCATCATGTTCTCTAAACCTTAATTTCTTAGGCCTACCTGAACCCTTCTTATACTTTGGTGGTGACATCTCTTCAATATCCACAGTTGGACATATGTTCATCCCATTTATGTGAGTAACATTATTTTCATAACACTTTTGATATGCCTCTCTCATATAACATGCATGATCATATAACTCTGGATTTAAACTTTGATAATGCATAGCAAAAACAACATGACTACAAGGTATTCCTATTAGATCCCAAAAATAGCATGAACATGTTTTTTTACCCAGATCCACTACAAATTGAAGTCTATTATATGGGTGATGAACATGCCATATCTCATTCATACTCCAATTAGGGATCCATTTTCCATTCAGCAAAACCTCTTTGTCAAGTCTTTTTCTAGGCACAGACATAACATTATGTTTCCATTTTTCAAGCTTAACTAATTTACTAGCAACCTTATTAATCAAGTAGTCCTAATCCACTCACACATGGTGAGTATTGGTTTGTCCCTAACATAGTAAGAGAAATCAATTTTTATCCACATGGAATAGTTAGCAATGGTATTTCAACGTCAATTTTTACATCGTTTCCAGCACCATGTTTCTTTAGCTCTGCTGCATTGTCTTTTGGTATCTCTTTCAATGATTTCATAAACCAAACACTTAGTCTTTTATGCCTTACCCATTGTGATACCTACAAAATACTTCATCCTCATCTTAGACATAATCTCAAACACTTTGACCTTCCCCATTGTCTTCCTTTTTTCCACCACTAGCTTGGAAACACACTTGGAATTAGTTTATCTACTATCAATATAAGAATTTCGTATACATATGAAATTAACTTAATACCCACATTAACAACTAATTAGGTCCCTTATTTCAAATCCCTAATTGTAATTTTGCTACAGTAATCATTATTTACCCTAATTACATTTTCCAATACACGCATGTATCCTCAACAGTCATAAGTGTGTCTTCCCAAGGTACTCTCAATAACTCAGCCAACCCTTCAATTTTTCAGAATGTTTCCAATATTTATTATTAATCTCTACAAGTTTCTCTCTTCAATTACATTTTCCTTCTTCGTCCTCCATCCTCTCAATCGCAATTGGAAAGTGAGGGTTTTTATTCTCCGTTTTCAATTGATTTCGTATTGTTTCATATGATGTCTCTATTTTTCTGTATTGGGGATTAAATTTAGATTCTTTTCATCATTGCAGATAAATGGCTCGAAAGTACGATTTCATCAAAGATATTAGTGATTTCGAGGAGACATGGCGTCTTGCTATTCGGATTATTGATGTTTGGAGCGTTGTTAACAACAGAGGAATTGAACATCTAGAAATGGTCATCGTGGATTCAAAGGTACTTCATTGATTTTGGTTAACTGATTTTCTGTTATCGTTGTTGTACTGTTAGGGTTATTTATTTTTTACAAATGTTTAAAATTAGGATACAAAAGTACCTGATTGATTTTCTTTATTATGTATTCGTTTTTGTTGTTATACTGTTAGGGTTAATTTTTTATTTACAGATCTTAAAATTTATTTGTAGGGTGATAGGATTCAAGTTTTGGTTCGAAACGATCTTACTTCAAAATGGAAAGAAGTGATCAAAGAGAATATGACTTGCATAATTAATAATGGAACAGTTTATGACAACGATTTTCAGTGGAAGCTAACTGATCATCCTAAAAAATTTGTTTTCTTAAGTGGTACAACAGTCAGATCAACCCTTATTGATGACATCCCTCCCAAGGAATATGTATTCAAGGATTTTGCTGAGATACTTCAAGGAAAATGCATATCTGACAGGCTCGAAGGTAGTCAAAACAAATGGTTATAAATATGTGTTTATAAATAATTTTTTTCATATTTGCTTGAGTTCTTATATTTTTGCAGATATAATTGGCATTGTTAGTGAAGTTTCTAATATTCAAGCAAAGGCGACAGGAAAAAAGTGGTTGTTTCGCTGAAGCTGAAGGATTTGAAGTATTATTTTTATACCCTAACTCTTATTATTTTTACAGTTTTGTTCATTATGGAATAACATTGAGGTGTTGTCTTATAAATTAGGGGAAATGTTGTTAGCTGCAGTCTATGGGAAACTTATGGATCTCAGTTTTTAATATATTACAATGATGTCAAAAATTCTGGAGCTATTGTCATTATTCTCACTCATGCTATGATTAAAGATTGTCAATGTAATGTTATTTCTATGTTCATTTCATTTTATTGTATCTGTTGTTGAGATTACTTAAATATGTCTGAAGATTTTTCATTTCGTGAGACTGAAATGTATTAATTTAATCAGTATCTAATGGCTGGAGTGGTTCGAAGCTTCTGATAAATGAGGATATTCCTGAAATAAACAAAATTATGTCTGAGTAAGTAAATTTATATATATATATATATATATATATATATATATATATATATATATATATATATTCAAGTGTATAGATATAATTTATATAATGTATTATACCTATTTTTTTTCCATTATTCAATTTTTTTAGGTTATCCGAGTCTGACAAGATTGAGAAACCTTCTCAATCAACAATTGCTACGTCTAATTGGTCCGGAGGTTCACAATATACTCCTGTTCAGCATTTTGTTTATAACACGAAATGCATTCCATTGATTGAATTTCCAAAGTTAAAACATGTGCGTTATTGTTTTGTTAATTTTTTAGACCGTTCGCATTTATTTCATTCGTAAGAATTTTATCCAGCCACTATTTATATTTTGTTTTATATTTTATCAGGAAACTTTGTGTGTAACCGTTGCCACTACTCTGAAATTAGCTGTTACGAAATATGGTTGGTTCTACTACGGTTGCTCTAAGTGTTCTTTGAAAGCATCTGATTCCAACAACTCATATCAGTGTTCCTGTGGGGAAAGTGTGGAACAAGTTGTATCAAGGTAGAGATTTTATTAATGTTTGTTCTTTTTTAGTATCTAAAATTTCATTAAATTTGATCAGAATGCATGTTTTTTCTAATATCGTACAATATTATAAATATCTAACAGGTATAGAGTTGAGATATATGTCAACTGCGGTGATGTAAAATATCGATTCGTACTTTGGGATAGTGATTGTGCTGCCATTATTGGAAAAACAACCAATGAAGTCTGTAACATGATGTTGGAGGTATTTATATAATTGTATCTGATGCAGTATTGTTCAACCTATTATGGTGTTTCATTGTTATGGAATTTATAGATGTTTGTTTTTTTTGTTCTTATTCTACTATTAGCAAGGTGAAGATGATCCAATGGTTTACCCTGATGATCTCGACATCATGTTGGACAAGAAAATGGCCTTTAGGGTTAAGGTTCAGCCATCTTATTCTCAAGCTTCTGTTTACAAACTTGAAACTGATGAGGCGTTTGTTACTCGGATTGAGGAAGACTATATTTGTATTGAGGTATATCTTTATCTAATGTTATAAAAATTTGTTTTTATAGTCATATGTACTATACTTGATTTAATTATTTATTATATTTTCAGAATCACCCAAATCTTAAAAATACCCCTGCAAGTGAATCTAAAATGGATTTATCAGCTGTAAGCCAATGAGCATTTCGTTATTGGGTTTTTTCAACTACTGTTATATAATATATGTTTGTGTCAATTCAATTCATTGACTTTACATGTATTGGAAAATCTTCGTTGTAACTTTTTTTGTTATTTATTTAGAATCAGAATCAACCGGTTGATATAAATAACATCACAAGCGGAGATAATTTGGTTGTATCTGTTGTAAGTAGATTGTTATATGTTAATAAAATTAATATACAAACATATTGGATGACTGACCTGCTTAATTCTGTGTATTTATAATTTTGCAGCAAACTTTTTCTGCGTCTGGAGAAAATGATCTTGAATGTAGCAGTGCAGTTACTCCGGTCAAAGTTGTATCAAATGGAAAAAAAGATCAACAGGATGACTGTGAAATATATGGAGCAAGTCAGTTATCTGGAACCAAACCACCAAAGAAATTTAAGATCGAGCCAAAAAACTAATGATATTTTAGGTGTGTTGTTGGAAACTTAGGCCTGTTAGTGTCAGTTGAAATAAATGTCTTACTAGGAAGTTCTTTTTTTACCATTTTGTGTTGGCAGTCTGTTTTATGTCATTTTATCCTTATTAACGACAAGACAATATAACTATTAGTCAATTTATTGGCTTATCTTATTGTTATTACTTTGTTGTTTAATCATCAATGACATTCTAAATGTTTTATGGCAATATTGCTTTGTTATCATTGCTTTGTTGTTTTTACTGCTATGTTATTACTACTTTCTCATATATGAGGATACTATTACTACATTGTAAAATGTAATGTTTCACAAAAACTAATCTGTATAACTACTGATCGTACCTGGATCAGACAGTGATGGTGGCCGACGGCGTCTGGAACGGCAGCTCCGGTGATGGTGAGAGACGGTGGGGGGATGTACCTGCAAGGTACTCCGACGCTCAAGTGAGAGAGTGTACAGAATATCAGCAAATACAAGAAGTGAGAATGGTAGGAAGAGAAGTGCCTAGCCTGACCCTCTCAAATGAGAGGGTATTTATAGAGAGCCCCCAGCGAGGGGCCAACGGTTACCTGCAATGGGCTGGATCAACTAGGCCCACTCCAAGTAACTGCTAGGGCTTACGTGTAGTAGTGAAGACCAGCACGTGGTCTTCGCCCTAGAGTAACTGCTCCTAGATTTCCGAAAGTAGGGCAGACCGAGTCTTTCGGAAGTGGGAGGTTACTTGGAACGTGTCCACGCGGGGTGGACCGTTGGGTACTCCTCGCGGGGAGGAGCCTTCTGTGTCGAGGAGATATGAAGCCCGTAGAAAGGGCACGGCCTCGCGGGGAGGGATAGCGCCCGTCGAGGAGGGACGCGTAGCATCCTCGCGGGGGGGAGAAGCTAGCTTGTCGAGGAGTCGAATCTCAGCGGGGTGGGACGTCCTCGACTCGTATTGTCCCGAGTGCTCGACACTACCTGAGTGCCCGGCGAGACTGCGACTATCACGTGGCAGTTGCGTGTCCGCAGGAGGACTTTACCTTATTGGGCCTCCCCAGGCAGTATGGGTTGGGCCTGCTCGACTGTTGGGCAGCCTCGGCCCAGTCCAGAACAGGAGCCCCCCAAGTCGTTGCTCTGAGGTGTCAGAGTAATGACTTAAGGCTTACCGGCACGTCGGGGAAACGCCAAGAGAGGAACCGAGGAGGATATTCTCGTGGTCGACGTCCATACGGTCGTACATAAGTCGGGCATCACACAATCGCGTTTGGTCGGCACGCCGGGGAGATGAGGAGTTACAGATCCAAAGCGTTGGGGGAAACTGGAACGACACGCGTGGGAAGACGCGCAGCTGCATGCGTGCCACGTGTCGCCTGCCATTATTACCTAGGGAGGCTAGGGCGGCTGGCTAGGGTAGTGCACTTGAGTGCCCTAGGCCCCTCGAGTTCGGCGAGAATCGCCTATAAAAAGCTGCTCCCCTCGTTCATTTCCACTTTTCCGCTTCTCTCTCAAGAATCCCTCTCTTTCTCTCTCTACCCTCTCTAGTTGCCGTTCGCCGCCGTCAACCGCCGGACACTCCGTGCCTGAAGCCTACAATAGTCGCTCGCCGCCGTAAAGCTGCCAGAAACTCCGTGCCGGAAACCTACAATAGTCGCTCACCGTCGTAAAGTCGCCGGAAACTCCGTGCCGGAACCCTAAACCGCTACTCACAAGGTACTTGCTTCAAAATTGATCTTTTTCTTACATTTCTCTTTAATTTCATCTAGGGTATAGCGTTTCCTTGATGAACTGATGATGTTCTCACGAGAAATGAGAGGATTCCTGGAGAATACGGCAGGAATCTTTAGTTGTTGAGAGAGGGGGTGCTAAGAACTTCACCCGCTCTCGTTGAATATTTCGGGGACTAGGGATGAACATGTCGGGGACCCGTTGAATGTCTCGGGGTCCTTGATAGTTACTCTTTTCATTTGCGTCGCGGGGACACGGGGCAGAATCATCCGGGGAGACGACGAGTTCCCCGGCGAACATGTCGGGGAACCGAGAGAGCCTTACCCCTTCCTCGCCCGTTCGCTTGAACAGCGGTGGAGGGGTGAATTCGATACGACCCATCGAATTCACCATTTCCTTCTGCTTTTCAGGTAAATGGACGATTTGTCTATGAAGGTGGTCGTAGGATCATTCGAAGAAGACGACGATCAACCCGAATCCCCCATGGCCCACATGGCTTTCGCACGGGAACGCCCGCTCGAAGAGTGGGTCTGTAAAGAAGCCCTGGAGATGTCGTCTATCTTTGTCTATAAAGACGTGGTCGATGCGTTCTGCACCGTCGAGCACAGGCTCATCGGGTCCGACAAATCTTGGAAAGTTTTTTGTCCAGAGGAGCATCATCGGATATGCTCGCCTTACCGGGGAATGCGCATCCCGTTATATGAATTTATGTTCGACAAGGCGGGGTGGAGGTTGCCCTTCACGGACTTACAAGAGGGAATCTTCTCCTGGTTGCAACTGGCCCCCTCGCAAATTCATCCGAACTCCTTGGCTTTTATCCGGGCCTTCGAGCTTGTCTGTAAGTATTTAGAAATCGTCCTGACGGCGTCCCTCTTTTTTCGGATATTCCATCTACAGAGGTCGTCGGCCGGTGGATGACATGGATGGGTGTCCTTCAAGCAGAGCAAAGCTTTGTTTCATGCATATTTAGATTCCATCCGGGACTTCAAGTTCCGTTATTATTTCGTGAAGCCGGTCACCATCGGGGCCGTATACTCGTTGTACCGGAAAGTCACTCGCGAGGTCGACGATGTCTCCGAGGAGGTTCTAGAGCCGAGGTTCCCCCTATACTGGACGGAGGAACACTTCAAAAAGGGGGTCGACAAATACTAGGTGAAGCATAATCAGTTGGATGTCTATGAGCGGGAGGCCTACGATAAGATCGTCGCGTTCGTCGCGAGTTTCAATGAGGCTCAGCACGAAACGCTGGACGGCCAGCCTATACTGGAAGCAGACGGACAGGTGAAGAAACAACGTCGTCTGATCAATACCCGCGTTCTGCTCGAGACCTTCTCCGACGAAGAGGCCATCGAGTTGTTAGGTGGTGAAAACATCCACGATCTAAGCTTTCCTCGCATCTGTATTCTTTTCATTCTTTGCCTTACTAACATTTGCTTTCTTGTTGCAGGAAAAATGGCCGGAGTCGAGGAGAGGTTCAAAAAATTGAAGGCGAAGAGGGCTAGGGAAGAGCAAGCCCAGGGAGAGGCGTCCCGCTCAAAAGGTCAAGATGTTGCTCCTTCCGGGGCCATGCCTGAGGGTGGTCCCTCGGCCACTATGCCCGAAGGTTCCAGTCAGTCTCAGCCTGGTGCCACTGCATCAGAGATTTCAGAGAGGCGGACACCTCCTGCTGGGAGCCAGTCTCTGGGTACTCAAGGGACGCCAAAACGACAACGGGTTTCGAGCGTGGAGATCGTCGACCTAGGCCACGAAGACAGTCCCCCACCTCCTTCAAGGTTTGAACTTCCACCATGCCATCAAAATCCCCGCTTCTTCTCCGACGTTATCTACCCTCGTAACCCTCCCTCTGAAGTCCAAGCTGTGCTGGGAGCCGCCGCAGAGGCGAGGAGGAAGACGATCTTCGAGGACCTGTCTGCGGTCATGCGGCTTTGCTCGACCGCCATTGTCCTGAACGACGAGACTCGCCCTGCTGCTGAGTTTTATCGACTGCAAGAGAAGCTCGAGAAATTGGATGCTGAGATGCTCGACCTGCGCAAGGAGTTGAAGGAGTGCAGGGACCTGAACAAAGAACAAAGCGAGCAGCAGCAGCGGGCTGAGAGGAAGCTGAAGGAAGTCGAGGAGAAGGAGAAAGACCACCTTGCCCGAATCGCCGAGCTGGAGGCGGAGGAGAAGTGGCTCAAGGAGAGGATCGCCGAGTTGGAGGAGGCTGTGCGGCCGGCCGAAGGCGAAACCTAGGAGGACAGGCTCCTAACCACTCGAGCAGCGCTGGTGGCTCAACTCAGGAAACTCAAGCAGGATCTCCGGCTATCCGAGGACGATGCTCTTGAAACTGCGGGCATAGGGTTCCGGAATGCGGTGGCGCAGCTTCGGGTCCTAAACCCCGACCTGGTGACCGAGGGGGCAGATGCTGATTTTGAAGTGGTCGACGGCCGGATAGTGCCGCCCGGGCAAGGAGGAGACGCCAACGAGGGAGGTGGGCCGGACGCCACCGAGACTGCCACAGAGTAGGGACATAGTTTGCTTGGCCTACGTGCCCTTTTGTTTTTGCCCGGCTTGTGGGCTTTTTTGATGTACTATTAGCACAATGGCTATTTTCGCCCGACTTGTGGGCTTGTATCCGTAACATTTTGTACTAAGGGTTTGGCCCGATTTTCCTACTTCGTTATGCCTCTTTATTAATTTTGCTTGTGTGTGATATTTTATGCATTACTTATTTTTGTCTAAGTAGTTGAGATCACTGGCGCCCTGGGCTTTTGCTTGACTCTGATGATGCTCGACTGCGTAGAGAGCTTAGCCGAGTGGTCAGGGGTTGTACTCCGACCTTCGACGAGGCTAAGAAAGCGGTCGATTTCTTAGCTTCGAGGCGTGAACTTCCCATCGCGAGCTGGGTGTTCCTCCTATTTGGTACGTCGACGACGGAGCTCGGTTGAGGACTCCTCGTCGGGCCAAAAAGTCCCACGCACACAATTCGTGGTTTTTGGCCGCCGTGTGTTATATAGAGGTGTCGCGCATGTACCATTGCACGCCCCCGTGTTCGCGACGTTGTATTGTCCCGGGCAGTGTCTAACTGTAGTATTGCTTAAGCTTCTCAGCGTTCCATGGTCGAGCAAGTTGTTCACCGTGGAGGTTCTCGAGGTAATAGGCACCTGTCCCCGTCTTAGCAGTGACGCGGTAGGGGCCCTCCCAGTTTGCGGCCAGCTTTCCTTCGCGTGAATCTTTTTTATTTCTTCGCAGGACAAGACTGCCTACTTGGAAGTCTCGTTTGATAACTTTGTCATTATAACGCAAAGTTAGTTTTTGTTTTAAAGAGGCTTCTCGGAGGGAAGCGTCGGTCCTTATCTCTTCGACAAGGTCGAGTTCCTCGCGCAGGGCTTCGTCGTTCATTTCATCGTCGAGGGGAGCTTCAGTTCTCCTCGAGGGTTCCTTGATC
This sequence comes from Lathyrus tuberosus, assembly GCA_022829125.1. NCBI lineage: Eukaryota > Viridiplantae > Streptophyta > Magnoliopsida > Fabales > Fabaceae > Lathyrus > Lathyrus tuberosus. Next base: position 2,952,938 of record JALAZF010000529.1, on the reverse strand, counting down.
TCGACGGGGATAACCGCTTCGGTTCCATACGTTAGGCGAAACGGGGTCTCCCCAGTTGTGGAGTGTGGGGTCGTTCGATACGCCCAGAGGACGCTGTGCAACTCCTCGACCCACCGTTGTTTGGCCTCGCCGAGTCTTCACTTGAGTCCCCGGAGTATCACTCTGTTCGCTGTTTCGGCCTGCCCGTTAGTTTAAGGGTGTTCGACCGACGTAAAGTGCTGCTTTGTGCCTAATTTGGTGACGAAGTCTTGGAAGTTCCCGTCGGTGAACTGTGTCCCGTTGTCCGTGACAATGGCTTGGGGCACCCCGAATCGGGCGAGGATGTTTCTCTTGTAGAAACGGAGTATGTTGAAAGCGGTGATTTTGGCCAGCGCCTCGGCCTCAATCCACTTCGTGAAGTAACCCACCCCGACTATGAGGTACTTGTTTTGGTACGACCCCACGACAAAGGGTCCAAGGATATCCATTCCCCACCACGCGAATGGCCACGGGGATGACAATGACTTAAGATCGTTTGGGGGAGCGAGGTGCATGTCCCCATGTCTTTGGCAGCGGACACATTTCTTAACGTGCTCCTTTGCATCATGCTGCATAGTGGGCCAATAATACCCTGCTCGGAGTGCTTTTTGGGCTAAGGACCTTCCGCCGAGGTGCTGGGCGTTAATCCCTTCGTGGATCTCTTGGAGGATCCCAGACACTTTGCCTTCTTCTATGCACCAGAGCAAGAGAATGGAGAATCCTCGACGGTATAGCTTACCTTCGATGACGGTATACGCACATGCTCGCCTCTTGACTACCCCTGCTTCTTTAAGATCGTCGGTCAGTTTGCCCATCGTCAAATATTCGTAAATCGGGGTCATCCAACAGTTTGCATCCCCTATGGCGTTGACTTCGGTTGTCAGTGCGGTTCTGTTAATGCTCGGTTGTATCAGTATCTCCTGGATAACCGATTTGTTTCCTCCTTTTTTCTTGGTGCTCGTAAGCTTGGAGAGCACGTCTGCTCGAGTGTTGTGCTCGCGCGGTATGTGAACCACCTCCGCGGAGACGAATTTCTTCAACCTTTCTTGCACCAAGGTCAGGTACTCGATGAGACTGTCGTTTTTGGCCTGGAATTCTCCCCGAACCTGTGATGCCACGAGCTGGGAGTCTGTAAAGATTTTGACCTCTTTTGCGCCGAGATCTTCTGCATGTTGAAGTCCCGCGAGGAAGGCCTCGTATTCGGCTTGGTTGTTGGATGTCTTGAAAGACAGTTCAAGGGAGACCTCTATCAGGATGCCCTGCTCATTTTCCAGGATAATGCCCGCTCCGCTTCCTTTCGCACTGGAGGCCCCGTCGACATAAATCGTCCATTTCTGGGAGCCCTTGGTCGAGGACTCAGGGACGGTCATTTCCGCTACGAAGTCGGCCAGTACTTGGGCTTTCAGGGCTTTTCTTCCTTCGTATCGAAGGTCGAACTCGGATAGTTCAAGAGACCACCGGAGCATTCTCCCCGCCATATCTGGCCGAATGAGGAGCTGTCTGATGGGCTGCTCTGTTCTTACCATGATTGTGTGGGCCAGGAAGTAATGACGTAATATTCGGGCTGCAGATACGGGGGCCAAGGCGACCTTTTCAATCTGTTGGTATCTGAGCTCGGGGCCCTGAAGAGCCCTGCTCGTGAAATAAATCGGTTTCTGACCGTCGGGGGTCTCCCGTATAAGGACAGCGCTCACCGCTTCGCCGGTGACGGCTAGGTATAAGAAAAGTGTTTCCCCGGTATCTGGTCGGGACAAGATCGGGGGTTGTGATAAGACTTGTTTTAGATGGAGGAGGGCTTGTTCGCATTCTTCACTCCATTCAAAAGTCGCCTTCTGCCGGAGGAGCTTAAAAAAGGGGAGAGTGTACTGAGCGGATTTGGCCACGAAACGGGAAAGAGCAGTCAGCATTCCATTGAGTGACTGGATAGAATTCTTCGAGTTCGGGGTAGGGATTTCGGAGAATGCCCTACATTTGTCGGGGTTCGCTTCGATGCCCCTTTCTGTGAGGTAAAAGCCGAGGAACTTCCCCGCACGAACACCGAAGGTGCACTTGTCGGGGTTGAACCTCATGCGACATTTCCTCGCCGTGTCGAACACCCTCTGGAGATGAGCGGCATGGTCGACTTCTTTTGCAGATTTGACGATCATGTCGTCCATGTAGACCTCGAGTACGTCGTCGATGTCTGCCCGGAAGACCTTGTTCATCATCCGCTGGTAGGTGGCGCCTGCATTTTTCAAGCCGAAGGGCATTACGTTATAGTAATAATTGCCCGACTCGGTCATGAAGGCTGTATGCCGTTTGTCGGCTTCGTCCATGGGGATTTGGTTGTACCCCGAATAGGCGTCCATAAAGGATAGTAATTTACATCCTGCAGAATTATCGACTAGTTGGTCGATGTTAGGTAAAGGATAAGAGTCCTTCGGGCATGCCCGGTTAAGATCCGTGTAGTCAACGTACATCCTCCATTTTCCATTATTTTTCTTAACGAGTACAACATTTGAGAGCCAAGTTGTGTACTTGTCTTCGGAAATAAAATTTGCCTCTAGGAGGTCTTTTACAGCTTTTTCAGCAGCCTCCATTTTTTCCGGAGACTGCCTACGCCTACGTTGAGCTACGGCCCTAGCGGCCGGATCTATAGTCAGCTGATGACAAGCTACTTCAGGGTCCAGTCTGGGCATCTCCGCAGCACTCCAGGCGAACAAATCTGCATTTTCTTGGAGACACGCCTTCAGTTGCCTCTTCGCTAGGTCGGGGAGTCCGGAGCCAATCTTCACGCTTCGGTCTGGGCTGTCGCCGAGAGGAACCAGCTCGAAATCTCCATCTGGAATGAGGCGCGTTGGGTGGAGTAGCTGCCCGTTGACTTCAAGTGGGAGGTCCCCGCCAGCAGTTTCTTCCTGCTCCCCGGGAAATCAGCTATCAAGGTTGACCGCGCTGACCGGCGGGAGTGGAGCCTGCACGACGTCTGAAGGTGTCTCGGCCTGAGTCTTAGATTTGATGCTGCCAACGACGCTCAGACCCCTGATTCCTGCGTTGAAACATCTTCTGGCCGTGTTGATGTCTCCGTGGAGTGTGACCACACGTCCGTGCTTCGTGTAGTATTTCATCTTCAGGTGGACCGTTGATGGTACTGCCGTTAGCTCTGCCAACGTGGTCCTCCCCATTATACAGTTGTAGAGGGACGGGCAGTTCACCACTAAGAAACGCGTCTTCACCTGTCGAGCAGTTTCCTCAATCCTGAAGGTGACCATCAATTCCACGAAACCCCACGGTCTGGTGGTCGCGCCGTTGAAACCTTGTAGGTCTGATCCTACGTACGGGGACAAGTGTTGCTTGGTCAGCTGGAGGGTCTCGAAAAGGTGGACGTACATGATGTCCACCGAGCTCCCCTGGTCGACCAAAATTCTGTGGACATCGAAGTTGGCCATCTGCGCCCGGATCAGGAGGGGGATGTTGGCATTCGGTGCCCCGCTGGGAAGTTCCTCGAGGTAGAAGGTAATCGGATTTGATCATCCTTTAACCCTCTCGAGGGTAGGAGCTCGAGGTGTTGTTGCTTTCAGCTCGTCAAACTTCCTCTTTATTGACCCCACGGTCAAGCGGTCAGGGGCTCCGCCCGATATGACCAGGGCTTGGGGGAAAGACTCCCAGGTGCTTCGGGCACTTATCGAGTCTACAGCCGGGAAGTTCTTCCACATGTCCCGGACAGCTTCAGGGCTGTCGAGTTCTCCCGAAAAACCGAAGTCTTCAGGTCACGTGATGCTCAACGCGACTTGCATCGATCCGTTGTTGGGAGAGGGAGTTGACTCCTCGAAATTCTGAGCCTCCTGGTCGCTGGGGCGGGGGGGCTCTTGCTGTGTGGCGTACTTCTTCAGGTACCCTTCTTTAATCAGCGTTTTGATTGCGTCCTTAAGGTGGACGCAATCTTCAGTAACGTGCCCATGACTGCGATGAAACCGACAATACTTGGACTTGTCAGCATTTGGTTTGGAAGCCGTCGGTTTCGGGAAGCGGATTCCCCCTTTGACGAACTCCGAATTGGCACAGTCGCTGAAGATGCGCGAGCGGGACACGTTCAGCGGTGTGTAATCTTTGAAAAGGCCAGACGGTCCCCGTGATTCACGGGGCTCTTTGGTTCGGGCTTCCTTCTTTCTTTCTCCGCCTCGCCTGGGTGGAGAGGAGTCTCTTCTTCTCCTGTCTCCACCTCGCCTGGGTGGAGGGGAGTCTTCTTCCTTGTTGTCGCGAGGGCCTTCTCTGCGCCTCGAGTCGAGGGCAATTTGTGCAGCCTCAGCTTCCTCGAACTCAATATGCGACTGAGCCCTCTCGAGGAGGCCTTCAAAGCTGCGGGGACGGTGCAGCCCGACGGATTCTGCGAACTTGGATCCTATCCTCAATCCCTTGATGATGAGATACATTTTGATGTGGTCGGTCACGTGGATCTCGACTGCCTCTTTGTTGAACCTCTCTATGTAGCTCCGGAGAGGTTCATCCTTCCCCTGAAAGATGGCTTCTAGGGAGGCTATCGTCTTCGGATGTCGACGAGACGCCGTAAAGTGTTTTCAAAAGCGTTCCCTCAGGACCCTCCACGACGTAATTGACACAGAAGCTAGGTTTTTATACCAAGCCATGGCCCCTTTCCGAAGAGTCGTAGGGAATAGTCGACATTTGATGGCGCCGGAGACGTTCCTGAAATCGAGCAGAGCTTTGAAACTCTCGACATGGTCATCAGGATCGGACGTCCCGTCGTAGGTTCCTAAGGATGGGGGTCTCTCCATGCCCTTAGGGATAGGGGCGTCCATGATGTGCCTGGCCAGAGGGGTCCGATAGTCGTCGTCCTCGCTAGCTCCCGGCGACACGGAGGGGGAGTGTCGTCCATGAACATAGTGACATCTCGGGGAGTGGTCTCTTGGGCGTCCTCTCAGCTCCTCGGTTTCCGTCTTGTTCCTTTTATTCTTCGAGGATCGAACTGGTCCCTTCGGTGGCGGGGAGCGGTGGCGTTTCTGAGGCTGTTCCGGCTGGGTACGCTCTAAGCGTGGCCTGCGACCTCTGGGAACCGGGGAAGGACTGCGCGATGCCTCCGGGGACTGCGAATGTCTTGGAAATAGAGGTGGTCGGTGCCTTCGCGGGGAAGACCGACCACAGCTTTTCTCCAGCGCCTCGATCCGGACGTTCTGGTTGAAGATCATCTGGTTGGTCTGATTGACCAACGCAAACAGGGCGGCAGTGCTCGGATTTGCATTTGGCGGCGGGTCCACGGGCTGAAAGACGGGCTGGAGGATTGTTTCTTGTCCGTCTTGGTGAGCTGTCTCGTACTCCACTTCGTCGGAAGACGGGGAGGCGGTGAGTCCGTCTCTGGCGTCGTTTTCCACGACGGTTCGGGCAGAGCTGTTGTCGACGTGGTTTCCAGTGCTGAGCTGTGCAATAACGTTGTCTAGAGCTTGATTCGCTGACGGGTTGGCCATGATAGTTGTTGAATGGAGAAAGCTTTGGTTTATCGAACAGAAAAATGGGGAAGCTTATGTTATTCCCACAGACGGCACCACTGATCGTACCTGGATCAGACAGTGATGGTGGCCGACGGTGTTTGGAACGGCAGCTCCGGTGATGATGAGAGACGGTGGGGGTGTACCTGCAAGGTACTCCGACGCTCAAGTGAGAGAGTGTACAGAATATCAGCAAATACAAGAAGTGAGAATGGTAGGAAGAGAAGTGTCTAACCTGACCCTCTCAAATGAGAGGGTATTTATAGAGAGCCCCCAGCGCGGGGCCAACGGTTACCTGCAATGGGCTGGATCAACTAGGCCCACTTCAAGTAACTGCTAGGGCTTACGTGTAGTAGTGAAGACCAACACGTGGTCTTCGCCCTAGAGTAACTGCTCCTAGATTTCCGGAAGTAGCGCAGACCAAGTCTTTCGGAAGTGGGAGGTTACTTGGAACGTGTCCACGCGGGGTGGACCGTTGGGTACTCCTCGCGGGGAGGAGCCTTCTGTGTCGAGGAGATATGAAGCCCGTAGAAAGGGCACGGCCTCGCGGGGAGGGATAGCGTCTGTCGAGGAGGGACGCGTAGTATCCTCGCGGGGGGGAGAAACTAGCTTGTCGAGGAGTCGAATCTCAGTGGGGTGGGACGTCCTCGACTCGTATTGTCCCGAGTGCTCGACACTACCTGAGTGCCCGGCGAGACTGCGACTATCACGTGGCAGTTGCGTGTCCGCAGGAGGACCTTACCTTATTGGGCCTCCCCAGGCAGTATGGGTTGGGCCTGCTCGACTGTTGGGCAGCCTCGGCCCAGTCCAGAACAACTACTACCAATGTTAAAGTATAATAGTATTCTTACATATATTATGCATAAATTTCTTTTTAAACTATTATGATGACAGTATATGACAATTGTGTTGGTTTAAAATGAACAATATAGTTAAATCATTTAGAACTTATTTCATTATATATTAACTAATTAATTCATTTCGATTTTTAAATATTAGATTTTAAACATTTATCTAAAAAAATTGATTACATTTAGTCTATTACTGCAGTGAGGCATACAAGATATTCCTTCTTGCAAGTAAATGGAAGTTGGAAGATCCAATTGTAAGTAATTATACTTACTCTATGTTAGCTTAGCCGCCTATTTTCAGTTATTATTATTCTATGAGAATGCATTATTTATTAAATACAAGCACTTATTGCAAGTAAATGGAAGTTGGAAGATCCAATTGTAAGTAATTATACTTACTTTATGTTAGCTTAGCCGCCTATTTTCATTTATTATTATTCTATGAGAATGCATTATTTATTAAATACAAGCACTTATTGCTTTATGAGCCCCGTGCTAATTATTATAAATATGGTTGGATCTACTTATCTTAGAATAATGTAAGTTATGATGATGCATGTTTAGATAACAACATATGTTTGATGTACAACTATTTTGGAGGGAATTCAGCATTTTGATGTTACGAAATTCAAATTATTGGGAGCCAATATTGATAGTAACTATTAGCAGACTATTCATATTACCAGCATATATACGATATTTAGTAAATGTGAACTGTACTATACATGTCATCTTCAATTTAACTATTTTGATGGAAAATACATATGAAAATGAGCACTATCATTTTACTTCTATATTGAAGAAACGTAATGCTCAAAAGGCCAGGTTACATAGGAAGACTATACTTCAGCAGAAGAGGCAAAGAAGATTGGGAAGTATCGAGAAAGAGAATAATTCAACAACCAGATCAAAAACTATCAGAGGATGCTCGAACATACGAATTCCACTGTCTGATATTTCTCCCAACATCCAATCAGTTTTCCATCCCAATATTGACCAATCGTGGGAAAGTGGTTCGTCAACATCTTCCATGCAGTGTACTCTCCAAAAAACATCAGCAAACACTCAACCAGGTACTGAACTGTTTCAAAGAGCTAAGAACATATCTGCTAGCGTTATTAACAGATTGGGAGTCAACCTGGCCAGGCAGTTTCAATCAACTGTACATGATGGAACTACGACAGGATCAACCAATGTAACAAATGAAATTTCTCAAAGTAATTCTCTCTTCGAAGACGATCATGGAGATGATACGACGGATGATGATTACTATAGTATCGGTTAATTAACGTTCAATTTACGTATCTCTTTTCATTTCTAAACGAATGAAATAAAATGTTTATCCATCTCATATTATACTTTATATTATTTAATATTTTTTAGTACATTATTGTTCTTTATAGATTATGGTTCAGATTCAAGTGAAATATCTGATGAAAATGAAAATGTTCAGTTATTGCCACAAGTCCCATCATCATGCCAGTTGGGAGAAGGTATCAAATTGTATATCATTTATTTGATCGTTATGTTTTTTGGTTTTTGATTAAATTTTTTTTCATTCAATTTAGGAGGATATTATGACATAGGAGATCCCGTGAGTCGTTGTCAATATTGTTGTGCTCAAATATGGTATCATGAAAGGAAAAATAGGTCTAGACATTCAATAAATCCTACGTTTAACATGTGTTGTGGTGGAGGAAAGGTTCAACTGCCATTGTTGAAAAGTCCTCCTAAAGTTTTGCAAGAATTGTTATTTGACAATGAAAAAGTTGAATCGAAGAATTTTCAGCAGAATATTAGAATGTATAATGTGATGTTTGCATTCACTTCTCCCGGAGCTAAGATGGATAATCGCTTTAATAATGGTAGAGGACTTCCTAATTTTCGTATTCAAGGACAGTCATGTCATAGAATAGGTAGTATGTTGCCTATGCCAGGTCAAAATCCAAGGTTTGCACAATTATATATTTATGATACAGAAAATGAAATACAAAACCGGATACAAGGATTCAGGTATTACTAGAAATTACATATTATTAATATGCCTTTTGAATTTGCTTTTTAAATAGTATTATTTTTTTTATCTTAACAATTACAAACTTTTTCATTATTACTGTGACATTGACATGTAGGTCGAAAGGCGGAATCGACATTGATATTGTAAAAAAGCTTTCTGAAATGTTGTATCAATTCAATGTCCATGCCCAATCATTCCGAATGGCTAGAGATAGATTACGTGGAGGCAATGTATCCGACTTAAAACTCTGCTTAATTTATGAACGAACAACGGATGGTAGAATATACAATCAGCCAACCGTTTCTGAAGTTGCTTCTTTGATAGTCGGAGATGTTGATACTGGAGAAAAAAGAGATATCATTATGCAAAAGCAGTGTGGAAGACTTCAGAGGATAGATGAATACCACACAAGCTACTTAGGATATCAATATCCATTGCTTTTTCCCTATGGTGAAGATGGTTATAGACCAAACATTAAACATCAAGACAAGGGTAGAGTTAAGCAACTTGATGCAAGCTTATTTTACAAGGATATGCAAAATGAAGACGTTGAATGGGAACATGCTACGAAGAGAAATCGTCTAACAATACGAGAATGGATGGCATTTAGAATTCAATCAAGATCAAATGAACCTCAAACAATCTTGAGGTCAAGAAGGCTATATCAACAGTTTTTGGTTGATGGGTTTACAATGATGGAATATGAAAGGCTCAGATGGTTAAGAAAGAATCAGTCAAAACTTAGAGTTGTTAAGTACAACAATTTAAATGAACAGACACAATGTGAAAACACAGGAAAAAGAGTTGTGTTTCCTTCGCCATACGTAGGTAGTCGCAGATACATGGATCAACTGTACTTTGATGGAATGGCAATATGCAGTTATGTTGGATTTCCTTATTTTTTTTATTACATTCACATGTAACCCTAATTGGCCTGAAATACAACGATTGTTGGATACAATGGATTTGAAAGCAAATGACCGTTCAGATATTATTTCCAGAATTTTCAAGATGAAATTTGATGAATTATTATCTGATTTAACCAAGAAGTCAGCCATGGGGAAAGTACTTGCATGTAAGTACATCAACTACACTATATCATTTATTTATTCGATACATTTATTACTGTATGATATTATTAATATTGAATCTTATTATTTGTTTACTCTTCACATATTATGTAGACATGTTACAATTGAATTTCAGAAGCGCGGGTTACCACATGCTCACATTCTGATTTTTCTCCATGCTTCGAGTAAGTATCCAACTCCAAATGATATTGATCGTATCATTTCATCCGAAATTCCTTATCAACATGCTGATCCAGTTCTGTATAACTTGGTTAAGACTCACATGATACATGGGCCATGTGGTAATGTGAGTAGATCTTCACCGTGTATGAAAGATGGACAATGTTCCAAGTTTTTCCAAAACAGTTTCAATCTGAAACTATTGTAGATCAGGACGGGTATCCACTTTATAGACGATCGAACAATGGCCATACGGTTGTTAAAAATGGAATTGAACTTGACAATTGGTTTGTTGTTCCATACAATCCAAACATGTTAGTGAAGTATCAAGCTCACATAAACGTGGAGTGGTGCAATCAAAATACGTCTATAAAATACTTATTCAAGTATATCAACAAAGGATATGACAGAATCACTGCTGCAATTGTTTCAAATGCTGATGGGAATGGAAGGCAACATTAAGAACTAGACGAGATCAAGCAGTACATTGATTGTAGGTATGTTCCATCACATATAATTGATTTTGCGAATGTTTAAACATTGCTACAATATACTTTATATATAATGTTGAACCATCTCTTCGATATCTTATTTGCTCAAGATAAATCATGTTACAATATTTGATTAAATAATTTTATTATAGGCATGTTTCTCCAAGTGAAGCTTCTTGGAGGATATTTTCATTTTCGATCCATGGTAGAAAGCCAGCGGTTGAGAGGATGTTTTCCATTGTGAGGGTGAAAATTTTGTGTTCTACACTAACGTCTCGGAACTCAACAATCTTTTTTTGAAACCAAGCGTGATTGAATCGATGTTTACTTCATGGTTTGAAGCAAACAAGATTTACCCCGAAGCAAGAGAGCTAACTTACAGCAAATTTGTTTCAAAGTTTGTTTATGTGAAGAAAGTTAGACAATGGAGACCACGCAAAAGAGGGTACACAATAGGCAGGCTAATATGGGTTCCACCAAGCACCGGGGAGTTGTACTTTCTGAGGATGATGTTGACACATGTGAAAGGACCAAGGAGTTATGATGAGATCAAAATTGTAAACAACTTTAAACATGACACGTTTAGATATGCCTGCTTTGCTATGGGATTTATTGGAGATGATAAAGAATTTGTATCTGCTATTAAGGAGGCACACCATTGGGGTTCTGGTCATTTCTTGTGGCTACTTTTTGTAAGGATGTTATTGTCAGGAAGTATGAACAGGACAAAACAAGTGTGGGATAAAACATGGCGTCTCTTGGCAGACGGTATATTATATTCTCAACAAAGAATTGCAAACAACAGGGGTATGTTTACTAAGCATTATGTTTTTTTTATATTAATACATATAATGATTAGTTTTCAAATAGTGTAACAAATTATATAGTTACAAACTTTTTTCATAACTCACACAGCTTTAAGGTTGACTAAAGACGAAGTCAAGAAATTAACATTAATTGAAATTGAGAGACATCTTGAGAAGAATCGTAAAAGTTTGAAAGATATACCCGGAATGCCACGACCACATGGACACGTGGTCGAGCAGGTTGGAAATAAACTCATTTATGATGAGCTTGACTATGATGAAAATGAGCAACTCTTAGAATTCCAAAGTTTATACAGGGATTTGACAGGTATTGCTGAATTTACATTTATATATTACATGTTATTAAACCAATAAGTTGAATAACCTCAATTGAAATTAAATAGCATGTTTAAAGATAAATACTTTAGTTGAATTATGTTTTCTTTTTTATTTGATCAGATGAGCAAAGAAATGTATTCACACGAATTACCGAAGTCGTAAACAACCAAAAGGGCGGTGTATTTTTCTTATATGGCTATGGCGGCACGGGGAAGACATACATATGGAGAACACTAGCCTCCTACATAAGATCAAGAAAACAATGTTGCTTGACCGTTGCTTCCTCTGGTATAGCTTCACTACTGCTTCCTGGAGGGCGTACGACACATTCAATGTTTAAAATCCCAATTCCTACACTTGAGTCCTCTACATGTGATATTGACAAAAAAGGTGACAGGGCTGGACTTCTAAGGATATCGAAGTTAATAATTTGGAATGAAGCTCCAATGGCCAACAGATTCTGTTTTGAAGCACTTGATAAGACACTAAAAGACATTATGACTGGATCTAAGGCTTCTCGCAATATATTTGGAGGGAAGGTCATTGTATTTGGTGGTGATTTTTGACAGATACTACCAGTTGTCCCAAGAGGCAGCCGTTCTGATATAATTCATGCAACTATCAACTTATTATATATATGGGATCACTGTGAGGTTTTGAGACTTACTAAGAACATGCGGCTTCGACAGAACAGGATGCAGTCTGATGATTCTGAACTGGAGGAATTTTCTAATTGGATTTTAAGGGTTGGAGATGGAAAAATTGCTGAACCTAATGACGTTTATGCAGATATAAATATCCCAAATGAGTTGTTTATAACTGGTTTTGATGATCCACTTGAAGCCATTGTTCAAAGCACATATCCCGACTTTCAGCATAATTACACGGATGAAATGTTCTTGCAGAGCAGAGCTATTTTAGCCAGTACTATCGAAACTGTTGATGTTATTAATCAATATGTTTTAGGATTACTACCAGGTATTAGTAAGTCTATTATTATCCAAAGATGTAAATGTTTTTTGATAGTTTGTTATTATAAAAAATAACATTATAACAAAAATTGCAGGAGATGAAAGAGAGTATTTAAGTTCAGATTCTGTTGATAGATGTGAAGCTGATGGAAATGAAGCTTTTGATACATTAACTACAGAATTCTTGAATACTCTTAGAACATCTGGTCTTCCTAACCATAAGATTTGCTTGAAAGTTGGCACACCCATAATGCTTATGCGAAATATCGACCAGTGAGAAGGATTATGCAATGGAACAAGACTTATAGTCACAAGACTGGCGAATCATGTACTTGAAGCAAAGATTATATCTGGTAAGAACATTGGATGTCTCATTTATATTCCAAGGATGGATATTAGTCCTACACAATCTCCATGGCCATTCAAGCTAATTAGAAGACAGTTTCCTATTACGGTTTCGTATACTATGACCATTAACAAAGCTCAGGGTCAGTCGCTAGATCATGTTGGAATATATTTGCCCAGGAGTGTTTTTAGTCATGGGCAATTATATGTTGCAATTTCAAGGGTAAAGAGCAAAAAGGGACTAAAGATTCTAATTCACGATAAAGAAAATCAACCATTGAATGAAACAACAAATGTTGTTTTCAAAGAGGTTTTTGAAAATTTATAAGTGTAAGTGTTTATTTTGTATGTATAAATTTTATATAACATGCTTTGTTTACTAAATCTAATTATGACTGGATATGCAGTGGCCCTAAAGCATATTGGATTGTGGTTATAGTATGCATGCAAGCTGGACAATACTGCTAATGAGTTCAACAATGACTGTCAAAAAAATTGCTGCAATGAAGAATTTTATATTTCAGTACTGTCAAAAATGCTGGACAATATTGATAGTGGTTACTGCATATCTATTTTTGTATTGGCACATTCAAAGAGAATGATTAATGTATGTCTAATTTTATGGTCAATATAAGAACAATTTATTTAGCAGAATGCATATCTTATATTTCATCAACATGCAATATTTATAAAGTAACTTAAGAAATACAATACTGTTAAAATTAGGACCACACCCCATTACAAAATACCAGTTACCAGACCAAATACAATAAACACTTGGGTAGCAGAAGTTTGATACTTTCAACTTCTGATAGAACCACTTAATACAAAAGACCAACAACAAAACATCAAACTCAACAATTAACTTATCATATTGTCCTACTTAATATATTATTATAACAAGTAGACACACTCAATCTTCTATTCCTTCAACAATCAACATTAGTAATCAACGATCCATAACATAGGCGAACATCAATTCTGAAAATGGCTGCAACCTAAAACACAACACATCCCCTACCCTTGGCTTTTTTTTATTTTATATATTGATACCATCCTTGCCCAATGTACTTCTCGAAACAGTTCCTTTTTGCAGTATGTATAACACAATTGTATCTTTTTCCAAGGTCCATGTCCATCATTATGATTTTTTTTTCACCATTTTTGAAACACTTCTTTGAAATTGATCTTGCAATGGGCTGCATAATATATATTTCATATTAATAATAACATGCAAGAGAAAAATAATCTAATGTAAGACATATTTCATAGTCATTTCCATACCAAAACATGTTTTCCTCTATTATTAGATTGTGTTATTTTTTTTCTTCCAGATCTGTGGGCCAAGTTCATAATCCTCCATTGGTAAGCATAAAGAACTACATAATAAACATTTTTTTAGATTAAAAACCAGAACATTCATCAAGCACACAAAATGTAAATATTAGTAATATTCATAACCTGAAGCTATCTGAAGAGTCATCTGATGTGTAGCCATTAATAGGGTGCTTCGGACCTTTCATCTTCTATTCCCCAAGATCAAGTTTTTTTTTTTAGAAGCTCATGTGAAGAAAACTTATGCTAAGAACTAAGAAGGACTATGAAGCCTATTGCATCTTTACATATTTATAGTAGAAAAATATTATACTTTATTGAAAAGTGACAAGTTATTTTTTAATTTAAAGGCTAAATTACATTCAGGGTCCTTTAAGTTATTTAATTGTAACACTTTGGTCCTTTATGTTTTTTTTTTCTTCAAGTAGGTCCTTTATGTTACATAACTGTTGCAATGTTACCCTTTTAATGAACTTCCGTTAAAAAAAATCCGATGTGGCACAAACATTGCTTATGTGGCGTTTAACAGTGCTGAGGTGTAATTATTCAATTTATTATTTATTTATTTTATTACCAGGTGAGAAAATTAAAAGGTTAAATATGAAATCCCCAAATTAAAACCCTAATCTTCATCTCCTTCATCTCTCCATCTATGGCATCTCTCTGTAGCAGTGGTACAAATCAAAAAATTGAAAGCGGAAGTACATTCATTTCGAGATCATCTCCACTTGCAATCGGACCAACCTGTTCTTGTGGTGCCAAAGCAGTGATAAGGAAGGTTAAGAAGCAAGGCAGAAATATGGGGAAGTTATTTTGGGGATGTAGATATTTTCAGGTATGTGGGGAAGCTATTTTGGGGAAGAAATGTAGTTTTTTATCTCATTTTGTTGTGTGTTAGTGAATAGTATGTTTAACTCCATCAATGATTTTGTTTTGTTGACAGAGTGAAGATGATAATGTTGGTTGCAATTTTTTTGAGTGGTACGTAAACCAACAAATTGATGAAGGCAAACCAGAGATACAAGACACATACAATTCAAAATGTTCCAAGTGTGGTGAAAAGGATGTACAAATCGACATGCTTAGAAGGGATGACAACTACAATAAGGAGATGATGAAGAACATGTTGAAGATTTTGAAAATATTAGTTTATGGCATAATTTGTTTAGTTTTCATTTTAGTGGTCTTGATGTGTATGTTGGTTAAGAAGTGGTGATGACAATTGAGAATATGTGTAATTTGTTTTGCATCTCTGTTATCTGCGTTGCACTTGTATACCAGTCTTGTTACTGCAATATGTGTAATCAGTTTTGCATTTAATGTTATTGTTGTTATGACCAATACAACTTAAAGGACCAATTTGTTACAATTTAAAAAGTTATAGGACCTGTTTGTTACAACTTAAAAAGAAAGAGGACCTTTTTGTTACAAATTAATCATTGTTATAAAATAACTTATAATAATGCACAGCCACAACATAGTTATAACACAACACATAATAACGCAGGTCACCAATACATTGTTATAACATCCAAAATATTGTTATAAGATCCAAAATATTGTTATAAGATCCAAAGTAGGTCACCAATGCAATCTAAATTACATCCAAAACATTGAGTTCCAAAAGATACCCTAAACACCTAGTTATACCAGATTTTCAAAATACATTGAGTTCCAAAATACAGACTACATATTTAGTTCCAATACATACTACATATTTAGCTCCAACATTCTATTTGGCTTTTCTCTTAATAGGCAGCTTTGGTCTCTGAATTGTTGGTTGCTGTATAGATGTTGGTCTGGCCCTTCTCATGGCAAGTAGCTGAGAAACTGTGATGGAGTGTCTTGTTTGAACTCTCTCTGAGGCTGCTGATCTCCTAGTTTGAACTCCTTGGGACTGTTGGGACTGGACTATTGGAGATGAAGTGGTGGCACTTCGGGATTTCCTAGTATGAACTCTTTTTGTTGGCTGGGATATGACTGTTGGTGTAACGCCCCGATTCCAATTATTCTCATTTTGTTGAGTCTTTTATTTAAATTGAGTGATAAATTATTTTATTTGTGAAATTGGTATGTTAATATGCTATGTTGACGTGTTATGATATTTGACCGTTTTGAGAGTTTTCGGGAAAATTATAATGGACGGTATTTTAGACATTTCTCAATTATTAGTAAGTTAGAAATTTAGTAAAAATTGTTGGAAAAATGATTAAGTGTAGAATTTTGTGAGAAAATGAATTAATTGTATTTGAGTGGAAAATAGAAAGGAAATAGAAGAGAAAGAGATAGAAAGGAGAATAGAGAGAAAAGGGAGAGAAAGAAAGAGGAAGAGGAGAAAAAGAGAAGGAGAAGAGGAAAATCAAGAAAAACAACTTCTAGGAATCGATTTAATCGGGTAAGGGTGTGAAATCTTATTATCTTATCAATGTGTATCATTATGTATGATTATGTATGTGTGTATTGGATTGTTGGTGGTGTTTTCATAGTTTTCCATTTTAGAGTGATTTTGAGAAATCGATGTTTTCGCGGTTGGAAATCAACGTAAATGTGGTAGAATATTGGTTACCATGATTGTATTGGGTTCTGATTGATATATGGTGTTTTGGAAAGGTTTTGATTGGAAAAATATGGATTTTTGGGGTTTTGACAGCGCAGGAAAATTCTGGGTTTTCCTTGGTTCGCCTAGCGAACCTGGGGCGAAGCGGTGGCGAGTGAGGTTTTCACGGGTTCGCCTAGCGAACCAGTTGGCGAAGGTCAGCGAAGGTTCGCTGAGTTGTTCGCCTAGCGAAGTTTGGGTGTTTTGAATGTGGGTAGTTGCTGCCTTGGTTCGCCAAGGGGTTCGCCTAGCGAACTTTGTGTCTGTTTTTATCTAACAGTTGGTTTGCTGGAACATTCGCCTATCGAAGGAGCTAACGAATGCTCGCGAGGGATGTTCGCCTAGCGAAGGAGCTAGCGTATGCTCGCGAGGGAGGTTCGCCCAGCGAACAGTGTTGTTCGTGTAATTTTGTTTTCTGCATAACTTTTGATCTGTGGTTCGGTTTGAGGCGTGGTTTGATGCATTAGGAAGCTTATGAAATGCTTTTTCTTATTATGATGATTTGGAGATTGTTAGCCGATTATATAAGTCAAAAAAGTCAGGAATAGTGTTATTTAGCGACTTTTACCATTTTGAACGTGTGTTTGGATGTGAACCATACAATAGTGCATTGATGTGAATGTATATAGATTGTATGTACTTGTATGAGAAGAATGCATGAACATATTGTGAATATGTATGCATTTCAAGAAAGTCTTGAGTCATTTGCGTGTGAATCATAATGATGTGCATTCTTGTGTTGAGGGATTCTTATGAGAATCCGCTATAACACCGTGTGCCTTAAAAATAAGGGGTGTGAGCGATCGGATGGATCGTGTGCCTTAAAAATAAGAGGTGTGAGCGATGGGTATAGGCGATCGTGTGCCTTATACAAAGAGGTGTGAGCGATCGGGTCGTGTGCCTTAGACAAAGAGGTGTGAGCGATCCATAAACGTCGTGTGCCTTAAAAATAAGAGGTGTGAGCGATCAGATTGGATCGTGTGCCTTAAAAATAAGAGGTGTGAGCGATGGGGAACATCGTATGCCCGAAGGGGAGTTACAGTGATGTAACGAGCGATGGTTCCAGCAGAGTTCCTGAGTGAACTTGTGATGATTAAGTCGGTACCGTCTTGCATTTGCATAGAGTCGTGAGTTGGTCTCTATGATTTGCATTTATCATCTTTAAAATGGTGCTTTGATGAATAAACATATATGTGTATGTTTATGTGGATTGATAAGAATTGTGAAAATATGCATGAGGTATATGCTTGGTTCGAATAGGTATGTATACATTGCGATGTGTATGAGTGAGATGTGATGAATTGTGGTGAGAATGTGGAAGATGAGTATTTTTATGTAAGATATATAATTATATGCATTGTTATTATGATAATATTTCTCACCCTTCTGCTGTTTTATAATGCTCTATGAGGCATTGCAGAGTAGGTATGCTGGTGGTCTTTTTGTGAAGCGTGTCTTCATTCTTTTGGTCGGTCGGCTCTGATATGTAGCACCGGGTAGCTATGAGGCTATGATTCTTTTGTGATACATTGTATATGTATCTTGTTGATGAATGTTTATGTAAACATGAATTCTGTTGGGAGATAATACTTGATGATGTATATATGATATGTATATATGTTAGTTGTGATTCAATGTTTAGATTTTCCGCTTTTATTCTAAATATTGAGATGTGGGTGTAAGGACTAAGTTCCACTGTTGCAAAGTTACCCCACTGTTGCATATCAATTGTTGAGCAGGTGTTGAATGTTTTAATTTAATGTATAATGTGATATACCTCTTTTATACCATGTTTATAATTATACTCTGACGAAATTTTAATATGTGCCTAAATGATTATGTGATTATTTGGGGGTATAGAAAGGGGGTGTTACATTAAGTGGTATCAGAGCCAGAGTTGAGTCAGTTGTGTCTGTCTTGTTGTTGTGTTGGTTGAACTGTTGTTTAACCTTGCTGTCATTTTTGGGAATGATCAGAATATGGCTGGTAGAAACGACAATGCAATGGCTGCTGCTTTGGAAGCAATGGCTAGGGCGGTGCAAGGCGCGCCGAATGTGAATGCTAATGACGAGTTCAGGAAGAATCAACCACCGGTCTTCAAAGGAAGATTTGATCCCGATGTTGCTCAACTTTGGTTGAAAGAGATTGAAAGAATATTCAGAGTCATGGACTGTGCGGAAGAGAATAAGGTGAGGCTTGGGTCTCACATGATGAAGGAAGAAACCGACGATTGGTGGGTCGGTATGCGTCAAGTTCTTGAGGTGGATGACGAAGAGGTAACTTGGGATTTATTTCGTACTGAGTTCTTAAGGAAGTATTACCCTGAAAGTGTGAAAGGGAAGAAGGAGATGGAGTTCCTTGAATTGAAACAAGGTAGTATGTCCGTGGTGGACTATACTGCTAAGTTTGTGGAGTTGGTTCAATTCCATCCTCATTATGCCGCGATTACTGCTGAGTTCTCAAAGTGTATTAAATATGAGAATGGTTTGCGTCCTGAGATTAAACAAGCCGTGGGATATCAAAGAATAAGAAGGTTTTCGGATTTGACGGAATGTTGTAGAATCTTCGAGGAAGATAGCAAGGCTCGTTCTACACATTATAAAAGTTTGAATGAGAGGAAGGGAAAACAACAAGCTAGAAGTGGACCTTATGTGACACCCGCTGATAGGGGCAAGCATAGGGGAAACTTTGAGAAGAGATCTGGAGGAGGAGGTTCCGGTCCCATTAAGTGTTACAAGTATGGTGAAATGGGTCATAAATCATTTGAGTGTGGGAAGACAGTGGCGAGATGTTCTAACTGTGGAGGCCTTGGGCATGCTACTACTGATTGTAGAAGGAATGTGGTGAAATGTTTTAATTGTGGGGAACCTGGTCACATTAGCACGAAGTGTCCGAATCCGAAGAAAGCTCCAACTGGTGGGAAAGTATTTTCTTTGGCGGGAACTCAAACTTCCAGTGCAGACCGTCTGATTAAAGGTACTTACTTTATTAATAGTACACCTCTAGTTGCTATTATTGATACGGGAGCGACTCATTCGTTTATTTTGTCTGAGTGCGTGAATCGTTTGAATCTTGTGTTGTCCCTGATGGATGGTAAGATGGTTATTGATACTCCAGCAATGGGGTCAGTAACTACTTCTTTGGTTTGTTTGAGTTGTCCTTTAACCATTTATGGTAAAGACTTTGAGATGGACTTAGTGTGTTTGCCGTTGGAAGGGTTGGATGTGTTCTTGGGTATGAATTGGTTGCAATTTAATAGAGTTCATATAGATTGTTATCACAAGTTAGTGAGGTTTCCTTCTTTGGAAGAGGATGAAGATGAGAGTTTCTTATCCACTACAGAGTTGAAGAAACTTTTAGCGGACGAAGCTCAATTGTTTGGTTTGTTTGCATCATTGTCTGTGGATAGTCAAGTGTCACTTGATGTGATTCCTGTTGTGTGTGATTTTCCAGAAGTGTTTCCTGAGGATATTAAGGATGTACCTCCGAAAAGAGAAGTTGAGTTTTCTATTGATCTAGTTTCGGGTACTAGACCGATTTCGATGGCACCGTATCGTATGTCGGCATCGGAGTTGGAAGAATTGAAGAAGCAATTGAATGACTTGTTGGACAAGAGACTTGTAAGACCAAGTGTTTCTCCTTGGGGTGCTCCGGTATTGTTGGTAAAGAAGAAGGATGGGAGTATGCGGTTATGCATTGATTATCGACAATTGAACAAGGTGACAATTAAGAACAAGTATCCGCTTCCAAGGATCGATGATTTGTTGGACCAATTGGTTGGTGCACATGTTTTTAGCAAGATTGATTTGAGATCGGGATATCACCAGATTCGTGTGAAAGAAGAGGATATTCAAAAGACAGCCTTTAGGACACGGTATGGCCATTACGAATATTCCGTGATGCCATTCGGGGTTTCTAATGCGCCGGGGGTGTTTATTGAATACATGAATCGTATTTTTCATGAGCAGTTAGATCGTTTCGTGGTTGTGTTCATCGACGATATTTTGATTTACTCTAAGTCTCAAGAGGAGCATGAAGAGCATTTGAGGATTGTGTTACAAATTTTGAAAGAGAAACAATTGGATGCTAAGTTATCGAAATGTGAGTTTTGGTTATCGGAAGTAAGTTTTCTTGGTCATGTTATTTCCGGTAGCGGTATTAGTGTTAATCCAACCAAGATTGATGCGGTGATGCAATGGGAGGCTCCTAGGTCGGTTACGGAGATTCGAAGATTTTTAGGCTTGATGGGTTATTATCGGAGGTTTATTGAGGGATTTTCGAAGTTGGCACTTCCGTTAACGCAATTGACTTGTAAAGGAAAGGCTTTAATTTGGGATATTCATTGTGAAGAGAGTTTCAATGAGCTAAAAAGAAGGTTGACAACGGCTCCGATCTTGATTTTGCCAAATCCGACGGAACCATTTGTTGTGTATTGTGATGCTTCCTTGGTTGGTTTAGGTGGTGTTTTGATGCAAGATGGAAAAGTTGTGGCTTATGCTTCAAGACAATTGAGAGTGCATGAAAAGAATTATCCTACACATGACTTAGAGTTAGCGGCCGTGGTGTTTGTTTTGAAAATTTGGAGGCACTATCTTTATGGAGCAAGATTCGAAGTTTTTAGTGATCACAAAAGCTTGAAATATTTATTTGATCAAAAAGAATTGAACATGAGACAAAGAAGGTGGTTAGAGCTTTTGAAAGATTATGACTTTGGTTTGAATTACCATCCGGGTAAGGCAAACGTGGTGGCTGATGCTTTGAGTCGGAAGTCGTTACATATGTCCTCATTGATGATGAGAGAATGGGAACTTTTGGAGAGTTTTAGAGACTTGAGTTTGGTTTGTGAAATGACGCCGAGAAGTGTGAGACTTGGTATGCTACATGTTACGAATGATTTTCTTGCAACCGTATGTGAAAGGCAAAAGTTGGACTTGAAGTTCGTTGATTTGATGATGAATGAGAATGAGGATTTCAAGGTTGATAATTTTGGAGTTTTGAGATTCCGTGGTCGTATTTGTATTCCCGATGATGTGCAGTTGAAAAAGATGATATTGGAAGAAGGACACCGAAGTAACTTAAGTATTCATCCGGGAGCGAATAAAATGTATCAAGATTTGAAGAAAATCTTTTGGTGGTCCGGGCTAAAGAGAGATGTGGCTCAATTTGTGTATGCGTGCTTAACTTGTCAAAAGTCCAAGGTGGAACATCAAAAGCCTAGTGGATTGATGCAACCGTTGGACATTCCGGAGTGGAAATGGGATAGTATATCGATGGATTTTGTTACGGGGTTGCCGAATACACAAAGAGGTCATAATGCTATTTGGGTAATCGTTGATAGGCTTACTAAATCTGCTCACTTCATTCCAATTGATATTAGTTATCCTTTGGAGAGGTTAGCCGAGATTTATATTCTTGCAGTTATGAAGTTGCATGGAGTTCCTAAGAGTATTGTATCGGATAGAGATCCTAGATTCACTTCGAGGTTTTGGGAGAGTTTACAAAAGGCTTTGGGTTCTAAGCTAAGATTGAGTTCGGCGTATCATCCGCAAACGGATGGTCAAACCGAGAGGACAATTCAATCGTTGGAGGATTTGTTGCGTGCTTGTGTGCTCGAGCAAGGTGGTGCTTGGGATAGTTATTTGGCGTTGATTGAGTTCACCTATAATAACAGCTTTCATTCAAGTATAAGTATGGCACCATTTGAGGCTTTGTACGGTCGGAGATGTCGAACACCTTTGTGTTGGCATGAAACCGGTGAAAGGACGATAGTTGGACCGGAGATGGTACAACAAACGACGGAGAAAGTGAAGTTTATCCGTGAGAAGATGAAAGCTTCACAAAGTAGACAAAAGAGTTATCATGACAAGAGAAGAAAAGATCTTGAGTTTCAAGAAGGCGACCATGTGTTTTTGAGAGTTACGCCGGTTACGGGTGTGGGTCGTGCTTTGAAGTCGAAGAAGTTGACTTCTCGTTTTATTGGTCCGTATCAGATTTCTGCACGAGTTGGTGTTGTGGCTTACCGTGTGGCGTTGCCTCCGAGTCTTTCGAACTTGCATGACGTATTCCATGTTTCACAACTTCGGAAGTATGTTCCGGATCCGTCACATGTTATTCCTATGGACGAGGTTGAAGTGAGAGATAACCTTACGGTCGAAACTTTACCGAATAGGATTTTGGACCGTGAAGTTAAGAATCTAAGAGGCAAGGATATTACACTTGTGAAAGTAGCGTGGGGAGGCGCAGCGGAAGGCGATATGACTTGGGAACTAGAGAGTAGGATGCGAGAGTCGTATCCGGAGTTGTTTGAATCAGGTAATATTTTCGAGGACGAAAATTTCTAAAGTGGGGGAGAGTTGTAACGCCCCGATTCCAATTATTCCCATTTTGTTGAGTCTTTTATTTAAATTGAGTGATAAATTATTTTATTTGTGAAATTGGTATGTTAATATGCTATGTTGACTTGTTATGATATTTGACCGTTTTGAGAGTTTTCGGGAAAATTATAATGGACGGTATTTTAGACATTTCTCAATTATTAGTAAGTTAGAAATTTAGTAAAAATTGTTGGAAAAATGATTAAGTGTAGAATTTTGTGAGAAAATGAATTAATTGTATTTGAGTGGAAAATAGAAAGGAAATAGAAGAGAAAGAGATAGAAAGGAGAATAGAGAGAAAAAGGAGAGAAAGAAAGAGGAAGAGGAGAAAAAGAGAAGGAGAAGAGGAAAATCAAGAAAAACAACTTCTAGGAATCGATTTAATCGGGTAAGGGTGTCAAATCTTATTATCTTATCAATGTGTATCATTATGTATGATTATGTATGTGTGTATTGGATTGTTGGTGGTGTTTTCATAGTTTTCCATTTTAGAGTGATTTTGAGAAATCGATGTTTTCGCGGTTGGAAATCAACGTAAATGTGGTAGAATATTGGTTACCATGATTGTATTGGGTTCTGATTGATATATGGTGTTTTGGAAAGGTTTTGATTGGAAAAATATGGATTTTTGGGGTTTTGACAGCGCAGGAAAATTCTGGGTTTTCCTTGGTTCGCCTAGCGAACCTGGGGCGAAGCGGTGGTGAGTGAGGTTTTCGCGGGTTCGCCTAGCGAACCAGTTGGCGAAGGTCAGCGAAGGTTCGCTGAGTTGTTCGCCTAGCGAAGTTTGGGTGTTTTGAATGTGGGTAGTTGCTGCCTTGGTTCGCCAAGGGGTTCGCCTAGCGAACTTTGTGTCTGTTTTTATCTAACAGTTGGTTCGCTGGAACATTCGCCTAGCGAAGGAGCTAGTGAATGCTCGCGAGGGATGTTCGCCTAGCGAAGGAGCTAGCGAATGCTCGCGAGGGAGGTTTGCCCAGCGAACAGTGTTGTTCGTGTAATTTTGTTTTCTGCATAACTTTTGATCTGTGGTTCGGTTTGAGGCGTGGTTTGATGCATTTGGAAGCTTATGAAATGCTTTTTATTATTATGATGATTTGGAGATTGTTAGCCGATTATATAAGTCAAAAAAGTTGGGAATAGTGTTATTTAGTGACTTTTACCGTTTTGAACGTGTGTTTGGATGTGAACCATACAATAGTGCATTGATGTGAATGTATATAGATTGTATGTACTTGTATGAGAAGAATGCATGAACATATTGTGAATATGTATGAATTTCAAGAATGTCTTGAGTCATTTGCGTGTGAAGCATAATGATGTGCATTCTTGTGTTGAGGGATTCTTATGAGAATCCGCTATAACATTGTGTGCCTTAAAAATAAGGGGTGTGAGCGATCGGATGGATCGTGTGCCTTAAAAATAAGAGGTGTGAGCGATGGGTATAGGCGATCGCGTGCCTTATACAAAAAGGTGTGAGCGATCGGGTCGTGTGCCTTAGACAAAGAGGTGTGAGTGATCCATAAACGTCGTGTGCCTTAAAAATAAGAGGTGTGAGCGATCAGATTGGATCGTGTGCCTTAAAAATAAGAGGTGTGAGCGATGGGGAACATCGTATGCCCGACGGGGAGTTACAGTGATGTAACGAGCGATGGTTCCAGCAGAGTTCCTGAGTGAACTTGTGATGATTGAGTCTGTACCGTCTTGCATTTGCATAGAGTCGTGAGTTGGTCTCTATGATTTGCATTTATCATCTTTAAAATGGTGCTTTGATGAATAAACATATATGTGTATGTTTATGTGGATTGATAAGAATTGTGAAAATATGCATGAGGTATATGCTTGGTTCGAATAGGTATGTATACATTGCGATGTGTATGAGTGAGATGTGATGAATTGTGGTGAGAATGTGGAAGATGAGTATTTTTATGTAAGATATATAATTATATGCATTGTTATTATGATAATATTTCTCACCCTTCTGCTGTTTTATAATGCTTTATGAGGCATTGCAGAGTAGGTATGCTGGTGGTCTTTTTGTGAAGCGTGTCTTCATTCTTTTGGTCGGTCGGCTCTGATATGTAGCACCAGGTAGCTAGGAGGCTATGATTCTTTTGTGATACATTGTATATGTATCTTGTTGATGAATGTTTATGTAAACATGAATTCTGTTGGGAGATAATACTTGATGATGTATATATGATATGTATATATGTTAGTTGTGATTCAATGTTTAGATTTTCCTCTTTTATTCTAAATATTGAGATGTGGGTGTAAGGACTAAGTTCCACTGTTGCAAAGTTACCCCACTGTTGCATATCAATTGTTGAGCAGGTGTTGAATGTTTTAATTTAATGTATAATGTGATATACCTCTTTTATACCATGTTTATAATTATACTCTGACGAAATTTTAATATGTGCCTAAATGATTATGTGATTATTTGGGGGTATAGAAAGGGGGTGTTACAGTTGGAACTGTAGTAGTGGCTGGTTGAGATGGAACATTGGCTATTTGGGATGGAACATTGGTAGGTTGAGATGAAACATTGGCTGTTTGGGATGGAACATTAGCTGTTTGGGATGGAACATTGGCAGGTTGAGATTGAATTGGTACTGTTTGGGATGGAACATTGGCTGGTTGAGATTGTGTTAGTGTTGATGGACATGATGATTTGTTATGTCCAGATGTACCACATCTTGAGCACTTATTTGGCAATCCCTTTCTAGAAACATTTCTTAAATCTTTCCTCTTTTCATCAGCATCCTTGTTTCTGCTTCTTTTTGGCCTCCCTGGTGCCCTTCTGGATGGGGGTGGAAGTATATCAGGATATGGTGTCAATTCCCACAGGTTTTCCCCACTTGTTGGATAAATCAGTGGTTGGTAGCAAGCCTGATAGTTTTCCTTCCTGTAATATGAAGGAATGTACTCAGTTGGGTCTTCAGATCTACCTTGGATGCAACAAATTGCATGGTAGCATGGAATTCCAGTTAGCATCCAATGCCTGCATGAGCACCCAAACCTCTTAAGGTCAACAGTGTATTTCTCTCCAGTCACACTTGTATGCCTTACTTCATAAATTTTGTCACCTGATAACCTATAAACAAATGAAAAATAAAAGGAAACTTTAATATTTGAATTACTGAATAGACTGAATTTATACATAAATATTTAATGAAGTATCTTGCCATATAGAATCTTGATATTTCTTGCCTTCTTTCAAGCACCTTCTTAATCCTTGGAAGTACAGACTCAGCATAATCTTCAATTTTAGCTCTATTAGTTGCCCATCTGTCCATGAGGTAGACTCTAATCTCTTCTAATATTATTACAATTGGCTTTTGTCTTGCTCCAATTATGACACTGTTAAAAGTTTCAGACATATTGTTCACTAACACATCACTTTTTGTACTATACTTTAACTGTGACTTACTCCAGAATCTAGGAGGAATCTTCCACAAATGCTTGAATGCCTCTTTATTTACTTTCCTAATCTCCTTCATTTCCCTTTCCCATGCTTGGGGATATGTAGCCTTGGCAGCCCTCCACATTAATTCCTTCAACTGTTTTCCTGGAAACCTTTTTCTGAAATTTCTATACAAGTGTCTAACACAAAATCTTTGATCAACTCCAGGTAACAATTCCTCTATTACAGGTAACATCCCCTGATTAGTTTATAAACACACAATGCTACAACAATAAGGATCTACTTGTTACAATTTAAAAACATTAAGGATCTACTAGTTACAACTTAAAACATTAAGGATCTACTAGTAACAATTTAAAAATATTAAGGACCTACTAGTTACAATTTAAAAACATTAAGGACCTATTAGTTACAATTTAAAAACATTAAAAACATTTTATTTACCTTCTGCTGGTCTGAAATGAAAGTAATGTTCTTGCACACTTCTGGTCCTCCCAAATCATGAACTAGCAGATCAAAAAACCACGCCCAAGAGTCCTTGGTCTCTGCTTCAACTACAGCCACTGCAATTGGTAACATTTGATCATTGGGGTCTCTACCAACTGCAGCAAGAATCTGACCTCCATAATTGCCTTTGAGAAAACAGCCATCAATACCAATTATTGGTCTACAAAAAGTAAAACTTTTTTTGCAGGTTTCAAGGCACATATATAATCTGTGGAAACTTGGAAGTAAAGGCCTGCTCACATAATTTTCAGGTTATTCTTCAATTTCATGTTGTTGTTCAGTTGCTTGGACATTCATCTTGATGGTGCTGTTTGGGTTAGACCTCGGAAGTTCATGTGTGTAGTCATACAATCTACGATATTGTTCTTTAAATGACCCTTCCACAATTGCAAGTATTTCCTTCCTTGCCCTATAAGATTTCATCCTATTCATACCAGCATTCCATTTCTCATGTACTTTCTCACAAATAGTAGTCAGTTTCACATCAGGATTGATTCTAACTGTGGAGTATAGTTTCTTACCAAGCCACTTAGCATTAAACATCTTAACATTATACTTTCTATTACAAGTATGGTTGTCATTAAGTGTTCTTAATTGCCAAGTATCCTCATTAGGTAATTTAGAACACAAAGCCACCCATTCACACCCATCCTTGCATCCCACTCTAACCCTAGTTTTGTCATTCTTCAAAAACCTCAAATCCCTACCATTATGAACAGCATAACTTGCAATAGCTTCCTTGAACTCATCCTTTGTTGAAAACAAGCTTCCCAATTCCCACTTATAGTCATTAAACTTCTTAGGCATGACAAATAGTGGGTGTTTTACCTTACCATCCTCATCTGAATATTCACTAGTCAAGTCATCATCACTCTCCAATTCTTCAGTCACATAGTCAGAATCAGAAAAACCAAGACATACCTTCTTACCTCTCCTTCCTCTTATTTCAAAATCAAGCACATCTTCATCACTTGGTTTCATCCACAACAACTTCACTTCCTTTATCCACCTTCTTTTTCATAGGTTTACCCTTATTTTTTTCGGAACTGCCAGATGTCTCAGTTGGAACCTGCTTTTTCTTCTTTGGTCTACCACCCTTCCTTTTTCTTTTTTTAGGTGTCTCATCTGCTAGTAACTCATCAACAGGTTGTTCATTTTGGCCAGCAGTGACACCTCCTTCTCCTAACAGCACTGTATCAAAACCATCGTTTAAAATCTCATCATCTGAGTCATCAAACATGTCTCCTAATGCACTGTCATCACTATCATATTGGGCTTCATTTACATCCTCAGCTTGGGGCTCACTTACATCCTCATGTTGGGCTTCATTTACATCCTCAGCTTGGGGCTCACTTACATTGTCATGTTGGGGCTCACTTACATCCTCATGTTGGGCTTCATTTACATCCTCAGCTTGGGGCTCACTTACATTGTCATGTTGGGGCTCACTTACATCCTCATTAACAACTTATTGTTGGTCCTCAGTAACATTCTCATGATGGGGCTCAAAGACATCCTCAGGTTGGGCCTCAGTAACATCATCAGCTAGGGGCTCAGGTAGGGCAACTTCCATATCAGGTTGAGAAATAGGATGAACAATGTATATGTCAACCTTACCCTTAGTCTTTGACCAGTTCAGTGCTTCTATTGCACCATAGTCATTTTCTAGAGCCTTCAATGTTCCAGCAAAGTCGTACCAGATTTCAAGAACACCTGGATACTTCATCTCTTTAACAACACCTAAAATCTCGAAGTAACTCCATCTATCACCATCGCACTTCCAGGTTGACACTTCCCCCCCTTCATATTTGTCACCAACAAAATATCCCCCATGATGGAAATCAACGTAAAATACATCCATATCTATCCTAACCTATTAACATCAAACAGACCCAAAACTAAAATCAATCACATATAACCTAAGAAGCACTAAGAAGAACACCAAACTAAAATCAATATAGACATAAACAACGTACCTCAAATTCTTCACCTTCAAGACCGTATCCGTCAATGGTGGCGTCTTCGTCTTCGTCCCTGAGCTGAGTTGAATATTCTTCGCCTTCAGAATGTTCACTTAATCCTGATTAGGGTTAATGAAGAAATTAGGGTTGGATAACATAATTTTTATCTTCAAAAATTACACCTGGTAATAAAATAAATAAATAATAAATTGAATAATTACACATAAGCAACGTTTGTGCCACGTCAGTTTTTTTTAACGGAAGTTCATTAAAAGGGTAACGTTGTAACAGTTATGGAACATAAAGGACCTACTTGAAGCAAAACAAACATAAAGGATCAAAGTGTTACAATTAAATAACTTAAAGGACCCTTCAGGTAATTTAGCCTAATTTAAAAGATTTATAGATTATAAACTATTGAATGAAAAATATAAAATAATAATTTTCCTATTATATAAAACTCTTTTTAGTATATTTTGAATTATTTGTGGTATACTTCTACACGTTTTCCATTGTTGATATGACAATTCAATTTAGTATGATTTTTGTTTGGTTTAAACATAAAGTTACTTCTCGGGCTGGACAAAACCCGCCGAACCGTTAAAAACTGGCCCAACTAAACGGGTTTGCTAAAAACGGGCGGGTTCATATGGTTTCAACGGGTGACCAGTTCAAAATTTCAGGTTCAATTGGGTTAGACTGGGCGGGCTCGGGTGAAGAAAATTAAACCGTGGGTATCCGAACCCGCCCATAAAAGTATCATAAATATATGATTTTTTTTCATCTCACTCTTCCCCTAGCTCACTCTTCAATCTATTTTTTTCTTTCTCTTTTCTCTCACCTAAGAGACTCATTCTCCACCGTAAACACATTCATCTACCCACAAAATCTCTCTCAGAATTTGTACCATAACACGCACCAGTATCGGTGCCTCACTCTCACCATCGCCTTTCAACGTAGTGATCTCCAACCGCCGTCGTCGCCACTATCACAAACATTCTCAATATTAAATCTTGAAGATAGATCCAATTTTTAAAAGGTAGAGTTTTTCTTTAAACACTCACTCAAAGGTTGTTATGGTCCTCAAACTCCACCTTCGTATACTCTATATTAGTTTCTGATTTTTGGTTTCATATTTACAGGTATTTGGGGTGGCTTGATCCCCGAAAATGCATAAAATAACAGTATTCCTGAAGGTCTCTTAGATGCTGGTGTTTTTGATGTAAAGGTAATCAATTTCATGTTGAAAATCTATGGATTTTACAATTTCTAGGGTATGTCTGTGTTAAAATCAGGCTTCTGTATTCAACTTTGTGTGTTTGTCATGTATTTTTTCTTTCTTGTTGTTGTTATGTTTTTTTTTTCTGGGGACTAAACCAGTTTCATTTATTTCATGATGTTATGTTTTTCTTTGTGTTGTGTTTGTGAAGTTTTTGTTTATTGTTGTGGGTTTTATTGATGGGTGTGTTGGTGGTAGCAAGACATTTGACGTTTTGATGTTGGAGGAAGGTGAATCAAAATAGTGGGAATGAGGAGGATAAATTAGCAGGAGTTGATTTTCATTTTTGCAGTGTATTTAATTTTCTTTTTTGATGAAAATCAAAGAGTGTGATTAAGAAAAGGGAAATGGTTTTAAATCAGATTGCAAAAGACTCTGCGTGTGTATGGAGAAATGTTTTGGTTTGTGTTCCTATCAACTGCTTATAAAAAATTATAAATCATTTTGGCATGTGTGTATGAAAGTATAAGTTATTTTATAAAATGAGTAGTTTTATTAATTATAAGAAAATTAAAAGGGTTTGAATAAGAATGAATAATAAATAATAAGAATGACTAGTAGTGTGTTTTCTCTTTTTCACTAATTGTTGTGTTGTTCTCTATTAGCATGTTGATATTTCTCTAATGTGATATTTGATACCATTAGATTTAAGTTTATGCTTCAAAAATCTTGATTAATACAACCATTATAAGAGTTAGGTTCTTTTTTGTGCCCTTGTGTCTTCTCTTCTAATTGATGTTAAATTTCTTATAGAATTTCTTCATCTGCTGCTACAAACAAATATTAATTCTGCTACTACTACTTTTTTCAATACATATAATTGAAACATCTCATGTAATGTGAGTGGATATGTATACAAAACAACAAAAGTTAATTACTCAATGTTTTGTTTGTGAGATTTGTAACTAACTCATGTGTTAAAAGAGTAAAAACACAAACTTCTATAGAATATTGAATTTGATGACAGGGGGTAAAAACTCAAATTGCTATTGAAATTTGAAAAATGTGAATTTAGTGAGTTTAATATTTATCTTTTTTATATTTTTACTTATTACGTATGTTAATTTTCAATTTTCAGGTTTGTTGCTGATTTCTTGAAGAAAAAGGCTATAAATATTTTGTTAATATTTTGATATAAATGTAATAATTTGCATTTCATTTTTAATTTTTGATCGATGAGAAGTTGTGAAATTTATTGTTTATGATACTCTTTCAATGTATTTTAAGTTTGGACCTGTAACTATTCTTAATATATTTCAATCAATAGAGCAGTGACCCAACTTGAATGCATGGGCTAAGTATAAAATATATTGCATACTTATCCAGAATTATTTTAAGGATTAACAAAAAAAAAACTTAACATTTGTTGGGTTTAAAATTGTAATTGGCCCAATAACCCGAAATACCCGCCTAAATGCACCCGCAACCCGTTTAAAACCAACCCGTCAAACCGTTATTAAAAATGGACAAAATTGGGCCAGTATTCTCCAACCGCGGATTAGACCGGGTGGTGGTTTTGGGCCCGAAACCGCCCAACCCGGCCCGTTGTCCAGCCCTAGTTACTTCCATGCATTGGGTCTTCACATTTCTAATTTCAATGAGTCTACTATTACAGCTACTACCAAATATGCCTCCTCTATATCACTACTACTTTTGTTTTAACCATACATTAATGGTAGAGATTTAACTTTACATCCTGCATTGAAATTTTCGTTGGAGAATAAACATGCCCATATCTTAAATCAATTTTACTTTTAATAGACACCAACAACTAGAAGTATTATATGTTGCATACCCTTGCCTAAAAGTTCTAACGTGCCATCATCATCATATATGCAGAATTACACCTATTTTATATATGAAATATAATTTAATAACCAACTATATCAATGCATTCATACATTTAATATATGAATTAAAAAGTTATACATTCAAATAAAGCAACATAATTATAAAATAAGCTTAACAAAATATGATAGCAGTATCAAGTTATACAACATAAAAGTACTTTCCAAGATATAATTCAAAACATAAAAACAAAGTTTAACTTAACTACTAAACATTCAAAGCATCAACAAAACATCATTAACTACTTTCGACCTTCACGTATACGTAAGGTGAAAAGCGTAACATACTCCACACCAATATATCACCATTGCATAGATTTTTACTACGAGCGAAGTCGTGCCAACCCAATGCCATGTACTTTTCTTGGATGCTTCGTTTGTTGTTCCTATTTGCCATATGAACATGACATTTCAAAAAAAAAATTCTTCAACATCGACAAGCTTGATTTCGTTTTGCATTCTTCGAAGGCATTTTTTAGCTATCATCTTAGGAAAATGCTGCATATAACATAATTGAAATTAACGTAAGTTATATAGTATCTAGCATATAACGCAATATATAAATCATATACAATGTATGCTTACCATAACATTGGTTGAACTACTTTTTGCATCTCTAATATAACTCTTCCAAGTATATTTCATAGCCCCTTTTGACTTTTCCTGCTTGATTTCATTTGAAAATCTTGCCCCCGCAACGGCTTTTTTTCCTTTCTTTTCAACAAATTTCTCAATTGACTTATTCTTCGATGTACTTGATACCTTTGATTCCCTAACTGTTTTGTGTTTTGCATCCCCAGCAGCTTTGTTGAGCACTTTCTTAACCCCGGTTTTCTTAACAATCTTCTTCTTTGCATTCTGTTTTGACTTTGCAATCTTATTTCCAGCAATATTAGCTTTATCATTCATCATGTTTTTCCCAATCTCAATGTTATGCGTGATTTCCTCAGTGTTATCAACCGGTTCTTCCTTAATACGATGAAGAACACGTCCTTCGTGATTCGTTGAAACATTTGCGATGTTCGCATTTGTCACAGCCAATGTCTCACTGTTACGACATGTCTTGGCAGCAACAGCTTTCCTTTTCTTTCCCTTATCAGCCGCATAGCCGGTCTCAGCTATCATTCCTTTTATTATCTCCATTGCCTCTTCATGGCTGGTGTTCATAATTACAAAAAAAATCATTACAAAACGAAAAATTTAATGATCATCAATTTCTAATGTTTAACATATGAAACCCTAATTTCCCTTTTTATGCAGTCCTATGTTCAATATGTCAATCTGTATGAACATGCATTAGGGTTTCCCTTTAACAAAATATAAACGATAAGGAAACAAATTTTTCCAGTTTAACAACAACACTATTCAGTTTTCGAAGTGATCATCCTAAACTATTATGTTTCGTTAAATTTTGTTGAAATCCAAACAATCAAACCATCAAATATCATTTCACTTAGTCGTAATTGTTAACATTTCAAGAAAAGAAAAACTAAACCCTAAGATTTGGGAATGGGTATAAAACCCCAATAGCAGTCCCAGATACGAAAAAAATGTTTACCAAAAATATTTATTAAAATAGCATATCATACGTCATTTTTCGTTCCTCAGTAAAAGCAATTTTTCCGCGGCAACGTGATCCCGATGCTTCCATCCCCCTCCCACTCGGTCTTTTTCTTGATTTCAAACAGAAGATTGAAAGAAGAGAGATAGAGAGTAACTTAAAGTAGAGCAAGGAGAGAGATAGAGAGTAACTTAGTACAAGGCATATAGTATTTTATGCGTTTTTCTTTCAATAACCGTGTAAATCAATTTTTTTTTTAAATAGTTTTTGACTTTTCATTTACGTTTAGCAATTTTGTAACTTTTGTAAGCTATAAATATTTTAGTATATTTTTTAAAGTTTATTAACCATTAAAATAATTTATAAGTGGGTTTTTAGTATTTAAATTGTTGTATTAAGTTATATATGGAATTTATGTATCCTTTGCCTAAATATTTATGAGTATTTTTTTTCATAAGTTAAGATATATTTTATATTATGTTGTGTTACTTAATTTTTTTAATTTATTATACTTCATATATATAATATGTATAAGCGAACCAGGCGACCCGTGCGAACGCACGGGTCTGTTACTTGTTTATTATTTAAAACCCTAACACATGTATGTGTCACCACCCATGCCTTTATTTGGTAGGTGTGTATGTCACTTACTTTACTAATGCTAAAAATTCACATTTACCCCTACACTCTACCCAAACCCTCTAACTCTCATTTTTAACAAACTTCATCCCTCTTCCATTAAGTGCATACCACTCTCTATTAGCATTCTTGAATTCACTTAATGAATTGAATTTCATACCTAGCTTAAATTGGAAATCTTTGTTCATCAAATCTCCTATAAACTTATCATACTTGGGAAGCTTTTCATTGCCACTATCCTCGGTGTAACGCCCCGATTTCGATTATTCCCATTTTGTTGAGTCTTTTATTTAAATTGTGTGATAATTTATTTTATTTGTGAAATTGGTGTGTTAATATGTTATGTTGACATGTTATGTTATTTTACCGTTTTGAGAGTTTTCGGGAAAAATTAGAATTGAGGGTATTTTAGACATTTCTCAATTAAATGATAAGTTAGAAAATTTAGTGGAAATATAATTGTGTGAGAAAATGAATTTTAATTTGAATTGGTGTAAAAAGAAAATAGAAAAGAAAAAGAGATAAGAAGAGGAAATAGGAGAGAAAGGGGTAGAAAGGAAAAATAGAGAGAAAAAGGAGAGAAAGAAAGAGGAAGAGGAGAAAAGAGAAGGAGAAGAGGAAAATCAAGAAAACCAACTTCTAGGAATCGATTTAATCGGGTAAGGGTTTGAAACTAGATTATTCTATACATGTGTGTGATTATGTATGATTGTTGTGGTTGAAAAATTGTGTTTGGTAGAGTTTTGAGTTATATGTGAGTTTTAGGTCGATTTGTGGAATCGGTGTTTTTAACGGTTAAAAATCGATAAAGATGTGTTTAGAATGATCTCTATATGTGTATGATCCATAACTATGCTTGGTTTTGCTGTTGGGAATGATCAAAGGTGGGAAAATGAGAAATGGGGGTTTTTGATGAAGAATCCACGCTGCTGGGCATGGCTGTCTGGTGTGAATCGCCGGGCGAAATGTCCAGAGCGTCGGGCGACGCGTGATTTTGGCCCCTGCGTCGCCGGGCGAAATTAAGAGGCGAGAGGGTGTCATGCTACTGGTTTTGTTCACGTTTTTTGGGGTTTTCCTTCGCCCCTGCTTCGCCGGGCGAAGTGAAGGCGAAATTGAAGTTTCGTCGGGCGAAATGTTCCCGTCGCCGGGCGCTTTCGTTTTTTTTAGCGATTTTCTTTTCTTGTAAATTTCATAACTCTCGGACCGTAATTCCGATTTAAGCATTATTTATATCGTTGGAAAGCTTATAAAATGTTCTTGCTTGTAATGATGATTTTGAGATTGTTGGCCGATTAAATATGTCAGAAAGTCGGGAATAGTGTTATTTAGAGACTTTTACCATTTTGAATGTGTGTTTGGATGTGAATCATACAATAGTGCATTGATGTGAATGTATATAGATTGTATGTGATAGTATGAGATGAATGCATGAATATATTGTGAATATGTATGCATTTCAAGAATGTCTTGAGTCATTTTGCATGTGGAGCATAATGGTGTGCATTCTTGTGTTGTGTGATTCTAATGAGAATCCGTTGTAACGTCGTGTGCCTATGTGAGGTGTGAGCGATGATTACAAACGATTGTGTGCCCATGTGGGGTGTGAGCAATCGGATCGTGTGCCCATGTGGGGTGTGAGCGATCGCGTCGTGTGCCCGTGTGGGGTGTGAGCGATCCATAAACATTGTGTGCCTATGTGAGGTGTGAGCAATGGGTGAACATCGTAGGCCCGACGGGGTGTTACATTGGTAACGAGCGATGGTTCCAATAAGTTCCTGAGTGGACTCGAGATGATTGAGTCGGTACCCCGCATTGCATTTGCATAGAGTCGTGAGTCGGTCTCTATGATTTGCATTTATCATCGTTATAATTGAAGATTGATGAATAAACATGAATATGTATGTTTATGTGAAATGATGAGAATTGTGTAAGTATGCATGATGAATATGCTTAGCTCTATATATATATATATATATATATATATATACATATGATGTATATGAGTGGGTTGTGACGAATTGTGGGAGAATGTAGAATATGTATATTTTTATGCTAAGATATATAATTATATGCATTTATATTATAATTGTGTTTCTCACCCTTCTGCTGTTTTATGATGCTCTATGAGGCATTGCAGAGTAGGTATGCTGGTGGTCCTTTTTGGTGAAGCGTGTCTTCATTCTTTTGGTCGGTCGGCTCTGATATGTAGCACCGGGTAGCTAGGATGATTATGATTCTTTTGTGATACATTTGTACATGTATCGTGTTGATGAATGTTTATATAAACATGAATTATTGTTGGTGGATAACACTTAATGATATATCCATATATGTATATATGTTTGCTGTTATTCAATGTTTAGATTTTCCGCTTTTATTCTAGATATTGAGATGTGGGTGTAAGGACTAAGTTCCTCTGTTGCAAAGTTACCCCACTGTTGCATATCAAATGTTGAGCAGGTGTTGAATGTTTTAATTTCATGTATAATGTGACATACCTCTTTTATACTATGTTTATAATTATACTCTGACGAAATATTTAATATGTGCCTAAATGATTATGTGATTATTTGGGGGTATAGAAAGGGGGTGTTACATTAAGTGGTATCAGAGCCAGAGTTGAGTCAGTTGTGTCTGTCTTGTTGTTGTGTTGGTTGAACTGTTGTTTAACCTTGCTGTCATTTTTGGGAATGATCAGAATATGGCTGGTAGAAACGACAATGCGATGGCTGCTGCTTTGGAAGCAATGGCTAGGGCGGTGCAAGGTTCGCCGAACGTGAATGCTAATGACGAGTTCAGGAAGAATCAACCACCGGTCTTCAAAGGAAGATTTGATCCCGATGGTGCTCAACTTTGGTTGAAAGAGATTGAAAGGATCTTCAGAGTCATGGACTGTGCGGAGGAGAATAAGGTGAGGCTTGGGTCTCACATGCTGAAGAAGCCGACGATTGGTGGGTCGGTATGCGTCGAGTTCTTGAGGTGGATGATGAGGAGATAACTTGGGATTTATTTCGTACCGAGTTCTTGAGGAAGTATTACCCTGAAAGTGTGAAAGGGAAGAAGGAGATGGAGTTCCTTGAACTAAAACAAGGTAGTATGTCCGTGGTGGACTATACTGCTAAGTTTGTGGAGTTGGTTCAATTCCATCCTCACTACGCTGCGATTACTGCTGAGTTCTCAAAGTGTATTAAGTAAGAGAATGGGTTGCGTCCCGAGATTAAACAAGCTGTGGGATATCAAAGGATAAGAAGGTTTATGGATTTGACGGAATGTTGTAGAATCTTCGAGGAAGATAGCAAGGCTCGTTCTACACATTACAAGAGTTTGAATCTTGTGTTGTCTGTGATGGATGGTAAGATGGTTATTGACACTCCAGCGATGGGGTCAGTAACTACTTCTTTGGTTTGTGTGAGTTGTCCTTTGACCATTTATGGTAAAGACTTCGAGATGGATTTAGTGTGTTTGCCGTTGGAAGGTTTGGACGTAATCTTGGGTATGAACTGGTTGCGATTTAATCGAGTTCATATAGATTGCTATCACAAGTTAGTGAGGTTTCCTTCTTTGGAAGATGATGAAGATGAGAGTTTCCTATCCACTAAAGAGTTGAAGAAACTTTTAGCGGACGAAGCTCAATTGTTCGGTTTGTTTGCATCATTGTCGGTGGAGAGTAAAGTTGAGCTCGATGTGTTTCCAGTGGTGTGTGATTTTCCAGAAGTGTTTCCGGAGGATATTACGGATGTACCGCCGGAAAGAGAAGTTGAGTTTTCTATTGATCTAGTTCCGTGTACTAGACCGATTTC
Organism: Lathyrus tuberosus; assembly: GCA_022829125.1. NCBI lineage: Eukaryota > Viridiplantae > Streptophyta > Magnoliopsida > Fabales > Fabaceae > Lathyrus > Lathyrus tuberosus. The sequence continues at coordinate 2,915,053 of JALAZF010000529.1, read as the reverse complement.
AATGGCACCGTATCGTATGTCGGCATCGGAGTTGGTAGAATTGAAGAAGCAATTGAATGACTTGTTGGACAAGAGGTTTGTAAGACCAAGTGTTTCTCCTTGGGGTGCTCCGGTATTGTTGGTAAAGAAGAAGGAAAGGAGTATGCGGTTATGTATTGATTATCGACAATTGAACAAGGTGACAATTAAGAACAAGTATTCGCTTCCAAGGATTGATGATTTGATGGACCAATTGGTTGGTGCGCGTGTTTTTAGCAAGATTGATTTGAGATCGGGATATCACCAGATTCATGTTAAAGAAGAGGATATTCAAAAGACGGCCTTTAGGACACGGTATGGCCGTTACGAATATTCCGTGATGCCATTCGGGATTTCTAATGCGCCGGGTGTGTTTATGGAATACATGAATCGTATTTTTCATGAACAGTTAGATCATTTTGTGGTTGTGTTCATCGATGATATTTTGATTTATTCTAAGTCTCAAGAGGAGCATGAAGGGCATTTGAGGATTGTGTTACAAATTTTGAAAGAGAAACGATTGTATGCTAAGTTGTCGAAATATGAATTTTGGTTGTCGGAAGTAAGTTTTCTTGGACATATTATTTCCGATAGTGGTATTAGTGTTGATCCATCCAAGATTGATGCGGTGATGCAATGGGAGGCTCCTAGATCGGTTACAGAAATTCGAAGCTTTTTAGGCTTGGCGGGTTATTATCGGAGGTTTATTGAGGGATTTTCGAAGTTGGCACTTCCGTTAACGCAATTGACTTGTAAAGGAAAGGTTTTCATTTGGGATATTCAGTGTGAAGAGAGCTTCAATGAGCTAAAAAGAAGGTTGACAACGGCACCGATCTTGATTTTTCCAAATCCGACGGAACCATTTGTTGTGTATTGTGATGCTTCATTGGTTGGTTTAGGTGGTGTTTTGATGCAAGATGGAAAAGTTGTGGCTTATGCTTCAAGACAATTGAGAGTGCATGAAAAGAATTATCCTACACATGACTTGGAGTTAGCGGCCGTGGTGTTTGTTTTGAAAATTTGGAGGCACTATCTTTATGGTGCAAGATTTGAAGTTTTTAGCGATCACAAGAGCTTGAAATATTTATTTAATCAAAAAGAATTGAACATGAGACAAAGAAGGTGGTTAGAGCTTTTGAAGGATTATGATTTTGGTTTGAATTACCATCCGGGTAAGGCAAACGTGGTGGCCGATGCTTTGAGTCTGAAGTCGTTACATATGTCTGCATTGATGATGAGAGAATGGGAACTTTTGGAAGATTTTAGAGACTTGAGTTTGGTTTGTGAAATGACGCCGAGAAGTGTAAGACTTGCTATGCTACATGTTACGAATGATTTTCTTGCAACCGTGTGTGAAAAGCAAAAGTTGGATTTGAAGTTCATTGATTTGATGATGAATGAGAATGAGGATTTCAAGGTTGATAATTTTGGAGTTTTGAGATTCTGTGGTCGTATTTGTATTCCCGATGATGCGGAGTTGAAAAAGATGATATTGGAAGAAGGACACCGAAGTAACTTAAGTATTCATCCGGGAGCGAATAAAATGTATCAAGATTTGAAGAAAATCTTTTGGTGGTCCGGATTAAAGAAGGATGTGGCTCAATTTTTGTATGCGTGCTTAACTTGTCAAAAGTCTAAGGTGGAACATCAAAAGCCTAGTGGATTGATGCAACCGTTGGACATTCCGGAGTGGAAATGGGATAGTATATCGATGGATTTTGTTACGGGGTTGCCGACTACACAAAGAGGTCATAATGCAATTTGGGTAATCATTGATAGGCTTACTAAATCTGCTCATTTCATTCCGATTGATATTAGTTATCCTTTGGAGAGGTTAGCCGAGATTTATATTCTTGCGATTGTGAAGTTACATGGAGTTCCTAAGAGTATTGTATCGGATAGAGATCCTAGATTCACATCGAGGTTTTGGGAGAGTTTACAAAAGGCTTTGGGTTCTAAGCTAAGATTGAGTTCGGCTTATCATCCGCAAACTGATGGTCAAACCGAGAGGACAATTCAATCGTTGGAAGATTTATTGCGTGCTTGTGTGCTTGAGCAAGGTGGTGCTTGGGATAGTTATTTGGCGTTGATTGAGTTCACCTACAATAACAGTTTTCATTCAAGTATAGGTATGGCACCATTTGAGGCTTTGTATGGTCGGAGATATCGAACACCTTTGTGTTGGCACGAAACCGGTGAGAGGACGGTAGTTGGACCGGAGATGGTACAACAAACGACGGAGAAAGTGAAGTTTATCCGTGAGAAGATGAAAGCTTCTCAAAGTAGACAAAAAAGCTATCATGACAAGAGAAGAAAAGATCTTGAGTTTCAAGAAGGCGACCATGTGTTTTTGAGAGTTACGCCGGTTACAGTTGTGGGTCGTGCTTTGAAGTCGAAGAAGTTGACTTCTCGTTTTATTGGTCCGTATCAGATTTCTGCACGAGTTGGTGTTGTGGCTTACCGTGTGGCGTTGCCTCCGAATCTTTCAAATTTGCATGATGTATTCCATGTTTCGCAACTTCAGAAGTATGTTCCGGATCTGTCACATGTTATTCCTATGGACGAGGTTGAAGTGAGAGATAACCTTACGGTTGAAGCTTTACCGATTAGGATTTTGGACCGTGAAGTTAAGAAGCTAAGAGGCAAGGATATTGCGCTTGTGAAGGTAGCGTGGGGAGGCGCTGCGGAAGGCAATATGACTTGGGAACTAGAGAGTAGGATGCGGGAGTCGTATTCGGAGTTGTTTGAATCAGGTAATATTTTCGAGGACGAAAATTTCTAAAGTGGGGGAGAGTTGTAACGCCCCGATTTTGATTATTCCCATTTTGTTGAGTCTTTTATTTAAATTGTGTGATAATTTATTTTATTTGTGAAATTGGTGTGTTAATATGTTATGTTGACATGTTATGTTATTTTACCGTTTTGAGAGTTTTCGGGGAAAATTAGAATGGAGGGTATTTTAGACATTTCTCAATTAAATGATAAGTTAGAAAATTTAGTGGAAATATAATTGTGTGAGAAAATGAATTTTAATTTGAATTGGTGTAAAAAGAAAATAGAAAAGAAAAAGAGATAAGAAGAGGAAATATGAGAGAAAGGGATAGAAAGGAAAAATAGAGAGAAAAAGGAGAGAAAGAAAGAGGAAGAGGAGAAAAGAGAAGGAGAAGAGGAAAATCAAGAAAATCAACTTCTAGGAATCGATTTAATCGGGTAAGGGTTTGAAACTCGATTATTCTATACATGTGTGTGATTATGTATGATTGTTGTGGTTGAAAAATTGTGTTTGGTAGAGTTTTGAGTTATATGTGAGTTTTAGGTCGATTTGTGGAATCGGTGTTTTTAACGGTTAAAAATCGATAAAGATGTGTTTAGAATGATCTCTATATGTGTATGATCCATAACTATGCTTGGTTTTGCTGTTGGGAATGATCAAAGGTGGAAAAATGAGAAATGGGGGTTTTTGATAAAGAAGCCACGCTGCTGGGCATGGCTGTCTGGTGTGAATCGCCGGGCGAAATGTCCAGAGCATCGGGCGACGCGTGATTTTGGCCCCTGCGTCGCCGGGCGAAATTGAGAGGCGAGAGGGTGTCATGCTACTGGTTTTGTTCACGTTTTTGGGGTTTTCCTTCGCCCCTGCTTCGCCGGGCGAAGTGAAGGTGAAATTGAAGTTTCGTCGGGCGAAATGTTCCCGTCGCCGGGCGCTTTCGTTTTTATTTAGCGATTTTCTTTTCTTGTAAATTTCATAACTCTCGGACCGTAATTCCGATTTAAGCATTATTTATATCGTTGGAAAGCTTATAAAATGTTCTTGCTTGTAATGATGATTTTGAGATTGTTGGCCAATTAAATATGTCGGAAAGTCGGGAATAGTGTTATTTAGCGACTTTTACCATTTTGAATGTGTGTTTGGATGTGAATCATACAATAGTGCATTGATGTGAATGTATATAGATTGTATGTGATAGTATGAGATGAATGCATGAATATATTGTGAATATGTATGCATTTCAAGAATGTATTGAGTCATTTTGCATGTGGAGCATAATGGTGTGCATTCTTGTGTTGTGTGATTCTAATGAGAATCCGTTGTAACGTCGTGTGCCTATGTGAGGTGTGAGCGATGATTACAAACGATTGTGTGCCCATGTGGGGTGTGAGCAATCGGATCGTGTGCCCGTGTGGGGTGTGAGCGATCGGGTCGTGTGCCCGTGTGGGGTGTGAGCGATCTATAAACATTGTGGGCCTATGTGAGGTGTGAGCAATGGGTGAACATCGTAGGCCCGACGGGGAGTTACATTGGTAACGAGCGATGGTTCCTGTAACACCCCAATTCCCATCGCGAATAAGTAATACATAAATAAAATCAGAGTAACTAAAAATTTATTTTTCCGACAGAAACAAGGATGTCACATTTAAATAAACAAAACATCATCCCTGCTAATAAATTTGATACATAGCATAAAATAGAATACCCTCAAAGGGGAAACTTTTTCCATATATGACCGACTTGTTTTACAAAATAAATCTTTTTAGAACATCCACTAAATACACAAAAGTACTACAAAATACATTCCACAAATATATACGTATATATAATCGTTCCCCGACTCCCGTGCTACGTATCAGAGCAGACACCAAGACCAACAACAGAACGGAGGACTAATCTTCACAAAAGACCTCCAGCAACTCTAATCTGCAATGCCTCATAGAGCATTATAAAACAGCAGAAGGGTGAGAAATAACAACTAAATCAAGATTGCATAATAATATGCAAGCACACATTCAAACACATGAATAACTCATCTCACCCCTACCATCACATACTAACACATATAGCATGTCACAAATACAAAACCTATCACACATAATCCCACCACGATTATGACATATGGAACCACACCACCACATCACCACAAAATATAGCATATATCAATTATACCGACATAATCACATATTCACACATAAAGCATATGTTTATACACAAAACAAATCATTCATAATTCAATGCATTTAACACGAATGCACAACAATTCACAAATGCTATCACAAGCTCAATCACACAATTACTCCATTCCCAATTGCATATTAATCATGCCCAATACATTTATCACAAATGCATATCACAATGTCTCACACATACTTAATTAAATCATGATTTTCCACATATAACCAATGCAATCATAATTCATGCAGATGCAAAGAGACCGACACAACGACTCTCTATGAAAATGCATATGCGGTACCGACTCCATCATATCTCAATACTAGTTCACTCAGGAACTCTGCTGGAACCATCGCTCGTTACATCATTGTAACTCCCCGTCGGGCATACGATGTTCACCCACCGCTCACACCTTCACCGAGAGAGGCTCACGGTATTTATGGATCGCTCACACCTCCACCGAGAGAGGCTCACGACCCGATCGCTCACACCTCCACCAAGAGAGGCTCACGATCGTCTATAATCATCGGTCACACCCCACACGCGGGCACACGATGTTATAGCTGATTCCCCACCGGAACCGCCGTCCCACAGGACGCAACAACAATGCATATCACAATGATTCCCCACCGGAACCGCCGTCACACAGGACGCAACAACAATGCATATCATGATGCTTGACATACAAGAACTCATGACAACCAATGCATTTTCACACATATATGCAACCATAATCATGCATATATTTCAACTCATCAATTCCATACATTCACAATTCAACCATATGAATCAATCAACCTCATCACACTCATGCATTGCAAATCAATTCAAACAATGCATTTCAAACCATAAAGGCCACCACACAACATACATTGAATTTCACATAAACAATGCATTTCATCACAAGCCATAAACTACCACAATCATATCATCACAACATACATTGATATTCAATCAAACAATGTATTTCACCACACAACAACATCATTAATCACGCATCGAAGTCTAATCCAAAACAATGCACATACTTGCCATAAGGCCACAAACCATCATCACAACATTTCATCATGTATATGCACACCATATAACAGCACACAAGCTACACGTTACATATCAAAAGCATATAGCATGATAATACATCAATCGCACACATTGTACGCGATAAAAACCGACAGCCCGACTATTTCCCAAAAACACGAATTAATTAAATCATATTTTACTCTCCAAACCATTTTTAATAGAAATAGCTTTTCGTTAGCTTTCCAACGCTTCAAACTGGGGTCAAAACGGACTTACGGTTCAAAAGTTATGAAGAAAACAAAATCGGACATTTTGGAAAATTCTGCAATCAGAGGTCGACGCATAGAATCATGGGTCGACGCATAAACCTGCAGTTTTCGCCCGGGTCAGCGCATAGCTTTACGAGTCGACGCACAGATGCAGGGGTTAGCGCACGAAGTGCAGTTTTTGCTAAAAACTCAGTTTTCGATCGTTAAATGACTTCCAGAACTCCGATTTCGATTCCGTAAAAAGCTGCGATCTCAGAATTTGAAATACTACAATATTTTCACCATTAAAAAGACATCCTACACATTTTCCATTTTTGAAATATTTTAAAACACCATTTTATCAATACATTCACACTCAAAACCTCAATCAACACCCATGGAAACATACCAACAAGTTTACCCGAGTAAATCATATCATCACTCGACTATACTACGCAATTTATTCCCCATTCCAACCGTGAAAACACAGATTTCTCACCAGTTCATCATTATTGCCCTAACTCCCACAAACTATGTAACTCACTCCAAAACTCTCTAAATCATACCAACGAGTATTCCCGATTAAACCCAAACATTACTCGGCTATTCTAAACAGTCTATTCCAAATTCTAACCGTTAAAACATCGATTCTACACATTTGTTCTTCAATCCAACCAATAAGAAAAATATATATTTCAACCAAACAAAACACAAACAGCACATACATATACATATACAATCGAAATATAATCGAAACTTCTCACCCTTACCCGATTAATCGAAGATCAAGCTTTGTTTTGATGATTTTCTCTTCTTCCCCTTCTTCTCTCTTTTCCCACGTTTCCTTCTCTTCTTTCTCTCTGTTTTCTTCTTCTTCTTTTCTAACTTTCCCTTTTCTCTCTCTTTCTAACCAATATATATATATAATACTTATTATATAATATAAATCCAATAGGGTTAAATATCTCCAATTGATATTTTGTCTTCTAATGCCAATTGATCAATTATTAGAGTTACCTTAAAATACTCTCTATCTCTCAAACCTCTATTTATAAAAATATCTAATCCCTCAAAATGACCATTTTACCCCTCAGCTCAAATATCTCCCAAACGCTCTCAAAATGCGATACAACATAACCATACCGATGAAATATATTTCGGGAAATAAAAGTTGAAAAGAAATTATAATTTATTGCAAATATTTACCTATCATAGAAATTAACTAATTAACTCAATTAGCAGGTAAATTACAATAAATTCACACATTTCACAAAATTCACATAAATGAAATAAATAAATGCAATTAAACAAATTGGGGCGTTACAGTTCCAATAAGTTCCTGAGTGGACTTGAGATGATTGAGTCGGTACCGCATTGCATTTGCATAGAGTCGTGAGTCGGTCTCTATGATTTGCATTTATCATCTTTATAATTGAGGATGGATGAATAAACATGAATATGTATGTTTATGTGAAATGATGAGAATTGTGTAAGTATGCATGATGAATATGCTTAGCTCTATATATATATATATATATATATATATATATATATATATATATATATATACATATGATGTATATGAGTGGGTTGTGACGAATTGTGGGAGAATGTAGAATGTGTATATTTTTATGCTAAGATATATAATTATATGCATTTATATTATAATTGTGTTTCTCACCCTTCTGTTGTTTTATGATGCTCTATGAGGCATTGCAGAGTAGGTATGTTGGTGGTCCTTTTTGGTGAAGCGTGTCTTCATTCTTTTGGTCGGTCGACTCTGATATGTAGCACCGGGTAGCTAGGATGATTATGATTCTTTTGTGATACATTTGTACATGTATCTTGTTGATGAATGTTTATATAAACATGAATTATTGTTGGTGGATAACACTTGATGATATATCCATATATGTATATATGTTTGATGTTATTCAATGTTTAGATTTTCCGTTTTTATTCTAGATATTGAGATGTGGGTGTAAGGACTAAGTTCCTCTGTTGCAAAGTTACCCCACTGTTGCATATCAAATGTTGAGCAGGTGTTGAATGTTTTAATTTCATGTATAATGTGACATACCTCTTTTATACTATGTTTATAATTATACTCTGACGAAATATTTAATATGTGCCTAAATGATTATGTGATTATTTGGGGGTATAGAAAGGGGGTGTTACACTTGGGGCCTAAGTTGTTCAATTCTTAATTATCATAATCAACATCTTCTCTTGAAATCTTCGTGGGGTTCCTCTTTGAACTTGAACCCAATAGCTTTGAAGGAACAAACATATTGACCTTGAATGAGTAATTGGTATTCTTCTTGTATTTGTTATCCCTTACCTTGAATCTGAGTGATTTATCATTTATCTCAACCCTTAAACCATGGGTTGGTTTGTCCACCACAACTTTCACAAAACCTTCATCTCTTACAGTTATTCTTTCTTCTTTACTATCACCAAACCTAACGTCATCCACGTCCCTACTACTATCATCATTGCTAGTGATGTCAAAATGGGCTACCCGGCCCTAGTGGGCTCGGGCTTTTTAGGGTTGGGCCAAAAAAGCCTATCTACTACGGGCTCAAAAATTACTACTCGAACTCGGTCCTAGATGGGCTTTGGGCTACCCGGCCCTAAACGAGCTTTTTTCAATAAAAAATTAAAATAAAACTGTCATAATATTTATTATAAATAAAATTAAATATTATATTATTTTAAACATAATATATTTTTAAGTACTATATTATCTTTTATAAATACTATAATGTGTTTTTAAATATAATACATGTCTAAATTGTATAAAATAATACTCGAATATTTAACACCAAAGAAACGAATAGAATACGAGAAAAGAGTGCTAATTATATTAATGTATAATATTTAAAAGAGAAAGATTAAATAGAATAAAGATAAAATTTATTGAGGTGAAAAAAATTAATATGTTATTTTGGAGTAAGACAATATAAGTATTAATATAATTTTTTAAAATTTATAGGGATATGGGCATAATGGGCTACCCACGACCCATATGGGATAGCCCTAATGGGTAACGGGCTTTTTAGGACTGGGCTAAAAAAATCCCTGAAAATATGAACTCTAATTTTAAGGCCCAAGCCCTATAATTTTTCTGATCTAGCGGGCCGGCCTATGTGGCACCTCTAATCATTGCTACTATCATAACTTCCTCAACTTAAATGACAAACATTAGTTGTCAAAATGGGTGACAAACATTAGTTGTCAAAATGGGCCGACCCATTTTGACAACTCTAATCATTGCTACTATCATAACTTCCTCAACTTAAATGACAAACATTAGGTGTAGAAACCTTGGTTACCATGCCTTCAACATGATGTTCAACCCATATCTGACCATCCACATTATTAGCAAGGTTGTGGGTGGCAATTTCTTCATCTTATTTGTCATCAATGAAGTAAAAATAACCTTCGTCAAGTCTTATAACTTTTCTCCACAATCTAAATCAGTGTTTTAAAAACCGGACCGGTCATCAAACCGGTGAGGGTACTGGGTCACTGGTTCATCGGTCGAACCACTGGGTCATTGGTCGAACCGCATGACCAAACCAGATTAAACCGGATTAAACCGGATAACTCGGTTGAATAAACCTGTCATTATAATAGGTATAAAACCGGTAAAACCGGTCGAACCGGATGATTCAGTATCTAAAAAATATAACTATCACTTAAATTTTTTGAAAATATCATATCATAAATTTACAGATTCATAATTTAAATTCAAATTTTAAAAGAGTCTAATTGTAAATTTTAAACAGAGTCTAAATTAAACAGAGTCTAATTTAAATTCATAGTTTTAATGTTAATAGAAAATCAATTTTAATGTTAATACTTAAAACAATACAAATATTAACATTATTCTAAATAATAAATTTTCCAAGTCTATATATATATAATGGAAATCAGTTAAGTCTAAAATTATATTATATTTAGTTTCTTAATATGTGTTTTTAAATTTCTATACAAATATTTGTATGATGGTTTTTCAATCAATATAAATACAAAATAGTAAAAATAGTTTTGTGGATATTACGAAACTTAATTTGTGTATCACTTGAATCAAATGAGTGATCACTATTATTCTTGGAGAAAAGTTCCTATGTATTTGAGTAAAAAAAATAAAAAAAAAAAATTAAAAAATTAAAATTAAAAAAAAAAAAAAACAAATAAGCAGTTGAACCGGCGGTTTTCAAAAACCGCCGGTTTTTTCCGGTTTCCACCGATTCAAAGGCATGGCCGATCCAGCAATCGAACCCGGCCGGTTCCCGGTCCGACCGGCCGGTCCGGTCCGGTTTTTAAAACATTGATCTAAATCCATCATAACCTCAATCACTAACTATGCTAACAGACTCAAAGTAACTCCACATATCATAATCTTGGCCATTTACAATGATTTTATTCTCACCCCTATAAAACATTAATTTGTCATGCACAAATTTAACCCCATAATAAAATATGACATTGAATAGACCTATTTCTACAGTCATACACATAACCAACTGTTAAAAAACTTAACCTACACAAAGTAAACTCATATAACTAATGAAGACCTAATTTCTGACATATCCATTTAAAACAAAATAAAGAGACAACACAAACTTTGTTACTATCAACACAATGTATTAATATTGAAATGTTAAGGATGAAATTTTAATTTTCTTTTACATGCAGTCTTTTAAAGGTCACTCATATAGTAGGAGAAAAATATCTATCAACCTTACTTTTTTATAATGTATTAATATAAAAATAAATAAATAAATTGTTGATCGTTGTAAATCAACAATATATATATATATATATATATATATATATATATATATATTGACAAATAGTTAGCCTTTAAAAAGAAAAATTGTAGAGCAATATACAATAAAAGTAAAACAGAATACATAAGTTAAATTCATGTTTTATTCTTAACATATTAAGTTGTTTAAAAATTTAATGTAAGTAATATATTTTTTAAAAGTACAAATCTCAATTGGGACACATAGGACACATAACATATGAAAATTGTGAACATCTCAAATGAGAAACATAACATATACCTATGGAATTATATTTAAAGTACATTAACATTAGTTTATCATACATTACATTATTATTCTATCTGCCTACAAGAAAAATGACATATTATACAACTATAAAGTTAAAGCCAAACCAAACTTATGGCTAACTTCTTTTATTTTACTAATCAAATCTTTTTGTTTAATGTTATCATTCTTCTTCACTTTGGGTTGAAACAATGACAAAATCCTATTCTCCAAACTTTGTACTGTATATTTAACATGTTTGTTGTCAACCATAACATCATCACTTTCAACAGACAAAATATAATTCTTCAAATAAACCTTATAGATTGGTATAACACCTTCCACCAAATGTTTGCATACACTTTTCCTCAACACCTCATCAGAGATTATCCAATTACATTGCTTCTTGTACTTTTCATCAAAAGCTAGACTAAAAGCACTTATTCTCTTAACCAAATCTTCACAACTCATAGAGGTTGAAACTACAAGAATATTTTGAAGATTTCCCCAACTATTCCTCAAATAAAGTGCTGCATAGTACTCTTTGTATTGTTCATGTGCACTTAACCAAGAATCTCCCATCATATTTCCAACTAAAGTACCTCTTAAATTATAGAAATGACAATGATTATTCATCATAAAAATATATGACAAATTGATATCTTCATACACTTTTGACCAATCATCTAAATTAACTGCAACTTCCTTAATTATACTATATATTTGATTGAAAACTATACCCTCATCATATAGTTCATTTCTCCAACTAAAGTATATTTCCAAAACCTTATTCATATGTGGATTATAATCATCACTAAGAAGCTTATCACAATAATCAGTAACAAAACTTACCAACTTAGGAACACTTCCATCTGCAGGAGGACAAGTTGGTCTTTGCAACTTTACTTGTTGAGGAAGCTGCCAAAATATTTCATTAACACCATTCACAACTCTTGTAATAAGATCTTTTGTCACAATTCTAATTTCTTCACAAGCTTCTCCTCTAAAAAGTTGGTTAAATTTTAGTCTTAAACCATTCAAGACTTTAAACATTGACAACAGATTCAGCAACTTGAAAGGGTCATTTTTTCTATAAGTAACCGTCTTTCCGAATTTGATAAATGAAAGGATTCCTGACTCAATAGCAATTTTTGCAAAACAACTCATCCATGCTTTTGAACCAATTTTCTCAAATACAATAGTACAAAGCTTGTATTCAACCTCAAGAAGTTTCTGAACAACCAACTCCAAATGTTTTCCCCATTTGTCTATGCAATTCTCCATTCCATGCGCAACCTCAAACTCGGTTGTCGAAAATTCAAGATAGCTCAAATCCAAAGTCTTCAAACTTCTCCGCGCATTTGTTCCACGGACTTCAACATACATAGCTTGACACTTGTCTAGCCTATTATTTGCATTTAATCTCTCTGCGATAACTTGTAACTTCTTTGTTAAAGAACTTGAAAATTCCATACCTTGGTTTGCAACGTTGTTTTGCTGATCAATGTGTGATGCCAATGAAACCAAAGGAAGAGGCATAGAGTTTGCTATTAGAAGTTTGTGAAAAGCGATCTCTAGTTTGTCAAGGGCAGTGCCAAGACTTCCTCCATCGAAGTGCGCGCTGTTCTCTATGGTCTGCAATTCTTGCAATATTCTCAAGGATTTGTTAAGATTCAATAGGTAAGAGTCATTGGTACTAACTGTTTTGTCTTGTAAGAACTCAAAAACACTCTTCAACCAACCTGATGCTAACTTACAATTATCAGTGAGAAGCTTCAATGCTTCTTCAAGCTTCTTTGTGTTTGAGACATATGTGAATAAATCGTAACTCGGATCTGTCGAAAGAGAATGTTTCAACTGAGTAACACATTCAAAGACCTTGTGAACTGCTGAAACTGAACATAGAACACTGTCTATACCATGTTCAACATCAGAACAGGGAAGATTTTGAATTGAGATTAGTTTAAGTGAAGCTTGCATGGATAAAAATCTTTGATCAAGAAGCTCCAATCTTGAACTAGACTCATCTAATGCAGAAGAAATAGCTTTGGATGTTTGTAAGCTAGAAGTTAAGAACTTTGTGGCAGCTTCAATGTTTTCTTTGTTTTCCATATTTAAGATTGGAAAATGAAGTGTTTGTTTTTGAAAATGATTACTAGTTTGGATTTTGAGACTTTATTGAGAAATGATTAGATTTGAACATGATGTTTTTGTTGGTTTCTTGTTAATCAAATCATCTACTTTCTTTCAACAAATGAAGTAAAAGGAAAAGAGGAGTTAACTTCACTTGCAAAAGAAACATGTCAGAAACTCAACCAACAAGCAGTAGAACTTCCTTGAATTGGGGTTTTGTATGTTAATTTATTTATCCATTCTTTTGTCCTGGCTTTCTTGTTTGGTTTGAAATTAAAGACATGATAAGCTTGCTTTAATTACCTCAACAATCACCCAACCAAATGCATCACATTTTCTCATTAATGTTATATTTTATTGGGGTACTTTCATGAGGAATTTCAAAGGGAAAGTTGGCAGGAAAATAACAGCATAGAATAATTAAAAGTTGTTCATTAGTTTTACTGCAAAAGTCATCCTTATTTATTGGGGTACTTCGCGAGGAATTTCAAAGGGACAGTTGGCAGGAAAATAACGACTTTGAATAATTAAAAGTTGTTCATTAGTTTACTGCAAAAGTCATCCTTCCGTTTCCCACAATGAAATGAAAGTAAAGAAATGGTGATTTGTATATATATTTTTACTACCGAACTGCTTCCAAAGACTTTTACAGCTTGTTTATCATTAACTTGTTTAAAATTTGGTCATATCCACAGGATTATCTTCATTCCCTATAAAACAATTTCAGGAAGAAAAATTTTTGAAACGCACGATGAAAAAGCAAGGAATACTTGTATGTTCTAATGTTTTTTTAACACTGATTGATTTATTTTTCTTAGAAATGAGCTCTGAAGGTGAAAACTGAAAAGGAACCATAAAAAATGTTTATAATACTAATCATTCACACAATAACTAACATCATTATTACGGTTCATTATCCAACCAAGGACGTTAGAACATAGAAACAACCAGAACAAATAGTCATCTATTTGAGATTATGATATCAATTTACGGCGTCCAATCCAATCCCATGTGTAGAAAAATAAAATATAGGCAGTGAGGATTTTTGTTGAGTAAATATCCAAGGAAAAGAATACAAACAAAAATGGAATTTGAAAGAGAAAAATTAATACTAATGAGTTGGCTGCCACCAAAAGCCACGAGAATTTGAAGCAAAATAATAACACCAAGCTTTAAGTTATAGCTGCCACCCAAATCTACACAAGTTGTTGACAAGACATACAAGCCGAGAAGACGCATGAGAGAAAATTGGGGCAATTGCTTCTATTAAGCGGATCCCTTCTGTTTCAAAGTGATTTTATCCCCAAGACTCAGAGCAATTCCCTGAGTTTTACTTCTTATTCTGATGTATCCACTCAATTTACCATCTCCTTGCTTTTCAATGCTCACATTCACTAATGCATCTTCACCAAAAACACTCTTGGCATAAAGGTTTGCAGCTAGGAAACCACACTCTCCTTCCAATGCAGACCTGAAATAGAGACAGCAAAAACCAAATTAATCAAATTGCCCAGATCCCCCTGCCATATCAAGATATGGCAATTGCATGAAATGTAGAAATATTAATGACTCCAACAATTGTTATAACACATTTTTCAGGCAAGTTTTTTAACTGAAAAAGGTTTTTGCTTCAAAAAAACAGATTCCTGAAATGTATGCAAGTTAAAGAAACTCACGGCGGAGTTAGGCACTTCATATTTGTAGACTTGATAATGTGGCCCAGAAACTCCCTCTCATCTTGTAATACTGTATTTACAGCAACCTATAACATAACGTAAAGTCAGTAAAATAATCATATATACAACATCTAGTTAATGCAGCAACACATGTTCAGAGATATATCCCTATCAAATTCATGCTCCTTGATGATGGGCAATTTTAGCATTACCTGTATTACAACTATATACTTCTAATCTAATAGAATAACATTTATGATGTGAGTTTGACCCTAGTCTAATCAGGAAACTGATTGAAGTGAGGAAGAGTAACTCTAATCTATGGTCCAATAATTTTTTTGATGAATTGCATATCTCTGATTCTGGTAAGGCCATAAACAGTTTCCCGTTTGCATCAAGACAGGCCCAAATTGTGTCAATGCAACAGTAAAGAGAAACCTGCCCATTTTTAGCTTCCTTCTGGCAACAAACTTTAAGAGCATATCCTGAAACTTCATGTGAATTCATTACAGAGGCCTAGGGGTGATTTTCCTCCTCCATTTAGGAAGATTATGAGCAGCTAGTATATTTTGCATGTACAAATATACATTTAACAAAAAATATCTGATATTCTAACACACTAATGTACCTAGCCAAAAAGCATCAGGGTATCTAATTAAAAAATATATATCAACATCAATAAGCCTGTCAGATTGACCCAAACAGAAGCATCACACATTATAACAAATATAGTAAACGAAAGACATATACAAGAGTCGGTATCTGATTCCTAACTCAATGAAATGCAAACACCACAGAGATCTACCTCTCTATTCACACTCAAATAGAGATGTAGAGAAGTAGGAGCAGCAGCATATAAATTACCTCATTTATTTTTATCGTCTCTTGGGATAAATCACATTTACAGGAAACACACATCACAGATGTCAATTTACTCAACACAGACAAAAAATGTATAGACTCGGCATGTTACTTTTTGGGTTCATTGACAGGATAGAAGATACACCAACTTCAATGTGAAAATAGAATTATATCAACGATTCATCAAAGCATATATTGCAGACATAATGATGTCATGAATAATATCAAACAACATAACTATAAGAGCAGATATTTAAAATTTAATAATAACACAAGGGGCAACAGCCCAATAATAGAGATTACGAATCATGAATCCTAACTACCTAAAAGTTGTTTATCACACTGTTTTTAAAAAATGAAAAGAGGGGTGAGCAATAAAAGGTAAAACCATAATTGTTTTAAACCATTGGTTTTGAAAAAACACCAAATGAGAGAAAGAGGAGAGAGATTTACCTTGTTTTCCCACTCAAACTCAGCCCACATAGTTCTAAAGGCCACATCAGCACAAGATGCGGGAGCAATATAGTCCATGATATCAATATGGATATCATTAAGAACAATAACTGTTCTCTCAAGAACATTTGATGATGTTTCATAAACTATGTTACCGAATATAACTCCAGTTTCAGTTGAAGAAACCTTGATGTTGGCTTTAATTTGTTTGCTTGATTCTGGAGCCAGAGTATAGTTTTGAGGACGCTCAACAAGTTTGAGATCACCCATAGTTGCTAACTCCAAACATAAATTCTGGAGAGTTTCCTTGGTTCGGTTGATGACAGTAACATCTAGGACAATGTCATAATGATGAACTGTGACATATGCTTCAGCATAAACAGGATCACTGAATCCAGTGAGCTGAAGAATGCGGTTGAGTTTATTTGCATCATCTGCATCCTTTGTAAACTCTCCAGTAGCACGTTTGAGATCATCCTGAACCTCATCTTCCAGCTCAAGTTGGCTCATGCCCTGAAGAAATTGAACATTTGAAGAAAAACCAGATGAGCAGGTGGACCGAGCACATAACTGAATCAGAAATCATTAACAGAAACTACAACCAACAGAAAGAAAGCCTAACTCAATAGACTACTTGACAATATTGGTATAAATGCAACAACATAAAAGGTTCAATCATTAGCAATGATGAAAACGTCAAGGAATCTAATGAAACAATGATTCAACTATACCATTCTTACAACAAAACAAAACAAAAAAGAGAAAATAAATACAGCCAATCATACCTTTCTGCTCTTCAAATGGTAGAAATCAATAAGGTCATCAGGCTGTGCATTAGAAATTTGAGCCTTTGCTTTAATCTCCTCTGTCTCACGGCGCTGCTTATCAGCAAGCATTTTCACAAAGCTCTGCCTGCAAGATTGCAGCCATATCTTCCTTATCTCATCACCAGTATTGCATAGCAATCTCATGCAAAGGACAATCCTGTCATGAGAATCATTATCAATTGGATGTGGAAGAACTGAAGACTGACCAAGCTGCAGCATTGAGACTGTGATCAACAAGGTCTGTGAAGTTGCCTTGTTAACTTCAACTTTTGAGGTCTGGACCTCTTCCAACCTTAGGATAAGCTTTGTCAGTGTACATGCGACAACTGCCCCAAGGAAGAAATCACCTGAAAGAATTAGAGATCTCAAGTTCCCAATAGAAGACAGCGAGCCTTGAACAAGGGTAGGCGGTGACATGGCAGTCTCAAGAGCGGCACTCTGGGTAGCATAGGTCCCATCTGCGAGAATTGCAGGCCTCCTAGAAGACACAGTGGTGGAGTTCACCTGCTGCACAGCTTTCGATGTCTCCTGACCTTCTCCATCCTCGGAGATGGTGTAAAAGGGGAGGTCACCAAGACACTGTTTAATGGTTGCAATTCCACTCTCAACCTCCGAAAGAGACAAACAATACTCCCCAATTATCCACAGAGCACAGGAACAAACCCTCGCAGCACGGATTTGATAGAAAGTGTCCAAAAGCCTAGTGATTATAGAAACACGCAACTTCGGGTTAGTCTCAATAATCTCCCTCACGAAAACAACGACATCCATAGCAGAAGCAACATTGGTATCCCCCAAGAAATCCATCAACAGATGCACAACAGTGCTAGCCACCTCCGGAAACTTAATAGCACAAGTATGAATAGCCTGCACCAACATCTGCCTATACTCTCCGTTCTTCTCTTGCTCCCCATTCTGTGTTTTCACAACTTCCTTCTTAAGCATCATAACAACCTGATCAATGTTCTTAGGAGTTATAAGCTCAAGAGCAATATCAATAGTCTTCCTCCTAATGTCATGATTAGGAGTCACAAGCGCCCTAAGCACATCCATAACCATATCAACCATAATTTCCCTATTGGAACTCTTAAGCTCATTAAGACGATCAAGCACAATAAGTTTCACATTGTTATCACTCTGAGAAAGCAATAACTGACAATAAGTACTAGCAGCAGCTTTAATTGCAGTAGGTGCAGAACTAAGTGAAACAAGTGTACCAGCACATTCATAAACAACAGCAGTAGAATTTGCACTCAACAAAGATATAATAATCTTGATATATTTTCCCTTTTCAGCCTTATTATTCCTACAAACCTTCTTAATCAATTCCAAAACAATCATCTGAAGCTGTTCACCCCAATCAATAATCCTATCTATATTCGAAAAAAGATAATTGACAGCACGATCCTGAGAACAAGAAAACAGCATAAGAAAAGCATTACGCTTACTGGATGGATCCTGTTCAGATGCGAGAAACTTCTCAACGATCTCCGGCGCACTGTCAAGTAACTGCTCCCCCTGAGGAAGTTTGTAAACAGACATAACAGCAAGAACAGCATTCCGGCGAACAAAAGGATGACGGTGCTCGAGATTTGACAGAATCGAAGGGATCAACGGTTCAACGATCTCGGATTCATTGATACGGCAAAGGAACCGAAGAGTAACACCGCGAATGAATTCGTTAGGGGATTGAAGGTTGTTACGGAGATTCTGACAAATGAGGATCATCTCAGGGAGAACCTTACCGCGCGAATCGGTTTTGTCGGTGATTTCAAGATACAGAAGGAGGAGTTTCTGAACGGTGTGATCATCGCAAGTGAGAACGTAACGGATGACGGTGATGAAGAGCTGAGGAATGGTTTCACCGTTGAGGAGAAGCATGATTGCTTTCTTCAGTGCTTCGATCTTCGATGCGACGTCGTTTCCTTCAAGAGCTTCTTTGATCTCGGTTGCTAGCGCCGGTGTGCCTTTGTCGAAATGCACTACCAGACTGCATGATTTCTCCATTGTTAGGGTTTCAGATCTGATCCGAACTCACGCAAATTGAAATTGCAGAAAACTATAGAGAAAGAGTGTGAATTGTTGGGAGAGAGAAAGAGAGTTTCAGATGCAGATCTCAGTGTGGAGTATGAAGATGGAAGAAACAAATGATTTCAGATTTAAGACACTCATCGAAATCGGATCGCTACTTTTTTTTTTCCTTCCTATTTTAAATTGGGCTTTTTGGTAGAAGCCCGGTATTACTTTTGTGTGGGCTACCTATTTACTTTGTAAAGGAGGCAAGGATTATACCTAGCACCCCTCATATTATATTTGGAACCTATGGATTATACCTAGCACCCCTCATATTATATTTGGGACCTCTACGTAGTTTTAAAATACTAATAACGCATCTCTCATAATTTATATCTTCCCACTTTTATACTTTTTTTAAAATATTTACTCTCAAAATGTCAGATAAAAATCTGATAGTTATAACCAAGGATAGGAGTAGGTTGGGTCGAATTAAATTTTGTCAAACCTAAGTCTAAGTTTAGCATGTAGTCTGTCATAAAACTCATTCATGTATTTTTAAGGAAATTTCATATTAAAGAGTATGAAATCTTTGAAGAAGGAAGTGGGACGCAGCTGGATTTATTTGTAGTACATAGTTTGATCATTCCCTCAGTAGAATATCTTTTTCCTATAAATACATCATTACGGGTCAATATAAGTTCACCCGATTCATATACATATTTAACTCCTGATTTATCCAACAAATCTCCACTAACAAGTTCCTATTCATGTGGGGGACATAAAGCACATTAACAAGTGTTACTTTTTTTCCGGGAGTGAAGTTGAGTTCGACAGATTCGGTTCCAACAACTTTAGATCGTACTTCATTTTCCATTTATACTTCTTGTCAATCATTTGCCTCGTAATAGGTTTTAAAAGCAACCTTGTCATAAGAAACATGCACTATAGCACATGTGTCATACCACCATCCTTGCACTTTGCCTTTGATTGCCATTATTTCATTTACCGCATCGATTATGTCATCATTTGCATGAACTGCATTGATCTCATTTTTTAACTTGTTGTGTCTACAATCTCGAGCACGGTGTTCGGGTTTTCCACGTACAAAACAACCGCCTTTCAGACCTTTTGGACCGCTAGAATTTTTTAACTTGTTTTGTTCCTTTTTAAGTCCAAGGTTAATCTTCATGTCATCATGTTTCTTTTTCATTTTGGCGGTCACAGCATTGGCTTTCGAAAGACCAACAGATTCTGATTTCTCCCTTTTCTTCGATTCATTCTCGATCCGAAGGTGTTTCTCGATTTTCTCTAAAGAGAAGTCCTCAAAACTGTGCAACAATTTCTTTCTATAGCCTTTCCACGAAGGAGGTAATTTTGCAATGGTTGCATCAACTTGAAAGGTCTCAAAAATGTCTATTTTCACAACTTTTATTTTATACACTAGAACCTGCAACTCGTGCACTTAGGGAAGAATATGCTTGGAATCTAGAAATTTAAAATCAAAGTATTTAGAAATTAAAAACTTCTTTGTACAAGAAGTACTACAAGGCTAGTAAGACAAGGGCTTTAGGCCTCATCTTTTTGGACCTTAAAATAGGCCTCAAATGTTGAAAAAGTAGACCTCAAATTACATATAATTTATATTTTTCAAAACAAATTACAACAAATGGAATGTGTCAAACGATAAAACTTTGTTTATCTATGACTATGGTACAATACTTGTGTTCAATTCTTACCATCTTAGTTTTACAATTTTAAAGCTAAAAAATATTTGCAGTTCAATAATCAATGGCACAGTTTTAAATTCTTTAGTTGTCTATCGTGTAAAAATTTTATAAAATTTATTAATTTAAAAAGTTTATTTAATTTTTAATTAAATATTAATTTTTAAAATATCTCAATTTTATCATTTTAAAAATATTTTTCAGTTCAATAACCAATAGCGTTGGTTTTAAATTCTCTACACACATCAAAATTAACATTAATTATAAAAAAGTTTTAAAAAATATTTATTTAAAAATTTTAATTTTAATTAAATATTATTTTTTAAAAATATTTTAAATCAAATTCCGCCTTAGGCCTCAAAACGCGTTGGGTCGGCCCTGTTCCTCTTCGACCTTGAATTTAAACTCGAGTGTTTTCCAGATTTCTGTTGCAGACTGAGTATATGTATGAAGGTTGTAGAGATGATCAGATAGCGTATTCAGGATATGTCCATGGCATAGCAATTCGTCCTCTATACGTTTCTTACACTCCTTTTTTAGTTCATCAGATTCATCCTCGGTTAGTTCAGGAATTCGTGGTAAGTAAGAATGGCATCTTATCTTGCCATCAGATGTAGTTGGTTCCATTAAAGCGATCCAACTTAACAAGGTCCTGGTTCATAACTTTGATGCTTGAAACTGCAGTGGCTTCTAAATACTTTTAAGACTATTCGAAATATCGATAAAGTTGAATGGATTTAGGTCTAAATTGTGAAAGGTGTCACTTTTCTTAAAAGTATTTCAAGCACTCTCAAATAAGTCTTAGAGTCGGAACGCAGAAATACGATTTGTAACAAAGAAAGTTTGAAATTTGTTTAAGAGGATATTCGGTTTTTTATATGAGTTTCTGAATTCAGAATGGAGTATTTATAGGTCATGTATGTGTTATTTCACAAAGATGTGACCCTTGATGAAACGACACATTTTTAACTGAAAGTTGCATTGCTTTCAAGCGTTGCCTTTTTTCATTCCGCAACACTTCACGAAGTGTTGCTTCTTTTCGAATTCAAAATTCAAACGCATGCATCAACCAAAACGAGAGCAACACGCCGCCTCATAACGCCGCGAGTTGCCCGATTGCTCTGATGCGTCGTGCCTAAGTGCTCAAGTGTCGCCTACAAGTCGTCACTAGCGCCTCTACGCCCACGCCTCGGACCAGGAAGTGGAGCCGGTGGCGACACCGGCGAGAGGTGTATGGAGGAGACAAGTAATGCTTAGGACCACCACATTTGTCCATGTGATATTTTATCCTCTTTCTACGGTGGACTGTTTCCCTTGCATTTATTAGCATTTACTTCATTCCACTTTTCTTATCATTTTGGAACACACACATAGATATTAAATGTTCATGAATTTATAACAATTTTATTCCATTAATTATTTTCAATTCCATCTCATATTGTATTACTCTTTCAAGATAGTTTTCAATTTTTAATATTTTAATTTTTTTTCTTTTAGGTGTTAAGAGCCATGTTTTAAAAATTGGACTGAACCAGTCAGATCAACCGGTTGAACCGAGAGCCGAAGAAGAATCTGGTTGGGTCAACCTTTCAAAATCGCTAGTGGATCAAAACCGGAGTAAAACCGAAAAAATCAGATTGAACCGTCCAAAAGCATTCGAACCAAAGAATCAGGGTCGGTTTTGTAAAACCATCTGGTTCAAAAAAAAATGCATCAAATTGACATTTTTTAATTTTAATATGTTAATATCAAAATTTAACATACATTCCTCAATCACAAAAAAGAATTATGTGTGTTTTTTACAACCAAACAAACTTTTAAGTTTTGTCACTCCATTATAGTTTTTCTTTCAACCACACTCCATCATCATGATGTCATCTCTTTCAAACATAATTACGATGTCCAGCTCAATATTGATTGTCGTACAAGTCAATATTGTTTGTTATTGTCAATTACGACTTGTTTGTTGTAGTTCAACTCAAATTCAATTTTTTATTGTTTAGTGAAGTATATTGTATTATTTATATTTTGGTATTTTGTCTTATATAATTTAGGTATTCTTAATTATTTGATCTTTATTTAAGTTATTATATTCTATTATTTTAATTTTGGTTTGAATTAGTTTAATTTATTTTATTGTAATTTTTTAATTTGGTCAAAATATTTTTAAATGATGGTTGAAATGAAGTGTAGAACTATGTTATGTTATATATTATCGATATTGTTATATTAAATTTATAATGGATTTTTAAAATATTTGTTTTTTTAAGTTGTGAATATATAATTATGTGTGACATGAAATTTAATTTCATATTATTTGTTTATTTAATAAACGGTTCAACCGTAAATTTAACCGATTTAACTAATTGAGTCTTAACGATAAGTTTCACCAATTCAATCTCTGATTCAATTTTTAAAACATTGGTTGAGAGAGTCAGGTCAACCGGGGCTTGGCATTGGCCAATAACGTGAGTTTTTTTTAGGTAAAGAACATGAAGGGGTTTTAATTGGTAAATAAAAGATGAATGGATCATTATTATTGTTTTTTAATCATTATTACGCATCATACATACATATTACACACTCACATAAAGTAATATTGTCACTACCAATCGTTAGTTGGTCCAGTGGTGATTGATGTTGAATTTGATAGAGAGGACCACAGTTCGATTCCCTGTAACTGCGATCGGGAGGAGACTGAAATCATTTGATGCCAGAACTAACCCCGAACCAGATTAAACTGGTGGTGCAAAACCGAAAAAAAAAATTAATATTGTCACTAGAAAACAAGAGAAAAATGTGACATTGGTAGGTGGCGTTTTTAAAGGAAACGTCATAATAATACATTTAATTGATTGTATAAGTATTGTACAGAAATTCAAATTAAAATATTCAATTATGAAGAACCTGCTATTTGTTGCACTGCATTTCTTGGTCATATGAGTTGGATGACCTAACTTGGGTTCAAAAGGGATTCTCAAAAGTATCATATATTTTTTAACATATACTATGAAAATATTAACTTGGGTTCAAAATATCGAGCTCTTAAATTTTTGGGGAAAGTTTACAAGTTATAAAAATAAAATGCATTTTATTATATATCGTTTGGAAAACTGACCATATAAATTTAGGAGCGCAGCAGACAAGTAATTGGTTCGTATTTGATTTTGGATATAGTCAGTTTTAACAAAATTCTTTTTATTAATTAATCAAATATTTATTTTATTTAAACTAATTTTTATTAAAATTTATTTTCTTTTAAATTTAATTTATATAATTTTATTTTACTAACCAAATTTTATTTCCTATTAAAATTAATTTATATGATTTAATTTTAATAACCAATTTTTATATAACAAAATGATTTTATTTATTTTTTTATTTCTGACAATTATATTTCATTTTTTAATTATAAATTTTAAATACTATTTATATATTATAATTAAATAGTTAAAAATTTATCATATGATCAACTCATTCATTATCAAATTTTTGTGATAAAATATAATACATTATTGTTCTGGACTGGGCCGAGGCTGCCCAACAGTCGAGCAGGCCCAACCCATACTTCATGGGGAGCCCCAATAAGACCCTCCTGCGGGGCACTTGACTGCCACGAGCAGACCATTGTTTCCCCCGGGCACTTTACAGTGTCGGGCACTTGGGTCAACAGGACAGGAGAACCTCGCACCCCGGCGGAGAGGTACCTCCCCGACATACCAGCTTCTCCCTGCGAGAATGCCACATATAACTCCTCGACAGACATGGTTCCTCCCCGCGAGGCCATGTTCGTCGTGCGCTTTGATAGGTCCTCGACACAGAAGGCTCATCCCCCGCGAGGAGTGTCTAACGGTCCGTACCACGTGGACACGTTCCAAGTAACCTCCCACTTCCGAAGGATTCGGTCTGCCCTAATCCCGGAAATCTAGGAGCAGTTACCCCAGGGCGAAGACTACGTGCTGGTCTTCACTACGCCACGTAAGCCCTGGCAGTTACTTGGATTGGGCCTGACAATCCAGCCCAATACAAGTAACCGTTGGCCCCGCGCTGGGGGCTCTCTATAAATACCCTATCACTTGAGAGGGTCAGGTTAAGTCACTTTTCTTACTCACCTCTGTACCTGCTTTTCTCTGACAACCACCTTACTTGAGCGTCGGAGTGCCTTGCAGGTACACCCCTCCGCCGTCCTTCAACCTCACCGGAGCCGGAGTTCGACGGACGTCGTTGGCCACCAGTAACTGTCTGATCCATGTACGATCAGTGGCACCGTCTGTGGGAACTCATAAGCTTCCCCGTTTTTCTCCTCGATAAACCAAAGCTTCCTCTATTCATCACCAACATGGCCAATCCGACCGTCAGCCAGGCTCTGGACACCGTGCTCGCACAACTGGAAAACGGGAGCCACCGTGAGGACGCCATCAGCCTCCACGGGGGCGAAGGCGACATAAGGGACGGACAGACCGCCTCCCCGGACTCCCAGGATGCGACCCATAACATCGTCCGCGCGGACGACCAGCAAACCACTCTCCAGCCAGTTGCTCCGCCGCCCAACGCGGACCCAAGCACCGTAGCCCTGTTTGCATTGATCAACCAGACAAATCAGCTGATTGCGCAGCAGAACACCAGAATTGAAGCCTTGGAACAGGGACGGGCGCAACGATCTTCCCCACGAAGACATCGTCGTCCCCAGTCACCTTGTCGCTCTCCTTCCCCGCGAAGGACCCCTTCCGAAGATTCTCGGACCCCGTCTCCCGTACGCTATGGTCGTCGACCGCGTCTCGAGCGTCCCCAGCCGGCGGTCACCCACAAACGCCCTCGTTCCCCCCCTCGGAAGGAGCCCAGGGCCTCCACCATCTCCAAGAAGTCCAAGCAGACCGAAGAGAGACCAAAGAACCATTCGAGGAACTCCCCTCCACGGCACCATCGATCACCTTCGAGATCCCCGGCTGGTAGCGACGACGAGGACCAGAGGACCCCTTTGTCGTGGGAAATCATGGACGCCCCAATCCCTCCAGGCATGGAGAAACCTCCACACTTGGGGACCTATGACGGGCTG
Organism: Lathyrus tuberosus; assembly: GCA_022829125.1. NCBI lineage: Eukaryota > Viridiplantae > Streptophyta > Magnoliopsida > Fabales > Fabaceae > Lathyrus > Lathyrus tuberosus. The sequence continues at coordinate 2,889,016 of JALAZF010000529.1, read as the reverse complement.
ACCGACCCCGACGATCACGTGGAGAATTTCGAAGCGATGCTCGACTTTCGAAACGTCAGGGGAGCCATCAGGTGCAGGCTGTTCCCCACCACCTTGCGGAAGGGAGCCATGACGTGGTATAAGGGTCTGGAACCTGGTTCGATCACGTCATGGAAGCAACTGAAGCAACGCTTCACCAAACACTTCACGGCGTCTCGTCGACACCCAAAGACAGAGGCTGCCCTAGAAAAGATCTTCCAAGGGAGGAACGAATCCCTCCGAAACTACATCGAGAGGTTTAACAAGGAAGTCGTCGAGGTCCATACGACCGACGACATAAAGAAATACTTAATTATCCACGGACTACGCGCCGGGTCGGACTTTGCCAAATCCATAGGCCTCCGAAGGCCCCGGCGTCTCGAAGACCTTCTTGCTCGAGCCCAGAAGTACATCGAACTCGAGGAGACGGAAGCAGCTCAGATTGCTCTCGAGACGAGACGTATAGAAGGCCCCCGCGGCCAAAAAGATGATGACGCTTCTCCCCGACGGGGAGGAGAAAAGAAGAAAGAGAACCGCGGCCGAGAGCCTCGGGAACAACGCGGACCAGCTGGCCGATTCACGGAATACACGCCGCTCAACACTACCCGGTCTCGGATCCTCTCAGACTGCCAGAATTCCGAGTTTGTGAAAGGAGGAGTTCGCTTCCCGAAGCCCGCTGCTCCCAAGCCAAACGTTGACAAATCTAAGTACTGCAGGTTCCACCGAAGCCACGGGCACGTGACCGAAGATTGCATCCATCTCAAGGATGCCATTGAGATCCTCATCAAAGAAGGGCACTTGAAGAAGTATGCCCAACAGAACGACCCTCCTCGTCCCAGCTCAAAGGAAGCACAAAACGTCGAGGAGGCAACACCTCCTCCCGGCGACAGCCAACTTCAGGTCGCCCTCAGCGTCACTCGACCCGAGGACTTCTTCGTTCCTCCAATCATCGAGGGCGAAGAGGCAATCCGCACCATGTGGGCGACTTTCCCCGACGAGGGCCCCGTCACGGCCCGCAGTACCTGCTAAGGCTTCCCCAAAGCAATGGTTATCTCCGGAGGCGATCCCGGGAAAGTATCGGTTGGGTCGATCAAACGGAAGTTTGACGAACTGGAATCCGCGACATCCGCGAAAACGACCACCCTGGAGAAAGTGTGGGGAGACTCCAATCCCATCACCTTCTACCTCGAGGAACTCCCCGGGGGAGCCCCGAACGCCATTATTCCCCTCCTAGTCAGGGCGCAAATGGCGAACTTCGACGTCCGAAGAATCCTAGTCGACCAGGGGAGCTCGGTCGACATCATGTATTCTCACTTGTTCGGGACCCTTCAGCTGGACGAGAGGCATTTGACCCCGTACGTCGGGTCAGATCTACAGGGGTTCAATGGAACCACCACCAGACCATGGGGTTACGTGGAGCTAATGGTTACGTTCGGGGCCGAAGACACCACCCGACAGGTGAAGATCCGTTTCCTGGTGGTTGAATGCCCATCTCTGTACAACTGCATCCTCGGCAGGACCACCCTTGCCGAACTCACGGTGGTCCCCTCGACAGTCCACCTCAAAATGAAGTACTACACGAGGAGGGGACGAGTAGTGACGATGCACGGGGACATCGACGCCGTCAAGGGCCTAAGTTCCATTGGTCCCAAACCTAAGGCCGTGGCCAAGCCACCCCGAGATGCCGAACAGGTACCTCTCCCGCGCGTCAACGCGGTCGACCTAGACAGCAGGTTCTCCGGCGAGCCCGACGAAGACAGAGTCGAAGACCCCGACCACCAGGCGGAAAACAACGGGCAGCCTCTCCACCCAGCGCGCCCCATCCCAGATGGAGACTTCGAGCTCGTGGCCCTCGGGGACGATCCAGATCGCAACGTGAAGATCGGCGTCGGGATCCCCGACCTGGCAAAAGAGCAGCTGAAGGCATGCCTGAGGGAGAATGCTGACCTCTTCGCGTGGAGCGCGTCCGAGATGCCTGGCCTCGACCCCGAAGTAGCCTGCCACCAGCTCGCGGTAGATCCGGCCGCTAGGGCCGTAGCACAACGTAGACGCAAGCAGTCTCCCGAGAAAGCGGAGGCTGCTGAGAAAGCTGTAAAAGACCTCCTAGAGGCAAATTTTATTTCGGAAGCCAAATACACGACATGGCTGTCCAACGTTGTACTTGTTAAGAAAAATAATGGAAAATGGAGAATGTGCGTTGATTATACTGATCTCAACCGGGCTTGCCCGAAAGACTGTTATCCCTTGCCTAACATCGACCAACTGGTCGATAATTCTGCAGGTTACAAACTACTATCTTTCATGGACGCCTATTCAGGATACAACCAAATTCCCATGGACAAGGTCGACAAGCAACACACGGCCTTCATGACCACGTCGGGCAACTACTATTACAACGTAATGCCCTTTGGTCTGAAGAATGCCGGTGCGACCTACCAACGGATGATGAACAAGGTTTTCCAGACTGAAATTGGCGACATGCTCGAAGTCTACATGGACGACATGATCGTCAAGTCTGCAGAAGAAGTCAACCACGCCGCACACCTCAAGAAGGTGTTCGACACGGCGAGGAATTGCCGCATGAGGTTTAACCCCGACAAATGCACCTTCGGTGTTCGGGCGGGAAAGTTCCTCGGATTTTACCTCACGGAACGAGGAATCGAGGCAAACCCCGACAAGTGTAGAGCCTTTTCCGAGCTCCCTACTCCGGACTCGAAGAAGTCAATACAATCATTGAACAAGATGCTCACCGTCCTTTCCCGATTCGTCGCCAAATCCGCACAGTACGCACTCCCCTTTTTCAAACTTCTCCGGCAAAAAGCGGAGTTCGAGTGGAGCGAGGAATGCGAACGAGCACTCGCACACTTGAAACAAGTCCTATCGCAACCCCCGGTACTCTCGCGACCTGAGAACGGGGAAACACTCTTCTTGTACCTTGCGATCACGAGCGAAGCGGTCAGCGCCGTCCTCATTCGGGAAACCTCGGACGGACAGAAGCCAGTTTACTTCACGAGCAAAGCTCTCCAAGGCCCCGAGCTCAGATATCAGCAGATCGAGAAAGTCGCACTGGGCCTCGTCACCGCGGCCAGAAGACTACGCCACTACTTCCTCGCCCATACCGTCACCGTAAGGACTGAACAGCCTATCAGGCAGCTCCTCGGGCGACCGGACATGGCGGGGAGGATGCTCAGGTGGTCGCTGGAGCTCGCCGAATTTGACATCCGGTATAAAGGGAGGAAAGCCTTAAAGGCACAAGTACTGGCCGACTTTGTAGCAGAGATGACCGTCCCTGAACCCTCGACCAATGGGTCGCAGAAATGGACAATCTATGTCGACGGAGCATCCAGCCCGAAGGGAAGTGGGGCGGGAATCATCCTCGAAAACGAGGAAGGCATCCTCATCGAGGTGTCCCTTGAACTGTCCTTCCCGACTTCGAACAACCAAGCCGAATACGAGGCCTTCCTCGCGGGACTCAAGCTGGCCGAGGACCTTGGCGCCAAAGAGGTCAAACTTTTCACCGACTCTCAGCTCGTAGCCTCGCAAGTCCGAGGAGAGTACCAAGCCAAGAACGACAGTCTCATAGAATACTTGGCCTTGGTAAAAGAGAAGATGAAAAAGTTCACCTCGGCGGAAGTAACTCACATCCCCCGGGAGCATAATGCCCGAGCGGACGTCCTGTCAAAATTGGCGAGCACGAAAAAGAAAGGTGGGAACAAGTCCGTCATACAAGAAGTGCTTTCCCACCCAAGTATTGACAAACCAGTCACGGGTTCGGACATCAACGCCATAGGGAACATCAGCTGCTGGATGACCCCGGTATACGAATACCTCATGACAGGCAAACTGCCCGAAGATCCCAAAGAGGCATGAATGGTCAAGAGACGGGCATGCTCGTATACCATAGTCGAGGACAAGCTATACCGCCGAGGGTTCTCTATTCCCCTCCTCATATGTGTCGAGGAGACCAAGGTTCCCGGCATACTCCAGGAGATTCATGAGGGAATCAATGCGCAGCACCTCGGCGGACGGTCGCTAGCTCGTAAAGCACTCCGAGCAGGATATTACTGGCCCACCATGCAACAAGACGCCAAGGAGCACGTCAAGAAGTGCGATAAATGCCAACGACACAGGGACATGCACCTCGCTCCTCCCAGCGAGCTCACGTCGCTATCCTCCCCGTGGCCGTTCGCATGGTGGGGGATGGATATCCTCGGACCTTTCGTCCAGGGGTCGTATCAAAACAAATACCTCATCGTCGAGGTAGATTACTTCACGAAGTGGATTGAAGCAGAAGCATTGGCCAAAATCACTGCCTTTAACATACTACGCTTCTACAAAAGAAATATCCTCGCCCGGTTCGGAGTGCCTCAAGCCATCGTCACCGACAACGGAACCCAGTTCACCGACAGGAACTTCCAAGACTTCGTCACAAAACTAGGCACGAAGCAGCACTTCACGTCGGTCGAGCACTCTCAAACGAACGGACAGGCCGAGGCCACGAACAGAGTGATCCTTCGAGGATTAAGACGACGACTGGACAACGCCAAACAACGGTGGGTCGAGGAGCTACACAGCGTCCTCTAGGCCTACCGAACAACCCCACACTCCACGACCAGGGAGACCCCTTTCCGTTTGACCTATGGAACGGAGGCAGTGATCCCCGTGGAGATCAGGGAACCCTCGAGGAGGACGGCAGCCCCCCTCGACGGGGACGCGAACGATGAAGCCTTGAGGGAAGAACTCGACTTAGTCGAGGAAACACGCTCGGGCGCTTCTCTCCGAGAGGCGTCACTTAAACAAAAAATAACACTATGTTATAACGACAAAGTCATTAAACGTGATTTTCAGGTGGGTACCCTCGTCCTACGAAAGAACCAGGAAGACTCGCGAGAAGGCGAACTCGCCGCGAACTGGGAGGGCCCGTACTGCGTCCGCGCGAAAACGGGGACAGGAGCCTATTTCCTCGAAAATCTGCACGGGGAAGAACTTGCTCGACCATGGAACGCTGAAAAGCTAAAACAATATTACAGTTAAACACTACCCGCGGCTCACTAGCACCGCGATTACGGGGACGCGTTAGGGTACAAGCGCGACACCCTATACAGAACACGACGACCAGAGACCGCGTTGTGTGTGCGCGAGGACCTCTGATCCAGCAGGGATCCCTCGATCGAGGCCCACCATCGTCGTACCAACCGGGCATAACACCCAGCTCGCGATGGGAAGTTCATGCCACGAGGCTAGGACGTCAATCGAACTCTTAGCCTCGTTGAAGGTCGGGGCACGCCTCCGACCGCCCGACCAGCTCTCCACGCGGTCAGGGACTATCAAGGTCGAGCAAATCCCAAAGCCCTATTACTTAGGCAAAAATAAAGTATAGCAAATACCACATCACACACAAGCGAAATTAATAAAGAGGTATTACAAAGTACGAATATCGGGCAGAATCCTTAGTACAAAAAGTTACAAATATAGGCCCACAAGCCGGGCAAAAATAACCATTGTGCAAATAGTACATCAAAAAAGCCCACAAACCGGGCAAGAACAAAGTGGCACGCAGGCCAAGTGAAACATAATCCTATACGGCATCCTCGGCAGCAGTCTCAGTCGTGTCTGGCTCGCCTCCATCATTGCCATGCCCTCCTCTACCGAGCGGAACTATCTGGCCGTCCACCACCTCAGCGTCGGGGTCAATCCCGTCGGTGACGAGGTCGGGGTTGAGAACCTGAAGCTTCGCCACAGCACTGCGGAACCCTATGCCTGCAGTTTCAATAGCGTCGTCCTCGAATAGCCGGAGATCTTGCTCGAGCTTCCGGAGTTGGGCCATAAACGCTGCACGAGTGGTTAGGAGCCTGTCTTCCTCAGTTTCCCCTTCGTCCGGCCGCACAGCATCTTCCAACTCGGCAATCCTTTCCTTAAGCTGCTTCTCCTCCAACTCCAGTTCAGCGATTCAGGCAAGGTGGCCTTTCTCCGTCTCCTCGGCTTTCTTAAGCTTGGCCTCGACCCGCTGCTGCTCCTCGCTTTGTTCTTTGTTCAGATCTTGGCACTCCTTTAGTTCCTTGCGCATACCGAGCATCTCAGCGCCCAAGGTATCCAGCTTTTCCTGCAGGCGGGCAAGTTTAGCAGCAGGGCGGGTCTCGTCATTAAGGATGATAGCGGTCGAGCAGAGGCGCATGACGGCCGACAGATCCTCAAAAATCATCCTCCTCCTCGCTTCGGTAGCAGTCCCCAGCACAGTTTGGATCTCGGAAGGGGGGACGCGAGGATAAGTGACCTCGGAGAAGAAGCGAGGCTTTTGGTGGCAGGGCGGGAGGTCAAAGGTGGAAGGGGCGGGGGACTGTCGTCACCACCCAGGTCGACGACCTCCGCAACCCGTTGCCGCTTCGGAGTCCCTTGGGTAGCCGGAGACTGGCTACCCGCGGGAGTTGTGTGCCCACCTGCAGTCCCCGACACGGTGGCAGCGGGCTGAGTCTGACTTGAACCTTCGGGCATGGCAGCCGAGGAAACACCCTCGGGCGGGGCCCTAGAAGGAGCAACCTCTTGGTCCTTGGAGCGCGACGTCTCTCCCCGGGCCTGCGCTTCCCGTGCCCTCTTCGCTTTCAGCTTCTTCAACCTCTCATCGGCTCCGGCCATTGTTCCTGCAAAAAGAAAGAAAACGTTAGTAAGGCGAGGAACACAGATACGAGGAAGACCTAAAGCGGGGACGTTTTTACCACCTAACAACTCGATCACTTCCTCGTCGGAGAAGGTCTCGAGCAGAACGCGGGTATTTATTAGACGACGTTGTTTTTTCACTTGCCCGTCTGTGCTCACTATCGGTTGGCCGTCCAGCGTCTCGTGCTGAGCTTCAGTAAAGCTTTCAACGAAAGCGACGATTTTATCGTAGGCTTCTCGCTCGTAGGCCTCCATCTGAGCATGCTTCGTCTTGTATTTGTCGACTCCCTTCTTAAAGTGTTCCTCCGTCCAGTACAGAGGAAACTTTGGCTCCAGCACCTCCTCGGGACGACCGTCGACCTCGCGGGTGACTTTTCGGTACAACGAATAGATGGCCTTTAGGGTGACCGGTTTCACAAAATAGTAGCGGAACTTGAAATCCCGTATGGAATCCAAGTAAGTGTGGAACAGTGCCTTGCTCTGCTTGAAAGATACCCAGCCGTGTCGACCACTGGCCGACGATCTTTGAAGGTGGAATATACGGAAGAAGAGGCGAACGGTCGGCACGATTTTTAAATATTTACAAACGAGCTCGAAGGCCCGAATAAACGCTAGCGAGTTCAGATGAATTTGAGAGGGCGCCAGCTGCAACCAGGTAAAGATCCCCTCTTGTAAGTCTGTGAAAGGCAGCCTCCACCCCGCCTTCTCGAACATAAACTCATACAAGGGGATGCGCATTCCCCGGTAAGAGGAGCATAACCGATGACTCTCCTCGGGACGAAAAACCTTCCAAGACTTGCCGGATCCGATTAATTTGTGCTCGACGGTACAGAAAGCGTCGTCCTCATCTGGGTAAACGAAGATGGACAACATCTCCAGGGCCTCGTCGCAGACCCAATCCTCGAGCGGCCTCTCTTGCGCAAAGGCCATGTGAGCCATGGGGGAGTCGGGCTGGTCGTCGTTTTCCTCGAAATATCCTACGGCCACCTCCGCAACCAAATCGTCCATTTACCTGAAAAGCAGAAGGAAACGGTGAATTCGATTGGTCGTATCAAATTCACCCCTCCACCGCTGTTCAAGCGAACGGGCGAAGAAGGGGCAAGGCTTTCTCAACTCCCCGACACGATCGGCCGAGAATCAACTTGTCCACCGGGGAATTCATCGCCTCCCCGGAAGGTTCTGCCCCGTGTCCCCGCGGCACTAACAAATATACTGATTATTAGGGACCCCGAGACATTCAACGGGTCCCCGACGTGTTCGTCCCTGATCCCCGAGATATTCATCAAAAGAGGGCGAAGTTCTCCGCACTCTCTCCCTCAACAACTAAAGATTCCCACCGTATTCGCCAGGAATCCTCCCGTTTCTCATGGGAATATGATCAATTCACCAAGGAAACGTCCTACACTAGTTGAAATTGAAGAAAAACGCAAAATAAAGGTCAAGTTTGAAACAAGTACCTGTTAAACGGCGAATTAGGGTTCCGGCACGGAGTCTTCGGCGGTTTCAGACGGTGAACGACGGTTGTTGAGGAGAAAAGGTCTCCGGCAAGGAACGTCCGGCGGATGACGGCTGCCAGCTACAACGGAAGAGAGTAGAGAGGGAAGGAGGGGATTCTTGAGAGAAAAGTGAAAAATGAACGAGGGGGGCGGCTTTTATAAGCGGTTCTCGCGAGACTCGAGGGGCATAGGGTACTCGAGTGTGCTACCCTAGCCAGCCTCCCTAGGTAATTATGGCAGGCGACACGTGGCACGCATGCAGCCGCCCGTCTCCCCACGCGTGTCGCTTCGGTTTTCCCCAACGCTTCGAGTCCAAAACCCTTTATCTCCCTGTTGCCCGACTCTCATCCGACCGAAGGAATTTCGCGCATATGAACGACCTCCTCGGTTCCTCTCTTGGCGTATCCTCGACATGCCAATTACCCTTAAGTCATTACTCTGACACCTCAGAGCAACGACTTGGGGGGCTCTTGTTCTGGACTGGGCCGAGGCTGCCCAACAGTCGAGCAGGCCCAACCCATACTGCATGGGGAGCCCCAATAAGACCCTCCTGCAGGGCACTTGACTACCACGAGCAGACCATCGTTTCCCCCGGGCACTTTACAGTGTCGGGCACTTGGGTCAACAGGACAGGAGAACCTCGCACCCCGGCGGAGAGGTACCTCCCCGACATACCAGCTTCTCCCCGCGAGAATGCCACATATAACTCCTCGACAGACATGGTTCATCCCCGCGAGGCCATGTCCATCGTGCGCTTTGATAGGTCCTCGACACAGAAGGCTCCTCCCCCGCGAGGAGTGTCTAACGGTCCGTACCACGTGGACACGTTCCAAGTAACCTCTCACTTCCGAAGGATTCGGTCTGCCCTAATCCCAGAAATCTAGGAGCGGTTACCCCAGGGCGAAGACCACGTGCTGGTCTTCACTACGCCACGTAAGCTCTGGCAGTTACTTGGATTGGGCCTGACAATCCAGCCCAATACAAGTAACCGTTGGCCCCGCGCTGGGGGCTCTCTATAAATACCCTCTCACTTGAGAGGGTCAGGTTAAGTCACTTTTCTTACTCACCTCTGTACCTGCTTTTCTCTGACAACCACCTTACTTGAGCGTCGGAGTGCCTTGCAGGTTCACCCCCCCCCCCCCCCCCCCCCCCCGTCGTCCTTCAACCTCACCGGAGCCGGAGTTCGACGGACGTCGTTGGCCACCAGTAACTGTCTGATCCAGGTACGATCAATTATTGTTTGTGATTTGATATATTAATTTTATAGGAAGATATACTGCTAAAATTTGTATTATAATAATATATTAAAAAATTAGCAAAATTAATATTATTTTTAGTTAAGTCATCATAAGTAAATAGAAAATTAATACTTAGATTCTCAACTGGACAAATTGTCGTCTACATGAATGTTGATCCCTAGATCGTCAACAGAACAAATCATTGTCTACACGCAGGTTGATACTTAGATCCTTAATAGAAAAAAATTTCGTCAACAGGATAGATCGTTATCAACACGAATCCTGATACCTAGATCGTCAACATGACAGATCGTCGTCAACACGAATGCTAATATCTAGATCGCCAATAGGACAAATCTTCGTCAACACGAATGCTAATTCCTAGATCGTCATGGAGGCGTCATGCTTGAGTGATTAATTTGCACAACTTTGAGCAATATTGTCGCAAAATGTCTTAAAGAGAGTGAACTAGTCTGCGAGTCGACCGATAATTTCTTCAGTGACCAAATTTTCAAAACTGTGAAATAACAATTTTAAGACTTCTTAAAACTACCATAGCTACTGAATAAGTTATTGGCATTTACACGACTGTTGTCATTGACAAACCATTCAAGTTTTGGAGAAGGCACTTCAAACGCTGACAACAAAAAAATGCAATTTTTCTTAACCCTAAAAAGGTTGCAAATATTCTGGTCGATGACATTCTTGTTGCTTCTTTTGGATCAACTAAACAAACTAACAACAACAAATCTAACGATTTAGATGGAATTATTAATTCTATTGAAGCCGAATCTGCTACACATATTAAAACGAATGATTTACAACTCGATAAAGAAATCACCTTATGGAAAGAGAATGACCATCTCTGCAAAAATCACATTCTAAATGGACTCGCAAATGATTTTTATTATTATTATAGTAGATGCGAGCAAAAAAGTATGATATCATATGGTAGATGAAAGGTTCGTGGAGGCTCAAACAGGTTTAAGAAACTTTGAAAAAGAGGTATGATATCAAAGAGACTGGAGCATAAAGTATGTTGTTAGTCACTACATGAAGTATCATATGGTACATGAAAGGTTCGTGGAAGCTCAATGTCACGAACTTCAAAAGATTGTTCATGAGATCATCATTGAAGTTATGTGTTTAAATGTCAATTTTAAATTACTTTTATTATGAATAAATTGCCCCTAGTTTGAAAGATTTTAAAAATTTTACTCCACCACAAAATAAAAGAATTTTTAATTTAGAGTCTGATTATTTGCCTTCAAATTGAAGAAGAATCTCAAAGTCAAGATCAAAAGAAAAAGTCTTAGTTGTTTCAAACTATTAAAGAACCAGAACTGTAATGTTGTGAGCGGAATTAAGAATGTGAACCTTTATAAGGCCCTAGTTGCTAGGAAACATCCACCACCTTAAAGAAATTATGCTCTTGTTTTTACTTGCTTTAACTGTGGAAAACCGGGTCACGTGACTAAGAGATGTAATAGTAGGCCTAAACCTCCTGCTACATCTAATACACAAGTTAACCTGACTAATGAGCAATTTATTCCTATGGCCACTTAATTCAACATGATTGGTGGATAGACATTGGCTCATCTCGGCATGTCTGTTATGATCGTGCAACGTTTGAAACATGTACAAATACTGGAAAAAAATGTGTTGTCGGGAGTTGCCCACACCATCAATGTTGTCGATATTGGAGAAGTGGAGCTGAAGTCCACCTCCGAAAAAAGACTGTAATCTTAATGGATGTCGTGCATACTCATGAGATTATAAAAATCTTGTTTATGTTGTACTTCTAAATAAGGTAGGTTTAGTCAGACTATTGGGGTAGATTTGTACACCAGCATTGAGAATGATATTTTTGTGAATAAAATTGAAAATCAATTTAGTAAATGAAAGTGAAGCGCTTGATATGTTTAAAACTTCTGTGAATGAAAGTGAAAATCAATTTAGTAAGAAAATTAAAAGGTATTGAAATAATATGGAACTGAGTATGATTCTAGTTTATTTAATGAATTTCATAAACATGGAATTGTACATGAAACTGCTACACCATATTCTCATGAAATGAATGGAAAAGCATAAAGAAAGAACATAACTCTTATTGAGCTAGCGTTACTATTATGTTGAATTTTGGTGTTGCATCTCACTAGTATGAGAAATTTTATTGACTGTTTGGTATGTCCTAAATAGAGTTCCCAAGTCTAAATTTAACATCTCTTCTTATGAGATATTAAAGAAAAGAAAAAAAAAATTGCATTATTTTAGAACTTGGGGATACGTGGCTTATGTTAGAATTCTAGATTTGAAGCGAGTTAAATTTGCTAGTAAAGAATATGAATGTGCATTCATTAGGTATGCAACAAACAATAAGGCATATATGTGGTATGACCTAAATGCTAAAGCGATCATATAATCAAAGTATGTTGAATTCTATGAAGAAAATTTTCCTTTCAAATTTAGAAATAGCGGGGGAACTAAATGGAATCGTATTCTTGTGATAAGAAGCACTGAAAGCAACGACAGAGTAGAGACAAAATTTTGACAGAGTAGAAACATAACTTCAACAAAATAGAAATAGAACTTCGACAAAGTAAAAGAGTAAAAATTGATAAAGTTTATGGGCCAACTTATTTGACCTGTATAGTAGATGAAGATCCAACAAATCTTAAAAAAACCTTGTCATCTCTGGATGCAGTTTGTTGGCAAGAAGATATTAATGATTAAATAGATTCTTTAGAATCTAACATGACCTGACATTTAGTAGACTGGCCTCTTGGTTGCAAACCAATCGACTGTAAATGGATTTTGAAAAAGAAACCAAAACTTGATGACATATTTGATAAATACAAGGCTCTCCACGTGGCCAAAGATTTTAGATAGAGAGAAAAACATAGATTTCTTTGATACTTTTTTTCTTGTCACTAGAATTACATCTATTAGACTAATGATTTCAATTGCTTCTATTTATAACTTAGCAGTACACCAAATGGATGTTAAAATAGTTTTTTTACATCGACTTATAAATATATATATATATATATATATATATATATATATATATATATATATATATATATATATAGACCAAGCAGAAGAATTTGTGATTCATGGACAAGAAAACAAGGCCAGTAAGATAGATAAGTTTATGTATGGTCTAAAACAAGTTCCAAAGCATTGACATGAAAATTTTGATAACTTAATAATATTTAATGGGTACAAAGTGAATGAAAGTGACAAATGTGTTTATTATAAATCAGAAAATGGCATTTGCACTATCATATGTCTCGATGTAGACAACTTACTCATATTTGGATCAAATCTTCATGTCGTTAATGATGTATAGATCCTAACAAGGAATTTCTTGGGATAAATATCACTGTGTGGAGAAGATCTTAAACAAATATAACTACTTTAATTGTAAACATGTTTGTACACTATACGATCCTAGTGCTAAACTATTTAAGAACATTGTTGACAGTATTAGACAAAATGAATATGCAAGCATTATTGACAATCATATGTATGTCACTGATTGTATTAGACTTGACATTGCATATGTCGTAGGATTGTTGTGCAGGTTTACAAGTAGACCGAGTAATGAACATTCACAAGCCATTAATAGAGTCATGTTATACCTTAAAAGGACCATGAATCTTATTCTACATTATTAGTTTTTTTTTCAGATGTACTTGAAGGACATAATGATGCAAATAGAAATACCTTATCAAATAATTCTAAAACAACTGGTGGCTATATATTCAGCATAGTTAAAGGGGTTGTATCTTAGAAATCAAAGAAACAAACTATCCTGGCTCAATCCAAAATGAAATGTGAAATGATGGCATTAGCGTCTGCTAGTGGAGAAGCAAGTTGGTTAATAAGATGCTTGCTAGCAGAGATCCTTTTATGAAAAAAACATATGCTAGTTGTGTTGATTCACTGCAATAGTACCACGATTATTGCAATAATTAAGAATCATTATTATAATGCTAAGAGACGTCAAATAAAAATGAAGCACATCACGTTATTGATTGAATCCCTAAAGGAGTTTTGAGAGTAGATCATGTACGCACTGGTGAAAATTTAGCAGGTCCTTTGAACAAAATATTAGCTAGAAAGAAAATCCATAATACATCCAAAAAGACAAGACTAATTCCTATAGATAAATGAGTTACTCATGATGGTAACCCGACCTAATAGACTAGAGCTCAAGAGATATGTCCAATGGGTAATAACAAGTTATGAGTAATATGAGGTGATCATGCTAGTAAATAAGAGAACCACAAGTCCTGAAGTAAAACGAGGATGAGATAATATACTATTAATGAGATCTATTATTTAACTACAAGAGTACTCTTGATAGTCTCACCTATGTGATTATGAAACTTAGGTCGGTTCCTATGGAATTTCAAGGCAGAATTCCTAGAGCCTTTACTAAATTGGGATAGAAGTGCAGGGCCATTAAATCACATTCTTATTAGAATACACCAGAAGAAAAGGTTGTGTGTGAGTTTGATGTCTGAGATAGAGTTCAAGACAATTGTGTCAATCTTGTTGAATTTAAATCCTACTTGTTACGTAAATGTTCAAGTCTGTTTATGTACAATCTTAAAAACGTTTGCCGTTAGTTCTGAAACACTTTTTTAAATTGAAGTGGGGAATTGTTGGAACGTATCAATATTCCAATATGGAGATGAATTTGAAAAAATTCCTTAAAGACATTGTTAGAAAAATAAGTGTGTTTGTGTGTTTATTGAAAAAATTCCGTAACTTCACATTACTTAGAGTAGATACATTGCCTAGCTTACTCCATTTTATAAGAAATGCACTTGTTTCATTATAAAACACACCTAAAACTTCTCGAGTTTTTCCTTTCCACTCTCATTACTCCGCGTTTTTCGAATTGTCAAAAAGACAACTTCTCCCTCTTTCTTTGTACTCATTGAATTTTTCAATTTTTTTTTAAAATTCTCTTTAGAGAATTATTTAAATTTCTCTTTCGTTGAGAAATTATTAGGAGTGGTCATATGACCATTATTTTATTCTCTTTGGAGAATTATTTGAACATCTCCTTATTTGAGAAATGATTTTGAGTGGTCAAACGACCATTATTGAATTCTCTTTGGTGAATTATTTGAACTTCACATCGATTGAGAAATTATTACGACTGGTCTTTATAGCAGATACTAAGTGATATTTACATCATACTCGATTAGTCTTTGTATCATTAAATGGTGTATTTTTACACCCCAATTATCTAACGCGTAAGTAGTAATCGTACAATATATAATTAAACTGTTTTATCCTGAAGACACCGTGGGTGAGTAACTGCTTTGCATAATTTTAAACAGTGTCTAAAATGTTTTAAAGAATAGTCCGCTACTCAATCCATTTAATTCTGCACTAACATTTTTTTTAAATTTGTGAAATATATATATATATATATATATATATATATATATATATATATATATATATATATATATATATAAACATTTCAATTTTAATTTTCAATACATTAAATTCATCATTTTTTATAAGAACTTACTCCCTCCGTCTCATAAAAAGTGTCTCATTTGCACTTTTTCTCTGTTTCAAAATAATTGTATTTTTTCAATATCAATGCAAAATTTATTATTACTTTTTCACAGCCATACCCCTATTTATTAACTTTCACATTTTTTAATCACTATTAATAAAAATATTCTAGTAAATGATATTAGTTTTATCATCAAAACAAATATATCTAATTATTTTTTTAAAAATCATAAATGATTGAAATATGACATTTTTTATGAGACGGAAGGATTAATGTTTATCTCCTTATCTATCTCGATCATGATAATTAATGGTAATGATAATGTTGAATAATATATCATGTGTAAGTGGGGTTAAAGAATCATCTTCGGTATTAATAACATTAAATGTTCTTTCTGATTATTATGTATTTAATGTGAAAAGCCGGTTGAACATTTTTAATAATGAAATACAACTATAGGCACGCACGTATGAAACCGATGATTTAGCGGAAGGAGGCTTAGGAAATAAATAATCCATTTTTTGAGGCGGATTAATCGGATATCCAAATCCTATTATTTTCAACTTGACTGATTATATGGTCAATCATTCTTTATTTCATTTCAACATGAAAAAAAGGTTGTGACTTATTTGTTGGATTAAGACATGTACCTACTGCTGAATGCAACATTGCATGCCCTTATTACTATTTTATTTAATATTTATTTGTATACTAAAAATATAAATAATCATTCAAATTGATATATTACATTAAGAAAACACAAATTCAATCTCGTTAAAATTTAAAAAAAAATGTAAATGGATGACAATTTGGCCTTTCTTGAACGGGTATTCACACAAATATTTATAATTGGTAGAAAAATCCCATAAAAATGAATAGGGACACAAATTTGGATAATGACCTCATTATTAAAAAAGCGGTAGTAAAACATGATTTTCACTCCACAAACATGAAATTCACATCTTTATTTAGCGACATAGAAAATTACACAGCAGAAACACTTGTGGCAACTTTTTGCCACATGAAAATCACACCACAATTTTACCATATGATTTTCACATCGTAACACTTTGCTAGGTGAATTTTACACTATAAAATTCTACTAGTATAGCAAACCTACTCAACTATAAGACAAAAGTATAGCGCAGGTTCACAGATTTGCCACGTGAATTTCACGCCACAAAAATGAAAATATGTCAGATTTGCGTCGTGTTTACCACGCCACAAAATGAAACTTATCATATATTTGCCACAGGATTTCCATTTCGCATATTATTTTTTATTAAAAAATATATTTAATAATTAACAAAAATATAAAAATTAATAAATAATACAAATATTTTCAAATAATAATTAAAAATGTGATTTTTTTTTACAATTAAAAATACGAATTTCAATTAATAATTAAAAATATGAATATTTTCAAATAATAATTAAAAATATGAATTTCACTTAAAAATTATTAAATTCAAAATAATTAGAAATATTTTACAAAAATTAATATTTAAAAGTACGATAACAAAAAAAATCAATCACCACCATCACTAAATCTTCATCCACATCATCATCCTCATCCATATCACCACCCATTGAATTATTTGTTTGATTCCTTTGTGAGAGCAATTGTCGTATTTGCTCATCCATCTCAAATTGTGTCTTCTTCATTGTCTCCATTTAGGCATGATCGTGAAGGCTGGATCAGATCCTGTAGAAGTGGGCCACCAAGTACGCCTGGGATGCTGGTCGTATAGAGAGGAAGAGGGGGTGTACCTGCAAGGCACTCTGACGCTCAAGTAAGAAAGGGTCGGAGAGAAAAGGGCAAGCACAAAGTGTTAGTTCGTAGGGTGAATATTGGATACCTGACTCTCTCAAGCGAGAGGGTTTATATAGAGCCCCTAGTGCGTGGCCAACGGTCCTATTTTCGGGACGAAATAACTGTTTTCCCGAAGAATAGGTAACTACCCAAACTAGCCGTTATGTCGGGCAGGGTGACCAAAACTAGCCGTTATGTCGGGCAGGGTGACCAAAACTAGCCGTTATGTCGGGCACAGGCATAGTCTCGGGCACCTGCCCACAGCTGTTCGGGAAGTGGATAAGTTGTGCGTAACGGGCGTCGTTTCCGGGGAGGTGCGATGCAGTCTCTGCCCGGTTGGAAGGGCAGAAAGGTAACTTTTCCCCCTTTGTGGATTGGACTTAGGCAATTTGGGCCGCTTTGGATTAGAAGTGGATTGGGCTGTGTCTGGCCATTGGTCCAGTCCAGAACAGGAGCCCCCTAAGTCGATGCTCGCGAGCATGAGAGTGATGACTTATGGATAGCTCGTTGCTCTGGGGAGCTAGCGTGAGGTCGTCGTTTGATGACGAGGAGGGCCGCCTCGGGGCGCCCGTGACTGGTGGCGTCCGTGACCCCTGGTGTCTGTGGCATTCATGACCGTGACCGTGTTGCCCGTCGTCCGGGGAGACTAACGGTTAGTCAGAATTGGAAACGTTGGGGCGCCACGTGTGCCTAGAGCTCCGTGTAGCAGTTAATAGGCAATGATGGCTAGTTGATAGCCATCATGAGCTACGAGCGCGTCCACTGCATGTGCCCCTCTGTATAAAAGGGGAAAATCCGTCTCATTTTGGACTTTTTCACTCTGATTTCTCTTCATCTCCTTCAGCATTCCTGCCCGTCACTGCCGTCTGCTACTCCGACCACCGCTTCAAGCTTCGAGCAACCACTTTAGTCTTCTTAACTCAAGTAAGTTCCCGATTTTGAGCTTGTTTTAACTCTTTTTTGGGTGGTCAATGGTAGATTGCATGCGGTTAAGGTTAGGTTAGAGGATGAAATATATTAGTTTTCGGTGATTATTGGTGGTGGACGGTGGTCGTGCCATTTTTCCACTTCTGACATGTCGCCGGATGTGTTAGTATGTTTTGGTGAGGAGAGCGGTTCACGGCGTCGTTGCGACGACGATGCTTGTGTAACCGTCGTGATTGTTCATCTTCTGAGTGGCTGATGAATTTTCGGGTCGAATACTCCCAGATTCCGGTGAAGCTTCAAACGAAAACTGGGTATGAGTGCGGGAAAGCTCCTCGCTTAGGGAGGATTCGTTTCAGTTTTCTTTTGATGTTAGGGCTTAGGCCGGGGACGTTGTCCTCAGCCCTTTGCGCGCCCTTTCACTTGACTAGTGGTGGAAGGGTGGATTTGATTTATTGTCGAATTCATATTCTTCTCTGCTTTTCAGGTGATCGACATGGCGACGGGGCCCGATGGAGAGATTATCTTGGATTCATCCGAGGAAGAAACAAGTTCCTCGAATAGTAGTAGTTCGACGGCTTCGAGTACCCCCAATGAGGTCGGGGAGTAGGAAGAGTTAGACGTTATGGACGAGGACGCCGTTGAGGGTTCCGCGGAGGAATGGGAGGTGGCCGAACCTGCCGAGCACGTGTCTACCTTTGCAACGTACTTAGGGGATATCTTCACGGAGGTCGGGCCAGAGGGGGAGTGGAAGGTGCACTTTCCCTCTGAGGACGACAGGGTCTGCACAAACTACGGGGAACGCTTTGTAATGTATGAGTACGCATTCAAGGAGTTGGGTCTAAGGTTGTCGTTCACCGATTTTCAGCAGTCGGTGTTCGTGCACTTGAAGTTGGCCCCCACGCAACTGCACCCGAACTCGTTGGCTTTCATCCGGGGGTTCGAGATGGTGTGCGAGCACCTCGCCATAGGGACTACTCTTCCTCTATTCGCCACCGTCTTCCATCTTCAAATGCAGCTGTCGGGGAGGCAGTATGGTTGGGTCTCTTTGAAGCAGCCTCACAAATTGTTTAAACCATTTTTGGAGTCGATACGGACGTTTAAGGAGCGGTACTATGTTGTCGAGCCCGTGTCCGAAGCTGCACAGGATAGTACATATGTATGGGAGATCACGGTTGATGAGGATGGGAATGACCTGCGCGACGAGGCGGGGAAATTTATTGGGCAGAGGACTTATAAGTTCCCTATTCATTGGGCACCTGATCATTTCACCAAGAAGCCCAGTGACTACGTTCTCTAACCGTACGAGCTACACGGGCAGGATGCCGTGGCATACGAGGCGTTGGTGAAGTACGTAAACTCCTTCCTGCTCGCGGAATGCTGGACGAACAAGGGTAACCTGATCTTCTAGGAGGACGGTAGCCAGAGGGTCGAATACCGGTTTATTAACACCAAGGCACTCCTGGAGTGCAAGACCCCTGCGGAAGTCGATAAGCTGCTTGGTAGTCTTAGTTATTTTAGATTTGCTCGCATTATTTCTTTCCTCGTGTCTAACATGTTTGACTTTTGTTTGTGCAGGTGAGATGCCTCAGGCCCATGAGAGGGTTGTGAAGAATGCTATTGCGAGGAACAAGACCGGAGCGGTTCCCCTTAAGTCTCGATTCGCTGGTGCACGTGCTCCCATTCTGGTTCAGTCTGCTGCGGGGACCTCTTCTCCTACTCCGACTCCCCAGGGATCTCCCCTTCCTTTGACCGGACGATCCAATCGGCCAAGGGTTACTGACATTGTGGATCTCACTCGGGTACCGGAGAAAGGGAAGTTCGAGCTTCCTCCTTGCATCCTTGATAGGAGATTCTTTAAGGGAAACTCCTTGGTCGTGCCTCGGGCTAAGTCTCTTCGTTTGGAAAGTATGGACCGCCCGAGCAAGAGGGCATTGGTGGCTCAAGACGCTTCAGCTTTGGTTAGGATGCTGGAGATGGCAGCCGTTTATGCTGAAGGGGACTCTGCAACTGAGTCCGAACTTAATGCTGCCCGAGCTATTATGGCGTCCCTCAAAGAAGAAGTCAAGGGTACAGATGAAGCTCGGAAGAAGGCTGAGGAGGAGGTGGCCAGGTTGAAAAAGGAGAATTCCACGCTGGCGGCGGAGAAGAAAGCTGCCGAGGAGCTGGTCCAGCAGTTGAGGGTGGTCAACGCCCCGGGTGAGGATGAGCCGGAAGATGTGAAGGAATTAAAGATGAGATCTGAGCTGGTCGCCCGTATGCTGATGGCCGAGGATGACAGTATTGTCGTCGCAAACGAATCCTTCAGAAATGCCGTGGCTCAACTGCGGGTGGTGAACCCCGAGCTTGGCTTCTTTGTCGAGGGTACCCATTATCTGGCGCATGTTGAGGATGGCCGGATCGTTATGCCCGACGCCCTTCTTGAAGGAAATGTCGAGGATCAGCCCGCGGAGAGCCAGGGGCCTCAGCCCGAGCCTGCCGATCAGATGGACGTGTGAGGGGTTTATCTTTTTGTTGTTGTAACTTGTTTGGCCTGCGTGCCGAGTAATTGTTGTAATCTATTTGGGGGGGATGGCCCCCATTTTATGTAATCCAGCACATCCGTGGTCCTAGTGGCCACTTATTTATGTTTAAATTATATGTTCGATTCCGTTATTTGCATGGTTTTACTTGCTTTTATTTTTTGCTAAGTATTGTACTCATGCTCGTTGTGAATGTGTGTCTGCCCGTGATAGGGAGTATTTGACTTATGCGAATTTTTAGGGGGATTGCTCATTGTAGATGTGTTCGACAGTGAGGGGTACTGATTGAACGGCCGGGGAATATCCTGGCGGGGATGCGGAGCTCAGGTCGCGTTTGAGGCCTGAGTTCGCGGCGTGAACGTCCCATCGCGAGCTGGGGTTCTGCCAGTCATGGTACTTTGACGACGACGATGCTCGATCGAGGACCGCCGTCGAGCAGGTACTCGGCTCGTTACTGAGCGGGCGTCTGCTTTGCTGGTATGCGACGCTTGTACCTAGGCGTGCATAGTGGTCGGTAGCTGACGTTCATCGTCGTGACGGGTCAAACCAAGAATTAGGGCCTTAGCTATAGTATTGTTTTAGCTTTTTGGCGTTCCATGGTCGAGCAAGTTCTTCCCCGTTGAGATGTTCTAGGTAGTAGGCCCCATTTTCCGTTTTTGCTCAGACGCGATAGGGTCCTTCCCAGTTAGCTGCTAGTTTGCCTTTGCGAGAGTTTTTGTGGTTTCTTCTTAGAACAAGGCTTCCCACGTCGAACTCTCATCGTATCACCTTGGCGTTGTGCCTGATGGTAATTTTTTGTTTTAGTGAGGCTTCGCGGAGGGATGCCTCAGTTCGAATTTCCTTGACGAGGTCGAGTTCTTCTCTTAATGATTTGTCGTTCGTCTCCTCGTCTAGGGGTGACTCTGTCCGCCTGGAGGGTACGTGAACTTCGACGGGAATTACAGCCTCGGTCCCGTATGTTAGACGGAAGGGTGTTTCCCCGGTTGTAGAGTGTGGGGTTGTACGGTATGCCCATAATACGTTGTACAGTTCCTCGACCCAAGCCTTCTTTATTTTGTCTAGCCTTTGTTTGAGGCCTCGAAGGATGACTCGGTTAGCTGCTTCAGCCTGTCCGTTTGTTTGGGGGTGCTCGACGGATGCGAAGTGCTGCTTCGTGCCCAGTTGGGCGACGAAGTCCTGGAACTTCCTGTCCTTGAATTGCGTCCCATTGTCCGTCACTATTGCTTAGGGAATGCTGAAACATGCAAGGATATTTTGTTTGTAGAAATGCAGTATGTTGAGGGCGGTTATTTTGGCTAGAGCCTCTACTTCTATCCATTTTGTGAAGTAGTATACGCCCACTATTAGGTATTTATTTTTATTCGATTCTACTACGAAGGGTCCTAGGATGTCCAGGCCCCACCAAGCAAATGGCCACAGGGAGGACATTACTTTGAGCTTGTTAAGTGGAGCCAGGTGCATGTCCCTGTGCCGTTGGCATTTATCGCATTTCTTCACGTGTTCTTTAGCGTCGTGCTGCATGGCCGGCCAGTAATATCCTGCTCGGAGGGCCTTTCGGACAAGGGACCTTCCGCCGAGATATTGGGCTTTGATTCCCTCATGGATTTCGCGCAGGATGTGTGCGACCATTTCTTCCTCGACACACTTGAGCAGCGGAATGAAGAATCCCCGCCTGTAGAGTTTATCTTCAACCAAGACATTAGATCAGGCTCTTCGCCTAACTATGTTGGCCTCTTTTGGGTCAGACAGAAGTTCGTCTTTAGCGACATAGTTGTAAACAGGGGTCATCCAGTAGTTGTAGTCGTCGATCACCTGCACGTCGAGGGCCGGGGAGGCCTTCTCGATACTGGGGCGAGGAAGTACTTCATGTATGACGGATTTGTTTCCGCCTTTCTTCTTTGTGCTGGCTAGTTTGGATAGAACTCTGCTCGCACGTTATGTTCGCGGGGAACATGTTTCACTTATACTGTTGCGAACTTCGCCATTTCCTTCTTGACCAGGGCTAAGTATTCAGTCAGGTTGTCATTTTTGGCTTGATATTCTCCTTGGACCTGAAGGGCCACGAGTTGTGAATCTGTGCAAATGACGATTTCTTCTGCACCCAGGTCCTCGGCTAGGCGTAGCCCAGCGAGGAAGGCCTCGTATTCAGCCTGGTTGTTCAAGGTTGGGAAGGATAGGGTGAGTGATACTTCGACGATGATTCCTTCGTTGCTTTCCAGTATGATGCATGTGCCGCTCCCTGCCGAGCTTGAGGCACCGTCCATAAAAATGGTCCATTTACGTGCTTCGCTCGCGGGGGAGTCTGCGAATGTCAATTCTGCGACGAAGTCGGCCAGAGCCTAGGCTTTGAGAGCTTTCCTGCCTTCATACCAGATGTCAAATTTAGATAGTTCAAGCGACCATTTGAGCATTCGTCCGGCCATGTCTGGTCGTCCCAGTAGCTATTTTATGGGTTGATCTGTTCGAACCACGATTGTGTAAGCTAGGAAGTAGTGTTTTAATCTTCTGGCTGCGTTAATGAGGGCCAGAGCCACTTTCTCTATCTGTTGGTATCTTAACTCTGGTCCTTGCAACGCTTTACTCGTGAAATATATAGGTTTCTGCCCGTCAGGTGTCTCCCAGATGAGAGCGGCGTTCACTGCTTCGGTTGCTACGGCGAGGTACAGGTACAAAGTTTCGCCATTGTCCGGGCGAGAGAGGACTGGTGGCTCTGAGAGTGCCCGTTTCAGATGGAGAAGGGCCTTGTCACATTCCTCGGTCCATTCGAATGCTGCCTCCTTGCGGAGGAGTTTGAAGAATGGTAGGGCGTGTTGGGCAGACTTGGCCACGAAACGAGATAGTGACGCGAGCATCCCATTGAGGGACTGGATGGACTTCTTGGACTTGGGCGTAGGAAACTCGAAGAATGCTCGGCACTTATCGGGATTGGCCTCGATTCCTCGTTCCATTAAGTAGAAGCCAAGGAACTTGCTTGCTCGGACACCGAACGTGCACTTCTCTGGGTTAAAACGCATTTTGTATTTTTTGGCTTGTTCGAAGACCTTTCTCAAATGGGCAGTATGATCGGTTTCCTCGTGGGATTTCACGATCATGTCATCCATGTAGACTTCGAGCATGTCGCCTATTTCTCCTCAGAAGACCTTGTTCATCATTCTTTGGTAGGTTGCTCCGGCGTTCTTCAGGCCGAAGGGCATTACGTTGTAGTAATAGTTGCCCGATTAGGTCATGAAGGCCGTGTATTTTTTGTCGGCCATTGCCATTAGAATTTGATTATAGCCCGAGTAGGCGTCCATGAATGATAAAAGTTTAAAACCGACAGAATTATCAACAAGTTTATCAATATTGGGGAGGGGATAAACATCTTTTGGGCATGCCTTATTAAGATCGGTGTAATCAATGTACATTCGCCATTTTCCATTATATTTTTTAACGAGTACAACATTGGACATCCAAGTGGTGTACTTGGCCTCCGAAATAAATTTGGCCTAGAGGAGGTCCTTTACAGCTTTTTCTGCAGCCTCCGTTTTCTCTGGAGACTGCTTTCTCGTACGTTGTGCTACGACCTTGATGGCCGGGTCATTTGTCAGCTGGTGGCATGCGACGGATGGATCCAGGTCGGGCATCTTGGCGACGCTCTAGGCGAAGAGGTCGGCATTCTCACAGAGGCATGATTTGAGCTATTTCCTTGCAATGTCGGGCAGGTCTGCTCCAATCTTCACTCCCCGCTGAGGGTCGTCGCCGAACAGAACGATCTCGAAGTTGCCATCCAGGATCGGGCCCATCGGATAGGAGCTGCTGCTGGATGATGTGGATGGGTTGGATGAAGCCGCTCGTTCCTCCTGTTGGTCTTCTTCGAGGAAGCGGTTGTCGAGGTCGATGGAGTCGACCTGGGGCAGAGGCTTGGCTTCCTCGGAGCTGCTTGGCAATGTTGGCTTGCTCGATGCTTTTGGCTTGGACGCAATGGCGTTGAGCCCTTTTGTTGCTGCTTAGAAACACCATCGTGCGGCCTCGATATCGCCGTGGAGGGTGGCGACCATCCCTTTTGAAGTGTAATAATTCATCTTAAGGTGGACCGTTGAAGGCACTGCTACCAACTCGGCCAGGGTTGGTCTTCTGAATATGCACTGGTAAAGCGACGGGCAGTCGATCACCAGAAATTGTACCTTGACGGATCTAGCCGTTTCAGCTGACCCAAAGGTTACGATTAGTTTGACGTATCTCCAAGGCTTGGTCACTGACTCGTTGAATCCTTGCAAGTCAAACCCTACGTAGGGGGTAAGGTGCGATTCGTCCAGCTGGAGTGTTGAAAACAGCTGGGAGTACATGATGTCGACCGAGCTACACTGGTCGACAAGGATTCTGCGAACGTCGAAGTTCGCCATTCGGGCTCTGACGAGCAAAGGAATGCTCGAGTTTAGAGATCCCCCGAGGAGCTCTTCCCGGTAGAAGGAGATGGGGATCGAGCCCTTCTGGGCCTGATCGAGCGTGGTCACTTTATTAGAGCTTGTGCTGATCAGATGCTCGAACTTTCATTTCATGGAGCCCACCTTGACTTTGTTCAAGCCCCCGCCAGAGATAACCATGGCGGAGGGAAAAGTCTCCCACGGGCTGTGGGCCGCGAAATAAGCAGGGGCGTTGAGCCCGTCCGGGACGTAGAAGTCCTCTGGTCGCGATATGGACATAGCGACCTGGATGTTGGCTTCTTCCGAGGAGGGTACTTCCTCCTCTATCTTCTTGGACTCCTGGGCGTCCTGCCGAGGAGTGTACTTCTTCTTCGCGAACTATTTCAGGTGGCCATCCCTGATCAGTATCTCAATAGCATCCTTCAGATGGATGCAGTCTTCCGTGGTGTGGCTGTCACTCTTGTGGAAATGGCAGTATTTC
This sequence comes from Lathyrus tuberosus, assembly GCA_022829125.1. Classification (NCBI taxonomy): domain Eukaryota; kingdom Viridiplantae; phylum Streptophyta; class Magnoliopsida; order Fabales; family Fabaceae; genus Lathyrus; species Lathyrus tuberosus. The sequence continues at coordinate 2,863,919 of JALAZF010000529.1, read as the reverse complement.
GATTTGTCCGCGTTGGGTCTGGCCGACAGTTGTTTGGGGAAGCGGACCCCTGCCTGCTTGAATTCGGAGTTCACACACTCGGACAGTATCTTGTCCCTGGAGATGGTCAGGGGGGTATAGTCGTGGAATCGCCCGGAGGGCCCCTTGCTGTCACGGGAGTCACGAGGACGGTCATCGCGCTTCCGTTCGCGTCGACGAGATGTTGAGGTTTCCTCACCTCTGGAGGTCTGAGTGTTCTCCTGATGGCGTGATGCTCGGACGTTGCAGGCCACAACCTTCTCTTCGTATTAAATGTGTGATTGGGCTTTGAAGAGGAGGGCGTCTAGGTTCCTCGGTGGTGTGAAACCGACGACTTTAGAGAACTCGGAGCCCGGGCGGAGCCCTTGCTCGAGCAAAAACTTCTTCATTTCGTCCGTTGTAGGGACCTGTACTGCTTCTTTGTTTAACCTCTCGATGTATGCGCGGAGAGGTTCGTCATTTCCTTGGATTATGGCCCCAAGGGAGGCCTCAGTCTTGGGATGACGGCGAGAAGTTGTGAAATGCCGTGAGAACATCCTGCCCAGTTGTCTCCATGAGGTGATGGACTCCTCGGGAAGCTGCTTGTACCATGTCATTGCCCCCTTTCGGAGTGTGGTCAGAAACAACCGGCGTTTGATGGCGCCTCGTACGCTGCGGTAGTCCAACTGTGTATCGATGTTCTCGATGTGCTCGTCGGGGTCAGTGGTCCAGTCGTACGTGCCCAGTGACGGGGACTTCTCCAGGCCTTTTGGGAGACGGGTAGCCAAGATCTCCAGGGACAATGGGTCGTGAGGCTCATCGTCGCTGCTAGAACTGGTGAATGACGGGGACCGAAGGGTACGCTCGTGGCGGCGGTTCCTTCGGGGAGAAGGGGAATGGTTTCTTCGAGGAGAAGGTGAGCGATTCCTTCGGGGAGACGGTGAACGGACCCGGCCTTTAGACTTGACCGGGGGAGACTGCTCGTTCCTTCGAGTCCTCTTGTGGCCGAGAGAGTGCTGGTCACGTGGGGAAACCTGGTCACGCTTCCGGGCGGCGCGAGGGTCAGGCTCTTGGCGCAGTCTCTAGTCAATATCTCTCCGGGGCTGCGGGTTCCTTGATCATCACTGGTTCCTCTGCGGAGGAGGGGATCTTGGACGGTTGGACTCTTCTAACACCCCGATCCTCTCGTCCTACTGCAGGATCAGGGTGTTGGTTTTGTTGATCGCCTCCAGGAGGGTTACCACGGTCGGGTCGACGTTGGGCGGAACAGGAATGGGCTGGACATCCAGCGCAGGCTGATCGTTGTTGCGGTCAGCAGGGGTGGGGAAGGAGAAGTTGTGGCTCCGTCCCTTAGAAAACGGGCATCTCGAAGAAGAGATAATTGGTCGTCAACGTCAGTTTTGTTGACGGGGAGTACAACGGTTTGTAGAACACCTTTGGCGTGATCTTGAGAGGCCATGATGATGATGATCTTTGAAAATTATTTTGATCTTCGGTTTCCAGGGAAAGAAAGACGGGGAGAATAACGATTCCCACAGACGGCGCCACTGATCGTGAAGGCTGGATCAGATCCTATAGAAGTGGGCCACCAAGTACGCCTGGGATGCTGGTCGTATAGAGGGGAGGAGGGGGGTGTACCTGCAAGGCACTCCGACGCTCAAGTAAGAAAGGATCAAAGAGAAAGGGGCAAGCACAAAGTGTTAGTTCGTAGGGTGAATATTGGATACATGGCCCTCTTAAGCGAGAGGGTTTATATAGAGTCCCCAGCGCGTGGCCAACGGTCCTATTTTCGGGGCGAAATAACTGTTTTCCCGAAGAATAGGTAACTACCCAAACTAGCCGTTATGTCGGGCAGGGTGCCCAAAACTAGTCGTTATGTCAGGCACAAGCATAGTCCCGGGCACCTGCCCACAGCTGTTCGAGGAGTGGATGAGTCGTACGTAACGGACGTCGTTTCCGGGGAGGTGCGATGGAGTCCCTGGCCGGTTGGAAGGGTAGAAAGGTAACTTTTGCCCCTTTGTGGATTGGACTTAGGCAATTTGGGCCGCTTTGGATTAGAAGTGGATTGGGTCGTGTCTGACCATTGGTCCAGTCTAGAACAAGGCATTTATCGTCGCCTCACGTTCTGCGGACTCGCGTCTCACCTCAGTTAGCGTCAGTTGTCTCACTGTTTTCATCATTCTGAGTGTCAATTGTGGTGGACGTGACGTTCCTTCCCCATCCAAAACTCTTTCAAATAAAGTTATATCCCTTATTCTGTAGTTGCCGACCAAATATCTAGTACCAAAAAAACATTCATTATATAATCTCCCGCCATTTACTAAAATCCAAATATAAAGATCCACACGTTTATCAATCGGGTTTGAACCTATCAGATTATACTGAGGATTTTGAACTAAAAATTATGTGAGCAATGTCTGATAGTCCTCCTACACATACAAGAAAAAATTTAAATTAAATATAGTTTAAACAATTCAATTATATACAAGAATAAAATAAAATAAAATAATGAAATATACCCACGTGATTTTCACGCCACAAACAACGTTAAATTAGTTGTCACGTGAAAATCACGCCACAAATTTGCCATTAAATATTAATATATTTTAAACAATTTAGTCATATACAAGAGTTAATTTAAATAAAATAATAAAATATAAACAACTTACCAAAGCTCTTCTGGTACGTTCGCCAAGAAAATTCTCCACTTTTTTGATACGAGTCTTTGCGACCATCTCATTCATTCGTGGGGTCTCCTCAAATTCTTAGCCTAATTAATAAAACTAACTTTAATAAATATATAGTAAATCAAAATATAACTTAAAAAAGTAGGTATAATTACCATGCGTCGAGCATGTTCAGCGATACTGATATTTCAAATGCATTGAGGCTACCCTATTTTCAGAAGCTCACATTTCTTTGCAATTTTAGATTTTGCCTTAAAACCAGGTGAATCCCAATAGACAAGAAGTTCATAAAATACTTCCTATCCTATCCAATTAGGATGAACATTTTGTTTTTCCCAAGCACGTCTAACACGTCGTAGCATGTCAGAAAGTAGGATTGTTATTCTGCCTCGATTTTTTTAATCCTAGTCTCGTTAATTACTTCCCACGTACACTTTTCCTGCAATGTTGTATGACATTCAAATAAATTGTTAGATAATTATAATTAAAAAAAATAATTAAAATAACAATAACTTAAAATAAACTCCCTTAGACTGATGCATGAAGAATGTGGGGTGCGGAATCCCCCAAGATATATGAATGGTGAGGGTATATGTGAGGGTATGGGTGTGACATGATGAGGGTATGGAAAGCTAGCTCCTTTAGACTGCATGAAGGGTGAGGGTACCTGTGTGGGATTTGGAAAACTAGATCCCCCAAGATGCATGAAGGATGAGGGTACCTGTATGGAATATGGAAAGCTAGATCCCCCAGTTTGCTGATATGGAAAGTTAGATCCCCTAGTCAGCTGGTATGGAAGGTTAGATCCCCAAATGGCTAATAAAAGTTGGATTCCCGAATGAGAACATATGATAGTCATGAGGGGAGAGTAGTTCCATAAGAGGCTGAGAACTAGCCAAAGACATGGGATCTACCTGACTATGTGGGGGAGGGCACATGGCCAACTGAGGTGCCTCACATACCATTACCCTCGGGCCCCGATACTGGGTCTTCTTACCCTTACCCTTACCGGTTCGGGGTGCCATTTTATCTATTTTGAGATAATACACATATAATAAATTAACACAATATATACAATTAATTTATCAACATAATTAATAAATCAACAAAACACATTTAAATCAATACATAGATGCATCAACACATTCTCTATACACGGTTCATTTAGTAAAAATACAAAAATAATCTATTCAAAATCTTCATGCTCTTCATCCATATCATTCTCATCATCTGATGCTATATTGTCCTCAGATCCAAACTCTTCATGCTCTTCATCCACAGTATTTTCTTCCAACAATATAGATGCATCAACTTGATGACCTTTAACCACTGTAAACTAGTAATTTGTTCAACTTCAATCACATCACTAATTTGAGAAATTTCATCAACTTGATAAACAACGTCTTCCACTAGATCGTCAATTTCAATATGACCCAATGGTTTTATTTTGATTACAACACACCACCCTCGTTTACGTGTCACAATTTAAGGATAATGAATGTCATAAACTTGCCTAAAAATATGTGACATTATGAAAGGGTTATACTCTTTGTACCTTCAGTCCATTCGAATCTCAAAAGTATTATATTTCTTATCTATTTTTGTGCCTCTGTCAGATGGATCATACTAATTACAATAAAATAAGACAACTTTATTTTCTGAATCCAAATAATTGTATACCAACTCGTAGATATGTGTAGCAATTCCATATAAGTCGTCTTCACCACCATATGCAACTCCTTTTAGGAATACACAATTGTTTATGTTTTTTTCCCTTTAGTCCATGTCTCTGTGTGAAATTTATATTGTTTACAAAGTATGTGTGCCATTCATTTGTGCTTTGAACACGACCTTCAAACAAGTTTCTCAAATGAAGTATTTCTTAAGTTGGTGCAATAATGCATGACAATTGCTCCTTGAACCATGCTAGAAAATAAGCATGAACATGACTGGTAGTTGCTTGTTCATCGGAGTTATGAAAATAAGAGGTGTTAAATTCCCTATAAAGAAACACATTATAAGTTTCAAGGTGATAATTTTTTTTACTCACAATGTAATGATAAATAGGTAGTTTGGGTATACTTACTCAAGATATGGTTTAACTTTAACGCAGTTAATCAAGACACGAAGATGCGCATATTGTATTTCTTTTTGGGCCAGCCAATGCACATTCTTCTTTCCAGAGGGACGGTTTGGAAGACTGAAGACTGATATGGTAAATTGACTTCTTTCATTAACATTTACTACATTCCTTATGATTCTCAGAGTTAACATCATGTGATTGAAATAATGACTGAAAATGTGATGTTTCTCGATGCAAGTAATGTGCACATATTAATCCTTTAACTTTAGATTTATTTTCACTTATCAATTTGAATTACCCATGAATCTTTCAAACGAATACATCCACCTATATTGGAACGACATCCAAAATAAGCTTCATATGCAAGATGCACATGTAGATGTTCCATAGAGTCGGAAAAACCATTCGGAAATACTTGTTCCAACTTACAGAGAATGACTGGAATATTTTGGTCTAACTTAATGACGCCGTCCACTCTTAAAGCTGACACACAAATATCTCTAAATAATTTACTAATTTCAGTTAGTGGATTAAGCACATGTTTAGATATTGAACTGAACGCAATTGGAAGCAACCGTTCCATGAAAACATGGCAATCATGACTTTTCATTTCATGCAACGTCCTAGTGTGGGCGTCAGCACACCTTTCTAAGTATGAAGCATAACCATCAGACATTCTCAATTCATTTAACCATTGATAAACCGCTTTAGCATTTTGGGAAGTTAGACTGTAAGTAGCCTTGCTAAGATTGAAACTTCAACTCCAACTCTTTTCAATTACACCAAATTTCTGTCTTTTTAGCCTTTTCATTATCTTTTGTTTTTCCTTAAACATCCATCATTGTGTTAAACACATTATCAACAAAATTATTCTCGATATGCATAACATCAAGATTATGTCGCAACAAATTATCTTTCCAATATGGGTGGTTCTAAAATATACTTATTTTTGTCCAATTGTGTGTGACCCCATATCCTTAAATTCTGCATGCTTTACCATTATCTATGAATTTTGGTAGTTCACAAACTTGGTTCCATACATCACCTGGTGATAAACGAGCGGGAGACAAAAAAATTTCTCGCTCGTCTTTTTTAAAATCATTCTTGTTTCTTCTATAGACATGATGTTGTGGTAGGAATCTGCGACGACACTCAAACCACAAACTCCCCCCATTTTTCCAACGTAAACTCCTGGGTGTATTCCATGCAATACAGACAACCCATTTTTCCATGTGTACCCCAACCAGACAATATGCCATATGCCGAAAAGTTATTAATATTCAACATCAAGGCAACTCGCAAAGTAAAATTTTGTTTACAGGATATACCATAAGTCCATTCTTCAATCCACAACCTCTTAGAATCATCAATTAAAGGTTGTAAATACACATCGATTCTGGATTTTGGAATCAATGGTCCTGGAATGAGGCAAGTCAAAAACATGTATGGTTTTGTCATGCACATCTCAAGAAGGAGGTTGTAACGGGTTACAATAACTGGCCAACAAGAATATCCATTTCTAGACGCTTGGACAATGGAGTAAAACCATCAGAGCATAATCCAAGCCTTAAATTTCTAGGTTCTGCAAATAAATATGGATGTATTCGATCAAAATGCTTCCATGCCTCACCATCAGATGGATGCCACATAGTGCATGAACTTGTTTTGTTTGTATGATGCCATGTCACTTGACTTGCACTGTTCATTAAAGCAAACATTATTTTTAACCTTGATATTATCGAAAGATAAAATACGGACTTTGTTGCTACACTTTTTTGCTTACGATTATTGGCTTTACTACGAACTTGATATTTTGGACTCTTACAAAGATTACATTCCTCCAACGCTTCATCATTTGTACCAGTAATGCAACAATAAGTCTTTCTTACTTCTTAACCCAACGTCAACACCAAACTATTTACATCATAATAACTTGTAGGCAAGTTGTCTTTCGTAGGAGTTTCGTCTAGCATTATTTTTGCGAAGAATTCCAAACACTGATTAGGAACATTCCAATTTGTCTTGGCGGCCAATAATCTCACACACATTGATAATTTTGAGTATGACGACCCCTTAAACAACGACAAATTCATTTCTTTCAACACCTGATAAAATCTTTCCCCATCAAAATCTTCAGTTTCATCATAGGTCACATTCGCCCCAAAAGCATCGCCTACCATCTCACCAATCAGATTAAATTGTTCATCATATTCAATATGTGATCGACTACTTGAAGCATGCATATTAATAGTCTATGGTAAGTTACTCGGCAGTTCTTCTCCATTATATATCCAAACCCAATTATTTTCAATGAAACCTCTTCTCTTCAAATGACATTTTACTTCCTCTGGATCACTAATTATGAGTCTACATTCACACTAAGACAAATACATTTTACTCCTCCTTCGCTTCGACAACATTCTTTAGCAAATGCCCACGTGATAAACCATTTAACTCCTTCCTCAAAATTTGGTTTAAGTGCACGTCTTCATGAATACATTATATCATACATCCAACTACGATAATACCGAAAATATTCCATATTGCACATTTATACAATCATTTTCATTTTAATTACAAAATTGATTTTAATATATCAACCAATTTCGATAATTTTGATAAAACATTAACCACAAATATTAACAATCTTAATAGCTATTCTTAATAATATAAAGTTTTTACACACTAGTTTAAACTTAACTACATTTTATACTATGTTTGGTCAAATTGTATTTACTTACTTAAATAAAAATATTACTTACTATAAATACTACATTTTATAACTATGCTTATTATATATATATATATATATATATATATATATATATATATATATATATATATATATATATATATATATATATATATATATATATATATATATATATATATATATATATATATATATAAGACGCATCATATGAGAATGTCATTTTTATGTGAGAATATGAGAATGAATCTAAATCATTGGATTTTAAAATAAATGATGGAGATTATGTGTTAGTTTTTTTCTCTCTTCTCCATCATTTATTTTAATAATGAAAGAGAGAGAAAAACAAAAATCACACATAATCTCTACCATTTATTTTAAAATATAATGATTCAGATGAATTCTCATGTTCTCCCATAACACACTTAATAATATTTACTTTAATAATATATACTTACTTAATATATATTACTTAATAAAATATTCACTTGCATAATAATATTTACTGAAAAAAAATATACTTACTTAATATATATCCTTACTCAAATTGTATTTAATTGCATATTTAAAAAATATATATACTTACTTATCTAAAAAAATATATATTCATACTTGCTTAAAAATATTTCTTAATCAATATATATTTACTTACTGAATATGTAATACTTATTTAAAATATGGTAAATGCTAACGAGTGCACCTGAGACACTGATTAAGAGATTAAAATGGTAAGTTAAGCATTATTTAAGAGATTAAAAAAATGTTTTTTTCTCAATATATGTATATTCAATGCACTGAAAAGAGAAATAATCAACTTTTTTTAAAAGAATATTATGTGTATTGAATGAACTGAACATAACATATTTTCTTTATTTGAAATTCCTAACCAGTGCCCCGGACACTGGGTAGCATGACCTTTAAAACATTTATTAAAAAAACTTTATACTTATTTAATATATTAAAAATATATTTATTTACTTAATATATAATACTTACTTAAAAATATATTATTATGTTTTTAAAAAATAAGTATTGCATACTATTTTGTTTTTTTATAAACTTATATAATATATTATTTTAAATAAATATATTATTTTGTTTTTGTTTTAATTAAACATATAAAATATAGTAAACATATAAAATATAGTAAACATATAATATATAATATATTTTATTTTTTAAAAAAGTTATGTTTAGAAAAAATAACTATTCCATACTATTTATTTTAAATAAACATATTATTCTTCTAATAAACACATAATAGAACAATTTCATACTATTTTGTTTTAAATAAACATATAAAATATATTTTGTTTTTAATAAATATTATGTTTTAAAAAATTAGTACTCTATTTTTTCAAAAATATCTATAATATATTATATTTTATAATATACATATATATATATATATATATATATATATATATATATATTATTTAGTTTAAACATATATTTTTAAATTTTATTCGGTTTAAAAAATATATAAAATATAAATTCCAATATATTTTGTGTTCTGGACTCGACCAATGGATAGAATTGGCCCAATAAGCCTCTGCTACAGAGCGGCCCAAATCGCCTAAGTCCAATCCACAGAAGGGCAAAAGTTACCTTTCTGCCCCTCCCACCGGGCAAGGAACATAACGTTCCTCCCCGGACATTCTGCCCAACATGCACAGCTTCAGTGCTCCCCGAACAGCCATGGGCAGATGCCCGAAACTAAGCATATGCCCGACATAACGGCTAGTTTTGGACACCCTGCCCGTCGTAACGGCTAGTTTGGGCAACGACCGATTCTTTAGGAAAAACGGTTATTTCGCCCCGAAAATAGGACCGTTAGCCACGCGCTTAGAGCCCTATATAAACCCTCTCACTTGAGAGGGTCAGGTATCAAATATTCACCCTACGAACTAATACTTTGTACTTGCCCCTTTTCTCTGACCCTTTCTTACTTGAGCGTCGGAGTGCCTTGCAGGTACACCACCACCTCTCCTCAATCACATACCGGACAACCAGTACGACCAGCACCCATCCGGGCACCTCCATAACAACCAGCCCGCGTGGACCAGTTCGTGTACTTCGGATCAGTGGCACCGTCTGTGGAAACTTCTTGTTCTCCCCTTCTTTCACTCCTCCTCAGAAACCGAAAGATCAAAACATATTCTCTTTGATCCGCCCACGTATGGCTGCCCAGAATTCCGTGATAGGTGCTGACACCACTGTTCTCGTCCCCGTCAACAAGATGGACGTTGACGGCCATTCTTCGTTACTTTCTGACCCCCGTTTCCGTCGGGACGGGGCTACCGCATCTCCAACTCCTCCTCCCACCGGGCGAGGAGACGTGCAGATCCTATCGGAAGACCGGCTAGTTCCCGGTCCGCCCAGCGCCGACTTGGTCGTGGCAGCCCTCCTGGAAGCTGTTAACCGCACCAACCTCCTCATCCTACAACAAGGAGAAAGGATAGGAGCTCTTGAGGAGGCATCTTTCCCAAGATCCTCTCCTCCCCGGAATAAAACCCGAAGAACCAAAAGCCTGCCACCTAGGCGCGGAGAAGACTGTGCGGTTAGGCACGAGCCTGAGATACGACCCACTCGCAAGCGCGACCAGATCTCCCCGCGAGATCGATCCCCGTCGAGACGCAAAAGAACGAGGCAAGATAGACCCTCCCCTCCGGGCAGACCTCGTGACCGGACCCGTTCACCCTCACCTCGCAGAAACCGCCGCCGCGAGCACAGACGACGGTCACCATCAGAGCCAAGTTCAGATAGCGACGACGAACCTCGCGGCCCGTTGTCCTGGGAGATCCTAGCAACCCGCCTTCCTAAGGGGCTGGAGAAGCCTCCGTCGCTAGGGACGTACGATGGAACCGCCGACCCGGACGAGCATATAGCGAACATCGACGCTCTCTTGGATTACAGAGGGGTACGGGGAGCCATCAAGTGCCGCCTGTTCCCGACCACGCTCCGTAAAGGAGCAATGACGTGGTACAAGCAGCTGCCCGAGGAATCCATCACATCATGGAGACAGCTGGGAAGGATCTTCTCCCATCACTTCACTGCTTCACGACGCCACCCCAAGACCGAGGCGTCCCTGGGAGCCGTCGTACAAGGCAAAGATGAGCCTCTCCAGACTAATATCGAGCGCTTCAACAAGGAGGCTGTCCAAGTACCAACGACCGACGCCATGAAGAAATTCTTGCTCGAGCAAGGGTTACGTCCTGGTTCCGATTTTGCGAAAGCCATCGGCCTCGACCCACCGAGGAATCTCAATGTACTTCTCCACCAGGCCCAGTCACATATACAGTACGAGGAGAAAGTCGCTGCCCACTCGGTCCGGACATCTCGCAACCAAGAAGGTTCCCAGACGTCCAGAGTTGAAGAGCCCTCGACGTCCCGTCGGGGAGACAAGAGACGCGACGATCGACCTCGCGATATACGCGAGCAGAGAGCACCCTCCGGGCGATTCCACGATTATACCCCCCTCACTGCCTCGAGGGAGAAAATACTGTCCGAGTGCGCCAACTCGGAGTTCAAACAGGCGGGAGTCCGTTTCCCCAAGCAGCTGCCGGTCAGACCAGGGATGGACAAGTCCAAGTACTGCCGTTTCCACAAGAGTCACTGCCATACAACGGAAGAATGCATCCACCTCAGAGATGCCATAGAGCTCCTCATTCGCGACGGCCATCTGAAGCAGTTCGCAAAAAAGAAGGATGCCCCCCGGCAAGAGGCCCAGGAAAGCAAAAAGGTCGCAGAGGAAATTCCGCCCTCCGACGACGCCAACGTCCAGGTCGCCATGTCCGTGACCCGACCAGAAGACTTTCGCATCCCGGACGATCTGCTCGCATCCAGATACGTCGCTGCCAGCAGCCCATGGGAGGCCTTCCCGTCGGCCATGGTGATCTCTGGGGGTGGATTCAACAAAGTCACAGTTGGCTCGGTCAAGAGGAGATTCGACCAACTGATTAGCAGAAGCTCCAACGAGGTCACCACGCTGGACACCACGCACAAAGGGTCCGCTCCCATTTCCTTCTACAAGGAAAAACTCCTCGGCGGGGCACCGAATTCGAACATCCCACTGCTTGTCCGGGCCAGGATGGCGAATTTCGATGTCCGAAGGATACTCGTGGACCAGGGCAGTTCGGTTGACATAATGTACAACCACCTGTTCGAGACATTGCAGCTGAACGACTCTCACCTCACTCCATACGTCGGATCCGACCTGCAAGGGTTCAACGGAGCGGTGACAAAGCCCCGAGGTTAACCTTCGGTTCAGGAAAGACAACCCGAGCAATCAAGGCACAGTTTCTGGTAATCGATTGCCCGTCACTATACCAGTGCATCTTCGGAAGGCCAACCCTGGAAGAGTTGATTGCAGTACCTTCCACCGTACATCTCAAAATGAAGTACTACACTTCTGAAGGGATGGTCGCCACCCTCCACGGCGACATCGAGGCTGCCCGCCGCTGCTTTGAAGCAGCGTGAAATGGACTTAACACCATCTCGGCGAAGCCAAGAGCATCTGGTCGTCCCCCTGCCCAGCAGCTCCAAGCAGCCAAGACCACTTCCCCAGGTCGAATCAATCGATCTAGACAGCCGGTTCAGCGAAGAAGATCGCGCCAAGGTTCCAACGCCGTCGGGCAGTAAGTCCGACAACAGCGGCCATCTCCTACGACCTATCCCAGATGGCAACTTCGAGATCGTTCCGTTCGGAGAAGACCCCCAACGGGGAGTGAAGATCGGAGTAGATCTGCCCGACCTGGCCAGAAGACAACTGAAAGCGTGCCTCCACGAAAACGCAGACCTGTTCGCGTGGAGCACTGCTGAGATGCCCGGATTGGACCCCTCTGTCGCCTGCCACCAGCTCACAATCGACCCGACCGTCAAAGCCGTTGCCCAGCGCAGAAGGAAGCAATCCCCAGAGAAGACAGAAGCCGCAGAGAAAGCTGTCAAAGACCTTCTAGAAGCTAGATTTATTTTCGAGGCCAAATATACTACATGGCTCTCTAATGTTGTACTTGTACGAAAAAATAATGGCAAATGGAGGATGTGCGTTGATTATACTGATGTTAATAAGGCCTGTCCGAAGGACGCCTACCCCCTCCCCAATATAGACAAACTCGTAGATAATTCGGCCGGTTTTAAACTGTTATCGTTCCTCGACGCCTACTCGGGCTACAACCAAATACCAATGGCCGCGAGCGATAAAACTTACACAGCCTTCATGACCGAATCGGGCAACTATTACTACAACGTAATGCCCTTCGGACTGAAGAACGCCGACGCTACATACCAATGAATGATGAACAAAGTCTTCCACGAACAGATAGGCGACATACTCGAGGTATACATGGACGACATGATCGTCAAATCCCACGAGGAACTAGACCATGTCGCCCACCTCCGCAAAATTTTCGAGCAGGCAAGGAAATACCAAATGCATTTTAACCCGGAGAAGTGCACGTTCGGGGTACGAGCAGGTAAGTTCCTCGGTTTCTACCTAACAGAACGAGGAATAGAGGCTAACCTCGACAAATGTCGGACATTCTCCGAGTTCCCAATGCCCACGTCTAAAAAGAACATCCAATCCCTCAACGGAGTGCTGACCTCGCTATCCCGCTTCGTCGCAAAGTCCGCCCAGCACGCCCTTCCTTTCTTCAAGCTCTTGCGGAAGGAAGCAGCGTTTGAATGGACCGAAGAATGCGAGGCATCCCTCCTCCACTTGAAGCAAGCTCTATCGGAACCACCCATGTTGTCACGACCAGATACCGAGGAGGTCTTGTTCCTGTACCTCGCCGTCTCCGCCGAGGCCGTTAGCACCGTTCTCATCCGCGAAAATCCTAGCGGGCAAAAGCCGATATATTTCACGAGCAAGGCACTGCAGGACACAGAATTGAGATATCAACAGATAGAGAAGGTAGCATTGGCCATCGTCAACGCTGCCAGACGACTAAGACACTATTTCTTGGCCCACACGATCATGGTGAGAACAGATCAGCCCATCAAGCAGCTACTGGGATGGCCAGACATGGCCGGGCGAATGCTCAGATGGTCACTAGAACTGTCCGAATTCGACATCCAGTACAAAAGCAGGAAAGCTCTCAAGGCTCAGGCCCTGGCCGATTTCATGGCAGAGGTAACTTTCTCAAATTCCTCGCCCCACCTAGTGAACAGATGGACCATCTATGTGGACGGAGCATCCAACTCTAGTGGCAGCGGGGCATGCGTAATTCTGGAAAACGACGAAGGAACCATAGTCGAGGCTTCCCTCACATTGTCTTTTCCCACGTCGAACAACCAAGCCGAGTACAAAGCTTTCCTCGCCGGACTGCGCCTAGCCGAAGACCTGGGGGCCGAGGAAGTCATCATCTGCACGAATTCGCAGCTCGTAGCCAACCAGGTATCCGGGGAATATCAAGCCAAAAACGACAGTCTCTCCGAATACCTCACCCTCGTCAGAGAAAAGATGTCGAAATTCAGAACAGTGGAAGTAAGACACGTTCCACGCGAACACAACGTACGAGCAGACGTATTGTCAAAACTGGCAAGCACCAAGAGGAAAGGCGGAAACAGGTCAGTCATCCAAGAGATACTTCCCCGGTCCAGCATCACTAAGGGATCTTCGACCCTACACGTACACGCGATCGGGGGTAGCGATTGCTGGATGACCCCCGTATACAACTACCTCACCAGGGACGAACTTCCAGAGGATCCCAAGGAGGCCAGCACCATCAAACGAAGGGCCTGCTCGTACGTTATCCTCGAAAACAAACTCTACCGGCAGGGCTTCTCCATCCCACTTCTTAAATGCATAGAAGAGGAGGTCGTCCCCCACATATTGCGAGAAATCCATGAGGGCATCAACGCCCAACACCTCGGAGGAAAGTCCCTTGCCCGTAAGGCCCTCCAAGCAGGATACTATTGGCCGACCATGCAACAAGACGCCAAGGAGCATGTGAAGAAATGCGACAAATGCCAACGGCACGGGGATATGCACCTAGCTCCGCCAAACGAACTAAAAAGCATGACCTCCCCGTGGCCATTCGCCTGGTGGGGCCTGGACATCCTAGGACCCTTCGTGACGGGGTCTAGCCAAAATAAATACCTGATAGTGGGCGTAGATTACTTCACAAAGTGGATAGAAGCAGAAGCTTTAGCCAAGATAACAGCGCTCAACATTTTGCGCTTCTACAAGCGGAATATACTTGCCCGGTTTGGGATCCCTCAAGCAATTGTCACGGACAATGGAACACAATTCACAGACAAAAAATTCCAAGACTTTGTCGCACACCCCGGAACGAGGAAACACTTCGCTTCCGTAGAGCATCCCCAAACCAACGGGCAGGCAGAGGCGGCCAATCGTGTCATACTGCGCGGCCTCAAGCGAAGACTGGACGAAACAAAGAAAGCCTGGGTCGAGGAGCTTCACAGTGTCCTGTGGGCATACCGCACCACTCCCCAGTCCACCACCGGGGAGACACCTTTCCGTTTGACATATGGCACCGAGGCAGTCATACCCATTGAAATCCACGTACCGTCCAGGAGGACGGAATCACCCCTGGACGAGGAAATGAACGACGAACCGATAAGAGAGGAGCTCGACCTCGTCGAGGAAATCCGAACGGGAGCAGCCCTCCGCGAGGCATCTCTTAAGCAAAAAATAGCGATCAGGCACAACGCCAAAGTCTTCCGACGGGAGTTCGACGTGGGCAGCCTTGTCCTGCGAAGAAACCACAAGGACTCCCGCGAAGGTAAATTGGCGGCCAACTGGGAAGGACCATACCGAGTCCGCGCCAAAACGGGGAACGGCACATACTTCCTCGAAGACCTCGACGGGGAAACTCTCCCTCGACCATGGAACGCTGAAAAACTTAAGCAATACTACAGCTAAAAGGCACAAGAAGCTTCCTCGCGTCACAAGGCCGTCTAACGGCCATCATGCTCGTTCAGGTATAAACGACGCATACGTACAAAGTGGAATCCCGCTCAAATAAATGAGCCGGAGCTCCGCTCGTCGGCGGTCCTCGATCGAGCACCGCCTTCGCCCAAGTACCATGATTGGAAGAACCCCAGCTCGCGATGGGACGTTCACGCCGCGACCTCAGGCCTCAATCGCGACCTGAGATCCGCAACCTCGCCAGGATCTTCCCCGGATGTTCGACCAGTTCCCCGCACTGGCGAATTCATAACGCAACGAGCAATCTGTCAAAAATAAGCCTTGTTGACAAACACACCCTCCGACGGGCAGTCACACATGCACAACTAAAACAAAGTACAACAGTATAAACAGAAGTTATATAAATTAACCGGGCATTAAATTAAAAGGCCACAAGGGCCAAAGATTGTGCTTGTTACATTAAAAAAGGGGCCGCGCCCCCAGAACAAAAATAAGATTACAACGAGTTCAACGGCATGCAGGCCGGACAAGATACAGCTAAGCAACAAAAACTCTTCAGTCTTCCACACGCTCGGTTGACGCAGCTTCAGGCCTCGGCTCCTCCACGGGCTGCTCCTCGATATGTTCCTCGAGAGTATCGAGAACAAGACCTTCGGGCAGGACAATGCGGCCACCCTCCACACGAGCTAGGTAGTGAGTACCCCTGGTCGAAATCTCGAGCCCAGGGTTCACCACTCGCAACTGGGCCACCGCACTATCAAAAGACTCCGCGGCCACAGCAATACCATCATCCTCGACCTGCAGAATGCCAGCGACCAGCTCTACCCGAGTCTTCAACACTCTTATCTCCTCTGATTCGTCATCACCCGGGGCATTAGCCGCCATCAACTCCGCGTTCAACTCCTCGGACGCCTTCTTCTCCGACCTTAGCTTAGTGACTTCCTCCCTCAGCGTTGTCGCCTCTTCCTCGGCTTTCTTCTTCGCCTCACGGGCACTCTAGACCTCCTCTTTCAGCGTCGCTTCGGAGGCCCGAGCAGCAGTAAGCTCAACCTCGAGCACGTGGTCCCCCTCAGCGTACACAGCTGCCATCTCGAGCATCCTCACGAGGGCAGAAGCATCCCTGGCCACCATCGCCCTTTTGCCCGCGCGATCCATGTTCCCCAGGCTAAGAGATTCAGCCCGAGGAACAACCAAGGTATTACCCTCGAAGAACCTCATATCGTTGATGCACGGAGGAAGTTCGAACTTCCCCTTCTCAACTGCCCCCCTCAGATCCACCGTATCTGTTGTCCGGAGGCGCTTCGGTCGCCCGACTAAAGGCAGCAAAGAATCCCGTGGACAGGGAGTGGGAGAACAGGAGGTCCCCGGAGCAGTTTGAACAGGGGGAGGCGCACGAGCACCAGCAGCAGTCCGGGTCTTGGAGGGAGTCGCTCCAGCCTTGCCCCTCGCCCTGGCATTCCTCACCACACGGTCACGAGCTTGAGGCATCTCACCTGCACAAATAAAACAAGCGCGTCAGAAACGGGGAAGAAAGAATAGCAAATAAAGTCTAAGTAACTAAATCTACCGAGCAGGGCCGTGACATCCGCAAAAGTCTTGCACTCCAGCAGTGCCTTGACGGGGATAAACCGGCGCTCGACCCTTTGAATCCCATCCTCCTCGAAGATAGGATTACCCTTGCTCGTCCAACAGGTCGCGAGCTGAAAGGAGTTGACCCACTTCACCAGGGTCTCGTAAGACGTGGCATCCTGCCCGCGTAAAGCACTCGGCTCAAGAACATAGGCACTGGGCTTCTTTGAGAAGTGGTCGGGTGTCCAGCGGATTGGAAACTTATACACCCTCTCCCCGACGTACTTCCCCTCCTCGGTGAGCAGCTCCTCTCCGTTCTCGTCACATTCTAACTCCCAGACATACACGCTGTCCTGAGCAGCTTCGGACAGAGGCTCGACGATGTAGTACCTTCTCTTGAAGTTTCGGATGGACTCCGAGAATGGCTTGAACAGTTTTTTGGGCTGCTTCAAAGAGACCCATCTGTACCTCTTCCCCATCAGCTGCCGCTGTAGGTCAAAAATAGCAAAGAACAAAGGGATAGTGGGCCCCAAAGCAAGGTGCTCGCACACCAACTCAAAAGCCCGTATAAAGGCCAGCGAATTGGGGTGGAGTTGGGAAGGCGCCAACTTCAGATGATGGAACACCGACCGCTGGAAGTCAGTGAAGGGAAACCTCAGCCCCAGTTCTTTGAAGACATATTCGTACATCCCGAAGCAGTCCCCGAAGCTCGAGCAGATCCGCTCGCCCACACTAGGCAGAAGCACCCTCCATTCACCTGAGGGCCCCGCCTCAGTAAAAGCATCTGCCGCAAACCTCGCAAACGTGGAAGTGTGTTCGGAAGGCTCGGCCACCTCCCACTCTTCTGGGCAGAATTCGTCTACGTCCTCTTCCATTACATCTTCCTCCACGACCCCAGGTCATCTCCCTCCTCAGCATCACTCGCTTCCCCCTCGACGTCGCTCGAGGAATTCGAAGCCGACGAACTCGAGGACGCAGAACTCGAGGCCGTTGCACTGCTACTCTCATCGGAGACAGTCTCTTCGGACGTAACGGGGATAACCTCCCTCTCGGGCTCCATCGCCACTATGATCACCTGAAAAAGTAGAGAAAGGCAGTGAATTCGACAGGAAATCAAATCCACCCTTCCACCGCTAAGACAAGTGAAAGGGCGCGCGAAAGGCTAGGAACTACGTCCCCGGCCTAAGCCCTAACATCAAACAAAGAAGGACAAAATATCCCCGCGTCTGTACCCAGATTTCGTCGAAACTCTACCGAATTCTGGAAACGTCCTAGCGGGAAACTCACCAAATCCATCAACGGATGATAGAACGCGATGGTCACGACTCGCAACCACCACGTAGGCCACCACGACCACCAAACGTGCTACCTAATCCGGCGAGGCATTCGGTACAGAAAAAAGGCAGAACCTCCGCCCACCACCAACACTCGCCGGAAATCTACCTATTTTGCCATCTAGAACTAACCCTAGCCGCATGAAATCTACCACTAACAACAAAAGGAAGCAAAACAAGCAAAAAATCAGGATACTTACTTGATTTTACTAGAAGAAAGTGGAAGAAAACGGCTGCTCGAAACTTGTCACGGTGGTCGGCACGACGGTCGGTTGCTTGAAGAAGGTGACGGGCAAACGCACTGGTGACGAGGAAGAATCAGAAGAAGGAAAAGTGGAAAATGGGACGGTTTCCCCCATTTTTTACCAAGGGGCACGTACACACACGCGCCCGTAGGCAATAATGACGACCCACTAGCCATAATTGCCTAGGTAACTGCTACACAGGTCTCGATGCACACGTGGCGACCCAACGTTTCCCATTCCATCTGACGCGTTACCTACCCGAATACCGGGCAAGATGGAGTCGACCACGAATATCGCGGACACGGAGAACCACGAGCACCTCGAGGCAGTCGTCCTTGTATCCAACGACGGCTTCATGATAGTTCCCCGGGACGACGAGGAGTCCTTAAGTCATCGCTCCCATGCTCGGGAGCAATGACTTGGGGGGCTCCTGTTCTGGACTGGACCAATGGATAGAATTGGCCCAATAAGCCTTTGCTACAGAGCGGCCCAAATCGCCTAAGTCCAATCCACAGAAGGGCAAAAGTTACCTTTCTGCCCCTCCCACCGGGCAAGGAACGTAACGTTCCTCCACGGACATTCTGCCCAACACGCACAGCTTCAGTGCTCCCCGAACAGCCATGGGCAGATGCCCGAAACTAAGCATATGCCCGACATAACGGCTAGTTTTGGACACCCTGCCCGTCGTAACGGCTAGTTTGGGCAACGACCGATTCTTTAGGAAAAATGGTTATTTCGCCCCGAAAATAGGACCGTTAGCCACGCGCTTAGAGCCCTATATAAACCCTTTCACTTGAGAGGGTCAGGTATCAAATATTCACCCTATGAACTAATACTTTGTACTTGCCCCTTTTCTCTGACCCTTTCTTACTTGAGCGTCGGAGTGCCTTGCAGGTACACCACCACCTCTCCTCAATCACATACCGGACAGCCAGTACGACCAGCACCCATCCGGGCACCTCCATAACGACCAGCCCGCGTGGACCAGTTCGTGTACTTCGGATCATTTTGTTTTATATATTATAAGTATTTAATATACTTATATATTTTATAAAATATTTAATTAATCTATATATTCTATTTTAATAATATATTATAAAATAAAAAAAATTAATAAACCTAATAATATATATTTTCGTATTAATAAACCTAAAAAATTATATGAACATAATAAAAATTTGAAAAACAACTATATAAAAACAACCACAGCCTAATATAATTTATGTATGAAATTCTATAAAAAACAAAATAGTCAAAATGCCTAAATGAAGAAACAAGATAAATATTTGGAGATGCTTCTTGAGTGAATCTAATAGCATAAATTAAAAACGAAAATTAGAATAAAAAACAAATTAAAAAACAAAAATTAAATAAACAAAAATAAAATAAAAGAAAATTAAAATGAAACGTTCAATACCTTGAATGAATTTGGACGAGGGTGAGAAAAAAATTAATATTTTAAAATGAAGAATGAAAAAGCTTGAGGTTGAAAGGAAGAAGGAAGAAACTTGGGGTTTAAAGGAAGAGGGAAAATGAAAATTTGATTTCTGATAACGTGAGGAGGAAGAGATTTGTTGACATATAAGTAGACATGTTAGTGGCATGAAAATCATATCGCAAATGAAAAGTAACAATTGTGTTGCGAAGTGATTTACACGTCGGTAAAATTGCAACGTCAAAACGGTAAAATGGGTTGTGACCTGAATTACATGACACCAATGTAAATGTATCCATCAATCTGCACAACGATCAATTCCAACAATCAAAGTTTCCTTCTCAATTTTTTTTTAATTTTTAAAAAGTATTTTGTGATGTGTTTTCCACGCCACAAATTAATTTTTTGAAAATATCAATTGTCCCCCTATGTGAAAACCTGGCGCTCTTTTTATTTGGAAATGTATGTTATGACATGATTTACACGCCACAACATTTTTTTTTGAAAATCTTACATCTGCCACCATCTTAAAACTTGACTTCTATTATTTAATTATTAAAAACCTATAGCAACGCGATAAACTCGTCGCAATACCCCTTTTTTGCCATATGTTTATCACGCTACAACATCATGTCGCTGGGAGCAAGTTTTCTTGTAGTGTCTACTTGGTGCTAACGTTGTACCCAAGCGAGTAAGGGTTCAGGTACAAAGATTTTTTTCAGCCGCTGTTATGAGGATGAGTACTATTGTACACTACTCAAACCCTGCTCATTGTCATCCTTAAAACAAACTTACAAAATCAAAATTATTAGCATAAACAAATAAAATAATTAAAAGCTATGTTTTAAAAATCAGATCAGTCATCAAATTGATGAGCGTACTGAATCATTGAATTATTGATCGGGCCACATGGTCATTCGTCAAACCGTATGACTAAACCAGATTAAAATGGATAACTCGATTGAATAAACCAGTCTCTATAACTAGGGGTGGAAATAGGCTGGGTTGAGCTAGGCTTTGGCAAGCCTAAGCCTGGCCTTTTCTAAGCCTGGTTAGCCTGTTAGCCTATATAAAAGCCTATTATTTTAGAAATATGTAAATACACAATTAATAATGTTTAAATAGACTAACAAACTAAAAAATCAATGAGACTAAAAGTTTGTTTGCATTGACTTATTTTAACATACCTATTAGCATAAGTTTTTTGAGACTATTTGTTTAAGATAACTTATAAAAACAACTTATAGCATTGTTTATAAGGTGTTTTCATCTTATTTTCATAAGTTCTCCAAAATAACTAATTTTTATTTATGTATTTTAACTCAAAGTACAAAACATAACATAAGATAATAAAAAAATTATTCATATTTATTTAAATAGGTCGGTCTGTTAGGCTTAAAAGACTTTTTTTTATGGCCTGAGGCCTAGCCTTTTTAATTAAATAGGATTATAAAAAAACATAGGTCTTTTCTATTTAAAAAAATAGCTTGGCCTGGCCTGAGCCTGTGTAGGCTAGTCTGTAGGCCCCTGTTATCGGTCTGGTCTACTTCCACCCCTATCTATAACAAAACTATATAGTTATTAAATCGGTAGAGGACTCGGTGTCCAAAAAATCACGACATCGACAAAATTTTAAACATCGATTGAATCAGAAGTTCATTCTTTAAATTTAAATTGTAAACATAGTCATCACACACAACAAAATAATACAAAATATAAATTCAAATAAATTTTGAACAAAGATTAATTGCAATATAAACTGAATAACAAAATAACTGCAGTGTCTAATAAATTTAATTATTATGAGGGAAAGTTGTTCTAAATAAATTTTGAGCAAAGTCTATTTATATATATTTTTTTAAATTATCAAAAAGACGTTGTTTTGTCGAAGGAAAAAACCCGCGCGGTTAATCAGTTTTTACCAATTTTGGTTGGTTTCCACTGGTTTAATAGCTTACCCGATCTAGCAATCAGACGAGACTGGTAATCCCTCTAGTTCTCGTTCAATCGGTCATACCAATCTAGTTTTTAAAACACTGCTTAAAAACATGATCAAATTTAAATGTTTGGAACGCATGCCATCTTATTGATAATAGTGACACTCAAGTTATTGATTAAACTATAATGAATAAAAGTTGATCAATTAACCAAATGAACATTGTAATAAGATTAAAAAAAACAACATTGCACTCAGGTGATAAAATTAAATAAAAATACGAAAGAAAGACTAAATCGATGCAAAAAACATTAATTAGATAAAAGACATACAAAAATGATGCCAATATATCATTTTAAGCTAAAAATAATATTAAACCATCTATCTACAATAGATGAAGAAGACGACGGACATGTAGGTTTTGTAACTTGTCTATTTTTTTTTTTTTTATATATAATAAGAAAACTAAAAATAAATAATTAAAGCACAATTATAAATGAACAAACTCCCCTAACGTTTTTTTTTAAGAAACAAACAAATACTATTGGGAATAACATTAAACTTTATAAGAGATAAAACCACATCATGACCTCTCAAAGTCAACGCATCATGTCGAGTGTTTGGCTCACAATGTTTTCTATCAAGCTCCAAATAGAATTTGGGAGATGATTGCCAATCCAGTTACAATTATATTCTTTGTTCATCACATATTTAGAGACATTTTAATAGCATTCTTTTGGAAGGATAGAGATTGCATAATGATCCTTAAGAGATTCACATTTAGGGATCCATGGATTTGTCAAAACTTAAGTACCATGGCCATCATTTATCATCCATCTGATGTAGGCATTAACATACCCTTACTATTTAGTGAAGACTCTCCAAATGTCGGATAAGTGTTAGGTGCTAAATTGTGTTAATATTTAGTTTAGTTTTTAGCACCTTTTTGTGATCTTTATTTGATAATAAATGTCTTTTCCCATTGTTTCCGGTTAATAACCGTAGTATAGTTAATTACATTATTTAACTTATCTATTTAACTTTTGTGTTTTAATTGAAGGTTTTTACATGGAAATGTGTAGTTGGAGCAAGGAAGGCCCCCTTGAAGCAGTTTGTGAAGAAAATGATTTTTTGAGCATGCTTGGAGCCCGCTAAGCGTGCTCCTAGCGCGGTGTTGGAGCTAGTTACAGAGAGTAGTCCGCTTAGCGCGGTCCTGAGCCCGCTAAGCGCGCTTTAGGTCGGTTTGGCAATAAATGAGACCGTGCTCAGCGCGCTCTGCGATTCTCTACCCCCTTATAAATGGACTTTTCTGTATTTTTCTTGGGATCTTTGATACTTTTCAGAGCCAAATACATTTTAAACACTGTAGCATCCTATTTTAGAAGATTGGAAGCATCATTCGTCGAGAGATCGTCATTGATGCTTGATATTCTTCTTCATCTTCTTGTTTGTTTAGCTTCCATGACAATTGAGAGATAATTTTCCTTTTGTGTCAAGGTTAGATGGTAGATAAACCTTTCTTTTGCATGTATATGTATTGACTCTAGCTTGTGAACTCTTGGATGATGAATGTATGATGAAAAACTTTGTTTCTATGGTTTATTCTTTGTGTTGGTTCATGATTGAGAAATGTGCTCTTACACTTTACCTAGGTTGTTCATCCATCAATGCACATTGGCTAGAGATAGTAATGAGTGTTGATGTTCATAAATATTGAACTTGAATGTTGTCATTTTGATAGTTTGAGTGAGAGATCATCAAAGGATCAAAATGGCAAAACTCACAATATGTGTTAGAGATAAACATATTGGGAGGATATGCGATTACATTTACCGTCTAAACGAGTTCATTAGCTTTGTCGATTCTATCCGTGCAAAATAGGTTTGTCGAACCCTAATCTTGACATGCTTTTTATAAATCGTTAAAACAAATCTTTTTACCGCTATTACTTAAATTTGAATGCAAACATTCTGATTAACAACAACCAAAAACCCTTGTTACTTTGAAGTTTAAAACGTATACAACTGTAGAACGGCTGCGATATCTCCCAACAATCTCTGTGGAACGATAACAAAACCCTAACTCTATTTGTATTTCAACAAATTGGCGCCGTTGCCGGGGATTGTTAATTGATATTGCAAGCATTGCAATAGTTGTGAAGTTTTAGACTTGTTAAAAAAATTTCTTGAGCTTGTTGATTTGTTTTGTTTAGTGTGCAGACTTTGTTTATGCGAGTGCAACTATCGGCGGACCAACTTTTATCAGATCCCGAGATTGAAAGAACCGCTCGTAGACTTAATAGCAGAACTAGAAGGAGGAGGAAACTAGCTAGACAAAGGCAAGAACAAGGAGAAAGTTCGATTTCTACACCACCACCAATTCCACAGTTCACGCCAATCATGGATCCACCACCACCACCACCCGCTTCCACACCATGTGTAAATAGTCCATGCCACACCGCTCAGTTTGCTAACAATAATCAAGGAAGGCAAGCTGAGATGAAAACTGGAACTTTGAACTTGTTGTATGGAAGTCCGTTCACGGGAATGGATCATGAAGACCCTTTCGCTTTTCTCACCAAATTTTATGAGACAGCGTTAGCGGTCGGAGTCGATCAAGCGCAAGAGTTACCTCATTTCAAGAGACTATTTCCTCATGTTTTGCTTGGCAAGGCTAAGGATTGGTATCTTGATCAAACTCCCACTGTGATGACTGATTGGAATGTTTTGGAGGAAAAATTTATAGAACGGTTCTTTTCTCACAACCGTTTTATGGAGTCAAAAACCGCAATTTCTGTGTTCTCTCGGGGCACTAATGAATCTCTGAATGAAGCATGGGAATGATTCAAATCCATGCTTCGAAAATGCAAAGGCCACGAGTTTCACGAGTTAACACAAATTCACATCTTCAAGAATGGTCTCCAACCAAATTGCAAGACATTATTGGATGCCACTTCTGGAGGATCTTTGTTATCAAAGAGTGCCGAAGAAGTTACGGAGTGATTGTGATCGAAAATTTAGAGAAAAAAGACTGTTGGACCGTAAATGGTCAACGCTTGAAAATCTACCTTGGTGGTAACTTTGATCGCGACAATTATTCTGTTCTCCTAGACGTTCTTCATTGATCGTTTTGGACCGTCGAGCTCATCCGACGTTAAACAAGCGCTCGTTGGGAGGCACCCCAATTTTGTAAGTTTTTATCGTTTTTTAGTCCATTTGTTGTTTTAATCATGTTTTTTGTAAAGTTGATGTTTGATGCTGCTCTAAATGTTGTTTTGAACTGCTGGAAGTTGATTTTGAACTGCTGGAAGGTGTTTGAGTTTTGCAGTGCGCGCTTAGCGCGCAGTAGCCCGCTCAGCGCGGTGTCAAGAAAAATCACCTTATACTTCCAGTGAGCAGTGCACTTAGCGCGGTCCTGAGCCCGCTTAGCGCGGTCTGCTTTTTTTGAAAAAAAAAGACTTTTTCCTGGGCCCACTTATGCTGACCCAGCCCAGCGCGTGTTTATGAGTTAGGGTTTCTGAGGTTTCTACCTCATTTCACCCTTTCTCACCCAAAAAGTCTCAATTTCTCTCTTCTCTTTCAAAAAAAATTTCAAAGTTCTTTGGATTTTTTGTGTGCCCAACTGCAGTAACTTCATTTTCTTGCTCAAAATCTTCATCAACAAACTGTAAGTTCTTTAATTTCTTTTTAGTTTTTCATGAACAAAACCCAATTTGGGTTGAACCTTTAAGTTTTATGTTCTTGTTCATTGTGTTTTTTTTTGTTGTCAAAATTCCATTATTGGTACTAGAATAGTGAAGTTGCATGTGGTTAGAAACTGTAATTTCAGAATTTAGGGTTTGTGATTTAGAAATTAGGATTTGTGTATACATTAGGATTTTGATTTTGTGAATTCGTGACTGTGCATATCTGTGAATAGGGCTGTGTTTAGGAAGTAGGAGAATGTTTGGAAACCTTCTGTTGCAGAGGGGATTTTTTCTGCATTTCGCAGAGCCCGCTTAGCGTGCTCTAAGATTTGCAGAAAAATTCCCCTTTTCTTAATTCTGTTTTGTTTTCCTTTGATTATTCTTAGTTTGTGATGCTATTTTCATTAACATGTGTTGTTGTTTTGTGTTTGTTCTGTTTTGTTTTTCTTTTCAGATGTCGGGACGCAAGAAGCAACGAGTCAGTGGTTCTTCATCAAACCCATCTAGGCGCCCTCCATCCGGTCAGTTTGACAGCACTAGATTCCTTGGGGTCGAACAACAACAGCGATACCAACAATTTGAACGGAGAACGGTGTGGGCGAACCGAATTATTCTAATTGATCCGGAGGAAAGCTATCGCCGCACCGCTTCTCTTATTTCTGGAGGTGGCTGGGACAAGCTTTTTTCACCCTACCCTGAGTACCATTTTGACATTGTGAGGGAGTTCTACGCTAATGCATTGTCCTCCGATGGTAGGCCTTTCGAATTTAAAACTTGGGTTAGGGGGAAGGAAATTAAGTTCTCAAGGGATGCTATAAATACATACCTCGGTAATCACCTTCAGCTGGCCGAGGATGAATTATGTGATTATGGTAGGATGATGGCTCGGCGTAGCTGGAGTGCCGACCAGTTAAGGGATATGTTATGTGTGAGGGGGCAGACTTACCAGCTAAACGCTAATGGAGTACCCCTCGAGTTTTTGAGGAGTGCATTGACTACAAAAACGTAAATTGTGATGGCGGTTGTTTTGCACAACCTTAAGCCACGTAGCCATACCTCCTTCATTCCTATGGATATAACTGATCTTATTGCTTATATCCTTGACGATGAGAAGACCGTGGACTTAGCACGGGTCATTTCCAGTGAGCTTAAGAGGATAGCTGTGAGTGCTACACCGTTGGGTGATAGGGTGGCGTGTACCTTGACCTATCCTGGACTTATCATGGCCTTGTGCAATAGGGCGCGTGTCACCCTCCCTACTCATGGGAATGTTAAACTGGTTGTGCTGGATGATAACTATATATCTCGTCATTGTTTGCAAGCTTTGAATTTAGATGATGATGTTCCTGTAGCTGTTGCTGCCCCTGCTGGGCGTGCTCGTGGTCCAAGTGCTGAGGCCAGTTGGGCAATGCACGAGGCTCACCAGTGTAACGCCCCGATTTTGATTATTCCATTATTCTTGAGTCTTTTATTTTAATTGGGTGATAAATTATTTTATTTGTTAAATTGGTGTGTTAAATGTTATTTTACCGTTTTCGAAAGTTTTCGGGGAAATTAGAATGGAGGGTATTTTAGACTTTTCTCAATTAATCATAAGTTAGAAATTTTGTGGAATTAGAATTATGTGAGAAAAATGAATTAATTGATTTAGTGGAAAATGAGAGGAATGAAATAGAAAAGAAAGAAAATAGATAGAAAAGAGAAATAGAGAGAAATAGAGAAAGATAGAAAGAAAAAGAAGAGAAAGAAAGAGGAAGAGGGAAAAAGAGAAGAAAAGAGGAAAAAGAGTGGAAATCATCAAGAACAAGAGCTAGATCATTTGGAATCCGGGTAAGGGTGTGAAATATTGTTATCCTAACTTTGTGTATGATTATGTATGTGTTTTGTGTGGATGTTTTGGTTGGTTTTCCATATGTTTCCGTTTATGCCGTATTTGACGAAATCGATAGAAACCGATATTTTTACGGTCGAAAAGTCGTATAAATACATGTGTTGGTTGGTTATATGTATGTGAGCTGCTGTTTAAAGTTTCATGAAGTTTGGTTATGTTTTGGGTTAGTTTTCGTTATGTTTCCGTTGTTTTTTCCGTTTAGGTCGAATTGTAGGAAATCGATAGAAATCGATGTTTTCACGGATGAATTTCGAAATAAATTGCGTAGATTAGTCGTATGAGGTTAGGCCGAGATTATAGAAACTCGTTTGGTTGAAATCGGTTGATATTGTGAGTTTTGACATTTTTGGGTTTTGAGAATGTGAGATTTTGGTGAAAATCGAATGTTGTGGAATCGGTGTTTTTTTATCCTAACATTTTGGTATGTATTTATGGAGGATTACCATGTATTTATTCGGAAGAAAATAATTGAATCGGTCGGATTTTCGGGCGAAAACGCCGAAAAACCAGTGCTGTACCAGCAGAACCCGCAGCAGCTTTATGCTGAAATTCTGGTTTTCGGGGAAACTTCGGAAATTCATATCTTTTGATCCGTAAGTCGGTTTTGACCCCCGTTCAAAGCGTTGGGAAGCTAACGAGATGTTCTTTCTAGGAAAAATGGTTTTGAGATCTAAACCTGGTCCAATTGGAACAGTATTTTCGAACCGTTTCGTAGTGACGGGCCTCCGGTTTATGTTTTTGCGTTATTTTGAAATATACATATCTTCTTCGTTGTTTATCGGATTTAAGTGTTCTTTATATCGAATCGAAGCTGTGGATGAGTACTTTCTGATGATGATGGAAAATATTATTTTTAGCCGACTTTTCCGGTAAACCGTAAATTGATTTTTTTGGATAAATGTGTATGTTGTTATACAATTGATGTGAATGTAGATGGATTATATGTGATGAATGCATGAATATATTGTGAATATGTATGCATTTCAAGAATGTATTTCGAGTCATTTTGCATGTGAAGCATCATGATGTGCATTCTTGTGTTGAGCGATTCTAATGAGAATCCGTTGTAACGTCGTGTGCCTATGTGAGGTGTGAGCGATGATTACGAATGATTGTGTGCCTATGTGGGGTGTGAGCAATCGGATCGTGTGCCCGTGTGGGGTGTGAGCGATCGGGTCGTGTGCCCATGTGGGGTGTGAGCGATCCATAAACATTGTGTGCCCATGTGGGGTGTGAGCAATGGGTGAACATCGTAGGCCCGACGGAGAGTTACTTCGGTAACGAGCGATGGTTCCAGCAGAGTTCCTGAGTGAACTAGTGATGATTGAGTCGGTACCGCATTGCATTTGCATAGACTCGTGAGTCGGTCTCTATTATTTGCATTTATCATCTTTATAATGATGTGTTATTGAATGAACATAATTGTGTATGTTTATACGGAATGATTGAGAATTATGAAAGTGTGCATGATGAATATGTTTGGTGGATATATATATATATATACATTGTGATGTATATGGATGAAAATGTGATGAATTGTGGTGAGAATGTGTAATATGTGTATTTTTATGTTTATATATATATAATTATATGCATTGTTATTATGATAATATTTCTCACCCTTTTGCTGTTTTATGATGCTCTATGAGGCATTGCAGAGTAGGTATGCTGGAGGTCTTTTTGTGAAGCGTGTCTTCATTCTTTTGGTCGGTTGGCTCTGATATGTAGCACCGGGTAGCTAGGATGTATATTATTCTTTTGTGATACATTTGTACATGTATCTTGTTGATGAATGTTTATGTAAACATGACTTATAATGATGGATGATACTTGGTGATGTATATATCTACGTATATATACTTGGATGTATTTCAATGTTTGGATTTTCCGCTTTTATTCTAAATATTGAGATGTGGGTGTAAGGACAAAGTTCCTCTGTGGCAAGTTACCCCACTGTTGTATATCAATATTTTGAGCAGGTGTTGTATGTATTAAATGCGTGTATGATGTGACATGCCTCTTTTATACTATGTTTTAATCGTACTCTGGCGAATTTTTTAATATGTGCCTAAATGATTTATGTGATTATTTGGGGGTATAGAAATGAGGTGTTACATTAAGTGGTATCAGAGCCAAAGTTGAGTCAGTTGTGTCTGTCTTGTTGTTGTGTTGGTTGAACTGTTGTTTAACCTTGTTGTTATTTTTAGGAATAATCAGAATATGTCGGGTAGAAACGACAATGCGATGGCTGCGGCTTTGGAATCAATGGCTAGGGCGGTGCAAGGTGCGCCGAACGTGAATGCTAATGACGAGTTCAGGAAGAATCAACCACCGGTTTTCAAAGGAAAATTTGATCCCGATGGAGCTCAAAATTGGTTGAAAGAGATTGAAAGAATCTTCAGAGTTATGGACTATGCGGAGGAGAATAAGGTGAGGCTTGGATCTCACATGTTGAAGGAAGAAGCCGACGATTGGTGGGTCGGTATACGTGAAGTTCTTGAGGTGGATGATGAAGAGGTAACTTGGAATTTATTTCGTACTGAATTCTTGAGGAAGTATTACCCTGAGAGTGTGAAGGGAAAGAAGGAGATGGAGTTTCTTGAGCTGAAACAAGGTAGTATGTCTGTGGTGGACTATACTGCTAAATTTGTGGAGTTGGTTCAATTCCATCCTCATTATGCTGCGATTACTGCTGAGTTCTCAAAGTGTATTAAATATGAGAATGGTTTACGTCCTGAGATTAAGCAAGCTGTGGGATATCAAAGGATAAGGAGGTTTGCGGATTTGACGGAATGTTGTAGAATCTTCGAAGAAGATAGTAAGGCTTGTTCTACACATTACAAAAGTTTGAATGAGAGGAAGGGGAAGCAACAAGCTAGAAGTGGACCTTATGTGACACCCGTTGATAAGGGCAAGCATAGGGGAATCTTTGATAGGAGATCTGGAGGAGGAGGTTCCGGTGTTGTTAGGTGTTACAAATGTGGTGAAATAGGTCATAAATCATTTGAGTGTGGGAAGCCTGTAGCGAAATGTTCTAATTGTGGTGGTCTTGGGCATGCTGCTACAGATTGTAGAAGGAATATGGTGAAGTGCTATAATTGTGGAGAAGTGGGTCACATTAGTACTAAGTGTACTAAGCCGAAACAAGCTCAAGCGGACGGAAAGGTGTTTGCATTGGCGGGGACTCAAACTACGAATGCAGACCATTTGATTAAAGGTACATGCTTTATTAATAGTACACCTTTAGTTGCTGTTATTGATACGGGAGCGACTCATTCGTTTATTTCGTCTGAGTGCGCGAAGCGTTTGAATCTTGCGTTAACTTTGATGGGTGCTGAAATGGTCATTGAGACTCCTACTTCAGGGTCGGTAAATACACCTTTGGTGTGTATAAGTTGTCCTTTAACCATGTATGGTAAAGACTTTATTATGGATTTAGTATGTTTGCCGTTGGTGGTATTGGACGTGATCTTGAGTATGAACTGGTTGCAATTTAATCGAGTTCATATAGATTGCTATCACAAGTTAGTAAGGTTTCCTTCTTTGGAAGATGATGAATTTGAGAGTTTCCTATCCACTAAAGAGTTGAAGAAACTTTTAGCAGACGAAGCTCAATTGTTTGGTTTGTTTGCATCATTGTCGGTGGAGAGTCAAGTTGAGCTTGATGTGTTCCCAGTGGTGTGTGAATTTCCAAAAGTGTTTCCGGAAGATATTACGGATGTACCGCCGGAAAGAGAAGTTGAATTTTCTATTGATCTAGTTCCGGGTACTAGACCGATTTCGATGGCACCGTATCGTATGTCGGCATCGGAATTGGTAGAATTGAAAAAGCAATTGAATGACTTGTTGGACAAGAAATTTGTAAGGCTAAGTGTTTCTCCTTGGGGTGCTCCGGTATTGTTGGTAAAGAAGAAGGACGGGAGTATGCGGTTATGCATTGATTATCGACAGTTGAACAAAGTGACAATTAAGAACAAGTATCCGCTTCCAAGGATCGATGATTTAATGGACCAATTGGTTTGTGCGAATGTTTTTAGCAAGATTGATTTGAGATCAGGATACCACCAGATTCGTGTGAAAGGAGAGGATATTCAAAAGACGGCATTTAGGACACGGTATGGTCATTACGAATACTCCGTGATGCCATTCGGGGTTTCTAACGCGCCGGGTGTGTTTATGGAATACATGAATCGTATTTTTCATGAACAGTTGGATCGTTTTGTGGTTGTGTTCATCGATGATATTTTGATTTACTCTAAGTCTCAAGAGGAGCATGAAGAGCATTTGAGAATTGTGTTGCAAATTTTGAAAGAGAAACAATTGTATGCTAAGTTGTCAAAATGTGAATTTTGGTTGTCGGAAGTAAGTTTCCTTGGACATGTTATTTCCGGTAGTGGTATTAGTGTTGATCTATCCAAGATAGATGCGGTGATGCAATGGGAGGCTCCTAGGTCGGTTACGGAGATTCGAAGCTTTTTAGGCTTGGCGGGTTATTATCGGAGGTTTATTGAGGGATTTTCGAAGTTGGCACTTCCTTTAACGCAATTGACTTGTAAAGGAAAGGCTTTCATTTAGGATATTCATTGTGAAGAGAGTTTCAATGAGCTAAAGAGAAGGTTGACAACGACTCCGATCTTGATTTTGCCTAATCCTAATGAACCATTTGTTGTGTATTGTGATGCTTCATTGACAGGTTTAGGTGGTGCTTTGATGCAAGATGGAAAAGTTGTGGCATATGCTTCTAGACAATTGAGAGTGCATGAAAAGAATTATCCTACACATGACTTGGAGTTAGCGGCCGTGGTGTTTGTTTTGAAAATTTGGAGGCATTACCTTTATGGTGCAAGATTTGAAGTTTTTAGTGATCACAAAAGCTTAAGATATTTATTTGATAAGAAAGAATTGAACATGAGACAAAGGAGGTGGCTAAAACTTTTGAAGGATTATGATTTTGGTTTGAATTACCATCCGGGTAAGGCAAACGTGGTGGCCGATGCCTTAAGTCGGAGGTTGTTACATATGTCTGCATTGATGATGAAAGAATGGGAACTTTTTTAGGATTTCAGAGATTTGAGTTTTGTTTGTGAAATGACGCCGCGAAGTGTGAGACTTGGTATGTTACATGTTACGAATGATTTTCTTGCAACGGTTAGTGAAAAGCAAAAGTTGGATTTGAAGTTCGTTGATTTAATGATAAATGAGAATGAGGATTTCAAGGTTGATAACTTTGGAGTTTTGAGATTCCGTGGTCGTATTTGTATTCCCGACGACGCGGAGTTGAAAAAGATGATTTTAGAGGAAGGACACCGAAGTAATTTAAGTATTCATCTGGGTGCGAATAAGATGTATCAAGATTTGAAGAAGATCTTTTGGTGGTCCGGTTTAAAGAGGGATGTGGCTCGATTTGTGTATGCATGCTTAACTTGTCAAAAGTCTAAGGTGGAACATCAAAAACCGAGTGGATTTATGCAACCGTTGGATATTCCGGAATGGAAATGGGATAGTATATCGATGGATTTTGTTACGGGATTGCCGAATACGCAAAGAGGTCATAATGCTATTTGGGTAATTGTTGATAGGCTTACTAAATCTGCTCACTTTATTCCAATTGATATTAGTTATCCTTTGGAGAAGTTAGCCGAGATTTATGTTCTTGTGGTGGTGAAGTTACATGGAGTTCCTAAGAGTATTGTATCGGATAGAGATCCTAGGTTTACATCGAGGTTTTGAGAGAGTTTACAAAAGGCTTTGGGTTCTAAGCTAAGATTGAGTTCGGCTTATCATCCGCAAACGGACGGTCAAACCGAGAGGACGATTTAATCGTTGGAGGATTTATTGCGTGCTTGTGTACTCGAGCAAGGTGGTGCTTGGGATAGTTATTTGGCGTTGATTGAATTCACTTACAATAACAGTTTTCATTCGAGTATAAGTATGGCACCATTTGAGGCTTTGTATGGTCGGAGATGTCGAACACCTTTGTGTTGGCATGAAACCGGCGAGAGGACGATAGTTGGACCGGAAATGGTACAACAAACGACGGAGAAAGTGAAGTTTATTTGGGAGAAGATGAAAGCTTCTCAAAGTAGACAAAAGAGCTATCATGACAAGAGAAGGAAAAATCTTGAGTTTCAAGAAGGCGACCATGTGTTTTTGAGAGTTACACCAGTTACGGGTGTGGGTCGTGCTTTGAAGTCGAAGAAGTTGACTTCTCGTTTTATTGGTCCGTATCAGATTACTTCACGAGTTGGTGTTGTGGCTTACTGTGTGGCGTTGCCTCCGAACCTTTCGAATTTGCATGACGTATTCCATGTTTCGCAACTTCGGAAATATGTTCCGGATCCGTCACATGTTATTCCTATGGACGAGGTTGAAGTGAGAGATAACCTTACGGTGGAAGCTTTACCGGTTAGGATTTTGGACCGCGAAGTTAAGAAACTAAGAGGCAAGGATATTGCGCTTGTAAAAGTAGCGTGGGGAGGCGCTGCGGAAGACAATATGACTTGGGAACTAGAGAGTGGGATGCGAGAGTCGTATCCGGAGTTGTTTGAATCAGGTATTATTTTCGAGGACGAAAATTTCTAAAGTGGGGGAGAGTTGTAACGCCCCGATTTTGATTATTCCATTATTCTTGAGTCTTTTATTTTAATTGGGTGATAAATTATTTTATTTGTTAAATTGGTGTGTTAAATGTTATTTTACCATTTTCGAGAGTTTTCGGGGAAATTAGAATGGAGAGTATTTTAGACTTTTCTCAATTAATCATAAGTTAGAAATTTTGTGGAATTAGAATTATGTGAAAAAAATGAATTAATTGATTTAGTGGAAAATGAGAGAAAAGAAATAGAAAAGAAAGAAAATAGATAGAAAAGATAAATAGAGAGAAATAGAGAAAGATAGAAAGAAAAAGAATAGAAAGAAAGAGGAAGAGGGAAAAATAGAAGAAAAGAGGAAAAAGAGTGGAAATCATTAAGAACAAGAGCTAGATCATTTGGAATCCGGGTAAGGGTGTGAAATATTGTTATCCTAACTTTGTGTATGATTATGTATGTGTTTTGTGTGGATGTTTTGGTTGGTTTTCCATATGTTTCCGTTTATGCCGTATTTGACTAAATCGATAGAAACCGATGTTTTTACGGTCAAAAAATCGTATAAATAGATGTGTTGGTTAGTTATATGTATGTGAGCTGCTGTTTAAAGTTTCATGAAGTTTGGTTATGTTTTGGGTTAGTTTTCGTTATGTTTCCGTTGTTTTTTCCGTTTAGGTCGAATTGTAGGAAATCGATAGAAATCAATGTTTTCACGGATGAATTTCGAAATAAATTGCGTAGATGTTAGATGTCAATCATGATATATTTGAGTATGAGTTATTTGGCATTTTTCATGACTTTTCATGTGGAATAGGTTGATTTTAGTGTGAATTGATGTTGTTATGCATTATTTGAAATATACTTGTGGTGCTTGTAATTTGTGTGCAAAATGTGCAGAAATAGGAGTGAAAAGATCAAAGTTTGAAGACCCAAAGAAATAGTGCAAGCTGCCAAAGAATTGAAATCAACAACAGTGTTCGCTAGGCGAGTGTTGGCGAAGGTCTGAGGCACTTAAATGTGCCATATTTTTGGGCATTCGCTAGGCGAATGAAAAGCTTCGCTGGGCGAATGGTGCTGTTTGGAAAAGTGTATAAATAGAATTGTTACTTTTTGGACCAGGGATCTTGCTCATTTTTACATTAGAATTAAGTGTTTACAGTATTTTGTTCAAAAAAAGCTTGTATTTTCATTGGAGAAGCTGATTTTGCATCCATTCTCGATTATTCGTTGTGGATGCTCATTCATCTCCTCTCTTTACTTGTCATCCAAGCTACCATGAGAAGTGGTAGCTAATCACTCAATGTTGAGGTTAGAGGTAGTTGATTCTGTTTCTATGTATTGATATTGATCTCTTGTATATGAACAAAGTCTTTGATCAATATAGATGATGTTGTTTTCTCTTAATGATCCATTTGTGAATTGTTTTGCTCTAGACATAGACTTTACAACTCTTGACCTAACAATTTCATCTCTTAAAAACCAAACTCTAGACATAGATTTGGGATTTGCTATTCGTATTGTATTGATCTTAATGATCGTTGCTTAGATTGTTAGCGTGAGACATCATCTAACGGTCTAAACAACGGTACTCACGATTCCGCTTTAGACATAAACGTAGTCGGGAGGATACGCGGTTATATTGGTTGGAAACTGAGTTCATATGCTTGATTAATTGTTTATACATGAATAGGATTGATGAAACCTAACCTTAACATGCTTTTATAAAAATCTTTGTGACCTAATTAATCTTTTGCTACAAGTGAATGATAACAACAAGTGAAACTTTTGAAAACCTTAACTTAGAATATCACAACTATTGAACGGCTAGCATCAAATATCCGACAATCCCTGTGGAGACGATAACAAAAACCCTCACTGATACTATACTCTAACAAATTGGCGCCGTTGCCGGGGATTGTTAGTTGATATTGCAAGCATTGCGATAGTTGAGTTATTGTAAGCTGTTATAGCTTTATCTTGAACTTGTTAATATGTTTGTTAGTGTGCAGACTTAGTTTATGCGAGGGAAACTACCGGCGGACCAACTTCTTTTCGATCCTGAGATTGAAAGAACCGCTCGTAGAATCAATAGCCGAACTAGAAGAAGGAGACAGCTAGCGAAACAGAGGCGAGAACAAGAGGAGAGTACATCTGCACCACCACCATATCCACACATACTTCCAATTATGGAGGGAGATCCACCACCACCACCACCACCTGCTTCTAGGCCTTGTACAAACAGTCCGAGGCATAATGCTCAGTTCGCCCGTCATGCAAACAATAGTCGTCATGCTGAGATGAAGACCGGAATCCTCCAACTGTTATACCAAAGTCCCTTTACGGGTATGGATAATGAAGATCCTTTCACCCATTTGACAAAATTTTATGAAATCGCTGGAGCGACGGGTGCGCCGGAAGCAGAAGAGGAGTCTCTGTTCAAGAGACTATTCCCGCATTCCCTCATTGGGAAGGCCAAGGAATGGTACCTTGATCAGTCAACTGCCATCATGACTGATTGAATGCTTTGGAAGAAAATTTTTTGGAAAGATTCTTTCCGCACACTCGGTTCATGGAAGCGAAGACCGCTATAGCTGTATTCATACAAGGAGCTAACGAATCTCTCAACGAAGCTTGGGAGAGGTTCAAATCAATGTTACGAAAGT
This sequence comes from Lathyrus tuberosus, assembly GCA_022829125.1. Taxonomy (NCBI): domain Eukaryota; kingdom Viridiplantae; phylum Streptophyta; class Magnoliopsida; order Fabales; family Fabaceae; genus Lathyrus; species Lathyrus tuberosus. Next base: position 2,827,206 of record JALAZF010000529.1, on the reverse strand, counting down.
GCAAAGGCCATGGTTTCGATGAATTGTCACAGATTCATATATTCAGAAATGGGCTGCAGCTAGTACACAAAACCTTGTTGGATGCCACTGCGGGTGGGTCTTTGTTAAGCAAAACTGCTGCGGAAGCCACTGCTATCATTGATAAAATGGCCTTGAATGATCATCAAGGTAGTCACAATCGTGGACCTGCTCAACGAACGCCGGGTGTGTTGGAATTAGGAACAAGTGACGCTATCCTTGCACAAAATAAATTGTTATCACAACAGGTTGAGCTGTTAACAAAGCAAATGTCTAAGCTGCCTCAACAATTCAAGGAGATGCATGAATCTTCAAGTAAAAAGGTGCAAGTGTTAGTGTGTGAGTTATGCAGAGGTGACCATTTGACCGGTTATTGTCCTCCGGTTGTGGAGGAAGCGAACTATGCGGGAAATCAAAGGTACCAACCCCGTCCTCCGTATCAACAAGGCAACCAAGGTTATCAACAACCATGGAGACCGCAAGAAGCCGGGCCATCAAACCGTCAACCTTACCAAAATTACACCCAACCTTCGCAAGCTCCCGTTGGAAATTCAAAGATGGAAGATACTCTAACACAATTTATGCAAATATCCATGTCTAATCAAAAGAATACAGATGCTGCGATAAGGAACCTCGAAACACAAGTCGGGCAATTATCTAAACAATTGGCCGATCAACAAAAAGGTCCCTTTACGGCAACTACTCTTCCAAATCCGAAAGATTGTAAAGCGATTATTACAAGAAGTGGACGTGAGATTGACATGAATGTGGGTAAAAGAGTAATGAAGGAGGTTGTGGTTGAAAAAGAACATGTGAGTGAGGAGTTAGAAGTAGAAAAGAATGTCGAGGGTGTTGTAGTTGAAAAAGAGATAGAAAAAAATGAGAGAGAAAAAAAAGAGAATGAGAGAAAAATTGATAATGAGGAAAGAGTGAAAAGAACGAAAAAAGGAAAAGAGTCGGTGAGTAATATTCCGATACAACACTTACCTTATCCACATGCTCCTACGAGGAAAGATAGTGCAAGGCATTATACTCGGTTTATGGATATTTTTAAACAGTTACAAATAAATATCCCATTTTCCGAGGCATTGGAACAAATGCCCAAATACGCTAAATTCATGAAGGACATCCTTACGAAGAAGAAAAGATACACAGATCAAGAAACTATTATGGTGGATGCGAGTTGTAGCGCAATCATTCAACGGACTCTCCCTCGGAAAGAATGTGATCCGGGAAGAGTTACATTGCCGGTTACGATTGGAAACATGTATGTGGGCAATGGGTTGATTGATTTGGGTTCTAGCATCAACTTGATACCATTATCGATTGTGAGACGCTTAGGCCATATGGAATTAAGGTCCACTCAAATGACTTTGCAGCTCGCCGATAAATCCACTACCCGTCCTCACGGTGTAGCGGAAGACGTGTTGGTCAAGGTGGACAAATTTTTGTTTCCAATTGATTTTGTTGTCATTGAAATGGATGAGGATGAGGATGCACCTTTGATTCTTGGAAGGCCTTTCATGAAAACTGTCCGTATGGCAATTGACATGGACGATGGTCTCATGAAAGTGAGAGTCCAAGATGAAGAGGTTTGTTTTAATCTTTATGATGCAATGAAGCACAAGAAGGATAAGGGTGATTGTTTTCGAATTGATGTAATGGAAGAGGCAAGTTCGGGGGTGAAAAATCAAATTCATGTCATTGAACCGTTACAAAGAGCTTTAGATGAGTCCTTGGAAATATTCTCGGTTGAAGAAGAACAAGCTTTAGAAGAGTGTTTATTAGAACTTGAAGCTTTGGATGAAATGCAACCATGGGAATATGAAGAGGAGATTCTAAAAAAATTAGTTAATGATGATGAACCACCCAAAATTGAATTGAAAATGTTACCTTCCAACTTGAAGTATGCTTTCCTTGATGACGGAGGGAATAAACCGGTGATCATAAGTAATATTTTGTCTGAAAGTGAGGAAAACCGATTAATTCAAGTGCTGAAAAAGAATCAAGATGCAATGGGATGGACATTGTCCGATCTCAAAGGCATTAGTCCGTCATATTGCATGCACCGTATTTTTATGGAGGAGGATTTTAAACCGGTTGCTCAACCTCAACGCCGCCTTAATCCAATCATGAAAGAAGTGGTCAGAAAAGAAGTGGTGAAAATGTTGGACGCCGGAATGATTTACCCTATTTCCGACAGCCCATGGGTTAGTCTGGTGCATGTGGTTCCAAAAAAAAGTGGAATGACGGTGGTTCGAAATGACAAAAATGAGCTTATTCCAACAAAGACTGTTACCGGGTGGAGGATGTGTATCGACTATCGTAGGTTGAACAAAGCTACGAGAAAAGATCATTTTCCTTTACCTTTTATGGATCAAATGCTCGAACGTCTCTCCGGTCAAGAATTTTATTGTTTTTTGGACGGTTATTCGGGTTATAACCAAATCATTGTTAACCCGGATGATCACGAAAAAACTGCGTTTACATGTCCGTTCGGAATCTTTGCTTATAGAAGGATGCCGTTTGGATTATGTAATGCACCGGCCACTTTTCAGCGGTGTATGCAAGCTATCTTCGCGGACTTGATCGAAAAGACAATCGAGGTCTTTATGGATGATTTCTCAGTTTTTGGGCAATCGTTTGATTTGTGCTTGAAAAATCTGGATACGGTGTTGGAGCGGTGCGTGGAAACTAATCTGGTTCTTAACTGGGAGAAATGCAACTTCATGGTTAAAAAGGGAATTGTGCTCGGTCACAAGGTGTCTTCAAAAGGCCTAGAAGTTGATAAGGCTAAAGTGGACTTAATCGAGAAATTACCACCGCCGATGAATGTCAAAGGAATACGGAGCTTTCTTGGACATGCCGGGTTCTACCGGAGAATCATCAAGGACTTCGCAAAGGTCGCGAAGCCGTTGAGCAACTTGCTTGTCCAAGGTAAGGTTTTTGACTTTGATGAGTCATGTCTTTTTGCTTTTAATTTTCTGAAAAACAGTTTAACAACTTCACCGATAATCGTTGCACCAAACTGGAAAATGGATTTTGAATTAATGTGCGATGCTAGCGATTATGCGGTGGGGGCTGTTTTGGGACAAAGAAAAACGAAGGTTTTCCACGCTATACATTATGCGAGCAAGGTGCTAAATGAGGCTCAAATTAATTATGCGACAACTGAAAAAGAGTTGCTCGCCATAGTGTATGCGTTGGAGAAGTTTCGTTCTTATTTGATTGGTGCGAAAGTCATCGTTTAAACTGACCATACCGCTATAAGGTATCTGCTTACCAAACCTGATTCTAAGCAGAGGCTTATTAGGTGGATCCTTTTGTTACAGGAATTTGATCTTGAAATTCGTGACAAAAAGGGATCCGAAAATTTGGTAGCAGATCACTTATCTCGTTTGGTAAACGTTGAGGTGACCAAGAATGAATTTGAGGTAAAAGAGGAGTTCCCTGATGAAAAACTTTTTAGAGTGCAAGTTAGACCGTGGTTCGCCGACATGGCTAACCACAAAGCCACCGGATTGATACCGGACGGTCTAACGCACCACCAAAAATGGAAATTTTTGTCTGATGCCAAGTCATTTATATGGGATGAGCCCCATTTATTTAAACTTGGTGTCGACAACCTCCTCAGAAGGTGTGTGTCAGTGGAGGAAGCCACGAGTATTCTGTGGCACTGTCATAACTCTCCTTACGGAGGGCACTTTAATGGGTTGAGAACGGCCACTAAAGTCCTACAATCGGGCTTTTATTGGCCGTCCTTATTCAAAGATGCGCATGCGCATGCCCTTAGTTGTGACAGGTGCCAGAGAAGCGGCGGTATTTCACAGCGGCAAGAAATGCCATTACAAAATATGTTAGAAATCGAAGTTTTTGACTGTTGGGGGATCGACTTTGTCGGTCCATTCCCATCTTCGTTTTCTAATGAATATATTTTGGTCGCTGTGGATTACGTTTCCAAGTGGGTAGAGGCGATAGCTTGCGCTAAAGCCGATGGAAAAACTGTGGTAAAATTTTTGAAGAAAAATATTTTTGCTCGTTTTGGTACTCCTCGAGTGTTAATAAGTGATGGAGGATCTCACTTTTGTAACACTCAGCTTGACAAAGCTTTGGAGCAGTATGGTGTGAAGCACAAGGTTGCTACACCATATCATCCACAAGCTAACGGTCAAGCAGAGGTATCTAATCGTGAAATTAAACGGATTTTAGAGAAAACTGTTGCAGCCTCGAGAAAGGATTGGGCGAACAAACTTGATGACGCGTTGTGGGCGTATCAGACCGCTTTTAAGGCTCCGATCGGTCTCACACCGTTTAAAATGGTCTATGGTAAGAATTGTCACTTGCCGGTAGAGTTGGAGCACAAGGCGTTTTGGGCCTTAAAATTTTTGAATTTTGATCCAACTCTAAGCGGGGAAAGAAGAAAAGTACAATTACACGAGTTGGATGAATTGCGCCTTCAGGCGTACGATTCCAATAAATTGTATAAGGATCGTGTCAAGTCTTACCATGACAAAAGAATTGTCATCAAACATTTTGAGGTCGGACAGCTGGTCTTATTGTTCAATTCTCGATTAAAATTGTTTCCCAGAAAATTACGATCTAAATGGTCCGGACCTTTTCGGACTGTGGAAATTAAGCCCTATGGAGCAATTGTAATTGAGGACACAAAGTCAAAGGAAAGTTGGACTGTCAATGGACAGAGGCTGAAAGTTTATCTTGGAGGAGATTTCGAGCGGAATCCCGCCATTGTTCCCTTCCGCGATCCGTGAGATTGCGGTGGGCCGTCGAGCTTAGCCGACGTTAAACAAGGGCTGGTTGGGAGGCACCCCAACATTGTAAGTATTTCTGTTAATTCTATTTTGAGAATGTTTAGATATCACTATGAAGCTTAAAAAATTGTGGCAGTTTGGAAACTTTTTGAAAATTTTGGTCTTGTTCGCTGGTGTTGGCCTAGCGAGCTGGGGCGAGCATTCACTGGCCTTCGCTCCGCGAACCCAGCGAGGCAGACCAACCCAAGTTCCTGCCACATCAGAAAAAAAATGGATTGTGGGTGGGCCACCAAATTGGGCCCAAGACCCACTTTGAACTCAGAATAGAGGGGGGAAAAACCCTAGCCTCTTGACCTCTTCATCATTTCCCTCCGTGTCATTCTTTTCCTTTCATTTCCTCTTGTACACTTCAACACTCTTCTCCTTCTACTTTCCAATTGCCCTACTCCACCATTAACAGTGCGAAATTCAGGTTTGTTGACTCTTTACAATTTATTTCTGTAAGCATTGTTTATGTTCTTAAGTGATCAATATGGGTTTGGTGAAAAATTGGTATGCTCTGTCATGTTATTTTTGTCTTGCATGTTAGAATCTACATAAGCAATATGACTAGAATGATATTTGAAATTAGGAGATGGGAGAGGGACTGTTTGTAACTGTGTTTTTCTGAAAAATCGTGCCTTCGCTGGTTCGTTCGCCTCGCGGGTCTGCGCGCGCATTCGCCAGACTTCGCCTAGCTAGTCTGGCACGAACAGAGGCAGATTTTTAATTTTTTTACTTGTCAATGCAGAGCTCTGGCTGGTTGTTTTTAGTTGCTAATGCGTTTGTTGCCATTGTTTGGTTTCATTGTTTGTTATGTGCAGATGGCACCAAAAATGGCGATTCACGCGGCTAAGAAGCGAAAGGCTCAAACCTCCAGACAAGTGCCCGTGCGATTTGACGAAGAACGATTCAGGGGAGCTAAGCAGGCTGCCAGGTACGAGACCCTTGAAAGAAAGACCATCCTGCCGGAGAAAAGATTCCTTCTTAGTGATCGAGGAAGTTACCGAACAATTGATGCACTTTTCGTGGCAAAGAAGTGGGATCGTCTAATGATGCCGCTGGATGGGTACAACATTGAAATTGTTCGGGAATTTTTTGCGAATGCATTACCGGATGATGGTGAAAGATTCAGTTGGGCCTCTTGGGTTAGAGGTACTGTTGTGAGGTTTGATCGTAGGACGATCAGCACTGTTTTGGGAGATCCTTTACCGTTGGTTGGGACTGAGATCGATGCCTATCATCGAGACTTGCATCTTCATCGTGATATTGAGAAGATGACTCGGGATTTGCTTCTTGAAGGTAAAGAAGTGGCGCGAAATTCCTCCGGGGTGCCGGTTAGGTTCAGAAGGGTGGACATGCTGCCCTTGGTTCAGGTTATTTTGTTGTTTGTGCTCACTAACATTTGTCCCAGGTCGCATCATAGTACAGTTCCTATTGCTCTGGCTCATCTTATCCACAACATTCAGCAGAATGTCCAGATTGACGTGGCCCGCATCATCGCGGATGAAATCAGGGTAGTTGTGTTAAGTGGTTCGGGAGGTACGGCGGCGCGCAAGAATGCCCCGCTTATTTTTCCATGTCTGATCATGTCCTTGTGTGCTCACGCTGGTGTTGATATGCCAGCCCGCAGGCAGGTCACTATTCCATCTGCTATTGATGATCGGTATGTGGATAAGTTCTGTAAGGCTAGAGGGATGGTTGGAGCCTCTTCTAGTGCTGGTGCTGATGATGCTGCTGAAGCTGAGGAGGGTTCTGAGCCGGCAACGCCGGCCTATTATCCATATCAGCAGGAGATCTGCAATTATAACTGGGATTGGATGGCTGCCCAGCAGCGTGCTATGACGGATATTCATGATTCCTTGCAGGCTCTTCAGTTGCAGATCCGTGACCCTTCTTCTGAGCATCTTATGATGACTAGGGAGCAGTTCCTAGTGCATGCTGGTTGGCCTGAGGCCAGGCCAATATTTGGAGGGGGTGAGGACGATGCTGATGACGATGTTGATGATGATGAGGCTACTTCTGCTGGAGGTGAGGAGGAGGACTTGGACGATGATGATGAGGAGGATTGATTTTTTTTGTGATCTTAGACTTGTGTACTTCCTTTGGTCTCCAAAGTGAAGTTTTCTTATATTATGTATTTTTCAGCTTTTACTAGTTAAGTATAATGTACTCGTACCCGTGTGGTACTTTTTGGAATTATGTAGGTGTTGTATACACCGGGCACTTTATGACATTATTAGTAATAATTATGGTTTGTAGTAAAAAAAAATTTTTGTTTCGCTTTACTAATAATTGTTGGTTTTTAATTATAGTAGTAAGTGTGTTTTTGTATGTGTTATTTTGATTTTTCTTCTTTAATGGTGAACTTTGGGAAGTAGGTTGGACTCTTGGGATTATAGAGAAATTCCTCCAAGATGTGAGGGCGATGATAGTACCGTAAGCATTGTGTTGCGACAAGGTATATCATTACCTTGATTCAAGAATTTTTTATGTTTTAGAATTTTGTGTCTTGGGCAAGTGTAAATGTGTTTCATGTTACAACTTCTTTTGGAATACATATGTCATTTTAGGATCTGAAACTAGTAAAGTGAGAAGCCTCAAAATTGTATTATGTCAAGGAGTGTTGATGAATGTTGTCTTTATTTTTAATTCATGCCTTATCTTGTGATCGTGTGATTTTGTGGAAGTAGGAGAAGTGATCAAGGCAATTTTTTTGTAGTGAGCACAACTATGCCCAAATATTAATTTACCTGTGAGTAGTGAGCATTCGGTAGCCCCTTTGAGCCTAAACAGTTTAGAACTCAATTGAATGATGAACTTGTTTTATGTACATAATTTGCTAGTTTGGTTCATCATTGAATTTAGTGAGTTTCTAACATTTTCTTCTTGAACCTTTGTAAATTGTTTATTTTGACTTCCTTGCCCTAAAAAGCAAGGAACATTCACTTTAGGTGGAGTTGAAAATGAGTTGGGGAGAGAATAAAAAGGAAGATAGGTGCATTACTCCTAATTATGAAAAGAAAACATTTTTCAAGCAAGCATGTCAAAAGAAGAGTGTGAATATATTGTACAAAAGAGAAAATGCTTGCTTGAACGAGAAAAAAATAATAGAATCAAAGAGTGTGCACGGTAGTTTGTGAAGGTGGAATGACAATTTGGTGAAATGAAGTGTGCTGTGTAAATATGTACATAGTGAGTGTTCTTTTGCGTCGGCATTTTCGTTTCATAGACCTTTAGAAATGCCCCTTTTTTGTTCACCCTACCAAGCTACAACCCTTGAAGTCCTTAGTGATCTTTTACTTCCATAATTTCTGTTATGATCATTGAGATATGATATGAATTGCTTAGTATTGCATCATTTGTCAAGTGAGTTTAATTGTCCCGTGCTTGTACGCGCGTTTGCCTTCAATCCTATTTCGAAGAGGAGTGTAGAATGACATGTGTATGATAAGTTAGTTGTCTCTTGAAGCATGGTTGAAATTGTTTAGGAGTCAAGTTCTTGTACATGATTGGTTCTTGAATTGTGTAATTGATACATTGTTGTGATTACTGTTTAGCTGAGCCATTTTCGTATCTTGGTTGGATTTAATCCTCGAGCAAATCCTCGTGAGAGGCATACTTTGCTTGAGGACAAGCAATGAGTTAGTTGGGGAGAGTTTGTTAGATGTCAATCATGATATATTTGAGTATGAGTTATTTGGCATTTTTCATGACTTTTCATGTGGAATAGGTTGATTTTAGTGTGAATTGATGTTGTTATGCATTATTTGAAATATACTTGTGGTGCTTGTAATTTGTGTGCTAAATGTGCAGAAATAGGAGTGAAAAGATCAAAGTTTGAAGACCCAAAGAAATAGTGCAAGCTGCCAAAGAATTGAAATCAACAACAGTGTTCGCTAGGCGAGTGTTGGCGAAGGTGCCAGCGAAGGTTCGCCTAGCGAACGTCAGCGAGCATGCCAGCGAGATGGTGGCAGAAAGTGTGCAAAACTTACAGTAGGAAAACTGGGTAAATTCGCTGGGCGAGTTGGCCAACGAATGCTCGCTGATATGCTCGCGGGGCGAATGTGCCAGCGAAGGGTGGCAGAAACTTTCCATTTTGAAAACACCCAAGCTTCGCTGGGCGAAGGTTGCAGCGAATGCTCGCGAAGCGAATGTTTTGGTTCGCCTAGCGAACCCACGATAATTCTGAGGGGCGGTTTAAGTCTGAGGCACTTAAATGTGCCATATTTTTGGGCATTCGCTAGGCGAATGAAAAGCTTCGTTGGGCGAATGGTGCTGTTTGGAAAAGTGTATAAATAGAATTGTTACTTTTTGGACCAGGGATCTTGCTCATTTTTACATTAGAATTAAGTGTTTACAGTATTTTGTTCAAAAAAAGCTTGTATTTTCATTGGAGAAGCTGATTTTGCATCCATTCTCGATTATTCGTTGTGGATGCTCATTCATCTCCTCTCTTTACTTGTCATCCAAGCTACCATGAGAAGTGGTAGCTAATCACTCAATGTTGAGGTTAGAGGTAGTTGATTCTGTTTCTATGTATTGATATTGATCTCTTGTATATGAACAAAGTCTTTGATCAATATAGATAATGTTGTTTTCTCTTAATGATCCATTTGTGAATTGTTTTGCTCTAGACATAGACTTTACAACTCTTGACCTAACAATTTCATCTCTTAAAAACCAAACTCTAGACATAGATTTGGGATTTGCTATTCGCATTGTATTGATCTTAATGATCGTTGCTTAGATTGTTAGCGTGAGACATCATCTAACGGTCTAAACAACGGTACTCACGATTCCGCTTTAGACATAAACGTAGTCGGGAGGATACGCGGTTATATTGGTTGGAAACTGAGTTCATATGCTTGATTAATTGTTTATACATGAATAGGATTGATGAAACCTAACCTTAACATGCTTTTATAAAAATCTTTGTGACCTAATTAATCTTTTGCTACAAGTGAATGATAACAACAAGTGAAACTTTTGAAAACCTTAACTTAGAATATCACAACTATTGAACGGCTAGCATCAAATATCCGACAATCCCTGTGGAGACGATAACAAAAACCATCACTGATACTATACTCTAACAGTAGATTAGTCGTATGAGGTTAGGTCGAGATTATAGAAACTCGTTTGGTTGAAATCGGTTGATATTGTGAGTTTTGACATTTTTGGGTTTTGAGAATGTGAGATTTTGGTGAAAATCGAATGTTGTGGAATCGGTGTTTTTTTATCCTAACATGTTGGTATGTATTTATGGAGGATTACCATGTATTTATTCGGAAGAAAGTAATTGAATCGGTTGGGTTTTCGGGCGAAAACGCCGAAAAACCAGTGCTGTACCAGCAGAACCCGCAGCTGCTTTATGCTGAAATTCTGGTTTTCGGGGAAACTTCGAAAATTCATATCTTTTGATCCGTAAGTCGGTTTTGACCCCAGTTCAAAGCGTTGGGAAGCTAACGAGATGTTCTTTCTAGGAAAAATGGTTTTGAGGTCTAAACCTGGTCCAATTGGAACAGTATTTTCGAACTATTTCGTAGTGTCGGACCTCCGGTTTATGTTTTTGGGTTATTTTGAAATATACATATCTTCTTCGTTGTTTATCGGATTTAAGTGTTCTTTATATCGAATCGAAGCTGTGGATGAGTACTTTCTGATGATGATGGAAAATATTATTTTTAGCCGACTTTTCCGGTAAACTGTAAATTGATTTGTTTGGATAAATGTGTATGTTGTTATACAATTGATGTGAATGTAGATGGATTATATGTGATGAATGCATGAATATATTGTGAATATGTATGCATTTCAAGAATGTATTTCGAGTCATTTTGCATGTGAAGCATCATGATGTGCATTCTTGTGTTGAGCGATTCTAATGAGAATCCGTTGTAACGTCGTGTGCCTATGTGAGGTGTGAGCGATGATTACGAATGATTGTGTGCCCATGTGGGGTGTGAGCAATCGGATCGTGTGCCCGTGTGGGGTGTGAGCGATCGGGTCGTGTGCCCATGTGGGGTGTGAGCGATCCATAAACATTGTGTGCCTATGTGGGGTGTGAGCAATGGGTGAACATCGTAGGCCCGACGGGGAGTTACTTCGGTAACGAGCGATGGTTCCAGCAGAGTTCCTGAGTGAACTAGTGATGACTGAGTCGGTACCGCATTGCATTTGCATAGAGTCGTGAGTCGGTCTCTATGATTTGCATTTATCATCTTTATAATGATGTGTTGTTGAATGAACATAATTGTGTATGTTTATACGGAATGATTGAGAATTGTGAAAGTGTGCATGATGAATATGCTTGGTGGATATATATATATATACATTGTGATGTATATGGATGAAAATGTGATGAATTGTGGTGAGAATGTGTAATATGTGTATTTTTATGTTGATATATATATAATTATATGCATTGTTATTATGATAATATTTCTCACCCTTCTGCTGTTTTATGATGCTCTATGAGGCATTGCAGAGTAGGTATGCTGGAGGTCTTTTGTGAAGCATGTCTTCATTCTTTTGGTCGGTTGGCTCTGATATGTAGCACCGGGTAGCTAAGATGTATATTATTCTTTTGTGATACATTTGTACATGTATCTTGTTGATGAATGTTTATGTAAACATGACTTATAATGATGGATGATACTTGGTGATGTATATATCTACGTATATATACTTGGATGTATTTCAATGTTTGGATTTTTCGCTTTTATTCTAAATATTGAGATGTGGGTGTAAGGACAGTTCCTCTGTGGCAAGTTACCCCACTGTTGCATATCAATATTTTGAGCAGGTGTTGTATGTATTAAATGCGTGTATGATGTGACATGCCTCTTTTATACTATGTTTTAATCGTACTCTGGCGAATTTTTTAATATGTGCCTAAATGATTTATGTGATTATTTGGGGGTATAGAAAGGGGGTGTTACAACCAGCGTGCTTTCTTATTCATGCACGAGTCGATGATGCAGCTGCAGCTCCAAATCCGGGAGCCACATATTGATCATTCTTTGAGGTCGCGAGAGGACCTCATGGCTTATGCGAGATGGCCTGAGGGCAGGCATGGTTTTCCGGAGGGGGCAGGTTATGGGGCAGGTGTTGATGATGACGATGGTGATGATGTAGCAGGCGATGGAGCATCTAGCTCTAGTTCTTATTGATGATGGGTTTGATGTGTCTTTTTTCTTGTATTTTGTATTTTGCTATGATTAGTATGTTTCTATTATTATCTACTTTGGTTTAGGATTATTGTATTCTCCATCCGGGCGGATGTTGATTTTGGATAATTGTTACAATATTTTTTTGGTTATTAATGAATTTTCCATCCGGGCGGATGATGTTCTATGTTATAATTTTTGGTACAAATTTTTTTTGTTGTTTGTTCTCTATTTTAAGGTAATTAATGGATGAAGCGAGTTAATTTCTTGGTACAAAAGTGATGTGCTTCACCATACATTGATGGTAATGATAAGTTTCTGAATTGATGCACAAAAGGTTCTCTGTTTTGTGCTTTATAGAATGTTAATACGTACATGAACTTTTTGCTTTACATAATTTTCAAGTTTTTCTTCATTTTGCATATTTGTTCATATTGGAATCAATTAGGACATAGCCACAAATGTGAGTTCCCTCCATTGTTTACAAATTATTGAGGGATTTAAGTGATTGTTGCTTACTCAAATTTTTTATGTTTAATCTTATTTTTTGTTTTGAAATTTTGGAAACTTGGAAATGATCAAGGCAATTTTTGAGTACTATGAGTAGAACCACATTTCCATAAATCACTTCAAGTCACCTTGTGAGTGTGTGATCATTGGAAACCTCTCTTGAGCCTAAAACGAAATTTTTTGTATCCGTGAAGCATGAACCCGAACTTTAATCGCTTTGAAGAGCATTCTTGATTTAAGTATTAAGTATTGTTGAAGTTGGGGAGATTGGTTCATTGTGAAAAGAGAAGAAGGAATTGTGGGCAATGCATTCTCAATTAAAATAAAAAATAGTTTGAAAAAGAAAGAAAAGGAAAAATAAATGAAAAATCCAAAAAGAAAGAAAAAGAAAATTATAGAAATCAAAAGAGAATGAGATAAAATGCATTGTGAGAATAAATTAAAAGTTTGAGCAAGGATGGTTGTTTAGAAAAGAAAATGCTCTTCATGAATTTTACCCTTTCTTGTTCAAAGGCCGTGTACATATGACCCTTGTTTCTTAACCCTGACCAAGTTACAACCTATAAAAGTCCTTTTGTGATCTTTGTTTCCATTATTTTCATTAAATTGTGAGATGAGTGCATAAATTGTTTTGGATGTGGCACAATTGCTTATGAGTGTGTTTTGTCCCTTGTATATATTGAGCTTGACTCATTTGAATAAATTAGGTGATTCTCGTTTGAACATTTGTTTGCTTATGATGAGTGCTTGTTATTTATGTTTAGAAGTTAGTTCATATACATATTTTTATTCTGTCGGAGCTGAGCATTACTTGCAGGCGTATCAATTCGGTTTGAACCATTGATTTTTTTTTGTGTTTGCTTATCCGTTTTTCCTCATGCTTCTAGTCTATTTTACCTTTGTTTAAGGACAAACAAAGAAACAAGTTGGGGAGAGTTGTTAGGTGCTAAATTGTGTTAATATTTAGTTTAGTTTTTAGCACCTTTTTGTGATCTTTATTTGATAATCAATGCCTTTTCCCATTGTTTCCGGTTAATAACCGTAGTATAGTTAATTACATTATTTAACTTATCTATTTAACTTTTGTGTTTTAATTGAAGGTTTTTACATGGAAATGTGTATCTTGGAGCGAGGAAGGCCCCCTTGAAGCAGTTTGTGAAGAAAATGATTTTTTGAGCATGCTTGGATCCCGCTAAGCGCGCTCTTAGCGCAGTGTTGGAGCTAGTTACAGAGAGTAGCCCGCTTAGCGTGGTCCTGAGCCCGCTAAGCGCGCTTTAGGTCGGTTTGGCAATAAATGAGACCGCGCTCAGCGCGGTGCAGTGCGCTTAGCGCGCTCTGCGATCCTCTGCCCCCTTATAAATAGACTTTTTTGTATTTTTCTTGGGATCTTTGATACTTTTCAGAGCCAAATACATTGTAAACACTGTAGCATCCTATTTTAGAAGATTGGAAGCATCATTCGTCGAGAGATCGTCATTGATGCTTGATATTCTTCTTCATCTTCTTGTTTGTTAGCTCCCATGACAATGGAGAGCTAATTTTCCTTTTATGTCAAGGTTAGATGGTAGATAAACCTTTCTTTTGCATGTATATGTATTGACTCTAGCTTGTGAACTCTTGGATGATGAATGTATGATGAAAAACTTTGTTTCTATGGTTTATTCTTTGTGTTGGTTCATGATTGAGAAATGTGCTCTTACACTTTACCTAGGTTGTTCATCCATCAATGCACATTGGCTAGAGATAGTAATGAGTGTTGATGTTCATAAATATTGAACTTGAATGTTGTCATTTTGATAGTTTGAGTGAGAGATCATCAAAGGATCAAAATGGCAAAACTCACAATATGTGTTAGAGATAAACATATTGGGAGGATATGTGATTACATTTACCGTCTAAACGAGTTCATTAGCTTTGTCGATTCTATCCGTGCAAAATAGGTTTGTCGAACCCTAATCTTGACATGCTTTTTATAAATCGTTAAAACAAATCTTTTTACCGCTATTACTTAAATTTGAATGCAAACGTTCCGATTAACAACAACCAAAAACCCTTGTTACTTTGAAGTTTAAAACGTATACAACTGTAGAACGGCTGCTATATCTCCGAACAATCTCTGTGGAACGATAACAAAACCCTAGCTCTATTTGTATTTCAACAATAATTTAGGGTGATACATGATAGACGGGTTGGAAAGAGAATTATGATTGTATCTGACCCTCATCACTTATACCTCGAGCTTGTCAAAATATGCCACCATCTACCAAGCTAACGACCTGAGCAAATGGAAGTTTAGCTACTTATAATAGAATTATTCATAGCTAAAAAGTTCAAGAAGTAATACATAGACTACATATGAAATTTGACTTCAATGATGTAAAAGCATCAATTCTTATACTTAGAAACCTTGTAGGCGCCTAATATCTATAAAAATTATGAACTCTAGCAACATTGTTAAGTATTCCTTTTATAATGCAGGTTTGAGTGCGTCCAATCGCTCCATATTTATACCCAATCATACTAGAATATATCATTTATCACACTTGGAAGTGTGCAATTGGATGTTGAATTATGCCATGATCGCATTCCATTATGAGACATATTTCACAAACTTTTCTTCTTTTGGATTATGAATGCATCACACCATGATCATTTTTGGTCGCAGGGATATTTATCCAAAATCATTTCTTTATTCTTCTTGTTTTTTTTTTGTCTTTATTGCTCTGCCTCTTGTCACCATAACATCCCCTGTGTACAAACATCGCAAAGATGTCTTATTAGAGTGATTTGAGGTGCAACAAGACTTTACACAATTATCTTAACGCATATTATAAATTTCTAAAATCTATACAATGTTAATAAAAAAAATATAGCTAAAAGACTATAAAACTACTAAAAAAAAAAATACTATTATGACATATTGTCATTAAAGACCTCCAAATGAAATCACTGCATATTCTTCAGCTTCCTCATACATTGAAGTTGGAATATTAGTTGTTTGCATGATGGAACATGTAATGCACAATGAATAAGATGGTATGAATAAGATGGTGTCAAAGTTATCCTTTATGAAAAAGAGATATTTTTATCCTTCCATTTGGATAATTTTGTATGCATTTTATCAAATCTAAAAGTATAAGAGTTTTGTGACATCTTATGGTGAATCATAGGGGCTCCTAAATATGTGTCAAAATTTTACAAGTGATTAATACCTAGTTCTTGACTAAGCATAGCTGTAGTGTAATCTGCCATGTTCTTGGAGAAAAAATATTCAAGATTTACTAAATTAATTTTTTGCCCAAAATTAGAACATAAAATTCCAAAACACTTTTTTATAACATGCAGTTGCCCAACAAGACCAAGTTTTCCACACAAAAAAAGTGGGATAACTTATGCCATTTCTTCTACCTAAAGATAAGAGCTTCCAAGTACTTTTATTGGGCTTACATTGAATTAGATTACCCATTCTTTTGTAGAGTACGAAAAAATAAGTAAATAAAAAATGGACTCTCTGTCTAAAACCTTCAAAGGGTCCAAATAATAAAATAAGGTATTTGTTCTAATTTATACTCACGTGTTAGGTTTATGATTTTTAGAAGGTCGATGTGCATTAAGTCACATGAGCTTCCTTCGTATATCAGAACCCTTCAGACGTCGTAATTGGCTATTACAACCCTGACCACTAACAAAATCTAATAATTGGGTATCCCATTGATTAATTATATATCATAAAATATAATTGGAGTCGACATATTTTAAGCTGTTTCTGATATGGCTTATACTTTTGCAACATCAACTCTCCTTAGTTGAATAGTATAAGGCCCCTCCGAGTTGGGGAAACCTCATAAAACTACTCATGTGGTTATCAACGAGTTCCATTATGGTGATGCTACATCATATTGACTCTATTTCTCTCCCGACTCGTTGCCCTTTCACCTAAGACTGAATTCCTCTTCCTCAATGTTCATGAGAACGAAAAGGCTCTCTCATTTATTATTAATTTCTCTGGCAATAGTGTGGTTCTATGTGTTGATAACTCTGGTGAATAAAAAATAAAGATACTTCTGATGATTTGTGAAAAAGAATAAAAAGTTAAAGAACTTCACTAATACAAGCCAACTACAAAAAAATTTGTCAATGATCCTTTCTATATCTGTTTAGTTATTTTAATATAGGGCCAAATGTAAACCTAGGTGTATGCTCTCAAAGTATTAAAGTCGGATCACACACACACACACACACACACACAAAATTTGTTTTCGAAACATCATCTTTTCCAAAAACTTCTTAGTTTGGACTAAGCTTTTTAAAACTGAAGCATAATCAATTACAAATTTTGGTTACTAATTATGAATAAAAAATTGCCCCTCTAAACAATTATTACACTTTTCCAACCGGATATGGGATAAACTTTTTCAATAATCAATTAAGGAAGCCTTCTAATTGATTACGGTTTAGATCCAGACAAATATTTTTTATTTTGAAAGGTTATAATCGATTATGGATGCAAACTTATTTGATTATCGTGCAGATTCAACCCAAATTTATTTCCTTTCTTGGTTAATACTTTTACTATAAAGGATGAGTTGTGATCATTTGAAAATACACATGAAATATGAAAATAACCTCTCTTATATTTAGTTACCTACTCTTCTAAAGTCCATACTCTCTTAAATATTAATTTAGTGTTGATAGAACAAATACTTAAGAAAAGTTATCTAGTGTAAGATGTTGTTGATATAAATAAAGGATTGTTCTCTTGACTTTTAATATCTTGACATAAAGGCTGCAAATTGAGCCTGAGAAAAATCTTGGTGTAAGATGGTTGTGAGTTGACCTTGTTGTAATAACTCTGTGATAGTGAAAATATCAAGGGTTGTTACTTGGAGACTGGATGAATTCCTCTTGGTTTTCAGACGAACTAGGATAAAATATGTCATTTTCTTCTCTATTCTCTTATCTATTTAATTTCCTGTCTTTGTTTTCTTGTACCTCTCTTCATCTATTATCCATCTTCTTAAAATCAACCTTTGCTTTTTAAAATTGCAAAGAAAAAAAAAAGAAGTTTATTTTACAATTCACATCTCCTTTTTGTTTTTTAAGTCACTTGACTATTAAGTGACATCAAAGTCTAATTTCTGTTTAAATATTAATTGTCTCGGGATATTATAAACATGTATAGAGACTTCTAGAGGTGGTACATGATCAAGGTGCGATAGAGAGGCACTGATCACTTTGATCATTGGTGGTGGTGAAACTAGATTTCCCTAGTGTGAGAAGGACATTGTGAGTCCATCATCAGGGTTGTGGTTGACCTGGATGATCTCTCTAGATATGGATTGATGGGAAAAATTGGAGTATATAGTGGTTCTTCTTCTGTGGTTCCCCATTCCGACGTTAAGTAATGTGTTGAAATGTTGATGAATATTTTCATAGACGACGCCCAGGCCCGACCCTGTGCAACCAGAACCACAACACATGGCCTCACAATTTTGGGGCCTCATAATTTTGTATAACCTTAATATGGTTTACATATCCATTTATGCAGTTTTTATAACAATTCTGTATCTCTTCTTGAAGAAAGGGGTAGTGAGTTGGACCCACTATGACTACATTTTTTTTTATGTTTTTTTTTTTCAAAAATAGGTGCTGAAAAAGTGAAAACACATGACAAGTTTGCAAATTAGTACTAAAAATACCACTAGACGACAAAATGTTTTTAATCAATTGTAAAAAATAAAAACACTGGTTCTTTTCAATTTTAAAATTATTTGAAGTAAGATATACACTATTATAAAAATATTGTTTTATAATATATTATTGAAGTATCTTATATAATAATATGTTAAACAGTAAGTAAGTTTATTTTTAATTAAATAATTAAAATTAAATTGATAATAAATGTAGAAATTAAATTATTAACCACTTGTTTTAGTCTAGTTTAATAACTATTTATAATATTTTTTTAATTTTTTTAATAATTCAATTTTCTTCAGGCCTAGCTCCTAATAAAAAATTTATGTTTCTTTTTAAAGAAAAATATTAGTACATAGTTTGTATAAAAAAATTATATCTGTAAATTATACAGTTAGTCTAGCACATCTAAATTTTGATTTGTAAATATTTAGATTTTTGTATAAATGTAAATAGAGACATAAGGTCTAAATTTTAGATGATCCAAATTCTTTTTTCATTATTAAATATAAAAAATGCTATAATCAAAATTTAATACATAAAAAATAGAATGGAACAATAACCAAAATTATTATAATTTAGTCTATTATTTGTTACAATATAATTATATTTTTCGTATATATTATTTTTAAATGTTATTATTGGAGTTTTTCAATTTAGACCTATTTTTTTAAAATTAGAATAGGGCATCCGGATTAATTGGGTCGGCCCTGACGACGCCAATGCTCTAGCGTGGATTAAAGTTGCTCACATATGTGTGAGATAATTCATATCTAGAGTGATTCTTAAGAATTTAGAATATGCTCCAAGTTTGGCTCGATAGTAAGTGTCGTACCTCGAAAAATACGATCCTCGCGATGGACGCGGAAAAAACTGTTCGAAACAGAGTCGCCGCCGAACTTTATTTATCCCAAAAGAGGGAAAGGAAAATATCGATAAAACCTTTTAAGGGATAAGAAAATGGTCGTCGCAACCAAATTCGGGTTCGGGAGTCGGTTACGCAAGAGGGAAGGTATTAGCACCCTCTACGTCCGTTGTACCCAACGGGAACCTCTTGATTCGATTCGAGAGAAAGGTTAGCTTGGTTTGTTTGTTTTCTTCTAAGGTAGATATTGTTTTCTAAGGGGAAAATGGGTGTTTTTTTATTATTGTGCTCTGCAAGGATTATAACCCTTGGGCCTACGTATTCCCTCGTGCAATGGGAAAGTCAGAGCATTCGTAGTTCGTGAGACTACAATTGGTTTGTGTTTTTTAGGCGAACGAGTGTTTAATTCGCATTCTAACTGCTAAACGTTGGCTTGTCTGCTCGTCAAGGGAGGCTGAAACACTAGTTCATATGCGCGGAAGAATAGACTAAGCAATGTTCTTTTTATGAAAAGTTGTTTGAGTATGAATTAAGTGTATTAGAGATTTGATTGAGAAAAAGGTTTGATTTGGACGTGTTTTAGGCGAACGAGAGTTTAGGTTGCATTCTAACTGCTAAACATTGGCTTGTCTGCTCGCTAGGGGAGGCTGAAGCACGAGTTCATATGTGCGGAAGAATGGACTAAACAATGTTCTTTGAGTTGTGGATTAAGTGTGATAAACGAGACGTCGACATCGCAACCAATTAATCGGGGCATTACTGAGATGCTAGATCTCAACGACACCTTTTTCATTCTATTAATTATGAAATTATGTTTGTTGGACAAAAGGCATATTTGTCCATGTAATTAGGGCGAGTGTTTTAGGGGTGAAAGATCGAAACGAACACAACCCAAAGCGTGCGCCTCAAGAGCGTTCATTCAAGGGGCCCAAGAAGTGCTAGATCTCAAGAGTCCACTACTTTCATAATTTAATTAGGAAAAAGGTTTGAATTTGATTAGAATACTTGGATTAGACACGTTTAATCGGATTAAGGTTAGAACGAGCTAAGAGTTTTGAGGAGGATTAAGTGTTTTAGAAATGGAAGGTCGAAACGAACACAACTCAAGGCGTGCGCCTCGAGAGCGTTTGTTCAAGGACCCAAGGAGTGCTAGACTTCAAAAGCCCACTACTTCCATAATTAATTAAGAAAATAGTTTAGAAATATTAACCTAAATATTTTATGATTTGATTTAAGAAAATAGTTTTTTAAAGGTTAAGAAATTAATTAGATTAGGTATTTTAAGTGTTTTAAAAGGATTAAAATGTGAATATGTTTTTTTTTAATTTAATAATTGTAAATGTTAATTATATTTTGATTAAGCAAAAGATTAATTGTTTTAAATATTTTTAATAAACGAAAGACGAAATGAACACAACTCGAAGCGTGAGCTTCAAGAGCATTCATCCAAGGACCCAAGGAATGCTAGACCCCAAGAGCCCACTACTTTCGTAATTGATTAAGAAAATAGTTTAGAAATATCAACCTAAGTGGTTTATGATTTAATTTAAAAATAATAATTTTCAAAGGTTAAGAAAGTACTTTATGATATTTTTAGAATTAGAGAAATTGGATTAATTAAAATCAAATAATAATTAATAAACTAATTAATTAACATTTTAATAAAAAATAGAAATTAAGTTAGTAAATAGATTTTATTATTTTCTGAAAAAACAAATAATTAAAAGTTTTTTTGGTTTTTATATTAAAAAGTAATATTAAAATGCAAGCTAAAAGAACAAAATAAATTAAAAAAAAGAAAAAGAAATGGGCCAGATAGATTAGTAAAATGGGGGTGTGGTTAGTAAACTTATTCCAGGCCCATGATTGTAAAGCCCAACGCATGGGAGGGTGAACGATGTACCCTCGGTCAACCCTTTGACCTACGAATACACCATGACCGTCTGATCTTCATAGAGTCAACCCTGACTCTTGATCTGAAGGTCACTAATGTAAGTGCATGGTGGGGGTTCAGAAACCCAATGGATGATATCATGAGGGAGACTACATGCTCTGGTGACAAGTGTCACCATCACATGCCTCTTGAAGAACGCGTCAGCCATGATTAAAACAAGGAAAGGGTGGATACGGCCCTCATTTCCCATTCTCACTTTCTCTCTTCCTACATCTTCTCTCTAAACTTCTCTCACCAGAATCTTCATACACCGCCGGAAAGCTCTAACAGGTCACCGGAGAAGGCGAACTCGCAGTGGTTCGCGACGGAGAACCACCGTCACTTCCGGCGACGACCACCAAAAACTCGAAAGTTCCAACATCAACTCTCGCCTATTTTCTCTTTTGAACACGGATCTGCGGCTAGTTTCCTAAAAAAAAACCCAACCAAAAAGCCGGATCGGAACGCTCCTTTTCCTAAACCCTAGCCCCATAACTTCAACAAAATGTTGCAAAAGTGAATGAAAAGCAAGATGTCGGGTTCAGGCAGCCAAAAAGATGTAGAAAGATGAAAGATTTGAAGGAGACTTACCCTTGAAGACTATCACGCTCAGGCAAGGAAATTCGAACCTTTCTTTTTAACTTTCGTTTTCGTTCGTGATTCTGCTTCTTCCTCTCGTTTTTATGTGTAGGACTGTTGATGCGGCTTTGTTAGCTTAGACTATACGAGCTAATCAACACGGTTTCAGGTACCCTCCGACTTTCCTTACGTTTTGTTTTCTTCTTCTGCAAATTGAAATGGCTTGGTTTGAATTTCTGAATATTGAAATGGTTTGGTGTTTTTTGTGATTTCTTCTCTGTGTATGAATGGCAATGAAATCGCTCAGATTTGCTGAGATTTTTTTAGGTGTATGATCATTTAACTTGGCTACTTCGTCCCCCTCTCCATTCTGTCTATTGTTGTTTATATAAGGTAGAAATTAGGGTTTGGTGGTGTTTGATTCTTGCTGCAGCATCTTCTGTTTTGGTATGTTTGCAGTTACTTTCTTTGATGCTCAAATGTGTTTTTCCTGAACTGTGAAGCTCTCTTTGTGTACTTTCTGAACCTCTGCATTCTGCTCTATTTTTTACTGCTATGAATTTTGTCTGTTACTGCAGAATTTTGAATTTGTTTTTCCTGGACTGATATGGAATTGGGATGGTTTAATTGCGTTTGTATCTGGTTTTACAAGTTGTGAGAATTGGCTAGAGCATGAACCATGGAATGCTGAGGTAACTAATTGTGTGTGATGTTGTATTTCGCTGCTGCTTGGACCATGGCTTGGTGTTAGCAATTTGACAAGTTTGTGGAAAACGCTGGTCGATTAGCATGAAGAATAGAACTCGGCATGGCGAATAGATCAATGATTGATCTTAGGTCTTGCGTTTGATTCGAACATGGCGTTCAATCTTTTAGGCTTAGACTCCAAGAAGTTTGTAGGATTTGTAGTTTAGAATTTTCTTGTAATTTCAAATGTGCTCTTATTCCTATTGAAACTCACTTGTGGGATTAATGTTCCCTGTTGCAATGATGTTCAGACTTTGTAACTTCAGCCTTTTGTGAATCTCGCCTTAACCCTGTGATCACGAATTATGTGATAATTTGAAATACAATAGATCCTTTTGTGAATGAACTTTATGTTCACACTAGTTAAGATGAGATGCTTTAAAATGGCCGGTAAATTGTGATGTGAATTTTGGCCTGTTGATGTTGTTGCAATTGTGCATATCATAACTTTAGCTTGTTGGCTTCCGCGTCTTGCTACATTTTAAATGTCCAAAACTTGGCTCAAAGGCACCCCAATACCAAGCATAACTCTTATTTGGACACGGTTTGGCCATGGCTTTTGTAGTGCAAATTGTATTGCAATGAGCTTTTTTATATTTTTTGTAAAATGGATTATGGTGTAACGTGAGGCATGTTGGAAGTAGAAAAAAGGTGTAATTAAAACTTCATTAATAAGAATGAATTTATTTTGGATATTGATGGATAAAAACAAATAAAATGGATTGGATAATAAAATAGATTGGAAAAGATTTAAAGAAAAAAGATGTTTGAACAAAATAAAAATGGATATGGGTTTTGAAATGGTTATTGGAAAATATGGATTTGAAAAGTGGGAATGAATATGGATGAAAAATGGTTTAGAATTAAAAATGGAAATGGATAATAATGGAGAATGGGTAATTATGGACATTAAAAATGAAGTAGATTTTTATGGATATGGATAAATAATTTTGAAGTGGACATGGATTAAAAGTTTGGATTGAAAATGGCTTGGAAGAAAAAAAGGATATACATAGGTCGTTTACACAGGTAGGACAAATTTGACCCACAAACACTCTAACACTCAAGTTAGTGACTATCAGATGTGAGATGCATTTAAGGTTAGAAAAACTATATACCTTGATTTGACGCGAGATATCCTAGCTTGTTCCCGAGGTTCTAGAATATTTTTTGCTCCATAGATGTAGAAGTGACATCCTCGATCTGACATCACATTAGTAAAACTATTCTTGATCGAACGATATGTAGTCTTCAAAAAGTTAAAACTCCCTTTTTAGGGGATTTCATATTTGGGGACCTAAAACTATCTTGTATTTAATAGTTGTCGAAAGAGACAATTGTCAAAATATTATTTATTTTGTAATGTAACGACCTAAGGCTCAGGTCGGAACAGGAAGATTGCTTATTATATTGTTGAATTTTTTATTTAAGATTTCACATGAAACTACTTGCCATTTTTCATGATTTTAACCCATCACCTCCATGCTTTTACCTAACTATTTTTCAATAATACATATTGATGGTAACACTAAGGACAATTTTATTAAAAAAACTTATTTAAGACGATTTAGAAATTGACGGTGTTGTTTTTTAAATGTTAGAATCTGTTTTATTAGCTGTATTATTTCTGTCAGAATCAGTGTTTTATTAGTTGTAGTATTTCCTTATTTAGCAGATTACAATTATAGTGTATGAGGGAAATATCCCTGAATCATAGGGATCTGATAGTTTAGGTGTTATTGTATTTCGTAAAATAGCTTTCTAACCTTGTATATATGACTGATGTATTCTCAGCATAATTCATATAAGAAAATCAATTCATTCTACCCTAATTTCTGAGATGGTATCAGAGCTCTCAAATTCTGGGAGCCGCCTCTGACTGCGCAAACCAAAAACCCTAGACGGCAGCCTTCATTGCTGCTAATCATCCTTTTTTTTAGCCTTCATTGCTGTCCATCATTCCTTTCAGGGCAACCTTCATTGCTGCTGTGATTTGCAGTGTTGTTCCTTTGTTATCGTCGCAACAATCAAATACATCCTCACTGCATTGAGGTTGTTGTACTGCTGTGGCCATGGAAAACCAAACTGATGAAGTGGTGCAGAAAACTTAGGAAGAGCTGCAGAACATCAACACTGCCTACCGATTGAATGGGAAGAATTACTTGAAATGGTCCCAGCTTGTTGGCAGAACTTTGAAAGGTAAAAGGAAAGCTAACCACTTGACTGATGACGCCTCTAAAGAAGGAGATCCCAAATTTAAAAAATGGGACGAAGATGACTTTATGATCATGGCATGGCTATGAAACTCAATGATCCCAGAAATCACTGATACTTGTATGTTTCTTAATTCTGCAAAGGAGATTTGGAAGGCCATGGAGGAGACATACTCCAAAGCTAAAGATGCTGCTCAAATATATGACGTGAAGGTGAAGACTATGGCTGCAAAACAGGGAAACAAGACTGTTACAGAGTACGCCAATCAACTCAAATCATTGTGGATGGAGTTAGATCACTGCAGGGTCATAAAAGCCAAGTGTCCAGCAGATTCAACAATGTTCAAAGAGTATATTGAGCAAGATAGAGTCTATGATTTCTTGGTGGGGCTTAACTCTGTTTTTGATAAAGTGAGAGCCCAGATCCTTGGAAAAGATAAATTTCCAGGAATAAATGAAGTAGTAGCTATGGTCAGAAGTGAAGAAAGCAGAAGGGGAGTCATGCTAGAAAACCTAACCACGGAAAATTCAGCCATGGTAGCTTCTGGGGCCTCGGCCATGATGGCAGACCAGAAAAAGTGGGGCATAAGTAATATGGAAAAGAAAGGTGAAGGAGTGTGGTGTACCTACTGCAACAAGCCTCGCCACACTCGTGACAACTGCTGGAAGCTGATCGGAAAGCCACCTAGTAGAGAATGGGGGCCCCAAAACTGAGACAGGGAGTGGGGAAAAAAAGGAGACAACACAAAAAAAGGAGGACAAGCACACATAGTTGCAACCAGTGAAGAAAACAAGGGAGGAGTGATTCAACTTAACCAAGATGAAGTAGAGAAGATGAGATCATTCCTCAACAAGTTGGATAAACCAACAGGTAGTTGTTCTCTAGCATATTCAGGTGAGTTTCTTTCCTTTGGACTTAATGCCTCAGATAAACACTATAACCAATATTGGATACTGGATTCTGGGGCTACTGACCACATAACACCCCTACCTAAACATTTCTCCTCTTACACCCCTTGCCCTAGCAATAAGAAAATATCCACAGCAGATGGCACTCTGATGACTGCAGCAGGTCAAGGAGAAGTTCAAATAAGCTCATCCAAAACCCTTAAAAATGTCCTTCATATTCCTAAACTATCTGTCAATCTGATTTCCATAAAAAAACTCACAAAAGACCTATCATGTAATGTTATTTTTTATGACAATGCTTGTATACTGCAGGACAAGCACTCGGGGAGGACGATTGGACATGCTAGAGAATGGAATGACCTTTACTACTTAGACAGCCCGAATCTGCCACCAGACCTACAAAATAGCAACTCTTTTTTCTCTGACTCAATAAAGACCAACAGGGAGAAAGTCCTCCTACATCATTGTCGTCTTGGACATCCTTCCTTTAGAGTCATAAAGATGTTATTCCCTTCTCTTTGTAGCAAATTAGATGTGGAGAGTCTTCATTGTGAAGTGTGTGAGCTTGCTAAGCACAAGCGTGTACCTTTTCCAGTTAGTAATAATATGAGCACTTTTCCCTTCTATTTAATTCATACTGATGTGTGGGGACCCTCAAATGTCCCAAATGTTTCTGGTGCTCGTTGGTTCCTTACCTTTATAGATGACTGTACTCGGGTCACATGGGTTTTCTTACTTAAACAAAAGTCTGAAGTCAGCTCTGTGGTCCAACATTTTTTCTCCATGGTAAAAAATCAGTTTGGTGTTAGCATTAAAAGGATTAGATTCGATAATGCCAAAGATTACTTTAATCGTGAGCTTATTTCCTTTTGTCAAAAGGAAGGTATCATTCATGAGTCATCTTGTGTCAAAACACCTCAACAAAATGGGATTGCTGAGAGGAAAAATGGACACCTACTAGACCAAACTCGGGCTCTTCTTTTTCAACATAAGGTTCCTAAAAGGCTTTGGGGAGAAGCTGTTTTGACTGCATGTTATCTAATTAATAGACTACCTTCTAGTATTCTAGCCTCAAAAAGTCCTATGGAGGTTCTGTCTTCTTTCTATCCTAATGTGTCCACATTCAATCAACTCGTTCCAAGAATATTTGGGTGTGTATCTTTTATACATGTCCATAGTGGTAATAGAGGTAAACTTGATCCTAGAGCCTTAAAATGTGTTTTCATAGGATACTCATCCACACAAAAGGGGTATAAATGCTATCACCCACCATCCAAAAAATTCTTTGTGTCCAGAGATGTCACTTTTTTTGAGCAAGAAATTTACTTCCACCAAGATCATCTTCAGGGGGAGAATACAAGAAAAGAAGATGATCTCCTTATGCTCCCTGACTTAAGTTTAGGACCAGAAGTAGGGACTAGAAGTGTAACAACTTCTGAGAAGGAGACAACTTCTGAGAAAGAGGCTCAACGCACTAAGTCCACTCAAGATGGAGCTGATGTAAGATTTGGGAAAAATCTGGTTTATACAAAGAAGACAAAGGCCATTCCAGAATCTGTCCATGTCCAAGAATCCAACCCAACACTACATGAGGTAACCACCCTTGATCCTTTAATCTCCACTGAATCAATCTCTGATTTTCCCACTGTACAGGAACCCGAATCCGGTTCAGCACCACTTCATGAGGACCTAGATATTCCAATTGCCCTTAGGAAAGAAACTAGGAAATGTACCACCAAGCCACTTTACCCTCTGGCCAATTACCTATCATTTAAAAAATTCTCACCTACCCATAAAGCCTTCCTCACAAGCCTAAACACTACATCCACACCTACCTCCCTATCTGAGGCATTGACTGATAGGAAATGGAAACAAGCCATGGACTTGGAAATGGAAGCATTAAAAAAAATAGCACCTGGGATTTGGTTACTCTCCCAAATGGAAAAAAAACCAGTAGGATGCAAGTGGGTATATACTATAAAATACAAGGCTGATGGATCCATTGAGAGGTATAAAGCAAGGTTAGTAGCTAAGGGATTCACTCAAACTTATGGAGTGGATTACATGGAAACATTTGCTCCAGTTGCAAAAATGAATACAGTTAGGGTGATACTATCCCTAGCGGCTAATTATGGTTGGAACTTGCAACAATTTGATGTTAAAAATGCATTCCTCCATGGAGAACTTGAAGAGGAGATTTACATGGAATTGCCCCCTGGATATGGTGGAAAAAATGCTGCCAACACTGTTTGCAAGCTAAAAAGGGCACTGTATGGGCTGAAACAATCACCACGAGCTTGGTTTGGTAGGTTTACTAAAGTTATGATAGGTCTGGGCTTCAAACAAAGTCAAGGAGACCACACTTTGTTCATTAAACACTCTAAGTCAGGGGGAGTAACAGTGTTACTGGTTTATGTGGATGATATTATAGTGACAGGTGATGATGAGGAGGAGCAACAACTGTTAAGCCAACATCTAGCCAAGGAATTTGAAATTAAGACCTTGGGAAAATTGAAGTATTTTTTGGGAATTGAAGTGGCTCATTTTAAAAATGGAATCTTCATATCTCAACAGAAATACATCACTGATTTGTTGAAAGAGACTGGTAAGACAGCATGCAAGCCTGCAAGTACACCAATTGATCCAAACCTGAAGTTGGGAAATGTAGAAGAAGATACTGCAGTTGACAAGGAAATGTATCAAAGACTAGTTGGTAGACTGATATATTTATCTCACACTAGACCTGATGTTGCATTTGCTGTGAGTCTAGTCAGCCAGTTCATGCACCAACCGAAGGAGGTTCACTTACAAGCTGCACTAAGAATTGTGCAATACTTGAAAGGGACCCCAGGCAGAGGAATTCTGTTTGAACGGAATAGGAGTGTAAGTCTCGAAGCATATACAGATGCAGACTATGCAGGGTCGATTGTGGATAGGAGGTCGACTACAGGATATTGCACTTTCCTTGGAGGGAATCTTGTGACTTGGAAGAGTAAAAAACAAAGTGTGGTGGCTAGATCCAGTGCTGAAGCAGAATTCAGGGCAATGACACAAGGGATATGTGAGCTATTGTGGTTGAAGATCATCTTTGAAGACTTAAGAATAAAGTTGGATGAACCAATGAGACTTTATTGTGATAACAAATCTGCTATTAGCATAGCCCATAACCCAGTGCAACATGATAGAACCAAACATATTGAAGTTGACAGACATTTTATCAAAGAAAAATTAGACAGTGGCCTGATCTGCACTCCATATGTCTCCTCACAAGACAACCTCGCAGATATTCTAACGAAGGGGCTGAATAGCAATAACTTTGAGAAGATTGTTTCCAAGCTGGGAATGGAAAATACCTATTCACCAACTTGAGGGGGAGTGTTAGAATCTGTTTTATTAGCTGTATTATTTCTGTCAGAATCAGTGTTTTATTAGTTGTAGTATTTCCTTATTTAGCAGATTACAATTATAGTGTATGAGGGAAATATCCCTGAATCATAGGGATCTGATAGTTTAGGTGTTATTGTATTTCCTAAAATAGCTTTCTAACCTTGTATATATGACTGATGTATTCTCAGCATAATTCATATAAGAAAATCAATTCATTCTACCCTAATTTCTGAGAAAATGGCATATCATTTGTAAAACATGACAAATGATCGTATATGAACTAGTGTAGAACTTTTTTTTGGAACAAAATAATTTTTTTTATTCATTTTCAATCAGTGAGTACAATCCGATCCAAATTTCACACCAAATTTTCTGTGTGTTTTTACAGTTGAAGAACAAATGCTCTAAGGTTTCTGGTTGGGAGCAAAATCCACAAACCTCATCAGTAAAAATACCAAACTGATTCAGCCTGTCTTTGGTAGGTAATCTGTCTTTTAATGCAAGCCATAAGATGAAGTTGGAGCGAGGTCTCACATAGTTGTTGAAGAAGATTTTTTCCACTCCACATATTCTTTGTCTCTACGGATGGCTTTGTACATGCTGGTTGTTTTATACTTCCCATTCTGAATCACTTTTTCCCAATATTGTACCTGGATAACATCATCCCCGCGAATTTTTTACCTAAATAACCATGTTTCCAAGTATATAATTCCATTATACCCATGTTTTCACCATTAATACCAATATACCCATGTTTCAAAAAAAAAAAAAAGACATTGAAGGGGGGCGCCATTAGAAATGGCTACCTTATTGAATTTGAAAGGGAGGCGCCATTGGTAATGGCTACCCCCTTGGATTTTAAAGGGAGGCGCCATACCCTCTAGAGCCCCCATTGTGAACGAATTTTTTTTAACATTTTTCAAATAAATTAACATTAAACATTAATACATAAATAATATTTAATAATTTTAATAATTATTACTCATTCGAAATATTTCTTTTTAATAATTACAAATTAGATAGACAAAAGGCGAAACACAGTACATTAATTTTGTCGACGAGGTCGAGGCAAATTTCCGCCCGTACCATATCCTCGTGTACGTACGTGTCTTCGTTCTCTTCGCGGTGGCGGCGACGGCGGCGGTGGGTCCACAGGTGCAGATGTTGTTAATGGGTTGTCGTCCGTCATCTGAAGAAATAGTGACCATGTAGACGAGTCAATATTAGACAAGTCACCCACATTAAAGGTGTTTCCCATGCCTGTATAATTTTGTTGGGGTGGTTGGCTGGATGATATGTCAGGACGATAACCTGCTTGGTCGTAAGCGGTCAAGGGTGTAAATGTCTGAGTGGGTAAGGTTTGGTTGGGTGTTTGATACTCCGTGTTAATCTGGGTTGTAGTGTCATAGGAGTATGATTGATATTGCGATGGGTTTTGTTGGTATGGGGACTGAGTATAACCATGTTGAAATGGGGTGGATTGGTAAGGGGTGTTTTCATGGAATTGTGGTTGTGTGAGTGGGGGTTGGGTTGGATGTTGGCTTGGTTGATCGGTCCGCTGTTGAGTTCGTGATGATGTGGCTTGCTGGCGTGGGTCAACAAGATATCTAGGATGGGAAAATAAACCAATAGAAACCGACCTATACCAAGTCATGTACTGGACAGACGGTTTGCTCTCATATGGCAAAACACTTTCAGTTAAAACAAAATGCCTGCGAAGCTTCCATTCACGACACTCATGTTTTGCATATGTTTTCCATGGCTTATAATGCCATAGGTCAGAGAGGATGCTTGTGTGCCATCTGTCTTCGACGCATTTTGGGGGACCGGGAATATCTTGTAGCATTCCAAACTGAAGCTTGACACGATCACTGTTGTGCATTTCAACTGTTATGAAGTGGATGATCGGTACCTTTGCAGTCCACACAGCAGAGTGATGTTCGTCAGCTTCATGGATGACCTCTAGACCAAGATATGGCCGCCAAATAAACTGTAGTAGGAAAAAAAATATTTAGTATATTTTAAATAATGTGTTAATATTAAATATGACTATAACCATTAATAGATAGGTTAGTGATAATAAATCATGTTCACCCAAATGATCTAGAAGATTTCAGTACTGGGTGATGCTGTAATGGGGACATTTGTCGTAATTCATCCCTAGTGCAGACCACCTATATTTTGAAAAGGCAACATTTTTTAGTAATAGATTAAATTAAAAAATAGAAAATAGATACTTAAAGAATTGGTTTAGAACATTACCTTGTAGCGTATGGAAAATCGAAATTATTGATGCTAACAGGCGCTAAGTTGGTCATTCTTGACCAACCCCAAGCTTGCAGAAGAACAACACATCCGGTAAAATTACCCGAACCGGAAAATGCGTTGTTACATAGAGACTTATATAGGTGGGCGAGTGTTGCAGACCCCCAACTATAAGTTTTTATTTGGTCGATGTCGCTTAATAACGGTAAGTACATAGGATGCACAACATTACCACTTGCATCCGAAAATAAAAATAAACCGAATAATAGCATCAAATAAATTCTTGTTTTTCTTTCTTTGAATATTTCTGGAGAGTCATCTGTTAACGTTATTACGCTATACATGCTCTTGAGCCATGACATTAATAATTTTTGGCCCCTCACCTGTTTGTCGTCAGGGGCAACCCCTAAAAGTTCTTCTACCACATTACCAACGATATTTGTGTCACCCCTTACCGCCTTACCATCAATAGGTAGACCCAAGAGCATGTACGTGTCTTCGAGTGTCACGGTACATTCACCTATCGGTAGATGAAATGTATGTGTCTCGGGTCGCCACCTTTCTTGTAGCGCTAAAATGAACTTCAAATCTAATGACCAACTTTTTATGTCTATTACCTCTCCAAAACCCGCGCGCCTCAAATACGGTTCAATCAACGGGTCATAAGGGAAATATCTATGACTACGAGTTCGGAAGTCATTTGTATTCTACAAAAAAAAAAAAGTTAGTAAACTCATAGTTAGGAGAGACATAGTTAGCATAAACTAAAAAAAAGAGACATCATACTTACATAAGAAGCGATGTTGTTTGGTGTTCCTCGATGCTCCTCTCCCATTGTTAACAGAGACATTTTTTAACAAAAATATGGAGTGCTACAACAACAAGTAATTAGATGAAATATGATGAAATGCTAGTGATGAGGATTTTTCAAAAGATGGTGAAAGTATATATAGAGTGAAATTTGAAAGTTGGAAGTTGGAAGTTACACGAATTAAATTTGATCATGTAGTAAAATTAATGTTGGTAGATTAAATGATAGAAGAGCTATGACACTTGTACGTCTGCATGCATATGAGAAAATGGAAAGACTGTGTGGAATATGTCGTCTACCCGGGCATACACGGAAAAATTGTCCAAATGTTGGAACAAGTTCTAGATAGATTTACTTTTGTCATTAGAAGAGTTGTAACATTTGAATTTAATATTTATAACAACTACTGGTTACAAGAAAACAAACTAAAATACTTCTACAGCAACACTTAATCCATTAATTATATCAAGATTAATACAACATAAACTAAGAAATTACAACAATCAAAACAATATCATCAGTTCCAAACATCATAGACCTAACGTCGTTGTCATTTCTAATTCGTAGCCACTCACGTCGAATATTTTCATCTTCGATCGAGAAGTAAGAAACTTGTCTTTCAATACTTCTAATTTGTTCACCATCTGCAACGTCTCCTTCTAACCATCGATTCAAATTCCTTTATAGTTGCTCTAAGCTTTGGATGTTCCAGAACAGGATCCTTATCGGCGACTTCGTTCTTGAAAAAATAACATGACCGTATCTTCTGAGATACATGATTGAATCTGCTAAAATTTTAAGATACAAAGACAATTTTGTTGTGAATGAATGTCCAAGAGTGCCATCTATTTATACAAGAGTTGTATCAAATAAAATAATATTTCATAAAAAATTAATATATAATATATTATAAAAAAATAAATTAATTAAAAGGGAGACTCCAAGGGGTATGGCGCCCCCTTTATATTTAAAGGGTGACTTCAAAAGGAATGGCGCCCCCCTTTAAATATAAAGGGTGACTCCAAAAGGAATGACGCCCCCCTTTAAACATATATCAAGACTCCCTTTGCAATGGCGACATCTGACAATTTTACATGGGGGAGCCAAACCTGATGGCGCCCCCTATAAACACACGTTTTTTTTTGAAACATGGGTAGATTGGAAAATTTGAAGAAAAGTTGGGTATATTGAAATATGTTATACTTAAATATGGTTATATAGGTAAAAAATTCCATCCCCGCACTTAATAATTTTCTTTAAAATCTACGAGCAGTTTTTTTACAAAGTGTCATATCATAATATCCTTGCCTTTCAAGTAATAAGCATCAATCCATTTGACGGCATCTTATCTACTGTTGCTGGAAGATTTCACATCAGCTTGGTTATAATTATTTGATTCCACCCATCTATCATATAAGAAAGTTTAATGTTGTGGAAATACCAATATTGCCCTGCTGTTTTATCATGCCTCCACGTGGCTTGCTTCACCATCTTTCCTTCATTTTCTCTATGCAATCATACCTCTGCTTTTGGGTTATCTTCTAATCAGATTTTTTGCTTTTTCAAAACTTTTCTTTTGCTTTCTTCCACCACACTTCATCTCATTCAATGCACTATTCCTTTCAAAATTAATAACTTTATTATTTATTTATAACTTTAAATTTATTTTTTTTAATTTAATTTTAAATATACGTACAATCAGATGACTTTTAAAAAAAAAAGCAAAATAATTTAAAGTTGTTTTTAATTTAAGTTAAAATACCTTTTTTAAAAAAAATAATTTGTAAGAAAATAAAAATTTATCTATATTTTTTAAAATTATCAAAAAAATTATAGTTATCATTGATAAAAGAACACTCGAATCATAAAAATACTCAAAACACCAAAAAAATTATTCTCAAATTAATTTTCTAATTTATCAATCAATTATAAATATATTTATCAATCAATTATAAATATGTTTTTTTCTAAATCTGGAAGAAAGAGAGATTTTTGAAATAAATGCAAAATTAATAGATCACTATAAACAATAAATAATTTTTATTTAAGATACTATTATACTTTTTTTCAAATTTAATTTTAAATATACGTACAATCAGATGACTTTTTTAAAAAAAGCAAAATAATTTAAAAATGTTTTTAATTTAAGTTAAAATATATTTTTAAAAGAAATAAAAATTTATCTATATTTTTTAAAATTATCAAAAAAATTATAGTTATCATTGATAAAAGAACACTTCAATCATAAAAATACTCAAAACACCAAAAAAATTATTCTCAAATTAATTTTTTAATTTATCAATCAATTAGAAACATATTTATCAATCAATTATAAATATGCTGTTTCAATAACTTATGATTATAATGTTTTATAAATATGTTGTTTCAAAAAATATTGTATAATTATAAGTTTTGTTTAAGTCTAACTAATTATTAAAATAAACTATTTAAGATGTCACAATGATTCGTCTCTAAAATTTGATAATAAAATAAATCTTCTTACGAAGAAAATTACAATGTTTTATAAACGAGAAAAAGTCTATTGTTGATACAATGTTTTATAAATGAGAATAAATAAAAAAATATATAAATTGTTGGGCAAATAACCTTTTTCGTCCCTTAACTTTACTCCAGGGTCCAAGTTGGTCCCTTAACTTTAAAAAGTGGCGATTTAGTCCTTTAACATTTTAAAACGTGCCACGTTTATCCTTCTGTTAGCTTCCGTTAGTCCCTTTTTGATAATGTTGTCCACGTGGGAGATATGGCTGTGACGTGGAAGTGTTGAATGTTTTAATTGATCTTTAGAAAATGAAAAGTCCATTCAATCTCTTTCTCAGTGGTGTAGCACTCTGCTAGGGCATGCGAATTGGAGAAGACGAAGTCCAAAACGAACGATTTCTCACCAGACGAGACGGTTCCAGACGAAACGGAGTGAAGATCTTCATCTGCCATTGATCAAACGGTTAGTTAATTCGTCTTTCATATTTGTTAGGGTTAAAAGTTACGAAAATTAGGGTTCGTATTCAGTTTTAGTCTTCTTGTAGATTTGATAAGGTAAACCCTAATTTTGTAGATATTTTGGTCTGGTTAGGTATCATGGATGAAATTATTGAACTCAAAATTCATCATAGTGGGGAATTTACTGATGAGGGTCTGACTGTATATGCGAATGGTGTAGTTGATGATTTGAGGGTAGATGTAGACAGATGGAGTTATTTTGAGCTAGTGGGTGTGTTAAAAGATTTGGGTTATAGGGAGTTTGAAACAATCTACTACAAGGATCCGCAGTTTGGTATAAATGCACTAATTAATGACAAGGGTGCATTAGAAATAACAGACCTGTATAGGGTTCACAAACGTGTTGATATTTACATTCAACACACGTTGTCTCAACCTGACTACTGTGACAAAGTTGATGTGGATGACATAGTTGGTGAGGGCCCTGAAGAAATTGTGGATGAGGTGGAGGAGTTACTTAGTAAGCTGGTTGATGAAGTTGTTCATGGTGAAAATACCACCCCTGTTCAGGTTAATGTAGAAGAACAAGTTATTGTAGAGGAACAAGATAATGGTGATGAACAATTTAATGGTGATGAACAAGTTAATGCAGAGGAACAAGGTATGAATGTTGAGGAACATGTGACTGGTGAGAAACAAGTGAATGTTGAGGAACAAGTGACTGTTGAGAAAGAAGTGAATGTTGAGAAAGAAGTGGAAGTTGGAGTTGATGATGGTTTAAGTACTGATGATAGTGAAGATGAGGACTACAAGTATGATAGTGCACAAGATGTGGCTTTTGATGATGAGTCTGATGGGTTTGATGAGGTTGAGCAGGATGAAGTTGAATCCCTAATTCATGATGAAATTGAAGGTAGTAGCAAAGTTCATAAACACAAAGGGAAGGCTGGTGAAGATAAAGGCAGTGACAATGATACTGATGACATGGAGAGTGGTTGTGATAGTGATGAAAGTATTGGACTTCCAAGAAAAAAAACATCCTATTTTTAGACAACCAAAAGACATGGTTGATTACAAGTGGGATGTGGGAGTCTATTTTAGTTCAAAGGGTGACTTTAAGGAGGCAATAACTACTTATGCTGTGCAGAATGGTAGAAATCTTAGGTTTGTAAAGAATGACAAAGTTAGGGTAAGGGCTAAATGCAAAGATGGTTGTAATTGGGAGGCATATTGTAGCAAGCTGCCCAATGAAGACACTTGGCAACTTAGGAAAGTGGTTGATGAGCATAGTTGCAGTAGGGAATATAATGTGAAACTGATGAGTACCAAATGGTTGAGTAAAAGAATCCAAAATAGCTTGAAAAATAATCCAAAGTTGAAGATAAGGGATATCAAAGAAAAGGCCCAAAAAAAATGGAATGTTGGGGTGAACAAAACAAAGGCAATAAGAGCAAGGTTTGCTGCAAGGGATTTTGTTGATGGATCATTCTTGGGAGATTACACAAGGGTGTATGACTACTGTCATGAATTGTTAAGAGCCAATCCTGGATCAACTGTGAAGCTCAAAGTGGATCCTGTACCAGAAGGTGTTGAGGATCATAGACCATGCTTTAGAAGGCTATATGTATGCTATGCTGCATGTAAAGAAAGCTTTAAGCTGTGCAGACATGTAATAGGTTTAGATGGATGTTTTCTCAAGGGGTTGTGTGGAGGCCAGATTCTGGCTGCTATAGGGAGGGATCCTAATGATCAGATGCTTCCCATAGCATATGCAGTTGTGGAAGGTGAAAACAAGGACAGCTGGACTTGGTTCTTAGAGCTCCTAATTGATGACCTTGGAGGCAAAGAGCAATGCATGACTTACACCTTCATATCAGACCAACAAAAGGCAAGTTTTTCCTTATGTTTTTCTTATGTTTTTCCTTATGTTTTTCTTATATTTTTCCTTATGTTTTTCTTATGTTTTTCCTATTGCAGGGGCTGTTACCCACTATGGAAGAGCTATTGCCTAGGGTGGAGCACAGGTTTTGTGTTAGGCATCTGTACAACAACTTTAGGAAGAGGTTTCCTGGCAAAATGTTGAAGGATATTATATGGAAGGCTGCCAAATCAACTTACCCACAAGCATGGGAAAGAGAGATGAAGGGAATGAGGGCTATAAATGAGGAAGCTTTTAAGCATATAATTAAGACCCCACCAAGGTTTTGGAGTAGTTCATACTTCAGGACTGAAAACAAATGTGATGCTGTTCTCAACAACATGTCTGAATCATTCAATAGTGTGATTCTTGAGGCAAGGGCCAAACCTTTAATCACTATGCTTGAAGACATAAGAATCTACATGATGGAGAGATGGGCTATCAACAGAATGAGGTTTGGTACTTTGGATGAGAATGACATATTGCCTAATATTAGAAAGAAACTTGATATCACAAGCACCTACACCAACAATTGGCTTGTAAGGTATGTCAACTCAATACACTAGTAATTATTCAGTTGAATTAACAATGGCATGCAAGTGAATCATTTGTTCTGTTTTCTTTGGTTCTTTAGGATGTCTGATGAGCATATGTTTGAAGTAAGGCACTTGGAGAATCAGGCTGATAAGTATGTTGTGAACCTGAAAGACCATGTGTGTTCATGCAGAAGATGGGAACTTACAGGACTCCCATGTGTGCATGCATTGTCTGCTATGAAGAGTAGGAATTTCAGGATAGAAAGTTACATCCCTGAATACTATAGAGTTTCAAAATACAAGGCAGTTTATAAACATGTCATCTACCCTGTTAATGGGTCTAACTTGTGGGTTAAGACACCATATCCTGATGTGCAACCACCCAAGTTCAAGAAGATGTCTGGTAGGCCCAAAAAGAGGAGACATTTAGAACAAGGAGAGATTGATGGATCTGATAACAAGATGAGAAGAACTGGTTTCTCGGTGAAGTGCAGCAGGTGTAAGAAATCAGGGCACTACAAGTCCACTTGTAAGGACACAAGTAGTCAGGCTGCACAACAGAGTACTCAAAACTCTGCCCAAGAATCTACTCAAACTGTTACTCAGCCTGCTGTGCAACCCAGTCAAGCATCTCAAACTGCCCAAGAATCTACTGCTCAGAAGACTCATGGTCCTGCAAAGGGGAAGACTCAGAAGCTACCAGTGAAAAAAGCTCCAAGGCCATTTATTCCACCAGGCCCTACAACCAGGCTGTCTGCATCAAAGAATGTTGTTGGTCCAGTCACTAGAAGATCTACTCCCACCAAGAGAACAGCTGCAAAGAAGAATCCCTAGACATATTTAGGATTAAGTGTTTTAGTCACTATGGTTTTGTGGTTTTTGTTATAAAGTGAACCTGTTTTTTGTTTGCACTTTTAAGGTTGTGCTGTAATGAACAAGAATGTTATTTTGGTTCTGAACATGTTATGAACCTATTTTTAGTTATGTTTCTGGTCTGTTATGTAATCAACAAGAATGCTGTTATGGTTCTTAACCTTTTATGAACCAGTTTGTAATTATGTTTCTGTTATAAACCTGTTTTGAATCTGTTATAGGTCAATCTGATATAAGTCCCAATTATAGGGCAATAACATTCAGAATATTACAGCTCCAAATTATAGGTCATGTACCATATACTTATAGGCCATGTCCAAATATTACAAATGATACAATATAACAGCAAATCTTTTTCATTAATAAAACATTCAAAAACAACATTCAACCTTACAAACAACATTCAAACCAGAAAACATTTAAATGGGGATAAAACATACTTTCACATACGCAACATAAGTGACCTAATTCAACCTAAATAACATTACAACAATAACAATTAGAAACAACAAATTCCATATTTTTTTCCACTTCATCATCATCTTCATTTCAGCATCAATATTCATCAGCTTTTTCCCAAGTTCTTCAATGTCTTTTTTTGCCTCATCTAATCCCTTTACAGCCACCCCAATCCTATGCAATAAAAGCTCTTCTTTCTCATCAAATGCATCTTCATGGTACCAACCAAAGTAATTGCATCCATCTTGCTTAAAATTGGGACAACCCCAAAATAACTTTCCCATGTTCTTCATTGTTTTTCCCCTTTGCAGAATAGCCATGTCTCCACAATAGCAAGAGGGATTCTCCAACGATTTCCACTGACTGTTGAATCCCCATTTTTCTGCATTTCTCTTGCTCAAAGAAGAAAAAGAAGTACCCGATTTCATTTTCCCTAAACCTTAGCTTTTGCTTTGGAAAAAAATTGTAAGGATGAAAGATGATTTGAGTTTGCCCTAACAAGGAAGAAGAATGGGCGTCTGCAGAATACACAACCAAGGAAGAAGACGATAAACAAATTTCAAGTCACCTGCCACGTAAGTAAATATAAACAGACGTTTGGTCAAACTAACGGCAGGACTAACTTGGCATTTTTTAAAAAGTTAAAGGACGAAATCGCTACTTTTTAAAGTTAAGGGACCATTTTGGACCATGGTGTAAAGTTAAAGGACGAAAAAGATTAGTTTGCCTAAATTGTTACTATATGAAATCTATAACTTTTTTTTAAAATAATTGTTACATTTGTATTCGAAAAAAAAAAAAATTACGGGACAAATATTTATGATTGATAAATATTAAAAATATTTGTCTTTTTTAAAAAAATATATAAAACAAATTTATTACGGGTAAACACAAAAAAAGTAATACGTGTATATTTGTTTCTATTTTTCTTTTTAAATTTAAATTATATAACTACGGGAAAAACTGTATTACTGAAACGGGGAAAATGAAATCATTGATAATATAGTAATGTATACGAGACATATATATTTTTATACACGGGAAAGATTTAAATACTTTAGATTGAACTTTATTTTTATATATGAAGTCTTTGTCTTCGCACGGGTATTTGTCTTTTTAAAAAAATATATAA
The DNA here is from genome assembly GCA_022829125.1 of Lathyrus tuberosus. Classification (NCBI taxonomy): domain Eukaryota; kingdom Viridiplantae; phylum Streptophyta; class Magnoliopsida; order Fabales; family Fabaceae; genus Lathyrus; species Lathyrus tuberosus. The sequence continues at coordinate 2,787,419 of JALAZF010000529.1, read as the reverse complement.
AACAAATTTATTACAGATAAACACAAAAAAGTAGTACGTGTATATTTGATTATATTTTTTTTAAATTTAAATTATATAACTACGGAAAAACTGTATTACTGAAACGGGGAAAATAAATCATTGGTAATATAGTAATGTATACAAGACATATATATTTTTATACACGAAAAAAATTTAAATACTTTAGATTGAACTTTATTTTTATATATAGTAATATTTATTTATACAATTAAATTAATATTTACAAATACTATGTTATTATTTGATATTTTTTAAAGCTAAATTATTACAAAAATATTTTTATAAAAAATATCAACCGATATTCGTGGGTATTGATTCTATTTTTTTTTAAATATAAATTATATTTACTAATTTTTATTAATCATATTTTTTAACAAAGTTTTAAATATAGACAAATGGGCGTCACCGACAGGTACCCGTGCGGGGTATCCCGTTAGTTTAAGGAGATAATATTGAGCCCATATGTAAATTTGAGATTACACACAATATTCCAAGCAATCAGGGCGTTTTTTTTTACTAAAGACTATGGTAGAACTTTAAACCTAAAAAATACAGTAAGTTTTATGTCATTAAAAAAATAGAGACATCAATAATTTTCAATACAAAAATGTGATAATTGACCAAAATAGTTTGAATTTATTACAGTAGAACTAATTTCGTGGATGAGATCAAATATATTATTACAAATGTATATATATTTTATTATATTATTTTATTTATTTGAGTGTTGTAAATTTGTTCACTTTTATAACATTGAATTTATATATTTTTTAATGCATTTTTTTTTTATCAATTTTGTATAATATTGGACCCACTTTATGAATAACATAGATGGGGTAAGAGAATGAATTTGTTGTATTCAACTTGTGATAATATAGTAAAAGTACTGTATTTTTCTTCTGTGGCTATTGGTTTCGGATCTCGTGCTTACAGATCAACAACAGCAATATAGAATGACCCCATTTGGTGTCTTCTTCTCAACATGCTCTTCAAATATCTAATTCATTTCCTTTTGTCTTAACTAAAGCTATTCATTGCACATGAAATTTGGATCAACTCATAAGAAGTTGATTAATTAGTACATTTAAGTTATCAATTTAAAGACTATCAAATCAATGAAAAGGTCTTTAAATTATTTTTTCATCAATTTTTTTTATTCATTGAGTAAATTCTCAAGGGACCATATAGTTGAATGGATTAAATTAGTAAAAAGTAGTTTAGATCGGTTTAATCAATTTTATATAAAAGTTACTAATAAAAAAACCGGGGAGTAAAATTTTTTTTGACAATCAAACTATTTTTTGGTACAATGTTGATCAACATTTTAATATATATATTTTTTAGAAATGACAAAATCACTAAAAAAAATCATAATAACAATTATTTTAAAGACATTTATTGAGGAAATAGTCAAAAAGAAAAAACTTTTTTAGTACTATATCTGGAATACTTTTTAAGTAACCTAAAGTATTTAACACTATATTAGGAAATAGGAGACTTTTTTTAAAAAAATCAATTAGAAAAACCCTTAGAATAACTCTTAACAAGATTTTATGAATCTTGATAAAATAAATTTTATGGCAAATAAAAAATTATTTTTGAGTTAGAATTCAATCTTAAAAATGCAGCAATATTAAATTCTTTTGAAAAATAATATTGTTGCGCGGTGTGATTTTCTATGATTCGAAAGAATAATCTTTATAATTACGTACAGAGGATATTTAATTTTTATTAAAAAATAAATTATTTTTAAAATTATATATTTATAATTTTTTTTGTGGTATGCGTTGTAAATTATGATATATAAATTCAATTTTAATCACATAAAAATATTAAATTTAGTTATAAAAACACTACAAGTGATTTATCCAGATGAATCATTAGTAAGATTTTTTTAACAAAGTGACTCATTAATCACTTATCACTTACATATGAAAATAGATAAATAGAATGAAATTATGCTCATTAAAATTATTCTCTTTGATTCTTAATATAAGATATTTTTTATAGAATTTTTTAATTCTGAAAATAAATAACTTACAAATTTAAAGCTATTTATTATTTAAATAATTTTACACCATTTTATATTTATTTTAAAATTCAATTTATATCTACATTTAAAAATATTTAATATCACACCTGATTGATATATATATATATATATATATATATATATATATATATATATATATATATATATATATATATAAAATTAAAATTTTACGCGGTCAATTGATCATAGATCTTGAATTTTTGAAAGAATTTGGTTTTTATTTCAATTACCCATAAATTAATGAAAACGAATTATAGTGGTAAATTGAGGGTGTAAAATTTTTTATACTAGTAATGTATAGTAAATAATATCTAATAAATACTTTTTAGAAAATTATTTAATGATAAATATTATAACTGACTTTTTTAAACCAAATTATTTTTATAAGATCAAAAAAGTAATTTAACTTAATTCAACTTCTTAAAGCATCAATACATTGAACAATCCTGTTATATCAACATAATAGCATTACATATTTTTTGTTTATAATATATATATTTTTTAAAAATAAAAAAAAATAGTTTAAATAATTTTTCATAAAATATAATTTTAGATATTTCTTATTTTTTATACCTTTTAAAAAATATCATAACTAAAGCTATTTTAAATAGAGATTAATTACTATGCATTGACAGTATAAAAAGTTGTACACTGTCAATACATCAGCATCACCCGTTTAGATTACTTTACAGATTATTAAAATAAAAGTCAAATTTCTCTTTACATCAAACGGTTATAATTAACTGACAGTGTAAAATCCTTTTACACTGTCAGTGCATTTCAATTAAATGCTTTTAAATAAGTTTTTATAAAAAAATATTTTTGAAATATATCTTTTCAAAAATCATGTAATTTTAATTATATTTAAATTTTTAAATGATATAATTATGTCATTAAATATCAAAATTTATATTTTAATTTATAAAAATGAGTTTAAAATAAATTTTATTAGTTGAAATTATTTTTCATAAAAATCATCAAAAAATATTTTTTTAACTAAGACAAACACATCCATAAGTAACCGAAAATCTCTGCTGAAAAATTTGACTGATCCTTAATAATGTCAAGAAGTCTTGAATGTTTGACATTAAATTTTAGATATTTATAAATTAAAAAAAAAACATTTTTCAATATGAAATGATGAAAAAACATTTTTCAACATTTTTCTCCTAAATTTATTGTAGTAAAAAGTAAAGTTGAAAAAAAAAAAGAAAAAAAGTCCAGGTAGGATATTAGGAAGCGCATCATTGTCAGTGAAAGTGTCGGTGCTCCTCAACTGTCTCACTATAATACATTGCTTTGTCTCTCCTCTTTCCTTTCATTCAAATCTCTTCCTTTTTCTTCTTTCTTCTCTCACTTCCTAGATATGGGTTTTGATTTGAGACAAGTTGTTGCTGGTATCCTCACAATCACAATGTTTGTCATGCTTATTCATATGATTAAAAGGGATCATTTTGATTCCGTTCAAGTAAGACCCTTTTCTCATTCTAGTCTTAAGTTTTCATTTTTACCTTTTCTTTCTCTGTTTTATCAATAATTTTCATGTTCTGTATGTGAATCTCTCAAAGGGTCTTCTTATTTTAGTTCTTTTATTTTTGCATTTTCTTTGCTATGAATAAAATTATCTCACTAATTGTTTATTTAAGGGATCTGAATTTCTGCAGAAAAGAAAATAATTTCAATTTTCAAGGGTCAAACAAAAAAAACCCTTTTTTTGTGTGTGTATGAATCTTGAAGCTGCAGAGATGCTAGATCCTTAGTTTATAAGCTAGGAGACATTAATTGTCTGTGGCGGATGTTGAATTTTTTTATCAAAATTATGATTTGAATGGTGATTAGCTATGCTTTCTATACTCTATAGGTGTTGTGATATTATTGATTGATTTGTGTGAAGAGATGAATTATCTATTAAGCAACCAGTAATTATGCTTTTATGTCTGATTTGGTGACAAAATCTAATGTTTTATGTGTTTAGCAGTCAATTGTTGTTTCTGTGTCCCAAAAGTGTTTTTCTGATGCAAATTTGTTTTGATTAGTCTTTTTTTTTTTTTATATATATAAGTTTCAATTGATTGATTTCACTTGCTTTTGCTTTACAAGGATAAAACATTTCCAGGATCAACAGAGGATGCAACCTATGAAACTGTAAAGATGGATGCTTCACGTGTAAGAAAGAATATAGGACTTTGGAAGGGAGATACCGACGAGTTAAAACCGTGTTGGGTTAAGCCATCTGGAGGTAAATTTCAATTTTAAGTTTTGCAAATACTCAAGATACCAAAGTCGTGTACTCGACATAGACACAGACACGTGGATTCTATTTTCTGTCATTGTTTATTCATATTTTGGCAATGGCTTGCAGATGACGTGGAGCAGACGGAGGGATTTGTTACCTTTTCATTAACCAATGGCCCTGAGTATCATATATCTCAGGTAAACGATTCAACTGTTGTGATGTGCTTATTGATGATAGTTACGATAAGATTGATAATTTTCGCAGCTTTGATATTATGTGTGTGTGGTGTGCTTCTTCAGAGAGTGTAGTAATGTAAAATTTGAAGTTATTTATTTCCATTATATGTTTGCATATTTCCTTCATTTTCCCTCTCCCGAGATCTTTGTTCGTAACCAATATGTTTGTCCAGATAGCAGATGCGGTGATTGTGGCTAGAAATCTCGGAGCAACACTTGTCGTTCCTGATATCAGAGGAAGCCAACCTGGTGACAAGAGGTTAGTTCTTCCGACTATAAGAGATTCGTGATTGATTCACATTGTAACATTTTTTACGTTAATAGTGTATCAAAATTAATTGGTACTAATGTAACTGATATCTCAGGAATTTCGAGGACATTTACGATATTGATGTGTTCACAAAAAGCATGGAAGGAGTGGTCAAACTGACAAAGGAACTTCCTTCTCAAGTAACAACAAATAAAATTGCTGCAGTGAAGGTCCCTAATCGGGTTACCGAAGATTACATAGCTAGACACGTGGAACCAATTTATAGATCAAAAGGAAACGTAAGGCTAGCGACTTACTTTCCTTCAATAAACATGAGAAAGTCAGGGAAAAAAGGTGACACCGATTCCATTGCATGCTTAGCAATGTACGGAAGTTTGGAGTTGCAGCCGGAAATGCACGACCTTGTTGACTCAATGGTTGAAAGACTCAGAACTTTAAGCCGAAAATCAGATGGTCAATTTATAGCTGTTGATTTGAGAGTTGAGATGTTGAACAAGAAGGGTTGCCAAGGAAATGATGATAGTGATGGTGAGAAGAGCTGCTTCAATGCACAAGAGATTGCAACGTTTTTGAGGAAGATTGGAATCGATAAGGATACCACAATTTATGTGACGCAATCAAGATGGGATGATAGCCTTGAGTCTCTTAAGGAGTTTTTCCCTAAAACTTATACAAAGGTGAGATATTTGTTCTTATTTCTCGGCCTCTCACACGCATGCACTGCACTCACAATCCCACACATTCACGCAGTTAGCCATTCAATGCTCGTTGGATTGAGATACACTTACTTTATGAAACGTCTGAACTCATCCAGCAACTATTGATGTGTTGTCTGCATGAATATGCGAGTTTGTGACTGCAAACAGTCGAAATCCCGTGCAAATTTAATATACTACAATCTGTCATGCATTTTTTTATACTAAAAGTGTAATATATATCTCTCATTTCATCTTAAAATTGTTGCAGGAATCCATCATGCCAGCGGATAAGAAAGCGAAGTTCCTAGATTCTGGAGATTCTGAATTGGAGAATGTGATTGACTTTTATATTAGTACCGAAAGTGATGTTTTTGTACCAGCAATTTCAGGCCTGTTGTACGCAAACGTAGCTGGTAAGAGAATTGGTTCTGGTAAAACACAAATATTGGTTCCGTCAGAAATTTCAGATTCATCGGCTTCAGCCTCGAGTTTCTTGTCCCCTTATATCTCAAAGAAAAACCACTTTGCATATTCTTGTTACTGTTAGTAGTTTGTTGATTGCCAATGTAACAACAGTGGATTCGGTGTTTTAAGGGCCTAAGGTCTTTTGTTTGCAAATTTTTATGAAATTTTCAGCAAAAAAAAGGAGTCAAGTGTTCACTAGATTGAGATTTTGTTAGCATGTATGTACACAGGGCTTTCTTTTTTTTTTTTTTACATATTTGGCTTGTAAAATTCTTCTTCTTTATGAGTGAAACAATCGATACTGCATTCATTGACTTTGGATATTTATATCATGTTTTCAGTTTTCATAGGTAGATATCCATTGAATCTGTGTACTTGATTGGATTCTTGTAAAATAAATATAAATCCTTTGAAGAGATGTTTTGTTTTAGTGTTGTTCCTTTGTGTTTGTTTCGAATAGGATTGTCTCCTGTAAATGTGCAGAAATCGCGAATTCGTGTCTGTCTGTTTGTTTTTCTGTCTGTTTCAAATAGAATTGTCTGTTTGTTTTTCTGTGTCTGTTTCAAATAGGATTCTGATAAAATGCGCAATTAGCGCCAATACAAAATAACAAAGCAATGATGTTTATTTTTATGTTAGAAAAATAAAAAGATAATGCTAATTTATGTTTTAAGGACTCTATTTCCATCAAAGTAACATGCAAATTACTTTGTTTTATGTTAAAAGATATTGGTTTAGGTGGTAAGAGTGAAATAATAGAATGAAGGTTTTATTTTATTCCTTTGAATTCTCAAATAGTTAAATAACTTTTTGTTTTATTCTGATACATATTATGTTTCATTTTACTTGACCTTTTTTTAGAATCATTTATCCAAACTTATCCATCAATACCACAGAGGTGTCATAAATGAGTAAAAAAAGAAGCATATTTGACATAGAAAAAACAACTAAAATTTGAAAAACTCACTCTGCCATTTTCATTGTATAAGAGTGGAACAGAAAATAGAAAATAGTAGTAGGGTGAAGATGACCATTGTGAAAGATTTTTCAATACAGTGGAGAGTGGAGATCTCTGGTGATCACAAATGGACTAATTTAAGTGGGTGTAATCCATTACAATTTTGGTGTAACCGGTTACCATCCTTCAGTATAGTATAATATCTTATAGAAGCTTCATGTAATCGATTATAGATTAAGTGTAATTGGTTATCACCCTTCAGTTTTGTGTTTTTAGAAGTCAATAGTCTCCTATAAGTGATTATAGATTTGGCGTAACCGGTTATAGGATTGCAAAGTTTGTTTTTCTCATAAGTTGGTTAGCTACATTGTTTTGTATTAATGTTTAAATATCCATGTTGGGTCATTAATGAAATATCACCACATTTTTACCCTAATTGTCTCTAATTCTCTCATTCTCTCCATCTCTCTATTATTCATCATTATCTTGTGATTGAGTTTTTTTTCCAGCATTTGGCATTAAGAGCCCGATTTTTTGATCGAACACTTAGTGTGCAAAAATGTTTTCCATCTTCAATGAACGTATCCCAGAAAACCTCTTAATTCTTGATGCGAAGAATTATGACAAGTGGTGCAAATAGAGAAAGATGTTGTTTGGTTATCAAGACGTTCTTGAAGTAACCAAGAATGATGTTAATCCACTAGTAGAAGGTGCAATAGCTGTACAAAAGACTGCGCACAAAGAAGAGAAGACGAAAAATTTCAATGCTTTGTATCTCATTTATCAATGTGTTGATGCTGATAACTTTGAGAAAGTTGGTGATTACACATCCTAAAGGAAGCTTGGGAAATCTTAGAGAAAAACTATGCATAAGTTGATAAGACAAAAGCGGTGAGGCTACAAACTCACAAAAGGTAGTTGAAATTAACTCAAATGGAGGTGAAGGAAACCATTAGTGAATCTACTACAAGAATCACAAGATTGGTGAGTCAAGTGAAAGTGTATAGAGAGATAATCATTGAGCAGTATGTGGTTGGTAAAATCTTGAGATCGTTGACGTCAAGATTCGATAACGAAATGGTTGTTGTTGAAGAGTTCAAGGATCTTTCAACCATGAGCAAAGAAGAGTTGCAAAGTTCTCTTGAGGCTCGTGAGTAGATAATGGGGGAGATGAATGTTGACAAAGCAAACGCTAAAATTGCTTTGCAGGTTTATTTCGTTGGAAAAGACAAGAAAGTGAAGGGAAAATGGTCGATGAGTAGAGGTAGAGGAAACTACCATAACAATGGTAGAAGGGACTCCCAAAATTCCAACAATTCAACGTTCCAAATGGGTGAAAGCAACTGTAACAAAGGTGGTGGATCAAGCAATTACAAAGGTGGCAACAATAGAGGAAGATGGAAAAATAACAAGAGCAACGTCAATGCTACAGTTGTCAAAAGCTTGGACATTTTGATCATGAATGTCATGTCAACACGAATGATCTACAAGAAGTTGAAGCAAAGTTTGCAAGGCAAGAAGATGATGAGAGCACATTATTAATGGTGATTGCTGAAGCAGAAAATAGTGCAAGAAAATGCAGCTAAAATCGGGTACAATCGCTTGAAAACGTGATGGAGACTACACGAGAAGATGCAGAATGCAATGATTAACGGTACCTTGACTTCGGGAGTTCAACACGCATGACGAGAAAGAAGGATTGGTTTGTTAAAATCAATCAAGCATTGAAAAACAAGGTGAAATTCGCGGATAATAGCACACTTGCAGCATAGGGAATTAGTGATGTCTCAATCAAGAGGAAGAATTGTGAGCATTCCTTGGATAAAGATGTGATGTATATTCCTAAAATCAAGTGTAATCTTTTAAGCATTGGTCATTTTCTTGAAAGAAATTACAAGATTCACATGGAGAATAAAGTGTTGAAAGTTATGGATGCAAATGGTAATTTGATCCTAAAGGTCCCTATGGCTTAAAACAGAACTTTTGAAGTTGAATTGAAAGTAATGGAGCATAGGTGTCTTGCACCGGCTGCTAGTAGAGAAGAATGAATATGACACTATAGGCTTCGATACATGAATTTCAAGGACCTGAATGCTATGCAGAAAAATAACATGACGAAGGGACTGCTATTGATCAATATGTCAACTAAAGTGTGTGAAGAGTGTATGCAGTCAAGAAACACCAAGACATCTTTATAAAAATGCAGGATGCATAACAAAGTGTCACCTTGAGGTGGTGTATTTGGATGTCTGTGGACCAATGCAAGCTGACTCAATTGAAGACAATATGTACTCTATCACTTACATTGATGATTTTAGTAGAAAGTTGTGGACTTACTTGATTAAAATAAAAGATGAGGTGCTGGAAGTATTCAAGAAGTTCAAATCCATGGTGGAAAGATAAAGTGATCACAAAATCAAAACTCTAAAAACAAATGGTGAATGTGAGTATGTCTCAAATGACTTTGGGAAATTTTATGATCAATAAGGCATTATAGACGAGATAGTGCCACCCTATACGCCTTAACAGAATGGAGTCTTCAAGAGGAAGAATCAATCGATTATGAACATGGTGAGAAACATGTTGAAAGGGAATAACTTTCCAAAAAAATCATGGGAAGAAACAGTGTTCACCGTTGCATATTTGTTGAATAGGTGTCCAACAAAGAAGCTGAAAAAATATTACACCTGAAGAATTTTAGTTCAGATTCAAGATAAATATAAGTCATTTGAGGTATTTGGTTCGGTTGTGTATAGACATGTTCTGGATCAACTTAGAAAGATGCTAGATGACAAGGGAGTGCAAATGATACTTGTCGGTATCACTCTACTAGAGGCTACAAAATCTATGAGACATTCAACAAAAGAATTGTAATCAGCAGGGACATGATTTTTGATGAATTGAGGGACTGACAACATTATGAAATTAATTCAAATAGTGTTGGAATCGTTCCTGCAGTGTTTGAAAATGTAGAAAACGCATCCGATGAAGTCCTAGTTGAAGAAAATGTGAGAAGATCAACGAAGAAAAGAGGCATGCCTGCAAGACTACAAGATTTTGAGTTGTTCCCGGATAATGAAGTGAGTGATAATGGTGATCTTGTCCCTTTTGCGCTAATGGATGAATTCGAACCGTTGAAAATGGAGGAGGCCTTGAGTATCCAAATTGGATATGTGAAATGAATGAGAAGCTAGAGTCAATTGAGAAAAATAAGGCATGGGAACTAGTTGATCTACCTCAAGGAAATAAGTCAATTGGTGTAATATAGGTGTACAAAGTGAAGGAAAATCTCAAAGGTGAAATAATCAAACATAATACTCGATTAGTTGCAAATGAGTTTTTGCAAAGAGAAGTCATAGACTTTGAGGAAGTATTTACACCAATGGCTAGGATTGAAACTATTAGGCTAGTTATTGGTATTGAAAATAAAAACGATTGGTCCATCTATCAAATGGATGTCAAATATGCGTTTTTAAATGGCCATTTAGAAGAGGAAGTGTATGTGGCACAACCACCTAGTTTTATTGTGAAAAATTAAAAATTCAAGTTCTATAGATTGAAGAAGGCGTTCAATGGGCTGAAGCAAGCATCAAGGACTTGGAACAAAAGAATTGATGGGCTTCTAAAGGAGACATTATTTGATAAATGTGTATCCAAACATGATGTGTATGTGAAGAAGGATACAACAAAATGAATTATCATCCTATGTCTCTGTGCTGACGATTTTTTTATTACAGACAGCAATGAAGGTTACGTTGTCGAGTCAAGGGTGATTTAATGAAAGAGTTTGAAATGACTGATCTTTGTCGCATGACATATTTCCTTATGATTGAGTTTCACAAGTCCGAAAGGAGACTTCTCATGCATCAAAGGAGGTATGGTATTGAGATATTGAAGAAGTTCGAAATGGAGCATTTTAATGAGGGAATTACCTCTGTAGATCCAAGATTGCAATGGTTAAAGAATGACGGCGATCAGGATATTAATCCAACGCAGTACAGAAGGCTGATTGGATTGTTGCGGTACTTATGGAATTCGAGATCAGACTTGGAGTGTAGTGTTGGCATAGCAAGTAGGTTTATGAGAAAGTCAAATGCATCACACTTGGCAACAGCCAAGAGAATTCTGAGATATGTCAAACGCTTGATTGGCATCAGAATTCTATTTCGCACAACAGATAAAGGTAGAAGCTGCAAATTGCTCGGTTATACAGACTCAAACTAGTGTGGAGATAAAGATTATATAAAATACACTGGTGAATACATATTTATGTATGGAGAAACATCAATCACTTGGTGTTCTAAGAAGGAATCAATTGTGGCATTCTTTTCTTGCGAGGTCGAGTACATTGCAGCGTCTATGTGTGCGTGTCAAGTAGTATGGTTAATGAATTTGATGAAGGAGTTATGCATTGAAGAGTATGAAGTTGTTACATTGATGATATACAATATTTTCACTATAAACCTTTCCAAGAATCTCATTGCACATAGGAGAAGCAAGCATATAGAGATGAGATTTCACTACTTGAGAGAGTTTGTGAGTGAAGAAAATTTAAAGTTGGGGTATTGCAAAAGGGAAGATCAAGTGACCGATTTTCTAACCAAAGGAGTAACAATTGAAGTGTTTAAGAGGTTGAATAAGCACATGAGTATGGTAGATCCAAAGGACTTGAATTAAGGCGGTGTGTTGAGAAAATGGAGTAATTCAAATTGGTGTCGATTACCACCCCTTCGGCAGAGTTTAATATTTTACATAAGCTTCCTGTAATTGGTTACATCCTTACATGTCTAGCATATCTTGTTACCACCCTTCAGTTTTGTGTTTTTAGAAGTCAGTAACTTCCTGCAACAGGTTACAAGGTTGCAAAGTTTGTTTTTCTCATTAGTTGGTTAGCTACTTTGTTCTCTATTAGTGTTTAAATATCAATGCTGGATCATTAATTAAATATCACCACATTTTCACCCTAATTCATTCATTCTCTCCATCTCTCTATTATTCATCATTATCTTGTGATTGGGCTTTTTCCAAACATGAATAAGTATACCTTAATATGACTCATATTCACATTTATATAAGATTGGAGTTTATAATAAAAAAAGTGTCAACCCATTAGTTTCTATTGCGCAAACTAAATTCTATTGACACTTTATATGGACTAGAATGCAAATGAACTTGTAAGAAATAATGTATTTGATGCCTTTTCAATTCAAATAATAAAATCAGTGAATTTTTTTAGCCATATTCAATCAAAATGAAATATAACCTAACTGGAGTTTACTACAAATGTAGCAAACACATCTTCGCTCGATTATGATCCATGATTATGTTACACTGTATGATCTAAAGGCTAGATCTATCAAATGATTTGTCACCTCAGCCACTGCGACGCAAAAAGGGTGGACAATATCGAGTATCATTGTTTGTCAATCAACGATAATATGTGTGTATTCATATCACCAATATGCAACTTCAAAATAGCGATGATGTGAGAATTATGTTTTTAATATTTTGTCAATATTGTATTAAAAGATAATTGAGATAATGTTACCTTGAACAAATTTGTTTGTGTTTTCTTTTCAAATTTGAATCGTTCCAATACACATGTTGAATTTACGACATGTAAAGTTGAATTTGATGAAGAAGTAAATAGTTTATCTAATCTAGAATTTTGTTTATGTTTACTTGATGCTAATTCATCTTGTTTGGGTTTAATTGATGTATTATTTGCGTTGTTGATTTATTATCCTGTTAAATTTAATTTAACTTAATGGGTTGTTTGTGTTTTGGAGATTAGTTTATATTCATGTTTCAAAATTCTATAAGATGAGTGTTTAAAATCATGCTGTTGAATTCTATAATTCAAAATATATTTTGATTTTCAAAAGACAAAATTAAACATGATAGGAAAAGAAATTCTCCACATTACATGATAGGAAGAGAAATTCTACACATATATTGCCTTCAGAGTTGACATGAGCTACAATACCATGAAACAAAGGTTGAAGGGGCCTTAAGTGGTAAATCCATAAGAAACCACGTGTACCTGACATTAAATTAAACAAGTCTAGTTCAAAAATAATTTTTAAAATCAAATTTTTAGCAAGCTTCATATCTTAAAATAACATCCAAACTCAATATTTATTTATTATTAAATGTAGAAGGGAAACTTATTAGTTTTTATATTAGATAGATTCCAACCATAAAATATGTGATAGCTAATACAAGTATCTGAAATTTAACTCAATAAGTAAATAATATATAACACTCTACCAGCAAGCCGTCTTAGCTCAGCTGGTAGAGCGCGTGGCTTTTAACCACGTGGTCGTGGGTTCGATTCCCACAGACGGCGATTTGCAACATTGTTTCATTTTATCCCATCCAAGCACCAAGCAATTCAACTGTGTTCTTGTTATTTCTTCCATCTCATTTAATAGTATCAAACATAGATTTAGGAGGTATAAACTAGCCGTTACATTCCATTAATAGAATCAAATTTTAACATTATAAATGAAAAATCAAATCTACTAGATGTGCTGCATGCAAATCTTTGAGAAAATGCCAACCAAATTGTGGCACTATATTTTCCATCAGCCAATCCAAAAAGTCTTTACCTACTTTTATTTTCTTTCTCTCCGTTTCACTGAATAAATAAAATAAATAAATGTTACAACTAGTGGTGCACTTGTGAAGTTCTCATTGTAGCACTACCCACGGCAAACACCAAACTAGTGTTGGTTCCAAGGTGAATTTTCAGTTTGGATAAACCAGTTAAATTGCTGGATTATAATAAACAGACATACATTTTTTTTTCTTTTTCTTATAAAAAATAGTTAGAGATGTGGGGAAAGTAGTTTGATAGCATTTACAAACAAGTAATTCTAACAATATCTTGAAATGTTACAATGTACAGTTAACCCAAAATATTGATAAAAAGGGGAAAGAGGTAAAGGCTAAGGCATCACATAACAACTGCTTTATGATTAAATCCCTTTGGGAATGTGTAATCAATATACATTGTATTTGAATTGTAGAAGGAAAGCTTCAACAGTTGGGGATAGTAGTAGTAATATGCATTGTCACTTGTCAGGCGTTAGCTTGAAATGAATTGGATGTGATCGACTTCCTATTGTGTTGAACGAGACCTCCTCAATCGCCTGATTGGCTTGGTGAAGTAACGCGACAATGGTGTTTTGGGAACTGGAATCAATTTTCCAGCTATAGCAAGAGGCCAACTGTCAAATAGCAAGAGTAAAAATTAGTTTGTTTGACAGCTAAAATATGTTGACAGCAAGAATCTAGTAAAAATGGTAATATTGTAAAATGGAGCATAGATATCTTGAACTCTAGACAACACCAAAAGCATGAACGTGTGATTTATTATTAGTTCCAAACTGTCATAAATTAATCAAATGCTAATGAAGTTCTGCAAACTAACCTGACAAGACCGATTAAAATAGAAGCAAGCCACAGCGACCAATTAAGCCTCACTGTTGAGGCGAACTTTCCAAGGAACTCGATGATGATTATCTAACAATTTGGAGTAGAGTGATAAAGCATATGCAAATGTTAAAAATTAAGGTTTATGAACAGAAAAACAAAAGATTTCCTATTCACCTGAAGTATAATGGTTACTCCAATAATTCCCATGAAGAGACGGTTCTTAGTCACTCCTCGGAAGACATTCATTTCATCTGGTTTCCGAGCATTGAACTCATTGAATACCTGAAAGTTGAATTGTTATGCAAGAGTAGGTTGGAAAGGAAAATTAAGAACCTCTGGCAAATGAATTTGTATAATTGCCCCAAGAAGTTTCTCTCATTAGTCTATTAAGGGTAATAATGTAATTAGAGGTTTGACATTAGATTTGAATTGTAGATAAGGTTTAATCATTTTCTAGTTGTATATAAGGTGGAGAATGCACATGATTGTAACTGATTGAAACTGAATAACATATTTAGTTACAAGTTCTGTTTTCTATCTTCTTCTTACACCTTGAGAAGCTCCATTTCCATGACTGCATTCTCTTACTCAATATGGTATCAGTAGACTTTTGCGTCCAATCTTTGTCCAAGATTTTTCGTTCCTGCTTCCGCGTCTCATTACCATATCTTCAGGCTTCGTTTCGAGCTCGTTCTCACCTTCATGGCAGATCAACAGCAAAGTCCTTTCTTTATCCATCATTCAGATCATCCCGGCCTTGTTCTCGTTTCACATCTCTTGACGGAGGAAAACTATCCCTCATGGCGTC
The DNA here is from genome assembly GCA_022829125.1 of Lathyrus tuberosus. Taxonomy (NCBI): domain Eukaryota; kingdom Viridiplantae; phylum Streptophyta; class Magnoliopsida; order Fabales; family Fabaceae; genus Lathyrus; species Lathyrus tuberosus. The sequence continues at coordinate 2,772,233 of JALAZF010000529.1, read as the reverse complement.
GCGCAATGTTCATCGCCCTTCGTGCCAAGAACAAGGTTGGATTCGTTGATGGCTCGATTCCGCAACCTCCAGAAGATGATCCTCAGTTTCAACTATGGCAATGCAATGATAATGTCGTTGCGTCTTGGCTTTTGAATTCGGTTTCCAAGGAACTCACCCTGCAATAATACCATCTCTGCCTCTAGTTTTCACGGCAAAAGAAGAAAAAAAAAACAATAAAGAAAAAAAACAAAGGCAACAACTACTAGAAATTTTAAAATTTCCGGTATAAAACTAAACTTTTATAACTACCGGAAAATTTTGAAATTTCCAGTACAAAACTAAATTTTTATAAGTACCCGGAAATTTTAAAATTTCCGGCATAAAACTAAATTTTTATAAGTACCCGGAAATTTTAAAATTTCCGGCATAAAACTAAATTTTTATAAGTATTGGAAATTTTGAAATTTTCAATAAGATACATAACTAGTTTTCTAAACTACTGAAAATTTTGAAATTTCCGCTAACAAAAATTGAGATTTGCACTGAAAATTATGAAATTTCAGGTAAAAAATATCGGAAATTTTAAAAAGTTCCAGTACAAAGTACCGTGAATAATGAAATTTTCGATAAAAACTTATTTGTTTTTGAAATTTCAGGTAGTTGTTTTGAAATTTCCAGTATTGCCTTTGAAATTTGAAAAATCCGCTTCAAAACTGCAAATTTGAAAAATATGAAAAATATTTTTGCATTTATACAAGTTGGGGTGTGAGATTTAATGTAAGGGTGACAAGTAAAATCCTCTAATAAGTAGAATGTGAATTTTTTACAAAAATATAATAAAAATCCAGCTTTTGAGCCCAATCACTAATAAAAAAAAAACCTAGTCCATATCCACTTCTTCTCTAACCGGGATATAAATTTGTTTTTGGGTCTATGGATATAAATAGGTTTTACCAGGTCCCTATGCCTCCAAACAGCGATAGATTTTAGCGACGGTTATCTTCTGTGAAACTATTCCTCTCCTCATGGCTCCTTCTGAAGCCGTGTTGCTGTTAAAGCTAGAGCTGTTAAAATGGGCTATTCGGCCCTAAACGAGCCGGCTCTGATGGGTTCGGGCTTTTTAAGGTTGGGCCAAAAAAGTCCGTTTATAATATGGGCTCGAAAATTACTATCCGAGCCTAACCCTAGATGAGCTTCGGACTACCCGATCCTAAATGGGCATTTTTAATAAAAATAATAAAAATAAAAATGCCATAATATTTATTATAAATAAAATTAAAAATTATATTATTTTAAACATAATACATTTTTATAATACATTTTTAAGTACTATATTGTTTTTTTATCAATACTATAATGTGTTTTTAAATACAATACATGTCTAAATAGTATAAAATAATATTCGAATATTTAACATAAGGGAAACTAATAGAATACGAGAAAAAAGTATTAACTATATTAATGTATAATATTTAAAAGAGAAATATTGAATAAAATATATATAAAATTTAGTGAGTTGAGAAAAATCAATGTGTTATTTTGGAGTAAGATGATATAAGTATTAGTATAATTTTTTAAAATTTATAGTGATATGGACCTAATGGGCTACCCACGACCCATATGGGCTAGCCCTAATGGGTAGCGGGCTTTTTAGAACTGGGCTAAAAAGACCCTAAAAAATATGACTTCTAATTTTAAGGTCCAAGTCCTATAATTCTGCGGGCCTGATGGGCCGGCCCATGTGGGCTAGCCCATTTTGACGGCTCTAGTTAAAGCTAGTCAAATGTGCAAATCAAAATCGGACTTTAAAACTAAGGTATGTACCGAATCATTTATATTTTTTTATTTTCGTTTTGATTTGGAATGAATTAAACTGAATAGAATAATTTTGTGAATGAAGAATGATGCATTAGAGTTTCTAAAGGCCGTAAAAGTCGCATTTCAATATAATATGCGAAAGTTTGATAAATTTTTAAAAGTACTAAGAGATTTCAGAGCTAAAAGAATTCATATAAGTGGCGTTAAAGCAAAATTGAAGCCCTTGTTTAAAGGGTATAAATGTTTAATTTCTGGATTCAACACCTTGATGCCCGAGAAACATCGAATCACACTTTCATTAGAGAATGATGCATCAGCGTTTCTCAAGGCACTAGAACGTGCATTTCAATATAAGAGAGCAAATAATTATGAAGATTTTATAAAAGCTACGATGGATTACAACGATCAAAGGATTGACAGAAGGTCTTTTGTGAAAAGAGTGAAGGTGCTGCTTGCTGGTTAGTAAATATTTGCTTTTCATGAATGATATTGTCATATAAACAATAGAATACTTTATAACATATTGTTTGTCATTGCTGTGATACAAAGGGAAAAAGGTGAAGGTAGAAGAGATCCGATGTCAACTTCCTTGGGATGTGCTTGATGTAATTTCCAACAAACTAGATTTTGACGACCTCTTTCGGTTTTCCTGTGTTTGCACGAATTGGAGGGCTTTTCATAAATCAAATTTCATGGCATCCCAAGAACCATTACTTGTTGAAATTCCTCGTTATGAGAGACCGTATTCCTTTAGTAGCCTAACCAATAAAAAAGTGTATCCCTTGGAGAAGATGATGGAGAAGATGATGACTGGCTCCCCTGTGTATATTACCTATTCTAGCGGATATTTCATCATGGCGCAGAAAAATAATTCATTTCTGCTCTTCAATCCTTTTACAAGAATAAAGAAGGTAATCTATACATCAACCTTTGAAGTTAATTCCTCCCTTTTTCATAAGTACCGTGCCTTGCTTGCTTTTGAGAAATGCTCCGAGGAATTCGTGTTGGTGGTTTTATGCCAAGAGTCTAGAAGTTTGCATGTGTATCAATCTGGAAAGAATGGTTGGTTTACTTATTCCACAACCGGAAAGATAGTTGTTGACTTTGTGGTTCTGCATAATATAATATATGTTGTGACTAACAAGGCCAACATAGGGGTGCTGAACTTGACTTCTGGAAATATTAAATTTCTAAAACTCAAGAATACTCCCAGGATTAAACTTCTTAAACTCAAGAATAACCCAACATTCATTAACTTGGTTAATTGTGATGAGCAACTTTTATTGGTTGATTTAACACCAGGGTTATATAAGAAGTTAGCTTATAAAATAGACTTATCATCCATGAGTTATGTGAAGCTGAAAACTTTGGGTGATATTGCATTATTCTATATTTCGTGGGGAAGCTGCAAGGCATTAAGCTGCCCGAATAGGTGGGGGTATAAGAGCAACTGTGTGTATGAAGTCAGTCATGTATTTCTCGATATTATTGAGTATAATTGGGATGAAAGACGCTACAAATACATTCCACCTCCAAGACCTAAAAAAAATATGTACGGTGTGTTTGATTGGTGTTTTAGACATCTAAAATATCAACTAGATTATTCTCTGGTTCACTAACTTTCATCTTGTAATGGTTTTGAGTTTTGCAATGACTTAATACTATTTGAATTTCTATTTAAAGGTCATTGGTATACTGACAACTACTTCAATTAAAATTAGATATCGAATAGTTCAGATTTCTATTTCAAACTTGCTCTTAGGTTCTTCCTATATCACTTACTTTTTTTTAGTTGAGCTGCATGAGTATTTTTTTTGAATACTTTCATTGTTGTCAGTTTTGATCTTTTGATTCACTAATTACTCCACTTATCATTCTTCAATGGCATCACTATATTTCCTTGTGAAATGCACACACTGCCATCATGTGTGTATAGGGCAATTGTTGTCATTGCTTATGCAGAGTCCATAAAAAAATATCATCTAAGCATTTGTAAACGACGCTTTTATTTAATTCCTCGAAAACAAGACAGCAACAAATGTCCAAGTTAAGATTCATGCATGAGAGTACACACAGATAACAAAATTAAAATGTCTTCAGTGAAGGTGAAACTAGTGGCCAACGTACAAATAATGACTGGTAATGACTGGTATAGAGGTGGATACGTTCATACTGCCTGCCTAGGTTCATTTGCCTTTCAAATTTTAATGAGGCAAAGGTTCTGGTCCGAAGGGTAAATAAATATCAACATTTCTTAAAATATTTGCCTAGGTACATTTTATTTTTATTTTTTATAAACAGATAAATTCATTTGCTATTTTTTTACATTTTTTAAAAAACTATTTTTGATTTTCAAAATTTAATCTATATTTTCTGCTTTTAATACTTTATTTTTAGCATTGTTTTTATCTATAATATAAGAAGATAAGTCGTGGTTAATACATACTTAACCTTTGATTAAATGGTGTCACATTACCATTTAGGGGGTATTATGTGTCTAAAACCAACTAAATTGAACTAATACCATGTCTAATTATTCTCCAACAAGTCTTTAGCTGAAAGTGGGGTAAATGAAACTGGGATGTGTAATCAAGTTGTAACAGTGGCTAAAAGGGTAACAAAATGAAAAAGCATGTGGGGGATAAGCGTAGAAAGTAGACTCTGATGGATGAGAACAATTTCTCAAGTCTGAATAGCAGGGCATACTACACCTGCTGTAGATGAGAACAATTTCTCAAGTCTGAATAGCAGGGCATACTACACCTGCTGTAGAGAAGTAGACTCTGATGGATGGGAACAATTTCTCAAGTCTGAATAGCAGGGCATACTACACCTGCTGTAGAGAGGATTCTTGGAAGCAGATGAAAAAATATTCAAAAAGGATGGAATTCAAATGGTTTGAAACAAATCTTCTTCCTTCACTCTCTTCTTCTTCCTTCTTCTTCTTCTTTGTTCTCTCGCTCTTCTTCCGCCAAATTTTATAAAGAAACTTTTTTTCCCAATGCAGCAGAGCATAGGAACCTGCGCTTAAACAAATCTTCATCTCACACCCACTTCCTCTGTCTCCAACGAAAAACCTTTTTTTTCCATTTGAACTTCCGGTGAACTGTTGCTACAACAAAGATGACGAAGATGACATAACAGGTTTTGTTATCATTTATTTTGTACATATCAACGTTAGTATTTCTTAGCTCAAAATTTTTCTCTAAACTCCATTATTTTTTCTTCAACAATCATTTGTTATACAGAACAAAATCAGAATACGAGAAATGGTGGCGGATCTGGCGTTTTTTACGGTTTTAGATCTGTGGTAGATTTGTGGTGGTGGCAAGTAAATGCTGAAAATCTAAAGTTAAAGTCAGAGGTGAAAAGTAAATATTATAATAATGATTTTTTTTCCATTCATCCCTCTAATATTCAAAACTGTCGACTGGTTTTTTGTTTTTGATGATTGTTTATGTGTGATATTGATGTTTTCTTACTCTTTTCATAGAGTGATTTTTGAGTTCATTCTATATGTTTTTTGGTTTCCATTGTTTGTGGTTTATGAATTACTTTGATGATTTTTTTTATGCAAATTCATTGTGAATATGATTGTAAGTGTATGACATTTTAATTGTAGATACGTTTCGTGAGATTAGAAGAAAGCGTGAAAAAAGAAAAGAGGTAATTTATTAAGTTTCATTGACATGAGGTTGAATTTGAATATATTACGTGATGATGAATAATAAGGTTGATTTGTTCAAATTTGTTAATTAGAGTTTCAATTCTGTTTAATAAGATTCTAACCTATAAATGTTATTTTGTGATTATAACAGTTTAACAACATTTATGATTTTCTGCAAAATATTTGGAATCTATTAATTTTGTTTATTGTCTATTTTGTATTGAATGACCTTTCTTTGTTACCGAGTGCAGGAGAATATCAATGTCCAAGCCTAGAAAGCTCTATTTAGATTTAGAGAAGATTGTGGATGTGGATACAATAAGAGATCTAGAAGGTTGAGAGTCTGGCGTAATAGTCAGAACAAACAGTACACAAGGTTGTAGGAAAAATATGAGTGGAAGGTAACCTTATACATTGAAAATGTTGTAGTTTTGTACATTGATGTAGAAAATGGCACATATTTGGTTAGTTTTTTAGTTACATATATGAAATATGATTAATATTATTATGACAGTGTTTGAAACCTACTTGGCTGCTTTGACACATTTTGAAATATGACTAATATAATTATGAGAGTGTTTGAAACTCACTTGGACACATTTTATAATAATTAAATTTGAGGTATCATGTGAAACTTACAGTAAAGAAACTTCATAAGCAAGTTGTAATGCAGTATGTCTGGCAAGTTTCATCCCTTGTGAAAAGTGGTATTAATTCTTATGAAATTCAATTCAAATATGCTTTGTTCTTTATTGAAAATGAGAATGTAAAATGAGAATTAAAAAATGATTTGTTCTTTCTTTTTAGGAGTGTTGAATGAAAAGGATAAATAGTGTAATTAAAATGGGAGAGAAGATCTCCGTGGGATACTTTCCTCACTAGAGGACCGACATAATGGTGTTCACTCCACCGTTCTAGCTATTAGAGTAAACAAACCAAAAAAGAAAAACAAAGTGTCTCAATTGTGGTAGTAAATTGGATTGCATTATTCTGTTATATATATTTTAAATAATTTGTAAATTCTAGAAAAATCAGAGTAGAAGCTATAAAATCAAGAAAAGTACTTTGGGATATACAATATGTGCAATATGTCATAAAAATAAAATGTTGTTCACACCTGCTACTAAAAATTTATGTACATTAATTTTCAAAATATTTTATATCAATTTTCTCTCTCTTTACTTAATGACTTGTGAATAAGTAGTATCTTTACAATCCTTTATTTTTTATGGTTAATAAAAATTTTTAAAAATATTTTTTTAAACTAACAAAAATATTAAATTACTCAATTAATTTCAATCAACTCTATAAAATAGTTATTTTTAATATAAATATATTGTTTAATAATATTGTCTAATAAAATTAAATATTTTTATGATTTTTTAAATATAACACCTCTAAATTTTTAAAATTTTTTGATACTATAAATATTTTACTACCAATTTTAGTATCTATTTTTTTAAAATAAAAATTCGCATTCCATGTTTTATGTGGTTCTTCTATGAAATGTTAATGATACAAAATTAAAATATTAATAGTTTAATAATTTAAATATTTAAGTATTAACTTTAATTATCTAATATTTCAAATCAATGATTAAATTTTTTATCTATTTTTTAAGTTTATGTCAGTTATTATTTGTTTATTTGATGTATTTTTAAATATAATATATTAATTACAATGACAAATAATAAAACATATTAAAATATAATTAATATTATTAAATCGTAAATTTATGATAAGATAGTAGTATTATATTATACCGTTTATACCATACCATTATAATCACAAGAATGATTACAATTAGGATTTGTTTTGTTACATATTATTATTTATTGTAGTTTAAATCAATTTAATATCAAATTTATATGATTTTTAATAAATACGTTATATCACATATGTAGTTAATTTGAATAAATTGTTGATCCAAATTTTATATAAACGATGTTATTTTTATCAATAAGAATAAATGTATTGTTGATACAATTTTTTTTTAAACGGGAAAAAATATATTGTTCATACCAATATTTTTAAAAACGGGAAATTGTAAATTGTTGATACAAATATTTTTATAAACGGAAAAAAATATATTATTGATACAATTTTTTTATAAAAAGAAAAAAGTGGATTGTTGATACAAATATTTTTATAAACGACAATTTTTTTACACGAGAATTTTTTTACTATTGTTCCAATTTTTTTATACTATGTTGTTGGGGATGGATATGCCATGCATTGCATGATGCACTGAAACACATACTAAGACGCAACTGCTGGGAAATCTAATGCACATATGAATGCACAAGATATGATAGTGCTTGATATGATTATGTAATGTTATGCTAGCATGTCATGCATATGACGATGCAAATGATCAGGCGCGCTGGGGATAGGTTTCCTTGTCGAGGGTATCACCAGGGATTGGATTTGGTAATTGCCAAATGAAATCGGGCTTTAGGTTAATCTTCCAGACTAAAATTAGATTGGAGGATAAATTAACAGACAAGAACTGGTGTTTAAACTTTTGTTTGTCAGACGAGAACCGACTTTTGGATAGTCTACCAAACGAGAATTGGTGAGAAAAGGGGATTCGCCAGACGAGAATTGGGCCTTAAAATAATTTTCCACACCGGAGCTAGACCTTTTAATAATTTTCCAGACGGGAACTGGACCTTAAAGTGTTTGCCAGACGAGAACTGGACCTTAAAATAATTTGCCAGACGAGAACTGGACCTTAAAATGGTTTGCCAGACGAGAACTGAACCTTAAAATAATTTTTCAGACGATAACTGGACCTTTTAATGTTTGCCAGACGAGAACTGGACCTTAAAATGGACTGCCAGACGAGAACTGGACCTTAAAATAATTTGCCAGACGAGAACTGGACCTTTTAATGTTTGCCAGACGAGAACTGGACCTTAAAATGGACTGCCAGACGAGAACTGGACCTTAAAATAATTTGCCAGACGAGAACTGGACCTTTTAATGTTTGCCAGACGAGAACTAGACCTTAAAATGGATTTCCAGATGAGAACTGGACCTTTTAATGTTTGCCAGATGAGAACTGGACCTTAAAATGGATTGCCAGACGAGAACTGGACTTTAAACTAATTTGCCAGACGAGAACTGAACCTTGGATTGCCAAGCTAAGTTGGACTTTGGTGTCAAGTCTTGCGATACCAGGCTTTGATACGTCAAATCTTGTTCGAAGGTTAGGCTTGAGGTATGATACACATGTCTATGCAATGAGCGAAGCGACATGACTAATGCATATGAGTGATTTATGCAATGATATGAAAGTTTCCAAAGATGCCCCAGTAAAGATGAATAGGTTCCTATGCAGCAAGGTTTCTTGTCAGAAGGAAGGCAAAAGGTTATTTGTGGGGTGATAACATGATTCCCAGACACTCGTCTTGAACTTAAAGGTCACTTGACGGTGTTCGCTTGAGCAGATTGAAAGCAACGAAGATATTTGCCCCTGTGTGGCTCATCCTTCCCCAGTCTGGGTCTATAAAGAATTTCTCATTGACAGGAAATTGGAAACAACTGTACCATGAGATGATCTCGAGATGGCTTGCCCCAGAATTTCCAAGTCGTGAAAGGCATTGTCGTTGAAAGGAAGTTGGAAGCAGATGTACCATGAGATGAACTTGAGATGGTTTGCCTCACAACTTCAAGTCGTAAAAGGGTTTGCCCATGAACGGAAGAGAAGATCATGTCTAATAAAGCAGCTAGGCAAAGATGCTCATCAGGATGTTACGACATTCTGGGTCTCAGTTCTCAAATGGACTTTTGTGTCTTGTGATTTGAGTTATGAACAGAGTCATGTCCTGTGTTCTGAGTTACCCAAGGAAGTACTTTGCTACTAAGGGTATTGCTACTGCTTTTTCCTAATGGTTTTCTTATGCCTCTTAAGAGGAAGATTTATCTCTTCGTGACAAGTATTGGTTCATGGGTTGAGGGGGAGCATTTTGCATCTTCTTTCTCATGTACTCCTTCGTGGGTAAGGTATAGGCCTTGAAAGTATTTGGAGTTCTCACTGCATGCACCATCGATCTGGAGGGCTACCGTGCATATGTGTTTTAGCCAAAATTTTCCAAAAAGAGGGAGATTGAAAGCTCTGGTGTTTTGGATAAATTTTGGTAAAACATAAAAGTGAACTCAACATAGAAGATCAAGCTAAATAATTCTGCTGAAGACGTGATGTCGAACGAGATGTCCTAGCATGCATCTTGACATCCTGGACTGAGGGTTTAAATATGTTTCTAAATCTGTTACAACAATCAAGGAAGCAATCAGAACGTGGATCAAGAACAAAAGGTTGAAGCCCAGGGAAGCAGAAAACTCGATAAATAGAAGACTTAGACCTAGGTTTTGATATGCCTTTGTACGTCTTTTGTAACCTTGCTTTCTTGCGTAAGAAACAATGGTTTAGGGTTTTGAGAGTCGTTGGCTCTCTAGGTTGTAAGTCTCCCTTTGTATCGTTTGATGCACTGTGGTAAATATAGGTGTCGCACAAATCCATAAGCCTTGAGGTATTGGATTGTGTATTGTTCTTCGATGAAGCTTTTAAGCAAATCCGAGTTAGCTTATTTGTCAAGAAAGCTTGACAGATTTCTGTATTGACAGGGATGATGTAGAAATCACAATTGGTGATTAAGGGAAGTGAGTGGGGTATCTTATATCAGGGTTGTAAACGTTTGAGTTTAGCCTTGGTAAAGATGTTCATTGGGTAGAGGTTAGGTATAAAGTTGTAAACGTGGGAGTTTAACTTTGTAATGGTTCTACAAATAGTCAAGTCTTCTTCCTGGATTGGTATCCCCCGGATGTAGGTGAATTACACCAAACTGGGTTAACAATTACAGTGTTCTTTATCATTCTGCAGATTTATGTTTTCTGTTAGGGTTCATGATAAACATGTTGGATCAGATGTCGTGACATCTGTGATTGTGCAGTTCTAATATTCAAGGTATCAGTATGTTTTTGCACCTCTGAGTTTAAATGATTATGTAGCACAATGTCTTGACATGTGTTAGGACATCTGATGTCTGCATAGGCCAGAATTTCAGTTGGTATTTCTGAAGAAACTACCACTGGTACTTCTGAAGAAACAAATATTTCTCATCCATTTTCTCTATTGTTGTTTTTTAATATTATTTTTGTTCAGGGTTTCAATTGTTTTGGTTTTTTCATGAATACTGAACTGTAATTTTTTTGCAGTTGAAGAAGTTGATAGAAGAACGAAGTTAATACCTATGGTTTCTGGATTTGGATTACTGTTGCCTCAAGATTCATATTTCAATTCTTTTTTCTGATTCAGTTTTGGTTAAGGATGCTTATTGCAGATGAGAGCGACGACGAGCATCAAATCATGGCGACATAGGGTTTGTATTCGATGCGAAAATGTTGCTATTGTTCTTCTTGACTGTGAGGCCAAGATATACTGTCAACAGTGTGGAAATAAGATTGAATTTATTTATTATGAATCTTGACATGTTTATACTTCAATTAGATCATTTTTATGGTGTCGTGATTATGTTGATCGTTAATAATGGATGTTGTTGCTGTGATAGGTTCACGTTATATCGGATTTTGACAAAGGCAAACATAGTTGTAAAAGAAATTTATAGCGTCATAACGCTATGAGGAAAAGAAAGTATGCAAATCCCAAAGGTACAGTTAATCATGGTTAATCAGCAGTTGCGAGCATGGTCGCAGTAGGATCCCTTTCCGTTGGTGCGGGTGTGCGTATCAGTGAAGTGAAGCTTCATTGTGTCACTTCAACTTGACAAATTGTATCCTTTACAAGTGTCATTTAATTTTCAGTCAACTAATTGTGAACACTCCATGTAATGGGTGGATTTTAGTTTTTCATTTTGTCTTCTAAATTTGCATTGAACTTAAAGTCGATCTTGTCGCATCTGCGAAAATCAACCGGCGAAAAAGAACAGAAGAGTGGCCACTGAACGTTATTTATCCCGACGCAGGGAAAGGAAACGATAGAAGAAAACCTCAACAAAGGGAAAGGAATGATCGTCGCAACCATCGCCTGGGTTCGGGAGTCGGTTACGTGAGAGGAAGGTATTAGCACCCCCTCACATCCATCGTACTCGATGGGATCCATGCTTGTTGTTATCGATCAAAGGGTGTAGGGTTATCTGAATGCTCAATTGCTAACTGGAAACTGGAAACAAAAGATGAAATGGAGAAGGGGGGAAAAAGAGATAAAAGGGACGTAAAGGACTCGCAGGGATCGTCGCAATCCTATGTCTACGTATCTTTGTGGACGAACGAAGAATCAGAGTCACCGTAGTTCGACGGGCTACGGTTTTGTGGGGGGAAGTTTGCTCGCCAAGACATCGCGTCTTGTGCTTACGTATCCTCAATCAAACGAGAAGGAGGAAGTCAGAGCAGTCGTAGTTTGAACTACGGGTTGGTTTTGTTTGAAAGGTTGGTGAAAGAGTCTCGGTCGCACGGGTGCGGGAGAAAAGGTTTTGATTAATTGATTGGTTAACGTCTCGATCACATGGGTGCGAGAGAAAAGGGGAAGTTAGTTGTTAGTGTGTTAGGTAATTCATCTCGATCGCACGGGTGCGAGAGAAAATGGAAGTTAGTTATTAGTGTGCTCGCCGAGATATCGCATCTCGTGCCTACGTATCCTCAATCTGAAAAGAAGGAGGAAGCAGAGCATCCGTAGTTCACGCTACTACGGGTGAACGGGAAACAGGATCTCGATCGCATGGGTGCGAGAGAAAAGGTGAAACTCGTGAAGGTCACACAGATAGTCTAAAGGGGAAAACTTGGTCCTACAAGTTAGCATGCATCAACGATGGTCCTAAGGTCAGGATTAGGAGGGAGTCTAACTAATGTTGTCATGTATGGATTGCTATCCTAATGGCTCTCCTACCTCCACCTTAATAAAAAATGAAGTGGAACTAGGAATCCTAAGGGGGTCATGTCATCAGACAAGTAAACACAGGATAAATCGATCACAAAATAAACTAAAAGTCAACGAAAGAGTAAACAGTGTCAGTCAACAATTATGTCACCTAATCAAAATAAGAAAAAAAAAAGGGGAGCTTTAGCCAAGGGGTCATATCAACCGAGGCAAATAAGCTAGCTGTGGGAAATAGGGGTACTCACCCAATGGTATCGAGGACCATGGAGAGCAGAGTAAGGAAGGGGAAGATGTGAATCAGACCACATAAGCATCAGCATCAGTCAATGCGAGCTATAGACAAGGTGTGGGGGTTTGATTGCTAAACCCTTTTCCACTTGACCGACTCGATAACAAAAATAAGTTATGTTCAAAGCATCAACATGAAATGCGAGCTAAGAACGACTTGGGACTAGAAATGGCGAGAGTCGATTGCGGACTCTCATTCCGCCTAATGCCTTCTTGGAGGTCTTACACGGGGATACGGGAATGGGATGCCTCTTTGGAGGTCTTAGGCACAATATTAAATAAGCACAATCAGAGCCTCCTTTGAGGACTTCCAAAATCGTCGACCAAGTGGCACGGACTCTCAATCCTACTTCTCATGGCATCCAAAAGAAAAAATGCGGAATTAGTAAAAGAGAAGAGAAGTAATACCGAACGGATAGCAATCTGTAGCAACGCAAGCAAAGTATAAGCAACCAGAAAACTTCTAGTAATCTAGCATAAATGAGCAAAAGCACCAGAAAGCGGAACGGATCTGTGAAAGACATGGAACCAAATGCTCTTCACCCTTCCTGAATAAAAACAAGAAAACAAGGCAATAACCCATAAACAGTAGCAACAACAGCGCTCCAGCACCTGCATAGCTATAAAAAACAGCAACAAGCAAAAACAGCCTATAACAGCTACCATTTCCAGAACAGAATAGGTGTATATGCAACCAGACAGAATAACAACATTTTACAGCACACTTTGTTCACTACAGCAGTATATGCTACAGCAACTTCCACATTTAAACCAGTTATCAAGTCAAGTGAGAATCACTACAAAACAAACTCAAAGATTAGTCAAAGTAATCAAATGAAAATTTCAAACTATATCAATATCAATTTCTAATTCTAATAAACAATTAGTGGACAATTAAGCCAAAAACAATGATTAAGCAATCAAGCTAAAAATAATTAGTAAGCAATTAAGCTAAAAACGATTAGTAAGTGATTAAGCCAAAAATCAATTAATGAATGATTAGGCCAAAAATACTTATTCAACAAACAAGTATCAAAATATAAACCTAAATCTAATCCTAAAACTCAAATCTAATTAATCAAGATTAAGTGTTAATCATCCTAAATCAATGTTAAAACCTAAATCAAAATTAATTTCTAAAACTAATTAACCAAAGGTACACTAAATAATTAACGAAACTATTATGTAGAAAAACACTTAACAACACAGTGAGGGGTGCAGGAAGACACATGGGCTGTTGCGGATAGAGCCATGCGGATAGGCTCACATCTAAGCCCAAAATCCTTTCAGCCACGGGGGTGTGAGTGGCATTCAAGGGGTATGGTGGAACTGTGATGATGGTGGGCTTGCAAGCCCGATCCTGTAATGTTAAAAAGAACAAGGGTGTACATCAACACTTATGCTATGTTTGGCATAGAGAAGAGAATGTGAAGAGAGAAAGAAGTGAGAAAGAGTATAAGAAGATAGAAGTATGTGAGAAATAGAGTAGATTTTGGATATTGTTTGGTATAGATAAAATAGAAGAGAAATAGAAGAGAAAGAAGTGTGTTTTATTTTGAATATGACAAAAATACCCTTTAACTAAAAATTAATATAAAATTTATGTTAATTTATATATTCATGAAAAATCATTTAATTTTAACTTTATCAAACTTAATATAATTAATTAAGTGATTAAATTAAAATTTTATTTGTTTTTAAAGATTAATCAATTAAATTTAAATTCACTTATATTTTTAATTAATATAATGCAGTTAAATAGTATTAATATATTTATCTCTAAGATATACCTTAATTAAATTATTTGATTTATTATATATTATTATTTATTTGCTTTTAATATTATTTTTATTTAAAAGTTTTTAAATTAATATTAAAAAAAATCAAATAGTATCATGATACAATATAATGTAATTGTAAAATAATTAAACTGAAAAATATAGTAGAAAGAAGGATAAAGCAAGGACAAAACTGAAAATAAAAAAAAAATACACAAATCTCTCCTCTTTCTTCGCTAGTTTGAGAAGAAGATGAAAAGCAGTGGGCCCCATGTGTTTTATCTCTCTCTCCTCTATTTCTTTTCAAACCAAGCAGAAAAAATGCTATATTTCTTACCAATTTCTCTCTTAGCAAGTTCTCTCTCAACTATTTCACTTATTCCAAACACACTGTTAAACTCCTCAGCCGCGCCTCCTTTCCTTCATCAACCTTAAAATGCCGCCGGAAATTCCTTCCCTCTCCCATCTTCTCCGCCGCTTCTCTCTGCTCTCCTCTCCTTCAACGCCATAAACCTCTCTTCTTAAAGCCTTCAAACTCACTCACTCTCATCCAGATTCACAACAACGAACCCTATCCTAAACTAAATCATGCATCGCTACGGACATCACAAACTATGCACCGCAATTCAAGCAGTAAAATCAAGGACAAGGTATCGCTCGAACGAAAATCGCAAACATATTATCACTGAATTGAGGTTCAGAACAGGCTTATCGGATTTACGACAACGAAGACCATATTATCACAGTTCAGAACAGGCTTATCGGATTTACGACAACGAAGACGACGGAAAAAAAAAACTCTTCAAATTGATGCGTAGGTATGGTTCCGCGCTCCCTTCTTCTCCTTCTAATTCGTTTCTTCTTCTGCGGGAATTGTGCAACTGGTTGCAAGTCTTGCTTCCTGCATATTGCGATGGAGATTTGAAGGTGGAGTTGCACGTGTTGAATCTTATTGATGGAGAATGATGGAGACGCCGCGCTGTTGTTGATGTTGAATCAGGAATGAACACTGCTCACCGGTGAATTCGCGAATCCGTTACATATATGAAGAAGTTGGCGATGAAGTTTCAGAGGTATGATCCCCTGTTCATCTCTTCTACTCTCTCTTGCGTGCGTATTGTGATGTCACTAGTGTTGGTGATTAGGACGTCGATTCGCAAAAAATTTCAGTGACTTTCTTGGTTGTTGTAGGTTTTGCGGTTCGATGAGTTGCTGACGCAGTGCATTGGAATTCTTGAAGATCAATGGGAGCTTTACAAAGATGGATTGGAGATGAAGGAAATGGCGTGGAGTTTCTCGTCGCTAATTTCGATTGAAGATCGTTATTATGTGATTTTTGTCGGAGTTGTGAGTTCTGAATTGAAGATGAGGGTGGAGAAGGTTCAATCTCATTGGAGTTTTTGAAAGCTTGTGGTGACTGTTGTTGAAGGTGAATCTAAAGTGCAGGAGATTGAAGTGGAATGAAAATGGAAGAGGAAAATATCCAGAAGAATCAAGGAGAGAACGTGAGAAAAAAAATGAGGGAGCTGATTCTGTTAGAAAAAAAGGTTAGGGAAGATGTTTGAGAATGGAGAGGATTTGGAGAGAATGCATCAGTTAGTGTATTGGTTAGTGAAAACCTGATTCTGTTATATTTGTAACTGTTTTTCTGTTATTGTTGGTTAGAAGCTAGGGAGTTCTCTGGTGCGATTCTGTTATGAAGTATTGGTTTGTAACTGAGTTTCTTTTTATATGGATTTTCTTTAGCTGCTATGAAATTATTCTTTCCTGAACTGCAGCTGTTATTTTTATTATTTCTTTCTGCTATTTACATCAATAACCCCAATTATCAGCTCATAGACATAAGCAAGCTCCGTTGTTATGCATGAATTTGCCCTCTCAACAATATCTAAATTCAAGTACTTCAATTCTTCTTGAAGGCCTTCGAAAATTCCAACTTCAAATATCCTATTTACATGCAATAGTGCACTGATACTCTTCAGAAGTGCTGCCCAATCAGTGCTAGTGCATATGGAGCTTGGAGAGTTAAATTTCTTCAGCAAGTGGGGAATGTCCTTCCCAGGTTTCAGGGTTTCACATAAAGAAGTAATAAGTTCTTCTGAGCACCGAAAGAAAGATAGAGTTTGATCGGTAGTTTAGAACTTCAATTTCGCCTGTTTGAACAAATTGCAACAACAAATGCACTCCATTAACAACATCCTAAATCATTAATCCTATTCTGCCGCCAACCCAACTGCCCATGTGACTTCCAACAAGATAGCCAATTCTGCCAAGGCTCTGCTCTTATGTATATCCAGACTTTGAATAAGTTGTCTCTCGACTCCCCTCAATACCATATATACACGTCCGTATAAGAACACGTATACCATAAGCACCGTTATCATGTTGTTGAAATATAACCCAATTGTTGTGAAGTAGAACGACAACATTCTGAAGGAGTCAAATCTTCGGCCGAGACGATAAACGTCACGGCAAAGAGTTTTTTCTCCATTTTCATTTGCAACCTTAGCCTCAAAGGGTGAAATTTGATTCAAACCGACATCTCGCCCCTTACCAACTTGTATGTACTCATGATGCATAATGTATCCTTGACGAAGATTGGAATTGTACCCTGCAAATATATCCTCGCTTAAGTTGATAGTTCTCGATGCTTTGCTTATGCCACCTCTTGTTATGTGGAAGATTCTGTCGAATATATCTGGATGGCTATAATGATGAATGAACTTGAAATTGGATTGCATTTTGAACTTATCACTTGTAACTTGTATTTCAAGCAAATCATAAGCATGAACCTTCTATCTTTGTATACTTAAGTCCTTGATTCTTTAGAACACTTTTGAACTCACTTGACTGAAATACTCCATATCAATCAATCTATACCAACTTCAAGCGACAAGTAACAATAATTCCTTTATCACAATGAAATCTTAATCAATGAACTTCAACCGATAAAAGCCCACAAACTCGACCCCCAATTCGCCTTGATGTACACTGATAAATTTTGAAGAAGATGACTTGAACTGAGAAGTAGCCAAACCCCGATTCAAACCAATAAAATACTGACCCGACGCTCTTGATGAACCTTTGAATAGGAAGATATTCACAATAATATGAATTCAAACCTTGCTTCAAGTTGACCTGAAATAGGAACCGACTGAATCACTACTGCCTAGGACAAATCACTGATAACAAGAAAATTCCTTTGATCCCACGTCTTAGAAAACCAATGCAATGCGTGATTATGAGCTTATGACCCAATGGAAAATGCAGATGAATGCGAAACAAAATCCAGAAAAAGTTAGAAAAAGGTAGGGCAAATTTTGGGGTGCTACAGATCTAACTTATGTTAAACAAATATTTGATAATCTGAGATTTTTTGTCTAAGCAGGAGAAACTACTATCAGATACTAAAACAACTCAAGTGAGGGCTGAGGATGCAATTCTCCTTAAGCAGTTGACTCATTTGGTTCATAGTTTTCTCTTAAAATTGCATTTTTGTACTGATTGTTGAGATTTTCAACATGTCAAAACCTTTATAAATAAACTATTTCTCATTTTATGCAGGTGGACAATTTGAAAGAAAAGTTACTAGAGACGTTGGAAA
Source organism: Lathyrus tuberosus (assembly GCA_022829125.1). Classification (NCBI taxonomy): domain Eukaryota; kingdom Viridiplantae; phylum Streptophyta; class Magnoliopsida; order Fabales; family Fabaceae; genus Lathyrus; species Lathyrus tuberosus. The sequence goes on along the minus strand of JALAZF010000529.1, from coordinate 2,754,198 downwards.
TTCTCCTGTGAGACATCCAGTTGATTCCTCATGTCGTAAAAACCGCTTCATCGTGTTCTCATGAGGTTAGTATTTATTTCCCTTTCAATCAATACCTCTGTCTCCCCAAAGTGCTTATTTGAAATTTTCTATCATATCTTTTGTTCTAATTAGATGTAGCTTTTCATGAGTTTGTAGAGGTCATTCATGCATCATCAAGGTTTCTGTTGTTTGCATCATCATTGGTAGCAGTTTTGGTGTTGTGTATGCGTTGCTCTTTTTATAAGTATAATTTGACATGTTTAATATTATCTATATGATATTGTTTCTTTGCAGGAATGGATCTTAGAACAATGGGATAAGAACTTCTACATTACTTATATTGCAGGGGCCAATAATGGCAGATCTGTTGTGGTGATGTTTAAAGGTTTGATTACTAACAATGTTACTTTTTGGAACTGTGATTTGGCTTTGTTACTTTTCATGGTTAATGTATGTTATCTAACATTTTAGAGAAGTTCTTCAGGATTTGTTATCCTTTTCTCAGATAACTATTCTTGCTTTTGGGGATGAATTGTTTCTGTATGTACTTGAATGAGTACCACTGGCCTCTAAGTCTTCTCTCATGGTGTTTTTTTTCCTTTCTCTTGATCTGTGTTGTAGCTTCTTAGGATTGAGGAGGAATTTGGTTCCGCATTAGTCTATGCTAGTTCCAATTTCATATACCCGATGGATCCCTATTGATATTTGGAACAAGTTTCTGTTGATGTTGACATAGGAGCATATAAGAAATATTTCTGTTGTTACTAAACTGTTTCTATAAAATAATTTTTTTTTTAAGAACTCTACAAGAGTATATAGATTTTGAACTGTGATTTTGGAACTGGCAGTTGTTGCATTTCATGTTGTTCTATTTCCATGCAATTGTTACTAAGTTGTGCTATTTCTTTGTATGGTGAATGTACAAGGGGGGAGAATGGGGCATACGATGCAGCAACCCGCTTTGATACAGTAACGTTATCAGGACGAAATTAGTGTCTACAAGAATGCACAAGCATAACTGGTGAACATTGATTTAGGAAATGAGTCTGATAGTGCCTGAGGTTGCTTTAACATTGAGAGTGGTCCTGTAAGTTTTTGTTCGCATACAGTTTTATGGTTGTTTATTGTCATGACCGGAAAATAACATAAGTCATTATGTTATATTTCTAAATGATGATGACATCTCCTATGATAAATTCATGCAAGTTTATGCGATTATTAACTATTATTAACTATGGTGAAAGTACCGTTTGTGGGATTTTGCTAATTATTTGTGTTTTATAATGAAAGGGCAAGGCACAAAAAGAAAGGGCCGCTGCACTTGCTGCCATCTTAGCTGCAAGGTCACAAGTTAAAGAAGATTCCAAATCAAATCCTGATGCAGTTCCTCAGGCACTCAGTATTGTAGATATTGCATCTGCCCTCAGTACATGAAAGAAGTGCAGCTGCTACTACAGCCTCATCAAGTGATAAAACTGCTTCCAGAATAGCTATGCACATGGCTGGTGATAGGGCACCGGTGAATGCAGAGCTGGTGAGCTTCTTAGATACATATTATTTTTTACCTACCCAATGATACAATTTTTTGAATAACTCTCATGCATAATCAAATTATATATATATATATATATATATATATATATATATATATATATATATATATATAATCCTTTCTATATATTGTATGAAGAGAGAGCCAGTAATCAATATTCTATGTAATCATTATCCCAATTTCAGATTAAAAGTCGTTACACTATTGGTGATGCTTCCTGATCTTTCACTTCAACATCATATAATACAATTACAGAAAATGATTATGAATATGTGAATGTCGAGAAGAATCCAAAAAAGAAGAGATATGTACAACTGCATACAACACATGGTGATTTGAACATTGAGCTTCATTGTGATATAGCTCCCAGGACATGTGAGAACTTATTACACTTTGTGAGCGTGGATATTATACTTTATGATGAGTTTACAAATGAATTGAACCATATATTCTTGTGTTAAATGGTAGTTGGAATATAAAGATATATTGCGCCAGAGTATATCAAAACAAGTCATCTCAAAGTCCAGAGCGACATGTAGAGTTTCGGAGTCGTATTTTACGAGTTCCTCACAGGAAGAAGATCATTGGAAAGGAACCATCCAACAGCTGAACAAAAGCTATTAGATTGGGTAAAACAGTATCCTGCCGATAGTAACATATTCAACATGATAATGGACTCGCGTCTTAGGAACCAAAATCTGAATGTTGTAGCGCGTAAAATATCGAAGTTGGCTGATAGTTGCTTGAAGAAGAATCCAGGAGACAGATTTTCTAAGAGTTAGATAGTGGAGGGGTTGAAACAAGCATTGCAATATCTGGTTTCCTTAGTTTAAGGAGCTTCCAGAGGGATCGGCCTTGAATTCGTAAGCTTTTTTCTCTTTTTCAAAATCAATGTTTTCTTATATTCTTAGCACTTCTGACATTGTAAAAAGATATTAATGATGCTAATGATGTTTTGCCAGAGGTTGAGGGTTTGAATTGTCTGTTAAGAACTCGCATCCATTTAGTCCAACTAATTATTTGTTGAGCTATCTCATCCACTTGAATGCATGTTTAGTTATGCACGAAAATTCATAAATTTAATAACTAAATCACATTTGAATTTTAAAATTAAATCTTAAATTCAACTAAATCAATTATTGAGACAATTAATTTCTCAAGCGTGATCAGTCATATTAAAATTAATTTTTTATGTTTTGGATAAGCAAACAGAAAACAAACATAAGCATAGTAGCAAAGGTTAAAATGAAAACTTTAATATATATATATATATATATATATATATATATATATATATAATGTAAATGTTAAAAGAAAAATTAAAATATCATTTATTTATATGTATGGAATAGTTTGTTAATTTTATTATATTTTTAACTAATTACAATTTAATTTGTTTATTTTAATTTTTTAATACATTTATATTACAAAATAAATAAATTTCAATTTTAAAATTGAATGGAAGATAAATTTATTATTACTAAAAAGTTTATTAAAAGATTATAAAATCAAAATTAATAACAATTATTTATATTTATTTAAGACACTATTATATAAATAAGAATATTACTAACTAAACAATATTTTAAGATATTTACAACTGCCGTAATCCTAATTCATCAACTGGACTTCTTCAATTGAAAGATAGATTTGATGATCGTCTTCAAATTTTGCCTTTGGATTTTTATTGTTAAAAAGTATGCTACTATTATTGGGGTTTATATTAGTAATTCCATCACCATTGCTTTCATGCACAACTTTTGTTTATTTGTGTTCTTGGAAAAACTTACAAAAACAACTTATTACATGTTTAATAGTTATATTCGTAACAATAGCAAATAGTCTCACTATAACTTTTTCCTGTAACTCAAGTTGGGATCTGGGAGCAGGTACCAGACTTGCTAGAAAACACATGGTTTCAAATTTTATTTTTCAATCAGACTCTCTGACTCTCTCTTGCTCCATCATCTGTTTTTCTTTCTCTTCCGTATTCTTCTTCTTCTTCTCCCAATCTAACTCTTTTTTTCTCTGCCATCAAGATCCTAAAGCGATTCAAAAGGTATCAAACCTGTTGTTGGTGTTTCTGAAGAAATTACCACCAATACTTCTGAAGAAACAAATATTTCTCATCCATTTTCTCTGTTGTTTTTTTTTAATATTATTGTTGTTCAGGGTTTCAATAGTTTTGGTTTTTTCATGAATACTGAACTGTAATTGTTTTGCAGTTGAAGAAGTTGATAGAAGAACGAAGTTGATACCTAAGAGCTGTGACACATCTTCTACACGAATTGTAAAAGGTAATACTTAGATTCAGGTAGATCTCCCCCAGATCCCTCATTTGTTGTTGGTTTTTTAACTGAAGTTGATACCTAAGCTATTGATATTCTACTTGCAGGTGAAAGGTTTGGATGTCAATATGATGCAATTGTTTCTTTTTTTTGAAACTGTTTTGTTTAATGGGTATTCGTTTTTGTGATCTTCAATTAATTTTTGTCACGTAGATCTGGTTCGTAAATTAACTTGAGTTAAAATGTCTTTGATGAAGTTTTTGTTATGCAAGAGGTGCTGTTTTTGACGTATTACAATATGCATTCTTTGGGAAAGATTTTGTCCAGTTCCGGTTTCGAGTTTGGTTCAGAATTTCGTTTGGATTTCAGATGCATTTTCAATTTGATTCGATCTATGGTTTCAGGATTTGGATTACTGTTGCCTCAAGATTCATATTTCAATTCTTTTTTCTGATTCAGTTTCGGTTAAGGATGCTTATTGCAAATGGGGGCGACGGCGAGTATCAAATCATGAAGGCATAGGGTTTGTATTCGATGCGTAAATGCTGCTACTGTTCTTCTTGACTGTGAGGCCAAGATATACTGTCAACAGTGTGGAAATAAGATTGAATTTATTTATTATGAATCTTGACATGTTTATACTTCAATTAGATCATTTTTATGGTGTCGTGATTATGTTGATCGTTAATAATGGATGTTGTTGCTGTGATAGGTTCACGTTATATCGGATTTTGACAAAGGCAAATGTAGTTGTAAAAGAAATTTATAGCGTCATAATGCTAGGAGGCAAAGAAAGTATGCAGATCCCAAAGATACAGTTAATCATGGTTAATCAGCAGTTTGTGAGCATGGTTGCAGCAGGATCCATTTCCGTTGGTGCGGGTGTGCGTATCAGTGAAGTGAAGCTTCATTGTGTCACTTCAACTTGACAAATTGTATCCTTTACAAGTGTCATTTAATTTTCAGTCAACTAATTGTGAACACTCCATGTAATGGGTGGATTTTAGTTTTTCATTTTGTCTTCTAAATGTGCATTGAACTTAAAGTCGATCTAACTTATGTTAAACAAATATTTGATAATCTGTGATTTTTTGTCTAAGCAGGAGAAACTACTATCAGATACTAAAACAACTTAAGTGAGAGCTGAAGATGCAATTCTCCTTAAGCAGTTGAATCATTTGGTTCATAGTTTTCTCTTAAAATTGCATTTTTGTACTGATTGTTGAGATTTTCAACATGTCAAAACCTTTATAAATAAACTATTTCTCATTTTATGCAGGTGGACAATTTGAAAGAAAAGTTACTAGAGAAGTTGGAAATTCTCTTGTGATACATCCAGTTGATTCCTCATGTCGTAAAAACCGCTTCATCGTGTTCTCATGAGGTTAGTATTTCCCTTTCAACCAATACCTCTGTCTCCCCAAAGTGCTTATTTGGAATTTTCTATCACATCTTTTGTTCTAATCAGATGTGGCTTTTCATGAGTTTGTAGAGGTCATTCATGCATCATCAAGGTTTCTGTTGTTTGCATCATCATTGGTAGCAGTTTTGGTGTTGTGTATGCGTTGCTCTTTTTATAAGTATAATTTGACATGATTAATCTTATCTATATGATATTGTTTCTTTGTAGGAATGGATCTTAGAACAATGGGATAAGAACTTCTACATTACTTATATGGCAGGGGCCAATAATGGCAGCTCTGTTGTGGTGATGTTTAAAGGTTTGATTACTAACAATGTTACATTTTGGAACTGTGATTTGGCTTTGTTACTTTTCATGGTTAATGTATGTTATCCAACATTTTAGAGAAGTTCTTCAGGATTTGTTATCCTTTTCTCAGATAACTATTCTTGCTTTTGGGGATGAATTGTTTCTGTATGTACTTGAATGAGTACCACTCGCCTCTAAGTCTTCTTTCATGGTGTTTTTTTTCCTTTCTCTTGATCTGTGTTGCAGCTTCTTAGGATTGAGTAGGAACTTGGTGCTGCATTAGTCTATGTTGGTTCCAATTTCATATACCCGATGGATCCCTATTGATATTTGGAACAAGTTTTTGTTGATGTTGATATAGGAGCATATATGAAATATTTCTGTTGTTACTAAATTATTTCTATAAAATATTTTTTTTGAAGAATTCTACAAGAGTATATAGTTTTTGAACTGTGATTTTGGAACTGGCAGTTGTTGAATTTCATGTTGTTCTATTTCCATGCAGTTGTTACTAAGTTCTGCTATTTCTTTGTGTGGTGAATGTACAAGGGAGGAGAATGAGCCATACGATGCAGCAACCCGCTTTGATACAATAACGTTATCAGGACGAAATTAGTGTCTACAAGAATGCACAAGCATAACTGGTGAACATTGATTTAGGAAATGAGTCTGATTGTGCCTGAGGTTGCTTTAACATTGAGAGTGGTCCAGTAAGTTTCTGTTCGCATACAGTTTTATGGTTGTTTATTGTCATGACAGGAAAATAACACAAGTCATTATGTTATATTTCTAAATGATGATGACATCTCATATGATAAATTCGTGCAAGTTTATGCGATTATTAACTATTATTAACTATGGTGAAATTACCGTTTGTGCGATTTTGCTAATTATTTGTGTTTTATAATGAAAGGGCAAGGCACAAAAAGAAAGGGCCAATGTACTTGCTGCCATCTTAGCTACAAGGTCACAAGTTAAAGAAGATTCCAAATCAAATCCTGATGCAGCTCCTCAGGCACTCGGTATTGTAGATATTGCATCTGCCCTCAGTACATGGAAGAAGTGTAGCTGCTGCTACAGCCTCATCAAGTGATAAAACTGCTTCCAGAATAGCTATGCACATGGCTAGTGATAGGGCACCGGTGAATGCAGAGCTGGTGAGCTTCTTAGATACATCTTATTTTTTACCTACCCAATGATACAATTTTTTAAATAACTCTCATGCATAATCAAATTATATATATATATATATATATATATATATATATATATATATATATATATATATATATATATATATATATATATATATATATAATCCTTTCTATATATTGTATGAAGAGAGAGCCAGTAATCAATATTCTATGTAATCATTATCCCAATTTCAGATTAAAAGTCGTTACACTATTGGTGATGCTTCCTGATCTTTCACTTCAATATCATATGATACAATTACAGAAAATGATTATGAATATGTGAATTTTGAGAAGAATCCAAAAAAGAAGAGATGTGTACAACTGCATACAACATATGGTGATTTGAACATTGAGCTTCATTGTGATATAGCTCCCAGGACATGAGGGAACTTTATTACACTTTGTGAGAGTGGATATTATACTTTATGATGAGTTTACAAATGAATTGAACCATATATTCTTGTGTTAAATGGTAGTTGGGATATAAAGATATGTTGCGCCAGAGTATATCAAAGTAGGTCATCTCAAAGTCCAGAGCGACATGTAGAGTTTCGGAGTCGTATTTTACGAGTTTCTCACAGGAAGAAGATCATTGGAAAGGAACCATCCAACAGCTGAACAGAAGCTATTAGATTGGGTAAAACAATATCATGCCGATAGTAACAGATTCAACATGATAATGGACTCGCGTCTTAGGAACCAATATCTGAATGTTGCAGCGCGTAAAATATCGAAGTTGGACGATAGTTGCTTGAAGAAGAATTTAGGAGACAGATTTTCTAAGAGTTAGATAGTGGAAGGGTTGAAACAAGCATTGCAATATGTGGTTTCCTTAGTTTAAGGAGCTTCCAGAGGGATCAGCCTTGAATTCGTAAGATTTTTTCTCTTTTTCAAAATTAATGTTTTCTTCCATTCTTGGCACTTCTGACATTGTAAAAAGATATTAATGATGCTAATGATGTTTTGCCAGAGGTTGAGGGTTTGAATTGTCTATTAAGAACTCGCATCCATTTAGTCCAACTAATTATTTGTTGAGCTAGCTCATCCACTTGAATGCATGTTTAGTTATGGACGGAAATTCATAAATTAAATAACTAAATTCACATTTGAATTTTAAAACTAAATCTTAAATTCAACTAAATTAATTATTTAGACAATTAATTTTTCTCAAGTGTGATCAGCCATATCTATTATAATATATTAATTATGAGACACAAACCATTTAATTGACAACTCATCATCTTTTATGCCACGTCAATTAAAATCCGATGTGGCACTGTTCAAAACGTATCAATATAAAACTCTTAATATTCATTTTAGCATAATGTGAAATTTTCCACTCATAATTTTTTAAAAATTTATAGATTTTACAAGTCATTTCTCTATTTTACTTTTCATATACTAATCATTAATTTTATTTCTTGGATGTTTATTATCTTTTTTTCGAACAAAAATACATAATATTAGTGTTTTACTCCCCAAAAATTATAAATAAAAGTAATAAAATAAAAAGAGTATTACATTGCTTAAAATAAAATGGTTAAATAATGCTTTCAAATTTAATTTATAACTTTCAAATAGACAAACAAATGCCTCACATTTTTTTCTAAAATATAATTCTGAATTATTATTGTAATTATATGTTAAAAAATTAAACATCAAATATAAAATTAAAACAATCAATTTTTAGCCTATTATATATAAATGTACTATAATATATTAGTAAAATTATAAATAATTAATATAAAAATAAATTACATATAAATGTCCTATAATATATTAATTATTTATAAATAATTAATATAAAAATAAAATTCAATTGATTTAAATCAATTGTATACATTAAAATTATTGGCATAAAGAGAGACAATTACATAAAAATAACATTTTTATATTTATTTTAATACACGGTTTATCATCAAACTCAGAAACATAATTTAACTATCATACTCATTTCATTCTCAAACTACCAAGACATCACAAATTGGAGAAAAATAATGAAAAATTATTCTCGAAGTTGTTGAGAAAATAAAAAGTGAATGAATAGAAATGTCCTACATTCGAATGTGCAACATATGTAATACACAAAATGATGAAAATTTATTCTTAGAGATGTTTGAGAACTCTGAAACATATTCAGCTATCATGCTCATTTCATTATCAAACTACCAAAACATCACAAATTGGAGAAAAATGATGGAAAATTATTCTCGAAGATGTTGAAAAAATTATAAATATAAAAAAGAATAGAAATTCCTTACATTCAAATGTGTGAGATATTTAATACACAAAATGATAGAAAAATTATTCTCGGAGATGTTGGAGAAATGAAAAATGAAGAAATACTTTTTTTTTAAATTTTATACACTTATTTTAAATTTTTCACTTTTAATTTTGATATCTTATCTTACATCTCTATAAATTTTTTTATGAAAATTATAAATTGAATATTTTTATTGAAAAGAAAATATCATTCAAGTTTATTAGTTTTAAAAGCATAATAAAAATAAAAGAGTATCAGATTACTTAAAGTAAAATGGTCAAATAATACTTTCAAATTAAACTTATAACTTTCAAATAAAAAGATAAATTCCTCACATTCTTTCTAAAATATAATTCTTAGTTATAATTGTAGTTACATGTTACAAAATTAAGCTTCGAATATAAAATTAAACAATCAATTTTTAATCCATTAGATATAAATGTCCTAAAATATATTAGTAAAATATAAATAATTTAAATAACTCATCTCAATCTCGCGCGATACGCGGGTCTAAATCTAGTTAAAATTAATTTTTTATGTTTTGGATAAGCAAACATAAAACAAAACATAAGCATAGTAGCAGAGGTTAAAATGAAAACTTTAATATATATATATATATATATATATATATATATATATAAAATGTAAATGTTAAAAGAAAAATTAAAATATCATTTATTTATATGTATGGAATAGTTTGTTAATTTTATTATACTTTTAAATAATTACAATCTAATTTGTTTATTTTAATTTTTTAATACATTTATATTACAAAATAAATAAATTTCAATTTTAAAATTGAATGGTAGATAAATTTATTATTATTAAAATGTTTATTAAAAGATCATAAAATCAAAATTAATAACAATTATTTATATTTATTTAAGACACTATTATATAAATAAGAATATTACTAACTAAACAATATTTTGAAATATTTATAACTGTCGTAATCCTAATTCATCAACTGGGTTTTTTCAATTGAAAGATAGATTTGATGATCGTCTTCAAATTTTGCCTTTAGATTTTTACTGTAAAAAGTATGCTAATATTATTGTGGTTTATATTAGTAATTCCATCACCATTGCTTTCATGCACAACTTTTGTTTATTTGAGATAACCTGGAGTTTGGGTATGTACTGAGAAGACGCTCTTGGTCAAGCTTAGCGACGAGAGCATTAAGGGATCAACAGTACCAAGAAGGTAAACTATCAGTTTTATTGCATGGTTATCAAACACCTAACTAACATTTAGTTTTTATTTTATTTTTTATAATTAGACTAATAGTTTCTTAACGTTAGAATATGAAGATTATGATAGTAGTGAGGATGAAGACTATGAGAGTGATGATGATGGTGATAATAATGCTGACAGAACGATGATGGTGATGATAATAATGCTGACAGAGATGATGATGGTGATGATAATGCTGGTGATCAGGCTGGTGGGCTCATTAGGATGATAAATAAAATAGTTAAAGAACTTAACCAACATACAGAAATGTTGGCAGATTTAATGTAGAATTTAGTTTATACTTGATAATTCCATTACGAGTCCGGGTAGCTTATACTTGTTAGTAAGAGGATTTATGATAGAAAGTTTACTAGAAAAAGTTGAAAATAACTATTAAACATGTAATAAGTTATTTTTGTAAGTTTTTCCATAAACTCAAATAAAAGTTTTAATTAAAAAAACTAAAATTTTACTACTGGGAAAAGCGAGTCTCTTGAGAGGCTGCTTCTGCTTGGGATCTTACATCATACTTTTTCAGGATCTTCCCGGAGAAATGCCATATGATGGGGTCCAATTTTGAGGTGCCGATGACCTTTTCATCAGCGGTTTTTTTGGAGCGAAACTGACGTGCTGCCGAATCTCTGATTACGAGGCTTTCTCTGTGGATTTTCCTTAATCCGGGAAAGCAAGGATATCATCTTCAATGGCGAAGAGTGATGTTTGTTGAACGTTTTCTCTGGCTTTTCAGAGGTTCAAATTATCAAAGTGGTCAAGGACCCAACTTCAGTCCAGCAATAAACTAGAGGCGAGATTGTTCAGACGCAACCCTTCCTGACGAGGAAAAAACTGACAACTTGATTGAGAGGAATTTTATCACTAGGGGACAAGACCGGCTAGAGTGATAGTGATGCAATATGAATGTAAATGCAAATCAAATGCATGACGTATGTATGTATATGCTGACAAAACTGACGCGACATACAGACTGATGGATGAACACGGCTGGATACTCGGCTATCGCGTCCAAAAAGTAGCAATTCTACCTTGCTTAAGAGAGATAGTCCCTGCTGGGAATACCGTTGATCGGGCTTAGGAGATAAGAACTCGGCCGAGGGTATCAGATGGGAAAGCCGCATATGATACAGCTGATCCTTCATTCAGGCGTACTGGCTTAGAATGAGTACTTTGATTCTGCACTTTGAAATTCGAACGCCTTTGGAGACGCAATTGATGTTCTTTCGATGTTCAACAGTCAAAAGAAATTGCCATCTTTAATTTAAAAGCAGAAAAATTTTTAACAAGTAAATTCATTTTGTTTCATTTCAAGAGTCGTTAATCAAGTTTAAAAAATGTCATTCTGTAAAGCTAAAACAAATAAGAATTGCAAACAAAAGCACAAGGGCTCAAATTTTATTGATAAGATGGAGATCAGCCAAACGCGTGATTCCAAAGAGTATATACAAAGTTAGAAAATGGTAATTTACAGGGAAAAGGGCTACGTTGAAACATAACGACCACTATCCTTCTACCAACTTTGAATTCGGGACATCCTGAGCTTCTGTCGAAGATGACCTTGACTGGAGCTTTCCTCCAATGGATGATGTAACTGCTACTGAGGGACTTGCCTCTGTTGAACATAGTTACTTGCCATTATCCCTAATTTTTGCCTGGATTGTACTTTGAGATTTTCAATCCACCGGGATGATTTTTTTTCATGTCTCTAATTTTTGCCTGGACCGCCCTTTCGGGTTTTCAATCCACCGAGACGTTTTTTTTTTAGTTTAGGCGAAGTATTTCTTGACTACATCAACATTCGTGGGGTAGGAAAATTCCTCTCCGTCCATGGTTACGAGTCTCAAGGCGCCGACTGAGAAAGCTTTCTTGACCACATATGGGCCACCATAATTTGGGGTCCATTTGCCCCGAGAATCAGTGAGAAAAGATTGTATCTTTTTGAGCACGAGGTCCCCTTTCATGAAGATGCGAGGTTGAACCTTTTTGTCGAACGCCTTCTTCATTCTTTGCTGATACAACTGGCAGTGGCATAGTGCCGTGATTCGCTTTTCTTCTATCAGATTGAGTTCGTCGTGTCGACTTTGACACCATTCAGCTTCTGTAAGCTTAGCTTCCATCAATACCCAGATTGATGGGATCTCTACTTCGACGGGGAGCACTGCCTCCATGCCATATACTAGAGAGAAAGGGGTTGCCCCTGTTGAAGTGCGGATAGATGTTCGATAACCGTGAAGCGCAAAGGGTAGCATCTCGTGCCAGTCTTTGTAGGTTACGACCATCTTCTGAACAATCTTCTTGATGTTCTTGTTAGCCGCTTCTACCGCTCCGTTCATCTTGGGTCGGTAGGGAGATGAGTTATGGTGTTCGATCTTGAACTCAGCACACAACTCTTTCATCATCTTATTGTTCAAGTTAGATCCATTATCTGTAATGATCTGGCTCGGAACACCATAACGGCAGATGAGATTGTTTTTGATAAATCGGACCACCACTTGTCGGGTTACATTGGCGTATGACGCTGCTTCGACCCATTTGGTGAAGTAATCGATGACTACCAGAATGAATCGATGTCCATTTGAAGCCTTAGGTTCAATCAAGCCAATCATGTCGATTCCCCATATGGAAAAAGACCATGGGGAAGAAAGAACTTTGAGATGCGTTGGCGGTACATGAATTTTGTCGGAGTATATCTGACACTTGTGACACCTCCTCATGTACTTGTAGCAGTCGGATTCCATGGTCAGCCAGTAGTACCCTGCTCTTATAATTTTTCTCGCCATTGTGTGTCCGTTGGCATGAGTGCCAAAGGATCCTTCATGAATTTCTTTCATCAGCATGTCTTCTTCTGGTCTGTCTACGCATCGGAGCAAGACCGTGTCAAAGTTTCTCTTATAGAGAGTATCACCGCTCAGGAAGAAGCTTCCAGCTAGCCTTCTGAGGGTTTTCCTGTCTTTCATGGATGCTTCAGGTGGGTACTCTCGTTTCTGAAGGAAGCATTTGATATCGTGATACCAAGGTTTGTCGTCTATGACTGCTTCGATCGCGAAGATGTAGGCGGGCCGTTCAAGGCGCATTATGTCGATCTTAGGTAGGTCGTTCCATTGACCTACGCTAATCATGGAAGAGAGAGTGGCTAATGCATCAGCCATGTGATTCTCACTACGAGGGACGTGATGAAACTCGACTTTGTCGAAGAAGGGTAACAACCTTATCGCATAGTCTTTGTAAGGAATCAGTCCTGATTGGTATGTGTTCTAATCTCCTTTTATCTGATTGATAACCAAGGCTGAATCACCGTATACGTCCAAGTTCTTGATCCTTAAATCAATCGCTTCTTCGAGACCCATAATACAAGCTTCGTATTCGGCCTCATTGTTCGTACACTTAAACGTAAGTCTGGTAGTGAAAGGAATGTGGGTACCCTGAGGGGTAACAATGATTGCCCCAATTCCGTTTCCATAATGATTAACTGCTCCGTCAAAGATAAGTCCCCACTGGGAACCTAGTTCTGGCCCTTCACTGGGTAACGGTTCATCGCAATCTTTCATTTTTAGATACATGACATCTTCGTCTGGGAATTCAAACCCGATTAATTCTTGATCGTCAATCGGTTGATGAGCCAAATGATCGGCTAAAACACTTCCTTTAACGGTTTTCTGAGCGTGGTACTCTATGTCATATTCTGATAATAACATCTGCCAACGGGCAATCCTTCCCGTGAGAGCAGGTTTTTCAAAGACGTACTTGATTGGATCCATCTCAGAAACCAACCAAGTTGTATGAAGAATCATGTATTGGAGAAGACGTTTGGCTGCCCAAACCAAAGCGCAACAAGTTTTCTCGAGCATCGTGTACCGAGTTTCGCAGTCAGTGAATTTCTTGCTTAAATAGTAGATGGCAGACTCTTTCCTTTTGGTTTCGTCTTGTTGGCCAAGTACACACCCCATTGAGTCTTCCAAGACTGTGAGGTAAATGATCAGTGGTCTTCCTTCCTCTGGTGGTGATAGAATCGGCGGATTCAACAGATATTCCTTAATACTGTCGAAGGCAGTTTGGCAGTTTTTTGACCAAACGCAATCCTGATTTTTTTTGAGTAACCTGAAAATCGGCGCACATGTGGTGGTCATAAGGAATATGAATCTGGAGATGTAGTTCAAACGTCCCAGGAATCCTCTGACTTGTTTTTCAGTTTTCGGAGAAGGCATTTCTCGAATGGCCTTGGCCTTGTCAGGATCAACCTCAATTCCTTTCTGGCTGACGATGAACCCTAAGAGCTTCCCTGAACGGACACCGAAGGTGCACTTGTTGGGATTCAAGCGGAGTTTGTACTTTCTCAAACGCCCAAACAGTTTTGACATGTGGGTCACATGCTCCTCTTCTGTCTTATATTTTGCAATCATATCATCAACATATACCTCAATTTCCTTGTGTATCATGTCATGAAACAGAGTAGTCATGGCCCTTTGATAGGTTGCTCCGGCATTCTTCAAACCGAATGACATTACCTTGTAACAAAAGGTACCCCATGGGGTAATGAACGAAGTTTTCTCCATGTCTTTCGGTGCCATTTTAATCTGGTTATAGCCCGAGAATCCATCCATGAAGGAGAAAACTTTGAACTTTGTTGTACTGTCTACCAGCATGTCAATGTGTGGTAAAGGGAAGTAGTCCTTTGGACTAGCCTTGTTTAGATCTCTGTAATCAACACACATCCTGACCTTTCCGTCCTTTTTAGGAACGGGTACGATGTTGGCTAACCATTGAGGATATTCTGATGTAGCGAGGAAACCCGCGTCGATCTGTTTCTGTACCTCCTCTTTGATTTTGATGGCCATGTCCGGGTGAGTCCTTCTCAACCTTTACTTTACTGGCGAACATTCCGATTTCAATGGTAGATGATGTTCCACGATGCTGGTATCCAACCCTGGCATGTCCTGATAGGACCAAGCGAATACATCGGGAAACTCTTTGAGAAGCTTTGTCAAACTCTCTTTAGCAGCTGGACTGAGCAGTGCCCCAATCCTGATTTCTTTTCTTTCTTTTTCTTAACCCAAGTTGACCGTTTCCAATGGCTCTTTGTGAGGTTCAATGGACCTTTCCTCCTGTTTGAGTAATCGGGAGATCTCTTCTGGAATTTCGTTGTTAACTTCTTCTTCAGCCCCAAATACCGGGAACTCAAAGTCGGGAGAAGGCATCGGATCGTATGTTTCAACTGGGTGTAAAACAAGCAATCTGCATGACGTGATGATTCGTGTTTAGAAGAGATAGATAGAATGCAAGTGTGTGCAGTGTATTTATTTATTATTGCTTGTTTTTTATTATTGATTGTTTTTTAGGATTACCATTTTCTGAAAAATGAAAAGAGAAAACAACAAATAATGCGGAAATTACAGAACGACGTTATTTTATTAATGAACAAGTCGATTCTTGAAACTATAGCCCTATAAAACAAAACTCTGTCGCTTTGGGCGAAGCGAAGAGGGAAAATTTACAGAAAGCGAGCCCTATCAAAACATCCGTTTCACCTGGGCAGGGTGAAAGGTTAAAGATGGCAATTACTTTGACTGACGGACGACCTTCGAAACCTCGACGGTAACCCATTGGCGGCGAACTCCTCGGTGAATCACAAAGTCTTGCACCTTCCTTGATTTGTCTTCAGAAATAACGCTGATTTATGGTGGAGTAGGATCATTGGAATCTGTCTCCCAGACAGAGTTGTCGTAGGAGGATCCCTCTGTTGCATTCTGCAGAGTATTGGTGCTCTCAGGTACATCTCCCCATCCAGTAGGCTGGATGTCTTCGAACCTGATACGAGAGCTTTCGGGAGCAGTGTACTTGACCATATAGTCAAACTTTCCACTGAGTTGTCCCAAGGTGTCCCACACTTCTTTGGAACTGGAGGAGTCATCCCTCTCGATGACGTTGACCTCAGGAAAAGCGTAGTTGATGAATTCTAGTCCTGCAAACGTTGCAAATTCATCGTCATGTTGGATGTTTTCTGAATGACCTGAGTGTTGATCCTATGACATGGTGGGGACGCAGGTATTCTGTTCAATGATGGTCAGCTGATTTTCATTGTTCGGCTGACTTTCTTGCCCCAAGTCTCCTGGATAAGGTTGCCACATTGGCAGACCATCCATTGGGCCATAGTAGTTGTAGTCAAAATTGTCCTTCATCGGAGTATCTTCCCCTAATGAATTTGGTGGAGCACGACATCCTTCCGGATCACAATCTCCATAGATCATTTCGACGTCTGATCTGGGTATAAATCTCGGACTTTGTGTAGGAAAGCAAAAAGGAGTTTGCGTTTCATCCTGAGACATATAACCGTCCTTGTTAAGATAGGACTTCCATTCTTCCTCTGTGTCGGAGGAATCTTCCTCATTGATAGCATGAACTGCCTGAGGCACTGGGTGAAGAAAACCTCCACTGTGGAAGAAGTTCTGAATGGGATGAAGACTTCCATCACTGGCAGCTGTCTGGGTACAGGTTACAGAAAAACCAAGACCCTTCTTTGTTTTATTGTCAATAGGAATGACAAGCTGTCCCCATCCTGTTGTATCGGTACTCTCGACCGCTTTGATAGCATCCTTGTATGAGGAAATTGATGTTCCTCCTTCAGATTATTCGTCCTTGCTCCGACAGTGCATGAAACTGCGTTCCAATAACCTCCTCGGGTTCTACACTAGCAAATGATGACAAGTTACTCACAAGCAAGGCCTGTTCTCCACAGACTGTGACAAGTTGATCGCCCTTGGCGAACTTTAGCTTTTGGTGGAGGGTCGAGGTGACCGCTCCAGCCTGATGTATCCAAGGTCTTCCTAATAAACAACTGTATGTTGCCCGGATGTCCATGACCTAGAAAGTGACTTGGAAAGTGTGAGGACCGATAGTTATGGGAAGATCAACTTTGCCGATAACCTCTTTTCTGGATCCGTCGAATGCTTTGACGACAACCTCGCTGATTCTCATCGGAGGGCCTTTGAATGATAATTGCATCAAAGTGGACTTCGGCATAACATTCAGGGCTGACCCTGTGTCTACCAGTACGCTGGCCAACGCATCGTCCTGGCAGTTAACTGTGATATTGAGCGCCATGTTATGACGATGACCCTCTTCAGGTAATTCCTCATCACTAAATCCCAAATTGTTGCAGGAAGTGATGTTAGAGACAATGCTATCGAACTGTCTGATTGTTACATCCTGTTCCACAAAGGCTTGCTCCAAGACTTTCAGTAGAGCCTCCCTGTGGGCTTCTGAACTGAGTAACAGTGATAATACCGAAATCTTTGAAGGAGTCTGTAACAGTTGATCAACGATTTTATATTCACTCCTCTAGATGAGCTTCAACATCTCATAATTTTTTTTGAAAGGTCGGGATTATTGGATTGACCGACTGGCGGATTGGGAACTTCTGTCTGAAGTTCCTTTTCTTTGTTAGACTCTCCAACTCCTCTGTTGAAGGTTCTACCACTCCGTGTTACACGACTGATGTCTGCAATATTCACGACGGAGGGTAATGGAATTTCCTTCCCATTTTCAATTATCGTTGCACCGTATTTGTAAGGGATAACCTTAGTTGATTCATACGGTAGTGGTCCTGGTAGATAGATGACTACAGGAGCCTTTTGATTTTTCTTACCATCGTAAGTAATCTCGATCCGTTCCCGGTTGGGAACTTTAGATTCGTCAAGTAGAGGGATGATGGCAAAAACATCCCTGGTCCTATGATGACCAGAGATTGTGACAACATCCTCAACTTGATCGGCAAGGTAGTTCGGCATCCAGTTGATGGGTCCAGAACCCGGATATAGACGAATCTCTCCACGATCCACCTGACCCTGAAGAGCTGCTCTCACAAGGTAACACCCTTGGTTACTTTTTGAACGGATGCTACAACGGTCATAATTGTGTGGTGGCTCCTGGCCATGCCCACTTTGAATATAATGTAACCTCACTAGGTTAGCTTCCACTGATCGGACATCCTGACTCTGATGCCGAGTAGGATTCCTATTACTGATACTAATTTGCTGAGTATCTTCATCCATATAGATTGGCATCCACCAGTGATTTAACAAGTGCTGAAGTGCCTCCTGGACAAGGGTACAACCTCGATCATTTTCGCAACCCGCCTTACAGCTGTGATAATTATGTGATACCAGGAATCCGAGTCGGACCTGTTCAGCATGTAGCTCTACTAGGTTGGTATTCATCACACGAATATCAAAGATCTGAACCATGTTGATCTGATAAGGGTTCCTATAATGGTATTCTTGGATCCATCCAAGATCTATCTGACGCTGGAGGGCCTCTTGTATGAAAGAGCATCCCTGTTTGTTTGTCGAGCAAGTCAGACAAGAACTGTAATCGTGCCGCGGAAGATTATGATACTGGCTTTGCCTTGAGTGCATCGCCACCAAGTTGACATTCATTGCACGGATATCGTGGTTCTGAATGATGTTAGAATTCGTGTAGACCATGTTAACTCCACGAACTCGGTGCTCTTGGATCCATCCGAGATCCATCTGTTCCTGTAGAGCTGCTTGCACTACAGAACACCCTCGATTGCCTTTAGAGCAGACATCACATTGATGATAATTATGAGGTGGCACATGGCCATATCCACTCTGTCTACAATGCATCTTGACCAAATTGGTCCTCAACAAGAGTACATCGTGAATTTGATAGACATTGTTAGACTCTCCCTCTATCAGGTTAATTGCAGCTTTCTCGTGTTGAGGCAGCGGGTTCATAAGAACATTAGGATTCGTATCTTTGAAAGATAAGAGCCCGCTCCTAACAAGCTTTTGCACGTCAGATTTGAAATTGAGACAGTTCTCTATGTTATGCCCTGATCCTCCTTGATGATAAGGGCATGTCTGATCCGCTTTGAACCAAAAAGGCAGATTTTCTGGTACTGTAAGAGGAGACTTAGTCTGGATGTGCCCCTTGGCCAGTAGTAACGGAAATAGTTCTGCGTACGATATGGGTATAGGATCAAATCCTTGTGGTCGCGTTGTACGGTTGCTGTTATATGGAGGACGAGCCTGCTGAAGAGGCTGTTGTGTCCTTTGCTGATTAGGTTGGCTCTGCGCAACCTGAGGTTGATACGTAGGAATAGGCGCGGGATTGATAGCAGGAGTTATCGCTGCTACTGGTTGATAACGTCGCCTTTGCTTTCCGAGAGAGATATTCCCAATATCTTGCTATTTTTTCTTAGGGAGAGTACTACCGTATCGTTTTGTACTACTTGATGACCCAGCGTCTTTTGCTAGACGTCCTTCTCGGACAGCTTCCTCAAGACGAACTCCCATACCCACCATCTCGGTGAAGTCACTGGGTGCACTGGCGACCATTCTGTCGTAGTAAAATGAGCTTAAGGTCTTTAAGAAGATCTTTGTCATCTCTTTTTCCTCAAGAGGTGGACAAATTTGAGCGGCAATTTCACGCCATCTCTGAGCATATTCCTTAAAGGTTTCCTTGTCCTTTTGTGACATCGATCTGAGTTGATCTCTGTCCGGTGCCATGTCTAAATTGTACTTGTATTGTTGGACGAAGGCAGCGCCAAGATCTCTGAATGTGCTAATCGTAGCACGGTTTAAACCCATGTACCATTTTAAGGCGGCACCGGTTAAACTATCCTGAAAGTAGTGAATCAGTAGGTCCTGATTCTCTGTCTGAGCTGACATTCGCTGAGCGTACATCACCAAGTGACTCTGAGGGCAAGAATTACCCTTGTACTTTTCAAAGTCGGCCACTTGGAACTTGTGCGGGACTTTCACATTGGGGACCAGACAAAGGTCTGCGGCGTCCTTTCCAAATAAATCCTGACCGCGAATGGCTTGCAGCTACTTCTGCATTTCCAAGAACTGTTCCTGGAATTCCTCCATTCGGTCAAACATAGTTTCCTTTTTATCAGAAGGTATCTGTGGAATCTGTCCTTCCGGGATAGTGTGCACCACAGGGGGTGGTACCGTAACTACGACAGTGAATCTTGGCGTTTCCCGAAGTTTGTAACCTTCAGGAGTCTTCAATATGCCTCTGGCATCTTCGCTTTCCCAAAGTTTGTAACCTTCAGGACCAGCGGCATCGGTTATGATTCCCTGATCTTCAGCGATCGGTGGAACATATCCTTCCGGGATATAGTTAGCAAGCATGCCCCAGGGACGATCTTTCGGCATCTGATACCTAGGATCAAACTTCTCCACTATGGGTGCTGAGGTGATCTCTGAGATCACAGTTCTTTGTAGATGAGCTTCTGCCATGACTTGTATGTCGTTACGAAGCTTTCTCATATCCTCTCTCAAAGCGTCGATCTCTTCTTTCAACTCTCTATTTTCTTCCTCAAGATCATCCATCTTTTTCTGACGATTGGCCCGAGTATTGTACGAATGAGACAGTTTGACTCTAGAACCGAGACACAAACGTGAGATTCGTAGGTAAGAAGAACACGTGATGTGAGAATGATGAATGCAACGATTATATTAATTGATTTTTTGGTTTAATCAAAGTAAACTTCGACAATTAGATTACAAATATCAAACAGTGGGGAAACCCCTTTTTATTGAAATTCAAAGGATTAAAGAAATGGAAATATAATAGATTACAAGGTGCAGAAACAGAAACCTAAACTAATGGGTCCGGAGTCCTCTCTGAGGAGAAATCGGGTGCTGATTCTGGTACTTTCCTTTTCTTTGACCGGGGCCCTTGAGCCGTTGTCGGGTCGTCATTCCTTTGCCAGGTGAAAGGAGCGAGCAAATTCCTCTGATCATCCTGATTCTCTATAGCATGCTGCTCTAAAATTTCAATTAGATCATCCTTTTCTTTCAGTAATTGCTGTATTTTGATGCACTCTACGTTGAGAATGCGGTATTTGTTCTTCCAAGACCTCCTCTCCCGTTGAAATTTATTGAGAGTAACCTGCAGCTTTTTAGTTTCAGTCATGAAGTACATGACAGATTCCCTCGGCGGAAGAACTTTGTGATGAGGATAAGGCATCTTTAGCTTAAGAGCTCTAGTTTGTACCCAGTGAAGATAAGGCTCCACCGAGACACAATCCAGTTTTCCTAGAGACTCCCGTCCTTTCTTATGAACTTGTTTCCAAGCGTGCACTATTTCCATCTTTAGTGCTCTGTCATTTTCTCCTTCCTTGAAGAAAAGACCTTCCAGATGAGCGTTGCGCGGAACATGCCTCATCGGGTATCCAAATTGACGATGAACCAATACCGGATGGTAGTTGATTCCTCCTTTAGTTCCTATGAGGGGTACGTTGGGGAAGTTTCCACAACGATCAATGATCCTGATCCCATCATAAATCCTATTGCACCAATCAATGTCAGAGTTGGTGAGAGACATGATCTTCTGCGACCAGCGCAAGGCACTCTTATGATCCCAGAAAGCAGCAGACTTAGGCAAATAGGAGATAAACCATTTGTAAAGCAAAGGTACACAGCATGTGATCTCCCCTCCACTGTACAAATTCCCTAAGTGTACAGAATGATACGCATCCGCGAGCAAAGTCGGCACAGGGTTTCCAATGAGAAAAACCTTAATGGCGTTGATATCGACGAAGTTATTAATGTTGGGCAACAAAAATAACCCGTAGGTGAGTAAAACAAAGATGCTTTCGAAAGCAGTCCCGTTCCCTATACTAGCGAAGTACAGAGCTTTCTTTGTTAAGAATTGGGCTGGCAAACCTTGTATGCCACCCTTGGTAGTCATGTGAATCTTGACTTCTGACTCATCCAAATGAATTGCTCTTGCAATGGTATGATCCTTTGGAATTTCTTCCAGTCCAGAAAATGGAGCTCGATCAGTGATATGTAGATCAATCAGATGAGAATACTCCTCCAGCGTTGGTGCTAGCTGGTAATCCGGGAATGTAAAGCAATGATAAATCGGATTGTAGAATTGAACGAGCGCGTCCATGATTCCCTTAATCACATGGACTCTTAATAGAGGTAGCAGACCTCCGTACTTGGCTCTGAAAGCCTCTTGGTTTGTGATCATTCTCGCCAAACCTCTTAAATCCTCTAGTTTTGGAACCTTGAAGGTATACTTATGAGTTCTCCTTCTACCGAAATCCATTAGCGCAATCCTTTTCTCTGATATTTGCAATCACAATCTTAGTTTAATTTGAAAAAGAGAGACTAGAGGAGAATTTTTTTTGAATGTTTTAATGTTTTTTAAATGAATGCATGAATGCAGCACACAAAAACATAGAAAAAACATGGGGTCAAAGGGTCGTTGTCATGGAGTCAAGGCTCTACCCATCCCAAAGGTTTACTAATGACTTTTGTACCTGTCTCTCATCATCATCAACTCTTGTCAAGAAAACACCAGCGGGCCGGGAGCCGTGCTAGGTGGTGTTTTTTGAAGAGTCCTCAGAAGAGGGTGGCATCACATGACAACTATTTCCGATAGCCTCTGCACCACTAAAGGGGTTTTTCCTAGGTGTATACTCAATCTTTCCACATGCGGCATCACACGCATTCCCATTAGCAGAAAAATAAACACATATATCAATTAGGAAAAGCAGTATATATATTTGTCTTAATCATCCTAGACTTTTAAAGCTATGAATCCTACGTTCCTGACAGAAAATGGGTTCCCCAACGGAAGCCCCAATCTGTGGTTTCTACACAAGAAGAAAAACAAAAGAAGATGAAAGGCCCCACGGTGGGCGCCACTTTTCTGTAGCGAGCGATTTTGGACGCGGTTCTTAAGCGCGGTCGCTCTCTGGGTTTGGTTTACTACAGGTCGATTCATTTTTTATCCTATTGTGAGCTGACTAAGGAAGGGAAATAGATGTCTCCAATTAACCTTGCTTGCATACTGAGTTTAAACAGCGGTCTGTTAGGCTACGGATGCGATCAATATGGTGGGGCCTCTCTTGTGTTATTTTGACAGAATGACAGGTTTCTGGAGGGGAACAAGGATTAGGATGTTAAGACTGATGCTTTTCGATAGATATGTGAGAGTATGGGATTTAGGGTTTTTGTTTAGTGTGCTCGCTAAGATCTTTTCTTTCGATCTTATGCCTACGTATTCCCGTTTACCGAAACAGGGAAATTAGAGCATTCGTAGTTCCTCCTATTCTATGGGAGGAAAGAGTGTTTTGGTATCTTGTTCAAAGCCCAAGACGTGAAGCTAAAGGGTAGTTTGTATCTTGTTCAAAGTCCAAGATGTGAAGCTGAAAGGTTTATTTGTATCTTGTTCGAAGCCCAAGATGTGAAGCTGAAGGGCCTGACTTTAGAGAGAATTTGTCATCTCTAAAGAGGGGTTGTATGTCACAACTGTTTTATAAAGGAGAATTACTTTAACCGGGATGTGTGAATCCGGCAATGTCATAATTTCCTTTATAGGGGGTTTTCAACCTGAAGGAGAAGACTTTAACTCAGTGTAGAGCAATGCCATCTTTCCTTAGGAATTTCTCATGCTAAAAGAGGGACAGTGGCATGGATGTAGATGATCCAGAGGCTTGCCGCTTACAGCGATTAGATGAAGGGGAAGGAGTTGTTGATGTTTGTATACTGTGAACGAGGCATAGGTTTGATGCTAAAAGGTTGATTGGATCAACCAGTGGTTTTCTTATACAAAGCCTAAGAGGAGGCTATTGGCCCAACAAGAGGGTATTTTTTGTATCTCGTACGAAGCCCGAGAGAGAGGCTAAAAAGGGTTTGATCCTACAAGAGGATCTTTTATACTCAACAAGAGAGTGTTTTTGTATCTCGTATAAAGCCCGAGAGAGAGGCTAAAAAGGGTTTGATCCTACAAGAGGGTCTTTTATACTCAACAAGAGAGTGCTTTTGTATCTCGTACAAAGCCCGAGATAGAGGCTAAAATTTGTTTGGCTCAATAAGAACCTTTTTGTATCTCGTATAAAGCCCGAGATAGAGGCTGAAGAAGTTTGACTCGACGAGGGAGTCTTTATATCTCGTACGAGGCCCGAGATGGAGGCAAAAGGGTTTGCTTCGCTGGGAAGAATCATTGTACAAAGCCCAAGAGAAGGCTATGGTTACTGTTTCAATTGAGTGACAGATCCAAAATACTGATTTAAAGAGAAAATCAGTTCTTATATGAGTAACACTGTACTCAGGGATTTGATTCGAGGATCAGGGTTGTTTCCTGTTCTTTAAGGAAATGGGGAAATCCAAAGGGTATTGAGACTGTCCGAGTCTACAGGTTTTCTTCCTATTCACGAAGGGTGCTTGAGAATGTCTTTGAGACTCAAGGAAATCAGATTGTCCAAGTCTAGAGTTTCATATTTTGTACTATGCTTTGAGAAACAGTAGTAGCCTTCTAGAAAGGACTGTTCTATTAAGATGACTAAGTTCTGTTCCTATACCTCTAGGAGGTCGTCGGGACAACTTGTACGAAGCCCAAGAGGAGGCTGGAAGCTTTAAAGAAGCCGACGGGTGCTTGTACGAAGCCCAAGAGGAGGCCATCATTCCCGAAGGAATAATCATTATACGAAGCCTAAGAGGAGGTTGTGAATACTTCTAAGAAGCCGACGGGTCCTTGTACTAAGCCCAAGAGGAGGCGGGGTTGCTTTTAGGAAGCATGTGGGTCCTTGTACAATGCCCAAAAGGAGGTCGATGCTTTTAAGAAGCCCGTGGGTCCCCAAACCCTGAGAAATTCAAGGCAAGCTATTCACAAGGAATAGATCAAGTCAGGAAAGTTCGAGAATTTGGAAGAAACTCAAAGATGCCATTCACGGAGAATACATTCATCTCTGGGAGTAGAGTTTCTTGACAATTCCTAATGAGGACAGCCGAAGAGAAGACTGTATCTGGTGATCCTATTGGGGATCTAGTTGTCTATTTCTACGAATAAACGAAACGGCTTTTACCTAGTACTAGACGTAGTTGCCGGGGAAACTCTAAATATCTATATTATTATTACACAGTCGATATGAGTTTATGAAAGGAGACTTACAGTGAGCAGCCCCACAATACAGTTATATGTATATGAAAGCAGTAAATGAAAGCGTATAAACACTTACTCGGTTGTAGAGCTTCCATGCTGTTTGGTTAGTTGTTCAACAAAGAAAGATTGAAAACAACAGTATATTCAAAATCAAAGGAGAAAGTGCTTTGAAAAAGAAAGATTTGGGGCTTACAGCTCAAGGAGAGGCCCAGGGTTTTACCAGTGATCGCACTGTTTAAAATTTGTACAGAGGGACTTATACAAGTGACTGTGGTCCAAAAATTGTTTTCTGTACAAAGGGGTGGGTCTTATACTCTCTCAAGAGGCCCAAAAAGTTTTAAAAGAAAAAGAGTGGGGCTTATAACACGAGGGTAAGCCCAGTTGACTTTTCGTTTGAAATGGCGATCACGCCGAGGTTTTCTTTTAACGCAGAGGGACTTATACAATAAGTGAGGCCCAAAAATTGTTTTGGTTAAAAGGGGATTGGGTCTTACACTCTAATACAGGCCCAAAAGTTTTGAATGGGTCTTATAGCTCAAGGAGAGGCCCAAAAGTTTATTTTAAACGAGCAATTGCGCCGACGTTTTTGAAAACACAGGGGGTCTTATACAATGACTGAGGCCCAAAATTTGTTTGGTTTTCAAAAAGGGTTGGGTCTTACACTCTAATAGAGGCCCAAAAGTTTTGAATGGGTCTTATAGCTCAAGGAGAGGCCCAGATGGTTTATTTTAAACGGGTGATCGCGCCGACGTTTTTGAAAACACAGGGGGTCTTATACAATGACTGAGGCCCAAAATTTGTTTGGTTTTCAAAAAGGGTTGGGTCTTACACTCTAATAGAGGCCCATGAGTGTTTGAAAATGATTTGTTTGAGTGAAAATCAAAGAAACCCTAATTTTATTCTTTAAGAGTAAATATTTAAAGAAAAATCAATGAAAAATACCAAATAGGGTTGAATAAACCACTTGTGATTTTTGTTTAAGGTTTGAAAAATGAGGTATAAATCACAAGAGATATTAGAACTCATTTGGTCTTGATTTTTCAAGATGAATATTCATTTCAAAATGTTTAAAAACAAATAAAAATGAATTTATTCACAAAAATACTAATTATATTAAATAAATAATATAAACTTAATTTTTTTGTGGAATAAAATATTTCAACATTTTTGTGATTTTTTACAAAAAGAACCAATAAAAAATAATTAAAATTGAAAGAGTTATTAATTTTCCAATTAATTAATAAAACATGAAAATATTGGAAAAAATGGCAAAATGTGAAATAACACAAAATGGCATGGGTGGGGTTTGAACCCAAAACCTCAAGGTTACAAGGCGCGCGCCTTACCACTGGGGTGGTGATACATCCATTGTTTGAAACAAAACAACAAATATACAAGGCATGACTTGGTTTTAGGCCTGGCCCAAGGCAAGTTTTGGCAAGTTTTGGCTCAGAAACGTGAATGTCATAACTTTCTCAATTCTTAATGGTTTGAGACAAAATTTATATGCATCTGGACCATAATTTCACAAGGAATCCAATGGTGGTGGTAGTTTTTTCAGATCACACTCCCTCCTCAAAACCCGATAGTGGTTTTGAAAATGACCTATAATTGCATTTTCTATGCTACAACTTGGTACAGACATGGATTACATGGTGAATTAGCTCAAACACAACATATACAACATGTATGAGATGTTTATGATCAGTGGACTTCAAAGCATTGCATGATTCAAAGATTCCAAGTTGTGAGACTTACCTCTTTTTTTGAGATTTTGGAGCTTTTGTGCAATCTGTCAAGCCTCTTGTTCCAGAAATGATTTGATGCTTTAGACACACTCAAATGATCCCTTAGAAGCTTTTAGGATGATTGGAATTGACTGGTACCTGCAAAAACACAAACAGCCCCTTTCTTGGAAAAGGGGTTAAAAGTGACCAAAATAGCAACTCTCTCAAATGGTGTTCCAGATGTATGAAACCATTTGGGACAGTTCAAGGATGATATTTGGAGTGTGTTTGAGGTTTTATCTGGTTTGGAAAGTGACTGAATCAAGACATGGCTTGAAAAATGCACAAAAGGCCTATTTTGAGGTTTTGAGAGGTGACTTTGTGATTTTGTGATTACAGGTCACTTGTGATAGTTTGCACAGCTTACATATGATATATATGAGGTGTGTGTGTGTGTGATTGATTGTGATGGAAAAGCTCTCAAGCTCAAAAACTCAAAGTTGCCTTGCTAAAGAAGGCATTTTTGCCAAGAGAAAGAGGTTTTGAGGAAAGCATATGTTTGATGGCTTTGGTGTACTCAAACTGAGCGCAAATGAGCTCTATTTATAGTAGAGCAAGTTTGTTTTGGGATCCACAGTGAATGGCAACTGCAGCAGAGGTTTGGCCAATGTTGTCCAATGGAAATTCAAGTCTCCTCTAGCCATTGACTAGAGGTTAGGGCACAGGGTTGTGGTTCCCTTGGTCTTGGATAAGTCTTGACTGAATTAAGTTGAGAATGGCTCAGTCCATGCCACCTTGATGCTTCCATTAAATGCTCCAATCCAAAATTGGAGTCTTGTCCCTATTTTGGCAATTCTAGGTTCAACATGTTATTTCTTGTTCCAAAGACTTTGGAGGATTGGCTCAGTGATTGTCCCATTTAGATTCAATCCTCAGAGGTGTCCAAGTGGATAGGAGTGTTTGAATTTGCACAATTTTGGTAAATCGAGCAAAAGTGCAAAATCTGTCTTGCCTTGACAGATTTCAACAAGGCAACTTGCCAATGCTATATCTCATGGCTCAAATTAAATTTGGTAATGTTCTTGGTCATTTTGGAAATCCCTTACATGATACAACAACTGTTTGAACATGTTTGGTTTTGATCTCTTTTGATTCCAAGTGAAAAATCCCCCTACATTTGGAAAAAAGTAAAGGCGGATTCTGACTTAGTGAAATTTTCACTAAGTGTTGGAACAAAGTGACTTTTCTTGATTTTGATCACTCCATAACTCAAAATCCATGAGGAATTTGGACATAGGTCAGTATGAAGCTTTTGTATAGGGCAATGTGATCTACAAATCAAGCTTTGAATGGGGAACAATGGCCTTGTGGTTTAGGAGTTATGGTCCTCCAAAGTTGGCACATTAGTGTCACTTTTTCCATAACTTAGAAATTTTTCTAAGTTTTTATGGTTACCCCTTTTACAAGGTATCCCACTTTCTTTGATTTTTCTTGATGAATGATGATTCAAATCACACATTAACATCATTTTAGGGTTAAAAATCCATTTTGGTGAAAAATCTCAAAAGTCAAAGTTGACTTTTGTGCACAGTTGACTTTTTATCAAATGAATTCCAAACTGTGCAATTCTTCAGGAAATCATGTCCTTGACCTAAATCAAACTTGATGGACATGTTCCATGGGTGTCATAGGGTGTATTGAATCATGTCTTAGGGTTTGGGAGCATGTCCAGGTCAAAAGTCAAAGTTACAGTTGACTTTTCCCGCAAAACCCTAATTGTGGTGCAGATGAAATTGAGACTTGTTGCTCAAGCTTCTTGGATTAATCCATTGTTCCAAATGGATCAATCCATTGTTCCAAATGGATCAATATAGTTCATTAGAGACCCTCAAACCCTCTCTTGAGGTCTTGGCTCATGATTTGTCCCAAAAGTCAACTTAGGGCTGAATTAGGTCAAGAAACCCTAATTCCTGATTTTTTATGAATGCATCCCTTGAGGCAAAATTGACTTGATGGTTAGGTCCATGAGGTTCCATGGAGTATATTAGGTTATGTTTTGGATCATTGGCTCATGCCCAGAGGAAAATTTCCCTTTGGAGGCCCTGATCGACCAAAACCCTAATTTGGTGATACTGGCGATCTTGAGGCTTGATCCACCTAGAAGGGAGCAGCCTTGTGCTTAATCCTTGAAGTGGGAGTCCTCTTGATCCATTGTGAATGTTTGAGAGGTTAGACAAGTTAAAGATCATGTCATTCCCTGATTGATCCTTTGTCTAAGAGCTCTGAGAGGGCTAGAAACCCTAATTTTTAGTTGTAGTGAATGCTCAACAACCCTTGAGGCATTTGATGATTCATCCATATTGTGATAATGATTTACACAATGATGGAAACTAGGTGGTCAAAATTTGGGGTATTACAACCGTCTGTGGGAAACTTTGTTCTCCCCATCTTTCTTTCCTCAGAAACTGAAGATCAAAATAATTCTTAAACATCATCACGATCATGGCCTCCCAAGATCGCACCAAGGATGCTCTCCAATCCACCATCCTCCCCGTCAACAAATCTGACGTTGACGGCCAATCATCTCTCCTCCGAGATGCCCGTTTCCTCAAGGATGGAGCCACTGCTTTTCCTTCCCCTACCCTTGCTAATCGCAACAACGATCAATCTTCACTGGACGTCCAGCCCGTTCCTGTTTTGCCCAACGCCGACCCGACCGTGGCAGCCCTCCTGGAGGCGATCAACAAAACTAACACCCTGATCCTGCAGCAGAACGAGAGGATCGGGGCACTAGAAGAGTCTCACCGTCCAAGATCCCCTTCTACGCAGAGGAACCAGCGACGATCAAGAAGCCCGCAGCCACAGTGAGAAATCGACCGAAGACTGCGCCAAGAGCCTGATCCTCGCGTAGCCCGAAAGCGCGACCAGATCTCCCCGCGTGGCCAGTACGCTCATGACCATAAAAGGACTCGAAGGAACGAGGAATCCCCTCTGATCAAGTCCAAAGGACGGGCACGCTTACCTTCTCCTCGAAGGAACCGCTCACCTTCTCCTCGAAGGAACTGCTCACCTTCTCCTCGAAGGAACCGCTCACCTTCCCCGCAAAGGAACCACCGACGCGAGCATCTCGTTCGGTCCCCATCATACACCAGTTCTAGCAGCGACGACGAGCCTCGCGGCCCGTTGTCCCAGGAGATCTTGGCTACCTGTCTCCCAAAAGGCTTGGAGAAACCCCCGTCACTTGGCACGTACGACGGGACCACTGACCCAGACGAGCACATCGAAAATATCGATGCGCTATTAGACTATCGCAGCGTACGGGGTGCCATCAAGTGCAGACTGTTCCCGACCACGCTCCGAAAGGGAGCGATAACTTGGTATAAGCAACTGCCCGAGGAGTCCATTACCTCGTGGAGACAGCTGGGCAGGATGTTCTTGTGGCACTTCACAGCATCTCGCCGCCACCCCAAAACTGAGGCCTCTCTTGGAGCCATAATCCAGGGGAAAGACGAACCTCTCCGAGCATACATCGAGAGGTTCAACAAGGAAGCGGTGCAGGTCCCGACGACAGATAAAATGAAGAAGTTCCTGCTCGAACAAGGGGTCCTCCCGGACTCCGAGTTCTCTAAAGCCATTGGCCTCGCACCACTGAGGAACTTAGACGCCCTCCTCCTCAAAGCCCAATCTCACATTCAATACGAAGAGACGATTGCGGCCTGCAACGTCCGAGCATCGCGCTGCCAGGAGAACGCTCGGGCCTCTAAAGGAGAAGAAGCCTCGACATCTCATCGGGGTGACCGGAGACACGAGGACCGTCCGAGGGACTCCTGCGAAAGCAAGGGACCCTCCGGGCGCTTCCATGACTACACTCCCCTGACCGTTTCCAGGGAAAAGATTTTGTCTGAATGTGCCAATTCGGAGTTCGAACAAGTCGGGGTCTGCTTCCCCAAACAGCTGCCAAACAGACCAAACGTGGACAAGTCAAAATACTGCCGCTTCCATAAAAGTCACGGCCATACTACGGAGGTCTGCATCCATCTGAAGGATGCCATCGAAATACTGATCAGGGACGACCACCTGAAACAGTTCGCGAAGAAGAAGGACACTCCTCGGCAGGACGCCCAGGAATCCAAGAAGGTCGAGGAAAAGATACCTTCCTCGGAAGACGCTAATATACAGGTCGCTATGTCCATATCGCGGCCAAAGGACTTCCACGTCCCAGACGGGCTCAGCGCCCCTGCATATTTCGCGGCCCACAGCCCGTGGGAGACATTTCCCTCCGCCATGGTCATCTCTGGCGGGGGTTTCAACAAAGTCACTGTGGGCTCCGTGAAACGGAAGTTCGAACACCTGATAAACACAAGTTCCAACAAAGTGACCACGCTTGATCAGGCCCAGAAGGGCTCCATCCCTATCTCCTTCTACAAGGAGGAGCTCCTCGACGGCTCGCCGAACTCAAGCATACCCTTGCTCGTCAGAGCCCAGATGGCGAACTTCGACGTTCGCAGAATACTCGTCGACCAGGGCAGCTCGGTCGACATCATGTACTCCCAACTGTTTTCAACACTTCAGCTAGACGAATCGCACCTTACCCCCTACGTAGGATCCGATTTTGCAGGGATTCAACGGGTCTGTGACCAATCCGTGGGGATACGTCGAGCTGATCGTGACCTTCGGCGCAGCTGAGCGGCCAGATCCATCAAGGTGTAATTTCTGGTAATCGACTGCCCATCGCTTTACCAATGCATTTTTGAAAGGCCAACTCTGGCCGAGTTGGTAGCAGTGCCCTCAACCGTCCACCTGAAGATGAAGTATTACACTTCGAAAGGGAGGGTCGCCACCCTCCACGGCGATATAGAAGCTGCCCGACGGTGTTTCGAAGCAGCCACAAAGGGACTCAACGCCATTGTGCCCAAGCCCAAGGTGTCGAGCAAGCCAGCACTGCCAAGCAGCTCCGAGGAGGCCAAGCCTCTGCCCCAGGTCGACTCTATCGACCTCGACAGTCACTTCCCCGAGGACCAATAGGAGGAACGAACAGCTTCAGTCGGCCCGTCCACGTCATCCAGCAGCAGCTCTCATCCAATGCGCCCAATCCCAGATGGCAACTTTGAGATGGTTCTGTTCGGCGAGGACCCCCAACGGGGAGTGAAGATCGGAGCAGACCTACCTGGCATCGCGAGGAAGCAGCTCAAAGCATGCCTTCGAGAGAATGTCGACCTCTTCGTGTAGAGCGCCACGGAGATGCCCGGCTTGGATCCATCTGTTGCCTGTCACCAGCTGACAATCGACCCGGCCATCAAGGCCATAGCACAATGTAGGAGAAAGCAGTCTCCGGAGAAAACGGAGGCTGCTGAAAAAGCTGTAAAGGACCTTTTCGAAGCCAAATTTATTTCGGAAGCCAAGTACACCACTTGGTTGTCCAACATTGTATTGGTTAAAAAATCTAATGGAAAATGGCGCATGTGCATTGATTATACCGATCTCAACAAGGCATGCCTGAAGGATGTCTACCCCCTCCCCAATATTGATAAACTTGTTGATAATTCTGCTGGTTTTAAACTTTTATCGTTCATGGACGCCTACTCGGGCTACAATCAAATCCCAATGGCAATGTCCGACAAAAAATACACGACCTTCATGACCGAATCGGGCAACTATTACTACAACGTAATGCCCTTCGGCCTGAAGAACGCCGGAGCAACGTACCAACGAATGATGAACAAAGTGTTTCGGGGAGAAATAAGCGACATGCTCGAAGTATACATGGATTACATGATCGTAAAATCCCACGAGGAAACCGATCATACTGCCCATTTACGAAAGGTCTTCGAATAGGCCAGAAAATACAAAATGCATTTTAATCCGGAGAAGTGCACGTTCGGCGTCCGAGCAGGCAAGTTCCTCGGCTTCTACTTAACGGAACGAGGAATCGAAGCCAATCCCGACAAATGCCGGGCATTCTCCATGTTTCCTACGCCCAAGTCCAAGAAATCCATCCAGTCCCTCAATGGGATGCTCGCGTCACTATCTCGTTTCATGGCCAAGTGTGCCCAGCACGCCCTACCATTCTTCAAACTCCTCCGTAAAGAGACAGCATTCGAATGGGCCGAGGAGTACGACCAGGCTCTTCTCCATCTGAAACGTGCGCTCTCGAAACCACCGGTCCTCTCCTGCCTGGACAACGGTGAAACGTTGTACCTATACCTGGCCGTAGCAACCAAAGCAGTGAGTGCCGCTCTCATCCGCGAGACACCTGACGGGCAGAAGCCCATATATTTCATGAGCAAAGCACTTCAAGGACCAGAGTTACGATACCAGCAGATAGAGAAAGTAGCATTAGCCTTCATCAACGCTGCCATAAGATTAAGACATTACTTCCTGGCTCACACGGTCGTGGTTCGAACAGATCAGCCCATAAAGCAGCTGCTCGAACGACCAGATATGGTCGGCCGAATGCTTAAATGGTCTCTAGAACTGTCCGAATTTGACATCCAATACGAAGGCAGAAAAGCCCTCAAGGCCCAAGCTCTAGCCGACTTCGTCGCGGAGATGACGTTCGCAGACTCCCCCGCAAGAGAAGCACGCAAATGGACCATCTTCGTCGACGGTGCCTCAAGCTCGACAGGGAGCGGCGCGAAGGAATTATCGTCAAAGTATCACTCACACTGTCTTTCCCAACCTCCAATAACCAGGCTGAATACGAAGCCTTCCTCGCTGGGCTACGCCTTGCCGAGGACCTTGGCGCAGAAGAAGTCGTCATTTGCACGGATTCACAACTCGTGGCCCTCCAGGTCCGGGGAGATTACCAAGCCAAAAACGACAACCTGACAGAATACTTGGACCTAGTAAAGAAGGAAATGGCGAAATTCACAACAGTGGAAGTGAAACACGTTCCCTGCGAACATAACGTACGAGCAGACGTGCTGTCTAAACTAGCCAGCACGAAGAAGAAAGGCGGAAACAAATCCGTCATACAGGAAGTACTTCCTCGACCCAGCATCGAGAAGGCCTCCCCGACACTCGACGTGCAAGTGATCGGTGACAACAACTGCTGGATGACCCCAGTCTACAACTATCTCTCCAAAGACGAACTCCCGTCCGACCCAAAGGAGGCCAGCACGGTCAGGCGAAGAGCCTGCTCATATGTCTTGGTCGAAGGTAAACTTTACAGGCAGGGATTCTCTATTCCACTGCTCAAATGTGTCGAGGAGGAAATGGTCGCACACATCCTGCACGAAATCCACGAGGGAATCAATGCCCAACATCTCGGAGGAATGTCTCTTGCTCGCAAGGCTCTCCGAGCAGGATACTACTGGCCAACCATGTAAAACGACGTGAAAGAACACGTGAAGAAATGCGACAAATGCCAACGGCACGGGGACATGCACCTGGCTCCGCCTAACGAGCTCAAGGTTATGTCCTCCCCGTGGCCATTCGCCTGGTGGGGCCTAGACATCCTAGGACCCTTCGTGGTAGGATCAAGTCAGAACAAATATCTCATAGTGGGCGTGGACTATTTCACAAAATGGATAGAGGCAGAAGCTCTAGCCAAAATAACTGCCCTCAACATCCTGCGTTTCTACAAACGAAACATCCTTGCACATTTCGGTATTCCCCAAGCGATAGTGACGGACAATGGGACGCAATTCACGGACAAGAAGTTCCAAGACTTCGTCGCCCAACTAGGAACGAAGCAACACTTCGCATCCGTGGAGCACCCTCAAACAAACGGGCAGGTTGAGGCAGCTAACTGAGTCATCCTTCAAGGCCTCAAACGAAGGCTAAAAGAAACAAAGAAGGCATGGGTCGAGGAACTGCACAGTGTACTATGGGCATACCGTACCACTCCACACTCAACGACCGGGGAAACACCCTTCCGTCTAACATACGAGACCGGGGCTGTAATACCTGTCGAAGTTCACGTGCCCTCTAGGCGGACAGAGTCGCCCCTAGACGAGGAGATGAACGACGAATCTTTAAGAGAAGAGCTCGACCTCGTCGAGGAAATCAGAATCGGGGCAGCCCTCCGCGAAGCTTCGCTAAAACAAAAAATTACCATCAGGCACAACGCCAAGGTGATACGGCGAGAGTTCGACGTGGGGAGCCTTGTCCTAAGAAGAAACCACAAAGACTCTCGCGAAGGCAAACTAGCAGCTAACTGGGAAGGACCCTATCGCGTCCGGGCAAAAACGGAAAATGGGGCCTACTACCTTGAACGTCTCAACGGGGAAGAACTTGCTCGACCATGGAACTCTGAAAAGTTAAACAATATTACAGCTAAATTCTCGGTTCGACCCGTCGCAACGACGAACGTCAGCTACCGACCACTATGCGCGTCTAGGTACAAGCGTCGCATACGATTAAAGCATAACCCCGCTCAGTAATAAGCCATGTAACTGCTCGATAGCGGTCCTCGATCGAGCATCGCCGTCGTCAAAGTACCATGATTGGTAGAACCCCAACTCGCGATGGGACGTTCACGCCGCGAACTCAGGCCTCAAACGCAACCTGATCTCCGCTCCTCGGCCAGGATATTCCCCAGCCGTTCGACCAGTTCCCCACACTGCTGAACACATCTATTACGAGCAATCCCCCCAAAATATTCGCACGAGTCAAATACCCCCTATCACGGGCGGACATACATTCACAGCGAGCATGCATACAACACTTAGCGAAAATAAACGCAAGTAAAATCATGCAGATGACAAAGCCAAAAATATAATAAGTTAACATAATGGGTGACCACAAGGGCCACAATTGTACTTAGTTACATCAAATGGGGGCGATACCCCCCGAAAAGAAAATAAATTACACACAACTCCACGGCACGCAGGCCGGACATATTACAACAACATAAAAAATAACAAATTCCTCATTCATCAGCATGCTCGGCATGCTCTGGCTGGGGCCCCTGGTCCTCTGCGGGCTGATCCTCGGGGGTACTTTGAAGAAGACCGTCGGGCACGACAATACGACCATCCTCTACATGCGCCAGGTAGTGAGTGCCCTTGGCAGAAATTTCAAGCCTAGGGTTCACCACGCGCAGCTGAGCCACAGCGTTTCAAAAGGACTCCTCCGCAACGGCGATGCCATCATCTTCGGCCAGCAACATGCGAGCAATCAGCTCAGGTCTAGTCTATAATTTTTTCACATCATCCAGCTCGTCGACACCCGGGGCACTGACCGCCCTCAGCTCCCTGATCAGCTCCTCGGTAGCTTTTTTCTCCGCCGCCAGCGTAGAGTTCTCCTCATTCAGCCTGGCCGCCTCCTCTTCGGCCCTCTTCCCAGCCTCGCCGGCACTCTTGACCTCTTCTTTGAGGGATCCCACAGAAGCACGGGCAGCATTGAGTTTGGACTCAGTTGCAGAGTCCCCTTCAGCATAAACAACCGCCATCTCCAGCATCCTAACCAAAGCAGAAGCGTCTTGGGCCACCAGCGCCCTCTTACTCGGGTGATCCATACCTTCCAAGCGAAGAGATTCCGCCCGGGGAACGACCAGAGAGTTGCCTTCAAAAAACTTCCTATCGAGGATACAAGGAGGAAGCTCGAACTTCCCTTTCTCCGCTACCCGAGTAAGGTCCACGGCATCAGTGATCCTTTGCCGCTTGGGTCGCCCAGCCAAAGACAGGGGAGATCCCCAGGGAGCAGGAGTCGGAGAAGTGGAGGTCCCCGCAGCAGACTGCGTCAGAGAAGGAGCACGGGCACCAGCAAACCGAGATTTCGAAGGAGCCGTTCCAGCTTTGTTCCTCGCCAGAGCATTCCTCACAACCTAATCATGAGCCTGAGGCATCTCACCTGCACAAGCAAAACACGAACATGTTAGATACGAGGAAAAGAAATAACATGAACAAAGTCTAAATAACTATGA
This sequence comes from Lathyrus tuberosus, assembly GCA_022829125.1. Classification (NCBI taxonomy): domain Eukaryota; kingdom Viridiplantae; phylum Streptophyta; class Magnoliopsida; order Fabales; family Fabaceae; genus Lathyrus; species Lathyrus tuberosus. Next base: position 2,717,396 of record JALAZF010000529.1, on the reverse strand, counting down.
CTAGCAAGCAGTTTCTCGGCGTCCACAGGTGTCTTGCACTCCAGCAGTGCCTTAACATTGATGAATCGGCGCTCGACCCTCTGGTTCCCGTCCTCCTCGAAGATCGGACTGCCCTTGCTCGTCCAACACTCAGCAAGACGGAAGGAGTTGACCCACTTCACCAGCACTTCGTACGCAGCAGCGTCTTGCTCGTGCAGGTCGCTCGGTTGAAAAACATAATCGCTGGGCTCCTTGGCAAAATGGTCGGATGCCCAGTGGAAGGGGAACTTGTAGAGCCTCCGCCCGATATACTTCCCCTCCTCGTTGTGCAGCTCGTTTCCGTCCTCGCCAACCTCGATCTCCCAGACATATGTACTATCCTGGGCAACCTCGGACACGGGCTCAACGACGAAGTACCGTTCCTTGAATGTCCGGATTGACTCCGAAAACGGCTTGAACAGCTTGCGAGGCTGCTTCAAAGAAACCCAACCATACTTCTTCCCCGTCAGGTGCCTTTGGAGATGGAAAACAGCGAAGAACAGAGGGAGAGTATCCCCCAAGGAAAGATGCTCGCATACCAACTCGAAAGCCCGGATGAAGGCCAATGAATTAGGATGTAGTTGTGTAGGGGCTAACTTCAAATGCTCGAACACTGAACGCTGAAAATCAGTAAAAGGCAGCCTCAGGCCCAGCTCTTTAAAGGCGTACTCATACATTGTGAAGCGGTCCCCGAAGTTCGTGCAGACCCGCTCATCCAAAGTAGGGAAGTGCACCCTCCACTCTCCTTCCGGTTCTACCTCCGTGAAAATGTCCGCCAAGGACTTTGCGAACGTGGACACATGCTCGGAAGGTTCGGCCACCTCCCACTCCTCCGCGGAGAACCCGTCGACGTCCTCCTCCATTTCGTCCAACTCTTCCTCCTCCTCGACATTGCTGGAGGAACTCGAGGTCGCCGAGCTCGAAGCCGTCGAGCTGCTATTCTCTTCGGAGCCCGTTTCCTCCTTGGACATATCTATAATAAGTTCTCCGTCTGGCCCCGTCGCCATTACAATCACCTGAAAAAGCAGAGAAGAAAGTGAATTCGACAGTAAATCAAATCCACCCTTCCACTTCTAAGTCAAGTGAAAGGGCGCGCAAAGGGCTAAGGACAACGTCCCCGGCCTAAGCCCTAACATCAAAAGAAAAACTGAAACCTCCCCGCGAGGAGGCGCTCGACACTATCATCCCAGAGTGAGGAGCTTCCCCGCGCTCGCACCCAGTTTCCGTTTGAAGCTTCACCGGAATCTGGAAATGTTCTACCGGAAAACTCATCGCTCTATCAGAAGATGAACAAACGCGGTGGTCACGCATGCAAAACTGTCGCAACCTCGCCGTGAACCACCCTCCTCGCTGAACGTACTAACAAGTCCAGCGACATGTTGGAAGCGGAAAAATGGCACTACCACCGTCCACCACCAACAATCGCCGGAGATTCACCCATTTCGTCCTCCAAAACTAGCCCTAACCGCATGCAATCTACCATTACCAACGAAAAGGAGTAAAACAAGTTCCAGATCAGAAAACTTACTTGATTTAAGTAGAAAAAAAGGCTGCTCGAAGCTTGACGCGGTGGTTGGAAAGGCAGAAAACGGTGACGGACAAGAACTTGAAAGAGGCGAAGAGAAATCAGAAAGAAAAAGTGTCAAATGGAACAATTTCCCCCTTTTATACAAAGGGGCACGTGCGAACACGCACCCGTAGGCCATCATGACTATCCACTAGCCATCATTGCCTATTAATTGCTACACGGAGCTCTAGGCACACGTGGCGTCTCAACGTTTCCAATTCTGTCTGACCATTATTCTCCCCGAACACCGGGCAATAATGTCACGACCACGAATCTCACGAACATCCGGGGTCACGAGCACTTTGAGAAAATCCTCCTCGTCTTCAAACGGCGACTCCATACTGGCTCCCCGGAGTAACGAGCAGTCCTTAAGTCATCACTCCCTTGTTCGGGAGCAACGACTTGGGGGGCTCCTGTTCTGGACTGGACCAATGGCTAGAATTGGCCCAATCCGCCTCTGCTCCAGAGTGGCCCAAATTGCCTAAGTCCAATCCACAGAGGGGAAAAAGTTACCTTTATGCCCCTCCAACCGGGCAAGGAATTCAACGCTCCTCCCCGAAATTACTTCCCGTCACGCACAACTTCAATGCTCCCCGGACAGCTATGAGCAGGTGCCCGGAATTATGCCTATGCCCGACATAACACCTAGTTTTGGGCACCCTGCCCGACATAACGGCTAGTTTGGGTAGTTACCTATTCTTTGGGGAAAACGGTTATTGCGCCCCGAAAATAGGACCGTTGGCCACGCGCTGGGGGCTCTATATAAACCTTCTCGCTTGAGAGGGTCAGTATCCAATATTCACCCTAAGAATTCATACTTTGTACTTTCTCCTTTTCTCTGACCCTTTCTCACTTGAGCGTCGGAGTACCTTGCAGGTACACCCCCCTCCTCTCTATACGACCAGCATCCCTGACGCACTTGGCGGCCTGATTCTACAGGATCTAATCCAGCCTTCACGATCAAAAATTATTGAACTTATTTATATATTCCCTTTTATACATTGTTGAATAAACAAATATTTTTATTTTATCTCAGTTTGCAAAGTCTGAGATCTTCCTTGTCGTATAACATCGAAGTCACCACTGTAATTCAAGTACCCCGCTGGTTCGTATCGTGAGTTTTTCATTTCTTCTTCACCGTCCATCCTCTGTCTACTCTATTTCTTATGGCTTCACAATCCATTTTTGTTTATTTTATTTTTCAAAAAATCTCTATTTTTTTTGTCGTGAAATGCATCTGAGGCTGCCACAACAGTGATGCGCGCCGGGCAACGGCCGCACTGCCGCGATCGCGCCGCTATTGGCTGCGATTAACCGCCTAGTTATGTAGGAGATCAGAACTAGATATTATTACACATTATGTTTTCCTCTCAAATGCTCCTTCCTTTGTGTTATTGAGTTTTTCAACAGAACTTTATTGAAGTTCAATTGTTCTAATTAGGGTTTCGGATTCTGGAAAAGGCTTTTGGGATGGCAGCAATTTATAGTCTTTACATCATCAATAAGTCTGGTGGATTGATCTACTATAAGGTTCCATTGCTTGCTACTCTGGATTTTAAATTATTTTTATTTTGTTTCCTGAAATATATATTGTGCTCAAATTTGCTATCTTTGTTTGATTAGTATGTTAGATTGTTAATTAGGTCACATTGTATCCAACTGGTTTCTCCCTATGAAGCACCGACACTGACACCGGACATAACATTGATAATAATTTGAGAAAATAAATTAGTTGAATACAATTGATGTGTCCAGTGTTGTTAAATATTGGCCATGGTGGTGCCATGGCAGATTGCGGATTTAAAGACAAATGTCATGGTCAATATGTGAAGGATCGGGATGGCAGTGCCATGGCGTTTTATGGCGGCATCATATGGCAGACTTTCTGCTTTTCCACCATGGTCCACCGTCCGCTATCGTTATGTGTTGGACACCGGACACGGTTTGGACCAAAAGTGTTGATGCAACATAGGTTTCTTTGTAATAGTATATATGAGTGGTTTTAAATTCCACGCCTCTTAAAGATTTCAGTATATTTAAGAAATTTGCTGAATCACTATTAATATGATATGATGATAGGACACCAAGGTCCAACACTTTTGATGACCCATTGCGCCCAATTCACACAAGCAAAATTTCTTGAAGATTGTAGAAGTAGAGGGAATAAGAGTTAGTTAGCACCCTCCCTGATTTTAGGTGAGTCAGTAATGGATTCAGAAATATTGTTAGAGTTAGTTAGGAGAGTGTTCTCTCGGGCTAGGAGATTTCCTCTGGAGTACGAGCCTTTACTCTGGATTATCACTTGTTATCACTCGCATTCTGTTAATTTGCACCATTGTAAGAGCTTTGAGCTCATTCATATACTGTCAATAACACATTTTGCTTACTTAAATTTTTGGGTTCAATCATATGACTTCACTGAGAAAAGCTTTCGTCGTTGTTGCACTGTTGAGTTAGAACAAATTTTCTAGTTGAAACTATGATTTATAATTTTATTAAACTTTTTTAAATTTAGGATTATGGGTCAGCTGGACGAATGGACGCCAATGATACCCTACGAGTGGCTAACTTATGGCATTCAATGCATGCCATCTCTCAGCAGTTATCATCCGTGTCAGGTTGTTCAGGAATTGAACTACTCCAAGCTGACACATTTGATCTTCATTGCTTCCAATCCCTAACAGGTATTATTTTAAATTGAATAACTCATTTTCAAATTCACATGGTGAATATAACATCAAGAATGAAGGCCATACATCATGTGCATATTGATGATTGAAATATCATATATCTGATACAAACATTTGAATTTTACCCACACCGGTATGTATGTAACTTCTCTATGCAGCTTAACTGTTGAACATGATAGTTTAAATATTTCTAGATGTTTGGCTGCTGTAAAAGTTGCAGTTCAATTTATACTGTTGTATTGTCATCTTAATTGGGAAATTAAAGCACTATATAATAATTTCCAATCCATACCATTGTTTAGATTTTAGATTTTGATTCAACATATAATAATTCATTCTTCTCTCCAACTGGGACACAGTTTTTTGCAGTATGTGAGCCTGGAACTCAACAAATAGAAAGTTTATTGAAATTTGTATACGAATTGTACACAGACTATGTTTTGAAGAACCCCTTCTATGAGATAGAGATGCTTATTCGTTGTGAGATGTTTGATATCATCATAACTCTGTCAGTACCAAAGCATCGTGTTGCACTTCTGGGTCAATAATTTGCTGGCCAAGGCCAATTTTCTTTATGATTGTCTTGTAAGAGTTGCTACTCTGGTTTATTGTATCTGGTCTATGTATTTACTAACAGATAAACTTTTTAAGATTCAAATATATGAGATGAGATTCATCATTTCCTACCATGTTTTCCCCATACAAGTGAAGTATTTGTCTATATGTAGATCACTGCCTACTTGGCCATATTTTCTTAACCTATATGCAATTTGTTATAGATATGATGCTATTGGGACATATTAAGCGAATACAACTAGTCTGGTTGTGCAATTACATGTTTGTAAGGTAGTTAAATTGTTGTTCATTATAGTGAATGTTATTTTTTTGAAAACTCGGTCTCCAACTCTAGGACCGACTAATTCGAGAAGATCAATCCCACCGTCCACTTACAGGGGTCCCATTTAAACCTAACGGGATTCAAATCTGAGACCTTAAGAGGAGCATGCTCCCAGGTCTCAAGCTTTCACCAACAGGGTTAGTAAATGAACCCAAAGTTTATTAGGATTGTGAATTGAGTTCCAAACATCCTCACCAACAAGAGAAATATTAGTGGCTCTAACATAATGAATACCAAAAATTATTAGTCTCAAACTTCTGTCAGTCTGATGACAAACACTTGTTTACAGCCATGCATTCTGCATAGAATAAACTGGCATAGAAGTGATGATAGACTTGGTAAGGGTCACTTCGCCAGCTCTATTAAGAAGCTCACTTTTCCATTCGGCACAGCGATCATTGACTTTATCCAGAATGTAGGAAATTTCTTGCTTCTAACGAGGCCAGACAACAAATGGGACCTCTTTGTTCTCTCCTATTTGATGTTTTATACCGAAAATAAATCACTGAAATTAAAATAATAGACAATTGAAAAACTAACAAAATGAGTGCAATTTGATATACGAATGCTATTCTAAGGGGGCTCAAGTTGGTCTGTAGGCTTAGAGTTAACTTACCCAAGAAGTTCTAACTGGATATCACCGCGGATCTTGATGTTGTGCTACAATTTCTGCTAATTCTGGTTGTCACTAAGTAGTGTAGTGTTTGTATGATCGATTATGTTGCTTGGCATACTTCTATTGTGTTTTCTGATTCCATCATTGAGGTTTAAAGGTGTTTTAGAATTATTTTCTTATAATGTTTAAAATTGTTTTGATTGATGGAGGAAATTGTGCAGTTCTTACTCCCGATTTCTCCAAAATTGTGTTGTTGTTATTGTTGCTCATTGTAGCTTGTAATTGTTTGTTTTTATACTGGAACTGCATATTACTCATGCTGTCTTTGAACTTGGTTTGTACTTTCTTAATGGAAATCTATGTTAATTGCGAAAGCCACTAAAGCAGGACCTTCTTCTTGTGTCAATTATGGCTAGTTATGAGTGAGGCAACAAGTTTTGGATTTTTATTCTGAGTCCCATCTCTATTTGTTGCCACATCCTTTCGAAATATATAGTTACTTGTATATCTTACTAAGAAAGCATTGTGTGGGAATTGCAAGTTTGTTGATTTGTTCTCTTGATTCGTTGGCTATTGCAATTGAGCAATTGAGTGCATGAAGATTTATTTACAAGTTCTTACTGTTATTGGTACACCAACTAACTACACTAGTTGGTTTCTTGTTGGATTTGCCTCAGGATTTGTTGCTTACAGTTACCGTTACTATTGTGGTTGTAGATCATATTGTGGTTGGTACTTACATGTCTTGTATTTTATTGTTTTGAAATTTGATTTTTTATCCTAAAATAAAAAATAACTAATAAAAAGAGCACACTAATCTATTTCATTTGTTTATCCTGACCATGTGAATCTTAATGTTCTATATCATATAGTGTTAACTTGTTCTATTATTTTTTTCATTTATTATTTTTTTTCTCTTGTAACATATTTATTATTTTTATTTTAGAGTATTATTAACTTATAAATTTAAATTGAAAAGTTTAATACTTAAGAGAAAACAAGAGAAAATAACTGAGGCTTTAAATCAATTTCAAAAAATATTAAATAAATTAACTTTATTATATTATTTCTAAAAATAGATAAATGAATTCAATTATAGAATATAATTTTCATATAAAAATTAAAAAAAAGAAAGGAAACTTTAAATAAAAATATAATACTTTTAATTAAATATTTTATAAATATCTCTTTTACAATCTGTCTCGGACCTCAACATTTGTTGGGCCGGCAGTGACCAAATAACATGGAGAAGCAAAAATGTATTAAGCCTTTATTTTATTATAAAAGAAATTATTGAACTTATTTACATATTCCCTTTTATACATTGTTGAATAAACTAATATTTTTATTTCATCTCAGTTTGCAAAGTCTGAGATCTTCCTTGTCGTATAACATCGAAGTCACCACTGTAATTCAAGTACCCCGCTGGTTCGTATCGTGAGTTTTTCATTTCTTCTTCACCGTTCATCCTCTGTCTACTCTATTTCTTATGGCTTCACAATCCATTTTTGTTTATTTTATTTTTCAAAAAATCTCCATTTTTTTGTCGTGAAATGCATCCGAGGCTGCCACAACAGTGATGCGCGCCGGCCAGCGGCCGCACTGCCGCGATCGCGCCGCTATTGGCTGCGATTAACCGCCTAGTTGTGTAGGAGATCAGAACTAGATATTATTACACATTATGTTTTCCTCCCAAATGCTTCTTCCTTTGTGTTATTGAGTTTTTCAACAGAACTTTATTGAAGTTCAATTGTTCAAATTAGGGTTTCGGATTCTGGAAAAGGCTTTTGGGATGGCAGCAATTTATAGTCTTTACATCATCAATAAGTCTGGTGGATTGATCTACTATAAGGTTCCATTGCTTGCTACTCTGAATTTTAAATTATTTTTATTTTGTTTCCTGAAATATATATTGTGCTCAAATTTGCTATCTTTGTTTGATTAGTATGTTTGATTGTTAATTAGGTCACGTTGTATCCAACTGGTTTCTCCATATGAAGCACTGAAACTGACACCAGACATAACATTGATAATAATTTGAGAAAATGAATTAGTTGAATACAATTGATGTGTCCAGTGTTGTTAAATATTGGCCATGGTGGTGCCATGGCAGATTGCGGATTTAATGACAAATGCCATGGTCAATATGTGAAGGATCGGGATGGCAGTGCCATGGCGTTTTATGGTGGCATCATATGGCATATTTTCTGCTTTTCCACCATGGTCCACCGTCCGCTATCGTTATATGTTGGACACCGGACACGGTTTGGGCCAAAAGTGTTGATGCAACATAGGTTTCTTTGTAATAGTATATATGATTGGTTTTAAGTTCCACGCCTCTTAAAGATTTCAGTATATTTATGAAATTTGCTGAATCACTATTAATATGATATGATGATAGGACACCAAGGTCCAACACTTTTGATGACCCATTGCGCCCAATTCACACAAGCAAAATTTCTAGAAGATTGTAGAAGTAGAGGGAATAAGAGTTAGTTAGCACCCTCCCTGATTTTAGGTGAGTCAGTAATGGATTCAGAAATATTGTTAGAGTTAGTTAGGAGAGTGTTCTCTCGGGCTAGGAGATTTCCTCTGGAGTACGAGCCTTTACTCTGGATTATCACTTGTTATCACTCGCATTCTGTTAATTTGCACCATTGTAAGAGCTTTGAGCTCATTCATATACTGTCAATAACACATTTTGCTTACTTAAATTTTTGGGTTCAATCATATGACTTCACTGAGAAAAGCTTTCGCCGTTGTTGCACTGTTGAGTTAGAACAAATTTTTTAGTTGAAACTATGATTTATAATTTTATTAAACTTTTTTAAATTTAGGATTATGGGTCAGCTGGACGAATGGACACCAATGATACCCTACGAGTGGCTAACTTATGGCATTCAATGCATGCCATCTCTCAGCAGTTATCACCCGTGTCAGGTTGTTCAGGAATTGAACTACTCCAAGCTGACACATTTGATCTTCATTGCTTCCAATCCCTAACAGGTATTATTTTAAATTGAATAACTCATTTTCAAATTCACATGGTGAATATAACATCAAGAATGAAGGCCAGACATCATGTGCATATTGATGATTGAAATATCATATATCTGATACAAACATTTGAATTTTACCCACACTGGTATGTATGTAACTTCTCTATGCAGCTTAACTGTTGAACATGATAGTTTAGATATTTCTAGGTGTTTGGCTGCTGTATAAGTTGCAGTTCAATTTATACTGTTGTATTGTCATCTTAATTGGGAAATTAAAGCACTATATAATAATTTCCCATCCATACCATTGTTTAGATTTTAGATTTTGATTCAACATATAATAATTCATTCTTCTCTCCAACAGGGACAAAGTTTTTTGCAGTATGTGAGCCTGGCACTCAAAAAATAGAAAGTTTATTGAAATTTGTATACGAATTGTGCACAGACTATGTTTTGAAGAACCCCTTCTATGAGATAGAGATGCCAATTCGTTGTGATCTGTTTGATATCATCGTAACTCAGTCAGTACAAAAGGATCGTGTTGCGCTTCTGGGTCAATAATTTGCTGGCCAAGGCCAATTTCTCTATGACTGTCTTGTAAGAGTTGCTACTCTGGTTTATTGTATCTGGTCTATGTATTTACTAACAGATAAACTTTTTAAGATTCAAATATATGAGATGAGATTCATCATTTCCTACCATGTTTTTCCCATACAAATGAAGTATTTGTCTATATGTAGATCACTGCCTACTTGGCCATATTTTCTTAACCTATATGCAATTTGTTATAGATATGATGCTATTGGGACATATTAAGCGAATGCAATTAGTCTGGTTGTGCAATTACATGTTTGTAAGGTGGTTAAATTGTTGTTCATTATAGTGAATGTATTTTTTTGAAAACTCGGTCTCCAACTCTAGGACCGACTAATTCGATAAGATCAATCCCACCGTCCACTTACAGGGGTCCCATTTAAACCTAACGAGATTCAAATCTGAGACCATAAGAGGAGCATGCTCCCAGGTCTCAATCTTTCACCAACAGGGTTAATAAATGAACCCAAAGTTTATTAGGATTGTGAATTGAGTTCCAAACATCCTCACCAACAAGAGAAATATTAGTGGCTCTAGCATAATGAATACCGAAAAATATCAGTCTCACACTTCTGTCAGTCTGATGACAAACACTTGTTTACAGCCATGCATTCTGCATAGAATAAACTGGCATAGAAGTGATGATAGACTTGGTAAGGGTCACTTCGCCAGCTCTATTAAGAAGCTCACTTTTCCAATCCGCACAGCGATCATTGACTTTATCCAGAATGTAGGAAATTTCTTGCTTCTAACGAGGCCAGACAACAAATGGGACCTCCTTGTTCTCTCCTATTTGAGGTTTTATACCGAAAATAAATCACTGAAATTAAAATAATAGATAATTGAAAAACTAACAAAATGAGTGCAATTTGATATATGAATGCTATTCTAAGGGGGCTCAAGTTGGTCTGTAGGCATAGAGTTAACTTATCCAAGAAGTTCTAACTGGATATCACCGCGGATCTTGATGTTGTGCTGCAATTTCTGCTAATTCTGGTTGTCACTAAGTAGTGTAGTGTTTGGATCATCGATTATGTTGCTTGGCATACTTCTATTGTGTTTTCTGATTCCATCATTGAGGTTTAAAGGTGTTTTGGAATTATTTTCTTATAATTTTTAAAATTGTTTTGATTGATGGAGGAAATTGTGCAGTTCTTACTCCCGATTTCTCCAAAATTGTGTTGTTGTTATTGTTGCTCATTGTAGCTTGTAATTGTTTGTTTTTATACTGGAACTGCATATTACTCATGCTGTCTTTGAACTTGGTTTGTACTTTCTTAATGGAAATCTATGTTAATTGCGAAAGCCACTAAAGCAGGACCTTCTTCTTGTGTCAATTATGGCTAGTTATGAGTGAGGCAACAAGTTTTGGATTTCTATTCTGTGTCCCATCTCTATTTGTTGCCACATCCTTTCGAAATATATAGTTACTTGTATATCTTACTAAGAAAGCATTGTGTGGGAATTGCAAGTTTGTGGATTTGTTCTCTTGATTTGTTGGCTATTGCAATTGAGCAATTGAGTGCATGAAGATTGATTTACAAGTTCTTACTGTTATTGGTACACCAACTAACTACACTAGTTGGTTTCTTGTTGGATTTGCCTCAGGATTTGTTGCTTACAGTTACCGTTACTATTGTGGTTGTAGATCATATTGTGGTTGGTACTTACATGTCTTGTATTTTATTGTTTTGAAATTTGATTTTTTATCCTAAAATAAAAAATAACTATTAAAAAGAGCACACCAATCTATTTCATTTGTTTATCCTGACAATGTGAATCTTAATGTTCTATATCATATAGTGTTAACTTGTTTTATTATTTTTTTCATTTATTATTTTTTTCTCTTGTAACATTTTTATTATTTTTATTTTAGAGTATTATTAACTTATAAATTTAAATTGAAAAGTTTAATACTTAAGAGAAAACAAGAGAAAATATTTGAGGCTTTAAATCAATTTCAAAAAATATTAAATAAATTATTTTTATTATATTATTTTTAAAAATAGATAAATGAATTCAATTATAGAATATGATTTTCATATAAAAATTAAAAAAAAAAGAAAACTTTAAATAAAAATATAATACTTTTAATTAAATATTTTATAAAGATTTCTTTTACAATCTGTCTCAGACCTCAACATATGTTGGGCCGACAGTGACCAAATAACATGGAAAAACAAAAATGTATTAAGCCTTATAAAAGAAATTATTGAACTTATTTTCATATTCCCTTTTATACATTGTTGAATAAACCAATATTTTTATTTCATCTCAGTTTGCAAAGTCTGAGATCTTCCTTGTCGTATAACATCGAAGTCACCACTGTGATTCAAGTACCCCGCTGGTTCGTATCGTGAGTTTTTCATTTCTTCTTCACCGTCCATCCTCTGTCTACTCTATTTCTTATGGCTTCACAATCCATTTTTGTTTATTTTATTTTTCAAAAAATCTCCATTTTTGTTGTCGTGAAATGCATCTGAGGCAGCCGCGACAGTGATGCGCGCCGGCCAGCGGCCGCTATTGGCCGCGATTAACCGCCTAGTTATGTAGGAGATCAGAACTCGATATTATTACACATTATGTTTTCCTCTCAAATGTTCCTTGCTTTGTGTTATCGAGTTTTTCAGCAGATTTTTAATGAAGTTCAATTGTTCAAATTAGGATTTCGGATTCTGGAAAAGGCTTTTGGGATGGCAGCGATTTATAGTCTTTACATCATCAATAAGTCTGGTGGATTGATCTACTATAAGGTTCCGTTGCTTGCTACTCTGAATATGAAATTATTTTTATTTTGTTTCCTGAAATATATATTGTGCTCAAATTTGGTATCTTTGTTTGATTAGTATGTTAGATTGTTAATCAGGTCACATTATATCCAACTGGTTTCTCCCTATGAATCACCGACATTGACACCGACATAACATTGATAATAATTTGAGAAAATGAATTACTTGAATACAATTGATGTGTCCAGTGTTGTTAAATATTGGCCATGGTGATGCCATGGCAGGTTGCGGATTTAATGACAAATGCCATGGTCAATATGTGAAGGATCAGGATGGCGGCGCCGTGGTGTTTTTATGGCATTACAAAATGGCAGATTTTCTGCTTTCCCCCATGGTCCGCCATCTGCTATCGATAACACTACATGTGTTGGATACCGGACACGGTTTCGGCCAAAAGTGCCGGTGCAACATAGGTTTCTTAGTAATAGTATATATGAGTGGTGTTAAGTTCTGTGCCTCTTAGAGATTTCAGTATATTTAAGAAATTTGCTGAATCAGCATATAAATATGATATAATGATAGGACACCAAGGTCCAACACTTTTGATGACCCAATAGTTAGACCCAATTCACACAAGCACAATTTCTCGAAGATTGTAGAAGTAGAGGGAATAAGAGTTAGTTAGTACCCTCCCTGATTTTAAGATAGTTAGTTAGGAGAGTGTTCTCTCGGGCTAGAATACGAGTCTCTGACTCTGGGTTATCACTTGCATTCTGTTAGTTTCAACGATTGTAAAAGCTTTGAGCTGGGTTAACACATTTTGCTTTCTACAATTTTTGGGTTCAATCATATGACTTCCCTGGGGAAAGATGAAAATAATGATAATCTTCTTATATTGACAGACTTATAGAAATTTTTTATTTGTATTGTCAAAGTTGAAGAAAAACGTGAAAACTCTAATAAAGAGAATTAAAGGAGACCTTGATTAATAATAGCCTTTTGACAAATCAGAATGGTATCATGTAATCCATCGTTAACTAGAACCAATCCCATCTATGCAAAAAAGCTTTTGCTGTTGTTGCACTGTTGAATTAGAACATTCTTTTTTAATTGAAATTATGATTTATAATTTCTTAAACTTTTTATATTTAGGATTATGGGTCAGCTGGACGAATGGATACCAATGATACCTTACGAGTTGCTAGCTTATGGCATTCAATGCATGCCATCTCTCAGCAGTTATCACCCGTGTCTGGTTGTTCGGGAATTGAACTACTCCAAGCTGACACATTTGATCTTCATTGCTTCCAATCCCTAACAGGTATTATTTTAAATTGAATAACTCATTTTCAAATTCACATGGTGAATATAACATCAAGAATGAAGGTCAAACATCATCATGTGCATATTGATGATTGAAATATTATATACCTGATAAGAACATTTGAATTTTACCCACACCGGTATGTATGTAGCTCTGTGAATAACCCTTCCTCTAACTTCTCTATGCAACTTAATTATTGGGCTTAGGCCCAAACCTAGGGTCCAATCAGACGATGAACGCGATAGTTTAGATATTTCTAGGTGTTTGGCTGCTGTACAAGTTGCAGTTTAAATTTTACTGTTCTGTTGCCATCTTAATTGGCCCTTTGTTTAGATTTTAATATCAAAGGGAAATAAAGCACTATATAATAATTTCCCATCCATACCCTTGATTAGATTTTAGATTTTGATACAACATATAATAATTCATTCTTCTCTCCAACAGGGACAAAGTTTTTTGCAGTGTGTGAGCCTGGCACTCAACAAATAGAAAGTTTATTGAAATTTGTATACGAATTGTATACGGACTATGTTTTGAAGAACCCCTTCTATGAGATAGAGATGCCTATTCGATGTGAGCTGTTTGATATCATCCTAACTCAGTCAGTACAAAAGGATCGTGTTGCGCTGCTGGGTCAATAAATTGCTGGCCACGGCCGATTTTCTTTATGACTGTCTTACTGTTATTGGTACACCAGTTAACTACACTAGTTGGGTTCTTGTTGGATTTGCCTCAGGATTTGTTGCATACCGTTACTATTGTGGTTGTAGATCATATTGCAAAACAAGTGTTTTGGGGATGTGCTTCACTTTGTTTTGTTTTTCAGCATTTTATGGCTTGATTTTAGCTTCCTTTTATGATAGTTTAGCATGATGCTTCTATCATGAATGGTTAAGCTTTGATGTTTTGCTTCTGTCTTGAGTAGTTGTTTACTCTTGATGGTTAAGATTTGTGCCTTAATTGGCTTTGTTTATGTTGCTTTCTTGAAGTGGTTAAGCCATCAGTTATGGCTTGTGCTTGATGGTTAAGCTCTTGCCTTTATGGCTTTGAGTTTAGTCAATGTTTTTTCGACATCTTTCATTGTATCCTTCTTTGATTTGATATGTCTTTTGTATTACTCATTTTTAGTCATTAGTTGGTAGTAAGCACCGTCTAAAATAAATAAAGATGTAATTACCTCATTAAAAGGTTAATTTCTCCCATTGTAATAGCAGTATCACAAAGAATTTCTTTAGCTTTCTCTCTTGTTTTTCATGGATGTCATGTTTCATAACAAATAGTTTTATTGGGGGGGGTGAGTGTGGATGACTTGCAAGACAATTGACTTGCCTTTCAAGTACTTGGGTCTCTTAGTTCGTGTAAATTGCAGAAGGCACATACTTGGAAGTCAATGCTAGTTGTTCTCTAATAAAAGCTTGATAAATGGCATAATAGGTATGTTAGTCTTGAGTGGAGAATATTCTTAATTTAATTATGTTCAGAGACCAACTTGTTTAGGTGGCAAAGTGACCTCTTTGTTTGACAAATTCCTCTATTTCTTGTCTTCTGTCAACCTATCATGAGCAGAGGATGTCTATGTTAGGATTGTAAGTTTGAAGATGCTTTCCAGAACTCATGTATTATATTTCTAAGACAACAAATTGTATGACCCCATGCCTTGGCTGTCAAGTTACATGAGTACTAATCAAGTGGAATATTATCCAATAACTAATTTCCACATTATCTAATTGACAAAAAGATAAGTTAACAAGCAATGATTATTCTTTTCACACGCATGGGAATACCATAGGGCCACCATACACTATTTATCTATGCAACAGAAGCATTAGATTATCATTCCAGCACTCTAATTATATCAAAGAATCTCATAACTAATAAACTTGCTGTTGGAATCTTATTTACGTGTCAAATTTGTGAAAATAACAGATATTATGATCCTTTACATGTTGAAAAAGTTGAGCATATATGATGCAAATGCTGTTGCTCCTGCTTTTGATTGCACAGATAGATAGATACTCTTTCACGTGTTAAGATAATACTACTATAAGTTTATATACTCCCTCCGTCTCATAAAAAGTGTCTTATTTGCATTTTTTTTATATTTCAAAATAAATGTCTCTTTAAAATACCAATACAACATTTATTATTTTTTTCCACTACTATACCCCTATTTATTAACTTTCACGCTTTTCAACTACTTCACTAATTATAAAGTAAGGGTGTTTTAGTACAAACATAAAATTTTTTCTTTAAAGTTAACACTTCCAATCATTTTCTTAAGAACCGCGCATATTCCATTTCAGACATTTTTTATGAGACAGAGAGAGTACTATTTCCTTAATAATGACCTTATCCTACACTAGTCTCAAATGTCATAATGAGTACAATTTTAAATTAATAATTTGGATTCCAAACATTGACACAATCTCGCATGCGCTTATCAGGATTGTCGAGTTAAAACATCTAGACGGATAGACACATGTTTCAACTTTGAACATTGACACAATCTCGTATGTGCTAATTGGGATTGTCGAATTAAACGTCTAGACAGATAGACACACGTTTCACCTTTAAATTTCCAACTCGTTTACTAAAATGTACATGTGAGCCGTCTAATTTTGATTCACGAGATCTTGTTGTCACAAATTAGCATTGTCTAATCACAGTTTTCCGACTCATGTTCTAAGTTTGTTTTTTGAACACATTCATGGATATGAAAATGTAGTTGGTCTGATTTTGATTTGCCGGTCTAATCAACATAACTAACTCTAATGCGTCCAAATTCTGCCAAATGATTTCTAAGCTCTTTAACAATTTTTTAGAAGAGAGAAAGATAATATAAACGCCTAACATAGTGACTAAAAAAATATTGGTCTAAAAATTTAATGAAGAAAGATGGTTAGTTGGGGTATGCATGTGCAGAGTTCTGGACTAAGATTTTCGGTTAGGAATCCCAACAAGAACCAGTGCATGTGCACTTTGATTTGACACTTGTTTTATGCCTTTAACGAAAAAGCCCCACCATGTTATAGTCACTAAATGATGCTTATAAATAGAGAACTCTTACTTGCATTCAACATCACATCAAAACAAACAAAATTATACATTGCCCTGTAACAAAGAAAAACATTCAATGTCATCTACTTTGCTGGTTATTATGTTTTTTCTGTTCGTTGAAAGGCATTTTCATGGGGTCACTGCCACCTACGGTAGTTGGCAGAATGGTCATGCCACTTTCTACGGCGGCGGTGATGCCGCTGCTACAATGGGTGAGTTATAAATTTTTTCAAATATTGGTACTGGCTTAAATGATGTGTTTATTATCTATGAAACACGAATAGTGAAAACATGACACCGACGGTGACACGTCGACACTTATAATATTTAAAAAATGAATAAATTAAATATAATTATAAATGTCACAGACACGGATACTGACTCATACATATCTTTTTCACATATGTGAGTTTATTATAGTTATGTTTGATGCATGTGTACGTAGGAGGTGCGTGCGGTTATGGAAATTTGTACAATCAAGGATATGGAACTAACACAGCAGCACTAAGCACAGCTTTGTTCAACAATGGTTTGAGCTGTGGGGGATGTTATGAAATGAAGTGTGTTGGTGAGTCAAGATGGTGCAAGGCTAGCACCATTGTTGTTACTGCCACAAATTTTTGTCCACCAAATAGTAATGGTGGTTGGTGTAATCCTCCTCTGCAACACTTTGATATGGCAGAACCAGCATTTCTTCAAATTGCTCAATATAAAGCTGGAATTGTTCCTATAGCTTTTAGAAGGTATGTGAAAGCCATCAATTTCATAAGATTTTGCTTCTATATGAATATTTAATCCCTCGTATCCTAAATTCTTTTGAGAGAGATCTTTGTTGTACATTAAAGTGTATTTGATTGGTGTAATTTAATTTTTTTTAATTATAATTTTAAGTAATTTAATCGATTTAATTGAAATATATTTATTTTTGGGTTAATTATATGATATCCCCCGCCAATAGGGCGACATTTGATTTATCCCCCTTTAAAAAAATAATTTTGGATTACCCCTCTGAATTTTTAAGGTACCCCCTAAGCGTGTACAACCAGGGGGGTAAATAAAAAAATTTTTTACAGAAGTAATTTTTCTACCTGTGGGGAGCGGTTGGTGGGGGAAAGACTTAGAATTTTAAAATTTCAGGAGGTACTTTAAAATTATTTTTTTAAAGGGAGGTAAATCAAATGTCGCCCTATTGGCAGGGGATTATCGTATAAATAACCCTTTATTTTTAAATTCTATTATTTGGATAGAATATTATGATCATTTATTGTTGATTTTTTGGAATCATTTTTATAAAATTTAAAAATTTTAAGTTAAATTTAAAGTTTTGAAAAATAAGAATCAATTTACAATGTATAAAAATTTAAAAGAATCCCTATAGAAAAACTTACAAATTATTATGGATCAATTTGAATTTTTTAGGAAAATTTTAAGACTCAATTTGCAAAATTTAAAAATTATGAGGTTCAACTTGCAAAATTTGAAAAAAAAATAATATTCAATTTGACGTTTAAATTCTATGAAATATAGAAGAAATTTTAAATTTTTTTATTTTACATGTCATTTCAAAATTATTAAATTTAACATGCACAAAATACTTTATAAATTTTTATTTATTCTATTTTTTATTCGAATAATAAAGTTTTAAAATTATTTTAAATTTCTTTAAAACATTATATTTTTTATTTTTTATTAAAATATCTCATTCAAATATACTCGTATAATACTCATAATTCAATGAATTATTATTAGCAAATTGCTTGGATCTTGAGAGTGTGTTTCTCTCAATGTCTCAAGTTCGAATCCTGCTGGGTACAAATTGCTTATTAAAAAAAAACAATTTGACGTAAAAGATAGTGTTTTAAAAACCGGACCGAACCGACTGGTCGGATCGGTCGAATCGGAAATCGTAGAGGTTATCAGTCTGGTCTGATTGTTGGATCAGATATGCTATTGAACCGGTGGACACCGGCCAAAACCACTAAAAAACGGTTTATTTGGATTTGGATTTTATACTATTTTGTCGTGTGTGACGACTACATCAAGAGTTTAAATTTAAAAAATGAACTTGAGAAATTATGATATTTTAAAATTTTGTAGGTATCATGATATTTTTTAGAGACTGAGTCATCCGGTTTGACCGATTTATTAAATATATAGTTATTTTATAGAGACCGATTTATTTAGCTGAATTATTCAATTTAATTCGGTTTTGTCATGCGGTTCGACCAGTAACCAGTGATTCGACCAATGAACCAGCGATTCAGTATTTTCACCGGTTTGATGATCGGTCTGATTTTTAAAACATTGGTAAAAGATATCTAATTTATAAAAAATGAAATTAATTGAGTTATATTTGTTAATTATGAATCATCATTACTACTCTCGTCATTTTTACTCTCATTTCTTACAAACTTACTAAGGTTTTATTTATTTTTCCTTATTATTTGTTGATGATGGAAGAGTGTCATGTATAAAAAAGGGAGGAATAAGGTTCACAATCAATGGCCACTCTTACTTCAACTTGGTTTTGATCACCAACGTCGCAGGTGCAGGAAATGCCCATGCAGTGTCAATCAAAGGGTCCAAAACTAAGTGGCAACCAATGTCAAGAAATTGGGGCCAAAATTGGCAAAGCAATTCCTATCTCAATGGACAAAGCCTCTCTTTTAAAGTTACCACTGGTGACGGTAGAACTGTGACAGGCTACAACGTGGCACCAGCTAATTGGCAATTTGGTCAGACCTTCCAAGGGGGTCAGTTTTAGATTTTGCAAAATGTGGGGTAGGTTAGTGTTGAAGTTTGTAAGTACTCTTAATTAGAGTTAAGTATATGCTATAATGTTACACCCTCCGTTTCATATTATAAATATTATAAATAAAAGTTACTTTTTAGATACATTAAATAATTAATGTATCTGACTTATATATAGACTAGATACATTAATTATTTAATGTATCTAAAAAGTAATTTTTGCTTATAATATGAAACGGAGTAGTATGTGGTACTCCCTTGTTTCATAATAAATGTTTTATTTGAATTTTGCGCGGTTCTTAAGAAAATGATTAGATGTATTGATTTTAATAAGAAAATTAAATCTTTTACTAAAGTACCTTTATTTATTATAGTTAGTGGAGTAATTGAAAAGCGTGAAAGTTAATAAATATGGGTATAATAGTGAAAAAAATAATAAATATTGTATTGGTATTCTAAAGAGACATTTATTTTGAGACATATAAAAAGTGCAAATGAGACATGATCGTGAAGGCTGGATTAGATCCTGTAGAATCAGGCCGCCAAGTGCGTCAGGGATGCTGGTCGTATGGAGAGGAGAGGGGTGTACCTGCAAGGCACTCCGACGCTCAAGTAAGTAAAGGTCAGAGAAAAGGGGCAAGTACAAAGTGTGAATTCTTAGGGTGAATATTGGTAGAGCCCCCAGCGCGTGGCCAACGGTCCTATTTTCGAGGCAAAATAACCGTTTTCCCCAAAGAATAGGTAACTGCCCAAACTAACCGTTAGGCCGGGCAGGGTGCTCGAAACTAGCCGTTATGTCGGGCATAAACGCAGTTTCGGGCACCTGTCCTTTGCTGTCCGGGCAGCGAGGAAGCCGTGCGTAACGGGCAGCAACGTCGGGGAGGAACGTTGCGTTCCTTGCCCGGTTGAAGGGGCAGAAAGGTCGCTTTTTCCCCTCTGTGGATTGGACTTAGGCAATTTGGGCCGCTCTGGAGCAGAGGCGGATTGGGCCAATTCTAGCCATTGGTCCAGTCCAGAACAGGAGCCCCCCAAGTCGTTGTTCCCGAGCATGGGAGTGATGACTTAAGGACTGCTCGTTGCTCTGGGGAGCCAGCATAAAGTCGTCGTTTGGAGACGAAGAGGATTGTCTTGGAGTGCTCGTGGCTCTCGTTGTCCGTGATATTCGTGGTCGTAACCTTATTGCCCCGTATTCGGGGAGATTAAGCGTCAGACAGAATTGGAAACGTTGGGTTGCCACGTGTGCTTCGAGCCCCGTGTAGCAGTTAATAGGTAATGATGGCTAGTGGGTAGTCATTATGGCCTACGGGCGTGTGTGTGCACGTGCCCCTCAGTATAAAAGGGGGAAGATTGTTCCATTTTGCACTTTTTCTTTTTTATTTCTCTTCGCCTCTTCTGCATTCTTGCCCGTCACCATCTTCAGTGCTTCCGACCACCGTGCCAAGCTTCGAGCAATCTCTTTCTTCTACTCAAATTAAGTAAGTTTTCTGATTTGTAGCTTGTTTTACTTCCTTTTGTTGTTAGTGGTAGATTGTATGCGGTTAGGGTTAGCATTAGACGACAAAATAGGTGGATTTCTGGCGAGTGTTGGTGGTGGACGGTGGTTCTGCCATTTTGCTGCCTCTAGTACTTCGCCGGAGTAGGTAGTGCGTTCGGCGAGTATGATGGTCCACGTCGTGGTTGCGGTAGTTGTACGTGCGTGACCACTGTGTCTGATCATCTTCTGATAAAGCGATGAATTTTCTGGTAGAACGTTTCCAGATTCCGGTGAAGCTTTGCGGTTTCTGGTGGAGCTTCAAACGGAATCTGGGCACGAGTGCGGGGAGGTTCCTCGCAGGAAGATGGTATGTCTCGGGCATCTCCTCGCGGGGAGGTTTTTCATTTGATGTTAGGGCTTAGCCCGGGGACGTTATCCTTAGCCTTTTGCGCGCCCTTTCACTTGACTTGGCAGTGGAAGGGTGGATTTGATTTCCTGTCGAATTCATTGTCTTTCTCTGCTTTTTCAGGTGATCGTAATGGCGACGGGGCCAGATAAAGAAGTTATTCTAGACACGTCCGAGGAGGAAACTGGCTCCGAGGAGAATAGTAGCTCGACGGCCTCAAGCTCTGCGGCTTCGAGCTCGGCAACATCGAGCTCCTCGAGCAATGTCGGGGAGGAAGAAGAATTGGATGTCATGGAGGAAGACGTTGAAGGGTTCTGTGCGGAAGAATGGGAGGTGGCCGAACCTTCCGAGCATATTTCCACGTTCGCGAAGTCTTTGGCGGACATTTTTACGGAGGTAAGACCAGAAGAGGAGTGGAAGATGCACTTCCCTACCTTGGATGAGCGGGTCTGCTCGGATTTCGGGGACCGCTTTACGATGTACGAGTATGCCTTCAAAGAGCTGGGACTGAGGCTGCCTTTCACTGATTTCCAGCGGTTGGTGTTCGATCATCTGAAGCTGGCGCCCTCTCAACTTCATCCTAATTCGCTGGCCTTCATCCGGGCTTTTGAATTGGTGTGCGAGCATCTCGCTCTGGGGACTACTCTCCCTCTGTTCTTCGCTGTTTTCCATCTTCAAAGGCAGCTGGCGGGGAAGAAGTACGGATGGGTTTCCTTGAAGCAGCCCAAAAAGTTATTTAAGCCGTTCTCGGAGTCAATCCGAATGTTCAAGGGACGGTATTTCATCGTAGAACCCGTGTCCGAGGTTGCCCAGGATAGCACATATGTCTGGGAGATAGAGGTCGACGAAGAGGGGAATGAGCTGCTCAACGAGGAGGGAAAGTATATTGGGCGGAGGCTGTACATGTTTTCCATCCGCTGGGCACCCGACCATTTCTCCAAGAAGCCCATCACTTATGTCTTCGAGCCGAGCGAGCTGCGCGGGCAGGACGCCGTGGCTTACGAGAAGCTGGTGAACTGGGTCAACTCCTTCAGTCTTGCAAGTAGCTGGACGAGCAAGGGCAACCCTATCTTCGAGGAGGATGGGAGCCAGAGAGTTGAGCCCAGATTCGTCAATGTTAAGGCACTGCTGGAGTGCAAGACTCTCGCGGATGCTGAAAAGCTGCTCGGTAGTCTTGGTTATTTAGATTTTGTTTGTGTTATCTCTTTTCCACGTAGCTAACGTGCTCGTCTTTTCATTTGTGCAGGTGAGATGCCTCAAGCTCGCGATCGCGTGGTGAGGAATGCTATGGCGAGGAATAAAGCTGGAGCGGCTCCTCCTAAGACCCGGCCTGCTGGTGCTCGTGCTCCTCCCCTTGTTCAAACTGCCGTGGGGACCTCTTCTTCTCCCTCTCCTGCTCCACGGGGATCTCCACTGCCTTTGACCGGGCGGGCGAAGCGGCCAAGGACATTAGATGCTGTGGACTTTACCCGTGCGCCGGAGAAGGGGAAGTTTGAGTTACCTCCGTGCATCCTTGACAGGAGATTCTTTGAAGGTAACTCTTTGGTCATCCCTCGGGCGGAATCCCTTTGCTTGGAAGGCATGGATCGCCCGAGCAAGAGGGCGCTGGTGTCCCAGGATGCTTCTGCCCTGGTCAGAATGTTGGAGATGGCTACTGTCTACGCCGAAGGGGATTCTACGATTGAGTCTGAACTCAACGCTGCCCGGGCTTCTGAGGCGGCCCTCAAGGAGGAAGTTAAGAGTGCCCGTGAAGCTCAGAAGAAGGCCGAAGAGGAGACGACTAGGTTGAAAGAGGATGTCACCAAGCTGGCGGCAGAGAAAAAGGCTGCCGAGAAGCTGAACAAAGAGTTGATGGCAGCCAGTGCCCCGGGTGCCGACGAACCGGATGAGATAAAAGAGTTGAAGACTAGGGCTGAGCTGGTCGCCCGCATCCTGCTGGCCGAGGATGACGGTATCGCCTTGGCAGTGGAGTCTTTTGAAAGCGTCGTGGCTCAGTTGCGGGTGGTGAACCCTGGGCTTGAGATCTCGACCAAGGGTACTCACTATCTTGCGCGCGTTGAGGATGGTCGCATCGTCTTGCCCGCAGGCCTTGTTCTAGATACCCTTGAGGCCCAGCCTGAGGACCAGCCCAAGGAGGACTAGAGACCTGAGCCGGTGTCAGCCGAGCAAGCGGATGAATGAGGAGTGTTGTTATTTTGATGTTGTTGTATCTTGTCCGGCCTGCGCGCCGTTGAATTATTTGTAATTTTATTTTTGAGGGAATGGCCCCGTTTTATGAAATAACGCACAATCGTGGCCCTTGTGGTCATCTGTTATGTTAATTATATTTCTGTCTTCTTCGCGTGCATGATTTTACTTGCGTTTATTTTTGCTAAGTGTTGTATGCATGCTTGCTGTGAATGTATGCCTGCCCGTGTTTGGGAGCTTTTGACTTGTGCGAATATTTATGGGGGGATTGCTCGTTGTAGATATGTTCGACAGTGTGGGGAACTGGTCGAACGACCGGGGAATGTCCTGGCCGGGGAGCGGAGCTCAGCTCGCGTTTGAGGCCTGAGTTCGCAGCGTGAACGTCCCATCGCGAGCTGGGGTTCTGCCAATCATGGTACTTTGACGACGGCGATGCTCGATCGAGGACCGCCGTCGAGCAACTACCTAGCTCGTTACTGAACGGGGTTGTGCTTTAATCGTATGCGACGCTTGTACCTAGAAGCACATAGTGGTCGGTAGTTGACGTTCGTCGTTGCGACGAGTCGAACCGAGGATTTAGCTGTAGTATTGTTTTAGCTTTTCGGCGTTCCATGGTCGAGCGAGTTCTTCCCCAGTGAGATGTTCTAGGTAGTAGGCCCCATTTTCCGTTTTTGCCCGGACACGATAGGGTCCCTCCCAATTGACTGCTAGTTTACCTTCGCGAGAGTCTTTGTGGTTTCTTCTTAGGACAAGGCTTCTTACGTCGAACTCTCGTCGTATCACTTTGGCGTTGTGCCTGATGGTGATCTTTTGCTTTAGTGAGGCCTCGCGGAGAGCTACCCCGGTTCTGATTTCCTCGACGAGGTCGAGCTCTTCCCTTAAAGATTCGTCATTCATCTCCTCGTCTAGGGGCGACTCTGTCCGCCTAGAGGGCACGTGAACTTCGACGGGAATTACAGCCTCGGTTCCGTATGCTAAACGGAAAGGTGTTTCCCCGGTCGTTGAATGGGGAGTTGTCCGGTATGCCCAGAGAACGCTGTGTAGCTCCTCGACCCATGCCTTCTTCGTTTCGTCCAGCCTTCGCTTGAGGCCTCGAAGGATGACTCGGTTAGCCGCCTCAGCTTTCCCGTTTGTTTGAGGGTGTTCGACGGATGCGAAGTGTTGTTTCGTGCCTAGTTGGGCGACGAAGTCCTGGAACTTCTTATCCGTGAACTGCGTCCCATTGTCCGTTACTATCGCTTGGGGAATACCGAAGCGCGCAAGGATGTTTCGTTTGTAGAAACGCAGGATGTTAAGGGCAGTTATTTTGGCTAGAGCTTCTGCTTCTATCCATTTTGTGAAATAATCTACGCCCACTATGAGGTACTTGTTCTGACTTGATCCTACCACGAAGGGTCCTAGGATGTCTAGGCCCCACCAGGCGAATGGCCACGGGGAGGACATAGCTTTGAGCTCGTTAGGTGGAGCTAGGTGCATGTCCCTGTGCCGTTGGCATTTATCGCACTTCTTCACGTGCTCTTTTGTGTCGTTTTGCATAGTTGGCCAGTAATATCCTGCTCGGAGGGCCTTTCGAGCAAGGGACCTTCTGCCGAGATGTTGGGCGTTGATTCCTTCGTGGATTTCGCGCAGGATGTGCGCGACCATTTCCTCCTCGACATATTTGAGCAGCGGAATGGAGAATCCCCGTCTGTATAGTTTTTCTTCGACCAAGACATAAGAGCAGGCTCTTCGCCTGACTATGCTGGCCTCCTTTGGGTCGGATGGGAGTTCGTCTTTGGCGAGGTAGTTGTAGACTGGGGTCATCCAACAGTTATTGTCGCCGATCACCTGCACGTCGAGTGTCGGGGAGGCCTTCTCGATGCTGGGTCGAGGAAGTACTTCCTGTATGACGGACTTGTTTCCGCCTTTCTTCTTTATGCTGGCTAGTTTAGACAGCACGTATGCTCGTACGTTATGTTCGCGGGGAACGTGTTTTACCTCCACTGTCATGAATTTCGCCATTTCCTTCTTTACTAGGGCCAAGTATTCGGTCAAGTTGTCATTTTTGGCCTGGTATTCTCCACGGACCTGGAGGGCCACGAGTTGTGAATCCGTGCAAATGACGACTTCTTGTGCGCCCAAATCCTCGGCGAGGCGTAGCCCAGCGAGGAAGGCTTCGTATTCCGCCTGGTTATTGGAGGTTGGGAAAGACAGTGTGAGTGAAACCTCGACGATGGTTCCTTCGTCACTTTCCAGTATGATGCCCGCGCCGCTTCCGGCCGAGCTCGAAGTACCGTCGACGAAGATGGTCCATTTGCGCGTTTCGCTTGCGGGGGAGTCCCCGAATGTCATCTCCGCGACGAAGTCGGCCAGAGCTTGGGCCTTGAGGGCCTTTCTGCTTTCATATTGAATGTCAAATTCAGACAGTTCTAGCGACCATTTGAGCATTCTGCCGGCCATATCTGGACGACCAAGCAGCTGCTTTATGGGCTGATCTGTTCGAACCACGATCGTGTGAGCCAGGAAGTAGTGTCTTAGTCTCCTGGCAGCGTTGATGAGGGCCAATGCCACTTTCTCTATCTGCTGGTATCGTAACTCTAGTCCTTGCAGCGCCTTGCTCGTGAAATATATGGGCTTCTGCCCGTCAGTTGTCTCGCGGATGAGAGCGGCGCTAACTGCCTCGGTTGCTACGGCCAGATATAGGTACAACGTTTCGCCATTGTCCGGGCGAGAGAGGACAGGTGGCTCTGAGAGTGCTCGTTTCAGATGGGAAAGGGCCTTGTCGCACTCCTCAGTCCATTCGAACGCGGCCTCTTTGCGGAGGAGTTTGAAGAATGGTAGGGCATGCTGGGCGGACTTGGCTACGAAACGAGATAATGACGCGAGCATCCCGTTGAGGGATTGGATGGATTTTTTGGACTCGGGCGTAGGAAATTCGGAGAATGCTCTGCATTTGTCGGGATTGGCTTCTATTCCTCATTCCGTTAAATAGAATCCGAGGAATTTGCCCGCCCGGACACCGAACGTGCACTTCTCCGGATTAAAATGCATTTTGTATTTCCTGGCCTGTTCAAAGACCTTTCGTAAGTGGGCAGTATGATCGGTCTCCTCGTGGGATTTAACGATCATGTCGTCCATGTATACTTCGAGCATGTCGCCTATTTCTCCCCGGAACACCTTATTCATCATTCGTTGGTATGTTGCTCCGGCGTTCTTCAGGCCGAAGGGCATTACGTTGTAGTAATAATTCCCTGATTCGGTCATGAAGGCCGTATATTTTTTGTCGGTCACTGCCATCGGGATTTGATTGTAGCCCGAGTAGGCGTCCATGAATGATAAAAGTTTAAAACCAACGGAATTATCAACAAGTTTATCAATATTGGGGAGGGGGTAGGCATCCTTCGGGCATGCCTTATTGAGATCAGTATAATCAATGCACATGCGCCATTTTCCATTAGATTTTTTAACCAATACAACGTTGGACAACCAAGTAGTGTACTTGGCCTCCAAAATAAATTTGGCCTCGAGGAGGTCCTTTACAGCTTTTTCAGCAACCTCCGTTTTCTCCGGAGACTGCTTTCTCCTACGTTGTGCTACGGCCTTGATGGCCGGGTCAGTGGTCAGCTGGTGGCATGCGACGGATGGATCCAAGCCGGGCATTTCTGCGACGCTCCATGCAAAGAGGTCGGCATTCTCTCGGAGGCACGCTTTGAGCTGCTTCCTCGCGAGGTCAGGCAGGTCTGCTCCGATCTTCACTCCCCGTTGGGGGTCTTTGCCGAACAGGACTAGCTCAAAGTTGCCATCCGGGATTGGGCGCATTGGATGGGAGCTGCTGCTAGATGGCGCGGATGGGTCAACTGAAGCTGCTCGTTCCTCCTGTTGGTCCTCGGTGAAGCGACTGTCGAGGTCGATAGAGTCGACCTGGGGTAGAGGCTTGGCCTCCTCGGAGCTGCTTGGCAGTGCTGGCTTGCTCGACGCTTTAGGCTTGGCGCAATGGCGTTGAACCCCTTTACGGCTGCTTCAAAACACCGTCGGGCAGCTTCTATATCACCGTGGAGGGTGGCGACCATTCCTTTAGAAGTGTAGTACTTCATCTTCAGGTGGACGGTCGATGGTACTGCTATCAACTCGGCTAGAGTTGGCCTTCCGAAAATGTACTGGTAGAGTGACGGGCAGTCGATTACCAAAAATTGCACCTTGATGGATCTGGCTGTTTCAGCTACTCCGAAGGTCACGATCAGCTCCACGTAACCCCACAGCTTGGTCACAGACCCGTTGAATCCCTGTAGATCAGACCCTACGTAGGGGGTAAGGTGCGATTCGTCCAGCTGCAGCGTTGAGAACAGCTGGGAGTACATGATGTCGACCGAGCTGCCTTGGTCGACTAGGATTCGGCGAACGTTGAAGTTTGCCATTTGGGCTCTGAGGAGCAATGGGATGCTTGAGTTCGAGGAGCCGCCGAGGATTTTCTCCCTGTAGAAGGAGATGAGGATGGAACCCTTCGAGGTCTGATCAAGCGTGGTCACTTTGTTCGAGCTGGTGTTGATCAAGTGCTCGAACTTCCGTTTCACAGAGCCCACAGTGACTTTGTTGAATCCCCTGCCAGAAATGACCATGGCAGAAGGAAAAGTCTCCCACGGGCTGTGGGCCGCGAAATAAGCAGGGACGTTGAGCCCGTCTTGGACGTAGAAGTCCTCTGGCCGCGAGACGGACATTACGACCTATATGTTGGCGTCTTCCGAGGAGGGTACCTCCTCCTCAACCTTCTTGGACTCCTGGGCGTCCTGCCGAGGAGTGTCCTTTTTCTTTGCGAACTGCTTCAGGTGGCCGTCCCTGATCAGTATCTCTATGGCATCCTTCAGATGGATGCAGTCCTTCGTAGTATGGCCGTGACTTTTGTGGAAGCGGCAATATTTTGACTTGTCCACGTTTAGTCTGTTCGGCAGCTGTTTGGGGAAACGGACCCTGGCTTGCTTGAACTCTGAATTGGCACATTTGGATATAATCTTTTCCCTGGAGACGGTCAGGGGAGTGTAATCATGGAAACGCCCGGAGGGGCCTTTGCTGTCACGGGAGTCGCGGGGGACGGTCCTCGTGCCTTCGCTCACCCCGACGTGACGTCGAGGCTTCTTCCCCTTTGGCAGCCCGGGCATTCTCCTGGCGGCGAGACGCTCGGACGTTGCTGGCCGCAATCTTCTCCTCGTACTGAATATGAGATTGAGCTTTGAGGAAGAAGGCGTCTAAGTTCCTCGGTGGCGCGAGGCCAATGGATTTAGCAAACTCGGAGTCTGGGCGGACCCCTTGTTCGAGCAGGAACTTCTTCATCTTGTCTGTCGCCGGGACCTGGACAGCTTCCTTGTTGAACCTCTCGATATATGCGCGGAGAGGTTCGTCCTTCCCCTGGATTATGGCTCCGAGGGAGGCCTCAGTTTTGGGATGGCGGCGAGATGCTGTGAAGTGCCTCGAGAACATCCTGCCGAGCTATTTCCATGAGGTGATGGATTCCTCGGGAAGTTGTTTATACCATGTCATCGCTCCCTTTCGGAGCGTGGTCGGGAACAGTCTGCATTTGATGGTGCCCCGTACCCCGCGGTAGTCTAAGAGCGCATCGATATTCTCGATGTGCTCGTCTGGGTCAGTGGTCCCGTCGTACGTGCCAAGCGACGGGGGTTTCTCCAACCCTTTCGGGAGATGGGTGGCCAAGATCTCCTGGGACAACGGGCCGGGGGGCTCGTCGTCGTCACTAGAACTGGTGTATGATGGTGACCGGACGGGATACTCGCGTCGGCGATTCCTTCGCGGAGAAGGTGAGCGGTTCCTTCGAGGAGAAGGTGAGTGCTTCCTTCGAGGAGAAGGCGAGCGGTTCCTTCGGGGAGAAGGTGAGCGTGCTCGTCCTTTGGACTTGATCGGGGGAGATTGCTCGTTCCTCCGAGTCCGTTTGTGGTCATGAGCGGGCTGGTCACGCGGGGAGATCTGGTCGCGCTTTCGTACTGCACGAGGATCAGCCTCTTGGCGCAGTCTTCGGTCGATATCTCTCCGTGGCTGTGGGCTTCTTGATCGCCTCTGGTTCCTCCGCGTAGGAGGGGAACTTGGACAGTGAGACTCTTCCAGTGCCCCGATCCTCTCGTTCTGCTGCAGGATCAGGGTGTTAGTCTTGTTGAGCGCCTCCAGGAGAGCTGCCATAGCCGGGTCGGCGTTGGGCGGAACGGGGATGGACTGGAGGTCAAGAGAAGGTTGATCGTTGTGGTGATCAGCAGGGGTAGGGGAAGGAGAAGCAGTGGCTCCATCCCTAAGAAAACGGGCATCTTGGAGGAGAGATGCCTAGCCGTCAACGTCAGATTTGTTGACGGGGAGGATGGTGGAACGAAGAGCATCCTGGGTGCGATCTTGGGAGGCCATGATCGTGATGATGTTCGAAAGTTGTTTTGATCTTCGGTTAAAGAAAGAAGGGGAGAACAAAGATTCCCACAGACGGCGCCACTGATCGTGAAGGATGGATCAGATCCTGTAGAATCAGGCCGCCAAGTGCGTCAGGGATGCTGGTCGTATGGAGAGGAGGGGGTGTACCTGCAAGGCACTCCGACGCTCAAGTAAGTAAAGGTCAGAGAAAAGGGGCAAGTACAAAGTGTGAATTCTTAGGGTGAATATTAGATACCTGACCCTCTCAAGCGAGAGGGTTTATATAGAGCCCCCAGCGCGTGGCCAACGGTCCTATTTTCGGGGCGAAATAACCGTTTTCCCCAAAGAATAGGTAACTGCCCAAACTAGCCGTTAGGCCGGGCAGGGTGCTCGAAACTAGCCGTTATGTCGGGCATAAACGCAGTTTCGGGCACCTGTCCTTTGCTGTACGGGCAGCGAGGAAGCCGTGCGTAACGGGAAGCAACGTCGGGGAGGAACGTTGCGTTCCTTGCCCGGTTGAAGGGGCAGAAAGGTCGCTTTTGCCTCTCTGTGGATTGGACTTAGGCAATTTGGGCCGCTCTGGAGCAGAGGCGGATTGGGCCAATTCTAGCCATTGGTCCAGTCCAAAACAAGACACTTTTTATGAGACGGATGGAGTATTATTTTTGTTTTTCATAATATTCCTTTTGAAATTCTCACAAATATTAATGTTGTAAAATATAAATGAATTATTATTAAATTATTTCTTATTAATAGTATAAGAAAAATAAACTAAGAGTGAATAATGAATATATAAAACAATAATGGTTCAAACCCACGTTATTTGTAATTATTTTTTATTTTAATAATAATATAATTTATTATATTATAACAACAACAAAAAAGTATAAATAACTTTTTTATTGTATTAATTATTTATAATTTACAAAATTGAATATTTAAAGAGATAGACAAATCTTGGATGGTGTATTGGTGACTAATGAGATGATTGTCCTTGCAAAAAGAAATAATAGAAAATGTTTGTTATTCAAGGTCCACCCTGCACAAGCATACGTGTGTGTAGACTGGGAATTCTTAATAAAGGTGTTGACTGCGATGAATTTCTTTGAGAAGTGATTGCAATGGATTAGAGGAGGTCTACTTAGTTGTTATTTGTCTATCATCATCGTGAATGGTGGAACTACGGAAGACTTCAAGGCTTCAAGTGGACTTAGACAAGGAGATCCCTTGTCTCCTTTCTTGTTTTCACTAGTGGCAGAAGGGTTGGCTTTACTAGTGAGGAAGGCGAATAACATGTACATTCTGAATGGGTTTAAACTATATGAGGTAGAATATGTTAGTTTGATTCAGTTTGTAGATGATACCATAATTGTAAGCGATGGATCGTGGACTGACCTATGGCGCATTAAGTCTATATTAAGAGGATTTGAATTGATATCGGGGTTGAAAATTAATTTCTAGAAGAGTTGTCTATATGGTGTGGGGATTGAGGAAAATTTCATGACTGCAGTTGCTTAATTCCTGGCCTATAAATCTGGAAGGACCCCGTTCAAATTTCTTGGTCTGACTGTTGAAGGGAATCATATACGTGTCGAATCGTGGAAACCCGTCATTGCTTGTTTTAGTTCAAGGCTCTCAACGTGGAATAGGGGGAAGGGTAACTCTTATGAATGATGTGTTAACTAATCTACCAGTTCACCATCTCTCGTTCTTCAAGGCCCTAGCCAAAATTGTCAATGAATTGATTACCATTCAGAGGCGTTTCTTGTGGTCTGGCTCAGTTGATAATTCAAGTATGGCATGGATTAGTTGGAACTCACTGTGCAAGCCAAATGAGTTTGGATGCATCGCGATCAAGGAGGTTTGAGTGTTTAATATAGCTTTGATAACAAAATGGCTTTGGAGACGCATTCAAGAACCAAACGGATGCTGGAAGGGGATACTCAAAAGTAGGTATGGAAGCATATAAAATAGGATTTTGTTAAAGAATGTGCCAAGGGTTGCAAGGCTTGAATCGCTTTGGTGGAGGGATTTGATGGAGATAGTAGATGTGGGGGAAGATGTAGGATTCATTAGGAAACTTTCTTGTAAAGTGGGTGATGGTTCTCTTGTGTCGTTTTGGAATGCTTGCTAGTTAGGCCCGACCCCGTTGAAGATTTTTTTACATGACCTTTATGAAGCCTCTGAAATGAAAGTAGGGGCTATCAGGGACATGGGAGAGTGGATTGAAGATGCTTGGCAGTGGAACTCGAGCTTGAGCGAGAGGACTATTAGTGGGGGGCTGTTGGATGATCTAAAGGAGCTAAAGGTTCTGTTACATGACAATAGGCCTGGCACGGGTATAGTTGGCAAGTTTGTGTGGAAAAGTGGGACTCATCATTCATTTATAGTAAAATCATGCTATGATATTCTGTTGCAAGATGGTGGCTTGGTTGAGTTAGAGATATTCCCAAGACTGCTTTGAATATTCCGTGGGAAACAAAGATCCCTTTGAAAGCCAAATTTTTTTGTTAGAGATTGATATTTGGATAGACTTCCTACTAGGCTTAATCTGGTGGTCAGGAGAGTAATCTCTAACGCTCATGACAAGGTTTGTGTGTTCTGTTTTTTCGTTGTTGAAGATGTTAATCATGTATTCTGCTCTTGTCCAAGAATTCGTTTGGTTTGGAGGCTAATTTCGGACTGAGTCGAGATAGAATGGGTTGAGAATGAAAATTGTTGTGATCATATGATGGATTGGTTCACGAAGATGGAATCAAAATGATTGAAGACTTCAGCTTGCTTCATTTGGATTACTGTCTGCTGGACCATTTGGTGGACAAGGAATCATATTATTTACAATGATGTTACTGGAAATCCAGTTGATATAGTACATAGGATAATCCATAATTCTTGGTGGTGTTTGGATTTTTGGCTCCCTTATTAGAAGTAAGTGTAGTTATTATGATTGGTTTAAAAATCCAACTGATTTTTTGTAGGAGGACTGTGTTATAGCTTGCTGATCTTATTAGTTGGAGTAATATATTTTGTAACTTGAAGATGGGTTTGAGTATCCCTTCATACTCCCTATGGATATATTTCTGCTTATAAAAAAAGTGATAAGTAAAAGATTAGTGCATATATCAATTGTGCTACTACAATTGGAGAGAAGGAGTTTCAAACCCATGTTATTGTTAACACATATTTATATTTATATAATTAGAAAGTTTTGGGTTTATTTTGGTTTAGGTTTAGAATTAAATTAATATAACAATTATATGAATATAAATGTGTGTTAATAATAATTATGGTTAAACTTACTACAACGCGGTTAGCTGGCACATCGTATTTTCCTTATCACTCAAGTAAGGTTGGAGATTCAAATTTTCCTAAATTTATAACTTGTATTTAATTAATCTAATAAATTTTTTACATATAAGTGAAACAATTTTTTACTTCAAAAGTAAATAATTTAAATTTTATAGTAATTTAATTTTAGGTTATATTAATTTTTTGTTTGTTTTTAATATAGTAATTTATATTATTATTAAAATAAAAAATAAAAATAAATTAAACCAAGAAAATGCTAATTTATATAAATAAAAAAATAGAATTGTTCTAGCAAAAAATAGTTAGATCACCAAAAGTGATAGTTTCCTCTTTTAGGGCAAAGAAAACTACGTTGTCTATACTGTGTGAGTATCTTTGGGGATTTGAGAGCTATACAGGTGTTGTATACTGTCTCAAGATGAAATTGTCTTGCTTAACCCTCGTGTGGGAGTCCCTTTTATAGCCTTCTTCCATCTTTATTTAAGTTAGAGAAGCCTTTTGGCCTTCTGACATTGCATGGCCATCATTACCGTAACTCTTCATCATGAATACATGCTTTGAAGACATGGTAACGTTTGCATTGATGCGTCGCCGTCGTTACAACTGTTGGAGTGACACTTGTTGAGTTCATGACCAGCGTCAGTGCCGGGTTGATGGGGTATACTACCCAGCTTTGTAAGAACTCGGCGGATGGGAGTCGGGCTCCTTGACTGGCCCGAGTTGTGTATGCTGCTTGTCTAGCTCTCTACATTGTACGATCTTTCCTGCTGCCATAGTCTAGTCTGTGCTTACTCTTATCCGACTACACATCTCGACATCAAATATATTTGACATGTACATAAGCCCCCCGAGTACTATATTCGTTTATAAGGGTGCACTATTCGACACTAACATGAGCTCGGATATATTTGCTAGGTGTCGAGCCCTAAGTCGACTTTTCTTCTTAGGTCCTTACGTGTAAAAAATTTCTTGGAGGGTCGCGTCTTTTCAATTCCCCCAATATAATGATGACTATTAAAGTCTACTCCCTAGCTACTATTGGGTGTCGAGTCTTTTATTAGAATTCTCCTCTCTCCCTCTTCTCATTTCTACATCCAAATCGTCTTCCTTCTTTATCAACCAGAACGCTTCCCAATCTCCAAGGCTTCTTTGCTCGCAGGTATCCTTCCACTACTTCTGATTTTTATTTTATTCTTCAATTTTTTTTAGAAAACATGGTAGTCTTTAGTAAACGAGACGACGAGTGTAGTAGTAGCGAAGTCCATATGAATGCCATGGAGAGGAAGGAGTTGTGGGAACAATGCATGTGGGAAATAGACAGTGCTTTAGGGCCAGAGGAGTATAGACGAGTCATGAATGAAATTTATGGCGATGTTCTTACTTCTGGGAATAATTTTGATTCTGGCTCATCTTCCTCAGGTTTTGTAGAGGTTTCAATGATGACTGTTGCTCCTTTTGATCTTGAGGTCATGAACCATAAGAATAGTACCTTTGATGACGTAGAAATTGCGAAACTCAGGTCCATAAGGCAAATATCTTCAATTGGGTCCGAGGATGATGTTGTCCTGGAATCGTGTATTCCCGGAGAGTGCATTTGTATACTCCACCCCAAAGGCATTAAAGAAGACTTTTTCTACTTCTATGTCAGGGTTCTGGAAGACTTTAATATACAAATACCTTTTTCTGATTTTGAAGTGGATGTGCTGAAAGCTGTGAACATAGCTCCCTCTCAACTTCGTCCCAACAGTTGGGGTTTCATAAAGTCTTTCGAACAGGTTTGTGAGGTCTTAGATATCACCCCTACAATTGGTCTATTTTTCTCTTTCTTTGAAGTGAAAGGTGTCAATAATTGTAGTTGGATACAAATAAGTGGGATTCTCGGGCGGAGTTTCCTCCATGCATATACTTCTAATTATAAAAATTATAAAAATCATTTCCTAAGAGTAAAGAGTGGGCCGAGGTGTCCACAAGTGTTGTACTCTCTGGATAGCCAGCCTCACTTTCCCTTTTATTGGGCCGAGAATCCATTGTCGATCACTGGTTTCAATTGTGAGAAACTGAGTGAATTGGAAACTCAATCTTTGTTTGTTCTTGATTTCTTCCGTATGATGAAGGTTAAGGAGTTGTTACCTTTAAGTGACGAGCAACTACTCGCCTTCCTGGGTAATTGCTTGCTTATTATTTGTCCACATTTTTAATTATTCTCGTTCTAATGTTTACGATTTTTTCTGCAGATACCATGACTAAATTGTCAGTAGCTGAACAGAAGAAATTAATGTTGGAGGCTCGTGCTGCTCGGAGAGGATCCAGAGGGGTTGCCTCTTTCAAGTTGGATATGGGCGGGTTGGAAATTCGACAACCAAAACGGGCCCGGGGTGGTGCTAAGGCGACCCAAGTAAGAATGAACCTCAGCCTTCTGCTCCTCCAACCCAAGAAAAAACTTCGCAAGGTGTTCCCAAGAGGTTAAAAACCCTCATAACTGATGAAGTCTGTCAGGCCGACATGGATATCAATTCTCTTATGCGAGTTCCTGGGGAGAACGTTGCGTCCGGGGAGTTTAAATTCTGGTCCAACAACTTTGACGGGCTTAGGTTTCTGTACGACCACCTTAACGCTACTGAGGACGTTAACAAAGTGAAATCTATTGGTCGGCAGAAGATTACACAAAATATAAGCTCCTACCTTATGCGGTGTGTTGTTCTTGCTAGGGGTATATTTGAATTTAGTGATGATTTTGAGGCGGAGAAACTTAAGCTGAAAGAAGAGGTTACCCGGCTACAAGAAGCCCTCAAGGTTCAATCAGAAAAGCTTTCTGGTTTAGAGAAAAACCTGGCTGACGAGAAGAAGAGCAAAAAGACTCTTGAATCTGAACATAAGTCGGCTTTGTCCAAGGTTGCTGAGGAGCTGAGGCAAGTCAAAGTCTCTCACTAAGAGCTTTTAGTTTCCAATATCGAGCTCACTGAGTCTCTTAAGAAGGCTCAGATTAAAGTTCTCTCTGCTGGTGACGAGGTCTTTGACAGGGAAAAGGAGCAAGTTTTGTGCCTCCATCCCGGGCTGGACCTGTCTGAAGTTAACTACTTTAAGGTGGTGCAGGATGGCCGCCTTATGGATCTGGACGAGCTTGAAAAGAATAATCCGGAGAAGACTCTTGCTCCTTTCAATGGCGGGAATGAGACCTCAGATAATGCTGGCGCTAATGGTACCTCAGTTGTTGAATGATTTTAAAATCCTTCTTGTATTAGTTAGTCATCCTTCTGGATGCATTTTTAATGTATTTTGGCAAGAGAGTGTGGTGTTGCCCCCCTTATGCTTATGAATTTTTAGCCTTCGGTCTTTGTAATGTACAATTTTTGGCCCTTCTGAGGCTTTTGTTTATGTCATTTCTGTTTATCGTGTTTATTTCTTTACAAAATAATCCCGTACATATATCCGGCCCCTCGGGCACTAAGTTAGATGAACTTAAGGTGTCCGATTATAGATTGTCGGGTATCATTTTTACTTTGCTTGTGCTTGATTTCCACGACTTTTCATATAGCTTACCTTGAAGCTAATTATTAAGGAGCCTTTAGTTATCTTGTGTGTATAGTCTTCACACTTTTGGGAGTCCTGGACTCTTGTAGGCTTAGGCGCCGATTATGGTATGTACTAGGGCGTCATTTCAATAGAGATTTGCTCATTTCTTATTGGCAGTTTGCCATGTATGGCTTTTTTACTTACAAGCTCCAAGTATCTTTTGACGTGTTTTGGGCTTAGATGTTTCATCATCTTTATATTAGATTGTACGGCTTGTATGCACGGAGCTAGCAGACATGTTTGTTCAACCCGTGTACGCGGAGCGTTTGTGGGTGACCTATGTATGTGAAGCAAGTCAACACGCTTATAGGAGTTAAATCAACCCGTTCATGGGCGATCTATGTACGCGGAACAAGTCGACATGTTTATAGGAGTTTAATCAACCCGTTTATGGGCGACCAATGTACACGGAGTAAGTCAACACGTTTATAGGAGTTTAATCAACCCGTTCATGGGTGACCTATGTACGTGGAGCAAGTCTACACGTTTATAGGAGTTTAATCAACCCATTTATGGGTGACCTATGTACGCGGAGCAAGTTGACACGTTTATAGGAGTTTAATCAACCCGTTCATGGGCGACCTATGTACGCGGAGCAAGTCGACACGTTTATAGGAGTTTAATCAACCCGTTTATGGGCAACCTATGTATGCAGAGCAAGTCGACACGTTTATAGGAGTTTAATCAACCCGTTTATGGGCGACCTATGTACGCAGAGCAAGTCGACAAGTTTATAGGAGTTTAATCAACCCGTTTATGGGAGACCTATGTACGCGGAGCAAGTCGACACGTTTATAGGAGTTTTCTGAGTTGTAACTCATCAACTCCAGTCGAATACCTATAAACAAGACATAATAATTTTTTAAGTCTAGGTGTCTCGTTAAAGACCTTTGCCCTTGCAAGGGAAAAGAGTGCAACCCGGATCCTTTATTCATTATTGAATTACATAAGATTTAGCTGAAATACAACCTAAGATTGGATACATTCCATGTCCTAGGTATTTCTATTCCTTCTAAGGTTTCCAGCTTGTATGCTCCGTTGTTTAGCTTTCGAATTACCCTGAATGAGCCTTCCCAATTGGAGGCGAGCTTTCCCTTGTTTTTTGGGTCTGTGATTTTCTTCAAGACCAGATCGCCTTCTTGGAACTCCCTCTGCCGGACTTTCAGGTTGTACCTTCTTGCCAACCTCTGTTTTGCAGCAGCTTCTCTGATCCGTGCTGTCTCTCTGACTTCGTCTATCTGGTCAGCCGAGGTATTCAAATTCTCCATGTTGGTGATTTCATCAAAGTGTTCACGCCTCCAAGTCGGAGTGTTGATTTCCACCGGTATCATTGCATCAGCTCCATATACCATCTTGAAGGGTGTTTCTTGAGTGGTAGAATGTGGTGTTGTGTGGTATGACCACAAGATCTCTGGCAAGTACTCGACCCACATTCCTTTTGCTTCCTCCAGCTTCTTTTTTATTCCGCCTAGGATAACCTTGTTGGCGGCTTCTGCTTGGCCATTGTTTTATGGGTGTTCTACTGATGTAAACCTATTTTGTATTCCATAATCTTTGCAAAAGTCTACAACTGAAGTGCTTGTAAATTGAGCTCCATTGTCCGAGACTATGACTCCTGGCAAACCAAATTGACATATGATGTTCCTCCAATAAAATTTGTGAACTTTCTCGACAGAGATCCGAGCAACAGCCTCGGCTTCCACCCATTTTGTAAAATAATCAATTGCAACAATTAGGAACTTGAGTTATCCTGAAGCAACTGGAAATGGCCCTAGGATGTCTGATCCCTACTGATAGAACGACCATGGGGATGTAATCAGATGGAGCGAGTCGGCTGGTAAATGTTTAAATGGAGCGAATACTTGGCACTTTTCACACTTGCTAACGTACTCGATGCAATCTCGCATCATATGTGACCAGTAGTACCCGGCTCTTAGGATCTTTTTGGATAGTGTTCTCCCACCGATGTTGTAACACCCTTTTCTACCCCACAATTATCGCAGCGGAATAAACATAAAATCATAGTAAAAATAGAATCACCTCAAAGGGTGCACATTTCTCAATAAATTCAAATCAAGAAAAGTTACTCCGTAAACAACGGATTTTCCTCAAAATAACTCAAAAATGCCTCAAAGGGCAGCAGAACCACCATAACCACAAAAATCCCACAAAAGGGTTTATTACAATAAACCATAATCATCAAATAATCAATAAAATAATAACCAAATAAAACTCAACATGGTTCGACTCAACGACCCAACCCGATGTTACACTATCAGAGCAAGACCCTCTGCATCGACCAAAATGCAAATAACTTCAAAAGTCCTCAAAAGCATCCACGACTAATCCTGATCACCTGCACGTTACCCACGTGGAGGCAACATTCAAACAGGCAGGGTGAGTAAAACAATTCATTATAATCAATATAAAATAAGATATGCATAAAAATGGTGTCATCATCATATGCAACATCATCAGAGTCATCACAAGGCAAACATCAAAACACGTCATCATAAATCACAACAAATGCCACATAAATGCAATGCACAACAGGACTCATGCATGTGGTACCAATCGTCACAATCGATGGACACTTAGGCCATCACCCTCCAAAGATCCCTGTCAAATAGGATTGGTTCCACACAAGAACCGGAGCACGTCATAAACCACTTCACATCCGCACAATGGGATGGAAGCCACAATAGACCGAAGTCTAATATCATCATCACTGGACCCAAGTCCTAACATCATCATCAGAATATGCTATGAATGCATGATACACAACACCAATAATCATCATCATCAAAAATATCATTATGTGCATCATCATTCACCAAAACATCATGTTCATCATGTCATCATATATTCATCAAAACATCACAAACCATCATCTCATAATCATCAGTAACATCACATTAAATCATCAGAAAGATCACAACATCAAACATCAGAACATCACAGAAATCATAAACAAAATTTCGCGAACAGCAGGGTTCGCTACTGAGTTCGCTGTGCGAACCTGCTCGCAGGAACCTTCGCTTTGCGAAGCTGGCAGCGAAGCCATAATCCCATACAAAAACCAGAAAGTTCCCCAGTCTGCCTCTCCTCGCTCCTCTATTCACTATGCGAAGCCCTTCACTTAGACATTCGCTGTGCGAGCCCCCAAAATCACATCTCAGAATTCATCCCAATATCATCACACAATCTATCGCGCATTCGCTGCGCTGCTCGCTTTGAGAGCCTGGGCGAACATTCGCCTTGCGAATGATTCATTCGCTTTGCGAACTAGCGATTCCTGCAATCGCTGCTACGCACCAGTAGCATCCCATCCCCAAAACCTTTACGATTCCAACCTCAATTCACCCCAAAACACTCCCAAAACAGTCCCGAAACATCAAGGCAATCAAAAGCATAAAACCTACGACTATTAGGTCGGTTAATTCCACTATCCTAACTCAAAATCACCTAAACCTTCACAAACTCTCAAGGTTCCCATAAACCCCATAGATCCCTTTCTCATACAAGATCCCACATATCATCAAAGAAGGTTTAGTCTCGAAGGCTTATTTTTACCCGAATCAATTCAACCCTTAATAATCCATCATCAATCCTCAGAAGTACCTCTAAATCATCAATAACTCATAAACCCTTCAAAAACCCCCAAAAACCTCAAGATCCATTTTAAACACGTCACTCCTATATTGAAAATAATGAAAGTCAATACTCCCCATACCTTAGATTGTCGATCCGGAGCTTTCTCTACTGATTCTTCAGAAACCTTCTCGAATCCTCGCCTTTTTCCTTTTTCCTCAGAGCTCTGCACTTTTCTCCTTATTTTCACGTTCCAACTAAATGAATCCTATTCTTTCCCAATTCCTTTTTGTTAAATCCTTGGGCTCTCAAAAACGGGCTTTCCCCATAATACCCTCACTAATCCTCCTCAAAAGTCCATCTTACCCTTAATTTCTCTAATATTATTTAAATTAATAATAATAATAATAATATATTCATATTATATACTATTATCTAATTAAATAACTGAAACTCCATCAAAATACCGACATCGACACAAACCACCAAACATTCACCGAAAATTCACAAATATTATATTTAAATAAATTAAATAAATATTCTAATAAATTTGGGGTGTTACAACTCTCCCCCACTTACAAAATTTTCGCCCTCGAAAATTACCTCAAAGAAACAGAGTTGGATACGACTCCCTCATCTGATCTTCGCGTTCCCAAGTCCAACTTTCGCCAGCTGGTCCGCCCCACAACACCTTCACCAAAGTTATGTCTTTACCTCGCATTTGCTTCATTTCTCGATCGTCAATCTGCACAGGTAAAGCTACCACTGTCAGATTTTCCCTCACTTGTACATCATCCATCTGAATCACATGCGACGGATCCGGAATGTACTTCCTCAACTGAGACACATGGAACACGTCATGCAAATTCGCAAGTGACGGCGGTAAAACAATTCGATAGGCTACATCTCCTATCCTCTGCGAGATTTGATACAGACCAATAAAACGTGGAGTGAGCTTCCTAGACTTCAAAGCTCGACCCACGCCTGTCACTGACGTCACCCTCAAAAACACGTGATCTCCCTCTTGGAATTCAAGTGTCTTCCTCCTCTTATCATGATAGCTCTTCTGGAAACTCTGCGACGCTCTCATCCTTTCTTGGATCATCTTAATCTTCTCGGTCGTCTCTTGTACAATCTCAGGTCTGAGTACAACACTCTCGCCCGATTCATACCAACACAATGGAGTCATACATCTTCTCCCATATAAAGCTTCATAGGGTGTCATCCCAATACTAGCATGAAAACTATTATTGTACGTGAACTCAATCAACGGCAAATGGCTATCCCAAGATCCTCCATAATCCAACACACAAGTCCTTAGCAAATCCTCTAAAGAATGGATAGTCCTTTCTATCTGACCGTCCGTCTACGAATGATAGGCAGAACTCATCCTCAACTTAGTACCCAAAGCCTCTTGCAAGCTCTTCCAGAACCTCGATGTAAATCTTGGATCTCTATCTAACACAATACTCGAAGGTATCCCATGCAACTTCACAATCTTCTCAATGTACATCTCAGCTAACTTCTACATAGAATGATTAATCTTCATCGGCAAGAAATGAGCCGATTTAGTTAATTTATCCACGATCACCCAAATTGAATCATTCCCTTAGTAGTCTTCGGCAATCCCACCACAAAATCCATGGAAATACTATCCCATTTCCATTCTGGAATCCTCAACGGCTGTATCATACCTAAAGGCTTCTGATGCTCAATCTTTAACTTCTGACAAGTCAAACACGCATAAACAAACTCCTCAACATCCTTCTTTATACCCGGCCACCAAAACAACTTTTTCAAATCTTGGTACATCTTTGTAGCACTGGGATGAATACTCAACCTACTTCGATGTCCTTCCTCAAGAATGCTCTTCTTAACATCTGGGACATCTGGAACACACACCCTGTCTCTGAACATCATCACACCATTCTCGTCAATTCGGAATTCCCCTCCGTTACCTTGGTTGATCAAAGTCAATTGGTCAACTAACTTCAAGTCAGATTGTTGTCCCACTCTGATCTCTTCCAGAATGCCACTAGTCAACTTCAACATTCCAACTTCACATTGTCAGGAGTCTCTTCACACACCAAACTTAAATCTCGGAATTACTTAATTAATTCCAATTCTTTCACCATAAGCATCGACATATGCAATGACTTTCTGCTCAATGCATCGGCCACTACATTTGCTTTGCCCGGATGATAACTCAAATCAAAATTGAAATCCTTCAATAGCTCTAACCACCTTCTCTGCCTCATATTCAATTCTTTCTGATCAAATAAGTACTTCAGACTTTTATGATCACTGAACACTTTAAACTTAGAGCCAAACAGATAATGTCTCTAAATTTTCAACACAAACACCACAACAGCCAATTCTAAGTCACGGGTAGGATAATTCCTCTCATGAACTCGCAATTGTCTTGAAGCATAGGCAACAACTTTTCCATTCTGCATCAATACTCCACCAAGACCCATCTTCGACGCATCGCAATATACCACAAAAGATTCACTCGGATTAGGCAAAATTAATACTGGAGCGGTCGTCAACCTCTTATTCAATTCCACAAAACTCTCTTCGCAAGCCACATCCCACACAAACGATTGACCCTTTCGAGTAAACTGAGTCAAAGGTAATGCCAACTTAGAAAAGCCCTCAATAAACTTGCGGTAATAACCTGCCAATCCCAGAAAACTTCGTATCTCAGTAGCAGACTTCGGAGTCTCCCACTGCAACACCGCATCAATCTTGGAAGGATCTACAACAATTCCACCACTCAAAATCACATGGCCAAGGAAACTCACTTCCTTCAACCAAAACTCACACTTCGACAGCTTTGCATACAACTTCTTTTCCTTCAATACTTGAAACACAGTTCTCAAATGCTCGACATGTTCTTCTTCAGACTTAGAATATATCAGGATGTCATCGATGAAAACCACCACAAACTGATCCAGATACTCATGAAAGATCCGATTCATATACTCCATGAACACACCAGGTGCATTGGACACACCAAACGACATCACAGTGTATTCATAGTGACCATACCTCATTCTGAAAGCTATCTTCGGAATGTCATCAGGCTTAACAAGAATCTGATGATAACCAGACCTCAAATCAATCTTGCTAAACACACAGGCACCTACTAACTGATCCATCAAGTCGTCGATTCTCGGAAGTGGATACTGATTCTTGATAGTCACTTTATTCAACTGCCAATAATCAACACACAACCTCATACTTCCGTCTTTCTTCTTCACTAACAACACAGGAGCACCCCACAGAGAAACACTTGGTTGAACAAACCTCTTCTCAAGAAATTCTTCCAGTTGTTTCTTCAATTCACTTAACTCAGAAGCTGACATCCAATAAGGAGCCATTGACACTGGACTCGTACCTGGTATTAATTCCACCACAAACTCTACTTCCCATTATGGAGGCAAATCACTGATGTCATCTGGAAACACCTCTGGAAACTCATAAACAACAGGAAACTCCACACTCGCAGCTTCACGATTAATCTGCAATGACTCAAACATTGCAAACACCAAGGTTTCGTCTTCCATAAGCTCGCCTACTTGCTTAGCAGACAAGAACATCAACTCTCCATTATCACCAAACTCAGGAAACTCCACAGTCTTAGTATACCAATTTATATGAACATGGTTGAACTCTAACCAGTTCATTCCAAGGATTACATCGATTTGGTGCAAGGGTAAGTACACCAAATCCATCACAAAACTCTTCCCAAAAATCGTCAAAGGACATCTCAAACACACAAAAGTAGTAGTAACAGAACCATTAGCAGAAGTCTCTATTAGCATACTACCATTCATATTAGAAAACTTCAAACCCGATCTATTAGCATATTCAAGCAAAAAAAAAGAATGAGTAACACCAATATCAATCATAGCAACCAACTCAATATCATTAATAAAACAAGTACCTCGAATCAGGTTGTCCTTCTCTGACACTTCTGCACCACTCAAACCAAACACTCTGCCACTGGTCTGAGCAGCAGTAGCCGTCTTCTTCGGTTTATGACACTTGGTACTGATGTGACCCTTCTCACTATAATTGAAACAAGTTGGACCATCATCCTTGCAATCATTAGCTCTATGACCCTTCTTACCACACTTGTAGCACCTCAACATATTATTAGTACAAACATCAGCACGGTGACCTTGCTCGCCACACCTATAACACTTCCCAGAAGCGGGAGCTACTCCCTCACTTGTCTTTTTCCCATATAAAGCCTTCTGCTTCCCTTTGTCAGCTGAAGTCACATAAGGTTTCCCCCTATACTGCCCTTTCTTCTCATTCAACTGCTTGTAGTGAACAGATCGAGCTCGACTATCCTCATCGTAGATTCTGCTCTTGTCCACAAACTCAGCATACCTGTTGATCTATTGATATTCAATGCCTTGCTTAATCTCTGGTCTCAGCCCATTCTCGAACTTGAGGCACTTGGACATCTCAGCATCAACACGGTTGTAGTGAGGACAGAACTTCACTAGCTTCTCGAACTTCGCAGCATACTCTGCAACAGTCATGTCTCCTTGCTTCAGCTCAAGGAATTCCACCTCTCTCTTACC
Source organism: Lathyrus tuberosus (assembly GCA_022829125.1). Taxonomy (NCBI): domain Eukaryota; kingdom Viridiplantae; phylum Streptophyta; class Magnoliopsida; order Fabales; family Fabaceae; genus Lathyrus; species Lathyrus tuberosus. The sequence goes on along the minus strand of JALAZF010000529.1, from coordinate 2,672,637 downwards.
ACGAGCCTCCTCTGGATAATATTTTCCTAGAAATTCCTGCTTGAACACAGCCCAGGTTATCACAGTGCCAACATCTTCCAGTCTCTGACGGGTGTTATCCCACCAATCCTCAGCCTCCTCTAACAGCATATGAGTTCTAAGCTGAACTTGCTGCCCGTCAGTACATCCCATCCCTCGGAAGATCTTTTCGATCGCCTTCAACCACTTGTGTGTAATTTTTGGATTGTGAGTACCCTCAAACTCTGGCGGATTATTCCTCTTGAACTCCCCCAAAGCACAAAACTCATCTGGAACTCCACCATTCGGATTGAGTTGCGCCACCACATTAGCAACTGACTCTAAAGCATCGGCAATAGCACGATCATTTCTTCCAGCCATCCTGCACACCACCAACAAGGTTAGAATAAATAAAACATCGACATTGTACACACACTTGTCTACCGACAGGGGACTGACATCACGTAAAAACCTGGCCGGACGGACCGACCAGCTCTGATACCACTAATGTAACACCATTTTCTACCCCACAATTATCGCAGCGTAATAAACATAAAATCATAGTAAAAACAAAATCACCTCAAAGGGTGCACATTTCTCATTAAATTCAAATCAACAAAAGTTACTCCGTAAACAACGGGTTTTCCTCAAAATAACTAAAAAATGCCTCAAAGGGTAGCAGAACCACCATAACCACAAAAATCCCACAAAAGGGTTTATTACAATAAACCATAGTCATCAAATAATCAATAAAATAATAACAAAAAAAAAACTCAACATGGTTCGACTCAACGACCCAACCCGATGTTACACTATCAGAGCAAGACCCTCTACATCGACCAAAATGCAAATAACTTCAAAAGTCCTCAAAAGCATCCACGGCTAATCCTGATCACTTACACGTTACCCACGTGGAGGCAATATTCAAACAGGCAGGGTGAGTAAAACAATTCATTATAATCAATATAAAATAAGATATGCATAAAAATGGCGTCATCATCATATACAACATCATCAGAGTCATCACAAGGCAAACATCAAAACACGTCATCATAAATCACAACGAATGCCACATAAATGCAATACACAACAGGACTCATGCATGTGGTACCAATTGTCACAATTGATGGACACTTAGGCCATCACCCTCCAAAGATCCCCGTCAAATAGGATCGGTTCTACACAAGAACCGGAGCACGTCATAAACCACTTCACATCCGCACAATGGGATGGAAGCCACAATAGACCAAAGTCTAATATCATCATCACTGGACCGAAGTCCTAACATCATCACCAGAATATGCTATGAATGCACGATACACAACACCAATAATCATCATCATCAAAAATATCATTATGTGCATCATCATTCACCAAAACATCTTGTTCATCATGTCATCATATATTCATCAAAACATCACAAATCGTCATCTCATAATCATCAGTAACATCACAGTAAACCATTAGAAAGATCACAGCATCAAACATCAGAACATCACAGAAATCATAAACAAAATTTCGCGAACAACAGGGTTCGCTACTGAGTTCGTTGTGCGAACCTGCTCGCTGGAACCTTCGCTTTGCGAAGCTGGCAGCGAAGCCCCAATCCCATACAAAAACCAGAGAGTTCCCCAGTCTGCCACTCCTCGCTCCTCTATTCGCTGTACGAAGCTCTTCGCTGGGACATTCGCTGTGCGAGCCCCCAAAATCACATCTTAGAATTCATCCCAGTATCATCACACAATCTATCGCGCATTCGCTGTGTTGCTCGTTTTGCGAGCCTGGGCGAACATTCGCCTTGCGAATGATTCATTCGCTTTGCGAACTAGCGATTCCTGCAATCGCTGCTACGCACCAGTAGCATCCCAACCCCAAAACCTTTACGATTCCAACCTCAATTCACCCCAAAATACTCCCAAAACAGTCCTGAAACATCAAGGCAATCAAAAGCTTAAAACCTATGACTATTAGGTCGGTTAATTCCACTATCCTAACTCAAAATCACCTAAACCTTCATAAACTCTCAAGGTTCCCATAAACTCCATAAATCCCTTTCTCATACAAGATCCCACATATCATCTAAGAAGGTTTAGCCTCGAAGGCTTATTTTTACCCAAATCAATTCAACCCTTAATAATCCATCATCGATCCTCAGAAATACCTTTAAATCATCAATAACTCATAAACCCTTTAAAAACCCCAAAAACCTCAAGATCCATTTTAAACACATCACTCCTATATTGAAAACAATGAAAGGCAATACTCTCCATACCTTAGATTGTCGATTCGGAGCTTTCTCTACTGATTCTTCGGAAACCTTCTCGAATCCTCGCCTTTTTCCTTTTTCCTCAGAGCTCTGCACTTTTCTCCTTATTTTCACGTTCCAACTAAATGAATCCTATTTTTTCCCAATTCCTTTTTGTTAAATCCTTGGGCTCTCAAAAATGGGTTTTCCCCATAATACCCTCACTAATCCTCCTCAAAAGTCCATCTTACCCTTAATTCCTCTAATATTATTTAAATTAATAATAATACTAATATATTCATATTATATACTATTATTTAATTTAATAACCGAAACTCCACCAAAATACCGACATCGACATAAACCACCAAACATTCACCGAAAATTCACAAATATTATATTTAAATAAATTAAAAAAATATTCTAATAAATTTGGGGTGTTACAGATGTGGCTACCACAAGCTCCTTCATGGACCTCTTTAATTACCAACTCCATCGCAGACTCTGACACACATCTAAGCATAGGCGTTGACCTGCCCATCTTGTACAGTGTGTCTGAGATTATGATATATCGGGAAGTTATCCTTTTAATCTTCCAGGCTTCATTGACGTCTTCGGGTAATACTTCCTGGGTCAAGTAACTGATAATGGGTCTCATCCACCCTTGGACATTCTCTATGGTTAATACTTCTTCTGATTGAATACAGGTTGCTTTGAGAACTTCTTGAATCACGGTCTTATTCATTCCTGAATTCTTTGAGCTGGTTAGCCGGGCTAGGAGGTCGGCCCGAGCATTATCTTCTCTTGGGATGTGGACGACTTCAAATTCTGAGAACGCTTTGGATATTCCTGAAGCTTTCTGAAGGTACTTTATCAGGGTGGAATCCTTCGTCTGGTACTCGTTCTTCATTTGTCCGACCACTAGTTGGGAGTCAGTTTTTACCAACAAGTGTATTACTCTGACTTCTCTTGCCAATTTCATTACGGCAATCAAGGCTTCGTACTCTGCCTGGTTGTTACTAACCTAAAAATTGAAACATAAAGAGTATTATAATGTTAGATCTCCGGGTCCTTCCAAAATGATTTCAGCTCCGCTTCCCTTGAGATTTAAAGATCCATCTACATAAAGGATCCATCTATTTGAGATTTCTTCTCCAGGCGGTGCACTTAATCCAACCACTAAATCGGCCAGTGTCTGTGACTTAATACTGGTCCTAGGTACAAAGTTGATGTCATATTCGGAGAGCTCTATTGCCCAGTTGACCATCCGTCCTGCTAAGTCGGGCTTTCTTGGTATTTGTTTGATTGGGTAATTTATCTTTATTGTGATGGGGTGACCTTGAAAATAATGTCTCAGCTTTCGGGCTGTGATGACTACTTCCAGCGCTAAACGTTCAATCTTCTGGTACCTTAGCTCCACTCCTTTTAGAACTTTGCTGATAAAGTATACGGGTCGCTCTCTATCTTCTCCATCTTGTACTAAAACCGAGCTCAGGGCTTTATTCGTGACCGACAAGTAGGGCTGTATTTGGACCAATTTATCCGAGATCCACCCGCAAACCGGTCTAATAGAACCTGACCAATGGACCGACCGAAATCTACTCGGTCCGGGAATGGATAATTTTTTTATCCGATACCGAAAATGGATACTATATTGGATACTTTTGTCGGATACCCAAAGTAACGGTCCAGTTTCGGTCCAAAAAAATTACCCATTACTGTTTCGGTCCGGTCCTGGATTACCCGATTACTATTTCGATCCGATTCTCGGGATAGCAAATATCCGGACTGGACCAGACCGAAAATAGCCCTACCGACAAGTATAAGACTAGAGGCATATTTTCTTTGGGCCTTACTAGGATAGGAGGCGAGGATAGGAAATGCTTTACTTCTTGAAAAGCTTCTTCACATGCCTCTGTCCATTCAAACTCCTTAAATTTCCTTATGGCTGCAAAGAAATGTATTGACTTGTCTCCTGCACATGATAAAAATCGCGACAATGCAGCTAACCTCCCTGTCAGCTGTTGGACCTCCTTTTTCATGGTTGGACTTCTCATATCTATTATAGCCTGGCATTTATCCAGGTTTGCTTCTATTCCCCGGTTGGTGAGCATGAATTCGAGGAACTTCCCCGCTTGCACTCCAAAGGTACACTTGTCCGGGTTCAGTCTCATGTTGTAGCTTCTAATAGATGCGAAGGTTTCAGTTAGATCCTTCACATGTGACTGGCTTTCAATTGTCTTGATCACCATGTCATCTACATAGACCTCCAGATTCCTACCTATCTGAGTAGTGAACACCTTATCCATTAGCCTCTGGTAAGTAGTCCCAACATTTTTGAGTTCGAAGGGCATGGCCTCATAATAGTAATTGTTCTGATGGGTCATGAAAGCAGATTTTGGTGCGTCTTTTGGATTCATGTGGATCTGGTTGTACCTGGAGTATACATACATGAAACTAAGCAGACAAAAACCTGATGTAGCATCTATCAGTCGGTCAGTGTTTGGAAGTGGATATCTTTAGGATATGCTTTGTTGAGGTTCGTAAAGTCCACACACATTCACCATTTTCCTGATTTCTTTTTTACCATCACTACGTTGGATAACCAGGTCGGATACTTGATCTCCTTGATGAACCCGACCTGTAACAACTTCTCGACTTCTTCTGCAATTGCCATCCTCTTTTCATCGCCACCATTTCTTTTCCTTTGGGAAATTGGATCAATGTCTTGATCGATTGCTAAGTGAGGGCACATGAAATTGGGATCTATCCCTGGCATGTCTGAAGGCTTTCATGCGAAAAAGTCCACGTTGTCCTTTAGCGTATTGACGATTTATTTCTCCTCTTCAGGGGAAAAGTTGACTCTGATATGTGTAACATGGGATGATAGATGCCCAATCTGGACTTGCTTTGTTTCTTCGTTGGGCACTATGTTGTCTTCAACTGAATCATCATGTGGGTCTATGTCGACTAGGTGGACTTTGAGGTATTTTCTTGGGATCTGCTTCTCCTGTGGATTCCTTTCTTTTCAACTTCAAGCTATCCTTATAACACTTTCTCGCCATCCCCTGGTCGCCTTTGACAATTCCAACCCCGCCATCTCCGAGTGGGAATTTCATTATCAGGTATAGAGTTGAAAGCGAAGCTTCCAGGGCGTTGAATGATGGCCAGCCTATAATGATGTTATAGGGTGAAGCAACATTGACTATCAAGTACCTCACTCGGACAGTCTTCACATTAGCCGTGTTACCAATGGTAGTCGGCAATGCTAGATGTCCGAGCACCTGAACCTGTTCTCCCAAGAATCCTACTAGACTTCCTTTGAATGGTAATAACTCGGTCGCATCAAGCCCCATTCCTCTGAATGCATCCCAATACAATACGTCGGCTGAGCTTCCAGGGTCTATCAGTACCCTTTTCCCGCTCCAATCTCTTATCTATACTTTGATAACTATAGATGTTACAACATCTAAGTTGCCTTCCGGTTTCTCTGGGGATCTCTGGTCGATATGCATAATTGCTCTAGCATATCTCTTTCTGGCTGAACTTGTCTCTCCACCACCAACAAACCCCCCAGAAATGGTGTTTAGGGTGTGCCGAGCTGCCTTTGTCTCGTGACCCTCTTCGGCATCTGAACTCTTCTTCCGGGATGACATTTCTGGTCCCTGGTCATCTCGGCGAGGACTTCTTTTGTTAATTTTTGGTCGAGAATCCTTTACGTATGCCAAAAGGTGTCCCCTCTGGATTAGAGCTTCAATTTCCTTTTTTAGCTTCTGACAGTCCTCTGTATGATGTCCTCGTACACGGTGGTAATTACCCCAAGCCTCAGGTTGCCTTCCCATAATTGCGTTGGCTCTTTTGGGATGATGAGGCTCCGGTAACAGATTCATATGGTTAACCTCTTTAAGGATATCTCCCCTACTTGTATTTAGTGGGGTAAGGTCTTTGTCTGGCTCGTATGGCTGTCTGTATGGTTTGGGAGTATGTCACTAGCGCGCAGCTCCCCGAGGATGCTCATTCCTCCTATTTGACGCCTCTTCCTTGCTCTTTGTCTTTTCATTGCTGTCCCAGGCTCTTTTCTCTTAGTTACTTTCTTCTCCTTTGATGTAATATTCAGCCCGGATAATGGTCTCGTCCATGCTGATAGCCGACTTCTGAGCCAACGACTCAGTAATCCATGCTGAAAAGCCCCCACAAATAGCTCCTAATTTGGATGAGATACTTTGAGGGTTTCCTTATTGAATCGAGCCAGGTACTCACGTAGCGATTTTGCCTGCTTCTATCGAACACTGAACAATGCGGTCGTGGACACCTTCCGGCGTTTGCTTGCCAAGAAGTGTTGTACTAACTACTTAGTTAAGTCCTGGTAGCTTATGATGGAGAGCCGAGGAAGGCTCATGTACCATCTTAGAGCTACATCCTTAAAAGTTTCGGCCATGAGTTTGCACTTCAGTGAGTCCGAAGGGGCAACTATGGCCATCTGATTGTTGATGGCGATGACATACTCTTGAGGATCTGTCTTCCCATCATAAGAGGTTAATGATGGTGCTTTGAAGTTTTCTGGGACGTGGTCGTCCTAAATCTCTTGAGAGAGAGGTTGAGGTTCGAGAACCTTCTCCTCACTATCACCGTCAGCTTAACTTTGCTGTTGCAGAACTTGTATGCTGTCTTGCAGCGTCTCATTCTGTTGTCGTATGGTCTCCATCATAGCTAGTAGTTGAGCCATGTCTGGAGGATCTCCTTCAGAAGACATGTCGTTAATGTGAGGTGTAGCCTGGGAAAGTTTTATCTAGGCCCCACGGTGGGCGCCAAATGTTCTAGCCAAAAATGGTTAGATCACCAAAAGTGTTAGTTTCCTCTTTTAGGGCAAAGGAAATTACGTTGTCTATACTGTGTGAGTATCTTTGGGGATTTGAGAGCTATACAGGTGTTGTATATTGTCTCAAGATGGATGTGTCTTGCTTAACCCTCATGTGGGAGCCCCTTTTATAGCTTCTTCCATCTTCATTTAAGTTATGCCATTAAGAGAAGCCTCTTGGCCTTCTGACGTTGCATGGCCATCATTACCGTAACTCTTCATCATGAATGCATGCTTTGAAGACATGGTAACATTTGCATTGATGCGTCGCCGCCGTTACAACTGTTGGAGTAGCATTTATTGAGTTCCTGACCGGCGTCAGTGTTGGGTTGATGGGGTATAGTACCCAGCTTTGTAAGAACTTGGCGGATGGGAGTCAGGCTCCTTGACTGACCCGGGTTGTGTATGCTGCTTGTCTAGCTCTCTACATTGTACGATCTTTCCTGCTGCCATAGTCTAGTCCGTGCTTACTCTTATCCGACTAAACAACTCGACATCAACTATATTTGGCATGTACAAGAATGACTTGTTAGTAGGCCATTGCATGTAGCTAATGAATTCTTCATGAGTATCTAACAGCTCAAATGGAGCATGTGATTCTTGCATTCTCAGTTACAACCCGTTTAGTGAATCAATAATAGATAACATACTCATGTGGTATGCCTGAATGGCATCCCAAACATATGAAAATCAAGCTCTCATAGCATGATCCATGTTATCAAAGTTTGTTGCTCCATATTGAGGCTCGATGAGTGCAACAGGGGGCTCAGGTGGTGGTGGTGGTGATGTAGGCATCCACCATCTCTCTTTGTATGTGACCTATACCATATTGTGCAATAAAAATATCATCAAGTTTAGACATCTATCGGATATGATGGTTATCTGGAATGTTTACACTATAGTGTTTGCACAATCCCATGTTCAATCTAAGGAAGCCAATGGTGTGTCTTTTTTATGAATCTATAATCTCCCACATTTTTTTGGAGATTACCTTTGTTATGTTTACTTACTTCCCTTTTATGATGTACCAAATCAGTTGTGAATTCTTCAAGGTTGCAAAGATGTATGACTAACAGGAGTAACATTGTGAAGAAGGAAGGTCACCCGGATTCGAGCTTGAATGGCCAGGTTAGATCTCTTGATATAGATAGGAAATCCATCTCGTCTAAACTGATAGGTATATTTTGCTATATAGATGTTAGCAAGTATCTCATCATAATTTAAATTTCCTTTTGCTAGCTGCACTGCAAAGGGATCAAACCATCTAGGGGGTGTCACATAATGGTCTTCTATGTAAGCATGTGTGTCATCTCTATCAAATGGGACTCGTTGGCCCCATATACCAAAGAACCTTTCGCTAGTGGTGCTTCTTATGTGGGTTTCGCGCTCACCTAAAATTCCCTTACTATGTTAAGGTTGACTATTTCATTTGGTGTTGTTATAACACCCAAACTCTATGCTTTTATCTCTTGCACCACATCAGAGTATTCTTCTAGATCCTCAAACTCATTAGTTTTCTCTTGTATTAGATTTCAGCCTTCCAACTCAATATAGAATTTCTCATGGTTATAGCTTTTGATTTATGCTCATCATAAGGTATGGCAGATGAACTTAGGTTTAGCCTCACTTTTCATCATATATTTTAATTAATTATTATGCATTTAACACAAGTAAGTAATCCATAGTATGTTTCATAATACACACATGTTAACTCATACACGCACATTGCAACATGATACATGAAATACACATAATAGTTCATTATAATTAGGACATTTGGAACAAATGATCCTCACTAATATCCAACCAATAACACTTGGCATTCATATAACTTTTCCTCATAAGTTTTTTACTTAACTTTTTACATAAACCTTAGGTGGACTATCACGCAACCGGCTTTGGCCTAAACTATTCCACCTACACGCCACATAGTAAGCGTATTTTCGATCATCCTATGGTGGGCATTACCTGGATAAACAGTGAAATTTTAGTGGGATAATAACATAGAAGTTCCATTATGCTATATCTATTTGTGTTAACTTTCAAATGCATTCGACCTTGCATCAATCGGAGCTACCATTCCCATTTAATGGTGGAAACAATGAACGAGGTATTTAACCAAATTCAATCTCATCATATTATACATGATAGTTTATCATCACTATACTATCAACCATTGGCATAAAAATCATGTTTATACTTTACCATCTACTAAAGCATTGAAAGATCTTTCCAACGCAACTGATTGCGCCTTATTCCGAGTTATAGAACTCAAGTTATGATGAAAACGGGGTTTTGAACACAATTTGCCTTTCTGATTCGAATAAAGTGTAAACTGTTATTCGAATCAAATCAATCAGAGGTTACCCAAAAGTGATTGATTCCAATCAAATTCGCAGTGTAAATCTTCTAATTCGAATTAAATCAGTCAAAATTGCTTTTCTGCAAAATTTATGCTTCCTGATTCAAATTAAACCCTGAAATTTCACGATTCTCACTTATTCTTCATGATTTTCTCAAGCTGAAGACACGGTAACTCACCCTATCGAACCTTAACACCAATTAACATCTTAGGAGGAACAAAACACAACAAAATCACACATACAAGGCAACAATAAATGAACCCACAAGCTTTCATCAAGTTTTTTCATTTCTTAACGTCTCAACACAAAAACACACCATCATATCTTTAATTTCATGCGTCAAGTAGGATTCACACACAAAACCCCGCTCCTCTTTCTCGTGAAAATACTCCCAAAAGCAAAATTTAATTAGTAATTCACCTTAATGATGATGGTGATGAAAGTTATGAGATGATTCTTGATGATTCAATCTCTTGATTCCATTTCTAAGTTGTTCTTCTTCTTTCTCTTCCTTGTCTTTTCTTTTCTCATTCTCTTCTCTTCTCTTGTTTATTAACTTTCAAGTAAAATGAAGAATATGAGAGTTTATAGAAGTTTTGTAGAAAACTTCATTGTCTTCTAGTGTCAATCCATGCACAAAGATCATTATACCCTTGCCATTTTCTCAAAATCTAAAAAATGGCACTCTTTCTAATTTACCAAATTGTCATTTATTTTACCAACTAGTAATAATCAATTGAATAGAGTAAGAATTAATCTTTTATGAGTTCACTCATTACTCTATTTTTCCCAACTGATAGCAACTGACAGCTAATTATCACTTTAGAGGATATGAGATATTATATTCTCCCCCCTTGAATTGAAATTTGTCCCTGAATTTCTTTCAATTAAAGAAAGGAACGCTTATTGCATCACCGACTTAGGTTAACACTTGACTTTTCTTGGGTTCAATTCTCTGACATACTCAATCTCCCAACTTCTACTCTCTGTAAATCTTCATTCTTTCATGTCTCCTCAATTTTCTTGATTTAATCATGTTCTTATTTCCAATCCTTGATTAACTTATAACCTTACATTTACCTCTTCTGATATGCCATCCTGATCTATTTGGTCACTGATTTACCCGGAGTCAGCGAATCACTCTTCCTGTCACTGAGTTAACCAAACTCCATAATAACTTCACCTTATCTTGATTGGATAGTCAACACTCTCAAATCGTTGTGACATTAACCATTGATTCCTTACCTACAAGCAATATTGATGAATCTTCTCTTATAAATCCTTCAATAATTGTGACAAGCTTTATAATCCACATGTTGATATCCTTATCAACTTCACTTGACCTGATATTGCGTACTAGATGCACACATTTGGTGTCTCACTTTGTCTACACGACTTCAATAAGACATCGTTCACTTGGTGCGGGAGTTCTTGACTTCCAAACCTAGGAACAAACACCTGTCTAATTCTCTATGAATCTTACCAAGCTCTTCCATTTATCATTTTCCACTGGGCTACTCTGATTCAAAAGCGTGCAACACGTGAGATTCAAGTGCACTACTGGTTAGCTTACAACTTCCATAGAAAGTTACGTCTATCTTTCAGAGCACTCACCACTCAAAGCAGTGCTAGAACCTTACCGACATCCACCGGTAGAAAGACTTTCTTGCTGACACACAAGGTTGAGAATAAGACCAACACCAACTAACAAAATAGTACCATTAAGGAACTTCAGGGCATCAACAAGACAATGCTTCTATGGGATTTTAACTCATCAAGAATGCAAATGTGGCTTTCTAGAAGTATTCACATAGTCATACAATTTGGTCACACATCTTGAGATTACATCGCACTTCCTAACCATAACTATTCACTTCGATTATCTTGCTCCATCTCATGGAAATTCTAGCTCATGTTATTTCACATATACAATCCGAGTTACATGCTTAACTTTAGGAATACCTCATTCCCACTCTCGCCTAGAAGGATAACTCGTGAATCCTCCTGATGGGGTATGGTAGCATTGTATACAACTAATATCACTCACATGGGGGTCTACCTCTAAGTCCATGTATCTGAGTGAATTATCCAGATGTCATGCCATGACTCTCCACCTATCTTATTAACATGTTAGTAAAATACTAAACTGGTCTCTTCAAGATCACTACTTGGCGAGTCTCGTCTAGCTTCACTCCTCATGGATCTCATTAGTCATAAGAGTGATACACCCAAGACTTACTCACCCTGAAAACAATTCACACAGGTTGCCTCCCAAGCATTCCACTTCCTTGATATCTCTACAAGTGATCGATTATTCAATACACCTTTAAGAATTCTAATTTTAAATATATAAATCTGACTTGCAACTCCTTTCTCAACTCGCACATCTACGATGGCACCCAAAATGAGATTCATGATTTACTTAGTTCCAACAATGTGTGAACGTCATGCTCTATGATCAAACAATCCAAACACTACTTAGGAAGATAAACAACAACACGATTTAAAACAAGTCAATCTTACTTTTGTCAACCAAATAATATGTACTCAAGATGAACCTTGGCATTTCCACATACTTACTGACTTGGATTCCCTTATGAACTTAACATCCACTAAATGCTTCATCACACAGAGGCTACAGATGTTAATGACTCATAACTGACAACTCTTGCCTCCTAATTGTGAGTTCATGCGATGTAGCTCGTTTCACGATCCACATTTAATTTCATACCCAAGCCTAGATCACCCTCGGTTACTTGCCACAAACTTGGATTCTAGGGACACAAAACTCATCTGTACGAATAAAAGAGTGTGATATTCCACAACACCAGATAATCAAGCATACATACTTGTAACTAAGACACTACTAACACATGCCTCCCTTGCATGAAGATATAACTCACTCTACCTCACCTTGCACTTGAGAAATATTCAGATTTGGACAATCATCAACTACATACCCCTATCTTTGCATTAATTACATCTTTATGATCCTATTATGCATTTTTTTTCCAAAATACATCTTATCACGACAGTTGTATTGCAAGGTTGACATTGTTCCCACACTCATCATTTGCTTCCCTTTCTATGGTAATCCTCTTAACTTCAAATATTGAATAATTCTACCAGAATTCATTTGGATATGATTTCTTGCTCTCTCTTGACATGAACCTCTTTCAATTATTCCTTGGGGAACTTAACATTTCCATAACAGTCTCGTACTAACACTGAATCTTTGTTGAACTACCCGAACCCAATCTCCCTTCTAAGAATTGGTACAATTGGTCTATCTTTTACCCTCATCTGGTGCATAAGCGACTTGTTTGGAGTAAGCAGTCATGCCCTCAAAACTTTCCACATACTTCTCCCCTACCATATACTCGTGACAAAGTTGATAAATCTCAATGCCTCTGTAGCCTCCAAATTACTGGAAAAATAATATCTCCGGAATATTTCCTTGAAATACTTCCACTCCTTTGAGGTACTCTGAGTGTTCATACAAGCCGAGGCACCGATATAACGTCTCGCTTATGAACTTCATGGTATATGAACGGAAAACTATCATTTTTCTTCCTCGCTGCATGGAATTACTTTCCATACTTATTTCATACCAGTGGGTCACTCTTATACTACTAAAAGTTCAGACTCCTTCCGAATTCAGATGGATTAATCTGGTATAATATACATCTAGCAAATACATTATACGTAATATTAATTGGTACTGATACAACACAAGTTCCCATTGGCATTGTTATATATACATGTCCAAAAAGAAAATATACAACTATGGCACATGATATACAAGAGTGCCTAATTAAAATCTAAGATCTATGAACAATATTCACATTGCACATAATCCACAACAAAAGATCACGATAATGAAAATATTTGAAACATCATTAGAGAACTTCTTCTTGCCTTTAACCTACAAATAAACACCTGGAAAAACAACAATGATAGTGGGGGTGAGATAATAATCGTCGTGATTGCACTCATCAATCACTAGGTGATCACATTCACCAATTCTCATATTATCACAAAATGTTCCATACAAAGCCTATTGATTCATAACTCAAGCAACCACTCATTCGCAATACACACTAAGGTACCTTCGTGTCCAAGCATCACCTAATTCATTTTCACAACCTAATTTATCTTTCTAGTTCATTCACCTAGTTACAAACCTAGATTTAGCCTCAATTTTCATCATAGGTTTTAATTAATTATTATTCATTCAACACAAGTAAGCAATCCATAGTATGTTTCATAATACACACATGTTAACTCACACACACACACACACACATCGCAACATGATAATGAAATACACATAATAGTTCATCACCAATTAGGACATTCGGAACAAATGTTCCTCACCAATATCCAACCTATAATATTTGTCATTCATATAAGTTTTCCTCATAACTTCTTCACTTAACTTGTTACATAAACCTTAGGCGAAGCTTTCACGCAACCTACTTCGACCTAAACTATTCCACCTACACGCCACATAGTAATCGTACGTCTGATTATCCTATGGTGGGAATCACTCGCACCAAACGGGGAAATTTGATTGGGATAATAACATAGAAGTTCCACTATATTTCTAACTCTTTGTGTCAACTTTCAAACGCATCTGACCTCGCATCAATCGGAGCTACCATTTCTATTTTATGGTGGAAACTAGTAACAAACCCGTGCCTACGCACGGGATACGTTTTTTTGGTGGGATATGGTTTTGGACGCGCATTTGTTTATGGACTGTAATAAAAATAGGAAGTTGAAAAAAATAAGAATAATAGTAAACTTAAATTGAAATAGTAATACATGTAGAAGATGGAATATAAACAACAATATTATTAATAATATGATTAAAAATAAAAATTATTAAAACTTGTATTAGATAAATTAGTCATTTTAGTTTTTTTTACAAATGAGTCAATCATGTTATAAGAGAAAAGAGATAATATAATTTTAAAATATCTACTCAATCTTATTTAATAAACTCCCTTTATCTTTTTCACATATTTATAATAAATTATTGATAAATTTCTATTATTCAATATTTGAATCAGTAGTAAAGTTGTTTCCGTTTATAACAATAGTATTTTTTCTGTACATAAAAATATTTGAATCAGCAATGTACTTTTTTCGTATATAAATTTATTTTTTTGACATTGTTTATAAAATATTCGAATAAATAGTAAAGTTGTTCCCGTATATAAAAATATTTAGAGCTTTGCTATTTTGACACCAATATATTCTACACCGTCTATAATAATGAACAAATTCATGTTGCACGGAAATCAAAGTAGGCCAAAGTATTAAAAAACAATAAAACTAATACATTTTTGAGATACTATACGGTGTGGGTGTTAAAAAGTAGTGTCACCATATCTTTTCTCAAATATTTAAATCAACAATTTTTTTTCCGAGTATATAAATATTATTTTTGGTTTGACAATATTTATAAAATTATTTGAATCAATAGTAAAGTTGTTCTCGTTTATAACAAGAACATTGCTTAATGAAATTATAATAAGTATAATATTGCCAATTATAATAAGTATAAAACTTTATAAGATTTGTAAATAGCATATAAATGTAAGGTTCAGTAAGTATGTCATAGTTGTGAATTGTTATAAGAAAAAAGTTATGCTCCATAACTTGAAAACCATAATGGTTACAAGATATCAAATAAAAGAGAAGAGAATCACAATATATTATTAAGATAAAAATTGACCTTTCATGTTAACAATTGCTGAGACCATACATGATAATTTTCTTTTGAAAAACTTACATGATCATTATAATTTTCTAAAATATATTTTTGTTTTAAACATTTTTTCCTCTTTAAAAAAGCATTATAGAAAATTGACCCATATTCAAAAGTAATGTAAACTTTTAAATTATATCCACAACCTACTAAACTATAAATTTAAGTCAAGAACAATGATGTGAAGGATAACCTATTTCTGCCTTAAATTTGTAATAATCCATGCCCAATAACTTCACTTTTGCAATCATAGAGAGCATCTATAACCTAATACATAAAAGTTACCTTGGTATAAATTAACGACAAAAAGTTATGATGTAGTTTTAGTAGGGAAAAAAGAAAGAAAGAATGCTTGTATAGGGTCATTTTTCAAAAATTGGAGTACTTTTTCCATATCGTGGTCGTCCATAGCTCTACCATTCAAAGCATGTTGATTTCTTTGGATAAGAAATATGACTACATGCATAGTAATTAAGCATAATATTAAACAAAAACAGATACCAAATGGTTGGGAGCATTTTCTGTCTATGGGATCATACGTGGCATTTCTGCTATAATGCACTGCCACCAATGACGCCCCAGCAATAGCAAGGTCTATTACTGCAACACCATCCTACATTATTTGAAATTATTAAGAACAAATACAAAGAAAGAATCTGAATCTGAATCCATTACTAAAGGAGTTTACAAACTAAAAACTAAAAAAAGCCAACAAAATCTCGTCGCACACCATCCTCTACAACTACTACATACCAACCTCACTGTCTCGTGATTTTTATCTCCATCTCTCTTCATCATCTCCCCATTTACTATCCATCTTTTCTCCCCCCTTAATCATTTTTGCTGCTATAAAGGGTACAACATTGTTGAGAATACAAGCTAACCTCTGTCATTATTGTAACAATTGTAGGATCATGTCCATGCCAAATATAGTCTCTTAATTTCATTCCCTCTACAGAGGGTGCAAGACTGTTAAGAATCCAAGCTTACCTCTTTCATTCCCTTTTCAAGCTTTATTTTCAAATTCTCACCTATCAATTCACATTAAAATATGAGTCAATGTTCATTTGCAATGAAATATAAATAAGAAAATCAAAAGAAAGTTTAGGTTAGAAAATAGAACCTTGAATTTGAGAATTTTAAATGTGTAATGAAGCATGTTTGACGATACCGACACCATTTTCAACCTTTTTCTCTTTTGTCAAAGGCCTAGTGTTTGTTTCATGGCTAAAGCAGTATCTTTTAGTTTAAGGTAGACCCTATGAACTGTCAACTACAGTAATCAATAAGACCCGATGCCCGCTTGTCTTTTCAGCATTCTTCTCCGCCAACACCAACATGCTGTAATAATAAATATCTTTACAATTCTAGTTAAAAACAAAAGGAAAACATAGGTGCTGATATTTTTCCAATCTCGATTTTGATTTACTACTTGACTGGCCTAATGAAAAAGACATATTGACATAAATATAGATTTATGTATATGCATTAGTATTCTAAGAAGATCATAAATTTAAGGGGACACATTTGAGGGCGCACTGTATGTTTAAGGCCACTTTCTGTTTTCTTCAAGATGTGTCTTCTACTCTTGTTATTATTAAAGTATATTGCATGCCACTTTATAGATACTACTTCATCCCTGATAGAAATAGTCAACTTTATTGAGCTTAAATTAGATCAAACATTATCAAGAGTATTTTCCATTATGTTTTCTGAGGAAGTAAAATGCAATGTAACACAAACACATCACCTCCACCAACAGCACGACCCAAAAGCATATTATCATCCAAATAGCTCTGATAATATAATCCTCCCATCGATTCACTACAATTCAAAAGAGCATTTAGTGTGTGATTTGCCAATAAAGACGCTTTAACAATTTCATCAAAGTGGTGCATCATATATATACCTTCATGGATCCCTCCTAGGAATTTGAGATTTGAAGTCTGCCATGACCATGATGAGCTCCCAAAGATAGCAACAAAAACCACCACCAAAGTTTATGTCATATCATGAATCAATTCCCAACAGTATACCATTTAAGTCTAAATGAAAATCAAAAGGAGCATATTAGCTAAATTGTCGTCAAACAACAGTCTGACCTTATGAATTACAATGATTAAACTATCATATGACTCAAACAAATAGATTAGATTTATGACTTACCAACATGTAAACCACCGTAAATAAAAATTAGGTCACCAACAATAGCAACTACATGCTTGCAACGCGTAAGCAACTCAGCGGAGGCATCTCCACCAGACGCATTAACATTGTATTTACCCATTATTAGACTGGTAACAACATATTTGTATCACACCAAACACCAACAACAGTGTCCACAAAATTAGAGTATGCATAAAGACCAAATTAGCTTGATATAACTGAGTTATTTGAAACTATGGGCCATGCAACAACGATAACAGAAACTACGCGCTCCAGAAATTTCATGGTTTGGCATCTTAGAAAAAAATCAGATGCAAAGATCTTCTATTTATCAAACACATACCGCAACAATTAATTGAAGATACCTTTCTAATGATGTAACTTCTTCCTCAAACTGAGTATGAGTGTGAGTGCACTCTAAACCTAGCCATGTTTTAAATGATGTTAAAACTAGGAGTGTGACTTAGCATTTTTGTATATTAGGCGGTATCCACTAAAGTTTAGATGTGCATTGAATCATTTTAGCCTTAGGATGCATACAAATGGTTTTGGAAATGATTGGAAATATCTAGGCATGTTTCATACATCAAAAACTATGTTTTATGTGTGAACACTCTATCACAGGTTGACCTATACGATTTTAGGCTGACCTATAGAAATTATTGCTTCAGTATAGGCTGGCGTATACGATTTCAGGCTGACGTATAAAAGTCGTTGCTTCAGTATAGGCCGACACATATAATTTCAGGTCGGCCTGTACTCTGGTATAGGTCAGCACATAGAATTTTAAGTCGGCATGTACGCTGCAGCTTGCAGTATTAAAGCCTGTAGGCTTTATCGATGTGGTGACTTATATGGTGAATGAACAGGTCGGCCAATATGACTTCAGGTCGGCCTGTACGTTGCTATAGTCTGACCTATAACCTTTCAAAACTTAAAATTTTGTTTTGCATTCTATTTTTCTTGCATCCTTTTTGCCTAATTCTACATACACATA
Source organism: Lathyrus tuberosus (assembly GCA_022829125.1). Lineage (NCBI taxonomy): Eukaryota > Viridiplantae > Streptophyta > Magnoliopsida > Fabales > Fabaceae > Lathyrus > Lathyrus tuberosus. The sequence goes on along the minus strand of JALAZF010000529.1, from coordinate 2,654,235 downwards.
TATATACTCATACATGTAATACCCCAAAATTTGCCCTCTCATTTCTTCATATCATATAGCATGAGCTTTCATTGCATTATACTCCATTCAAGCATAGAAAAATAAAACATCTAGCATTGCATTGCATCTCTAACCTCAAAACATGAAGCATAGCATTCGCTTTACCATCAGGGCATGTGATCAGGTGAAAGGTGGACAATCAAGCAATCATTCAAGGCACAAAAGGTCAATCAAGTTGGCTCAAAGCAAGTCAAGAGGTCTCTCATGTATCATACTATCCCAATTGATCCTCCACAACCTCAAGAAGGTGAGATTCAATAGGAGATTGGAGCATTACATCTTTCATTATGCAAGATATCCAAAAGACTGAAGGAAAACCCTCAAAAGAGATAGCTCATTGATCCAAAGTCATCCTCAAGTGGCATATCTCATCATCCTTTAAGGGGATACACAACATACTCTGAGGAATTTGAAATTGAAGACTGCACATTTTTCTCCTAAGAGGAGGGGACCAAAACTAGGGTTTCCAATTAAATCAGGGAATCTTTGATTTTTGGGACAAAACTTGATGTCATGGTGTTCTACATGTCTTTAAGTGTATGTATGTGGAAAATTGCTTCTCAATTGGTTTTAGAAGTGGTTCAATTGGAAGAAAGATAAAAAATCAGGGAAATTGGGGCCAAGTCAAATAATCAGAGGAAAAAGTCAACTCTTGACTTTTTAAGGCCAAATTCATAAAATTTATGTTATATGTGACCAATGTGCAAAATTTGATCAAGAAACTCCAAAGGAATCATGAAAAAAATCAAGATGTAGAAAGTTGCCATTTTTGGGTGAAGTAGAGTTACTAAAAATAGCAAGTTTTGGCCATTTTGCACTATACTTTGAACCAGGGCCATTTAAAATTGGAGCATCAAATGAAAATTCCACCAGGCCACAACAAAAGGTCTTGCTTTAAGCTTCAAATCCATGTGTAGAACATCTCCATTGGATAAAAATTGAGTGAGATATGATTGATCAAAGTTGGAGAAAAGTAGGGCAAAAACCAAGTCATGACCAAGGATATTCAAGCTCGCGCGCAGTCATTTCTACAAGCAGGTGGTGTGCCAAATGTCAAGTTCAATTTCTTCAAGAAGGAAGCTTTAAATGGAAAACTTTTCAACATCAAAGTTGTTCCTTGTAGTGTCATCTTCAACATTGGTGTTGGACAAATTTTGGTTTGATCAAGTTATGAGATAGTTTTAAGGGTTCAAAGTCATGTTGATTGTGCTGAAATTTTGTGTGCCAAATTGCCTTGCCAGCCAACCTTTTGCCACGCCCACCAACCAGTTTTGAACCATTATGTTCATAGCTATTTTTAGACATGTTTGAGATCTCATTTCACTTCAATTTTCAAAACAATATTGTTCCCCAATGTACCCTCTTTCAAATGAACCCATAAACTCCCTAATGCAGTCATTGAGTAGAGAGAAAAACCTCCATAAACCACCATATGTTGACACTGATACATTGATGGCATGCTGCATAATTTGGATCAGTCACACCACAAACACCTCCTCACTTTTGTTTCCTCTTTCAACCAAGCACAAGTTACTTACATAATGCACACTGTCACGTGCCATACATGAGAATAGAAGGAACAAACTTGCTTAGCAAGTTTCTGATGCACAGACTGGCAGCTTCACTCTCCTTTTCTCCCTTCCACCATAACTGTCATGAATCACCACCACCCTAGCATAACCAACCTCACTCGCCCCTAACTAACTTGACTCAGTTAGTTAGGGTGCACTCATTTAACTCAATGCCAACTCACCTAACTCACTCACTTGACCACAGGTTAGCTCAATTAACCACAGATATAAATTCACACTTCACTCACAAATTGGTTCAGTTTTTCATTTCTCACTTTTTCTCTCAAAACACTTCAAAATCTCTCTCACATTCTCTCCACTTTTCCTCTGATTGCACACGAGTGTCATCATCTTCCTCTACATTTCATCTCCATCTTCATCGTTATTCCACTTTGGAGATCAAGAGCAAGAGTGCATAGGTTCAGTTAAAGAAGTTCAGCATCAAATTCTAGTTGATTCTTTGCACGAATTCAAGCTCTCAAGCCTTTATTTGGCCAAGTGAAGCTCAAGGAAGAAGCTTCTCTTTCTGATATTCTTGTGTATTCCAAGCTCCATCAACTTCAGGTTTGATTCTTTGAACTTTGAACGCACGGTTTTTCTTCGTTATCATTTGTTTTTGGTTGATTTTGGCTCAATAGGGGCATTCCTAAATCCGGCTAGTAGATAGGCCTCTTAGAGGCTTAGTTGCAAAACCTAGGGCTTAATGTAATCTCCTCTATTCTTGCTATGTGTGTGTGTTTTGTGGATTTCATAAGCACATTCATGATCTGCATAAGCTTAGCTTTCGATTGATGTATGTATTATGCATTTCTGGAAAATTGTGAGGTTGCAGGTGGTGGTTTCTCGCCGGAGAAGGTGACCGGAGGTCCTTCTCCGGCCGGCAGCTTTGATGGTTAGGGTTTAACATGTTTTAATCATGTCCGCTCGTTTTTCTTCATCGCGTGGTCCATAATGTGACAACACATAAAATTGGCACATGCGTTGCACATGTTTTGTTTTTAATCAGAGTAAGCATTGTGTGGCGTGGTGTATGATAGTGAGTATGTGCCCTCATGCGCGTGTGTTAGATTTGCTTACCTTGACCTTTGTGTTTGACTTGACTTAATCTGATGGTTGTGAATGATTTGACTTGGTTTGACTGAAAGAGCATGATAGTTAGTGTGTTGTGCGCGTTATTGGACCTAATCAAATTGCTACCCACACCCCCATGTTTTCAAGCCCAAATAATCTGAACTAAACAATTGCTATGTTCACACCTCCACTTCCCTTTGCATTTCATTTTATTTTTCCATTTTTCTACACGTTTACTTTTCAATTTTTAAAAATATCAAATATCATCATAAAATTCCCTAAAAATTCATGAATATCATTAAGACATTTTTAAAATTTTTCATGATTTTATTTCTTGATTTTATGACCTTTTTGCCCCTATTCTATAATATTCTTTGAATTTCAATTTGTATGCATGCTTAATGTGATACATAAATTTGTGCATTTTTGTTCTTGATCATTAAAAGTTGTTTTGATGCTCTTCTTTTTGCATTGAGTCATTAGCATCTTGAGGTATGTTGAGTGATTTTTATTTGATTTTTTTAGGTCAGTTCATGGCATGTTTGGTGTTCATCTTTGCATTACTTTGTATATGCATCCAATTTGATTTAAGTGCATTGTATAAAGCCTTTTTGCCTTGAATTTTTACATAATACTTTGATATGTGATTCATCTCTGATTTGTGAACCTCAATACCATGTTTTCATAATTTTCATGAACTCATTTGTTTTTTTGTTTAAAACATTTCATTTGAAGCATTACAACATGTCATATCCTTGTAATCTTTGTGCATGTTTACATGATTGCTTTTGTGCATACTTGCATGATCATTTGCCTATTTGGTGAACCATTCATGTGACATAATAGGTCATTGATACATATTATATGTCATCTTTGCATGTTGATCATCATTTGAACCTTGTGCACCTTTAACATGTTGTGTTTGCACTTTCCCTTTTTGAACTTCCATTTCAATTCTACTTCTTCTATCACTTCTTAAATGTCTTGATGTGTTATGCATGAATACTTGTGAGATGTTTGTGAATCATTTTTCATTTCATTTCAATTCTGATCCTTAGATTACATGTTCCATTCATGCATGTTTGTTCATTTCTTTTCATCTTTCATTCTCCCTTTTCTTATGGTAGCATGTCCTAATGTCATGGATGATGTTTGTTGCCTATCAATGTGGACTTGCATGATAATGATCATTTGTTTTCCATATGATGTACATTCTGGTTGTGGTTATAGGATTTGATTTCTCATCTAATTCTTTTGATTTTTTATGGTGCATTAAATGTTCTTTTACTTCTTATACTTCTTACACATGTTTACTAACCATGTAGGGGCTTTGGTAAGTTCAATTGAGTGTGGATAAGGGATCCACATTTAAGCTTCTATCCTTTCTCTTTTACAATTCCATCTTGTGTTTTGTTAAGCAATTATGTGCTTTTTCTTAATAACTCATCACTTTCCCTTTTGAATTACAATTCATCTTCTACTTTAGAAGTGAATTGTTTAATTCATTCTTTCTTTAGACTTTAAGTTGAAACCTCACAAACCATTAGGATCACTCCCTTTAATCTTCAATTAGGATTGAGTCCTAGTTCACATAGATTTTCACCTTTCTCCTCTCTTGAGTCTTTCATCTTCTCATCTAAAAAAAAATTCAAAATATCTAATAAAGGTAGGCATTTATTGCATTTAGGCCTTTCATATAAAGAAAAGGTTATAAGGGGTCTTCTCTTATAATCTTAGAATGTGTAGCATATGGCCCATCTTGGGTCAATGTGTTAAACATTTGATCTTGTATGAGGGACTTAAATGCAATTCTTGTTGAGGGCACAAATAAAAAACACTTCTTCATTTCATAATCAACAAAACACTTAATAAACACAAGTATGCTAGTGTGGTTGAACCTTGACAATTGGAACTAAGTGTGGGGGTCTTCTTCACTCTTAGTGTGTCTTCTTGCTCATTCCATCTTGGAATGTGAGAATGTACACATTCCAATGACTAAGATTCAGATACACTGTCATATGCAAACAAATGAAAAAACTTCTAAAAGACAAAACAAACAATAACGTATTTCCTTCGGGAATTCTTTTCTCACCTCACTCATTCTCAGCGTACGAACGTGCTCCTACTCGTTCTCTTGCAAGATGGTAACGCACTCGGACCAGCGAGCCTGCAACACCTGAGCCAGAACGTTAGCCGTTCCTTAAAAAAACACAAACAATCCATCCCTAATGAGGGGAACTACGTCGCTCTGATTCTCATGTTCCCGATGAGATACGTAGGCAGTGGGGTAGGGCCCATGCGAGCACTTCTTTTATTTTCCCTACATTTGTTTCTCTTTCTTTTTCCATTCCTTTTCCAGTTCTTTTTCCAGTATCCTTTTCTATCACCCTTTGATCGAGACAAGCAAGCGTGGATCCCATCGGGTACGATGGACGTGAGGGGGTGCTAATACCTTCCTCTCGCGTAACTGACTCCCGAATCCAATTCTCTTGGTCGCGAGACCATGCTCTTTCCTTCCTCTCAGGTTTATGCAGTGTTTCCTTTCCCTCTCTTGCGATAAATACACATTGCTGGCGACTCTGTTTCGGTGCCACTTTCGCGTTTGTACTTGGATGAAAATCCCGGGAGCAACAGCTGGCGACTCTGTTGGGGACAGGTTGACCTATTGCTGGTCCATCCTAAGCGAGTCAATCCTAGCGCTTATTTGCTTTTCTTTCATTGGGTGTTTACTGCTGTGCTTTATTTTTCTGTTTATTTACTTTACTGTATTTACTGCATTTTAGCATTACATATCATATATTATATTGTGTTGCACTGTTTTGTCTGTTTGGCGGGATGGGATTTCTGAGAGATAAGCCCATTACACAGGATTGAGTATACAGTTAGAATTAGAGTGGAGAGTAGTGGGACCTACGTGCCGTTTGGAGTGCGTTGGGTGTTCACGAAATTCACAGCTAGACGAGGCTATCTTGGGACACGTCATGGTATGCGCATCTTGCGTATTCCAGGATGTCGATCTAGAGAGCTGTCGACTCTAGTGACGGATCATGAGGACCTTAGTGGAAACATCCCTCTTTAGCGGTGACAGTGGCAGACCACATTCTGTGGCAAACCCATTCGCACCCGAGGGCCCACTTTGGAACTTGCATAGGATGACCTTTATTTTCTAAGGGGAGTCAGTGGACGACCTCTTTGATTGGCATAGCATTGTATCCTACGGGCTGAATGTGCTATTGCTTCTCAAACCTCCGAAGCTGACAAGCCTTATTTTCTAAGAACCACATGTGAGTATGGGAGGGATGTTTACAGGTTTGCAGGAAACCCAGCCTCCTACCTACCTTACTTGTGATTCTATGATGATTTCAGACATTGTATCCTATGACAGTGATTTGAGTGTTCATCTCAGATATTGCCAGATTCAGTACAGAGACACAGTGCACACAATTCAATACAAACACAGACACTTGATTACCTGATCACATGCCCTTTTGCATTGCATTATCATATCATAACAGTTATGTTTGTCATTTTCAGGTGCATAATACATTTTTGATTCCAATCCATGGGTTCAACAGAGATCGTTGCCGAGAGAAAGAACAATGTGTCTTACAAGTTTCCAGACCCTGTCTTGGATTCATTGCTCAAAGTTATAGATATGGCTGGCCCGGGTATTCTTGATAGGTTTCAGAAGAGCTACGGGAATTTGGTTGGGATGGTCCGTACAATCACAAAGTATGAACATGATGCCTTGCACACTCTGCTGCAGTTCTACGAGCCTTCGTTGAGATGCTTTCTCTTTCCAGATTACATTTTGATGCCGACACTGGAAGAATTCTCATTTATTTTGGGAATTCCGATCACGCCGGCAATACCATTCTTCTCTGGTAGTTCCCCTAGCGTAAAAGAAATTGCTGCTGCGTTACAAATGGATCAGGCAGTGATAAAGAGTGGTGTGAGCAGTAAAAATGGAGTTAGCGGATTTCATTTGGAATTTCTGTCTGGACAAGCCCAAGAGGCTGCAAATGCTAAAAATTGGACGGTTTACAATTCCATTCTGGCTCTCTGCATATATGGCCTAGTTCTCTTTCCCAATCAGCAAGACTTTGTGGATATGCAAGCAACGAGAGTTTTCGTTCTTAAAAATCCAGTCCCTACTTTGTTAGGAGATTTTTATCAGTCTGTGCATCACAAGAACGAGAAAAGAAGGGGAGGATCTGTTAGTTGTTGTACTCCACTGCTGTGTCATTGGTTTTTCAAACATTTGCCTCAGACAGGTGCCTTTGTGGAAACCAAAGATGTGGCGAAATGGTCTAAATGATTGATGGGTTTAACTGCTGATAACATTGTATGGTTTGACCACCGGTTGTTGAGAATAGAGCTTGTCACAAGATGCGGAAATTTTCCAAATGTACCTTTGATTGGCAGAAAATGAGGGATCAATTATAATCCAGTTTTGGCCATCCGACAGTTTGGGTATGCTTCCAGGGATCCTCCTACAGAGCAAGATGTGGAAGAATCTTTATTCTTTACAGGAACTAAAGATGCGAAGGTGGTAGAAGTAGTAAATGCTTGGAAAGATAAGCATAAAATTGGAAAAGCAGTTTTTGGGAAAGGAGATTGTAGGTCTTATCCTGAATATGACAGATGGATCGAGATGAAAGTAAAAGAATTGCTTTTACCCTTTTCAAGGGGACCTCTTTTATGTTCATTACAGCCAGAACAACCCACCATGGTGGCTATTGAAGAATGTGAGAAGTGGAAGAAAATGGTCAGGGAGCTGCAGATAGAGAATTCTGGAATGAGCAGATGTCTTCAGAAAGCTCTAGCCAACAACAAAGAGTTGGAAAAGAGAGCATTGAAAGCGGAAAAAACCTTGGCTGACAAAGAGGAAGATTTTGATGACAGAGCTCGGTACTTCCGAAGACTTACTTTGGGAGCAGATGACACTAGTCAGGCTCACAAGATTACAAAACAGGCTTTAGCCCGAAGCAAGGATTCATTAACTCAACTTCGTCAAGCTTGGGATGAAGTCAGAATTAAAAATGCCGAGTTACAGGATCAGGCGAAGATTAAAGACGAGGAGCTTAAAAAGGCACATGAACAGAGGAGAAAGTATCGGGAAAGTCTCGGTAAAAGTCAAGAACAGTTAGAAGAAGCTAGAAGTGAGCTGAAGAATATCAAGAAAGAGCTTGAGGAAGCCATGATAGAAAGAGAGATACTCAAGACGCAAGCTGGCATAAAGAGACACAAAGGAGTGTGCGATGACGAAGCTCTGATGCTGCATATGGGTTCTCTAACCGAAGCTCTTGAGAAAAGGGATGTATTGATCAAAGAAATGATTGAAAAGCCAAATCACCAGCGTACCCGTATACTTTTTGAGGAGATCAAATACTCAAGTGATAAGCTGAAGGATGTGGAATTGTCAGACTGATGTTCTTTTCCTGGTATTTTGTTGTTAATGGTTACCATCAGGCTTGTTGATGGATCCATTTTTTCCTTGTATTGTATTTGCGGATGAGCCTTTCTTAAATACTTGAATACTTTGTTGAATGAGTATGAGCAGTTTATTCAGAATTACTCTTTATCAGATATCTGTACACAAGCACATGACCACAATACGTCTCTTTATATCACGATTTCTGGTCTTCAGATTTCTGTGGTTTGGATTGGAATCAGGGTGTAAAGCACTTTGGAAATGATAAACATAACATTGCATGGCATTTGCATATCATTCTGCATTTCTGTTACTTGCTTTTCAGGTACTCGTTGCAGGGTCTCTAACCTTTATTTGGTTTCAGGCAGTATAGCTGAGAATCATATTCACCGATATTCAACGCGAAGAAATCAAGTAAGAATAATGGATCAAGTGCAAAGTGATTTGGCTGAAATGAGGGTGCGTATGGACCAGTTCATGACCCTCATGACTGGCATGGCGTAAAATCAAGAGAGATTGAGGCTTCTGGTCGAGCGTCCAGAAAATGGGCCCGAAGGTGATCAGCATGACAATTCACAGGTACATGGCATTCCTCCTCCCGGTGGCAACCCTCCTCCTGGTGGTAACAATTGGGGTAATGGAAATGGTAGGGATGTTGGCGTTACTCTTGAAGATCCTCTGGAAGACCAATTTACTCTGCTGGATGCTGATGTGGGTAATCATGGTGATCGAAGGTATGATGAGTTAGCAGAAAAGATCCGGGCCATAGAATGCAAGAACTCTATGGGCATTGATGTTACTAGCTTGGGGCTGGTCCCAGGAGTCAGAATTCCTCCTAAATTCAAGCCTCCCACTTTTGATAAGTATCACGGCAATGCGTGTCCCCAAACGCATCTTTAAGCTTACTTTGGGAAGATTTCAGCCCATACAGAGGACGAGAAGCTATGGATGCATTATTTTCAGGATAGTTTGGCTGGAGCGTCCTTGACCTGGTATATGAAGTTGAATAGAGCTGCTGTGAAGAGTTGGAAAGATCTGGCAGAAGCGATCCTGAAGCAATACCAGTATAATATCGACATGGCGCCCAACCGCACTCAATTGCAGGGGTTGTCACAGAATGCCAAGGAGAGTTTCAAAGAATATGCATAGAGGTGGAGGGAAATGGCTGCACAGGTTCAACCTCCCTTGTCGGATAGAGAAATGGCAGATATGTTTATGGGCACCTTGCAAGGGGCCTATCTTGATAGATTGGCTGCTTGTCCGTCAACTGGATTTGCTGATATTGTGATTGCGGGAGAAAGAATAGAAAGTCTGTTGAAACTTGGAAAGATCCAAGATGTAAGTGGGGCTGGCTCTTCTGGGACGAAGAAACCATTTGCTAGTAGCCAGAAAAGAAGAGAAGGTGATACGAATGTTGTGTTTAGAGGACGAGGCAGAGGGCGTTCTCAAGCTTATTATCAGGTAGATGCTGTAACAATCCCAACACCGTCTGTTCAGAAACAACAACCCCAACAACAAGTTCAGCAGCAACAGCAACAACCTTTTTTCCAACAAAGGTCTAGGCAGAGGGATCGTAAGATGAATCCTCTCCCTATAACTTATGCAGCGCTGTTACCCCAGCTACTCGAGTTAAAGTTGGTAGAACTCCGTACTATGAAAGCTCCTGCTGCTGGAAACCTGCCACCTAACTTCGATGCTAATGCTCGTTGTGAGTTCCACTCAGGTGCTCAGGGGAACTCCATTGAAAAATGCTGGGCTTTCCACCATAAAGTACAAGACTTGATTGATGCTAAAGCCATCAATTTCTCTCCCTCTCCTAATATTACTCAGCATCACATGCCTGATCATAGTGCAGCAAATGTGTACGCTATTGAAGATGGGAGGAGATTGAATCTGGTGGCAGACATCCATCAAGTGAAAACTTCTTTGTTGGTTGTAAAAGATCGTTTATTGAAGGGACAGGTGTTCCCGGGCTGTAATCAAGATTGTTCTGAGTGTGTGAATCAAGAGAATGGCTGTAATAAGTTGAAGGTGGGTTTACAGAATCTGATCAATGAAGGATGTCTACAGTTCGACAGAGTTGTGAAAGACACTGATGAGGTATCAACCGTGACCATCTATTATACTCCCGCTGAGATTCAAATTCCGGTCAATGCAGTTCCCGTAGCAAGTGTTGTGCAAGAAAGGCCCAGTCCTGTCACTATCACGGTGCCAGGACCAATTCCGTTCACATCCACGAAGGCTATCCCATGGCACTATGGGGCAGACATGTATTACGAAGGTAAAAAGCAGGAAGTTGAGTCGTCAGTCATCCAGAATGTTGATAATGTAGGGGGTGTAGGGGGTTTTACAAGAAGCGGAAGGTTGTTCGCTCCCCAAACCTTGAGAAGTGATAAAGAGGCAGAAGCTGCAGCAAAGGCTAAGGGTAAACAGGTGGTTGAAAATGCGCCTACACCTGAAGCAGAGACAAAGATTACTTTTGATAAGGAGATGGAAGAATTCATGAAGATAATCAAGAAAAGCGATTATAAGATTGTGGACCAACTGAATCAGACCCCTTCAAAGATTTCAATCTTGTCACTATTGATGTGCTCTGATGCGCATCGGCAGGCGTTGTTAAAAGGATTGAAGAGTGCATACGTGCCACAGGAAATTACTGTTAATCAGCTTGAGGGCGTAATCTCCAATGTTAACGTTAGCCATGGCTTGGGCTTTACAAGTAGAGATTTGACTGCTGAAGGAAGAAACCACAATAAGGCTTTGCATATCACGATGGAGTGTAAGGGCGCAGTGTTATCTCATGTACTGGTAGACACTGGTTCATCACTCAATGTCTTGCCCAAGAAGGCGTTAATGAAGCTGGAAGTTGATGGTTTGATCTTGAGGCCTAGTGAATTGGTGGTCAGAGCATTCGACGGGACTAGACGATCTGTGTTTGGTGAAGTGGAGTTGCCCGTACAAATTGGACCGCAGGTATTCAAATCCATGTTCCATGTAATGGACATACAACCTGCATATAGCTGCTTATTGGGACGCCCTTGGATTCACGGAGCCGGGGCTGTTACTTCCACTTTACATCAAAAGCTGAAGTATGAGTTTGAAGGGCAGGTTATGACGGTGTGCGGTGAAGAAGACATCTTTGTGAGTCACTTGTCCACGTTCAAGTACATTGAAATGGATGGGGAAATTCATGAGATGTTGTGCCAATCATTTGAAGCGGTCAATATTGACGATGCACCTGAGTCTTCTTCTGTACCAGTTGGGGCCGGTACCTCCATTTCATCTTACAAATAAGCTGTCGAGGTCGTCAGGGCAGGCAACGCCCAAGGTTGGGGTAGGTTGATAGAGACCCCAATGAAGGAAGACAAATTTGGTATTGGTTATCATCCCTCTACAACTTCAGATATGGGAAACAGTGGACCCATTACTTTCAATAGTGGGGGAATTATCTACACGGACCAGTCTTGTGCAGCTACAGAGGATAGTGTTGATAGTGATTGTGACCTGGACAACTGGGTACGCCCTCATGCTCCGGGACAACAAGTGCAGAACTGGTCCGTTGAAGAAGTCATCTGGGTTACTCTTCAGACAGAGTAATTTTTCTTTGTTTTCTTCTAACCATAATGCATGTCAAAATCTTGCGCTCTGCCCAAGGCGTATAGATTCATTTGTAGGGCCACCCTGGTTGCATTTGCAATTTTTAATCATTAATAAAGGACGTTTTGCAATCAAATTTTGTTCTCTGTCTTTCAGTTTTTATTTTTGCACAAAAATAATAAAATGGCAATGTTTCATTTTCTTTTGTTTTTGCTTAAAAATAAATTCTAAAATAAGGCATGAACCCGTTCATGCAGACTTGATCCTCCGGATACCACTGATAATGATTTTGATATGGCTATGTATGACTTTGACAATCCGATTTATCAAGCCGAAGAAGGGGATGAGAAAGATTGTGAACTCCCTGAAGAACTGGCCAGATTGTTGAAACAAGAGGAAAGGGTCATCCAGCCTCACCAGGAGACTGTAGAAATCATCAATATTGGTACCAGGGATGCCAAGAAAGAGATCAAGATTGGTGCCAGCTTGCAAGCAGATGTGAAGAAAACTTTGACCGAAATGTTGCGCGAGTATGTTGACATCTTCGCCTGGTCGTATCAAGACATGCCGAGGTTGGATACGGATATTGTTGTGCACAGGCTGCCATTGAGAGAAGAATGTCCGCCAGTCAAGCAGAAACTTTGTCGGACTCACCCCGACATGGCTTTAAAGATTAAGGAGGAAGTCCAGAAGCAGTGGGATGCTGGGTTTCTTGCTGTGACTAAATATCCTCCGTGGGTAGCCAACATCGTACCAGTACCGAAGAAAGATGGAAAAGTGAGAATGTGTGTGGATTATCGAGATCTTAATAAAGCTAGCCCGAAAGATGATTTTCCACTACCTCATATTGATGTGCTGGTCGACAATACAGCTCAGTTTTCAGTGTTCTCATTTATGGACGGTTTCTCCGGGCACAACCAGATCAAGATGGCACCTGAAGATATGGAGAAGACCACGTTCATTACTCCGTGGGGTACATATTGCTATAGAGTAATGCCTTTTGGGTTGAAAAACGCAGGGGCAACGTACCAGCGGGCGATGGTAACTTTGTTTCATGACTTGATTCATAAGGAGATCGAATGTTATGTAGACGATATGATTGCCAAGTCGAGAACAGAAGAGGAACATCTGATTAACCTGAAAAAGCTGTTTGAAAGGTTGAGAAAGTTCCGTCTAAGATTAAATCCAAACAAATGTACTTTCGGTGTGCGGTCTGGAAAGTTGTTGGATTTCATTGTGAGCGAAAAAGGAATTGAGGTTGATCCTGCCAAGGTGAAAGCAATACAAGAAATGCCTGAACCGAGAACAAAAAAAGAGGTTCGTGGTTTCTTGGGTAGATTGAACTACATTGCAAGGTTCATATCTCACCTAACAGCCACGTGTGAACCAATATTTAAACTGCTAAGAAAGGATCAAACGGTCAGGTGGAATGACGATTGCCAAATGGCATTCGATAAGATAAAAGAATATTTGCAGGAACCTCCAATTCTAATGCCTCCAGTTGAAGGGAGACCGCTGATAATGTATCTGACAGTGCTTGAAGGTTCCATGGGTTGTGTTCTCGGTCAACATGACGAGACAGGTAGGAAGGAGCATGCTATCTACTACCTGAGCAAAAAGTTCAATGATTGTGAGTCCCGGTACTCAATGCTTGAAAAGACATGCCGTGCACTTGCATGGGCCGCTAAGCGATTGAGGCAATATATGGTCAGGCACACAACCTTGTTGATTTCAAAAATGGATCCTATCAAGTACATTTTCGAGAAACCAGCGCTGACAGGCAGAGTTGCACGGTGGCAAATGGTCTTGACAGAGTATGATATTCAGTACACTTCCCAAAAGGCCATCAAAGGAAGTATCTTGTCAGACTATCTTGCGCAACAACCTCTCGATGATTACCAACCCATGAAATTTGATTTCCCTGATGAGGACATTATGTTTCTCAAAGCTAAAGACTGCGAGGAACCACTCCTGGAGGAGGGGCCAGACCCTGAATCCAAATGGAGTCTGATGTTTGATGGGGCTGTCAATATGAATGGGTGCGGAGTTGGAGCAGTTCTTATCACGCCGGAAGGTGTTCATATGCCTTTCACTGCCCGAATAACTTTCGGGTGCACCAACAATGAAGCAGAGTATGAAGCTTGTATACTGGGGATTGAGGAGGCGATTAATTTACGAATTAAGACCCTCGATATCTTCGGTGATTCAGCTTTGGTAATCAATTAAGTGAAAGGGAGTTGGTACACGCACCAAGCAAATCTGGTTCCGTATAGAAATTATACAAGGAGATTGTTGACATTTTTCACAACGGTGAAGCTGTCCCATATTCCTCGAGACGAGAATAGATTCGCTGATGCCTTGGCTACTTTGTCTTCCATGATCAAAGTGTAAAGATGGAACCGTGTACCTAAGATTGAAGTATCTCGCCTTGACAGACCTGCATTTGTGTTTGCGGTTGATGCAACGTCAGATAACAAGCCCTGGTACCATGATATTAAATGCTTCTTGAACAATCAAGAGTACTCGCCCGGGGCATCGTCCAAAGACAGGAAGACGTTGAGAAGGCTAGCTGGTAGTTTCTTCTTGAACAAAGATGGCGTGCTGTATAAGAGAAATTTTGACACGGTCCTGCTTAGATGTGTGGATAGACACGAAGCAGACCTGTTGATGATTGAAGTGCACGAAGGCTCTTTCGGTACCCATGCCGGAGGACATGCAATGGCTAAAAAGTTGTTAAGATCGGGATATTATTGGTTGACTATGGAGTTAGATTGTTGCAAATATGCCTGCAAATGCCATAAATGCCAGATCTATGCAGACAAAGTGCATGTGCCTCCAAATCCGTTGAGTATCATGTCGTCGCCTTGGCCGTTTGCCATGTGGGGCATTGATATGATCGGAAAGATTGAGCCTACAGCTTCTAACAGTCATCGTTTCATCTTGGTGGCGATTGATTACTTCACCAAATGGGTTGAAGCTGCATCCTATGCCAATGTTACAAAACAAGTGGTAGCTCGTTTCTTAAAACGGGATATCATTTGCCGATACGGAGTTCTCGAAAGAATCATTACTGATAATGGTTCTAATTTGAATAATAAGATGATGGCTGAGTTATGCTGGGACTTCAAAATCGAACATCACAATTCTTCTCCGTACCGCCCAAAGATGAACGGTGCAGTCGAAGCGGCCAACAAAAATATCAAGAAGATTGTGCAGAAGATGGTTGTCACGTACAAAGATTGGCATGAGATGTTACCATTTGCTTTGCATGGGTATCGAACATCGGTACGCACGTCCACTAGGGCAACCCCATTCTCACTTGTATATGGTATGGAGGCAGTGCTACCGGTTGAAGTGGAGATTCCGTCCCTCAGGGTCATGATGGATGTTAAGCTAGATGAGGCTGAATGGGTACGAGCCAGATTTGATCAGCTGAGCCTTATTGAGGAGAAACGACTGGCGGCTGTATGTTATGGGCAATTATACCAGCGCAGAATGAAGCAGGCATTTGACCAAAAGGTGCGTCCTCGGGTTTACAAAGTCGGAGATGTGGTACTCAAAAGGATCCTTCCTCCCAATACAGATCACAGGGGCAAATGGACTCCTAACTATGAAGGTCCATTCGTGGTTAAAAAGGTCTTCTCGGGCGGAGCCTTATTGCTTACAACCATGGATGGCGAAGACTTTTCATCCCCTGTCAACTCGGACGTAGTAAAAAAATACTTCGCATGAATAGACCCGCTGGATAATAAAAATAAAAAAAATCCAGGCAAAAAAGGGCATCCCGGCGAACCAAAAACAGAATAAGGTTCGGGCAAAAATTAGGGATATAATTGAAAAAATTGTACACCCGGTAAGTTGAAAACCCGAAAGGGCAACTTAGGCAAAAAAGGGTATCCTGGTGGATCGAAAACCTGAAAGGGCGGTCCACGCAAAAGAGGGATTTAAGCGAATGACTACGGTCTGAGTTATTTGTACCCCATTACCGTTTGAACAACTGACATTCTGAAAGATAGGAATCGGTCTGATCATTCCTCAGAAGGCAAGGTCGGGGCGTTTTGAAGACATACTGGTCATAACAGAATGGAAACTCAGTGGAATTCCGTTTTCACATTGCCGTTAGGATAGTTTCTTTTCTCAATTTTCAGCGATCACCTCTTTCCAGGGATTGCTTCCTGATGTAATTGCCTATTATGGGCTCTCAGTCAATAAATTGAATTTCAATAAAAAGCTTCCTATTTTTGTTTTATTGCTTTGTTTGCAAAAACGTCCTAATTTTTGATAAAACAATGCATGTGAAAACATGGTGGCCTTGCAATAACATGCGCAGAAAAGGTATTCGAAAATTACTCTGAAGGTTGAATAGTCCTGGATGGTGGATTCAAACCACGCAAAATTCCGGAGCATGCATGAGTACTTTGTTGTTGCAGGTAGCAGGTACAGATGATTTTAAGCACAAGACGAGTAATCACTTACCCCACGCAAAAGACTGGGGCAATCACGGGTAAGGAGGTATGCGTTCATCGCTCGGTCAACGGTCGTTTATAACGGTTCGATATCAGTGAATTAAGTTCAACTGGGTACCGTCGTATCTCATTAAGTCGATTCTCTCATACAGTACTTCCAACAGCTACAAGTTTTCCTGTGGCGATAACGGTCGCAAATTCCCCAGAAGAGTGGTCTCGCCGATACCGAAGCTGATGGTCATTATCCCCAGCGAAGTCGCAGGAGTTTGAAGAGGCTAAATCTTCTGTAAAATCCTCTTATGACATCCTCTTCGGGGACAAATTGTTGGTTTTCTAAAACATGGGGCATGTTGTTCCCCAGTATGAAGTGTTGACCACCCCAGTAAAGTTTGATGGTCATTATCCCCAGCGAAGTCGCAGGAGTTTGAAGAGGCTAAATCTTCTGTAAAATCCTCTTATGACATCCTCTTCGGGGACAAATTGTTTGTTTCCCCAGCAGAAGATGTTCTAGATCTATTATCCCCAGTAGAGTTTGAGGACAGTTGGTCTTCTGTAAAATCCTCTCAAAAGGCATTCCCCAGCACGAGACGCTTTAAAGCAGTTTTTTCCAGCAGAGTTTGTTATAAACTCGTCATCCCCAACAGAATTGTCTAAGGGAAAGTTCGCCTAACATGGGGCATTGTGGTACTTGTCCTAAGTTCGACAGTCGTATTCCTCAGCAGACTACCGTGGATTTGCTTTGGGTTTCCCCCAGCAGATCTCTAAGGACTCTTTCCCAACAAGTTGTAGTGGAATGGTATAACCAGGATTTGTATGTCCCCGGCAGAGTAACCCTGATTCCTCGACAAGATCGTATCTCTGGTCATTGTATTCTCCACAGAGTTCAGTGTTGAGTCCTGTCAACAATAATCCCCAGCTAAGTTGTTGTTCTTCTCCCCACTAGAGGCATATTGATCAACAAAATCTATTTCGCGGCAGAGTGGTGATATATTCCCTCCCCAGCCAGGTTAGCAGGTTAGTTCTCCCCGCAAAAGATCTCGGGTTTGATAGATCCTCATGCAGAGTTTTAATGACCTTTTTAGCAAGAGGCCATGCAAAGAAAGTCATCCCCAAGCAGATGAAGTAATTCCTGGTAGATTTGTCAAGCCCTATACTCCAAAGTCCAATTTATTTTTGGCAAGCTTGACAATTCGAAGCAGAAGGATTGTTCATTCATTCTCCAGTGGAGATGTTATCCTTTCAGGAGTCTCCGAAGTCAAATCATTGGTCATTGCTCCTCAGCAGAGTCAGCAGAGATGTCTGACACAGATGCAGAGAGTAATACAATTTTGCAAATTCTAAAAGTCCAACAGTGGATTGGCAAAAGTCCATCTAAGGGTGGCAAAAGTCCAACAGTGGATTGGCAAAAGTCCGTCTTCGGGTGGCAAAAGTCCAACAGTGGATTGGCAAAAGTCCGTCTTCGGGTGGCAAAAGTCCAACAGTGGATTGGCAAAAGTCCGTCTTCGGGTGGCAAAAGTCCAACAGTGGATTGGCAAAAGTCCGTCTTCGGGTGGTAAAAGTCCAACAGTGGGTTGGCAAAAGTCCATCTAAGGGTGGCAAAAGTCCAACAGTGGATTGGCAAAAGTCCGTCTTCGGGTGGCAAAAGTCCAACAGTGGATTGGCAAAAGTCCGTCTTCGGGTGGCAAAAGTCCAACAGTGGATTGGCAAAAGTCCGTCTTCGGGTGGCAAAAGTCCAACAGTGGATTGGCAAAAGTCCGTCTTCGGGTGGTAAAAGTCCAACAGTGGATTGGCGAAAAGTCCATCTTCGGGTGGCAAAGCAGCTAAAAGACCAACAGTGGATTGGCGAAAGGTCCATCTAAGGGTGGCAAAAGTCCAACAGTGGATTGGCAAAGGTCCATCTAAGGGTGGCAAAAGTCCAACAGTGGATTGGCAAAAGTCCGTCTTCGGGTGGCAAAAGTCCAACAGTGGATTGGCAAAAGTCCGTCTTCGGGTGGCGCGAGGCTGCAAAGTCCACCAGTAGTGTGGCAGGCCAGTAGTCATCTGGAGTTGCATAAAAGACATTATCAAAGTCCACCAGTAGTGTGGCAAGCCAGTAGTCGTCTGGAGTTGCATAAAAGACATTATCAAAGTCCACCAGTAGTGTGGCAGGCCAGTAGTCGTCTGGAGTTGCATAAAAGACATTATCAAAGTCCACCAGTAGTGTGGCAGGCCAGTAGTCGTCTGGAGTTGCATAAAAGACATTATCAAAGTCCACCAGTAGTGTGGCGAGCCAGTAGTCATCTGGAATTGCATAAAAGACATTATCAAAGTCCACTAGTAGCGTGGCAAGCCAGTAGTCGTCTGGTGTCGTACAAAAGACATTATTAAAGTCCACCAGTAGCGTGGCAAGCCAGTAGTCGTCTGGCGTTGTACAAAAGACATCTCTCCGGTGTTGTTCTCATCATCAGAGTTTTCTTCAAAACAGGAGTCGTTGGGTTTGGGTTTATATCCCTTTTCTTCTTCATCACAGAGACCAAATTTTCTGGTTATTTTGGTATTCAATCCCTCCATACCTTGAAAGTTCGATAGCAATCGCTATCATACGTTCAGGTCTACAGTGATTGAATAGGGGCAGCTGTAATACCCCAAAATTTGCCCTCTCATTTCTTCATATCATATAGCATGAGCTTTCATTGCATTATACTCCATTCAAGCATAGAAAAATAAAACATCTAGCATTGCATTGCATCTCTAACCTCAAAACATGAAGCATAGCATCCACTTTACCATCAGGGCATGTGATCAGGTGAAAGGTGGACAATCAAGCAATCATTCAAGGCACAAAAGGTCAATCAAGTTGGCTCAAAGCAAGCCAAGAGGTCTCTCATGTATCATACTATCCCAATTGATCCTCCACAACCTCAAGAAGGTGAGATTCAATAGGAGATTGGAGCATTACATCTTTCATTATGCAAGATATCCAAAAGACTGAAGGAAAACCCTCAAAAGAGATAGCTCATTGATCCAAAGTCATCCTCAAGTGGCATATCTCATCATCCTTTAAGGGGATACACAACATACTCTGAGGAATTTGAAATTGAAGACTGCACATTTTTCTCCTAAGAGGAGGGGACCAAAACTAGGGTTTCCAATTAAATCAGGGAATCTTTGATTTTTGGGACAAAACTTGATGTCATGGTGTTCTACATGTCTTTAAGTGTATGTATGTGGAAAATTGCTTCTCAATTGGTTTTAGAAGTGGTTCAATTGGAAGAAAGATAAAAAATCAGGGAAATTGGGGCCAAGTCAAATAATCAGAGGAAAAAGTCAACTCTTGACTTTTTAAGGCCAAATTCATAAAATTTATGTTATATGTGACCAATTTACAAAATTTGATCAAGAAACTCCAAAGGAATCATGAAAAAAATCAAGATGTAGAAAGTTGCCATTTTTGGGTGAAGTAGAGTTACTAAAAATAGCAAGTTTTGGCCATTTTGCACTATACTTTGAATCAGGGCCATTTAAAATTGGAGCATCAAATGAAAATTCCACCAGGCCACAACAAAAGGTCTTGCTTTAAGCTTCAAATCCATGTGTAGAACATCTCCATTGGATAAAAATTGAGTGAGATATGATTGATCAAAGTTGGAGAAAAGTAGGGCAAAAACCAAGTCATGACCAAGGATTTTCAAGCTCGCGCGCAGTCATTTCTACAAGCAGGTGGTGTGCCAAATGTCAAGTTCAATTTCTTCAAGAAGGAAGCTTTAAATGGAAAACTTTTCAACATCAAAGTTGTTCCTTGTAGTGTCATCTTCAACATTGGTGTTGGACAAATTTTGGTTTGATCAAGTTATGAGATAGTTTTAAGGGTTCAAAGTCATGTTGATTGTGCTGAAATTTTGTGTGCCAAATTGCCTTGCCAGCCAACCTTTTGCCACGCCCACCAACCAGTTTTGAACCATTGTGTTCATAGCTATTTTTAGACATGTTTGAGATCTCATTTCACTTCAATTTTCAAAACAATATTGTTCCCCAATGTACCCTCTTTCAAATGAACCCATAAACTCCCTAATGCAGTCATTGAGTAGAGAGAAAAACCTCCATAAACCACCATATGTTGACACTGATACATTGATGGCATGCTGCATGATTTGGATCAGTCACACCACAAACACCTCCTCACTTTTGTTTCCTCTTTCAACCAAGCACAAGTTACTTACATAATGCACACTGTCACGTGCCATACATGAGAATAGAAGGAACAAACTTGCTTAGCAAGTTTATGATGCACAGACTGGCAGCTTCACTCTCCTTTTCTCCCTTCCACCATAACTGTCATGAATCACCACCACCCTAGCATAACCAACCTCACTCGCCCCTAACTAACTTGACTCAGTTAGTTAGGGTGCACTCATTTAACTCAATGCCAACTCACCTAACTCACTCACTTGACCACAGGTTAGCTCAATTAACCACAGATATAAATTCACACTTCACTCACAAATTGGTTCAGTTTTTCATTTCTCACTTTTTCTCTCAAAACACTTCAAAATCTCTCTCACATTCTCTCCACTTTTCCTCTGATTGCACACGAGTGTCATTATCTTCCTCTACATTTCATCTCCATCTTCATCGTTATTCCACTTTGGAGATCAAGAGCAAGAGTGCATAGGTTTAGTTAAAGAAGTTTAGCATCAAATTCCAGTTGATTCTTTGCACGAATTCAAGCTCTCAAGCCTTTATTTGGCCAAGTGAAGCTCAAGGAAGAAGCTTCTCTTTCTGATATTCTTGTGTATTCCAAGCTCCATCAACTTCAGGTTTGATTCTTTGAACTTTGAACGCACGGTTTTTCTTCGTTATCATTTGTTTTTGGTTGATTTTGGCTCAATAGGGGCATTCCTAAATCCGGCTAGTTGATAGGCCTCTTAGAGGCTTAGTTGCAAAACCTAGGGCTTAATGTAATCTCCTCTGTTCTTGCTATGTGTGTGTGTTTTGTGGATTTCATAAGCACATTCATGATCTGCATAAGCTTAGCTTTCGATTGATGTATGTATTATGCATTTCTGGAAAATTGTGAGGTTGCAGGTGGTGGTTTCTCGCCGGAGAAGGTGACCGGAGGTCCTTCTCCGGCCGGCAGCTTTGATGGTTAGGGTTTAACATGTTTTAATCCTGTCCGCTCGTTTTTCTTCATCGCGTGGTCCATAATGTGACAACACATAAAATTGGCACATGCGTTGCACATGTTTTGTTTTTAATCAGAGTAAGCATTGTGTGGCGTGGTGTATGATAGTGAGTATGTGCCCTCATGCGCGTGTGTTAGATTTGCTTACCTTGACCTTTGTGTTTGACTTGACTTGATCTGATGGTTGTGAATGATTTGACTTGGTTTGACTGAAAGAGCATGATAGTTAGTGTGTTGTGCGCGTTATTGGACCTAATCAGATTGCTACCCACACCCCCATGTTTTCAAGCCCAAATAATCTGAACTAAACAATTGCTATGTTCACACCTCCACTTCCCTTTGCATTTCATTTTATTTTCCCATTTTTCTACACGTTTACTTTTCAATTTTTAAAAATATCAAATATCATCATAAAATTCCCTAAAAATTCATGAATATCATTAAGACATTTTTAAAATTTTTCATGATTTTATTTCTTGATTTTATGACCTTTTTGCCCCTGTTCTATAATATTCTTTGAATTTCAATTTGTATGCATGCTTAATGTGATACATAAATTTGTGCATTTTTGTTCTTGATCATTAAAAGTTGTTTTGATGCTCTTCTTTTTGAATTGAGTCATTAGAATCTTGAGGTATGTTGAGTGATTTTTATTTGATTTTTTTAGGTCAGTTCATGGCATGTTTGGTGTTCATCTTTGCATTACTTTGTATATGCATCCAATTTGATTTAAGTGCATTGTATAAAGCCTTTTTGCCTTGAATTTTTACATGATACTTTGATATGTGATTCATCTCTGATTTGTGAACCTCAATACCATGTTTTCATAATTTTCATGAACTCATTTGTTTTTTTGTTTAAAACATTTCATTTGAAGCATTACAACATGTCATATCCTTGTAATCTTTGTGCATGTTTACATGATTGCTTTTGTGCATACTTGCATGATCATTTGCCTATTTGGTGAACCATTCATGTGACATAATAGGTCATTGATACATATTATATGTCATCTTTGCATGTTGATCATCATTTGAACCTTGTGCACCTTTAACATGTTGTGTTTGCACTTTCCCTTTTTGAACTTCCATTTCAATTCTACTTCTTCTATCACTTCTTAAATGTCTTGATGTGTTATGCATGAATACTTGTGAGATGTTTGTGAATCATTTTTCATTTCATTTCAATTCTGATCCTTAGATTACATGTTCCATTCATGCATGTTTGTTCATTTCTTTTCATCTTTCATTCTCCCTTTTCTTATGGTAGCATGTTCTAATGTCATGGATGATGTTTGTTGCCTATTAACTTGGACTTGCATGATAATGATCATTTGTTTTTCATATGATGTACATTCTGGTTGTGGTTATAGGATTTGATTTCTCATCTAATTCTTTTGAGTTTTTATGGTGCATTAAATGTTCTTTTACTTCTTATACTTCTTACACATGTTTACTAACCATGTAGGGGCTTTGGTAAGTTCAATTGAGTATGGATAAGGGATCCACATTCAAGCTTCTATCCTTTCTCTTTTACAATTCCATCTTGTGTTTTGTTAAGCAATTATGTGCTTTTTCTTAATAACTCATCACTTTCCCTTTTGAATTACAATTCATCTTCTACTTTAGAAGTGAATTGTTTAATTCATTCTTTCTTTAGACTTTAAGTTGAAACCTCACAAACCATTAAGATCACTCCCTTTAATCTTCAATTAGGATTGAGTCCTAGTTCACATAGATTTTCACCTTTCTCCTCTCTTGAGTCTTTCATCTTCTCATCTCAAAAAAAATTCAAAATATCTAATAAAGGTAGGCATTTATTGCATTTAGGCCTTTCATATAAAGAAAAGGTTATAAGGGGTCTTCTCTTATAATCTTAGAATGTGTAGCATATGGCCCATCTTGGGTCAATGTGTTAAACATTTGATCTTGTATGAGGGACTTAAATGCAATTCTTGTTGAGGGCACAAATAAAAAACACTTCTTCATTTCATAATCAACAAAACACTTAATAAACACAAGTATGCTAGTGTGGTTGAACCTTGACAATTGGAACTAAGTGTGGGGGTCTTCTTCACTCTTAGTGTGTCTTCTTGCTCATTCCATCTTGGAATGTGAGAATGTACACATTCCAATGGCTAAGATTCAGATACACTGTCATATGCAAACAAATGAAAAAACTTCTAAAAGACAAAACAAACAATAACGTCTTTCCTTCGGGAATTCTTTTCTCACCTCACTCATTCTCAGCGTACGAACGTGCTCCTACTCGTTCTCTTGCAAGATGGTAACGCACTCGGACCAGCGAGCCTGCAACACCTGAGCCAGAACGTTAGTCGTTCCTTAAAAAAACACAAACAATCCATCCCTAATGAGGGGAACTACGTCGCTCTGATTCTCATGTTCCCGATGAGATACGTAGGCAGTGGGGTAGGGCCCATGCGAGCACTTCTTTTATTTTCCCTACATTTGTTTCTCTTTCTTTTTCCATTCCTTTTCCAGTTCTTTTTCCAGTATCCTTTTCTATCACCCTTTGATCGAGACAAGCAAGCGTGGATCCCATCGGGTACGATGGACGTGAGGGGGTGCTAATACCTTCCTCTTGCGTAACCGACTCCCGAATCCAATTCTCTTGGTCGCGAGACCATGCTCTTTCCTTCCTCTCAGGTTTATGCGGTGTTTCCTTTCCCTCTCTTGGGATAAATACACATTGCTGGCGACTCTGTTTCGGTGCCACTTTCGCGTTTGTACTTGGATGAAAATCCCGGGAGCGACAATACATGTACCTTTTTCTAACAAGGTTTTCTAGAGAGTAAAAACCTGAATGAAATTAGATTACAAAGTTGCCTATCATCTTCATCCCTTTTTCTATGCGTACACATAATTGAACTACACATAATAATTTTTTGATTGGGTGACCATCTAGATTATGGTTGATAACGTCCAATTAGGTTTGGTGTAACTGAGAATATTGGGTTGGGAACTTTGCTTGTTTCAAATAAGAAAACCAATGTGGGGTTTTCCTTCAAGATCGGTGTGATTTGAAGGTTTTGGACATGATCACATCAACACAGATTCGACCGAGTGAAAGCCTTGGGACAAGGTGGTTTCCTTGCAAGGGAGTAGCACAAGACAATGAATTGTGTTTGGGAATCTTGGGTTTCAACAAGTTACGTGCTCGGGATAATCGGAGGATTGTAGTCGCATTGTTGGTCACTTGATCAAGCTTTGATCAAGGGTTTGGAGGTGCAAGAATCAACACAAATCATAGGGATTTTGGGGTTTGAGTTCTTCATCTCTTGTATAAACATTTTTTCAAAGTTAAGGTTAATTGCAAGTATCTCAATTCGATTTTGGATTAAGGTCAGACGTACCCATAACGAGGCCGATTGGGGAACTGCCTAAACAAATCTTTGTGTCTCTTTATCGCTTTAATTTTCTTTAATTGTTGTTCGAGCAAATTATCAATTTCGTTGTTATTTCAATTAATTCGATTGGAAATTGTTTTCAACTTTCTTTTAAATTATTGTTGTTGATATAATCACAATTACTTTGATTGTGATTGACTTTTTACATCAACAAAATAAATCGAATTTCCAAACGTCATCAATCCCACACAAAGTGTTCGATAAATTGTTGGCTAAAATACAGTTTTGGTCCCCCTGTTTGTCAAAATTCACGGTTTTGGTCCCCCTATTTTTTTTTAACAGTTTTGATCCCCCATCCCTCACTGTTCATGTACTGTTCATGTACGGACGTGTACTGTTCATGTACGGACAGTTACTGTTCATCATTTTTTTGGGCCAAAATTGGGGAGGGGGACCAAAACTGTTAAAAAAAAATAGGGGGACCAAAACCATGAATTTTTACAAACAGGGGGACCAAAACTGTATTTTAGCCTAAATTGTTTGTGTGTATTTTTATCGCTTTGTGTTTATTGGAAATAAGAATTACGAATAGCTTTGCATTTGATTGATTTGTGACTTGATAATTGTTGAACGATTTGTATTCATTATCATTCCAAAAGGTTTACGTTACGCATATAACTTTTCGATAGTAGGTTCAGTTAGATGATTCGATCCGAGTCGTTTTTCTGCTGCACCATCTTTTGAAAACTGATTTTTGCCAAAAAAATTTTGTTGTAAAATTTGTGATCTATTCCCCCTCTAGATCGAAACCTATCGTCTAACATTGAGTAGTCATCTCCTTGCCTGCATCTAAAGGCATTGATGAACCCGATTTGAATTCACTATCTTGAAGTTGATTTCTTATCTCCTTATCCTGCAATTATTTTTTTCAAATGAAAAAAAAACATGATGATTGTAGATATAATAAAACAAAATTGTTGTTATCATCTTTCTCTCTCTCTCTCTCTCTCTCTCTCTCTCTCTCTCTCTCTCTCTCTCTCTCTCTCTCTCTCTCTCTCTCTCTCTCTCAAATACTACATTGAGTGATGCAACATGTTGAAATTGCAAAAAAAAAGGTAAAATACCATTTGAAGTAATTAAAGAAATAGTTAGGAGGAAGATAATATACGAATTTGACATCAATGATCTCACCATTTTTCCAGCACATTGTTTATATAAAGCAATATCTTTTTGATATAATGGTTCATTGACATTGATTTGCAAGCCTAAAAGATATGAATCAAGCTTATAAGGCATTAAAATATAACAACATTTAATAGATATCTAAGGTGAATATTTTGAACAAACAACAAAAATCATGTAATGTTATTTTTCTTATTTATCAGTAGTTTGAACCTTGCCTAAGTTCAATATCTTTACCTCTCTACTTTATTCAGACCCAATAAATGTTGGTTATAAGTCTAGCTCATCATCTGTATACATACACTTTGAGTCTCTCTTCCATTAATTCATAGCTCCTGAAAATTAAACAATCATATAGAAATTTGAAGCACAAATGTCAATTCATAAACATCATGCTTCAAGTAATCACCACTAATGTCTTTCTTTGTTAAATGTGTTTTAATAACCGAACTGAATTGGATGGTTGAAACTACTGAACCTCTGGCCTTTACCATAGTTCAATTATTTTAGCAGTTGATCATGGTTTTGTCCCGGCTCAAACAGTTTAAGTCAAACAGTTTAAGGTGATTGAACTATAGTTTAAAGTGATTGAACCATGATCTATAGGTTTCCCCGTTTGACGTGTTCGATTTTTAAAACATTCAAAACAATCAGTAAGATTGTTGTAACATATTCATGTTTGTGAAATCTTAGAAACATTAATTCTAAATCCTAAATTGCAATGGACATTGTTTTGAATCTAAAAAACTAAAAGTTACAGTTATACCTCTTGAACATCGAAACATTATGATAAATTGGACCATAAAGTTTTGGATCATTCTTTACAATTGGTGCATTTTCAATCTCTGGTCTTGTCTGCAGTAAGCATAATACCTGAGCAATAACCATCTGACTACTTCAAAGCATACAACCCCAATTAATATGACTTGTTTACTTCAAATCTTTAATTGCATCAAAGCCTATAAAGTGTGTATAATAAAACTTTTTAGTATGCTATCTATAATCTAAGCAACACATTAAAAGGTAGTATGCATTTAACAAACCTTTATGGTATTTCCAGCTTCAAATCTATGATATATTTGATGCAAAAAAAGAGGAAAAGCTTAAATTCCCACTTTGTATATTTTAGAATACGCAAAATCCTAACTAAAAGAAATTAGAACATCAATTGTAACCAAAAAGTTAACTATGTTAAAAATAATAACATAAACTGTATAAAGTAATCATCCTAGAGGATCAACCCAATGTTACATGTACGGAACCTCATTGGCTAATCCAAACATTAAGTTGTATCTTTTACTCCTCTACACGAGGATCTATCCAACATTCGTGCTCTTCTATCAGATCGATCAAGGCATTAGTTGCTTGTTCAATCGCAATCGCACGCTTCACCACAGTGGTACAATCGGCATCTCTACTTGCAAAAGTAGCATACATCATAATAAATCCTGCACGTTGAATCAGTGTAGTCAATAGCAGATCGCAGAAAATAGCATTTTATTTAAATTCCACTACATTATAACACCGTTATAGCTGCTATATATCACGCTGATTAGTGAAGGTGTTATAAACATGTAGGAAACTTACCATTACCTCGACCCATCAGCTTTACGATAGCAACACAATTTTCAACGCTTTCAACTTCAACATGTGCTGCATTTATAACATGTTAAGGGTCTTTAACAACATTGTATATGCTGAAAGACTTATCGCTAATCTATTAGTCAAGAAAGAGAAGTATAAGAAATTTACCAATTAGTAATGCAAATGGTTAATAATAAACGAATTCATATCATATGAAGTGGAAATTATAATGTGTAAGAAAAATGAGTCACGGGGATATCGTTATCAATGGTTTTGGAAATTTTTACAACCGAACATTTCAGACTACGTCTTATGACTTCCTGTATCAATAATCAAATTGAACTACTAATCAAATTGAACCATTAAAACAAAAATGCCATTAAACCGAAAAATATCAAAATGATTAAATAGTAAAACAAACAAAATATTGAACTGCAGAAACCATTAAAACGATTTCAGACAAAAAAGTATCGACAAAAAAATTGTAACTTTAAAACCATAGTGAGAACTATGAAAATTAGAAACAACATTAATTTGATTATATGAAAATTGTTAGAGTTTTAAAACAAATACATAAATTTTTGACTAACTAGATGTATAAAACTTTGTAAACTTGTCGATCAATCTCTGGGTGTTGGTTTTGCTGTTATGAGCCTCTTCGACTAATTTTGCCATTTTCGCAATTACACAGTCTTGAGAGCATGGTCGTCATCACACTAATATAATCTTTTAACCAATAGAAAAGTAGATTAACTTCCCAAAATCATCCTGCCCAATAAATTAAATTAAAAATCAAACTTTCTTTTCTTCTCTTTCATATTAGTTATCATTGTGTTTATATGTTATTGACAACAAAGCAAAAAAATATAACTTAATTTAAAATCTACTTAAGGAAAAATTAAGAGAGTACATACATTGGATTCACTATCAACTTTGAAATGAATAACATTGTTTTTGTGCTTAATTTGAGCAACAACATCAAAATCTTCAGAGAAAAGTTACTCTTCAATAACGTTGACTTCAAATCCTGAAATTATGATAAATCAATAATAATTTATAAAAAATTATGATTACTAATACTAAAAATAATTAACATTGATGCAATGAAATAAATTAGAGGTCCTTATATCTAACTATAACTCTGCTATGTCAGTATTGCTTCTCCTAATCTGAGGGGGAAAGAATGTGATCAAAGTAAGCAAGACATATTTGGGTATAAAACTCAAAAACTTAAAAACATGTAAACACATAAAACAAAAGTGATTTTGTAGAGAAGACAATCGATATGCTTCTTCATTAACCTGTGAAAGAGTCACACATCAACCTTTTCGAATCTGACCACCACAACACTTGCCGTTGGAAACTTGTTGTTGCCATAACAAATCTACCACCGCGAAATTATACACCGTCATAAATCCGCCAGAAATACCATAGTTGTCGCCGTCTTGTCGATTAGGAAGAACTGCAAAGAATGCTCAAACTAATAGAGTGAGTCTAACATGAATCCCGAGTGAAGATTGGATTGGTTGTGGGAAGGAAAAACAAACACTAAATGTCATACCTATTAACAGAGAGGAATGAATAAATCGTGTTGGTGAATGAAGAAATCCTTTGGAGAAGAAGAAATGTAGTGTAATACCCCGTATTTTCTAAAGTGCTCTAAATAATATCAGTTGAGATCAACTAAGTTCTTATGTGCTCTGAGAGTTATCAGTTGGGATAATTAGAGTAACTGATGAGCTCAAATTGAATTAATTAATATTATTAAATACTGACATTTTATTAATTGGTATAATTGAGACATTTTTGATAACATTAATAATGAGTCAGTTGCTCTAGTAGAACAAATATTAAGCATTGTACCACTTGATATTTATTTTACTACGAAGTTACCATTTTTCCACCTCATGCCATATGTTACTAAATTTTACCCTAAATAATAATTCTATGTATCATTTCCTTTCCTTTCCTTTCCAGCAAAGTGGGAGAATTAGAAGAAAAAAGATAGAAAGGGGAAATAGAGAGGAATAAGAGAAATATAAAGAAGAGTAAGAAAACCTAGAAGTCGGAGAAGAAGAAGAAAGTAGAAGTTTTCATCATCCTTCATCATTAACATCATCTCATCTTCATCATCCAACAAACTCTTCATCATTTGCAAGGTGAGTTCTAGATAGCAACCATAGATTGTGGTATTAGTGATGTTAGGTTTTGAGATAGAAAGTTATAGTATTGTTTTGTGATATGTTTTCTTCCATTTTCATGAACATCTTATAAGTTGTTGTTGTTCATGTTGTTTATGATGGCAATGTTGTGTTATGTTTGGCATTCTTATTGGGTATGAACACGTGTGGGGTTGTAGTGAAAACCATTTTTTTGCTGTCTTATTTCTGCTGGCATTTCTGCAAATTTCAATGTGGTTGTCGGGCGAGCCCGAGCGACCTATTTTTCTGCTACTGTCGTTGGGCGAGCCTTGGCGAACAGAAAGCGAGCTACCTCGCTGATATCTCGTCGGGCGACCATGACGCAATTTTGGTTCTGTCTGCACCTCGCCTGGGGTTCGTCGGGCGAACCAAAAGCGAGCCAACCTCACTGGCTGCTCGCCGGACGACCGAGACAGGATTTTGATAAATTATTTTTGTTACTTGTTTGGATTATTCCACATGCATACCTTATTCTTATGTATGTCATTTACCATGGATTATGATTGATATGCATGCTTTCCATGTATGATTAGTCACTTGTGATTGTTGACAACATGATTAAAAGACTATAAAGAATGGTGAGGAAACCTTTAATATCAATTGATAAAATGAATTAGTAAGATGACTAAGAGATGCTAAATGACTTAGATGACAATGCTTGTGCAAGTGATGCCTAGGTGTGTGTCTTTGATAAGTAGTTGTCTAGTTGAGATGTGAGGCATTATATGGAACATGTAACATTGTGTGTATGCTAAGGTGAGGTGATCGCTTTGTGATTGTCGAATGCAATCACATGTCCCTAATTAAATCACGTAGTCAGAAACATCCTTTAATTGTGTCATCCCAAGTCATGGTACTTATATAGAGCAAGATTGGGATGAATACACTGATACTTCACATCAGCCAAATGAGTTAGAGTCCCATATGTGCAACCAAATGGGTTAGAGTCTGTAACACAGTGGGAGAACTGACTTTTTTTGTTTTGTTTTCGCAAAACATGTTGCGGTTAGCAAGAGTCGCCACCGACTTTTCTTTTATCCAATAAGGAAAGGCTGAAAACAACAGGAAAGACCTTGATAGATTTTGAGTTCGGGGGGTAAGTTATACAAAGGGAGGGTATTAGCACCCTTTGTATCCATGGTTATCCATAGGCTCTTAAATGCTTAGCTCACCTTTTTTTACTTACTTTTTGAATGTATGTGAACGTTTTGAAAATATTTTGTAAAAGTTTGACTTTGTAATAATTCGTGTAAGAATGTATACAAAGTGTTTGTTTTTTTTTTTTTTAAATATTTTGGAAGAGTGAGATATGAAAAGTATTTGTTTTTGAGTTGTGAGCAAGCATTTAAAAGTTACTTACCCCTAATTTGTAAGGTCTTTCTTGTACTTATCATTTTCCTTGAGAGATAGTACTATCCATACCATTAATGGGTAGGTAGTACTGCCTATTGGATATTGAAGGACTGCGAAGGGTCATCGAATGGTCATAGAAGGCAACATGTAAGGATACCTTAGCAATGCGAAGGGACTATCATCATTTTTCCACAGGGTCGCCGAGGGACAAGATCATCTCTTTGTAGGCAGCTCGAAGGGTCATCGAGGGACTATGATCTTTATATCAAAGGGACTATGATGATATTATTCGTAAGCGTCTTTTGCTAAAGTACCCCTACTTTCGAGGGACATGACCGTTTTAATCGTAAGGCAACAGAGAGAGGCTACCCTAGAGGTGAATGTGTGCAATGTGCGTTGATTCAATTATATTATCTTGAGTTATAGGTTATTCTAACGTTTGATTTTAGATCTTGCCATACATGCCTATTTATCTAGCAAATAAAATATAAGTGCGAAAAATAAATTCCTACACTATTACATGGCTTATGGGCAGTTACATGATATAATCGTGCGAGAATGTAACATAGACTATTACAAGGCTTATGGACAGTTACATAATATAATCGTGCGAGAAATGTAAACTACACTATTACAATTTTATGCACAAACCTATACATTTATTCTAAGAAAATAAATGATAAACGAAAAGCAATTACATATTAAAAGTCAAGTTAAATGTCCTAAATATCTAAGTCAATATTCATTTTTTTAAAAATTTTTGAGAAATAATTTTGAAATAAATAAACCTAATTTCTAATTCATTTGTACAAAAATTAATTAATTATAAGCCTAAGTCTAAAAAATTAATTTTAATAAAAATAATCTAAGTCTAAAAAATGATTACATAACCTAAACTATATTTTTTATTCTTTTAACGGTTTTATGATTTTTTTTATTGTTTTAATTTAATTGAAAAGAAATAAATAAATGAATTGAAATATGATAAAAGAAAGGGATTAGAAAACGGTTAAAAAGAAATTGCATGGGGTGGGAATCGAACCTTTAGGATGAGTATTTAATCCTTGGTTTGGATTGAGAATGATTGGAAATGGAGTTTTGAATTTTCACCTCTTTTTTTTTCAAAAATTTTGTGATTTCGAAGCCTTCCTTTGTGAAGCCTCTTGCCTCCTTTTCTCTTGTGTTTGAGCCTTGTATTTATAGGAGAAACATGGTAGACAAAGAATCATTGAAAAGCTAGGATCAAGGAACATGTTTCCAACCATTTTAATTTTTTTGAAAACCATGTTTCCTTCACTCTCTCCCACGGTTTTATTTGGGTTTTGATGGCCTTGAATGACATGTTTTAACCTTCTAGAAACTCCATTTAAAAGGATCCATGTGCCCACCATTATTTGATTTATTTTGTTTTATTAAATTTTATTTATTTCTTTGAATAAAATCAAAATAAAATAAAATAAAAATCAAAATAATACCAAAGTGAACTTTGAGATCCTTGAATATGTCATAAACATGATTCAACCTTAAAAGATAGGCCTACTGGTCCAAAAGCTCAAAAATGTTCAATGTAGGTTTCATGCGTTTCTCAAATTTTGCTCAACTTGCACCAATCGTAACTCTCTCAATTTTTGTCATATGAAGGTGATCTTGGACTTTATGGAACCCTCAAGATGTCCCCTACAACTTTCGTGTTGATCACTTTTTCATTTGAAGTCTTTATTTTTGTGTAAATTGCTTTGACGAAAAAAGTGTCTTTTGTTGACTTTCAAAATGACATGTAAAGTTTTGGTCCATATCTCTCAAATGAGGCATTTTTGGCCTTGATCTTAGAGAGGAAAAATTGTAGAGAATTGAATTTCCTTCAAAATGAGCTTTGGTTGAGGAATTTTTGATGAAGTATGTGAAAGTTGTGCGTGGTCAAAGTTCAGTTGACTTTTCCTTAAGAAAACTCTAATTTGGCAATTTTTGACTTTTGAGTAAATCTTGATTTTCTTGAGGAATCATGATCAACCCTTGATCAAATGATGAATGGGACTTCAAAATCTTGATGTTGCCAAGAAATGATGACGCTTGACTGTAAATTGGTCAAAGTTGACTTTTGGTCCAATACAATCGGCTGTTGATCATTTGAGCAATTGACTGAGCAAACTTGTGAAGCAAGGCTTGAGACTTGACATGAGGATACCCTTGAGTAGTCTTGAGCTTTTGAGACTCCCAGGAGTGTGAGGAAGCTTCTTGAATCAATTTGTCTCAAAGATGTGAGGGCAAATTTTGGGGTGCAACAGCTGCCCCTGTTCAATTTTCTTAAACCTGAAGAGTTAGATTGGCGCATCCGCCATTCGTGATCTGAAGGTGGAAGAGGATTGAACACTTAAGTGCCCAGAAATTTGCACTCACAGGTGCACGAAGTAACGCTGTTGGTTGATTTTATTGCTTAAATGGGCTTAAAGATGCCATTCGGAAAGATGACATGATGGAGATGGGCTTATAGATGCCATCCAGAGTAACTGTTGACAGGAGTATCAGAAGGAGTCTAGGTTTGACTGTATCTGAGGAGTATACTAGAATGAGTCCGTGTCCAACTGTATCTAGCAGATGTGCTGGGGAATGTCAGAATGAATCTACGCCTTGATTATATCTGAGGATGTATTGGAATGAGTATCAGAATGAAATCTATCTCTAGATCGTATCTGAACCGTATCTGGAAAATATACTTGACCATCTCTGAACTGAATCTGGAACATATTCTGGAATAAGTATCAGAATTAAATCTTCGTCTCGATCATCTCTGAACCATTTTTTTTGGAAAATCTTCTAGGATAAGTGTCAGAATTAAATCTCTGTCCTGATTATCTCTGAACTGTTGGAGTATAAGAATTAAATCTCTAGGTTGATTATCTCTGAGCTGTTGAAGTATCAGAATTAAATCTCTGGGTTGATTATCTCTGAACTGTTTAAGTATCAGAATTAAATCTCTGGGTTGATTATCTCTGAACTGTTTAAGTATCATAATTAAATCTCTGGGTTGATTATCTCTGAACTGTTTAAGTGTCAAAATGAAATCATCAGTCTTGATTATTTCTGAATTATTGAAGTACCAGAATTAAATCTGTCTTTGAATCAGTGTCAGAATTAAATCGTTGTCTCGATTATCTATGCACTGTATCTAGAAGATGATAATGTTTGTCTGATTGTGAACTCACCTGAAAAAGGCAAAGTTAGTTTTATGCAATGTCATGATGTATGTAATGCATTGCGTAATGATGCTCTCAAGATAAATGAGAATGTTATATGTTTTGTATGTTGTTAAATGTCAAACATGTTATATATTTGTATGAACTACTTGGCATTTTTCATTTCTTTCTAACGGTAAATTGTGAATTTAAGCGGTAAATTGTGTTGTAATGCTTACAATGGAATATATGTGTGGAGCTTGTAATTTGTGTGTTAATGTGCAGGTATAGGCATGAAAGGAGCAAAATTGTGAGACACATGGAACCAATGCAAGTTTCCACTAAGTTTTTAGCTGCAACAGGGTGTTCGCAGTGCGAATAATCTGGCGAAGGCCCAGCAAAGGTTCGCACTGCGAAGGACCAGCGAAGGCGTCAGCGAGCAGAGGCAGAGAGTTCCAACTTTGAGATTACCATGTGTTCGCACTGCGAACTCCTGGCGAGGGTCCAGCGAAGGTTCGCTGGTTAGTTCGCAGTGCGAAGGTGCGGGCGAAGGGAGGCTGTAAGTTCTGGGTTTGAGAATTCTGGCTCGCTAGTTTATTCGCAGTGCAAATGTAGCTAGCGAGTGATTCGCATTGCGAATGAAGGGTTCGCAGTGAGAACCCGCGATTTCTGCTTGGGGCGGTTTAAGTCTCAGAGGCACTTAAAGTGCCATTTTCCTCATTCGCAGTGCGAATGAATTGCTCGCAGTGCGAATACTGCAGAATTATGCTATGTATAAATAGAATTTCACTTTATGTTTTAGGGATCTTTTGTTCATTTTGATCCAAAATCATAGTTTTCAGTCTTTTTACCATTGGAGCTTGTATTTTCACTTGGAGAAGCTGATTTTGCATCCATTCTTGATTATTCGGCGTGGATGTTTACTCATCTCCTCTCTTTACTTGTTATCCAATCTACCATGAGAAGTGGTAGCTAAACACTCAATGTTGAGGTTAGAGGTAGTTGATTCTGTTTTTATGTATTGCTTTTGATCTATTGTATATGAACAAAGTCTTTGATCAATATAGATGAAGTTGTTTTCTCTTAATGCTTTATGTTTGATTTGTTTTGCTCTAGACATAAATTCCACAAATCTTGACCTAACAATTTCATCTCTTAAAAACAAAACTCTAGACATAGATTTGGGATTTGCTATTCGCATTGTGTTGAGTTTAATGATGGTTGTTTAGATTGTTAGCGTGAGACATCATCTGACGGTTTAAACAACGGTACTCACGACTTCGCTTTAGACATAAACTTAGTCGGGAGGATACGCGGTTATATTGGTCGGAAACTGAGTTCATATGCTTGATTAATCGTTTATACATGGAAAGGATTAGCGAAACCTAACCTTAACATGCTTTTATAAAATCTTTTACAAAATCATTGTCACCAATTAATCTTTGCTACAAGTGAATGTTAAAAACAATTGAGAAACTTTTGAAACCGTTAACTTAGAATATCGCAACTATTGAAAGGCACGCATCAAATATCAAACAATCCCTGTGGATACGATTAAAAACAACCCACACTATTACTCTACTAACAAAATGGCGCCGTTGCCGGGGATTGTGTATTGATATTGCAAGCATTGCAATAGTTGAGTTATTTTAAGCTGTTACCACTTTATCTTGAGCTTGTTAATCTGTTTTGTTTAGTGTGCAGACTTAGTTTATGCGAGGGAAACTACCGGCAGACCAACTTCTTTTCGATCCTGAGATTGAGAGAACCGCTCGTAGAATCAACAGCAGGACTAGACGAAGGAGGCAGCTAGCGAGACAGAAGCGAAAATAAGAGGAAAGTACTTCTACACCACCACCTGTTCCACAAATACTTCCAGTTATGGAGGCAGATCCACCACCACCTGCTTCTAGGCCATGTACAAATAGTCTGAGACACAATGCTCAGTTCGCTCGCCATGCACACAACGGTCGGCATTCTGAGATGAAGACCGGTATTCTCCAACTGTTATATCAAAGTCCATTTACGGGTATGGACCATGAAGATCCTTTCACCCATCTTACAAAATTCTATGAAATAGCGGGAGCGACTGGTGCACCGGAAGCAGAAGAGGAGTCTCTGTTCAAGAGATTATTCCCGCATTCCCTCATTGGGAAGGCAAAGGAATGGTATCTTGATTAGTCAACTGCCATAATGACGGATTGGAACCAATTGGAAGAGAAATTTTTGGAGAGATTTTTCCCTCACACTCGGTTTATGGAAGCAAAGACCGCCATCGCGGTATTCACACAAGGAGCCAATGAATCTCTCAACGAAGCTTGGGAGAGGTTCAAATCAATGTTACGAAAGTGCAAAGGCCATGGTTTTGATGAATTGTCACAAATTCATATATTTAGAAATGGGCTGCAGCTTGTACACAAAACCTTGTTGGATGCCACCGCCGGTGGATCCTTGTTAAGTAAAACCGCAGCGGAAGCCACAGCTATCATTGACAAGATGGCCTTGAACGATCATTAAGGTAGTCACAACCGTGGACCTCATCAACGAACTCCGGGAGTGTTGGAATTAGGAACAAACGATGTTATCCTTGCGCAAAACAAATTGTTATCACAACAGGTGGAGTTGTTAACTAAGCAAATGTCTAAGTTGCCGCAACAATTCAAAGAGATGCAGGAATCTTCAAGTAAAAATGTGCAAGTGTTAGTGTGTGAATTATGTCGAGGTGACCATCCGACCGGTTATTGTCCTCCCGTTGTGGAGGAAGCAAACTATGCGGGAAATCAAGGATACCAACCCCAACCTCCGTATCAACAAGCCAACCAAGGTTACCAACAAAGGCCTAACCAAGGTTATCAACAACAATGGAGACCGCAAGAAGTCGGACCATCAAACCGTCAACAATACCAAAATTACACTCAACCTCCGCAAGCTCCCGTTGGAAATACAAAGATGGAAGACACTAACACAATTTATGCAAATGGCAATTTCCAACCAAAAGAACACCGATGCCGCCATAAGGAATCTTGAAACACAAGTCGGGAAATTATCAAAATAATTGGCCGACCAACAAAAAGGGCCCTTTACGGCAAATACGCTTCCGAATCCTAAAGATTGCAAAGCAATTCTTACAAGAAGTGGAAGAGAGATTGACATGGGTGTAGGTAAAAAGAGAGTGGAGGAGGAGGTTGTAGTTGAAAAAGAAAAAGATAGGGAAGAGATTGAAGTAGAAAAAAATGTTGAGGGTGTGTTAGTTGAAAATGAGATAGAAAAAAATGAGAAAGAAAAAAGTGAGAATGAGAAAAAAATAGA
The DNA here is from genome assembly GCA_022829125.1 of Lathyrus tuberosus. Lineage (NCBI taxonomy): Eukaryota > Viridiplantae > Streptophyta > Magnoliopsida > Fabales > Fabaceae > Lathyrus > Lathyrus tuberosus. The sequence goes on along the minus strand of JALAZF010000529.1, from coordinate 2,616,706 downwards.
GAGTGAAGAAAGAGTGAAGAGAACTAAGAAGGGAAAGGAGCCGATGAACAATATTCTGATTCAACATCTACCATATCCGCATGCTCCTACAAAGAAAGATAGTGCGCGGCACTATTCTCGGTTTATGGATATCTTCAAGCAATTACAAATAAATATTCCATTTTCCGAGGCTTTGGAGCAGATGCCTAAATATGCGAAATTCATGAAAGATATCCTCACGAAGAAGAAAAGGTATACAGATCAGGAGACGATTATGGTGGATGCAAGCTGTAGTACCATCATTCAACAGACTCTCCCGCGAAAAGAATGTGATCCGGGACGAGTTACATTGCCGGTTACGATCGGGAACATGTATGTGGGCAATGGATTGATTGATTTAGGTTCTAGCATCAACTTGATACCATTGTCGATTGTGAAACGGCTAGGCCACATGGAATTGAGGTCCACGCAAATGACGTTGCAACTCGCCGATAAATCCACTACCCGTCCTCACGGTGTAGCGGAAGACGTGTTGGTCAAAGTGGACAAATTTTTGTTTCCGATCGACTTTGTTGTAATTGAAATGGAGGAGGATGAGGATGCACCTTTGATTCTTGGAAGGCCTTTCATGAAAACTGCCCGAATGGCAATTGACATGGACGATGGTCTCATGAAAGTGAGAGTCCAAGATGAAGAGGTATGTTTCAATCTTTATGATGCCATGAAGCACAAGAAAGATAAAGGTGATTGTTTCCGAATCGATGCAACGGAGAAAGCAAGTTTTGAAGTTACAAAGCAAATTCATGTCATTGATCCTTTACAAAGAGCTTTGGATGATTCCTTGGAAATATTCTCGGTTGAAGAAGAGCAAGCTCTTGAAGAGTGTTTGTTAGAGCTTGAAGCTTTGGAAGAATTGCAACCTTGGGATTATGAAGAGGAAATTCTAAAAAAAGTGGTTAATGATGAGCCTTCCAAACATGAGCTGAAAGTGTTACCGTCAACCTTGAAGTATGTTTTTCTCGATGACGGTGGTAATAAACCGGTGATCATAAGCAGTTTTTTATCTGAAGTGGAGGAAAGCCGCTTAATTCAAGTGTTGAGAAAAAATCAGGATGCAATGGGATGGACATTGTCCGATCTCAAAGGCATAAGCCCTTCGTATTGCATGCATAGGATATTCATGGAGGAAGACTTTAAACCAGTTGCTCAACCTCAACGCCGCTTAAATCCTATTATGAAAGAAGTGGTTAGGAAGGAAGTGGTGAAAATGTTAGATGCCTGAATGATTTATCCTATTTTTGACAGCCCGTGGGTTAGTCCGGTGCATGTGGTACCGAAAAAAGGCGGATTAACAGTGGTCCGAAACGAGAAAAATGAGCTTATACCAACAAAAACCGTAACCGGGTGGAGAATGTGCATCGACTACCGTAGGTTGAACAAAGCTATGAGAAAAGATCATTTTCCTCTACCTTTTATGGATCAAATGCTCGAAAGGCTTTCCGGTCAACAATTTTACTGTTTTTTGGATGGATATTCGGGTTACAACCAAATTATTGTGAACCCGGATGATCATGAAAAAACAGCTTTTACATGTCCGTTTGGAATCTTCGCTTATAGGAGGATGCCGCTCGGATTATGTAATGCACCGGCGACTTTTCAACGGTGTATGCAAGCTATCTTCTCGGATTTGATCGAAAAGACAATTGAGGTCTTTATGGATGATTTCTCCATTTTTGGGCAATCGTTTGATGTGTGTTTGAAAAATTTGGATACGGTGTTGGAACGGTGTGTGGAAACTAATTTGGTGCTTAATTGAGAAAAATGCAACTTCATGGTGAACAAGGGAATTGTGCTCGGTCACAAGGTTTCTGCAAAAGGCCTTGAAGTTGATAAAGCCAAAGTGGATGTTATCGAGAAATTACCACCACCGATGAATGTCAAAGGTATAAGGAGTTTTCTTGGACACGTCGGGTTTTACCGAAGGTTTATCAAGGACTTCGCAAAGGTCGCAAAGCCGTTGAGCAACTTGCTTGTCCAAGGTAAGGTTTTTGACTTTGACGAGTCTTGTCTTTTCGCATTTAATTTTTTGAAACAAAGTTTAACTACCTCACCGATAATCGTTGCACCTAACTGAAAATTAGATTTTGAATTAATGTGCGATGCAAGCGATTATGCGGTTGGGGCTGTTTTGGGTCAGAGGAAAATGAAAGTTTTCCACGCTATACATTATGAGAGCAAAGTTTTAAACGAGGCTCAGATTAACTATGCAACAACTGAGAAAGAGTTGCTTGCCATAGTGTATGCGTTGGAGAAATTTCGTGCCTATTTGATTGGTTCACGAGTCATCGTTTACACGGACCATTCGGCTATAAGGTATCTGCTCACCAAGCCTGATTCAAAACAGAGGCTGATTCGGTGGATCCCTTTGTTACAGGAATTTGATCTTGAAATTCGTGACAAAAGGGGTTCCGAGAATTTGGTGGCGGATCACTTATCCCGCCTGGTCAACGTTGACGTGACCAAAAATGAATTTGAGGTAAAAGAGGAGTTCCCGGATGAAAAACTGTTTAGAGTGCAGGTTAGACCGTGGTTCGCCGACATGGCTAACCACAAAGCCACCGGATTGATATCGGACGGTCTAACGCACCACCAAAAACAGAAATTTTTGTCTGATGCCAAGTCATTTGTATGGGATGAACCCCATTTATTTAAACTTGGTGTCGACAACCTCCTCAGAAGGTGTGTGACAGTGGAGGAAGCCACGAATATTCTGTGGCATTGTCATAACTCTCCTTACGGAGGTCACTTCAATGGGTTAAGAACGGCCACTAAAGTCCTTCAATCGGGCTTTTATTGGCCGTCGTTATTCAAAGATACGCATGCGCATGCCCTAAGTTGTGATAGATGCCAGAGAAGTGGAGGTATTTCACGGCGGCAAGAAATGCCATTACAAAATATGTTAGAAATCGAAGTTTTTGACTGTTGGGGGATCGACTTTGTCGGTCCATTCCCATCTTCATTTTCTAATGAATATATTTTGGTCGCTGTGGATTACGTTTCCAAGTGGGTTAAGGCGATAGCATGTGCTAAAGCCGACGGAAAAACAGTGGTGAAGTTTTTGAAAAGAAATATTTTTGCGTGTTTTGGTACACCTCGAGTGTTAATAAGTGATGGAGGATCTCACTTCTGTAACACTTAGCTTGACAAAGCTCTTGAGCAATATGGTGTGAAGCACAAGGTTGCTACACCATATCATCCTCAAGCTAACAGTCAAGCGGAGGTATCAAATCGTGAGATAAAGCGTATTTTAGAAAAAACTGTTTAAGCCTCGAGAAAGGATTGGGCCAACAAACTGGATGATGCATTGTGGGCTTATCGGACCGCTTTCAAGGCTCCGATTGGTCTCACACCGTTTAAAATGGTTTATGGTAAGAATTGCCACTTACCGGTAGAGTTGGAGCACAAGGCGTTTTGGGCCTTAAAATTTTTGAATTTTGATCCAACTCTTAGCGACGAAAAAAGAAAAGTGCAATTACACGAGTTGGATGAGTTGCGCCTTCAGGCGTACGATTCCAATAAATTGTATAAGGAGCGTGTAAAGTCTTACCATGACAGAAAAATTGTCATCAAACAGTTTGAGGTCGGACAGCTGGTCCTATTGTTCAATTCTCGGTTAAAATTTTTTCCCAGAAAATTAAGATCTAAATGGTCTGGTCCATTTCAGATTGTGGAAATCAAGCCCTATGGAGCAATCGTAATTGAGGACACAACGTCAAAGGAAAATTGGACAGTTAATGGCCAAAGATTGAAAGTGTATCTTGGAGGAGGTTTCGAGCGGAATCCCGCAATTGTGCCTTTCCGCGATCCGTGAGGTCGCGATGGACCGTCGAGCTTAGCCGACGTTAAACAAACGCTTGTTGGAAGGCACCCCAACATTGTAAGTATTTTTGCTTTAATTTGTTGTTTTTAGTCATTTTAACATTTTGGACATTTGGAAGTGTGGCAGCAAGACAGACCTGTAATTTTGAAAAAAAAACTGTCTTGTTCGCTGGCTCATTCGCACTGCGAATCTGGGGCGAGCATTCGCCAGCCATTCGCACTGCGAAGCTGGGGCGAGCATTCGCCAGACATTCACACTGCGAACGTCAGCGAACCAGCCTTGGTGGTTTGGCTGCCACATCAGTCAAAATGAGGGTTTTTATGGGTGGGCCTGCACGTAGGCCCAAGACCCATGTTGAAGTATGATTGACTTGGGGGGGGACCAAACCCTAGTCCTTTTCCTCTCACTTTCAACCAAAAGCAAAAGAAAAAAAAGGAAAACCCTCTCAAATTCTCTTTCCCTCTCACGTGCAATTTTCTGTCTATTTCTCTCAAGTTTTTACTCAACTGCCATTTCCAAACAAGGTTTGATTTTCTTTTCTCTGTTCTTTCTTATTAATTGTAACTTTGTTGGTGAATTCTGCATGTGAAATTCGTAGAAAAGTTGGATTAGAATTCTGTGTTTGGTTGTTCAATGCATGTCTAATTTTTTGCTGGATTTTAAGTTGAGAATACCTGTAGAATGAGGTTATGTGTGAAACCTGGGTCTGCAAAAAAAAATTCAAAATTTTCGTGCATTCGCTGGCTTGTTCGCACTGCGAACCTGGGGCGAGCGTTCGCCAGGCTTCGCAGTGCGAGTGATATAGCGAGCAGCCCAGAATTTTGTTTTTCTGATAGTTCATTCTGATGCATGTCTGTCCTTAATTCTAATGATCTGTCTTGGTGTTTTTGTGTTGATTTGTTTGTCATTTGTGCAGATGGGTCCTAAAACCATGATCAGGAAAAGAAAAGCATCCACATCAAGATAAGCACCGGTCCGCTTTGATGAGACTCGGTTCAAAGGAATTAGACAAGCTCAGAGGTATGAGGTGTTAGAAGCAAGGACCATCCTTGCGGAGAAGAGGTTTGTTCTGAATGAGCATGGGAGTTATCGTGCCATTGTTGCCCTATTAACTGTAAAAAAGTGGGATACACTGATAACTCCTGTTGATTCATATAATGTGGAAATGGTTCGAGAGTTCTACGCCAACGCCCTTCCTGATGAGGGCGATCTATTTAATTGGACTACGGTTGTTGGCAGAAAAACGGTTAGGTTTGACAGAAAGACTATTACCCCCTTCCACTGCGTGCTAGCCAAGAGGATAAGTATCATGAGACGCTGAGTAATTATCGTGATATTGCCACAATGACTCGTGATCTCCTACGCCCAGGTAAAAATGTGAAGTTTAATCATTCAGGAGTGGCTGTTCGGTATCACCATGAGGATATGGTGCCTTTGGCTCAACTTGTATTACTTTTGGTTGTGACCAACATTACGCCAAAGTCACATTCCTCTACAATTCCGATTCGTTTGGCTCACCTTGTCCACAGTATCCTTACTAATGTGGAAATTGATGTCGCGAGAATTATTGCTGATGAAATAAGGGCCATCGTCGAGAGTGGTTTAGGTGGGAATGCTTCGAGGAAGAATGCCCCTCTTGCTTTCCCTTGTTTGATTATGACCTTATGTGCTGAAGCAGGAGTGACTTTGCCTTCGCGTCGTCAAGTTACTGTGACGTCGACTATCGATGATCGATATGTCGACAAATTTTGCAAACCGAAGGGTGTTAGAGCTGAATCTTCTGGGGCTGGTACTGGTGCTGAGGCCGGTACAAGCCAGGGTGCTGCTTCTGGATCTCACAACTTCTATCCTTATCAGCAGGAGATCTGCCAATATAATTGGGATTGGATGGCTGCCCAGCAGCGTGCCATGACTGATATTCATGATTCTTTGCATGTTCTCCAATTACAGATCTGTGACCCTTCTACGCAGCACACTATGATGTCGAGGGAGCAGTTCCTCGCGCATGCTGGATGGCCTGAGGCCAGACCTATTTTTGGAGGGGGAGAGGATGTTGTTGAGCCTGCTGCTGATGATGCTGAGGAGGGGGGAGATGGCGATGATATTGTGATTTCTGATGATGATGATGATGGGCAGAGGACGGATGTACTAGGGACTGAGCCTGAGGATGAGCCAGGAACGGATGTTCTCGAGACTGAGTCTGATGAGGACTGGTATTTTTTGGATCTTAGACTTGTACATTTCCTTTGGTCGTCAAAGTGAAGTTTCTTGTATTTTGTTTTTTTTCAGATTTTACTAGTCTATTATTGATGTACTCGTACTCGTGTGGTACTTTTTGGATTAGTAATGATTATGGTTTACAGTAAAAAAAATTTTGTTTCGCTTTACTAATAAATTGTTGGTTTTTAATTATAGTATTAAGTGTTGAGTTCTTCAGTTTACGAATGCTCAACACTTAAGTGTGTTTTTTGTAGTTAAGTGTTATTAAGAGTTGAATTCTTCAGTTGACGACTGTTTAACTCTTAAACTGTGCATATGTGTTATTTTGATGTTCCTTCTTTTATGATGGAATTTGGGAAGTAGGTTGGAGACTCTTGATTTTAAAGGTAGATTCCTCCAAGATGTGAGGGCTATGATAGTACCGTAAGCATTGTGTTGCGACAAGGTACATTGTTACCTAGCTCAAGAATTTTGTATGTTTTAGGACTTTGTGTCTTGGTGCGATTGAAAATGTTGTTTCGTGTTACAACTTCCTTTGAATGCATGTGTCATTTTAGGATCAAAAAACCATTAAAGTGAGTAGCCTCCAAAGTATTACTATATGCTAAGGATTGTGATGAATGTTGTCTTTACTTTTAATTTATGCCTTATCTTGTGACCATGTGATTTTGTGGAAGTATGAGAAGTGATCAAGGCACTTGTTTGAATTTGAGCACAACTATATCCATATAGTAATTCACCCGTGAGGAGAGAGCATTTGGTAGCCCCTTTGAGCCTAAACAGTTTAGAACTCAATTTAATAATGAACTTGTTTTATGTACATAATTTGCAAGTGTGGTTCATCATTGAATTTGGTGAGTTTCTAACATTTTCTTCTTTAACCTTTGAAAAATTGTATACTTCGGTTTCCTTGCCTTAAAAAGCAAGGAGCATTCACTTTAGGTTGAGTTGAAAATGAGTTGGGGAGAATAAAAAAAGAGGAAGGGTGTGTTACTCCAAATTTTGAAAAAAAAATTGTTTCAAGCAAGCATGTAAAGAAAAGAGTGTGAATATGTTGTTACAAATACGAAAATGCTTGCTTGGATAAAAAAAAAAAGATTCAATAATTGTGCGGTAGTTTGTGAAGGTGTGATGAAAAATTGGTGAAATGAAGTTGAGATGTGTGAATATGTTGATTAGTGAATGCTCTTTTGCATCGGCAATTTCGTTTCAATGACCATTAGAAATGACCCTTTTTTGTTGACCTGGCCAAGCTACATCCTTGAAGTCCTTTGTGATCTTTTACTTCCTTGATTTCTGTATGATCATTGAGATATGGTATGAATTGCTTAGTATTGCATCATTTGTCATTTGAGTGTAATTGTCTCGTGCTTGTATGCACGTTTATCTTCAATCCTTTTTCAAAGAGGAGTGTAGAATGGCATGTGTGTGATGAGTTAGTTGTCTCTTGAAACATTATTTAAAGTTGTTTAAGAGTCAAGTTCTTTTACATTGTAGGTTCTTGAGTTGTGTAACTGTTGCGTTGTTGTGATCGTTGTTTAGTTGAGCCATTTTTCGCGTCTTGGATGAATTGCGTGCTCGAGCAAATCCTCGTGAGAGGCATACTTTGCTTGAGGACAAACAAAGAGTTAGTTGGGGAGAGTTTGTTAAATGTCAAACATGTTATATATTTGTATGAACTACTTGGTATTTTTCATTTCTTTCTAACGGTAAATTGTGAATTTAAGCGGTAAATTGTGTTATAATGCTTACAATGAAATATATGTGTGGAGCTTGTAATTTGTGTGTTAATGTGCAGGTATAGGCATGAAAGGAGCAAAATTGTGAGACACATGGAACCAATGCAAGTTTCCACTGAGTTTTTAGCTGCAACAGGGTGTTCGCAGTGCGAACAATCTGGTGAAGGCCCAGCGAAGGTTCGCACTGCGAAGGACCAGCGAAGGCGCCAGCGAGCAGAGGCAGAGAGTTCCAACTTTGAGATTACCATGTGTTCGCACTGCGAACTCCTGGCGAGGGTCCAGCGAAGGTTCGCTGGTTGGTTCGCAGTGCGAAGGTGCTGGCGAAGGGAGGCAGTAAGTTCTGGGTTTGAGAATTCTGGCTCGCTAGTTTATACGCAGTGCGAATGTAGCTAGCGAATGATTCGCAATGTGAATGAAGGGTTCGCAGTGCGAACCCACGATTTCTGCTTGGGGCGGTTTAAGTCTCAGAGGCACTTAAAGTGCCATTTTTCCTCATTCACAGTGCTAATGCATTGCTCGCAGTGCGAATACTGCAGAATTCTGCTATGTATAAATAGAATTTCACTTTATGTTTTAGGGATCTTTTGTTCATTTTGATCCAAAATCATAGTTTTCAGTCTTTTTACCATTGGAGCTTGTATTTTCACTTGGAGAAGTGATTTTGCATTCATTCTCGATTATTCGGCGTGGATGTTTACTCATCTCCTCTCTTTACTTGTTATCCAATCTACCATGAGAAGTGGTAGCTAAACGCTCAATGTTGAGGTTAGAGGTAGTTGATTCTGTTTTTATGTATTGCTTTTGATCTATTGTATATGAACAAAGTCTTTGATCAATATAGATGAAGTTGTTTTCTCTTAATGCTTTATGTTTGATTTGTTTTGCTCTAGACATAGATTCCACAAATCTTGACCTAACAATTTCATCTCTTAAAAACAAAACTCTAGACATAGATTTGGGATTTGCTATTCGCATTGTGTTGAGTTTAATGATGGTTGTTTAGATTGTTAGCGTGAGACATCATCTGACGGTTTAAACAACGGTACTCACGACTTCGCTTTAGACATAAACTTAGTCGGGAGGATACGCGGTTATATTGGTCGGAAACTGAGTTCATATGCTTGATTAATCGTTTATACATGGAAAGGATTAGCGAAACCTAACCTTAACATGCTTTTATAAAACCTTTTACAAAATCATTGTCACCAATTAATCTTTGCTACAAGTGAATGTTAAAAACAATTGAGAAACTTTTGAAACCGTTAACTTAGAATATCGCAACTATTGAAAGGCACGCATCAAATATCAAACAATCCCTGTGGATACGATTAAAAACAACCCACACTATTACTCTACTAACATATGTATATCCTATGATATTCTGTACATGATGCATGGATGTCAATGTTGCTGACGACAGCGGTGGCTTTGAATAGTAACGTCTGGCTGGGGAAAATAAATCCCTGTCTGTTGCTGGGAATGAAGAATATCACTCTTCATCTTTTGTTTGGAATGACTGTACTGGGAATTCCCACTTTTCTGTTTGGGAATACTCCGTTGGGGATCTTCGACTTCTGCTTGGGGATAAAAGCGTTCAAGGAGAGTTTGGCTGCATGTACCCTGACTGGGGATAAAATAGATGGATAATCCTCCGATGCAATATCTGCCCGGGTCCCAGATATGAGCGTCAACTATGCTGGGGGAGAGAATTCTGTTGGTGAATTTATAGTGTTAGAGGAATAAACTCAGCTGGGGAATTGAATTCTGTATACTACAAAGAGGGAATAATCTCTGATGGGGATTAGAATTTCATAGGCTGTGCTGAGGAAATTTCTGCTGTATGTTGGGGAAATGATCAACTTCCTTATCTGCTAGGGGACCCATTGGGGAAGATGATCTTGCCAAGCTATCCATCAAATATATGGAAGTGAACCGTTGGAAGATGCCCCAATTTCTGTCTGAGGGCATACTAATTCTGTCGGGGAATATATCTCTGTTGAGGATAAGCTTGTGAAGATAGTTCTATAGAGATAGTTCCATGGAGATTGCTCTGTGGGGATATTTCCATGAAACTGGCTCTATGGGGGTTCGTGGACATCTTGAACATTATCCCAACTCCTAGAGTCCTTAGTAAATGCTATTCCTGTTTTCACGTATATTTTTGGTAAACTTCAATCATAGTCAAGTGCATATGTTCATTCAAAGTACCCATTGGACGTTTACGCAAACAAAACAGGGCAAGTAAAAACAATTTTGAATTTGAAAGTAGACTTGTATTGATTTTGAAATTGGCCTATAAACAGGCATTTTTTGTACAAGGAGACAGAAATTCTAGTAAGAGGAAATTGTCGTAAAATTGAAAAGGTACAAAGTGATAAACAAAGAAAAAACAACTATGTGGAAATGATCCCATTGAGTTTCAACTCTGTTATTGACACTATATCTTCAAGCATCTCATCCCTTGCTGTCGAAAGAAAGATGACTGAATTGATCTGCACCGTTCGAACAAAATTAAGCTGGAAGTAGATAAGTGATCCAACGGGACATAGACGTACGCTTTAATCCCTAACTTTTGCCTGGACCACCTTTTCAGGTTTTCAGTCCACCGGGATACCCCTTTTTTGCCCAAGCCGCCTTTTCAGGTTTTCGACTTGCCGGGTGTACAGTTCTTTTGGTATATATATCCCTAATTTTTGCCCGAACCCTTTTGGTTCGCCGGGATGCCCTTATTTTTGCCTAGGCCAGTCAACCTAGCGAGTCTCTTTTTATGCGTAGTATCTTTTGACTATGTCCGCGTTCACAGGGTGCGGGAAATCTTCACCGTCCATAGTAGTAAGCATCATAGCGCCGTCAGAAATTATTTTCTTGATTACAAATTGACCTTCATATGTGGGAGTCCATTTGCCCCTGGGATCACCCTGTGGTAGTATGATACGCTTTATTACCAAATCACCGGCCTGGTACACTTGGTGCTTGACTTTCTTGTTAAAAGCCTTGATCATACGCTTCTGATACATCTGGCCATGACAGACAGCCACAAGCCTCTTCTCATCAATCAAATTTATCTGATCAAGTCGAGTCTGAACCCATTCGTCTTCGTCTAAGTCTGCATCTCTCATAATCCTTAGGGAAGGAATCTGAACTTCAACAGGTAAAACTGCCTCCATACCATAGACTAAAGAGAAAGGGGTTGCCCCTGTTGAAGAACGTACTGAGGTGCGATAACCATGACGAGCAAACGGTAACATCTCATGCCAATCTTTGTATGTCACCATCATCTTTTGCAAGATCTTCTTAATATTCTTGTTGGCGGCTTCCACTGCGCCATTCATCTTTGGTCGATATGGAGAAGAATTATGATGCTTAATCTTGAACTGCGTGCAGAGTTCAGTGATCATAGTGTTGTTCAGATTAGTACCATTGTCTGTGATAATCCTTTCAGGGATGCCATACCGACAGATAAGATTATGCTTGATGAACCGAGCTACAACATTCTTGGTAACAGAAGCGAACGAGGCTGCTTCCACCCACTTCGTAAAGTAATCGATAACAACAAGGAAGAAACGATGTCCATTGGAAGCGGTAGGTTTAATCTCTCCTATCATATCAATTCCCCACATTGCAAAAGGCCAAGGAGCAGTCAGAACATTCAACGGAACCGGAGGTACATGTACTTTGTCAGCATAGATCTGGCACTTGTGACAAGTTCTGGAGTGATGATGACAATCAGTTTCCATGGTAGACCAGTAGTAACCTGCTCTCAAAATATTCTTAGCCATTGTATGCCCACTGGAGTGAGTGCCAAAGATTCCATCATGCATCTCTTCCATAATCTTTTCTGCTTCCTTCTTGTCTACACAGCGAAGCAAGGTTGAATCGTGGTTGCGTTTGTACAAAATTCCGTTACTCAGAAAGAACTTGGCAGAGAGCCTCCTTAGAAACTTCTTGTCATTGATAGATGCCCCTTCAGGATATTCCTGAGTTTTGAGATATCTTTTCACTTCGTGGAACCAAGGTTTCTCTTCTACCCCATCAGTATCAACTTCATAACAGTATACCGGCTCATCTAGTCTGTCAATAGTAATCCTATGAGCCTCGTTGTCCCATCTGACTTTGAACATAGATGACATGGTGGCTAACGCGTCTGCCAACTGATTCTCTTCTCGTGGAATATGCTCAAAAGTGATTTCTTCAAAGTATGGAATCAAAGTCAACACATGTTCTCGGTAAGGAATGAGATTTGGATGCTTCGTGTCCCATTCTCCTTTAATCTGACTGATCACTAGGGCTGAGTCCCCATATATATTCAAGAATTTGATCCTCATATCAATGGCAGCTTTGATACCCATGATGCATGCTTCATATTCAGCCATATTGTTGGTACAGTCAAAGTAAAGTCTAGCAGTAAACGGTGTATGGCAACCCTTAGGAGAGATAATTACAACACCAATACCATTGCCAAGTGCGTTAGAAGCTCCATCAAAAACCATAGTCCATCGGGATCCCAGTTCAGGTCCTTCATATGGTCCAGGTTCTTCATAATCAGTAACAAGCATAATATTCTCATCTGGGAACTCAAACTTCATAGACTGATAGTCATCCACCACTTGATGAGCCAAATGATCAGCTAGTACACTTCCTTTGATTGCTTTCTGTGTAGTGTACTGGATGTCGTATTCTGTCAAGACCATCTGCCATCTTGCTATTCGTCTGGAGAGAGCAGGTTTCTCAAATATGTATTTGATAGGATCCATCTTAGAGATCAATAAAGTGGTATGAGTCAACATATACTGTCTTAGTCGGCGAGCAGCCCATGCCAAAGCGCAACAAGTTTTCTCAAGCAGTGAATATCTTGTTTCACAGTCGGTAAACTTTTTGCTAAGGTAGTATATTGCATGCTCTTTTCGACCAGACTCATCATGTTGCCCCAACATACACCCCATTGAATTCTCTAGCACTGTTAAGTACATGATTAGAGGTCTTCCTTCAACTGGTGGCATCAGAATCGGAGGTTCTTGGAGATACTCCTTGATCTTATCAAAAGCTATCTGACATTCGTCGTTCCACTTCACTACTTGATCTTTCCTCAGTAATTTGAAGATTGGCTCACAAGTAGCGGTCAAATGGGAGATAAATCTGGCAATATAGTTCAAACGTCCCAAGAAACCTCTGACTTCTCTCTCAGTATGGGGAGCGGGCATATCTTGTATAGCTTTTACCTTTGCAGGGTCGACTTCAATACCTTTACCACTGACGACGAAACCCAAAAGTTTACCGAATCTAACCCCAAAGGTGCATTTGTTTGGATTCAATCTCAACTTATACTTCTTCAACCTCTCAAACAGCTTGTGTAGGTGGTCAAGGTGCTCTTCTTCATTCTGAGACTTGGCTATCATATCATCAACGTATACCTCTATCTCGTGATGGATCATATCATGGAATAAAGCAACCATAGCGCGCTGGTATGTTGCCCCTGCATTCTTCAAACCAAATGGCATTACCTTGTAACAAAAGGTGCCCCACTGTGTAACGAACGTAGTCTTCTCCATGTCTTCAGGTGCCATCTTGATTTGATTATAACCTGAGAAACCATCCATGAATGAGAATACCTTATGCTGAGGAGTGTTGTCTACCAGAACATTAATATGTGGGAGAGGAAAGTCATCTTTGGGGCTTGCCCTGTTCAGATCCCTGTAGTCCACACACATACGAACTTTACCATCCTTCTTAGGCACTGGTACCACATTTGTAACCCACTGAGGATATGATGTGACAGCTAGAAAACCTGCATTGAACTGCTTCATAACCTCGGCTTTGATCTTTTCAGACATCTCAGGGCGCATACGACGGACCTTCTGCTTTATCGGAGGACAACCTTTCTTCATCGGTAAACGGTGAACCACGATATCGGTATCAAGTCCTGACATATCTTCATAAGACCAAGCAAAAATCTCAGCATAACCACGTAGCATCTGAATCAGTCTTTTGTTGACATGGTCTTCTAATCCAGCACCTATCTTGATTTCTTTCTTATCCTCCTCAGTACCTAGATTTACGACCTCGACTGGCTCTTCATGCAGTTGTATGGTCTTTTCTTCTTACTCTAATAGTCTAGCAAGCTCTCTAGGCACTTCACAATCTTCCTCACCTTCGTCCTCGGCTTGGTAGATCGGATTTTCGAAGTCATAATTGACAATAGCAGAACCGTTATCAATGGGATCCAGAGTGGATGTGGATCTGCAGTTTGTCGCGTGGGTGTGTGTAAGAACACATAGCTATTTTGATGAAGATAAAGTAAAATAAAAGACAAAGAGCGTAAAATTTGAATGCAAAACGTCCATTGATTTATTGAATGAAAATATGCGATGAAATGACAACCCTAACAAATGGGCCACTGTGCCCTGGGCAAGGCATAAGGCTTAAAAGTTTTATTGTTCAAATTACAAAACCAAACTTTGAAAATAAGAAAAACAGAAAATAGCATTTACTCCTGACTAAAGGAGATAGGAATAATGTCTTCAGTCTTCCAATTGTTGAGCCCACTGCCAATGGTAGGAAAGATCCAACTATCTAGGTCACAGTCACTATCAGTATCTTCCACAGCATTGACTTGATCTTTATGAACTCCTTTGTTGGTGATACAAATAGCACGAGCACGACGTACAACCCCCTGAGCCTCTGAAGTGAAGCCCAAACCAAATTTGTCAGACTTGTAAGGAATGTTAGGAAGCTGACCCCAAATGGTACAACCACCTTCTTCAACCACAGCTCTAGCATCCTTTAGGGAAGCCATTGTAGGAGGCACTCTAGTAACCTTGGGAACAGTAGGAACTAGTTTAGCAATAGGAACAGTCTGAGGAGCCAATTCAAATGTTTGACAAGGAGTCTCGAGGAATTCGCCATCCATCTCAACATACTTAAAGGTATTCAAATGACTAACCATGTACTCTTCTTCACCACAGACGGTGACAATCTTGCCTTTCGCGGGATACTTCAACTTCTGATGTAAGGTAGAAGTCACAGTGCCTGCCCCATGTATCCAAGGGCGCCCAAGCAAACAGGAATAGGCAAGACGAATATCCATTACATAGAAAGTAGAATCAAAGGCTTGAGAACCCACTCTGATCGGGAGATCAACCTCTCCATGCACCATTCTCTTCGAACCATTAAAGGCTCTTACCACGACGTCACTAGGTTTCAGCACAACCCCTTCATAGTCGAGTTTGTCTAGAACAGCCTTTGGCAACACATTCAATGAGGAACCATTTTCCACCAATACATGAGATAGGGTAGTGCCCCTACACTCAATAGAGACGTGCAGGGCCTTATTGTGGTTTCTTTCGGCGGGAATCAGATCAGCATCAGAAAAGCCTAGACCATTATCAGCTGTCAAGCTAGCGACACAATTTTCAAGCTGGTCAACAGAGATTTCTTGCGGCACGTGCGCAGATTTCAAAAACTTCACCAAAGCTTTAGCATGGGCCTCGGAGCACAACAACAGAGATAACATAGAGATCTTGGAGGGGGTGTGCCCCAACTGTTCAACAACATTGTAATCACTCTTGCGGATAATTTTTAGCACTTCCTCCATTTCTTGCTTGGAGGAATCTTCGATAGCAATTTCACCCGGGGCCTCCATCTGGGCAGGCTCAATCATTGGTTCTTTTCCTCGAGTCTCAGTGATTGGCTCGGAGGCAGAGATACGAATTAGAGTAGTAACAATCTTCAGAGAGATTTCTGGGGAGAAGATCCTTCCACTTCGGGTAACCTTACCAGTCCCAATGATATTGTCGACATCGGGATTAGTAACTTCAGCAGTTCCATCAGTCAAAGGCTCTTGCTTGACACCATGAATGTAAACATCAGCACCATAATTCCAAGGGATATCCTTGCTAGAGGAATATGGAATCGGACCGGGTGTAGTAATAATCAGGGGAGCCACTCTAGGCTCGGCAGTAATCTTCACAGGACCTTTAGAGGTGATCCTCACTGGAGTTTTGGAATTAGTAACCACAGATACGTCCTCAAACTTCAGACCTCGGGACAAATTTTCACATAAGCTCTCCATAGAAGGAGTCTTGTCAAACAATATAGTACGGTCGTCCATCAAATGTTGTATGTTTTCTTTCAGCTTCACACAACCATTAGATTGAGATGCACAATAATAACAGTTTTCAACGCAGCCCCGAAATAAACCGGCTTGCAACATCTTCTTCTTAACAATTGATAAAGGAACAATCAAGTCAACCACGGTAGAAACACAAGAATCATCGTCAATAGCATTAACGATCTTGTCATGATTCGGCATAGGAGCGGTAATCACATTAGGAGTCTCAGGGGGATCAAACTCAATCTCCTTAGCGTCAATCATGTCTTGAATCTTGTTCTTCAGTGCCCAACAGCTGTTTGTATCATGTCCAGGACTATTAGAATGGTATGCACACCTTACATTGGGATTATAGCTAGGAGCGGAAGTATTAGGATTCCTAGGAAGATCCCTCAAAGTAATCAATTCTGCCTTCAACATATGCTGCAACGCCTGAGCCAATGACATGTTGATCTTTGTAAATTGTCTCCTGGGTGCATCCTACTTACGCTGACTACCCTGTTGTTGTTGTGGCACCGGTGCAGAGATCAGAACTGCCCCAACAGATTGGTTGCGGTCATCCTTATTACGACCCTTCTAGTTATACACAGCATTAGACTCCTTCTTCCCATTATATGGGTTCTTTGTAGTGTTTGAAGATGTAGCCACTTGTATTTTACCACTTTGAATTCCACTTTCAACATATTCTCCTGTCAATATCAGCTCGGTGAAACCGGATGACGAGCTTCCAAGTAGATAACTATAGAAAGGACCGGTTAGTATGCTCATGAACATGTCAACCAACTCTCTGTCAGCTAAAGGAGGCTGAACCCTGCCTGCAAGATCTCTCCATTTCTGGGCGTACTCTTTGAAACTTTCATTAGGGCCCATGGACATGCTTTGGAGTTGCATTCGAGTTGGCGCCAAATCAGAGTTATATTGGTATTGTCGGTAGAAAGCTTCAGCCAAATCATTCCAGGTACGAATATTAATACTCTCAAGTTGATAGTACCACTCCAGTTGAGCTCCAGACAAACTCTCTTGGAAAAAATTCATCCACAACTTTTTGTCAGTAGTATGTGGCTGAATCTTTCGGACATAAGATCTCAAATGCAGCTTCGGGCAAGACACACCGTCATATTGAGAAAACATGGGAATTTTGAACCTAGGAGGAATGACAACTCCTGAAACCAAGTCCAAGTCCTCAAAATCCAAACCAAGTACTTTCTGAACCTCCATGGCCATCAGACGTTCTTCAAGTAATTTGTATTTCTCATCACCAGGGGGATACTGATCATCCAGATAATCATCTTCCTCTTCAGAGTTTCCACCAGTTTCGTGGTTACTATTTTCCTCATGTTTGTCACTTTCATAGTTGTCATCCAATTCATCATCTTGGTCTACTAGGATCCCAATTTCCTTGACCTGTTTAGCCAGACCTTTGAATCTCCTCCCCATGTTGATGACGCCCGTTGATTTTATTTCTTTCTTCTTCTTCTTGGTCAGAAGTGTTTTCAGTTCTTCTTGCCCCTTGAACAAGTTCAGGATCAGCTCTTGGAACTGGGCGTTCTGGGCCTGGAGATCTTTGACGGTTTGCTCGAGAGCCATTTCTGCTGAAATAAACAGCGAGAAGATGAGAAACCTGTCTTAGAAACCTGCTATGCAATGATTATGAGATGTAGATGCATATGCAATGATTTCAAGGACTTTAGAGTTTATCTTTATAAACAAACAGAAACAAAAGGAAAACTTTTATTAGTAAACTCAAAATTCCTTTTTTTCCTTTTATGCCTCTTGGGCTACAATGAAAGGAAATTTCAAAAAGCAAATTCAAAAACGCCTAAGACCTAGGACTCAAGACTCAAGTCTCCCACGAGCGCTTCCTCTTTGTGCCGATGTAAGCATTGATGCTCTGCTCCTCATGAAGTAATTTCGCCAACTCCAACACCTTCTTCTCACTAGCATAGAACTGAGTCTCAAAGGTGTCCCTTTCTTCTTTCATCTGAACCCAGGACTTCTGCAGTTCTTCAAGATCGGTAGGCATATCTGGATGGAGAATGACTTAAGGAACATCTCCTTCAAACTCAGGTTCAACAATCACTAGTCTGACAGCTGGATATGGCATAATAAGATCTCGAGCACGAGTGCGCACCCATCTGAGGTAAGGCCCCAAAGGAATAGAGTTCTTCTGTCCCAAGGTATTGCTTTTAATCTTATACACCTTATTCCACGTGCGTATAAACCTTTGATGGTAACCTTGAGGATCATCTTCATAATCGAACACAATACCCTAAATACGCATATCATGAGGACCATCCCTTCGAGCATAACCAAACTGGCGCAAAGCTAGCGAAGGATTATAGGTGATGCCTCCCCTAATGCCAAGGAGTGGCACATTAGGGAATTCCCCACAATGATCAATAAGAGTGAAGTCTTCAAGAGATCGGGCACACTAATAGATATCTGAATGGGAAAGTGACATTATCCTTCGAGACCACTGCAACCTTTGTTCATTCTTCAACACTGACCGGGGAAGGTGCGAAATAAACCACCTGGATAGTAAGGGTACGCAACACATGAGAGTCCCTCGCTCCTTGATAGTACGAGTGTGAAGCGAGTGCATAATATCTCCGAGCAAGGTAGGTACCGGGTTATGAGTCAGAAATATTTTGATAGCGTGCATGTCTATGAGTTGGTCTGGATTAGGAAACAACACCAACCCATAGATCAACAAAGCCAATACTTCCTCAAAAGCATGGTAACTCATAGCGCTTAGGAACAATTGAGCCTTCTCAATCAGGAACTTAGCAAGAAACCCCTTGACTCCACTTCTTGTTTCCCAATTGGACACAATGTCTGACCTCTTCAGATGTAAAGCAGTTGCAATGACTTCAGGCTTTAGAACGTCTTCTAGACCGGCAAAAGGTATTTGATCGAGAATAGGTATTCCCAGTAGCTTAGAGAACTCCTCTATCGTGGGCACCAATTGGTAATCTGGGAAGGTGAAACAGTGGTGCTTAGGATCAAAGAACTGGAATAGGACTCTCATCATGTCTTCTTCAAAACCTGAGGTAACCAATTTGAGTAGAAAACCATGCCTTTCGGTGAATCGAGAGCCATCGGGAACCTTTGAGACCAATTCTTTAAGCTGGGAAGGAACCCTTACAAAGTTAACTCGGATGAAATTTCTAGGAACGGAAGCCATGGCCTGCAACGACGAATAAAGATAAATTCCTTGGTCCTTGAAATGGTTAGTGAAAATGATATGTTATGATGTTATGATGTCATGTACATGTTAATAGTAAATAAGTAGCACACACAAACAAGTCATACAAGAGCCTTAGGTTTAAAGGCTTGTATGAAGTCCAAAGGTAAGTACCCTTCCCCACTGAGGTTTAGTTGGCTCAACCTGTCCTAGAATAGTAATCGGGTTCTAAAGGACTCATATCACGGATCTTTCTCGAAGGCTTTATTTTAGTGCGACACTCGAGTGGTCGACCAAAACATCCCGAAAGTCTGATCTCAATGAGCGTAGCCTCGAGAATCAACCAACTTCGGTCTAAATCCAAAGCCGATCATCTCGCTACCTTCTAATGGCCAAAGATGAGTTAACTAGGGTTCTAAAGACTGTGACCATCATATCAACCATATCGGTACATGTCGTACAGTCTCCATGATCTATTGTCACTTACCTAAGGAATCACTAGGTCCGGGTGCAGGACCTTTCACACAAGTAACCCCAAAACAAAACCCATTAAAAATAAAGCACACAAGTCAAGCAATTTTAAGCAAGTAGTAAAGTGATCTAACTCTAAGGTAACCCCTCTTTTATTGTAATCCCCAGCAGAGTCACCAGTTCTGTAACACAGTGGGAGAACTGACTTTTTTTGTTTTGTTTTCGCAAAACATGTTGCGGTTAGCAAGAGTCGCCACCGACTTTTCTTTTATCCAATAAGGAAAGGATGAAAAGAACACGAAAGACCTTGATAGATTTTGAGTTCGGGGGGTAAGTTATACAAAGGGAAGGTATTAGCACCCTTTGTATCCATGGTTATCCATGGGCTCTTAAATGCTTAGATCACCTTTTTTTTTTACTTACTTTTTGAATGTGTGTGAACATTTTGAAAATATTTTGTAAAAGTTTGACTTTGTAATAATTCGTGTATGAATGTATACAAAGTGTTTGTTTTTTTTTTTTTTGAAAATATTTTGGAAGAGTGAGATATGAAAAGTATTTGTTTTTTAGTTGTGAGCAAGCATTTAAAAGTTCCTTACCCCTAATTTGTAAGGTCTTTCTTGTACTTATCATTTTCTTTGAGAGATAGTACTATCCATACCATTAATGGGTAGGTAGTACTGCCTATTGGATATTGAGGGAAAGCGAAGGATCATCTAATGGTCATAGAAGGCAACATGTAAGGATACCTTAGCAATGCGAAGGGACTATCATCATTTTTCCATAGGGTCGTCGAGGGACAAGATCATCTCTTTGTAGGCAGCTCGAAGTGTCATCAAGGGACTATGATCTTTATATCGAAGGGACTATGATGATATTATTCGTAAGCGTCTTTTGCTAAAGTACCCCTACTTTCGAGGGACATGACCGTTTTAATCGTAAGGCAACAGAGAGAGGCTACCCTAGAGGTGAATGTGTGCAATGTGCGTTGATTCAATTATATTAGCTTGAGTTATAGGTTATTCTAATGTTTGATTTTAGATCTTGTCATACATGCCTATTTATCTAGCAAATAAAATATAAGTGCGAAAAATAAATTCCTACACTATTACATGGCTTATGGGCAGTTACATGATATAATCGTGCGAGAATGTAACATAGACTATTACAAGGCTTATGGCCAGTTACATAATATAATCGTGCGAGAAATATAAACTACACTATTACAATTTTATGCACAAACCTATACATTTATTCTAAGAAAATAAATGATAAACGAAAAGCAATTACATATTAAAAGTCAAGTTAAATGTCCTAAATATCTAAGTCAATATTCGTTTTTATTTTATTTTTGAGAAATAATTTTGAAATAAATAAACCTAATTTCTAATTCATTTGTACAAAAATTAATTAATTATAAGCCTAAGTCTAAAAAATTAATTTTAATAAAAAAAATCTAAGTCTAAAAAATGATTACATAACTAAAACTATATTTTTTATTCTTTTAACGGTTTTATGATTTTTTTTATTATTTTAATTTAATTGAAAAGAAATAAATAAATTAATTGAAATATGATAAAAGAAAGGGATTAGAAAACGGTTAAAAAGAAATTGCATGGGGTGGGAATTGAACCTTTAGGATGAGTATTTAATCCTTGGTTTGGATTGAGAATGATTGGAAATGGAGTTTTGAATTTTCACCTCTTTTTTTTTTCAAAAATTTTGTGATTTGCAAGCCTTCCTTTGTGAAGCCTCTTGCCTCCTTTTCTCTTGTGTTTGAGCCTTGTATTTATAGGAGAAACATGGTAGACAAAGAATCATTGAAAAGCTAGGATCAAGGAACATGTTTCCAACCATTTTAATTTTTTTGAAAACCATGTTTCCTTCACTCTCTCCCACGGTTTTATTTGGGTTTTGATGGCCTTGAATGACATGTTTTAACCTTCTAGAAACTCCATTTAAAAGGATCCATGTGCCCACCATTATTTGATTTATTTTGTTTTATTAAATTTTGTTTATTTCTTTGAATAAAATCAAAATAAAATAAAATCAAAATCAAAATAATACCAAATTGAACTTTGAGATCCTTGAATATGTCATAAACATGATTCAACCTTAAAAGATAGGCCTACTGGTCCAAAAGCTCAAAAATGTTCAATGTAGGTTTCATGCGTTTCTCAAATTTTGCTCAACTTGCACCAATCGTAACTCTCTCAATTTTTGTCATATGAAGGTGATCTTGGACTTTTTGGAACCCTCAAGATATCCCCTACAACTTTCGTGTTGATCACTTTTTCATTTGAAGTCTTTATTTTTGTGTAAATTGCTTTGACGAAAAAAGTGTCTTTTGTTGACTTTCAAAATGACCTGTAAAGTTTTGGTCCATATCTCTCAAAAGAGGCATTTTTGGCCTTGAACTTAGAGAGACAAAGTTGTAGAGAATTGAATTTCCTTCAAAATGAACTTTGGTTGAGGAATTTCTGATGAAGTATGTGAAAGTTGTACGTGGTCAAAGTTCAGTTGACTTTTCCTTAAGAAAACTCTAATTTGGCAATTTTTTACTTTTGAGTAAATCTTGATTTTCTTGAGGAATCATGATCAACCCTTGATCAAATGATGAATGGGACTTCAAAATCTTGATGTTGGCAAGAAATGATGACGTTTGACTGTAAATTGGTCAAAGTTGACTCTTGGTCCAATACAATCGGTTGTTGATCATTTGAGCAATTGACTGAGCAAACTTGTGAAGCAAGGCTTGAGACTTGACATGAGGATACCCTTGAGTAGTCTTGAGCTTTTGAGACTCCCAGGAGTGTAAGGAAGCTTCTTGAATCAATTTGTCTCAAAGATGTGAGGGCAAATTTTGGGGTGCAACAGAGTCCTATATGTTCAACGAAATAGTTTAGAGTCCCATATGTGCAACCAAATGGGTTAGACTCCCATAGAAGAGCTTGAAGTGTTCAAGAAAGTCGATGTATGATACAAGGATCTGTGACCCGTGTCGAGAACCCTAGACGTATGATTGGTCGGGGAAAAATGCCTTGGTATGATTTCCGATTAGTGGTTGAGTGAGTTGATGAACTCATGAGACATGTTCCTATACAATGTGAGTTTTGTGAGCTTGAGTCTCTTTTTCCCCTTAGAACTCGAGCTAGGCTTGGTTAGGACCTTGTAAAGCCGAGAGGACCCATAAGATAGGGAACCCACTGGGATTATTATCTCACCCCATATTTTTTGATTATTTTTCAGGTGGTTCTGATTCGGCGAAGGGTAAGGACAAAATAGCTTGATGTCCTTACTTATCTTACTTTTTAGGATGGCTTTTTACTGTGCAGATGGTTATTTTGAGATCATTCCATGATGATCTAGTTCTTATTTTATATTTTGGGCATCTTGTATGCATTGTGCTATTGTAGTTGCTCATTTTTTGGCATGTAATATGTACAATGTGTCACTAGAAACTGGTTTATTTCAGTACCAAATTTGCAACTATGTATAATATGTATATTCTAGATATATATTATATATGGGTGTTACATGTAGAGCCAAGAAATGGAGAGAGACAAAGGGTTTCGAAAACCCTATTGAATATGAGAGAGTGAGAGAGAGAGAGTGAGAGAGAGAGAGAGGGAGAGAGAGAGAGAGAGAGAGAGAGAGAGAATATCATTGTAATGAAAGAGAAACCCTATTCAAGTACAACAATGATATGATGACACATAAGAGAAAAGTTGAAAAAGTTGGACTGGATATGTTGGTTTGGAACCAAATAGAATAAATTTCGGTTCTCATCATTGCAAAAGTGAAAGAAAGTAGAAGGAATAGAAACCAAATGGGTTCAATTTGCTAGTTTCGGTTAAAAAGGAAAGTTTTGGACCAAATTTGCCCCCATTTTGGGGATGTGTCAAAATTAGAGGGAATGACATAAATGATATTTTTACAACATGTTATTTTCTTATATTATAGATTTCTCTCTCTCCATATTCTCTATCCCTTCTATTTTTCTAAATATAAATAAATAAAATTGAACCATTTTTTAATGAAATGAAGAGAAATACACAAAAATATTTAATTTTCAAAACACAAAATTTGGTCTCAACAGAAAACATAACTATTTTATGGTTATTAAAAAATTATTCTTAAATATTAAAAATAATTCATAGTTATAAAATTAACAAATTATTTTATAAAATTGTTCAAACAACTAACAAGTCATTATCAACACAATGCCTATTTTATTTTTAATTAATTATTGTCTTTATTTGAGAGACAAAATTCTTGTTTTCAAATGTCAATTTATTTTTCTTTCTCCATCTCACAGTTTTCTAAAATGTCTTTTTTTTATACCTTATCAAATTAGATAATACTCAATAGTAGTGTAGAAAACTAACTTTTCATCTCATGGGTCACTACCAGAATAATATCTATCTTATTTTAATTAACAATTACATTTATTTGAGAGATAAAATCTTTATTTCCAAATGTCAAAATTTTCTTTATTCTCTCTTCTTTCTTTCTCCATCTCATAGGTTTCTATTTTGTTTTTGTATGGATATTTAATACAATTGAGTTTATATGATCATTTTTGTTGTGATATAATTCAACTTTTATAGCCCAAGCCCAAAGTTAATTAGGGTTTAGGGTTTGTCACTTAGTATACAAGTTAGTTGTATATAAATAGACATATTTAGTGATTCAATTTGTATAATCATAATTCAATAATATCAATCCTTATCTTCATTCTCTCTCGTTCTTTCTCTCTTCACTAAAAGTGTCTCACGCACTAATAAACTGATATCTAGAGCTTCGACTAGTTTCTTGATAGTATTTTAAAAAATCACACGTCGATGATCGTGTTTCTAAGATAATGAGTTTTTAATCGCGTTTGCTGCAAAGATGAATGACACCAACGACATTTCAAATTCTCTTCCAATTCTTGACAGTAAGAATTGGATCTGATGGGAAAAACATATGCAATCTCTGTTTGGCTTTCATGAAATCATTAAAGTGGTTACTAATGGCGTCCCTGAGCTTGCTGAGAATGAAACTGATGCTCAGAGAGTTGCAAACAAGGAGGCTAAGAAGAAATATTGCAAAGCTACGTACTACATTCAATCGGCGGTAAATTTGGCGAATTTCGACAAGATCTCTCATGATGAGTAGGCGAATGGGGCATGGGATATTCTTGTCAATTACTATGAAGGAGGTGAGAAATTAAAAGTTGTCAAATTGAAGACTTTGCGATGATAATATGAATTGATGTAGATTGGAGAAGACGAAAAGATTGCAGGCTATGTGTCGAAGGTGCATAATCTAGTCCATCTCATGAAGGGTTGTCGTGAAACCCTATATGATAAGATGATAGTTGAGAAGGTAATGCATACGTTTACCTCTCACTTTGATCACGCTATCGTAGCTATTCAAGAATCTAACAATCTTGAAACTCTAAAACTGGAAGATTTGGTTGGTTCGTTGGAGGCGCATGAGATTCAGATCATCGGAAGGAAAGGGGTTCAATATTTGATACAAGCACTGCAGGCTCAGGCATGGAAAAAGCATAGTGGTTCCAACAAATTCAAATGCAAAAAAGAAAAGACTCAGAATAAGAAGTCTTGGTCAAACCCTCAAAAGCATAAGGTCGATGATAGGGCTTCTGAATCCTCGAAAAGAGGAGAAGGAAACTTCTATCAAAAAGACAAATAAGAGAAAAAAGGTGTACAATGCTATAACTGTGAAAACAGGGTCAATTGGCCAAGAATTTTTGGTACAGGAAAGATAAGGTAGCGACAAAAGTCAAGGAGGAAGGAGCGAACTTTGCACGCTAAGATTCAAATGATTCTGAAGATATGGTGGTTATGGCTGCACTTGCAGAAGACTATGTCAACTTCAAGATCTGGTTCCTCGACTCAGGCTGCTCGAATCACATGACTAGTCGAAAAGTGTGGTTAGCAGATTTTGACTTGTTGAAGAAGAACAAGGTCAAACTTGCTGATAATAACTCATTGCAAGCAAAAGGTACTGGTGACATAATTATTCAAAAGAGCAATGGAGGAAAAACTATGATCAAATATGTACTTTATGTACCTAGAATGAAATGCAATCTCCTAAGTGTTGGACAACTGGTTGAAAAAAGGTTTCTTAGTGATTATGAAAGATGGGCCTTGGAACAGTTCGACACTCATACTAATTTGGTCTTGAAATCTCCTTTGTCGAAGAATAGGACATTCAAGATCTTGATCAGTTCGACTGAAGTACAATGTCTAAAAATTGTTGTCGACCACAAGCATAGTTGGCTGTGGCATTTGAGGTTTGGACATTTAAACTTTCGATCACTCAATCAGCTGATTACTCAAGATATGGTAATTGGTATACCAAGTCTTGAGATGCCCGATAAACTCTGTGAAGGTTGCTTAGCCGGAAAGAAATTCAGAAAGTCTTTCGTTTCAACTATGCCAATGAGATCCTCTTGCATACTAGAAGTATTACATTTAGATGTATGTGGCCCGTTTATGGATTATACCATTGGTGGAAACAAGTATTTTGTCTCATTTGTCGACGAGTATAGTTGAAAGCTTTGGATCTATGTGATCAAGCGAAAGGACGAAGTATTTACAATCTTTAAGAGATTTAAGATGCTTGTGAAAAACCAGAGTGAAAAGAAGATCAAGGTTTTACGAACAAATGAAAATGGCGAATACACGTCCAAGATGTTTGAAGAATTATGTGTAGAACATGGTATTGATCATGGGGTAATTGATCCTTACACGGCTCAACATAATGGAATAGCAGAAAGAAGAAACATAACCATATTGGACATGGTGAGATGCATGCTGAAGTAGAGGAATTTTCCAAAATCCTTATAGGGTGAAACTGTCATCGCAACTGTTATATTTTGAACAGGTTCCATACCAAGAAGATGAAGAATAAGGTTCCAGAAGAAGTTTGGAGTGGCAAACGACCACCAGTGAGTCATCTGAAGATGTTTGACTCTATTTGCTACAAGCATGTTCTTGATGCAAGGAGAAGGAAACTTGATGATAAAAGTGAACCTATGATTCTGGTAGGATATCAAAAAACTGGAGCTTACCAGCTATTCAACCCAATAAATGATAAGATTGTGATGAGTCAAGACATTATGTTTGATGAAAATTCTATCTGGGATTGGAATTCAAGTGATACGACTAGCAAACCATTGATGGACTATGAAGTTGATGAAGAAAGTAGCGAGCAGGAAGAAATTCCAGTCGATATTATTTCAGTCACTATCAAAGTCGAAGTGGACAATCGAGAGGGTGTGGCTAGCACAAGCCAAAGACCTAAAAGAACCATAGTACTCCCAACAAGGCATCAAGACTGTGAAATGGTTGGTGATGATGATGTCATGCTAGATGGAGATTTGGTTCATTTCGCTTTACTTGAAGGTGTTGAACCAATCAACTATAAAGATACCTTCAAAGATAAACAATGAAATGAAACTATGGTTGAAGATTTATAAGAGATCGAAAGAAATAATACATGGGAGCTAGTCAAATTTCCAGCACACACAAAAGTTATCAAAGTGAAGTGAATGTTCAAACTGAAGCACAATCCTGATGGGTGAATTGCAAGACACACGGTAAGATTAGTAGCTCGAGGGTTTCTTTAGAGAGCAGGACTCGAATACTCTGAAGTATATGAACCAGTAGCAAGAATGGAGATTGTTTGATTGGTGGTAGCCTTGGCATGTAAGCAACGCTGGTCGATAATTCACTTATATTTGAAATCAACATTTTTGAATGGTCCCTTAGACGAAGAAGTCTATGTCACATAACCTCATGGGTTTATTCTTAGACGATGGCTATGGATCTAGAAGGGGGGTTGAATAGATCCCTAGAGTTTTACACGCAAATGGTTACAAAAATTTGTTTTAAAAAATTTAACGGAAGCACACCACTGGATTTTCCATCTACCACGAACCTTCTACTAAAAGGATCGGATATGCACGAATATATTGAGAATGAGTACGGAAGAGAAAAATTCAGTTCAATTACTGCACTTATAACGCAATCAACAAAATATCGCTTGCTTGATGTTTAATCCAAACCAACGAGGTAAAATGATAAACAATTAAAAGCAATGCGTTCAATTTTTGCTTTGAGACAAATTATCAAACACCCGGTGTGCGTAAACACACTAAGTGCAGAATTTCTATGGAAGGTAATGTAAAGCTGCTCCAAGATACAATTCAAGGAATTGTATCAATTTTAACAAAACAGTTTATCAGCTTACGATTACACTACGACGGAAATTTCAATAACTTGCGACTTCACAAATTCGAACCAAACTGAAATGTAAAAGAGTTAAGGAAAGAGAGAACAAACGAGATTTGATTAGGCAGTTCCCCAATCGTCCTCGCTTTGGGTACGTCTGCCCCCAACTCCACAATTGGAATTGAGATATATATATATATATATATATATATATATATATATATGTAGCTGTTGCAAATTGTTTATTACAAGAGAAGAACAATGAACATCCAAACCCTCGAACGTCTTCGATCGTTGATGCAGAGTCTTCTCTCCCCTTGATTCAATACGAATCAAGTCCTTCGAATATGATTGATCCAATTACCGTCCCACGCTACTAAACCGAAAAAACCCACCGTTCTTCGGTTACCTTCACTCGATCTATTGCGATCTACCAAAAATTCGAACACAAACCTCTCTTCTACGATCCTCCGATTACAGCTACTAAACCGAACAATTGCTCCAATCTTCGATTACCTTCGCCCGGCTGAATCTCTGTAGAACGAAACGGTTTGTGCAAAACCCCCAAAATCTACTCGATTCTTGGAGGACGAAACCAACTGGTTTTATTCAAGAAACACCTGCCAAGCTTACAACCCAGAAAATGAAGATCACACTTCCAAAATTCTGAACGTTATCACTTCGAACAATGGGCGACACAAACAAAGATGATTATGTGTCGAAGGAATAATCGTCAAACCAACGGAAAACCAGGCACCAACTTAAACGCAAACACCTAAAGAAGACATACAAGAATCGGAGTTAGAAAACTATATCAATAAAAAAATGGAAGGTGGAAAGAAAATTCAACAAACACCTTTCGATCCGAAGGAATAATACTCAAACCAACTGAAAACCAAACACCTGAAAAGCCATAGACTCTGTTATTGAAGAATCCGTATAAGATACTATAAGAGACCAACAGAGTAGAAAGGTGAACTTAATCACCTGCGCAAAATCTTGGTTGAACTTGTTTGGACCTAGTCGCAGCATAAAGTTTTCTTGGCAATGATGATGGAATAGAGGGAAGGATAAAAAATTTCAGAACTAAAATTACGTTGGCAAGGATGATGGAATAGAGGGAAGGGAGGTATGAGTTCATGATGCTTATATATTTAAATTTGACCGTTATGGACGAATTGACAAAGTTGCTATTACTCTCGTTATTAAATTTTTTTGGAATTTTTTATTATGATTATCCAAAATTTCGAGAAATTATCAAAAATTAGCAAATTAAAATTATTTAACATAGAAAAGAAAGATTTAGAAATTGTTAAAAATAAAAAACATAGATCAAAATTACTTAATTTTTGAGTAATTTAATAGTTATGTTATGGAATTAAAAATAAATCGAAATAATTGTGAGTAGAAAAAGATTTAAAAAAATCGATTTTAATTGTGAGTAGAACAATAAATTCGAAGTAATCGTTGACAAATGAAGTTGTAAATAAAATTAAAGAAAACAATATTAATGAGTAGAAAAAGAATAAATAATTATTGTAATTATGTATTAAATAGAATAGGAAAACAAAACGTTAAAAAATGTCAAATAACAATAGAAATAGTCGTATGCATATATGTGGTTTTGGTTTCAAAACATCATCAAAGTATTAGATTTAGAAAAGAAAAAAAAATTGTGTGCTTAGTTGAGGAAAAGGTTTGTGCCTTTCTGCATTGTTCATACTCATACCTGCAAAACAGGTGTGGGTGAGACATCAATCATACGCACGTTATCTCTTTTCCAAAGAGTCTTTAGTTGCTGTAACACGGAAGTGTCTTGAAATAGACAACAGAACAACTTTCCCACCGAGGTTGCCACTTCCCCTTCTAAGCAATTTCCTTACCCACCAACTTACACTACGCCAAAGAAGACCTTTAGCAACGCTTTTTTTTTTCCTTTAGCAACGCTTAAAAGTGCTGCCAAAGCTGGCGCTGCTAAAGGTAAAGACAACGCTTTTTTTCCTTTAAAAAGCGTTGTTTTAGGTCCCCCTAAGGATCCCTATAGCAGCGCTTTTCCACAGAAAAGCGTTTTCGTAGTCCCCCCTTTAGGCAGCGCTTTTAAAAACGCTTTCGTAGTCCCCCTTTAGGCAGCGCTTTTCCAAAGAAAAGCGCTTTCGTATGTCCCCCTTTAGCAGCACTTTATAAAGCGCTGCTAAAGGTCCCACTTTAGGCAGCGCTTTTCTAAAGAAAAGCGCTTTCGTATGCCCACCTCTAGCAGCGCTTTAAAAGCGTTGTCTTATGTATACGCCATTACACCCCTTTAGGCAGCGTTTTTTTTAGAAAGCACTGTCTTTTATTAAAAAGTTTTGTAAAAGCTTTTTTTTGAAAAATCAATTATTAAACTTGTATAATTTATCAGAATTCATAACCATTCATCACATGGCCTTTGATACCATTATATGTCAACACATAGGCCTTATAGCATTATAATTCAACAATAGGCCTTTATACGATAAAACTTCAACACATAAATGGTAAAAACCATTATATATACAACACCAAAATAAACATTACATATATATAACTCAATACAAACTACACAACACCAATTTCATACACCAAATCGAAACCTTATACACCATATCCATCACCTATATATACAACACCTTCCATAAACCTAACACAATTTCTAAAACTAACAAATTCTCATTTCAACACTACAAAAAAAGTAAGTTATAACATCGCACCTTAGACAGCGCTTTAATACAAAAGCGCTGCTATAAGTTAAAAACAAGGAAACTATTCATTTAAAAAAATAAAAGCGCAAAAAAATATAAGACCTTAGACAGCGCTTTGGTCAAAAGCGCTTTATAAGGTCTTATAAATTTAAAAAAAAAATTAATGGAAACTATTAGACAGTGCTTTAGTTAAAAGCGCTTTCTAAGGTCTTATAAATTTAAAAAAAATATAAGACCTTAGACAGCGCTTCGGTAAAAAGCGCTTTCTAAAGTTTTATTAATTTAAAAAAAAAATTAAAGGAAAATATTAGACAGCGCTTTCCTTAAAAGCGCTTTATAAGGTCTTAAAAATTTAAAAAAAATAAAATCAAAAGCGTTGTCTAAGGCCAACCTTAGAAAGCGCTTTTAAAAGCGCTGTCTAAGGTCCACCTTTGAAAGCGCTTTTATGAAAAGCGTTGTCTAAGGTCTAATTAAATTAAAATATATGAATAGTCAGTATTCATTTTCATATTTCCGCTCTTTCTTCTCCCCTGCATGCGAACTGAGCTCAAAACCCTTGCGAACTCAAACCTTCACCGTCAACCGTCCTCCACCGTGCCGTCGTTCGTTGTTGCCGTCGTTGCATTGTCGTCTGTCCGTTACCGTCGTTGTATTGCCGTCCGTTGCAAACTCATTGCCGTCGTTAAAGGTACGTCGTTGTTGTGAAGAATAGGGTTTTGTTGCTTTACATTGTTGTTGTAGGGTTTTGTTGCTTTACAATGTTGTAGTGAATGAGTATGTTTGATGAGTTTTGTTAATGAAGTTATGTTGGACTGTTTTATTAATGAAGTTTTGTAGTGAATGAGTATGTTTGAAGTTTTGTTAATGAAGTTTTGTAGTGAATGAGTATGTTTGATGAGTTTGTTAATGAGTTTTGTTAATGAAGTTTTGTAGTGAATGTGTATGTTTGATGAGTATGTTTGATGAGTTTGTTAATGAAGTTTTATTATAATATTATAGAAAATAAGATGTATACCGATGCTAGAAAAACTTTTGCAGCAGCCATGAAATCTTCTGTTTTTCCACCCGTACAAGATCCTTTGGATACTCAGTTAATATTCACATCATTGCACTTCCTTATAAAAGCCTGATTATCCAGTGAATGAGGCTGCAACAATTAGGTACTACATTAGCTAAGAAACATAGTGATGGCATCAAATTAAAATATTTTATCTTTATTACAGCATAAAGTAATTTAATACATGCAGAAAGAACATGAACAGAAAAGAAAGCATGTCATGAACTGCATACAACATACACTAGTTTTGATCATACATGTAAAAAATGAGCAAAAATGAAAATGTATTGACTATATGCCATTGCACTAACTGTTAGATTAAGGGTAGGAGTCATTTTAAATTAAAATAATTCAGCATGTTCAAATGTTGATTAAGGTTCAATTACAAGCCATCGATGAAACTACTGACTTATCTACATTAGTACTGTAAGATAACCAATTAGAAGCTATAAGAAGGACATAAATTTATTTGAACTTCATGTGCCAAAGAAGGACATAAAAATCTCACTTAATTAAGTTTGATAGTCCACTGCATTAACTGAAGCAAGTTTGAGTAGCATCTTTGTCAAATATTATGTCATATTTGTTATATTTGATATCCTTGATTTCTTTATTATATTTGTTATATATTATATTTGATATCCTTGATTTATTTATTACAGGTTAGATGGCTACTAACAATGATCACCCACATGATGATGATCACCCACATGATGATGATCACCTACATGATGATGATCCCGATATTCAGGTTGGAAGTAACAGATCTATGGAAGAAGAGATTAGAAGAGGAATAACCATTATGAAGAGAGTGATTCGTGCTAGAGATCAAGGCATCACTTATAATGTGCATTGGAGCGCTTCGAATACACTTATTGAGCCTAACGGTCATACTTTGACAAGTTTCATTGGTGCACTTGTAAGGAATGCGGTTCCTATTACTTGTGATGATTGGAGAACCAAACAGTTGAAGGAAACCAAAGAAAAAATTTGGAATGAGATAAAGGTACCATAATTATGTCTTTAATTATGCCAACTAATTATGTCCTTCAAATTATTTGTACTAACCAATGTGTATGGTTTTTTTAGAGGTGCTTCAACGTCGAGGAAGAAAGAAAAGCTCTTTTGATGAGATTGGCAGGGAAGCTCCTAAGAGGGTTTAGGATATATTTAAACCGAACCTATCTTAGGGATGCTGACGATAACTTTGTTGATGGAGAGTATCCATCTAAATATGCAAGTTTGATTTCACCACAAGAATGGGTAACGTTTAAATCCAAACGACAAACCCAAGAATTTAAGCGATTAAGTGCAATTAATCGGGAAAGAGCATCAGCTCCAAAGTATAAATACAGGAAATGACGTGTTGGATATGGACGTTTGGAGCAATCTTTGGTAAGTATCAATATATTGCAATGATATAATAATTGTTCATCATGAGTTATATTTGATCATATTATTTGGCTTTATATGTAGTTACAAAAGGCGAATAGCTCTGAAACATCTCTTCCTGCACATGTCTTGTGGAAGGAAGCCCGTGTGGGCAAGTCTGGAGTTGTTGCAGAAGAGGTTCTACAAGTATTTGAGAAATGTGTAAGTATAATAATATTTCTTTAATTAAATCAAAACTTTATTAACAAATATTTGACAAATATTCGATATTCATCTTATTTTCAGGAGGCGTTATCTCAGTCTGTATCTCCAGATGATACCAGGAGCATACTTAGTCGGGCATTAGATGTCCCTGAGTATTCTGGTCGGGTGAGGGGTAAGGCATTTGGGATCACCCCGACCTCCTTGAATATTAAAAAGGGAAAGGTTGCTAGTAATTCAGAACTTCAAGCTAAATTGGAAGCACTAGAAGCTGAGGTTCGGGAATTACGAAAGGAAAAAGAAAGGGATAACGCTTCAGGTTTTAGACATGGATCGGAGAAAGATAGTATCAACTGCAGCTTTCATCCGATTATTCCAGAGGTAGTTATATATATATTTATGAAATTAAATTAGTAGCTTAAATTATTTAAATGACATATATACACATTAACAATGGCATATTTATTTTTGGTTTTAGGGCGTTTCCCAATGTCAGCTCTTCTTATCTTCACCAACTTATCGGAAGGTTGCAAAGGGAAAAGTGTATAACAATGGGGTACAATTACTTCATAATAAATCCCTCCCTACTGGAAGTTTGAAAGTATCAGTTGATATTGCTATAGAGGAGGAAGCACCATTACCCTATCCTGACGATGATTCGGATGTAACATTGGTGCGAGCTGTTATAGGGTCGTATATTGCATGGCCGTCAAACCTCATACTCGTAGGATATGAGGTATGCTTAAAACCGTTATAAACCTTTGTTAACCTTAATGTGTAGATTCAAAGATTTTACGAGCATTTTATTTTCATTTTTTACATGGTAATGTTATTTAGACTCCAACAAGATCCAAAACAAAGGATAAGCGGATTCCGGAGCATACCGAGTCCGTTGTTTCAAAAAAACAGGTACATCACAATTATATGATATTTATGCATAGAAAATTTTAAATTGGATATCTTATACTTCATCTAACAAATTATATGATATATAGCTGTCTGTTAAAGAGATTAGCAACATTTCAACGCAAAAAAATGTTGGTGCTAAGAAGAGTAGGGGTAGAAAACAACCTATCTCCAAGTTTAGGTCGTGCCTCCAGACGTATCTACAAGTGACAGATATTATCACCGGAGGTGTTCGTCTTATACATATGGAGAAAGGTATCTATGGCTTTGAACATGACCAAATTATTGGTAATGAAGACTTCGAGCAAGTTTTCAATCATGAAGAATTGGGCGGCACTGTTGTCAATACATACGTGAGGTATATATCCGATCTACTTTGGTATATTAATTGAACAACTTATTTACTTTATGTTTCAAATGAATAGTCTAATGTTAATGATGTTTTTATTTAAGGTTTCTGTATGACAGAGTTATGCGCCCACACGGATTGCAGCAAAGATTTGCATTCCTATGCCCGGCGTCTGTCAACTTAACCTTAATAATCAATAAACCAGATGAGGTCCTGGCGTATATACGCGACGTCTTTATGGATAACCAAGAAACGGAAAAGTTGTTCTTTTTACCGTTTAATACTGGGTTAGATTTTCATTCTAAATTCATCTATTATAGTTTTTTTGTATTTTGACGTCGTGTAGAAAGTTTCCATCTAACACTTGTTTAATCTTACAGTGGACATTGGTTGTTGGTCGCAATTAATCCTAGCAGAGCAATGGTGTATTATCTGGATTCGTTAGGAAATGATTGGACAACATACCCGGATTTGAAGAAGTGTATTGACACGTAAGTGAGATTGTTCTAAATATGAATGTGTATATTTATTTGTTTGTTTATTTATTTATGTGAATTGTTCTAAATATTCACTTATATTTTATTAGCGCTATACAAGCTTTCCTAGCACTACGAGATAGCCATCTACCACGGCGGAGAGTCAACCCCATTATTACATGGAATTATGTGAAGGTATATTAATTATCACATGTTTTATTATATTAGTGATGCTACTTGATAAAACTTAGGATTTATCCATATTTTCTTTTCATTTGTAGTGTCCTCGGCAACGCAATCAAATAGATTGCGGCTATTTCATGTTGAGGTTTATGATAGACACTCTTTTGTTGGATCGAATAGAGATTCCATCCGATGTATGTATTTCTAACTTATGAGTTATTTTAATATTAACACATATCTCTCATGTCTAATGAAATAGTTAAAACTAAATCAAACTATGTTATATTATTATGTAGTACTTTGAAGAATGCAAGTGTGCTCATTACTCAATTTCTCAATTGGATGAAATTAAAGAGGATTGGTGTCAATACATTATGGAGCTCGGAATTTTACAAGGTATAATATTGTACTCTTACTTTAATTGATGAGAATTTAAATATGTGTAACTTTGTTTATGTATTCTTTTAATTGAATTACAATCTTTGTGTTTTCAGGACCTATAATGTAGATTTGAAGCAATGCTTTGGTTGGATGCAAAAGTACTAGTATAAGTAATATGTGCATTTGTAGAAAAAATGTAATGATTTGTAATTATAAATAGGTGTATATATAATTTTGGTTTGTAATTTTAAATATATATATTGGTTTGAATTGCCAATTGTTTTAAATATATAATTTTGGTGAAAAAAAATTGCTGGTTGAAAAACAGGTCAAATTCTGGTTGAAAAAACCTGGTAAAAATTGTGGTTTAAAAAAATTTATATAAAATTTTTCGTATACCTTAGACAGCGCTTTTGGTAAAAGCGCTGTCTAAGGTGGGGATTAGAAAGCGCTTTTGACAAAAGCGCTGTCTAAGGTGGACCTTAGAAAACGCTTTTACCAAGAGCGTTGTCTAAGGTATACCTAAAAAAGTTCAAAAAGGTTGACCTTAGACAGCGCTTTTGGATAAAGCGTTGTCTAAGGTATACCAAAAAAATGTCAAAAAAGGTAAGGCTTAGAAAGCGCTTTTCCCAAAAGCGCTGTCTAAGGTATACCTTATAATGTCAAAAAGCGTTGTCTAAAGGTATCATAGACAGCGCTTTTCATTAAATATACCCCCCTTTAGACAGCGCTTTTGGGATTACCCAAAGCGCTGTCTAAACCTATAGCAGCGCAGGTTTAGACAGCGCTTAAAAGCGCTGTCTAAGGGTAAAAAAAGCGCTGTCTAAGGTCTTATCTGTTGTAGTGCAACCATGTATTGACACCAATCCTCCTATATTTCTTCCAATTTGTCTTTCGTGTAGGTGGCACACTTGAATTCATCAAAATACTACATTTTACATAATATGCAAGATTTAGTTAAAAGTAATTAATTAGATGAAATATCCGATAATAAATCTTAAAATAAATTCATACCATGGTTGGAATCTCTATGTGTTCCAAAAGAATAATTTCTTTCATGAATCTCATGACAAAATAACCACAATCGATACCATTACGTTGCCGAGGACACTACACATAGAAAAAGGAAGTATTAATAAGTATCATAGATGAATTGTCTTATCAAGTAGCATTACTATTATAATATCAAATCATACCTCCACTCTTATCCACATAATGTTGTTTGCTCTGGACTTTGGTACCCGAGCTTGTCGTTGTGATCGGAATATTTTTATGGATCTAAGATATTATAAAACAAATAGTTAGAACAATCTCGCATAAATAAAGAAATACACACGCGAATATTTAGAACAATTGCATCACTTACGTATCAATCATATTCTTCATCTCTGGGTATTTTGTGCAATCACCCTCTAGCGAATCCAGATAATAGACAATTTCTTTTATCGGATTAATCGCAAGCAACAACCAGTGTCCACTGTAAAATAAAACAAAAGTATAGATGGAAATGTTATACACAACGTAAAAAAGCGAAAAATTATAATAAAGGAAGTTAGGATGAAAATCTTACTCATGGCCAGTATTATACGCTAAAAGATACAACTTCTCTGTATGAATGTTGGTCATAAATGCACGCACTAGGTGATCTTTGACCTCATCTGGAGTTCGAGTGATTAAATTTGCATTGACACAGTTGGGAGCTAAGAAGGAGTATCTTTCAGTCAATTGACGCGGGAGCGTCAATTTTTCATACAAGAACCAGAAATAAAAACGGATTATAATAAATATGTTATTATAATTAACATTCTAATATTCTTCGAAATGAGTAAATAAATTGGTCAATTAAATAAATAAAATCGATGCATTACCTGATGTATGAATTAATAACAGTGACGCCTAATTCAGAATGCGTAAATATCTTATCAAAGTCTTCTTTAGAAATTGTTTCTGAATAGGCAAACCCAAAAATACCTACTTCCATAGGTATTTCACGGATACCACCTTCTATCAAATCCGTTGTGCCTACAATTGTTTCAAGGCACAAGCGAAATCGAGAAATAGATGCTTTTTTTGCCTTGGCGACTACTGGCTTCTTGTTCTTGATCCCTTGTTGCACCTTTTGTGTAGGAATCTGAAAATCATATAAGTCATAAACTTAGTAATCATGAAGCTTTTGAATTCGGATCATAGAATTAACATTTTCGATGCATATATATCATTGTACCTCTTTTTGTGATGCAACCGACTCGGTTTGCCACACAATCCCTTTGTCTTTTGATTTGGATTTTGAAGGAGTCTAACTATGTCATGTAAATTAAATGTAGGTAGAATTAAGCATATCATAACTTATATGCAAGTAAAACATTTGAAAATTAAAAGGTTAATAATGGTTTTTAACATACCGAGTCATCTATGAAGATGAGGTTTGACGGCCATGCAACATACGACCCTATTGCATCCCCCACCAATGTTGCATCTGACACTTCGTCAGGTATAGGTAGTACCACATCCCGCTCTAAAGCAATATCAATCGAAACCTTCAAATATCCAACAGGGAGCGGTCTAGTGTGAAGGACGTCTCCGGGAGTGTTATGCATTTTTCCCTTGCCAACCATTCGACATTGTCATACCCCAAATTTTGACCACTAAGATTTCCCATCATTGTGAAAATCATCATCACAATATGGATGTACCATCATGCCTCATCAGTATTCCTAAAGATGGGTGAACAGTTACTACAGTCAAAATTAGGGTTTCAAGCCCTATCTGAGTTCTTAGACAAAGGATCAATCAAGGAATGACATGATCTTCAACTTGTCTAACCTCTCAAACATCTACAATGGATCAAGAGGACTCCCACTTCAAGGATTAAGCACAAGGCTGCTCTCTTCTAGGTGGATCAAGCCTCAAGATCGTCGGTGTCACCAAATTAGGATTTCGGTCGACCAGGGCCTCCAGATGGAAATTTTACTCTGGGCATGAGCCAATGCTTCAAAGCATGACCTAAAATTCCCCATGGAACCTCATGGACCCAAGCATCAAGTCAATTTGACCTCAGGGGATGCATATATCAAAAATCAGGAATTAGGGTTTCTTGACCTAATTCACCCCTAAGTTGACTTTTGGGGCAAATCATGAGCCAAGACCTCAAGACATGATTTGAGGGTCTCTAATAAACAACATGGATCCATTCACAATAATGGATTGATCTAGGAAGCTTGAGCAACAACTCTCAATTTCATCAGAGCCATAATTAGGGTTTCGCGAGAAAAGTCAACTGTGCCTTTGACTTTTGACCAGGACATGCTCCCAAACCCTAGGACATGATTCAATACACCCTATATCACCTATGAAATCAATCCATCAAGTTTGATTTAGGTCAAGGACTTGATTTCATAGAGGATCGCACAGTCTGGAATTCATCTGACAAAAAGTCAACTGTGCACAAAAGTCAACTTCGACTTTTTGAGATTTTTCACAAAAATGGTTTTTTAACCCTAAAATGATGTTAATGTATGATTTGAATCATCATTCATCAAGAAAAATCAAGAAAAGTTGGATAACTTGTAAAAGGGGTAACTATAAAAACTTAGAAAATTTTCTAAGTTATGAACAAAGAGGCAAGGGTACCAACTTTGGAGGATCATAACTCCTAAACCACTAGGCCATTTTTCCCCATCCAAAGCTAGATTTATAGCTCTCATTACCCTCTACACAAGCTTAGAACTGACCTCCTTCCAAATTCATTATGGATTTTGAGTTATGGAATGATCAAAATCACAAAAAGTGAAAATATCACTTTTTTCCAACACTTAGTGAAATTTTCACTAAGTCAAATACCCTCTGGATTTCCCATTTCCTTAAAGAACAGGAAATAACCTTGATCCTCTGATCAATCCCCAAAGCATAGCCTTACCTTTAATCAGTCTCTTTATAAGAACTGATTTTCTCTTTTAAACCAACATACTGGACCTGTCACTCAACTGAAACAGTACCCATAGCCTCTATCTCGGGCTTCATACGAGATATAAAAGACTCTCTTGTTGAGTCAAATCCTTTTAGCCTCTATCTCGGGCTTCGTACGAGATATAAAAGACTCTCTTGTTGAGTCAAATCCTTTTACCCTCTATCTCAGGCTTCGTACGAGATATAAAAGACTCTCTTGTTGAGTCAAATCCTTTCAGCCTCTATCTCGGGATTCATACGAGATACAAGGACTCTCTTGTTGAGTCAAATAATTTTTAGCCTCCGTCTTGGGCTTCGTACAAGACACATATGAAAGCACTCCCTTGTTAAGTCAGTCACTTGTTAGCACTCTCTTGTTGAGTCAAACAACTTTTAGCCTCCATCTCGGGCTTTGTACGAGATACAAAAACACTCTCTTGTTGAGTCACACCTTTTAGCCTCTATCTCGGGCTTCGTACGGGACACTCAAAAAACACCCTCTTGTTGGGCCAATAGCCTCCTCTTAGGCTTTGTATAAGAAAAAACCCCGGTTGAGTCAATCAACCTTTTAGCATCAATCTGTACCTCATTCACAGTATACAAACATCAACAACTCCTTTTTCCCCTTCATCTAAATGCTGTAAGCGGCAAGCCTCTGGATTATTTACATCCATGCCACTGTCCCTCTTTTAGCATGAGAAATTCCTAAGAAAATATAACGTTGCTCTACACTGAGTTGAAGTCTTCTCCTTCAGGTTGAAATCCCCTATAAAGGAAATTATGGCATTGCCGGATTCACATATCTCGGTTAAAGTAATTCTCCTTTATAATCAGCCACCCAACAGTTGTGACAAATACCCCCCTTAGAGATGACAAATTCTCTCTAAAACATCTTGGGCTTTGAACAAGATACAAATCACCTTCAGCTTCACGTCTTGGGCTTTGAACAAGACACCAAAACACCATTTCCTCCCATAGAATAGGAGGAACTACGATCGCTCTGATTTCCCTGTTTCGGTAAACGGGAATACGTAGGTATAAGATTGAAAGAAAAATCTTAGCGAGCACACTAATCCAAAACCCTAAATCCCATACCTTCATACATCAATCGAAAAGCATCAGTCCTAGCATCCTAACAAATCCCCATGAACATTCTCGGTGTTTCGTTCTAAACATAGTAAGAAGAAAAAGGCCCTATTACCATATAGCATCCGTAACCTAACAGACCACTGTTTAAACTCAGTATGCGAGCAGGGTTAATTGGAGACATCTATTTCCCTTCCTTCGTCAGCTTAATAGGATAAAAAATGAATCGACCTGTAGTAACCCCAGAGCGACAGTGCTTAAGAACCACGTCCCAAAATCGCTCGCTACAGAAAAGTGGCGCCCACCGTGGGGCATTTTCTTTCTTTCTTGCAATTTAAACTTCACTGGGGATAGGACTTTTGTTGACTTCACTAGGATCTTAGGTCAAAAACCTTTAAAGTTGGGAAGGTACCACAGAATGGTGACTCCGCCGGGGAGCCATTTTCTGTCAGGAACATAGGATTCATAGCTCTTAAAAGTCTAGGACATTAGGACAAATATATATACTGCTTTTCCTAATTGATATCTGTGTTTATTTTTCTGCTAATGGGAATGCGTGTGATGCCGCATGTGGAAAGATTGAGTATACACCTAGGAAAAACCTCTTTTAGTAGTGCGGAAACTATTGAAAATGGTTGTCACGCGATACTACCCTCTTCTGATGGTTCTTCGAAAAACATCACCTAACACGGTTCCCGGCCCGCTGGTGTTTTCTCGACAAGAACTGATGATTTTGAGAGACAGGTACAAAAATCACTAGTATAAACCTTTGGGATGGGTAGAGCCTTGACTTCATGACACCGACCCTTTGACCCCATGTTTTTTCTATGTTTTTGTGTGCTGCATTCATGCATTCATCTAAAAAACATTAAAGCAAAGAAAAATTTCTCTTTTAGTCTCTCTTTTTTCAAATTAAACTAAGACAATGATTGCAAATGTCAGAGAAAAAGATTGCGCTCATGGATTTCGGTAGAAGGAGAACTCATAAGTACACCTTCAGGGTTCCAAAACTAGAGGATTTGAGAGGATTAGCGAGGATGATCACTAACCCTGAAGCTTTCAGAGCCAAGTACGGAGGTCTGCTACCTCTGTTAAGGGTCCATGTAATCGAAGGAATCATGGAGGCGTTCATTCAGTTTTACGGTCCGGTTTATCACTGTTTCACATTCCCGGATTACCAGCTCGCACCAACGCTGAAGGAGTATTTTCACCTGACTGGTCTGCATATTATTGATCAAGCTCCATTTTCTGGACTGGAAGAAATTCCAAAGGATTAAGTCATTGCACGAGCAATCTATTTGGACGAGTCAAAAGTCAGGACTCACATCACCACTAAGGGTGGCATCCGAGGTTTGCCAGCCCAGTTCTTGACAAAGAAAGCCCTGTACTTTGCCAGTATAGGGAACGTGACTGCTTTTGAAAGCATCTTTGTTTTATTCACCTACGGGTTATTTATGTTTCCCAACATTGATAACTTCGTCGATATCAACTCCATTGAGGTTTTTCTCATTGGAAACCCTGTGCCAACCTTGCTCGCGGACGCGTATCATTCTGTACACTTAGGGAATTTGTACAGCGGAGGAATGATCACGTGCTGTGTACCCCTGCTATACAAATGGTTTATCTCCCATTTGCCTAAATCTGCTGCTTTTTGGGATCATAAGAGTGCCTTACGCTGGCCGCAGAAAATCATGTCTCTCACCAACTCTGGCATTGATTGGTCCAATCGAATCTATGACGGGATCAGAATTATTGACCGTTGTGGAAATTTCCCAAATGTACCCCTTATCGGAACTAAGGGAGGAATCAATTATCATCCGGTATTGGTTCGTCGTCAATTTGGATACCCAATGAGGCATGTCCCGCGTAATGCTCATCTGGAAGGTCTTTTCTTCAAGGAGGGAGAAAATGACAGGGCGCTAAAGATGGAAATAGTGCACGCTTGGAAACATGTTCATAAGAAAGGACGGGAGTCTCTAGGAAAACCGGACTGTGTCTCGGTGGAGCCTTATCTCCACTGGATACAAACTAGAGCTCTCAAGCTAAAGATGCCTTATCTTCGTCACGGAGTTCTTCCGCAAAGGGAATCTGTCATGTACTTCATGACTGAAACGGAAAAACTACAGGTTATTCTCAACAAAATTCAACAGGAGATGAGGGCTTGGAAGAGCAAATACCGCACCCTCAATGTAGAGTGTACCAAAATACAGCAACTACTGAAAGATAAGGATGCTCTGATCGAGATTTTAGAGCAACATGTTGTGGATAATCAGGATAACCAAAGGAATTTGCTCGTTCCTTTCACTTGGCAAAAGAATGACAACCCGACAATGGCCCAAGAGCCTCGGTCAAATAAGAGGAAAGTACCAGAATCAGCACCCGGGTTCTCCTCAGAGAGGACTTGGGACCCATTAGCTTAGGTTTCTGTTTCCGCACCTTGTAATCTATTGTATTTCTATTTCCGCAATCCTTTGAATTCAACAAAACGGGGTTTCCCCACTGTTTGATATTTGCAATCTAATTGTCGAAGTTTATTTTGATTAAACCAAAAAAAACAATTAATATAATCATTGCATTCATCATTCTCACGTAACATATTCTTCTTACCTACGAATCTCATGTTTGTATCTCGGTTCTTGAGTCAAACTGTCTCATTCGTACAATACTCGGGCCAATCGTCAGAAAAAGATGGATGATCTCGAGGAAGAGAATAGAGAGTTGAAAGAAGAGATCGATGCTCTGAGAGAGGATATGAGAAAGATTCGTAACAACATGCAAGTCATGGCCGAAGCTCAGCTACAAAGGACTGTGATCTCGGAGATCACCTCAATGCCTATAGTGGAGAAGTTCGATCCTAGGTACAAAATGCCGAAAGATCGTCCCTGAGGCATGCCTATCAACTATATCCAGGAAGGATATATCCTGTTGATCAATGAGGATCAGGGGACCGCAGTAGGAGCCGCTGGGCCTGAAGGTTACAAACTTCGAGAAAGCGAAGATGCCAGGGGCATGACAGCAACTCCTGAAGGTTATAAACTTCAGGAGGCACCGAGAGTCTCGGCCATGATGACTATACCACCGCCCGTGGTACACACTGTCCTGGAAGGACAGATTCCACAGATACCTTCTGGTGGAAACAACAACATGTTCGATAGAATGAACGAATTCCAGGAGCAGTTCCTGGAGATGCAGAAAGAACTGCAAGCTATTCGTGGTCAGTATTTATTTGGAAAAGACGTCGCGGACCTTTGCTTGGTCCCCAATGTGAAAGTCCCGCACAAGTCTCAAGTGCCCGACTTTGAAAAGTACAAGGGTAACTCTTGCCCTCAGAGTCACTTGGTGATGTACGCTCGGTGAATGTCAGCTCAGATAGAGAATCAGGATCTACTGATTCACTACTTTCACGATAGTTTAA
Source organism: Lathyrus tuberosus (assembly GCA_022829125.1). Lineage (NCBI taxonomy): Eukaryota > Viridiplantae > Streptophyta > Magnoliopsida > Fabales > Fabaceae > Lathyrus > Lathyrus tuberosus. Next base: position 2,572,772 of record JALAZF010000529.1, on the reverse strand, counting down.
CCGGTGCCGCATTAAAATGGTACATGGGGTTAAACCGCGCCACGATTAGCACTTTCAGAGATCTTGGCACTGCCTTTGTCCAACAATATAAATACAATTTGGACATGGCACCCGACAGAGATCAGCTCAGATCAATGTCGCAAAATGACAAAGAAACCTTTAAGAAATATGCTCAGAGATGGCGTGAAATTGCCGCTCAGATTTGTCCACCTCTTGAGGAAAAAGAGATGACAAATATATTCTTAAAGACCTTAAGCTCATTTTACTACGACAGAATGGTTGCCAGTGCGCCCAGTGACTTCACCGAAATGGTCGGTATGGGAGTTCGTCTTGAGGAAGTCGTCCGAGAAGGACGTTTAGTAAAAGACGCTGGATCATCAAGTAGTGCAAAACGATACGGTAGTGCTCTCCCTAAGAAAAAAGAGCAAGATATTGGGAATATCTCTCTCGGAAAGCAAAGGCGACGTTATCAACCAGTAGCAGCTGTAACTTCTGCTATCAACCCTGCACCTATTTCTACGTATCATCCTCAGGTTGTGCAGAGCCAACCTAATCAACAAAGGACACAACAGCCTCTTCAGCAGGCTCGTCCTCCCTACAATAACAATCGTACAACGCGGCCACCAGGATTTGATCCTATACCCATATCGTACGCAGAACTATTTTAGTTACTACTAGCTAAGGGGCATGTCCAGACTAAGTCCCCTCTCACAGTACCGGAAAATCCTCCTTTTTGGTTTAAGGTGGATCAGACTTGCCCTTACCATCAAGGAGGACCAGGGCATAACATAGATAACTGTCTCAGTTTCAAATCCAATGTGCAAAAGCTTGTTAGGAGCGGGGTCTTATCTTTCAAAGATACGAATCCTAATGTTCTCACGAACCCGCTGCCTCAACACAAGAAGGCTACGGTCAACCTGATAGAGGGAGAGGCTAACAACGTCTATCAAATTCATGATGTACTCTTGTTAAGGACCAATCTGGTCAAGATGCATTGTAGACAGAGTGGATATGGCCATGTGCCACCTCATAATTATCACCAGTGTGATATCTGCTCTAAAAACAATCAGGGATGTTCTATGGTGCAATCAGCTCTACAGGAACAGATGGATCTCGGATGGATCCAAGAGCACCGAGTCCGTGGAGTTAGCATGACCTATACGAATTCCAACATCATTCAAAACCACGATATCCGTGTGATGAATGTCAACCTGGTGGCAATGCACTCAAGGCAAAGCCAGTATCATAATCTGCCGCGACACGATTACAATTCTTGTCTGACTTGCTCGGTAAACAAACGGGGATGCTCTTTCATACAAGAGGCCCTCCAGCGTCAGATGGATCTTAGATGGATCCAGGACTACCACGATAGGAATCCATATCAGATCAACATGATCCAAATCTTCGATGTTCGTTTGATGAATACCAGTCTGGTGGAGTTACATGCTAAACAGGTCCGGCTCGGGTTCCTGGTATCACATGATTATCAGAACTGTAAGGCGGGTTGCAAAAGTGATCAAGGTTGTGCCCTTGTCCAGGAAACACTTCCGCACTTGTTGAACCACTGGCGGCTTCTAATCTATATGGATGAAGACACCCAGCAAATTAGTATTACAAACGGGAACCCTACTCGGCATCAAAGTCAGGATGTTCAATCTGTGGAAACTGACCTAGTGAGGTTACATTATATTCAAAGCGGGCGTGGCCAGGTGCCACCACACAACTATGAACGTTGTAGAGTCTGTTCGGAAAGTAACCAAGGATGTTACCTTGTGCGAGCAGCTCTTCAAGGTCAGGTGGATCGTAGAGAGATTTGCCCATATCCGGGTTCCGGACCAATCAACTGGGCGCCGGATTACCTTGCTGATCAAATTGAGGACGTTGTCGTAATCTTTGATCATCAGAGGGCTAGGGATGTTTGTGCCATCATCCCTCTACTTGACGAATCAAGAGTTCCCAACCAGGAACGGATCGAAATTACTTACGATGGTCAGAGAAATCAGAAGGCTCCCATAGTCATCTATCTACCGGGACCACTACCGTATGAATCAACTAAGGCTATCCCTTACAAATACGGTGCAACGATAATTGAGAATGGAAAGGAAATTCCATTATCCTCCGTCGTGAATATTGCAGACATCAGTCGAGTAACACGGAGTGGTCGAATCTTCAACTGAGGATTTGGAGAACTTAACAAAGAAAAGGAACCTCAGACAGAAGTTCCCAATCCACCAGTCGGTCAATCCAGTAATCCCGACCTTCCGAAAAACAATAATGAGATGTTGAAGCTCATCCAAAGGAGTGAATACAACATTGTTGATCAACTGTTACAAACTCCTTTAAAGATCTCAGTGCTATCACTTTTACTCAGTTCAGAAGCCCACAGAGAGGCTCTACAGAAAGTCTTAGAGAAGGCCTTTGTGGAACAGGATGTAACAATCAGACAGTTCGATAGCATTATCTCTAACATCACTTCCTGCAACAACTTAGGATTCAGTGATGAGGATTTTCCAGAGGGGGGCAAAAGCCACAACATGGCTCTCAATATCACAGTCAGCTGTCTGGGCGATGCTTTAGCCAGCGTACTGGTAGACACAGGATCGGCCCTGAATGTTATGCCGAAGTCCACTTTGATGCAATTATCCTTCAAAGGATCCCCGATGAGGGGCAGTGAGGTCATCGTCAAAGCCTTTGACGGATCTCGGAAAGCGGTTATCGGCGAAGTCGACCTTCCCATAACTATTAGTCCTCACACTTTCCAAGTCACTTTCCAGGTCATGGACATCCGGGCAACGTACAGTTGTTTATTAGGAAGACCTTGGATACATCAGGCTGGGGCAGTCACCTCGACCCTCCACCAAAATTTAAAGTTCGTCCAGAACAACCAGTTCATCACGGTTTATGGAGAACAAGCCTTGCTCGTGAGTAACTTATCATCATCTACTAGTGTAGAACCCGAGGAGGTTATTGGAACTCAGTTCCAAGCACTGTCGGTGAGCAAGGACAATCAATCTGAGGAGGGAACTTCCATTTCCTCATACAAGGATGTTATCAAAGCAGTTGAGGGTAACAATACAAAAGGATGGGGGCAACTTGTCATTCCCATTGATAACAAAACAAAGAAGGGTCTTGGTTTTTCTGCAACCTGTACTCAGACAGCTGCTACCAACAATGAAAGTCTTCATCCGATTCAGGACTTCTTCCATAGTGGAGGTTTCCTTCACCCAATATCTCAAGAAGTACATACCATCAATAAAGATGATTCCTCAGATATGGAGGAAGAATGGGAATCCTATCTCAACGAGGACGGTTATATGTCTTAGGACGAAACGCAGATTCCCTTCTGCTTTCCTACACAGAGTTCGAGATTTATACCCAGGTCAGATGTCGAAATGATATACGGAGATTGTGATCCGGAAGGGTATCGTGCTCCACCAAACTCATTAGAGGAGGACACTCTAATAAAAGACAACTTTGACCATGACTATTATGGCCCAATGGATGGTTTGCCTATCTGACAGCCGTATCCAGGAGACTTGGGGCAAGAAAATCAGCCGACCAATCAGCTGAGCATCATTGAACAGAATACCTGCGTCCCCACTATGTCATGGGATCAACACCCAGGTTATTCTAAAAATACCCAACACGACGATGAATTCACAACGTTTGCAGGACTAGAATTCATTAACTATGCTTTTCCAGAGGTCAACGTCATCGAGAAGGATGACTCCTCCAGTTCCACAGAAGTATGGGACACCCTGGGATAACCAAGTGGAAAATACGACTATATGGTCAAGTACACTGCTCCCGAAAGCTCTCGTATCAGGCTCGAAGACATCTAGCCCACTGGATGGGGAGATTTTCCTGAGAGTACAAATACTATGCAAAATGTAACTGAGGAATCCTCCTACGACAACTCTGCCTGGGAGACAGATTCCAACGATCCTGCTCCACCAGAAATCAACGTTATTTATGAAGACAAATCAAGGAAGGTTCCAGACTTTGTGATTCACCGAGGAGTTCGCCACCAATGGATCGCTGTCGATGTTCCGAAGATCGTTCATAAGTCAAAGTAATTGCCGTCTTTATCTTAACCTTTCACCCTGCCCAGGTGAAACAGATGTTTTGATAGGGCTCACTTTCTATAAATTTTCCCTCTTCGCTTTGCCCAAAGCGACAGAGTTTTGCTTTATAGGGCTGTAGTTTCAAGAATCGACTTGTTCATTAATAAAATAACATCGTTCTGTAATTTTCGAATTAATTGAAGTTTTCTCTTTTTGCTTTTCTCAGAAAATGGTAATCCTAAAAAAAACAATCAATAATAAAAAACAAGCAGTTTTCCAAAGAAAATACACTGCACACACTCTTGCGTTTCTCCCTATCTCTTCTAAACACAAATCATACCGTCATGCAGATTGCTTGTTTTAAACCCCGTTGAAACATACGATCTGATGCCTTCTCCCAACTTTGAGTTCCCGATATTTGGGGCTGAAGAAGAAGTGGACGACGAAATTCCAGAAGAGATCTCCCGATTACTCAGACAGGAGGAAAGGTCCATTGAACCTCACAAAGAATCGTTGGAAACGGTAAACTTGGGTTCGAAAAAAGAAAGAAAAGAAATCAGGATTGGGGCACTGCTCAGTCCAACTGCCAAAGAGAGTCCAATAAAGCTTCTCAAAGAATTCCCCGATGTATTCGCTTGGTCCTATCAGGATATGCCAGGGTTGGATACCAACATCGTGGAACATCATCTACCGTTGAGATCGGAATGTCCGCCAGTAAAATAGAGGTTGAGACGAACTCACCCAGACATGGCCATCAAAATCAAAGAGGAGGTACAGAAACAGATCGACGTGGGTTTCCTCGCCACATCAGAATATCCTCAATGGTTAACCAACATCGTACCTGTTCCCAAAAAAGACGGAAAGGTCAGAATGTGTGTCGATTACAGAGATCTAAACAAGGCTAGTCCAAAGGACGACTTTCCTTTACCACACATTGACATGCTGGTAGACAGTACAGCAAAGTTCAAAGTTTTCTCCTTCATGGATGGATTCTCGGGCTATAACCAGATCAAAATGGCGCCGAAAGACATGGAGAAAAATTCGTTCATTACTCCATGGGGTACCTTTTGCTACAAGGTAATGTCGTTCGGTTTGATGAACGTCGGGGCAACCTATCAAAGGGCAATGACTACTCTATTTCATGACATGATACACAAGGAAATCGAGGTATATGTCGATGATATGATTGCAAAATCTAAGACAGAAGAGGAGCATGTGACCCACCTGTCAAAACTATTCGAGCGGTTGAGAAAGTACAAACTCCGCTTAAATCCCAACAAATGCACCTTCGGTGTCTGTTCAGGGAAACTTTTAGGGTTCATCGTCAGCCAGAAGGGAATTGAGGTTGATCCTGACAAGGTCAAGGCCATTCAAGAAATGCCTTCTCCGAAAACTGAAAAACAAGTCAGAGGATTCCTGGGACGTTTGAACTACATCTCCAGATTCATATTCCTCATGACCGCGACATGTGCGCCGATTTTCAAACTACTTAAAAAGAACCAGGACTGCGTTTGGTCAGAAGATTGCCAAACAGCCTTCGACACTATTAAGGAATACCTGTTGAATCCGCCGATTCTATCACCTCCAGTGGAAGGAAGACCGCTGATCATCTACTTAACAGTCTTGGAAGACTCCATGGGCTGTGTACTTGGCCAACAAGATGAAACCAAACGGAAAGAGTCTGCCATCTACTATTTGAGCAAGAAATTCACTGAGTGCGAGACTCGGTACACTATGCTTGAAAAAACTTGCTGCGCTTTGGCTTGGGCAGCCAAACGTCTTCGCCAGTACATGATTCGTCACACTACTTCGTTAATCTCCGAAATGGATCCAATCAAGTACGTCTTTGAAAAGCCTGCTCTCACGGGAAGAATCGCCCGTTGGCAGATGTTGTTATCAGAATACGACATAGAGTACCTTACTCAGAAAGCCGTCAAGGGAAGTATTTTAGCCGATCATTTGGCTCATCAACCGATTGACGATCAAGAATCAATCGGGTTTGACTTCCCAGACGAAGATGTCATGTATTTGAAAATGAAAGATTGCGATGAACCGCTACCCAGTGAAGGGCCAGAATCAGGTTCCCAATGGGGACTAATATTTGACGGAGCAGTTAATCATTACAGAAACGGGATTGGGGCAATCATTGTTACACCTCAGGGTACCCACATTCCTTTCACCGCCATACTTACGTTCAAGTGTACAAACAACGAGGCCGAATATGAAGCTTGTATCATGGGTCTCGAGGAAGCAATTGACTTAAGGATCAAAAACTTGGACGTATATGGCGACTCAGCCCTGGTTATCAATCAGTTCAAAGGAGATTGGAACACATACCAATCAGGATTAATTCCTTACAAAGACTATGCAAGAAGGTTGTTGCCTTTCTTCAACAGAGTCGAGTTTCATCACATCCCTCGTGAGGAGAATCACATGGCTGATGCATTAGCCACTCTCTCTTCCATGATTAATGTAGTTCAATAGACTGACCTACCTAAGATCGACATAATGCGCCTTGAACGGCCCGCTTACATCTTCACGATTGAATCAGTCATAGACGACAAACCTTGGTATCACGATATCAAATGCTTCTTTCAGAAACAAGAGTACCCACCTGGGGCACTAAGGAAGGATAGGAAAACCCTCAGAAGGCTGGCAGGCAGTTTCTTCCTGAGCGGTGATACTCTCTATAAGAGAAATTTCGACATGGTCTTGCTTGATGTGTAGACAAACCAGAAGCAGACATGCTGATGAAATAAATTCATAAAGGATCCTTTGGCACTCATGCCAACGGACACACAATGGCGAGAAAAATTCTAAGAGCAGGGTACTAGTGGTTAACCATGGAATCCGACTGCTACAAGTACATGAGGAGGTGTCACAAGTGTCAGATATACTCCGACAAAATCCATGTACCGCCAACGAATCTCAAAGTTCTCTCTTCCCCATGGCCTTTCTCCATATGGGGAATCGACATAATTGGCTTGATTGAGCCCAAGGCTTCGAAAGGACATCGGTTCATCCTGGTAGCCATTGATTACTTCACCAAGTGGGTCGAAGCAGCGTCGTACGCCAATGTAACCCGATAAGTTGTGGTCTGATTTATCAAAAACAACATCATCTGTCGTTATGGTGTTCCGAGCCAGATCATTACTGACAATGGATCTAACTTAAACAATAAGATGATGAAAGAGTTGTGTGCTGAGTTCAAAATCGAACACCATAACTCATCTCCCTACCGACCCAAGATGAACGGAGCGGTAGAAGCGGCTAACAAGAACATCAAGAAGATCGTTCAAAAGATGGTCGTAACCTACAAAGACTTGCTCTTCACGGTTATCGAACATCTGTCCGCACTTCAACAGGGGCAACCCCTTTCTCTCTAGTATATGGCATGGAAGCAGTGCTCCCCATAGAAGTAGAGATCCCATCAATCCGGGTATTGATGGAACCTAAGCTTATAGAAGCTGAATGGTGCTCACCATTGGATTCCTTATGAAATTCTAGGCCAGATGCATATAAATTTTGTCTCAATCCATGGAGAAATGAGAAAGTTATGACCTTCACGTTTCTGAACCAAAACTTGCCTTGCCTTGCCTTGGGTCAGGCCAAAACACAAGGCAAGCCTTGTATATTTGTGTTTGTGTTTCAAACAACGGATATATCACCACCCCAGTGGTAAGGCGCGCGCCCTATAACCTTGAGGTCGTGGGTTCAAACCCCACCCATGCCATTTTGTGTTTTCTCACATTTTTGCTATTTTTTCCAATATTTTCATGTTTTATTAATTAATTGGAAAATTAATAACTCTTTCGATTTTAATTATTCTTTATTGGTTCTTTTTGCAAAAAAATCACAAAAATATTGAAATATTTTATTCCACAAAAAAATTAGATTTATATTATTTATTTAATATAGTTAGTGTTTTTGTGAATAAATGCCTTTTATTTGTTTTTAAACCTTTTTAAAAATAAATATCCATGTTGAAAAATCAAAACCAAGTAGGTTTTAATTCATCTTGTGATTAAACTCCATTTTTCAAACATTAAACAAAAATCACAAATGGTTTATTCAAACTTATTTGGTATTTTTATCTTTTTATTTGATTTTCTTTGAATATTTACTTTTAAAGAATAACAAATTAGGGTTTCTTTGATTTTCACCCTCACAAAACATTTCAAACACTCTTGGGCCTCTATTAGAGTGTAAGACCCAACCTTTTTTGAAAACCAAACATCTTTGGGCCTCAGTCATTGTATAAGACCCACTGCGTTTTCAAAAATCTCGGCGCGATCGTCATTTCAAACAAAAAACCCTGGGCCTCTCCTTGAGCTGTAAGTCCCACCACTTGTATAAAAATACATCTTTGGGCCTCTAACAGAGTGTAAGACCCAATCCCCTTTTAACCAAAATCATTTTGGGCCTCAGACATTGTATAAGTCCCCCTGCATAAAAGAAAACCTCGGCACAATCGCCAATTAAAAAACAAATCATCTGGGCTTACCCTCGTGTTATAAGCCTCATCCTTTTTCTTTAAACCTCTTGGGCCTCTTGAGAGAGTGTAAGACCCATCCCCTTGTACAGAAAACCTTTCTTGGGCCTCAGTCACTTGTATAAGTCCCTATACAAAACGACAGTGCGATCACTGATAAAACCCTGGGCCTCTCCTTGAGCTGTAAGCCCCAACGTCTTTCCAAGCACTTTCTCCTTTGATTTTGAAAAATAATGTTGTTTTCAATTTTTCTTTGTTGAACAACTAACCAAACAGCACGGAAGCTCTACAACCGAGTAAGTGTTTATACGCTTTCTTTACCTGCTTTCATATACATATAACTGTATTGTGGGGTTGTTTCACTGTAAGTCTTCTTTCATAAACTCATATCAACTGTGTAATACTAGTATAGCTATTTAGAGTTTCCCCGACAACTACGTCTAGCACTAAGCCCTGTTGATCACTCTTAGAAATAGACAAAACTAGATCCCCCATAGGATTACCAGACACAGTCTTCCCTTCTCTTGGGGTTAACCAATATGGAACAAAGTGAAAGGCAGCATTCTCGGTGAACCCTTTCACAGACTGTCACACTTAGAAATTGTCAAAGAAACTCTACTCCCCAGAGATGATCTTTTCTCCGTGAATGGCATCTCTTGAGTTTCTTCCAAATTCTCGAACTTTCCTGCCTTGATCTATTCTCTGTGAATAGCCTGTCTTGAACTTCTCGGGGTTTGGGGACCCAAAGGCTTCCTAAAAGCATCCCCGCCTCCTCTTGGGCATTGTACAAGGACCCGTCGGCTTCTTAGAAGTTTTCACAGCCTCCTCTTAGGCTTCGTATAATGATTCTTCCTCCGGGAAGAGAGCCTCCTCTTGGGCTTCGTACAAATTGTCCCTCGGCTTCTTAAAAGTTTCCAGCCTCCTCTTGGGCTTCGTACAAATTGTCCCGACGACCTCCTAGAGGTATAGGAACAGAAATTAGTCATCTTAATAGAACAGTCTTTCAAAGAGTCTAAATCTTTCTACCGCGAACATACTACTACTGTTTCTTCAAGCATAGTACAAAAGATAAAACTCTAGACTTGGACAGTCTAATCTCCTTGAGTCTCGAAGGCATTCTCAAGTTCCTTTCAAAAATAGGGAATAACACCCATAGACTTGGACAGTCTCAAATACCCTCTGGATTTCCCATTTCCTTAAAGAACAGGAAATAACCTTGATCCTCTGATAAATCCCCAAAGCATAGCCTTACCTTTAATCAGTCTCTTTATAAGAACTGATTTTCTCTTTTAAACCAACATACTGGACCTGTCACTCAACTGAAACAGTAACCATAGCCTCTATCTCGGGCTTCGTACGAGATATAAAAGACTCTCTTGTTGAGTCAAATCCTTTTAGCCTCTATCTCGGGCTTCGTATGAGATATAAAAGACTCTCTTGTTGAGTCAAATCCTTTTACCCTCTATCTCGGGCTTCGTACGAGATATAAAAGACTCTCTTGTTGAGTCAAATCCTTTCAGCCTCTATCTCGGGATTCGTACGAGATACAAGGACTCTCTTGTTGAGTCAAACAATTTTTAGCCTCCGTCTTGGGCTTCGTACAAGACACATATGAAAGCACTCCCTTGTTGAGTCAGTCACTTGTTAGCACTCTCTTGTTGAGTCAAACAACTTTTAGCCTCCATCTCGGGCTTTGTACGAGATACAAAAACACTCTCTTGTTGAGTCACGCCTTTTAGCCTCTATCTCGGGCTTCGTACGGGACACTAAATAAACACCCTCTTGTTGGGCCAATAGCCTCCTCTTAGGCTTTGTATAAGAAAAAACCCCGGTTGAGTCAATCAACCTTTTAGCATCAATCTGTGCCTTGTTCACAGTATACAAACATCAACAACTCCTTTTTCCCCTTCATCTAAATGCTGTAAGCGGCAAGCCACTGGATTATTTACATCCATGCCAATGTCCCTCTTTTAGCATTATAAATTCCTAAGGAAAGATAGCGTTGCTCTACACTGAGTTGAAGTCTTCTCCTTCAGGTTAAAATCCCCTATAAAGGAAATTATGGCATTGCCGGATTCATATATATCGGTTAAAGTAATTCTCCTTTATAATCAGTCACCCAACAGTTGTGACAAATACCCCCCTTAGAGATGACAAATTCTCTTTAAAGTCAAACATCCTTTTAGCTTCACATCTTGGGCTTCGAACAAGATACGAATAGACCCTTCAACTTCACATCTTGGGTTTTGAACAAGATACAAATCACCTTCAGCTTCACGTCTTGGGCTTTGAACAAGACACCAAAACACCATTTCGTCCCATAGAATAGGAGGAACTACGATCGCTCTGATTTCCCTGTTTCGGTAAACGGGAATACGTAGGCATAAGATTGAAAGAAAAATCTTAGCGAGCACACTAATCCAAAACCCTAAATCCCGTACCTTCATACATCAATCGAAAAGCATCAGTCCTAGCATCCTAAAAATCCCCATGAACATTCTCGGTGTTTCGTTCTAAACATAGTAAGAAGAAAAAGGCCCTATTACCATATAGCATCTGTAACCTAACAGACCGCTATTTAAACTCAGTATGCGAGCAGGGTTAATTGGAGACATCTATTTCCCTTCCTTAGTCAGCTTAATAGGGTAAAAAATGAATCGACCTGTAGTAACCCCAGAGCGACAGTGCTTAAGAACCACGTCCCAAAATCGCTCGCTACAGATATGTCGGTGCCGATAAATATAGTTGACAAGGTGAAACGCCCTAAACAAAACCAAAATAATACGAAATTGTTATTGTGCAATGATGTCAATATAAAAAACTGTACTAATTTAATAAATATAATTACCTCCGGAATTTTTTGTTGACAATTGATGTTGGCCTTGTCACTAGCATCTTTAAATTCTGAACCGCGCCTTTTCGACATGTATCTTTCTTTATCCTGTTGCAGTTCACGAACTTGAGCTCTCAATTCTTCCAACATTTTCATCACCTCTCTATTGCTAGGATATTTTGTCTTTGAACGCTTATAGAAGGTAGATGGAGTGACTCCAAATACCTTACCCCTCACACGACCAGAATACTCAGGAACATTTAATACTCGACTCAGTATGCTCCTACAATCCTGGTCTTCCGTGGCAGTTAAGGACTGAGATAGAGTCTCCTAAAATTCAATATTAGAGCCATGCATAAATATATTAGATAAACAATAACTTTATATCTAACTAAACACGGACAGCCTTCCACAAAACATGTTGTATACTTACACAATTTTTGAAAACTTGTTGAACACCTTCGGTTACAACTCCATCCTTTCCCACACGGGCAGCCTTCCACAAAACATGCTCCGGAATAGATGGTTATTCACTTTTCTCCTCTTCAAGCTACACATTAAGTCAAGAATTAGGATTAATAATAATACAAAAAGACCATAGCAATTATATATACTTACGATTTTTTGTTCCAAGCGTGCATATCTCAAACGTCCTTTCTTGTATGGATACGCGGGTTTCGAGGCTCTTTGACGATTAACGTCACTCACAACCTGCATAAACAATTATAAGTCATATCAGAACACATGTAATAACTACATGAATATAAGACAATGTTCATGATAAATTAAATTAAGATTACGTGGAATTTTTCTGTTCTGCGTTTGGCGACAAAAGTGTCTCATTCTTCCGGTGCAATCAAGTCCGCATATTTCTTCGGGCATTCCGCTTCAACAAACTTTCCTTGGGCATCCCTCAGAAACTTGTTGGATAAAAATGCTCGGAACCCTCTATGTCTTTTTCCAGCTAATTGAAGACAATATGTTTGCTTCTCGTCACCAATGTTAAAAGATCTCTACAATAACAAATAAAGTGTGTCAGTATAATTAGCTTAAAAATATAATCGACAAACATAACAAATAACATCACATATAATACCTGTATCTCACTCCATATTTTATCTTTGGTGGGTTTCAACTGTGGATTTCGCCAATTATCATTATTTTAATCATCATGCATACTAAATATAATCGATAAACATAACAAATAACAAATTTAGTAAACATCATCATTAAATCAAATAGCATGGTATAGTTTCAACTCAACATTGTAAAAAAAACAACTTCAACGCTTAAGTTCAAGTAACAATTCAATCACTATTTATCATTTTCAATCATCTCTCAAAATAAATTCAATCACTAGTTCACTTAACTACTAATTTCATTATCATTTTCAATAACAACCAAATTCTTACATCACTAAAATTTTCCGATAAATGTTCACTTTAACTTTACAAATAGCCCTATAACAACCTCAACAATCTAACTTCTACAACACTCTTAACTACCTTGAATTTTCTAATTAATCACTATTCTACAAATTTTACACATTAAACTAACTTCTATTATTCTACAAATTTTACACATTAAACTAACTTCTACTATTCTACAAATTAATCATTAAACTAACTTCTACAAATTAATCACATTTTACACAATAATCACTATACTAACTTCTACTAATTAATCACTTTTCTAATAAATCACTTTTCCAATTAATCACTAACTAACTCCTACAAATCAAAAAATGAAAACCTAACATCAAGAACTAATAATACACCAAATTTATCTCACAAAAACAGCAGAGAAACAGACTACAATGGAGAATATTAGACATTTTCATTAATGGAGAGAAAACCATAAAAAGGAGAGTAAAAACCTCAAAGAAACAATCAACAATGGCAGACGACGGTGTGAGTAAGCAGAAACGACGGAGGGAACCCACAAACAGAGTAAAGCCACGACGGATTTCGTTTGCAGAACGACGGCGGACGGCGTGGTTTCGTTCGTTTGCACAAAAAATGGACGAAGAAGAGAAACAGTAGTCGCTAGGGCGAAAATAGAAATGGTCGTAATGAAACAGTACTAGTCGTTTGCAGAATCTGTTTTAATTTTAATATTTTAAAACACCTTTAGCAGCGCTTTTAGAAAGCGCTTTCTTATGTTAATCCTTTAGCAACGCTTTTGGAGTAAAAGCGTTTTCTAATGTGGGGAAAATGAAAGGCCTTTAGCAGCACTTTCTAAAAGCGCTGGCTAAAGCATGTTGTACGAAAGCCCTTTAGCAGCGCTTTTTAAAAGTGATGCCTTATGTCCCACATTTAGCAGCGCTTTTCATAAAACGCTTTTTAAAGTTCAGTTGTCTTAGGGCTTTAACAGCGCTTTTAAAAAGCGATGTCTTATGTCACCCATTTAGCAACGCTTTTTTCTTTCGTTTTTTATTTTTGTATTTAGCGAAACATATAGCAGCGCTTCTGCCAGAAAGCGATGTCTTTGTTGCGCTGCGAAAACACATTTTTGGCGTAGTGTTATCAAGTGCTAAGGAATACTCAAGTGGATCACTTATCCCACCCTAAAGAATGAAGTTAAGTGGTTAACATAAATAATAGAATGGCCTATTTCATCAAAAGTTGATGAAAAATAACATCAAGATCTAACCTCAATCATTGTGATGCGCATTTGAGCAGCAGAGAGACCCAATAGTTGTTCACTTTCACAGTCCCATAAAACAAACTTGCAACGACTTCCGCAAAGAACAACATCTATTTGTATTTTGTACCTAGTGAATGGTAAAAACATGAAAGTAGTCATGAAAGTCATGTATACAAGGGAGAATATAATATGCTCTTATTAACATTTGGCAAAAGATATAACCTAAAAATTTCAGCTTCACATTTATACGGAGGTTTGTTTCCCCTAGCTACATTAGGACATTGATGACATGCCTGATAATACCATCTATATTGTGATGCAATGAGCTTATCAATTATTGCAACCGTAATACAGAAAGTTATCTGCAGAGCAGCCATGGTGTGAGAGTTAAACATAAGAATATATTTTTGCAGTCATAGAAAAAGTGTGTGAAGAAGAGGGGAAAGAGTCATTAATAAAAATAAATACTTCACCAAGTTGCTTAATTTCACTGATAGGAAGAACATCAGCTTTTGACATGAATTTCTGGTAAGGAGTAAGTTGAGAACCGGATGAGTTTTGTGACCACACTTGAGATTGCGAACTTAACTGGTTTGACCAGTTCACCAATGTGTCCTTAGGGATGCTAACGGAATAAATAAAATAGAACATTTTATAGGATTTGGTGAAATGTATGTAATGAAAGTAAAATAAAATGTTGTTGTCAAGAAGTGGACCTTTTAATGAAGTCATTGATTGGCCCGATATCATCGTTGATGTACAATTTTATAACATTGTAAGTGTTAGAAACAGAAAGAGGATACTTTCTTACATGGACAATAAGATTGCAAGTGTATTAGACCATTAAAAATAAAATACATAAATGAACATACTACAATAAACAAAATTGAAGAATGGCAAACCTTCCTTTTTGACTTCGCCGTATTGGAGTAAGATGACAATTGGCAAGGCAGGGTCAGTTTCTATTGATTTAATTTGATGAACTGTGACGCATAAGCTTCCCAGAGGGTACAGTTTATTATGTTGTGGCTACCAATAGAGGAAGACAAATTAGTCAGTAAAAATAAGATCACAACGTGTCAAAAAAGAGGTTCGTAAAGATCATAGTTACCCCAAGTCCCGCAACACCATGTTGACCTACTATTTTTTGCTGCCGGTATGGATCTGTGTGTATCCGATTTCGTCTATCATTCCTATAATATCTGAGAAATTTGGCATAAAGATCACGTGGCATCAGGTTGGTAAGGAAAAAACAAAAAGTTTTATTGATCAAACAAAAGTCATAGCTATCAATGAATCTTTTTTCCATTTACCAGTTATAATATCACAAAATGGAGTGAAGTTAATAACTTTGTCCGAGATTATATGCTTGTTTGTGTCACCAACCGTGGCTCCTCCAGTGAATTTATGAAAAACTTATGATTTGAAGGTCTGAATACCAACTCATTAAGTTGAACTTGAAAGTTGGCTATTGTGCAAGTGTTGTTAACAGCTTACTGTGAATCAAAAGTCTTGTTATACAATGTTGGAACAACCACATGGATATCAGTCCCTTGTTACAGGCAAGTAAAACACGCAGTTCCTTTATCATCATCAAAACCAAAAATAAGTAAAACGGCGTGAATATTATAAACAACAAATCTATTCCACAGAAAATATCAAAAACTCAAACATGTTAGTATAAAAAACATAACCTTTTTGCAACGAAATGGTGGGTGGTGGAAGAAAAACAAAACATAACCCATTTGCAAGTTAGTAAAAAATCCAAACAGCGTTGAATATGAAATATCATAAACTCACGTATTTGTCGACGACAATCATCTCAAAGTGCTCCTTCGTGTTAGAGACGACATCCCATCTATGATGAACTTTCACAACGATCTTCCAAATCTCCTTTGTGTCATTAATGTCCTTGACGTTCTCAAATCACCTTGCCATGTAATCCAGAATTTGTTGAACATGTGAAACAATGAGAGAAGGAATAACAAAACTGAGAAACCGATGAAAAGATGAGAATGAATAACAAAAGTTGCAAAACAAAAAAAAATTAAGAGATAAGAGGATTTGGTGTGAAGAAGAAAAACTGAAAGAAGCTAAATGAGGTGTGATTTTGTGACATGATGTTTGCTTTTTGAAGATACAGTAAGTATAAAGAGATGGTTTGGTTGGAAAATATTTTGAATTTGAAGCAATTGGTGTTGTAGCGGAACACGGGCAAAGCATAATTGGTTGCAAATGAACCAAATTGATATCATCAGACAGTTTACAAGAATACCCTCCAAATAGTAGATTTGGACCAATCAGTAAAAAGGATAGTATGGTCTTTTCCAAAGCATACTACTTTCTTATATGGTAGATTTCGAAAAAAATATCGGATTTGAATTAAATTGCATTGTGAATTAATTACAACATTATATAAATTTTATTAAAATTATTTATACTATCAAATAATAAATAATAATTTAAATTAAAACTTATATTAACATTATTATATAAATTTTAAATTAAATTAACTTAACAACATAGTAAATTTTATATTGCAACCTAAATTGCAGTAAAAAAAATTTGGTATTTATTTATTATTATAAATGTGAAATAAAAAATAATAATTTAAAATTATTAATTATAATATTATTTAAATAGTAATAATTAAAATATTATTTAAAATTATAATTATAATATTATAATTGATGGTTAAAAGAATAATACAATTGAAAAATAAATAATTAAAAATAAAATTAACGTGCAACTTTTTTTTAAAATGTGATAAATACTGAAGAAAAAGAGTTTAAAATGTTTTAAAATTTGAATGTTTTTAATTCTGTTTTGAGAAAATATTAGATTTGTTTTTTAAAAAAAAATATTAAATTACTTAAATATAGAGCATCACATTATACTTTTTTTCCATTAGATTCATGTGAAATGTGACGGAGCTGGGTAACATACACAGTATTATAAGTTTATTATATATTGAACATTTAACTTGACATCCCCACTTGAATCTCGTATCCTCTATTTCGTATGAATAGACAATACTTTTCTTACAACAGTTTTTTACTCATTTTTGAAATTCACCTTTCACACTCGAAATTTGAATTCTCCGGAGCGATATCGGAAATTTCATTTCTTTTATCGGAAATTTCAAATTTTCCAAAAAAATTAGAAAAAAATTTTATTTAGTGAAATTTTCAGTAGTTATTAATCTTTTTTTATTTTTTTGGTCTTTTGCAGTGAAATACAGTGGCGGGGATGACCCTATTGCAGGCAGAGCGTCAGATAGAGCGGCAGGTCAGGCTAGGACTGTTGAGGTTGAGTTTTCCCAAATAAGGGGTCGTACGAGTGGTTCCAACCAGTTCACCATTCTGTCAGTATCAATCCAATCTTCACGAAACTTGATCTTTCTCACCTTTCTATTTTTGGTATCAGGCAACAATTCATTCAACTTCGACATCAAGGTGGCAAGAGATGTTGTTCCATCCGGAAGTCGGAACTCTACGAGAGGTGAAGCTCCGTTGAAATACACTTCTGCCTTGATAAAAAGTTAAGGAAGAGACATTTTTTTAAATGTTTTTATCAAACCACATGTGAACCCCCCCCCCCCCCCCCCCCTATATTTATAAAACTTTGCATTTACTTTTGACCACACAAAAGTGTCGGTGCAATCACAGTCGTCTAAAACTGTCGGCAAAATTCTTAGCGTTTAAAATTTCAAACAAGTAACACTACTGAAAATTTCACTTTGGTTGAATTTTGCGATATAAAATGGTAAATTTAGAATTTCTGGTATTATTTGCAACTTCACAGAAATTTCATAAATTTCGGTATACCAGAAATTTACAATACACTACCAGAAATTTAGGTTGTACCGCAAATTATGATTTTGCCTACCGAAAATTTCATACGGAAATTTGATTCAATTTTTTGTCAGGAGCAGTTTTGAAAATTTAAAACTATGAGGGGGTGTCAGATATAAATGGGTGATGGCAAGTTAAATTCTTCTACATATTATAGTGTGAGTAGTACAAGTCCAAAGAGTAGAATTTAAAATTCAATTTAAATTAAAAACCGATGTGGAACCATATATTTATTAAGAGGATTTCTTAATGCACCCCATATGTTTCTTATGCACCACACAAAATTCCAAAAATGTTCCCAGTTTCTGAAGATGCATCTCTGGACGCACCAAAAGGTCAGTTAACGTTAAAATATTTTGGAGATGCATCTCCGAAACATTTTGAAGATTAAGTCGCGTCAGACTCTTCTCCTTCCTCATTTCACATTCTACTCATACTCAACTCAACTTCAACCTCTCTCAAATTTCTTCTCTACACCAAATCAAATTCCATTCAACAAGGCTCAAGGGAACTCAAGGGAACATCAATCTTCATTTGTAACATCATTCTTCATCAAAAACATCAATTTCTTGTAAGTTTTTCGAGTTTTTGATAAATGTTTGAGTTTTGGTGTAAATGAGTAGAAATCAATGATTAGGGTTAGAAATGAGTAGAAATCACATTTAAGATAGTTTAGACATAATGTATTAGTTGTTTAGACATAGTGTATTAGTTGTTTATTGCTGCCTTTCCTCAATCGAATGAGGATTGGTTTCAGTCAGTTTTGTCCTTATTTGGCCGGAATGACTTGTGCATGACCGGTTACACTACGGTCAACTACGGGATGCTTAATACATACGTGGAGAGATGGCACTCTGAGACCTTGTCGTTTCATCTCCCGCATTGTGAGATGTTTATCACACTCGATGATGTCTCGTGTTCGCTACATCTTCCGATCATGGGGAGATTCCTAGATTATGGGAGGATGACCAAAGACGAGGCACTCGAGATGACGGTAGAGTATCTTGGGGCTGATCCAGGGGAGACAAAAAATGAGTTGGATAAGACCATGGATGCTCATGCTAGATTTGAATACCTGAAGAAGATCTATGAGGCTGAGATCCTGAGAGCACAACAGGCTCATGGTGATGATGAGCAGGTGGCAGTCCACACATCGCATGCATTGAGAGCATACCTACTTTATTTGGTTAACACTACGATTTCTATGGACAAGAGTGCCATTATACTGACGTTGTCTACCTACGGTACTTCTTAAATTTTGAGTGGGTCCATGAGTACAACTGGGGGGCGGCTTGCTTGGTTTATCTGTATTCGGAGTTAAGAGAGGGTTGTATGTGGAAGACAAAGCAGATCACTGGCAACGTGACACTACTTACGGTAAAAATGATTGGTCTTTGAATGTTATTTTATTTTCATTTCATATTTGCAAAGCCATTATCAATTATTCGTATGTTCCAAACTTTTCATTTCAGGCTTGGAGTATACTGGGGATAATGTCGTGTGCTACTACTTTTATCCCGCTCATAGGGAACCAGGTGACCGAGCCTTTCAGAGTCTATCTTGACTGTTTGGTTACTGAGGACATGCACTTCAACAACTATGTTGATCACCATCAAACGCGGCCATTTGACGAGATAGTGTTATACTCTGGATGGTTGGCCTGCGGATCGCGTCTCACTGCTCCTCATCTTCCTGAGCGTGTCATGCGGCACTTTGGTTACACTCAGACAATTCCCAGACACCCGGCTGTCTCTACTCCTCCTGCCTTGACATGTAGATAGATAGAGGACATGTTTGATGATTATGAGAGTCATCTGGTATCGGAGGAGGCACATGATACCATAGCTAAGAGTGATTGGAGCTACGTCGAAGGGTACATCAGATGATTCTTCAGGGTGTCACATCCGTACATGGTGCATGCTACTCCAGGAGATCCGTCGAGACCTACTCATAAGAAGATACTAGAGGAGGAGCAGACACAACTAGATCATATTGATGATGTCTTGCCTAGGTGTCGTCGCATAGTGGAGATTGCGTAGGCAGGCATTCACACAGGTATTTTCCTTGATGGGTCTGATGTCAGACGAGTCCTAAATGTCATCATGACGGAGGCACATGGGGCATTGTTGTACCGGAGACATCGCCGGAGGACAGGGAGATTGATGGCCGAGGAGGTAGACGAGTCAGAGGAGGTATAAGAGAGGTTATCAGACACACACAATAGTCTCTTATTATATAGTTGTAGTACT
Organism: Lathyrus tuberosus; assembly: GCA_022829125.1. Lineage (NCBI taxonomy): Eukaryota > Viridiplantae > Streptophyta > Magnoliopsida > Fabales > Fabaceae > Lathyrus > Lathyrus tuberosus. Next base: position 2,552,634 of record JALAZF010000529.1, on the reverse strand, counting down.
ATGGTATGTACTTTATTTTGACGGTCTTACTACTTTATTGATCTCGATGTACGAAATTTTTGACATTTATTAGTATTTTATTTGTGTATGTCATTTTTTATCCATCTGAAATTATGTACGTCTATTTGATTATTTTCGATTGTATGGTATATTTTAAATCTTCATCAGAACATAGATAAACAACATATAACATGACAAAACCTGTTCTGATACATTTCGGAGATGTATCTCCGAAATATTCACGGAGATGTATCTCTGGTACAATTCAAATATAAATGGCTTTTGAGTGGGATGTATTGAATGTTTTAAATTGTTCCGAAGATGCATCTTTAAAATATTTCAACGTTTATTCAGAAATTAATGCGTTCGGAGATACATCTCCATAAATTAGGGGCATTTAAATAATTTTGCGTGATAATTAAAATGTATTAAGGATGCATTAAAAAATTCTTATCATTTAGAACTGTTTGGTGACAAAGTCTAGTTTATCAAACCAGAATATACAATGGTTAACCATGCACTTATTAATAAAATTGATTAGAGCAATAAAAATGATTAAAGAAAAAAAATTACTTTGATATTACTGGTTTTTGAGAAAAACCGGTTTCCAAAATTGATTTATATAAAAAAAAAAAAAAAAAACCTATTTTTGTTAAGAACCAGATTTAAGGAAATGGTTCTAAAAACCGCACCGAACCATCCATATATATATTAATTCGGTTTGATTTAAGAACCATGCACATCCCTACTCATTGTAACACTTCCGACGGCAAACAACAAATAAGTAGTGTTGGTTCCAAGGTGAATTTTCAGTTTGGATAAACCAGTTAAATTGCTGGATTTGAATAAAGAGACATACATTTTTTTCTTTTTCTTATAAAAAATAGTTAGAGATGTGGTAACTTGTAGGGAAAGTAGTTTGATAGCATTTACAAACAAGTAATTCTAACAATATCTTGAAATGTTACAATGTACAGTTAACCCAAAATATTGATAAAAAGGGGAAAGAGGTAAAGGCTAAGGCATCACATAACAATTGCTTTATGATTAAATCCCTTTGGGAACGTGTAATCAATATACATTGTATTTGAATTGTAGAAGGAAAGCTTCAACAATTGGGGATAGTAGTAGTAATATGCATTGTCACTTGTCAGGCGTTAGCTTGAAATGAATTGGATGTGATCGACTTCCTATTGTGTTGAACGAGACCTCCTCAATCGCCTGATTGGCTTGGTGAAGTATGAATTGGATGTGATCGACTTCCTATTGTGTTGAACGAGACCTCCTCAATCGCCTGATTGGCTTGGTGAAGTAACGCGACAATGGTGTTTTGGGAACTGGAATCAATTTTCCAGCTATAGCAAGAGGCCAACTGTCAAATAGCAAGAGTAAAAATTAGTTTGTTTGACAGCTAAAATATGTTGACAGCAAGAATCTAGTAAAAATGGTAATATTGTAAAATGGAGCATAGATATCTTGAACTCTAGACAACACCAAAAGCATGAACGTGTGATTTATTATTAGTTCCAAACTGTCATAAATTAATCAAATGCTAATGAAGTTCTGCAAACTAACCTGACAAGACCGATTAAAATAGAAGCAAGCCACAGCGACCAATTAAGCCTCACTGTTGAGGCGAACTTTCCAAGGAACTCGATGATGATTATCTAACAATTTGGAGTAGAGTGATAAAGCATATGCAAATGTTAAAAATTAAGGTTTATGAACAGAAAAACAAAAGATTTCCTATTCACCTGAAGTATAATGGTTACTCCAATAATTCCCATGAAGAGACGGTTCTTAGTCACTCCTCGGAAGACATTCATTTCATCTGGTTTCCGAGCATTGAACTCATTGAATACCTGAAAGTTGAATTGTTATGCAAGAGTAGGTTGGAAAGGAAAATTAAGAACCTTTGGTAAATGAATTTGTATAATTGCCCCAAGAAGTTTCTCTCATTAGTCACTCAAAATGAAAGGAAGAAAGGAAAAATGATGGTTGGAAATAGCAATCCACCATTTCCGCACATTGAATAATTGAACATTTCAGTTCTTGCAAATCCAACTCAAAATTATATACTATCCCCAAAGTGTACCAAACAAACTCCTGTATTATATATCATAATCATTTCATTCAAACTATTCAAAATAATAGTATAAGGGAGAATTATATTCTAAAAATTAGTGACTAATTAATTAGGAGTCCCCAAGTGGCAGTAACTGATGTGAACATAAAAAGGGTCCATTAAACCCACACAAAAAATACGAAACAAAGGAGAGTAAACATATGCAAGGACACAATAAATATTGTTCCACTGACACAAGGAACAGCCAAATATCTAAAATTCCACTTACTTGGCACATGACAAATGCATTGAATATCAGAGTATTCTTCACTTGAAAGCCATGGGCTTTAGTATCTTGCTTAGGTAGAATACTTTCACCGGCGAAGTTCAGAACAAGAAGAACTGTTATTTGATAAAGAGCCTGCATTGACAAATAATATCATTAGACAATACTAGGACCTAAAGAGCCCCATATTCTGATTCCATTTGTATCTTAGAGTATCTACATTAAATAAACCATTTTACCTGTACGATCAAGTTTCTCCACATGATATTTGTTATAAGAGGTTCCCTGAAAGCCCAAGAAAATATCATAGTTAAAACGCGCATTTTAACTCAATCCAAATCATATTTGAGGAAACGCAGCCATCAAGAATCTCGGGAACATTAGTGTAAACTTTATTGACTTTGATTGATAATGTGAAAGAAAAAACAACAAAACTTTCTCATTTACATAATAAACAAAATACAATGGCACAAGGCTACACAATGCACACTTAGGTATAGCATGTATGATATTTGGAAACTGGAGTTCTTTTTCAAATATTTTCAATGCCATAAGTTTTTGTTGATAAAAAACACACCCACGAAGGATCAAAATTGAAAACACGCACCAAGTATCAGCCATGTGTACATGAGTGTGCATATTTGTGCCATCCCAGGACAGCTTTAAGGATTAAGAGTGTTATTATACTTTAATAACTATTAAAGTGCTAAATGAGAAAGCCAGTCAATCCAAACCTTCGACCAACCGGTGATCTGTGCATTAGGTGATCTGTTGGTGGTTCAGTAGCCAGTGCAAGGGCCCCAAGTGTGTCCATGATAAGGTTGACCCACAAAAGCTGTACCCAAGAGCAGGTGCATTAACAACAAATATAAAACTATTCTTTTCATTGTTGGTGAATGCAATCAGCCCTTCCCAACTAAATTTAAAAGCCTTAGTTCCCAATAACAATTAACATTTGGAAATTATAAACCCGAATTACATTAACGGATACAGTCGTAGAGCAATTCAACATCTTTTTTACTAAACAGCATGAGAAATATAGTCAACAAAGAACAATCAGAGCTATAATATAAATGCAATTGTGTGACGAGTTCTGTCCCAAACAGAAGACTTTTGAGAGCTACTTCTAGACATTGTGGCACCTATTATTATAACATGGATGCCTTTGAATCAAACCCAACCCGCGCGAGTTGCACACCTTACATTTGTTACATTTTGCATCTGTCAAAGCACCAGAGTCAAGTTGTCTTACCACTTATCAGCAAGCAAAGGCAATTTTAGGGTTAAAATCAATATTAGTGAAGTTTTTCTGTTTTGAACAATGCCACAATTTTGTGACATCAAAAGCTTGGTCATGTTACATATTTTCCATCTTCTGTTCAGGTTTTGGAGCATCAATGTAGGCGTGACTAAAAAATAATCACAAGAAAGAAAGAAGAGTACCTGTACTGCATTTAAAGGAACATCACCAGAACTTATTGCTGCCACAACATTAATCACAAGAGCAGCAACGTTGACAGTTAGCTGGAACTGGATAAATTTCTGAATATTTGCATATACAGAACGGCCCCAGCGAACAACCTACGTGAACAATGAAACAAACATCATACTAGACAGGCAAAATAAATTTATCCTTAAGCCAAATTGAAGCTAAAACTTGTCATGCCCACTTAGGGCAGTGAACTGGTAGATTGGGATGTTTCTCGGCCATGGGAAGCTCGTGCATGACCAAATACTTTAAGCCGAAAGGGCCAAATTAGGTAAATGTAAATAAAAAACGGAGAAATTAAAATAATGCCAAACAAAAAAAGGACATCATCTTGACCTTGAGAGTTGAGCCATTAAATAAAATGCTTACCTTTACAACGGATGCAAAGTTATCATCCAAGATTATAATATCTGAGCTTTCTTTTGCAACTTCGGTTCCTTGGATGCCCATAGAAAGACCAATATCTGCCTAAAAACAAAATAGGAAAGCAGAAAATCAACTACAAAAAGGATATCTTTTTGGGTGTACACAGGAATTTATTGTTATAATGGAGAATGAAATATCACAACGCAATCAAACATATTGAGGTGCAAGAGGTAGGAGTGGAAATTTCAAAACACCAAGCAGGGGCACATCTATGTACTATGTTCATTGCAAATATATGTGCTAGAAATGCCAAAAAAAAAAGAAAGAAACACAATGATTTACTACTTTCATATGGAAGAAAAACATTTTGCTGAAAAATGTCCTAAAAAGTGAATAGGAGTAGCACACAATGAAATGGCTTATTTGCACTCTCCTTTTCTTTTCTCCTCTCTCCCTTCATCATCTTTTCAGCAAGTTGGTCAAACACAATAAGCTGAATAAATCTAGGAACAATATATTATTAAACCCAAAGGCTATCGGTATGGTAGAGATTTTGGAAGAAAATAGTTAGTTTACTGAAAATCTGAAACAATATCTTAGCTTCCGGCTTCCTCCACTTGTATTCCCAATATTAGATCATCAGTTGTAGTTATTTATGTATTCAGAATGTTTGTCGATGCTGATAACTGTAAACTTGAATTCATATATGCTGGTTTTTTGCATTCAAGAATTAAAAGTGCCACTAGAATCACGTGGACATGAGTATTTTAACGCAACTGACAGCCCAAAGGACAAATCAAACAGAAATACATGTCTGAATGTAGAACAATTTTAAGGAAAAAATTTATGGTCAGTGGGAATCTACGCTTACTTAGCAGGTTTAAATGTTCGATTGTAAGCAAGAATTTAGGAAAAAATTGTTTTAAGTTATTTTAGTCCTCTAAAGTCAAAAATTGTGCATCCGAGGAATATGACAAACCTCATGTAGTGCAGGGGCATCATTAGTGCCATCTCCTGTGACAGCAACCACTTCACCTCCTTTACGTAGTGCTTGCACAAGCAAAAGCTTGTCATTAGGAGAAGACCTTCCCATCACCTATATATATTATGCAAATCACTATTAGAAAATTGTAGAGGATGTAATGCAATTGGAGTTATTACGTATTACCACTAACACCATTCCTTTGAATAAGGCTATGAATGGAGGAATAAACATCCTCTATCGAATAATAGCAATTAATGTAGATAACAAAGAAATCACATTGGAAGAAAGGAAGAAGCATACCGTGATTTTCTTGGCAATCTGTTCCCTTTCTTGTTCAGATAGCTCCCTAAATACCTTTCCTTCAATTATATTTGGCTCAACAGCATCTTCATTTGAAGCTAGTATCCCACACTCCAGAGCTATTGCCTTTGCGGTTTGAAGGTTGTCTCCGGTAACCATACGTACCTGTGAGTTCATCAACATACTATGTGTTGGGTTCCCTAGATTAATTTTTGAGTAGCACTCTTGTGCCATTATAAATTCAGAAACCACGTTACAACACTGTTGTTTATTGGTTTCCCATGGAATTTTGATATAAATATTAAGATATCTAACTGATCAAACAATAGGAAAGCCATACTCATCAAACATATGACACATATATTACCTTAACACCGGCTTCAGTACATATTCTCACAGCATCTTTGACACCAGGGCGACAAGGATCCTGAAGACACGGATTAGTTTTAATTCAGATGAAGGAATTTAAGTTTAGCTTGAAAGCATAAGGACCAAGCAAGCTCCACTCCACAGTACACAATTCCAAAGCTCATAATTTGTAATATCAGCTCCATACATGTATACACACATGCTTACATATACATATATGAGTGAGTGTGTGAATATATAAATACGGAGACACACATATAAGGGTTTATGACAAGGAATATTTCGACCAGAACCCACGACTTATTTGTAGATAAAATGGATGTAATGACTAATGAGATACCCATCAAGTTAACGCAATATAACAAGAAAACCTACACTTCCATTTTACCTTTATTCCAACAATAGCAAGCAAAATAAGCTCATCTTCTGGTAAGGACCATTGGTTTAAACCCTCCTCAATAGATGGAATTTGGTCTAATTCATATGATCTGTATGCAATGGCAACGCAACGCAAGCTGCGAGCAGCCATGTCATCAATAGCCTCCTTGAAAAAAGCCTGCAAGAGTTTTAAACAAAAAAGTCTGATTAATTAGACATTGCCAAAAAGACTGCTGACTGCTTTCAGTTGTTATATTTTTGGAAGAATTATCAGTTGCTACATTACCCAATATATAATTGCATATTTTGGCATCAGTTACTTGAAATAACACATAATCATATTGATGAGAATAAAGTAATTTGGATGTAAGATTATTACAAGTGTTTTTCTTATTTCTAGTGGCTATTGATCAATAGAAAAATAAAACCCCATCTTCAATTTTTAGTTTACTGAAAGTCATTCCATGAGCAAACTTCCTCAGACTTGAAACTACTGTTCCTAACCTTCTGTTCTTCGATGGATTGCAAGTGACCATTTGAATCAAGATATTGGTTACATGCTCCTAGAACTATTTCTGCAGCTCCTTTCCAGTGTATATGGACTCCAGAGTCCCCCTGCCATGAATGTTGGAATTTGTATCTTTTTATCAAAGAAATTTTGTTGGATAATTAAAATAATTAATTAATCAATAAAATGCATATGTAACCTATCCACATGATATGTATCCGTCATAGCAAAGTAAACAACATTCACTCTTATCACTTAATTTAGCTCACAAGTAATAATTGAAAGCACAGGGGATGAATATGTCCAATACTAGTATAAGCTACAATGAATGAAAGGATGAATTGGTAAATATTTTGATCAACTGATTACCAGCTTCAGAGCAACACCACCTCGTTTTTTCTCGGAATTGAATGGAAAGACATGTAGAACTGTCGAACTAGATCTGATAAGATCAAAATTCATACCCAACTGCCATATACAAATGAGTTCAGCTCCAAATCAACAGACTATAAAAGGGATATTGACCGGAAAACAATACAGGAAAAAAAGTCAGTGTACCTTGACTGCCCATGAAAGAATCGCCTTCTCTGTTGGTGATCCTGAAACCTCTACCTCTCCACCATCCTATCAAATCAAATCAAATCAAAGATTAGACACTAAATATCAAAGCTCTAGTTCAAAATATTCATAAAACCAAAACCACATCGGTGACAGTTAAAAAGGGAAAGAATGGGTTAATAAAGAAATTTTCTTTCAGCTTTTATGCAACTAACATTCCCAAGATGACCAGTGCAGACTCAACGAAAAATCAATAAAGTCAATTTGTAACCCTCAGGGGTTGGCTTAGTGGTAAAGGCTTGGGTCCTAAGAGTGTGTTCCTCTTAAGGTTTCAGGTTTGAATCCTGCTAGGTGCAAGCAATTCCTGTATTGGGCCATGTCCAAACAGAGCTTAGCTCTGACTTAAACGGGGTCCTCGCAAGTGGACGGTGGGATTAGTCCTCTTGGATTAGTCGGTCGCAAGGCCGGATACCAAAATTTCAAAAAAAAAAAGTAAAGTTGTTGTCTGATGTGTGTGTAAATCAGGTATTGTATTGGTCTCATATCTAACATGTATCATCAGTTCATCACATAAAAGTCTTTTAGACTTGTAGTATGGTCAATGCACCATTTCACCTTGTGTGCTGACAGCTGAAATCCAACATAATTATGAAGACTTGGGGTGGCAAGGATTGAAATATTAACCACTTAGGCATGACTGATGGAGGCTCCAATGTCATACTCCCTCCGTCTCATAAAAAGTGTCTCATTTGCACTTTTTCTTTGTCTCAAAATAATTGTCCATTTACATTACCAATGTAGCATTTATTATTATCTTTCCACTACTATACCCCTATTCATTAACTTTCACTTTATTCAACTACTTTATTAATTACAATTAATAGGGGTATTCTAGTAAATGATATTAATTTTTCAATAAAATCAACACATTTAATCATTTTCTTAAAAACTGTGCATTGCTCAAATATGACACTTTTTATGAGACGGAGGGAGTATCATCGACCAACCTTCCTAAAAGCTGAAGCTATTAAGTGGAGGCTTATGAATGGTTTCGTATATCTGGGGCATACAAATTCTTAACAATACTACTGAATTAGTTTCAGATCTTCTAGAAGATAAATGAAGACAGCATATATGACTTTATTCAGTTGTCTATTGGAAGAGTACAAAATATTGTTCCCTTCAAACAAAACTTTAATCAAAACCGCAAAGAATTCTGTTGGGGACTTGGTGTTATAGGGTGCCCAAGTCCCGCATTGATTATTATGGGATGCTTGGTTGATTATGTAATTAGTTTGGTTCTTCCCCATGATAGCTAGCTTTTAAGGGAGGGTTCCCCAAGTATTTAGATACTTATCAATTGGTATGAGAGATGGTTGCTGGTGATTTGGAAAGGGCTGCCTCTGGAATGGATGATGGGAAAGGTCGAGTAAAGCGTAGTAGAGCGCAGCTGCCAGGACATCGGCTCTCAGGTGGGAGTGCTATGATAGGAACTTGGGTATTATGGAGTCTCCAAGTCCCATATCAAGTGGTATGGGATGCTATCTGGAGTATTTAAGTGACTTGGTTTCTTTTTCCTGTGATCACTAAGCTTTTAAGGGAGGGCACCGCGAGTGCTTAGATACTTATCAAAATCATTGAGTTAATTTAGCACCATAGTATATCACAACATAAAAGGGAATCCTGGTTAGTTAGTTACTGTAATTAAAATAGCATATAAAGACGAACCTTAGGCACAAAAACATTTCCAGAGGAATTCTGTGCAATGCTTTCATTTATCAGGGATAATGCTTCTGGATGAAACTTTGAAGAGTCATCTGGTGGATTTAGATTGTTCCTCCCAACATATGCCTCAACAACAGTCATCTGAAGTGCCATGAAGTAAATTACTACAATATCTCCATAATTCAAAGATTTAAAAAAAAAAAAACAGATACTTGGGATTTCAACAGAATGGGATACTAGCTTTTCGATAAATTGTATAAACTATCAGATACAGTATGCCTATTACAAGCACAGTGGGTCTATCAAACAAATGAAGCCATTTATTGAACAACTGATTTGTTCTATGAGTTCCCTCTCCCTATTTATCCATATTAGCTTTAATAATAAATAAGGCATCCTTCTCGCATCCATACAGCAGCCTAGAATTTTTTAAGGGAGATGGAAATTATATCACTTTGCTTCATTAACCCGGAGAGAAAAAAACAGGGACGTATCTCTGAAGTTATACTCTTAAGAGTTCTGGAAATATCAGAATTTTTATACATGCATTGCGACCAATGTATTATAAACCCAAAACCACCTACACTTAGATTATAGCCACGCCTCTTGAAGCTTTTACTAATTTGCATAAATGTAAATTATAGTTAAGATTTATAACTCCTTTTAGACAATACAAGTCTTGGACTAGGAAACTCGCCTGATTTAAGGTTAATGTTCCTGTCTTATCACTGCAGATTGTAGTAGCAGAGCCCATAGTTTCGCAGGCTGACAGTCTTCGTACCTGCAAATCTATGTTTGTTAGGTTTTAAAACTAGAACTAGCATAAAAACTACAAAACTATGGACTTATGTATTGGAGAAATGAATTGTGCTTACCAAGGCTTTATCTGCCATCATTTTCCGCATTGAATATGCCAAGCTATCGTGATACCAACAGAGGAAGAAAATTACACAGATTAGAAGCAATATAATGGTTTAGTTTTGCCACATTTAATTTGTATAATGAAGTAACCTAGCCACTTGTACTTACGTTAAAGTAACAGCCAAAGGTAGACCTTCAGGCACTGCAACAACTACAATTGTGACCTGTATGGCTCTACATTTAGTGAAAAACTGCTAAACAAAGAAGAACAAATAAATGTATATAACAGTTCAAAACTTGCACTTACTGCAATGGTAAAAATTTTGATGACATCATCAACTGCATGACTAATGGCAGTCCTTCCCGCAACAAATTCAGGATTTCCATTTAAATCATTTGTGTGGCCAGAAAAGTATCTATCATTCCATAGTCATAACACAGCATGTCAATGATGATGCGATACATGTTTAATGAGTTATAACTGACGAAAAAGAACAGCTTGAGATTACCTGCCCAAGAGGACTGCAAGCACTAAAACAGCTACACTAAGCCCAACTATACCAATAAAAGTTGCCACTCCATTTAAACGTACCTATTACATGTCACCAAAAATAAGCGCAGTTTTAACACGTGGGTTTCATCAGCATACTGCTAAAGCAATAATCTTTATTTTCTTTTATTAGGATGGAGCAGGATGAACCTGTAACGGAGTCTCTTCTCCAGTGTCCTCTGAGATACTTGCCATCAACAATCCCCACTCAGTATTAATACCAACACCAGTTACCTACAGATGGCAGTATAAAGTATGACTTATGATGGGGGCAATTTTGTTACATGGGCTTTGAAGACCACTAGAATAAGAAAAGTGCCTCTTTGAATGAAAGCATTATTTTATATCAATAATTTATTTGATTTTAGGAAATCTCTTTGAATGAAAGCATTTAAAAGTGCCTCATATAATGATGCTTAGAAAAAGAAAAGAACAATAAGGAAATTAAATGGGCAAGTGAGAAATACAACATATTTTGTTCATTGTGAGTTGTTTCGCAAAAATACATTCATTATCATTTAGCACTTTTCATTTTTTTATATCAACAAAAGGCATTGCTCATAAAAAATAGTATAATATTATCAAATTATACCAGCATAACACCAACTCCATCTGCTACTTTGCAACCAGACATAAAAAAAGGTGCTTTGTGATCCTTATGAACCTGCACAACACTATTTACTTTAAAGTCATAAGAATTAAAAACCATTAATTTTGTAAATACAAGGTATTAAAATTCGTACAATTTTGCTTTCACCAGTCATACTGGATTCATCAATTGCAAGTGAGTGACCTATGATTAATACTCCGTCGGCAGGAACCTGAGTATACAGATAGAGTAATAAATGAAAAAATGAAAACACACTTACTTTCCGAACAAAATCAAAATATCGTACAAACTTACCTGATCTCCTATTTTAAGGGGTATAACATCACCAACAACAATATCAAATATTGATACTTTAATTGTTCTTCCACTTCTAATGATCTGTAACAAGTTCAGAGTATAGGATAGTTATGTTAGCTTAGGTTCCCAATGATTAGCAAGTTATGCTCTAATAAGATGCATTACACACCTCTAATTGTATATTTTGTTTCTCTGCATTCAGATTCTGAAATTGCAGAGATTGTCGATAATCACTGACAGCTGGACAATAACAATATTAACAGTAAGAGAATGCAGTCAGTCAAACGAATAAATTGATATGGTTTGTATTATGGTCATTAATAAAGAAAATTCAAAGAAAAACATGAATAGGTTCAAAGGAAAATAGAAGTTCTTCCAAATCTTAACATGCCATCCTCTACGCACTAAAAAATATTTTTATATGAGTAAATTTATCATTAAAAAAATGTTATATACAGTACCTGTTACTACAATAACAAGTAAAACTGCAAAAGCAATGCTTCCCCCATCATACCATCCTTCCTCCAAACCCTATCAATTACAAGTGAAAGAAAGGATAAACCTTCGGGAATAATATTATAACTGTCAGTAGAATGTAAACAACAAACTTATCCAATCCCAAATGAAATGAAAAGAATGATCTGAAGATTCAGAACCAAGCACCGTGCAGAAACAGGCATATAAAGAGAAGAGAGGGGTTCGTAAATAAAATGCATAAAGTAGACGATTAAATTTAGTAATGTCAGAAGCCCAAAGAAACTGTAGAGAGAATATTGAGTGTAAATGGAATGTGTAATTAATAATACGATTAGAAAATCTGAGTGACGATCACACCTCTGTTTTTATTCCAAGTACCAATGACACTACAGCTGCTATAATCAATATTATGAGAGTCAGATCTTGCCAAGCTTCCCATAAAAACCTCTGCAAACAATCAAAGAGAATTAATACCAACATTCCTAATGAATTCATTGGGAACAAAAATACAATGATATAAACATCAAGAACATACCCAAAAACTTCTCCCTTTTTTCCGAGGATATGTATTAGTTCCAAATGCATTTTTCCTTTTCAGTAGATCATCATCATCTCCACTAATTCCTTTATCTGGATTTGACTTTAGTAAATTTGAAAGGCCTTTAACCTTAGCACGATATCATTAAATTGTATTAGCAAAGTAACTTATTGCAACATCTGTGTGAGCAACAAAAGAGTATGTTGTAGGCTTACCCCTCCTAATTGCTGTAAAGCAGAAATATTCTGATTTTTAGACATCGAAGCAAGTTCTTCTAGACCAACTCCATAGTCACCGACTGAAGTTTGATGTGGGGGTGTAGCTGCTGGACTTATCACTGAATAATTCAAAATATAAATTGAAAGATCGTAATAAGTAACTTCACATGCAGATAACAATTAAACTGCATAAGCTCTAACCGCATGTAGTTTGATTTTATAAATTTGTATAAACAAATAATGGAATAATTAATTGAAAGCGATGAAGAAATTTCTTTCTGCCACAGAACATAAACTAAAAAGCAATCAACATTTTCCTGTTCATGTTTGTTGGAATTTCCGCCTTAATTGCGGTTCGCCCCTAGCCGCCTTAATTGCGGCATTTGAGTTGCCTTAATTGCAGCCCCCAACACTTTCATTGTGTTGGGTTTGAAGGGATGGATTTAGTCTCACATTGCTTTGAGACATGGCATGTGTTGTGTTTATAAGTGAGGGCAATCCTCACCTTATAAGTCGGTTTTGTAGGGATGAGTTAGTCTCAATCCAAATTCTGAGATTGTATCAGAGAGCCTGTCCTAGATTCATTGTTGGGCTTCCCGCATCGTCCATGCTTCGGGCTCATTGAGGCCCAAGCATGAGGGGGTGTGTTGGAATTTCCGCCTTAATTGCGGTCCGCCCCTAGTCGCCTTAATTGCGGTATTTGGCTTGCCTTAATTGCACCCCCTAACACTTTCATTTTGTTGGGTTTGAAGGGGTGGATTTAATCCCACGTTGCTTAGATATATGGCATGTGGTGTCTTTATAAGTGGGAGCAATCCTCACCCAAATTTTGAGAATGTTTCTAAATTGCATATCCGCCCAAGGATATTACGAACAGTATAACTTCCTATTCCACATAGAGTAAATCAGATCAAGTATTTGCTGTTTAACCATTCCTGGTAATCTGGCACTATCTTCGCTTGTGAATGCCTTCAATGAAAACTAAAAGAATCAATGTTGTACTTCTTTTTGTTCCCTTCTCTTTTTGAATTCTGTGGCAACAATTGACCATTCTGGCTCACGTCTCTTAATCTTGCCGAAGATTATAACTTTATGGTACAAATTTATAATTGCAAATTTGCGACAAATACAAGATTTGTTAATTATGTGTTTACCAGGGTGGCAGACAAAGGTTTAATATTGATGATTCTTTCTAGTTTCTACATTCTCGGTAAGCAAAGATGACAGTCATCATAATCAATAAAAGATGGGGAGAAAAAGTATGACAAGAAAATAAGTTACCTAGTTCACGTTCACCGGCCAATCTAAAAAGCAGTGCAGCCTGGTAGAACAATTAATTGCTAATTAGAATAGTAAAAGGTGGTTAAAAACATTTAAAAGGTAATAACATGTTTGGCATTCTGAAACATTACTCTTATGACTTGTGCATGGGCTCTAATTAAGCTCTTCTTTTGCTGTTTTTCTTCCTCCCCTTTCAAATCCAGAGTATATCTAAAACGCCTGGAAGCATTGAGCACCAGTGCTGCTTGCTGTACATGAGTGAAACTTCAGTTTAGATGCTTTGGAAAAGCACGCTACAAGCTAACATTCCTCACCAAAATTAAACAAGTTAACCACAACTCAGGATTGAAATAATGCTAAAAACCGACACATTGATGATTTGGCCATGACAAACTCTACTGCGTTTGAGTATTAAATGCAATGCTCGGGAACCAGAAAATGAAATTGTCTACATACTACTCCCTCTGTCCCAAATTATAAGTCACTTTGCCAAAAAAATTTGCCCCAAATTATAAGTCACCTTACATTCCCAACGTAATATTAATGACATTTTTCCTAATATACCCTCAAATATTTATTACTATTATTTATTCTTTCAACTCTTTTAATTTCTCTCTCCTATGTAATTATGAGGGGCATTACTGTAAAGTCATACATAATTTGTTTTTTCCATAAAGTAATAATTAAGTTTCTTAATTTGTGTGAAATGTCCAAAACGTCTTATAATTTGGGACGGAGGTAGTATTAAATATGATAATGGCAGAATTCATAACTAGTTACAAAAAAAACATGAATCTTTAATATTGATCCAATATGAAAACTAACCCTTTGGTCCCACGCCAAAGAGGCATCTCAGAACTCTCATTCTTTCTATTTGAGTTTGATGCTCATGATTGTACTCGTAGCCAAATTAACTCAAGTTTCAAATCAAACTAATTACATTTTGCTGCAAGTCTTCTATTTTCTAAGCCTAGCTAATGCACTTGCAGGTTGATCAATGGTCGCAACTTGCACATTCATTTCTTTTGTTTTCGCTCACTTTTAATTTAATTTAAAACAAAACACTCATCACATAATGGCAAGTTTCTGATTAGTCACAACAAGCTGATCATTACACTAAGAAATGTCACTAACCTATCCTCTAATATATGTTCAACCTATCCTCCTCCATTACATTCATCGAACATATACCAAAAATAAAATAAGAGCGAGTGTTTTTTGTTTAAATTCTCCAACATCTCTATTTTGTAAAAGATATTGACTTGAAATGAGAGGTGGAATGTGCAAATTCTCAAACAAATAAAAGTTATGAATGATTGTTCAATAAACAAAAATTGTGTGTCATTTGAGTATGAACCTATTTGGATTGTCTTATTTAAGTACTTAAGAACAATGTAGCACCGAAACCTCTGAAAAAATGCGTGTCCGTAAACCGAAACCGACACCGACACTTGTGATTACATTTAATTTATTCATTTTTTCAAGTTATTACCGATGTCGACGTGTAAGGGTCAGTGTCGGTGTCGTGTTTCCGGTGTCCGTGCTTCATAGCTTATGAAAACAGAAAATAGAAATAGCTTATTCATAAGCATGAGCTTATGCTATAAGCTGCAAAATAAATTGTTTATCCACCAAACAGGCACATGAATTCAATTTTCTCTTACATTAACGGATGCATCTCAATATAGAAACCGAAGATAATTAGCAATGCACATTGATTGATTGATTGACACATAATAAATAGAAAATGCAGTTAATAAAAAAAGCATAAATTAAAGCCAGATTGAGTAATGCATCAAAATTAATAACAATCATAATTCACAGAATCACAATAATTAAATCAAGTATTGAGAGAGAATAAGATAGAAAAGGAAAGGTTATTACTCTCCAACGGCGAAGAGTCTCGTGAGAAGCATTCTTAGTTTGAGTAATATCGAAAGGATCATCAGGATCGATGAGTTCGTCGTCGTCATCGCCATTAACATGCTGGTTGTTATCGGAAGGAGGGAGAGAGTTGTTGTCGTCGTTGTCATGGTGGCCGGCGGCGATGTTAACGGTGAGATGGCCGTTGGAGGAGGTAGTCATGGTTGGCGAAATTTGAAAAAACGGTCACTGCGTGGTGGGAAATGAAAATGGCAAGGCCAGTGCCACACAGAGATGGTAGGGCACAGGCACAACCACAAAAGAATCAGAACTAATTAATTTTTTTTTTCTCAATCACAAAAAAATAAAAAATTAAAATTAAAAAAAAAAAAACTAAATCAATGAATGAATGGCTCCGTACATTGGGGCCCACTAGTTCCGTTAATAATAATAAATGGTTAAAAAAGTAACCAACGGAGGGAGAATATTATTATTAGTAATTAGTTAGTAATTAACTAATTAATTATTAATTAATTAAGAAATTAAGAGAAGAAGAAAAAAAAAAACACAAGCAGAAAGAAATTAGATGTAAGCATTGTATTATTATTGTGTGGCGATGCAAAACTAGCGCTCCTTTCCGTTAAGTTTTGGTGGACAAAACAATGTCACATATACCATTCATAACATTCTCGCTTTCATTTTCAGTTACAGATATGTTGAAGTTCCCAATTTTGCCCTACTTTTTTTTTAAGCGAGAAATTGATTAAATGAGCACTAAATCAAACCCTAATTAATCTTAAAGTTAGTATGATATGGATGATTGATGAATGTTTAATTTGAACGAAAATGTAAAATTATTTTATACTATTAATATTTATTAAACTCATTTAATAAAACTCGCTCATCTTTTTTATGTTTTGAGAAAATATAATAATATTTATACATGTCAACGGATTATTATTGTATATTTTATTAAATTGAATTGAAAATTTTAAATTAGTAGTATAATATGACTAAATGATAAATTATTATTAAACAACAATGTAAAATTATTTTAAATAGTTATTGCATAACCATTAAATTCTTATGTTTTTGTGTAAAAATTTGTAATTATATTTTCAAATTTTCTTTAAAATTGAGTATATTTATATTTGTTACAAAATTATAAATAATTATTTTTAATTACAAAAGTTTTTGAGAAAAAGGACGGTGTACTGATAGTGTAAATTATTTTTACACTGTCAACCAATGACAATGATGTATTCCGCCAAGTCAGTCTGTCAATTTTAAATTGCTAATATGATTTGACACTTTAAAATGTTTTAATTAGATGTATATGTAAAAAAAAATTACACTGACAGTGCACTACCATTAAACTCAAAGCTTTTAAGTGTTGAATATTGACAGGACCAGCCCAGGGCAGATGAAGCCACATCGGGCCCGAATTTTAGAGGGTTCAAATTTTTATTTATTTCTAAAAAATACAATTACACCTATTTAAAAAAAATAGGTGTAAAATTATTGTTTTCAAAATCTATTTTACATATATTTCTTAAAAAGAGATGAAAAATCATGATTTTTAACAAAAAAAATCTTTATCGGATTTTTTAAAAACTCGATATAAATTAATAATTTTAAGCCTATTTATTTTAATTATAACAGAATTTGGATTGATTGGACCGGCCCTGAATATTGAACAACATTGTTTATGTTTTAAAATGTATTATTTAGAAGTTTGAACATGCAATGTCACACTAAATATGTGTAAATTTTGTAACTAAACTCTTTATTTTGTAAAAAAAAAAAGCATTTATAAAACTTTGATTGTATAAAAATCTGGTGTGTCATATCTAATTTTAAACTTAGAAATTGTACTTCATATCATCTTTAAAAAAAACATCATTAAATTATTCTTTCACTTAGTGTTTTTCTTACAAATTTTTATAGATTATGTTGACGTAATTTATATTAACATAACAATAAGATTGTTTACAAAGTTATTGTTCAATGATTTAAAATAGATTGTTACTCATATTAATATTTTTTTCATCATATAATAATTTATAAAATAATTTTCATTTTTTTAAATGGTTGATTTATAAAAAAATATATATTAATGCATAAATATAAATATTTATGTTAAATTAAATCCTAGACCAATAATTTTCACTCATTAAAGTTAAATAACATATATCGCACATGAATTAATTTATTTCACTCTCTCTCATTTATTTTAAATTTTCAATTTCAATATAATATATGTTTAATGTATAACTTAAATAATAATAATAATAATAATAATAATAATAATAATAATAATAATAATAATAATAATAAATTTATGAAAAAAGTCAGATAAGGTTAGAGAAAGGAGTTTAGAATATTTCGTAACCTGACTCTCTCAAGTGAGAGGGTATTTATAGAGAGTCTCAAGCGCGGAACTAACGGTTACTTGCACTGGACTGAATTGCAAGGCCCAATCCAAGTAACTATCAGGGCTTACGTGGCGTAGTGAAGACCAGCACGTGGTCTTCGCCCTAGTGTAACGGTCCCTAAATCTCCGGAAGTAGGGCAGACCGATTCCTTCGGGAGTGGGAAGTTACAAAAGAACGTGTCCTCGCGGGGAGGAGCACGTGGGTGTCGAGGAGAGTGCGTCCACGGGCTATACGCCTATGCTCGACAGTCTTTATCTCACATGTCCGACGTCCAAGTGAATTGGTACGTGTCTGACACAGAGGCGACTTTGGGTCTCGTTGGGCCTTCGCTGGTCATTGGGCTTGGGCCTGCCCGACAGTAGGACAGGCGCTGGTCCAGTCCAGAACACAAAATTTATCACGTTTCATAAATGACATGTTATTTAAAAATAAATATATAATCAATTTTAAGTACAAACATTGTGTCAAAAAAAAAAGTACAAACACATAAAATAGAGATCAAAACTATTTGAATTTAAAATACATTGATCAATTCTAAAAAAGATCAAATCAGTATCAAATTGAATAATGTGCCACTATATCAATTAAAAATATAGTAATGTTTGCTATTAATTTAGTTGAATAATAAATTTCTAATATTAATTTTGATAAAAAAAATATTTTTTTAAGATAAAATATCTTATCATTATTGTATGTAGGGACTCAATAAAATCATATTCATTGTACATAATTTGTTGTTTTTTTGGTTGTTTCTTAAAAAATGCCGTTTGGATAAATACTGATCAGGAAAAAAAATATTTACGTCTCAAATTTTGATTGTAATCTATTCAAATTCAATGAAAAGATTTTTGTTTGACACAAAACTCAATAAAAAATATGGAAATGTAATAAAAAAATTTAAAAATGGGAATACATACCTAGTAATACATTATATTATATATAATAAAGATTATACCTAGTTAAAACATTTAATTTTTTTAAACATAATGATATTTTATTAAAAAAAATATTAAATTTCATTAGTAAATAAGGATTACACAGATTTTGTTACTTTATTATATTAAAAAAAATCTTTCATTTCTAATTAATTATTTATTATTGATATATTCAATATTTTAAATTATACAATAAAATTTTAAAGTGTTTTATAGAATGTTCATACTACCAGGATATTCCAACAATTAAACCAATTTCATACCACCCTAATACTTCTAAGTTCTAACTTTTACCTTAAAATGCTCCTCAAATGTATATGGCTATATGTTACTCTTTGCTAATTAATTTTAAAAACGTAAATTAACAATGCAAGCGGTTTACCTAAAATAATCTGGTTGTAAGGACCTCACTTCCAGCTGCTACTCAAAACATGTCTCCAACAATTCTTTCAACCAGCAAATATAGCTGTAATGCGCTGTCAAAAAAAACAACGAAAAAGTACTAAAAAAAATGTCTCTTGTCACGTGAATTTTACGTCATAACCTTGAAATTCACTTCACAATACAGTTTTTGCGAGAAAATGATTCTACTTTCAGTATCAGAACTATAAATGATGAATAAATAAATGAAATAAGTACCTTGAAAAAAATACTTTGGAGTGAATGATTATATCTGATGTCTCTGCAAGTTAGAGATATTTCTATTGGATCGCATCACTTGAGATGAGACAAAGAGTAAGAAGAAGAAGAAAAAAAAAAGAGAAGAGATTATTATTATTATGTGTTGGATGATGATGATGATGAGAGAAGAAGAAGATCTTGAGTCAATGTTGTATTGTAAAAGATGTGAAGGCAATTTCGTGGAAATTTCCTATACTATTGGTACACCAACTATCGTGCGCTCACACTCACAAATGTACTACTGCCAATTACCAAACCAACTATTGTTGTTTAGTGAGTATATTTTTGGCATGCATGCAGATGTAATACGCCACATGGTTTTTTGTTTTTATTTGACTTTATATAGTGTGTTTGGTTTATAAATAAAAACAAAATGAAATGAAATGAGAATAAACATATTTAAATTAAAATTTTAATATTTTATTTTAAAACAAGTTTTTAAGGCTCTTCTTATAAAACTCTTCTTATAGTTTTATAATGTCTATGGTCTTAGTTAATTTTGATAAGGTTGCAAAAAATCAAGTAAATATAATAAATTAGAGAAAAGATTCTATCATTCTCCAACTTTTGTTTGCTTTTTAGTCAATTTTTAAGCATTGCTTTAAAAATGAAATGTGGTAGAGTCAATGAAGGAGGGTGAGAATAAGTCTAAAACCGCAAGAGAAGATATCAGTCAAAGTGTACACATTGGGATAGTGTGGGAAGCCAGAAATGTATGAGTGAGGAGGAAAGGAGGATTCATTTAACATTGATTTTCACATCCTTTCTAGATGAATGTGGGGTAAAGGGGATGTATGAGGAATTCATTGAGTTTGGTGATAGAGATGAAATGGTAATTCCATGTATGAGAGATGTTAGAGGTAATAAATATGAGTTTGTATGATTTTTTAATGTTTGGGACGAGAACTTGCTAGTAATTAAACTTGATAACATTTTCATTGGTAAGAGGGAGATTTTCGTAAATGTGCTAAAATTTTAAAGAAGTGGGGTATCGATGTTCAGAATATATGGGGTTGAATTGTACAATGAAGGGTGGAGGTAGTGCAAACAAAGGAGATAAGTAATCACAACGTCCTTAATCTCAGTCTCTTTATTTTATCTTTATTTCTTAATTGTAATCATGGAACCACCCAAAAAGTAAAGGAAACCCACAATTTCCTCAAGTTTTCAAACATGGCTTGTGTAACCATGTTTTACAGGTCATTAATTAAGGAAAGTCTTTTGAAAATGAACATGTTTTGATGATGACAACTAGTCTTTGATGATAACAACTAAAGTAAAGTATAAAGCTGTTAAAGATGCAAGCAGACTTAGTAGGGTTGAGAAGTTTGATCATCTGATGATGACATCTTAATGAAATATAACTCAAACCTAATCTCTAAGTAAATCTCAAGCAAGTGTTTATATGAATGAAGTACATGACAAGTCTTGAAGTGTTTGAAAGCTCGCCCTAATAAGTCAGAGTGAACAAGTATTGTAAAAGCTTAAGGGTTTTCTCGTAAAGTTATACGATTAATCACACACACGTGCGCGCTAAAACGAGTCTTATAACTGATTCTTCCTAAGAAAATATTTCTAAAAATGTCTTGAAGTCGTGCCACGTGAATTGGGAAATGTCATAAAAGTTCAGGGCAGCTTTTTGTACTAGTCAATCGATTGACACTTATATCCAATCGGTCGGGTCAGTGTGAAATTATGCCCTAATTGTTTAGGACAATGCCTTAACGAATGGTAACAACTATATATCTTTTATTGATTTTTAAAACCAACTAAATGATTAATTTTATGTCTACCAAACGATTGGTGCATAAAGCCAATTGATTGGCTCGTTAATTTGGCCAGAAAATGTTTTATTTTTAATGTCACCCTTTAACATGTAAATAAATGTCCCTTTCCACACATTTTCACATTCAGCATTGTGAGCTCTCATTTCTCACACCTCATTCTCTCTCCAACAATATTTTCTCACTTTCTCTCAGTTAGAAAATTAGTTGTAGTGCTTTCGAGAAAAGTCTTTGAATCTAGGAAAAGAAAAGGAATATCTAAGTCCAGACACTCCATCTAAATTTGACGATGGTTATGGTGTTCAAGATGATTGGTTTACCTTTGAGTTTTTTAATAACATCAAATATTATGACATACCAAATCGTCGTTTTAAACTAAGGGAGCCCTTATTATGCCTTAAGAGATATTAATCAAGTTAGTGGTTTATGCAATAATACTGACTATAAGTCAATGATTTAGGGAAAAAATATCATACTAATAAATGTTATTATTGGAAATAGTATTGGTGAAAATTTGTTAATTCTAATGATGCGGGTAAAACTTTCAAGTATTCTTCTTAAATATATGATAAGGAATATTGTTTGATGGACATATGTAATTATTTTTCTATAAAGTAAATAATATTTACAATCAGAGATATTAAAATTCAAATATGATGTGATTAATTAAATATGATGTGGTTAAAATAAATTCTATTGTTGAGAAGAGTATTGGTGAAATATTGTTAATTCTAATAATGTTGTTAATTCCAATGATGACAACTAAACTTTTGAGCAATGGAAGACAATAAAACATTAGATAAAAGTATAACCACTTTAAGTTTTGTGGACTATGCACCGAAACAACAATTTATTAAAACTAAATCTCTATGTTTTGACACACTTGACGCTTAATGAATTATGGACTAATATCACAATCCTAGTCATGAGACTCATTCTTTAAGTATAGGTAAAACGTAAAACCAACCAAAATATAATCAACATACATAATTAAATAAATAAAAGAAAAGAGAGAATATAAACTTAAGACCTATTATTTTACAATGCTACATTTTTTACATATAGTTGAATTTGAAAACAAAAAAAATATAATCATTTTAGTTTTGGGTTGATTTATATGGTTTATAGTTTTTACCTTTGACACCTATAAGTATATTTAATATTTTTCTTCAATGTCACGTGGTAGACTCACAATCATCATTTTTAAAACCAAAATGCATTGGGCTTTTATTTATACTTGCTTTTTTTCAACAAAAGTTAGGCCTTAACACAAATCGAGTTCTCTTCAACCCAAATTTTATCTTCACCTTGTAGAACATAAGTTGTTAGGGTATGAGTTTCTACATTGTTCTCGCGACTAGTAAATGAAATCCTACTCTCTCTAAACATCTTTAACTTCCTTTGAATTGTTTACGCAGTAAACCCCATTTAGATATAGGGTTTTCATCCCTCTTCAACTGCTCAACCAACGATTTGCTATTTGTTTCAAATACCACCTTCATAAAATAACAATCATAAGCTACCTCTATCACTTTCATCATTGACATGGTTTCCTCCATTAAAAGACTCATCTTCTTGTTTATACTAATCGAGCTC
This sequence comes from Lathyrus tuberosus, assembly GCA_022829125.1. Lineage (NCBI taxonomy): Eukaryota > Viridiplantae > Streptophyta > Magnoliopsida > Fabales > Fabaceae > Lathyrus > Lathyrus tuberosus. The sequence goes on along the minus strand of JALAZF010000529.1, from coordinate 2,529,479 downwards.
GCAACTAAAGATTCTTCATTTTATCTAATGAAATGGCTCTGAGCCCCCGTATTCCCTTTAATTCGAGGCTTGCATTTGTGTTTCCTTTAATTCATTCACTTTTAAGTGATCTCCAATACAAATCATTTTGCTTCATGTAATTACACTCATTCTCAATGATTTCTTCTAGAATAACACTAGCTTTAGCGTCATTTATATCTATCGAACATGTTTTAATTTGATTCCTCTTAACCATCTCAATTTTGCGATTCTCATGTCGCATGTCATGTTGTATCTTCTGCATCACGTGATTGCTGGAGCTTTCCCCGAATTGAAGATACTCGCTAATGTCGATATGGTTATGATCATGTTCGTTAATTCGGTGCAAATCCATTTTATTCTTTGACCTAGGTATGAACAAGTTCCCATTCCCCTTATTAATCAAATTCAATTTGAGTTGTGTGTGAAAGCTAAATTATGATAATTGTTGAATTGCTTGTTTAAGCAACTTCACCTTTCTCAACTGTTGTGATTGTTAATAATTTGAGTTAACTGTAATATCCATTTAATCATATGTTTGATAAAATCGCCACTATCATTCGCTTTTGTTTGTAATCTACTTCAATGATATCAACAATTAACCTTAGAGCTTGTAATATGTGTATCTATTGGTAAAACTCTGATTTTGTAAAAGAAAATATTTTTGAAAATTATTTTAGGAGAACAATTCATTAAACCCCCTATTTTAGACAATTCGATCCCCATATCCTTCACCAACAAATTATGGGTAGAAGCCGAAAGTTGTCCTTGAGATGTCAATCCGAGAAGACAACGTAAAGGAACCCAAAACTAGAAACCAGAAGCAGGAAAAGAGAGAAAGCGAAAACCCAGGAAGACCAAATGTATGAGATAACAAATATCTAATTCAGAAAACTTACAGTATGTGAAAATAAAACATGGCGATTAAAATAGGAAATAAAGAATATGAGTGGAAAGTAAATGGCAAGAAAGAAAGAAAGTCATTGAAAAATGCATTGAATGGTGAGTTAATTAGAGAAAAAAAGTTATAAATCTTCACAATTAAAAAAATGGTACGATGAAGCTGAATGTAGATGAGGCTTGCATTGATGGTGTCACAACTGGTTGTGGCGGTCTAATCAGAGATGAGGCAGGCAACTGGTTGGGTGGTGTTCTGGACTGGGCCGAGGCTGCCCAACAATCGAGCAGGCCCAACCCATATAGCATGGGGAGGCCCACTAAGACCTCTCCGCGGGGCCCTCGACTGCTGCAAGCAGACCAACGTTCCCCCCGAGCACTTTGTAGTGTCGGGCATCTAGGTCAACAGGACAGGAGGACCTCGCATCCCTGCGGAGAGGTACCTCCTCGACATACCAGCTTCTCCCCGCGAGAATGCCACATACCACTCCTCGGCAGACATGGTCCCTCCCCGCGAGGACATGCCCGTCGTACGGCTTGTTGGTCCTCGACACAGAAAACTCCTCCCCCGCGAGGAGTGCCTAACGGTCCGTACCACGTGGACACGTTCCAAGTAACCTCCCACTTCCGCAGGATTCGGTCTGCCCTAATTCCGGAAATCTAGGAACGGTTACCCCAGGGCGAAGACCACGTGCTGGTCTTCACTACGCCACGTAAGCCCTAGCAGTTACTTGGAGTGGGCCTGACAATCCAGCCCAACGCAAGTAACCTTTGGCCCCGCGCTGGGGGCTCTCTATAAATACTCTCTCACTTGAGAGGGTCAGGTTAAGTCGCTTTTTCACTCTTTGTATTTGCTGTTACTCTGTGCACTCCCTAACTTGAGCGTCGGAGTACCTTGCAGGTACACCCCCCCGCCGTACTTCAACCTCACCAGAGCCGGAGCTCAACGGACGTCGTTGGCCACCTGTAACTGTCTGATCCAGGTACGATCAGGTGGTTTTTACAAGAATGTGGGGAGTTGTAGTAGTTATATGGCAAAACTTTTGGGTATGCTCAAAGGTTTGATGTGTGCTCTAAAATTGGGGTTTAAGAAAATAGAAGTTAATACAGACTCCGCTGAGATCGCTATGGATTTAAATTAAGGAAAATCTAACATGAGTGATGGGCTAGAAATGCTCAGGAAGATCGATGACCTTCTAAGTCATTTTGAAGTGACTTATGTATCACATTCGTTTAGGGAAACTAATTGGTGCACTGATGCATTGGCCAAAGCTGGTTGTAGGTTGAGTTATAATATGTTGAATCTCATATACTTCTAGATTCATTAAAGAGTTTCTTGTTGATAATTTGTTAAAGAGTTTCACTTTTACAGAGGTGTTTTTGTAGTTGTTTCTCTTTTTCGGCCTTAGGCCCTCACTTTAAAAAAAAAGATGAAAGTTTTAGGTATAAGGATTAAATCTAATATTTTTTGCTTTAAGGGACTAAAATGAAAAGGGTTAAAAACATAAATAACGTTTTATTATTTACAGCCTTAGTCCTTGGGTCCAACCCAATCAATCTATCTATCTAACTATAAAAGCCAAACCCGCCCACTATATAAAACCCTAGCTAACTCATCTCTCCACTCGCCGAGGAACCCTAATTCGCATCTTCAGAGAGATTCATTTCCTCCATCGGTACGTAACCCTAATTTCTCCATCACTCTGAATCGCCAACGCAGATCCACCGTTCGTATCTTTTGCATTGCATTCGTATACTTCTATCAAAATCGTGCTATCTTTTAATCTTAATTTCATTATAATTTCATTTTTTTGGGTAATAGAGATGAGTAAAGAGGTGAAGACAAATGTCCCAGAGTCTTTTTTGAAGAAACAGAAGAGAGCAGAAGAATGGGCTTTGGCTAAAACTCAAGAATTTGAAGCCGCCAAGAAGAAAAGAGCTGAGAACCGTAAGCTGATCTACAGCAGAGCTAAGCAGTATTCTCAGGAGTACGAAGAACAGGTACTTTTCATGTCACTGCAGTGTTCTTGTTTAGTTAATATATTGTTCTGATTTATAGTGGTAGTTATGGCTGTTTATTTATTTTTTGCTCAATAAGTGATTGAGTTATGGTTATGTTTTTCATTTTATAGGAAAAGGAGTTGATTAGTTTGAAGCGTGAGGCTAAGCTCAAAGGTGGATTTTATGTTGATCCAGAGGCTAAGCTCTTGTTCATTATTCGTATTCGTGGGTATGTGTTATAAGTTTTTTTTCTTTGTTTTTGTTTATTCAGATTGGATTAGAGGCTACTTGATTATAACAAGTTAATTGTTCTTTACCTGAATTGATAATGACTTGTTGGTTTACTGGTGTTTCTGAGACAATTTTAATGTAAATGTCTTCTTTTTAATCAATCAATAAAAAATCTATTTTATGTTCTTTACTGGGCGTGCTCCATCACCTCACTTTATCCAAATGGTCTCCGTAGTTGTTTTTGGTGTTCTGACTGTCCTAGCTCTTAAATTAATTTTTTCAGTATTAATGCCATGGACCCAAAAACAAGGAAGATCTTGCAACTATTTCGATTGCGTCAGGTAATACTTGTTTTCATTGGATACCAATATAGCCTCATTTTAAGTTGTTATACTTTTTAAGAAGTTTTTTGCTGGTTGTGTTTTTTCTAGTTCGGTAATAATTGTAACACATAGGATGTACTTTGGGGAAGTTTATGAAGCATTGGATAGCATTTTTAAACAAATGTACTAGAAGATTTGTTGGCATATAAGTAGTTTGGTGATCCTTATGTCTTTGCTAAACAGGTTTTTAATGGTGTTTTCCTGAAAGTTAACAAGGCAACATTGAACATGTTGCACAGGGTTGAGCCATATGTTACTTACGGGTATGTTAACTTCTTTCCCATTGATCTTTAAAGGCAATGTTTTTTTATGTAACACTCAAGAGACTCTTAATTTTGTTTTAGGTACCCTAATTTGAAGAGTGTTAGGGAGCTCATTTACAAGAGAGGTTATGGAAAGCTAGACAGGCAGAGAACTCCTCTCACTGACAACTCAATCATTGAGCAGGTGCAGTAATTTGCTTTTATAAACAACTGTTGTTATTTAAATTTACTCACAACTTGTGTCTGACTTGATTGGATGATACTCAGGGACTGGGAAAGCATGGAATCATATGCATCGAAGATCTTATCCATGAGATCTTGACTGTTGGACCTCATTTCAAGGAGGCAAACAACTTCCTTTGGCCATTCAAGCTCAAGGCTCCTTTGGGAGGCTTAAAGAAGAAGAGGAACCACTATGTTGAAGGAGGTGATGCTGGAAACCGTGAGAATTACATTAATGAGCTCATCAGGCGAATGAATTAAACTGTTGCAGTGTTTAATCATTTCATAGGGGCTATCGATATATCTTTGTTGATTTTAGATCAAGATCGTTTGCGCATCTGAAATTTTGGGAATAGCAAATTTGACTTTTATACATTGTTTTGCAAATTTTGAATTCGGTTGTCATTATGAGACTTATAAGTTATATTTCTATTTTAATGACTAGCTATCTGTTCTGCGTTTTGTTTGTGATATACCTGATCTAAATATTGCTTTGTAATTTAGTTTCTTTTGTTAAATTCGAAGTCTTACCTCCAAGTGTGGAGTTCCCTTTGATTGACATATACCTGATTTCTTTAGGAAGAAGTGTTATAGAAGGGGAAATGAGCTAGAATTGATAGGTAGTATAATGTTGTTTCTATCGGATTGTAGTGTTGGTTGTTGATCTCAGAACCTGATGACTCAAATTGGTCTATTGAAACTCTGATCATCAGATTGTTGAGGAGTATGATAGAGATTTTGTTGTTTTATCATCACTGTGCTTGAGTTTGAGGCTCTGATCATGCACTGATTGTGCAGTCTTTAAGTTTATCATAATAAGCCTAGCTTTTAAGTTTACCATATTACCTGTGGGACAATCTTACTGCATAATACGACGCAATTGATTTTATTTTGAGCATTGCTGAGGCTCAGCTGGTCTAGCATGATACACTTAAATCTAACTCTGCTGGTTAGTTAAGACAGTGGCTGAGTATCTGCTGCCTAGCTAAAATAGTGGCTGAGTCTCTGTTGCTGCCACTGTACAACTGTGACAGTGGCTCTCGTATGAAAATTGACAAAAATAGAAATTAATCAGAAATGTTGACATTAATAAACCCAAGAATTGGCAAACCAGTATGCATTAGGATAAGTTTTGAATTGTATAATCCGAGTAAGAAAAAAAATGCATGCAATAATTTGAAGACTTTCATTTATGATCATAGGTTAGAACCACAGTAATACTTGTGATATTAGTCTCAACAATTTGGCAAGAGATTTTAAAAGCTATGGGAGACCAAGTGTACCAATTATGGTGACAACTTTGTGATGTCTAGAGGTCAAGGGAATCAATATCATACATGTATATTTTACTCATTTTAGCTCTTAGTCTAGAAATTTTCCCATGATATTATTCATTTGGCTATTAATTTAGTTCTTAGTCTAGTATTTTTACCATGTCTAACATTGAGGGAAACTCAATGGTGAACGATACATAGAGTAACTCTATTCTTCAATATGGACAGATCTATATATGAAAAGAAAACCACTTTATGACAACACTATCTGTAGGTGAACATGTCCTACTTAGGAGGACAAACCTTCGTCCCAGTAGCAGGACTATAACCCAATCCAAAACCACAAAGAAGTTACTCATTTATATTGATTAATTCCACAATATACCACAACTTGATATACCAGTTTCACCTTGATGGAGTTGACTACATTTAGACATTTAGACCTTAAGAGGAGCACTATTTTAAAATCCAAGCCTTCACTAGTAGGCCAATCTTTGAGGGAGCTTATGCGAGAAACAATGTCAAGATGAATAATAAAAAAACAACGGGGATACCCCTACCTCTGGTTTAATATCTTCAAGATTTCCAAAACCTAGGAGACAATGTGTGGCACCAACCAGTTGCATCCAAGGCTATACCTTTTGGGCATCTGCGGCTGGATCTCAACCTCATGACCTATACAATCAAGAGGTACTTTGAGATTCACTCATAAATATCCCAATGTATATGTATTCTTATTATGAGCATGAGGACATACTGGTGTCTTTGCCCAAAGGTTATAAAACTCCCTATTTTGTTATATTTTCTAAGAAAGATGCAAAGTCAACTATGGTTCATATTGGATAGTGCAATGAGAAAAACTAGAACGAATTTCACAAATTATAGATGTTTTCTTTATTGTTGACATAAACAACATTTTCATGGTGTTCCCCTCCAACAAACTCAATACAAACATAAAAATACATGAATAGGCGTATCTAGGACAAATTATAGTCTAGTTACGACAATCGATTAATGAACTTAAAACATGTAGATTAGTGGGTTTACACTATTAATGACACCTACACAGTATAAATATACGGTTTTGTTTTTTCATTATGTTTAATAATTTTTTTTTCTTGATACAAATAAACACATGTGCATGATGTATTTTGGGTACCGTAGGATATGGTGTATGCTTTTTGATGTAAAAATAGCAAGCTTTTTCATTGAGAGATTCATAAAAAGGATGAAAATGTTCAATTCATTTTCCCAAAGTAAGTATGCATCAATGATCATCAATGACATGTATTCTCAGCTAAGAAAGAAGTTAATCAAACAAGTTTGCTATGATATGAACTATTAACTTCCAGAACATCACACATCAGACAATATATTCTACAGAAGAATAAAAAAATGTGATAGCTAAGGAAAAAGACCACAATTATTCTCTCCATCATTAATAAGGAGGATTCCGATGACAATATGTTAATCAACTTTGCGACAAATATATTAGTAGTTGAGATTTTTGAGGAAAAATTTATTTGCGTTAAATCTTGATGTATACTAAAGAAAATAATACTAATTCATATTTGTGTTACATCTTTTTCTACAACATGTGCAATATATATGATGAAAAATTCATATTTGTGTTGCATCTCTTTCTACAACATGTGCAATATATACTATGACAAAATCCTAACAAATTCTCCTCAATTTTGTAAAATAATATTAAGTGCCAATAAATGTAACATTTAACATAAACACAAACTTTGTTAATTTTAATAATTTTATCTGAGGTTCTATAGACAAAAACAAAAATAGTAATAACAAATTTACTCTTTAAAATAGAAAATAATTATTTCAGAGATGATAGTATTTATTAAAAATTAAATTAAAATTGCTGAAAAATTGACCATTTGTTCAATATCTTATATCTATGAAGACAACTTCACAATTTAAATGCTAGTTTTTTAGAATATTCTTTGGTACCCTGTAGGCGAAGTACAAACACAATTTAATTTTATGTTATAATTTCTTAAATTTTTTTTCGTACATTTTATTTAGTTTTCTTTACTGCATTATAATTTATATACTTGTACCCTTAAATTTAACCACTAACCTCCCTTAGAACATCCACGTCCAAACCCATTTGAGTTCTTTAAATCAACCCCATTAAATTTTTTTATATTATTTCATCCTTCCATTCATAGAATATGTCAAAAATTCTAAAATGGATTCCATTAAACACTCCAATATACCCAAAAATGTAAATATTTATATATAGTTTTACTCCAATTCAAGTTTAACAACGTTTTTGGGCAGAGGAGCGTTTGCAAACGAAACAACGATACATTGACCTAAAATGGTACTGATATTCATGCTCTTAGATTTTAAGAAAGGAAACAGTTTGTTCATAGTGGAAGGTGGCACCACAGTGCTAGACAATGACTAAGATAGATGAAGACATGACTTGTTTGCAATTTCTATTTTTACCGACTAAGATGAAGACATGACTTGTTTGCAATTTCTATTTTTAACCCTGGCAATCAAGCAGACTTTTTTTAATAGTATAGTACGCTAACGATTAGGGGTCAAAACCCGAACCTAAACCAGCGCCACTACTACAATCGAATGTTCATGCAGGTACAAATCTACAAACTAAACTGACTTAACAAGAGACAATCAAACATAGATTAGATATACCAAACAATTCTCAAATGGCAAGTCAGATCCCAAAACGTCAGAACAATGATCACAGATCTTATATCTACAATTTGAAGTAGATTATCAAAATTTAATGTAAATTACTTCTCTTAGGTTTCACTATGAATGAGTTATGTATGATGTTTGATGCTAGTGAGAGGAGTTCCAACATACAAAAAAGTCACAGCTTCTACTCGGTGCATATTTTAGATTGCAGACAGTTAACTTGGAGAGAGTCTCAACCAAGTCGTACAGTACAGCCGGGAAGACTGCAAAATTTAAACGCACTTCTTATTCATTTTGAGCTCGGCGTTAAAGAATTTATCACTAATACATTAACTTTACTCTTTTACGCTGGAGGAAAAAATGAATACATGTTTTACACTAATCTATCAAGAGCTGTTGACTCAACTTGAGCCATGTAAGTTGAAACTTCATTTTCCTCAAGAAAGAGCATCAAAATGAGCTCATAATAATGGATGATGCCGAATTAACATTCATAAGTAAATACGCTGACAAGAATTTTTGAAAATTTTAACTTGACAAGGATGACTCTGTTGGATTGTGGGCTTCAATATCAACATGGCGGATACCAGGAACAAGATTTTGGATCTCCTTCTCTAACCTATCAACTTCACTTCCTAATGCTGTAACTACTTCCTCACCTGCCACAACTCACAACTGTAAGCAGGAATTATTTCTCAATCAGCAAGATTAAAAGGGTCAGTTTTACAGCAGCATACCATAATTTGACATAATCTTCGTCAAGGCAATATCGTCCCTCAGCTTTGCAGCTTCACGAAACTGTAATTAAGACGAAATTTAAAACTGAGGTAATACTAGATTACACAACTCGTAAGGATTAAACTTTAAATGGGCAGGGGAAGTAGGGTAGAATGATCATGAATACACAGCAAGAGCTGGCCTAAATTATTTTAAATTTGAAGTGATGAGATGCCCTAGGATAGTTTTATGTAGGCTACCAACCACATATATTCAACCGGTGTCATGCAATTAAAAACATCTGAGAATAACAATAGAGTTGTCTAAGTTTTTAGATGAACATTATAAAGAAGAGTATCAACCTGTTTGCCCCATTCTTCACGCCCTGTCCTTTCAAGATAATTTTGTACCACCACATCTCCATTAAAATCTGTTCCATTAAGACTGATCAGATTAAAAATTTGGACTGTTCATGAACTACCTTTACGACTAGCACTTGTTATAATAGAGTGAAAATTGAAAATGGTAAAAAGAATTGAGTAGATAGTAATGCTATTTAAGCTAAAACTTGAAAAGGATAACATGATACAAATCATAATAACTACAGGATGTCAAAAACTTTATAAAATATTTTAGAAGATTATAATGATTATGTAAGTTTTTCTCTTAAAAAAAGCATTATAGTAAATGGACCCTTATTCAAAACAAAGGTAAACTTTAAAATCATATTCACGGCCTCCTAAGCTATAGCTAGAAGTCAAGAACAATGATGTGAAGTATAACCTATTTCTGCCTTAAATCTGAAGAATCCAGGTCCAATAACTTCACTTTTGCAATCATAGAGAGCATCTACAACCTAAAGCATAAAAGTCACCTTAGTAAAATTAATGGCAAAAAATTATGATGTAGTTTTAGTAGGGAAAAAATAAAGAAAGAATGCTTGTACCGGGTCATTTTTCAAAAAATGGAGTACTTTTTGCATATCGTGGTCGTCCATAGCTCTACCAATCAAAGCATGTCGGTTTCTCTGGATAAGAAATATGGCTACCTGCATGGTAATCCAGCACAATATTATACAAAAGCAAATACATGGCTGGGAACATTTGCTGTCTTGTGAATCCTCTTTACCATTCCAAGTAAGTTGCCAACCAATATTGAGCCTATGGGATCATACATGGCATTTCCCGTATAGTGCACTGCTACCAATGATGCCCCAGCAATAGCAAGGCCAGTTACTGCAGCACCATCCTGCATAATTTAAAACTATTTGTAAGAACAAATACAAAGGCAGAATCTTAATCCATTACTAAAAGAATTTACAAACTAAAAACTAAAAGGGAAAACAAAATCTCGTCGCACACCATCCTCTACAACCCCTTCCGACCAACCTCTCTGTCTCTCATGACTTTTATCTCCCTCTCTCTTCATCATCTCCCCATTTACTGTCCATCTTTTCTCTCCCATTAATAATTTTTTGCTGCTACAGAGGGTGCAACACTGTTGAGAATCCAAGCTCACCTCTGTCATTACTGCAACAGATGTAGGATCATGTCCCCGCCAAATATAGTCTCTTAATTTCATTCCCTCTGCAGCTGCGCCTTGTTTGACAGCTTGAACGGCAACAACAAGAGAGGCCCCTAACAAAAAATACTCATTAGTCATTAAAAAGTGAAAGGAATGAAACAGATAAAGGAGATTAGACTGTACCAGATTGCTTATACAGACAATAGTACCTTCAATGACGAATGAACCACATAACACCAAAGCTGCTAATTGCATATTCTCAGGGGGCTGAAAAAGAATTTTTCAAAAGCCAATAAATTAGATGAGAGACCATTCACAGACCAGTAACTAAAATAAGAAATATGACAAGAGCTTATGATGAAAGAATTTGAATGTTTGCATTTAAATATTCAGTTTGGTTGAATACCTGTGCAACCCACAAGTTTTGAACTCCATGAACAACCGTAGCACCAGAACCAAGACAAAATATCCCAACAGCAGATATCAATGACCAAACAAATCTTTCTTTGGAATAACCATAACTGCATAAATATAAGACATTACAATTACGCCACAATGATTAAACTTCAAACCCATGCAAAGATAGAAGCCATATCTCAAATCAATTCATACCATGAAATAGAAATGGATGGAATAACTTATTATCATACATAGAGGCTTGTTAAATTTTGCACTGCTCAATTAGTAATTGAGGCACAATTTCATAGAGAAAGGGCTTAACTATCAATGTATCATCCATTACATGTATAATAGTTAATGAATCACACCAAATGTATGCATATCTAATAATTGAAAACAGCTTGGTAACGAGTGCATAACAAACATTTTTTTTTTAATTTGTGGGTGAGGGGTTAATAAAATGTAATGAAGATCGTGAAACTCACGGATGCATAGCATCTGGTGCCCGCCTAGAGCTAGATAGACCATAAGCAAGCAGTGCCTACAAAATAAGACATGTATCATATTAGTTTCTCATTCACAATATGGTTCTGTTTGGATATTACTTGGGGAGTGGAATATAATGAAACGGGATGCTAAACTACGGAATAAAATCACCATTCCATTTGTAGGTCACTTTATGATGGAATGAAGAATGAAGAAGACCCGTTCCATCTCATAACCCCAAATTGGAGGGCTAAACAAGAGAGGCAATGAGGTATTGAATAGAATGGAGTTATAACTGCATTCCATTTTAAACAAATCCAAACCAAGGGATGTATAATACTATTCTACTTCATTCCATCCATTTCCATCAATTCAAACATAACCTAAGGAACCTATTAAACAGCATCAACGAACAAAGTTACCTGGTTTGCAAAATCGGCAACTGAATGCACAACTTCAGCTAACATAACATGACTAGAGGAAGCAAACCATACTCCAAATTTGAGTGAAAAAACAAGAAAGTTACACCATAATGCAGTTTTAACAGCTCGCTGACTACAACAAAAAAAACAAAAACACAAGTTATGGAAGTAGCATTTTCTCACATCACACATTAAGAAAGAATGAAGATAATTTAACAGACATGAAGCATTTTCCATAGCAATTGAAATTGGTTATATAATGACAACATGATGCGAAATTAATCAAAAACAGAAAAATAAAAATAAAAAATGAAACCTGTGGCGATCGTTGAATTCAATTATCTGAGCCTGTTTAGCTCTTGTAAAGAAACCTAAAAGAGAGAGAAGATAACAAATCACGTTAGAGAATCGATTATTGTGAAATGAGTAGAAGAGAGAAAAACGTACTTCGATGGAAAGAGTGACGATGACTGTGATGAAGATGTCGGCGAGAATCGAATCCAAGAAAAAGGAGGCGTCTAGAAGGAAGTAAACAGGAGGTAGTGGTGGTGGTTGCGGCGAAGGTGGTTGGAGGTGGTTGCGGCTCTGGTTTGAGAGCGACAATGGTACAGAACCAGTGTTGGTGAGAGCGAGGAAAACGGGAACGAAGAAGGTTATAGGATGTTAGCATTTATACGAATTTCGTGAAGAGAGAATGGGAAATTGATGAAGAACACGAAATTCGTGCGTGGAAATTAGGGCTTTATTATTATGATGGCATTTTCGATTGAATGTTGAAGATGAATGTGGAAGTAAAACTGTAGAAGTATAGCATGAAGATTGAGATAGAAGAAAATGTAAGTATTCTAGAATATTCTAACCCACCATTTAAATCATCATTCAATTTCTAGCAATATCAAAATTATGTAGGGCTCTACTATATTAGGATTGGATTAATTAATTTTACTGTTTTGGTAATTTTGTGACTTTAGGCAAATTATTTATTGACAAAAAAATTCACTAATTTAGAGATAGAGGGAAAGTTATCAAAATCGCCCCAATTCAATCCTTATAATAGTATAAGAGAATTTTTTAATCCACTGCTTGATACTCTTAAGCACTTAACGTATTTCTTTTTATGCTTCTACTTTCGGAGATACTTATTTGGACGCATCTTTTATTTGTGTGTCAAAATTTGGTTTTTTCCAGAGCTACATCTACAGAATAATTTTAAACTGGTAAATGCCGAAAAAACTTCAAAATAATTCAGTTTAGGGAAATTTCCGTAGATGCACCTCCGGAACGTCTAAGCACCAAATTGTTCCGTAGATACAACTCCGGAAGTTTATGCTATATTTGAAACCTACATGATCACTCCCCTCATTGTTGTGTTTTCTTCTTCCACACTCACCTTCACCAACCTAAAAAACCCTACATTTTCAATATCATTTTTCACTCTAAAACTCCAACTTTTTCGTGCAACAAATCAAAGGGAGTAAGAGAAGATCGAATTTCAGGTAAAGATTGCACTTTGTCTACTACATTGCTCACATTAATCATCAAACTTTTGGGAAAAAAAAGTAACGTTGCTTTCGGAGCTATACCCCCGGAACGTGTCTGTGACCTGTTTTTATACAGCAGATTTGTAATTTTTGTTTATTTTTCTTATTGTTTACAAATAGATATGGTGCACCTCGACAACATCTCAAAAGAATTAGTTTCTACAAACGGTGTTTCTCTGAATGTTCAAGGGGTTGTCGTAAAGTCGGTAGATGTCGACGTTGACTTCAATAACAAGCAAGAGTTTGATGATCGTGATAGCTGTTAAGTGCAAATTTTGACTTAAATTGAACCATCTTTCTTGGCATTTTTCAACTTAATTTTCATGTTTTCATAGATTTAATTCATGTTCTAGTGTGATTCTTCAATTATTGTAAAAATACCTTTGGTACTTGTAATTTGTGTGTTATTGTGCAGAAAAAGGCATTAAGTCATCAAAGAAGTAAGACACAAGAAAAGAGATGCAAGTTACCAAAGGAAATGAAGAAACTTCATAAAGTTCGCAGCGAATACTCCTAGACTTATGGCAGTAAGAAAAGGCACCAAAGTTCACATTGCGAACTTTCCAGCGAATGTTCACTTTGCGAATAATTATTCGCATTGCGAACTTATGCAGAATCGCAGAGGCGGTTTAACTGTGCAGAGGCACATCAGGTGCCTTTTTTATGTTCGCTGGGCGAATAAAAGTTCGCAGTGCGAACATGACAGATTCTGAATGTATTATATAAGTACTTTTCATCATTTTTTAGGGATAACTTGTAATTTTAACATCAGAACTTTACCTCTCTTCATTTCAAGAATATTTTAGAGAGAGAAACTCAAACCCTAAGAGGGAGAAGGTAAGATCTTTGATCTCTTGTTGGGGTTTGGATGTAATCTTTTAATACCTTATATATTTCATCTAATGTATGTTTGTGAACTAGTTTTGATCCTCTATTGTTGATTGTCTTTGATTCCTTATTTATGGGTCTTGACAAAACCTATTTCAAATCCTTGATCATGGATTTTCATCTATCAAAGAGTAAACTTTTGACATGGTTATGTGAGTTGATATTCACTGTATCTTTTATTGTATTGTGTTGATTAGTAGCATGAATAACATGAGTATGATCGATGCGGTATTGCGAGGATGCGTGATAATAGTGATGAAGAACGATATTCACATACATTTGGCCAATTAGTTGAATGCATGTAAAAAGGGTTAATCATATGTACGTATTCTGATCATAGCTTTGTATATGAATTACTCATTAGTTTGATATGGATGTTATAGTAATATTTGTTGGGTCTAAATGCCAGAAATGGATGTAGGCTTAACATTCATGTAGGTTTTAAATACTTTGTATTGATTGGTAATGTGCGAGAGCAATTATTGATTGGTACAAAATCACTCACAACATGCGGGGACCGAGAGGATATGTATGTCGTGAGTGATACGTGATGATATTAGACGAATGATTGATTTGTGTTTACTTGATTAGAAGAATGCATGTGTTATTAATTGATGAGATCCAATCCCAACAAGGCTCCGTTTATAATTCAGTCTTTACTTTATATTTTCAGTCTTTATATTTTATGCCTTTAATTTTGGTGCCTTAAATCTTGTAAACCAAAACTTTTGCACCACAAGCTTAGAAATGTAGAGACCGTTGAACGACATTCTTTCTCGCACCGATCCCTGTGGAGATGACAAAACTGGATACTTAATTAATTTTTGCTTGCTACTTTACCGCTTCAACAATAGCATGCTCACATGGATTCGTAGGACTGCAACTAAACTTCATTTTGGTGTGGTTATAGGAAGATCACATAATGGTTCGGAAAGAAGAAACGTTTTTGTAACTTTGTTATGCGAAAGAAGCGGGAAATATCAGACTCTTCTACGAAAGTTTAAAAGATACGACACTGGTAGTAGAAAATGTGAATGTCCTTTTAAGATTCGTGGTTACATGTTGAGTACCAAAAAGTGGAAATTTAGTGTTATTTATGTTTTGCATAACCATGAATTGTGCTTAAAGTTACAAGGCTATCCTAGTGTATATCAACTCAAGCCGGAAGAGAAGACATGTATTAGTGACATGACATTGAATCTTGTCCAGCCGAAAAATATATTTGCCACATTGAAACGGAAGAAACTCGATAATATATCAAATATAAGGCAAGTGTATAACATTCGGTACCGCACCAACAAGGCGATTAGGGGAGATAGAAGTGAGATGCAACAACTGTTGAAATTATTGGATGATAATAGTTACGTGTCCCGGTACAGAACTTGCGATGATGGAGTTACGGTCTGAGATATTTTTTGGACTCATCCAGATTCGATAAAGTTGTTCAACACGTTCTACCTACAAGACCAACAAGTATAGACTTCCTTTATTTGTGATGTGTTATACCCCAAATTTTACCCCTTAGATGTCATAACATCTTGCATTGACATTTAGGTTCAATCATCTATGCATTGTTAACTAACAATTTCATTTTGCAAGTTTGTTTCTTCTGTGAAAAGCCAGGACTTATACAAAGAGGAGGGCAAAGTCTCCTAAGTCAAGCTCACACATGAATCAAAGAAGTCATTTGTTCAAGAAAGACAGTTAAGGCTCCAAATGAAACCATGTGAGCTCACCTACATCCTAGAGGTCTCACTCAACAAGAATTCAAGTGTGACAGGCCCTCATCACAAGTAACTTGAGCCACAAGTTCACCCTGCCTCCAATTAGGAATTTGCCAAGACAAGACAATCATGGCCTTTGATTTTGATCAAGAGTTGTTCTTAAATCCTGGGACATGACTCCATGTGGTAGTAGACATCCTCAGAGACTACCTATGAGCCTTATATGTGATTGAAGAAGCAAGATCACCAGAGATCATTCCAGTGCATTCACAGTTGAAATTAGGGTTTTGATTGAGGCCCTAATCCTTAAGATTTTGATCCAAAACGAAGCATCCAAGTTCTTAATCCATCATGACATGTCTCATTGATGATTTAAGGTATGAAAGATCAAGTCCTAAGAAGTTTCTTGCAAAGGAAGCAAGGTTTGGTTCATGAAACTTTTCAAATGTGGAGATTTCACTACTTGTGCAAATATTGAAACAGTCATAACTTTCAAACCACGCATCCAAATTAAGTGACTCAAAGCTCAAATGAAAGCTTTTTCCATGATATTCAAAACATATTAGAGGACCCTCTTTCAGAAAGTGCATGGTTTTTAAGTTACAAGGCTTGGAAGACAAATCACCCTTGGGGACTTGGTGAAATTTCAGCTTTTTTCCCTTAATTTGCACACAACTTTAGCCCAATTTTTCATGTAGTTCCAAGCCTCAAATAAAAAATCTTTGAACATGAAAGTTGTATAGGGCATTGAGGGCTTTCCAAAAAGTACTAGAACTCCTTCATCCATTGATTTAGCTGGGAGTTTCGAAGCCTCAAAGATAGGGGTTTCATTTCTTAAAACTCAAGAAACCAACTTTTGCATATTGACTCAAAACCTCTCCTATGCACCAAAGCTCCACATTTCTGAGTTTTAAAAGTGGATTTTGTGATATTAGGACCTGAGCCACGAATTTGAAAAGTAATTCACATTAAAATAATGATTTATGTCATGTGTATGCAACTTGTACAAGGAGAGAGAAACTTTTCAAGGAAACAAGTATTGTTTATTCATAAAGCCTCTCACCAATCACTTCACACCAGGCTAATCAGACCTAACCACATTACTTAGCAGAGATCTTGGAGGATTTTTGGTTCAGCAAAAAGCAAGGGCTCACACGAGTGAGAGGGCAGATTTGGCAAAAGTACATTTTTAGCCATGCTTCAAGTCTCAACTTCCTTCTATAAATAGAAGTCTGATTCTCATTTGTTTGTCACCAACATCATTCACATACTTACTCTAAAATACCTCTGAGTTTAAGCTTTGCAAGTGAGGAAAGAAGGAGGAGTACTTAGAGAGCTTGTTGCTAGTTCAAAGGAGGGAGAAGTTAACATACACTTGAGGGTGCAGTGGACATATTCCACTTGGTAAATTTCGTCTTCACACTCAATATCCATGCTCATGTACATTACTATCATCATCATATCTCTGTTATAAATGCTTATGTAGTGTGTTCTAGTTTTATTTCCATCTATCCATAATGTAGAAATTCGTGTGTGCTTGATATTTGTGCTTAACTTTTTGCCTCTTACATGCCATAATGAGGTAAGACAAGTATGGTTGTTTTGGTTGATATACTGAGCATGTGACTGTTTTGCTTGGATGTCATTGCTTGAATGAGAACATGTAGGTTCTTTTGAGCTTACTTCACTGCTGTTAACTAGAGGTATTTGTAGTTTTAGGATTATGAAATTGTTGTAGAGCTGCTTGTCTTTTTCATGCTAATAAGAGTTACCAGTGTAATGATTGTGTGTGCAAGGAAATACAGTTGGTTTCACTAGATACATGGTGTATTAATGCAGTTGAGATGCTACCTGACTTGTTCCAGTTGGATGTATGCGCAAACTTTTGGTATGCTGTCTGATGTGTAGTCAAGTTGTGCAAACTGTTGCCATGCTTTGTACTCAATTTTGTGTGTGTAAGCTGTTGATATGATATTTGTTCAAGTTGTATGTGCAAATAGTTGGCATGTTACTTTGTTTTGGTATCCAAATTGTGTATGTGTCCAAAAAATGTAGAAATCTGACATACATCCTTAATGTTGTTTGGTTACATTGTTTCTACCTCTTTATAGTATGCTATTCATAGGTTGGTCATGTTCATGATTGTTAAACCTGCCTTTAAGGATAAAAGTTTGTTACTGATCAATTGTGTTGTGGTGTTGTTTGATATCTATCCATGTGCTTGTCTCAAATGTACATCCTATTGTGCTTACAAACTGTCATGCCATGTTGGTTGTTTGAGTCAAGTTAACTTTGTATGTAGAACTGGTGTGTGGAACTGCCAGCTTCTTGAAGTTATTATCATTATGCCATACACTGATATCATGCTTGTGTTGGTAACCTTTGTCATAAACTTGTATATGCTAAGATAAGGAAGTGCCTGTCATTGCCATATATAAATGCATGTCCATTTGTTTTCCAAGTTTTGTGCTTACCATGCCATATTCATGACTGTTGCCATTTTGACTCGTTATTTTCTTGCATCTTAATCAATTAATCATGTGGATAAGACTATGGAGTTCATGTAAGTCAGTCCTTAAATCTTTTCCTTCCCACATCAGCATGCCAAGTCCTGAGTTTATGTGTAAAAAATATGAGAATCGGTCTGATATTGTACTGTTATAATACCTTATTACTCTAGATCATATGCATAAAGGGTTTGAGAGTTGTTTCCTTGATGTCCACGTATTCCTACCATAGATTTATGTGCCTGAGTTGCCTCAGTGTGTCCATGCCATGCTGGTCTTAATCTAAATGATATGGAGAGATTTGGTTTGAAGTTGGTGCTAGGTGTGATCATGTTTTCTTTTCTAGGGGTATTCGTGACTGTTGTATATCCATAAGCATAGCTATCATCCTGAGTTTGTTTACAGTGCCAGAATTCAAAATTGTTCCACATGTCTGAATTATTGATATGAATATCATGACAAGTACACTCACTGATAATACATTACCATATAGTCTTTGCTTTTGACATTTCAACTTGAGTGACCATATACCATGCCATGTAGTCTTTTTTGTTGCATCTTGAGCCAACTTTGATTATGCACTTAGGGTTGATGCATGGAACTGCTAATCTCTTGAGTTTGTTTCCTGATGCCATGTTTGCTTGGTGCTTATAAATATCACAAGTCATATGACTGTTTTGCTGATGCCTAGATGCTTTGGTTTGATTGAGAACATATGTAAACTTCGTTAAGGTCTTATTCACTACTGACAATTTGAAAGCATTTGGTGTTTAGAAATATGATGAACCATATGTCAAGGTCATTTTGTTTGGAATGGCCTGAAGGCTCTGTCGAAAGCAGTGTGGTAACCAAGTCTTAATTACTCCCCTATGGATGCTTATTCTCTCACTTTGTCTTGATTATGCGCATTGATGATTGTTTGTTGTTTTACTACTTACATTTTAATCAAGTACCATTGTGTATAGGATTGACATTTATGACACTATTACTGACCTGAGACTTACTTGTGTGATGTTCCAATACCATGTTTGAACACTGACAGTCTTCTTTCAGCCTTTGTATGAATTATGCAGTGACAAGCAGTGTTCTTTTATATATGATCATTTTGTTTCAAGGGTTTAGTTTACACAAGGCATGATGGCCCCCATCAGCATAAGAGGACATTTTGTTTTGTTGATCCATTTTCTGTATTGAGTGGCATGAGGATTGTTGATAGAAGTTATTTGTCTCTAAAATATGATGATGATATGTTCTCTTTACCAAACACAGCTGATATGGTGCTATGATGTTATATTGACCTCACTTCTGCATTAATTTGTTTTGCTGCTGCTTGTAATAAGTTTATGCCAAATGTGTTTGAGTTCTTGCATTTACACTTGCTTGACCAGCAAACATGAATAGAATCTGAGATAGGTAGTTTGGCATTAGTTGGCCAATGACCCTCTTTGAAAACCAGAATTTTCATGTCTTTTGTCTCCAAGTTCATATACTTCATACAAGTAAGGTCTTGTGGTTACTCTACTTTTGGAACCCTACATTAGTGTGTTGTTTTGTGATGTTTGGTCAAGGACTGAATGGAAAACGCTTGAGCAAAGAAGAAAGGTACATAATTAGAAAAGTCACTAACAGTTTGTATTTCATGAGGTAGAAGATAATATTTTACTCCACTTGATTCATTTAAGTTTCGTTTGAATTTAATGTTGAGATGAATTATTGGTGTTGTTCTCTTTATGCTTGGCCATTGTAATAAATTAATCTTGTCACACCAAGTTGCTGTAGAAAACTTGGCACAGTTGAGTTTGCTTGGGTAAGACCAGTCCTGAGCATTAGTCATGGGAGGTAAGGTTTTTTTTCTATGTTTTTCGCTTGCCAAGGCTTAAGTATTTGTGGGGTGGGAACATATACTAGATGTATGGCCACCTCAGTGGTAAGAACACACGCGTACATATCATAAGGATTGGGGTTCGAATCCTCCTCGCCTCAGTCCTTTTGTTTTTATTTTCTGAAAGTGTTTGTGTTTCACATATGTTGTATGGTTGCCATAAAATGTTAAGACGCGTGCATTAGCTGAAGTGGTAAGTGTTTTGAGCTGTAACCACAAGGGCACGGGTTCAACACCCATGGGAGTCCTTTCCCTATTTTTTATCACATGTTCTACTTTTTATTTTATGGTTTATGCCTTGTTTTCAAAAATTCATAACTTGATCATTTTTTACTCTTTTTTGCTCATTCTTTTTGAAAATTACTCCTTAATGTGTCTACTTCTTGAATATAAAAAGAAATTGGTGGAAACAAGTATCTTTGAGGTATCTATTGATGTTGGAAGTAGAAGACTTTTAGGGTTTTTCATGAATACTCTTGACTGCTTTTGATTCTTTCACTATGTTATCTTGTTCATCTTTGATTTAGTGATGCCTAATGCATGGGGTTCTAACCTTGTATGACATTGTGAGATTTGTTTAACTTTGATATTTTGTTGTTTAATGTTGTATTTTCACGTAAATATCTCTACAAACTTTTTGTCCATAAGAATTATTATTCTCCCGATTCCAAAGGAAAGTTCTTCCATCTTGACTCATAAGTCAATAGACAACTCATATACTATCTTTGGCCTCCTAGGAGCCACCTTCCCCCTAGGCCTCCTAAGAGCCTTTGTTCATTTTAGCCTCCTGAGAGCCATCAATCATAACTTAGAGATAGGATAGAGTTTCTAAACTCTATGTGGGCTCATCACATTGAGTATCCACTTTTTCCCCACCATAACTTAGACTTAGAGAGTTTTCTTAAACTCTAAATGAGTTCATACTCATTTCCCCTTGGAACTTTGGCCATAGTCAATGGTTCCTCAAATTCACCATTAGTTAGGTGAACTACGATTGCACTGATTCTTTGGTCAGATACGTAGGCACAAGATGCGACGTCTTGGCGAGCAAACTTAGTGTATATACCCTTAGGTCTTTACCTTTACTCTTAGCAGATTACCTTAGCAAGCAAACATAACATAACACAAATATAAACAAGAGGCTCCTGTAGAGTACTACAGATACTTAGGGTGCTAATACCTTCCCTTAGTATAACCAACCCCCGAACCTAGATTCTCTTAACTTAGGGTTTTCGTTCTTTACCCTTTCCTTTGGATAAATCAAAGCTCGGTGGTGAATTTCAAAGATGTGCGATGCAAGTTAATTAATAGCTTGTTATCTAATTCTCACCGCAACAGAAATGACGACTTCACTGGGGATTTCTCCTAACAGGGTTAAGCCCACCTTGTTTGTATTTGTGTTATTCTTATGTTTGCTTGCTTGTACATTTGCATATTCATACCTGTATATATACCCGTTGTGCTTGGGTTTTTCTATGTGCAGGGTAGTTACTTGGAGTGGTGAGATAAGTCCTAACCCGAACTTGAGCATACACTTATGATAGGATTGTGGTGTAATCAATAGTCGGTTGTTGGGAGTAATCCTAACAATTTATGGCATATGATGACCACGCTCAGTTGAGGCCCTTTGGGATTGTTGATGTCTGATGTGAGTAGTCGCATTGATGTCACTCTTCCCGATTTGAGAGCCAATGATTCTGAGGACTGTAGTTACCTTCACCCCACTTGGCCTTTTAGGATGTAGTGCGGTGGTTATGAGAGAGTAGTCCCAAGTAGTTGTTACGTGATACTACACTCAGACGAGTTTATCTTGAGAATATTATTAACCCACGTGAGTAGTCACGTAGACCGATAATATCTGAAGGATTTACGTAGACTCTGGGAACTTTTAGAACCCTGTTCTACAGTTGATAAACCCTAGTATACACCCTGTGGTTGATTCTTTACCCAGACTCCATAGTGTGATCTCGAACCTGTGATCATATTGCATGTGTTTTGCATCCTGTGTTGCATTGCATTGCATATCATTTGCATCTCTGCATGATTCATTGCATGTGTCCGTTTGTCCAGTGACTCATCTCCAGCTGTCTCTATCTTACAGTATCACCTGTGAGTCGTCAAGCTGATTCCTCGACACCGATACCGGACTAGAGCTAACTACAGATGCAAGATGTCAGAGCAAGAGGCACACAATGCTGAGGTCCGAATGGAGATCGATGACCTCAAATTAAGTATGACTAAACTAACTGAGATGCTTCAGGTTTTGATTGCTAGAGGAGAACCTCCCCAAAGAACTGTCATCCAGGAAGTTTCAAGTGTTGAACCTCCACTGGTTCAAATGCCACCGTCAACTTGGCCCGAGTTTGGTTTGCCATACAACTATTCTCCATCGATTGTATCTACTGCTATGACTGGTCAGAGTGCTATGCCTGTATTTCAAGCTCCTGTTTTCACCGAGCCCAGACCTACAGTCCATGCCGTTCCACAAACAGTTCGAGCTTCTTTTGAGAACCCCCTCTTTGAGTACAATGCTGCCAGTGCTCAGGGAGAAAAGCCTGAAGACTTTGTTGAACCTGAAGTTGTCCGTGAGCGGTTTCAGACCTTAGACAAAAGACTCAAAGCTGTTGAGGGTACTGACTTCTTCAATGTGGACGCAGACAACATGTGCTTAGTATCTGATCTTGTTATGCCTGCTAAGTTCAAAACTCCAGAATTTGTGAAATATAAGGGGCACTCTTGCCCAAGGGCTCATTTGGTCATGTATCTTCGCAAGATGGCTGCTTATACCAAAAATCAGAAGCTGCTTAGCCACTGTTTTCAGGATAGCTTGAGTGGGGCATCACTCAAATGGTATATGGGTCTTGAGCAAAACTCCATTCACTGCTTCCAAGATCTTGTAAATGCCTTCATGAAGCAGTATAAGTTTAACCTTGACATGGCTCCAGATCGCCGCCAACTGCAAAACATGACTCAGTATGAGAAGGAATCTTTTAAGGAGTATGCTCAGCGCTGGAGAGAGCTGGCTTCCCAAGTTGGACCTCCTTTGGCCGAAAAAGGAATTAACTGGAATGTTCATGGATACCCTGTCCCCGTTCTATTGGGAGAAGATGATTGGAAGTGTTTCCTCCAACTTCACTGATTTGGTTACTATCAGCCAAAGACTCGAGGAAGGTCTTAAGAAAGGAAAAGTGTCAAAAGCTGCTGAATCTTCCAATGCTGTGAAGAAATCCTATGGGAACTTTCAGAGGAAAAGGGAAGATCAGACTAACGCTGTAATGTTTGAAGTGATAAGGCCTCGTCCCTAACCTCTGTATTCTATTCACCTTACTGTTGTTGTTGTCACTCCCGTGGTTATTGCTCCACGACCAGCTCAAGCTTCCCAACGTCCAACTGTAGGACAAAACCAGTACCGTAATAGGAATAAATTTGATCTTATTCCCATGACATACACCGAGCTTTATCCTGGTATTGTTCAATAAGGTTTGATTACCACAAGGCCTTTGCCTCCTCCTCCAAATCCCCTTCCAGCCGACTATATGGCTGATCTTCATTGTGAATACCATCAAGGTGGTGCGGGCCATAACTTGGAAGGTTGCTTTGCATTGAAGGCTAAAGTACAAGAGCTGATGAGAAACAAAATCCTCTCCTTTAAGGACAATCCCAATGTTCAGAGCAATCCTCTGCCAGGGCACGCCAAGTGAAGCTTCAGTCGACTTCAGCTCAACTACTTCTTAAAGACAGGACAACTCATCCTTGTGTTTAACTAGTCACTGGGCCTTGTTTCTTGTTGTTTGCATTTTCCTTATTTTTTACTGGCTGTTTGCCTTCAAACTATGTTTGTACTTTCAAAATTAATGAAATGAGCATTGTAACTTTTGATTCAATTCATTTTGTCCACTATTTACATCTTTATGCTTTCTTTTACAAAATGTTTTTTTGATTATGCAAAGATTGGAGGGAGAATGATGGAAACTTTATACTCATAACTGATATTGGTATGCTTCCAATTAAACTTTGTTGATAATGTAAGGCATTGTTTCAATCCCTAAACACTGGAGAAATAAGGAAGATAATCCCTCGTTAACCCCTTCGAGCCTAGAAGAAGGAGTTTTCTTTCTTTATAAAAAACCCGCAATCTTAACCTAGGGCAGGGTAGTTCTCAGTTAACTTGGTTGTGCATCCATACAAAATACCTTTCATATAATGGCTGCATTCACAAATTTTCCTTCGCACACAGCAAGCAAGTGTCGAAGATGTCCCTCAAGTCAAATACCAATGATGCTTCACCGAAATTATTAAGTTGTTTAGTCACTCTCCTTACCCAAAGAATGAGCCGAGTCCCTTTCAAGGCAAAAGCTGAGAAAGATGGGAAGCTCATGACCTTGCCTTATAAAAAAAAAGAAAAAAAAAGTCTGTATGACAACCCAAAAAGAGGAAACCTTTAAATTTTCATACTGAAAGTCCTTAATGGCAAACATTGTTAGGAAGCAGTGACTGCCATTTCAAGTCATTTGAATTTTAAACCATCATCATTACTATCATCGGTGTAATTCCTAACCTATGGGAACCTGACTGCATAGTTTGAGTTAACTGAGCATAGGACTGAAGTTCATCACGTAGATTGGGTGGGTCACAAAGAAATTTTGAGCCTTTATCCTTTGTTTCATAAACCGTGAACCAGACCACGATACAACCCTTAAAAGACCTAACTGAAGTAAGGTTATTTTTGAAAGCATACTACAGCAAGGTTGCGTAAACTGACTCCCAAAGATCTTTGCAGGTCACTACACTTGTGCTTCACCTTTCACTTTTAAATGTCTTGAATCGCCGTGTTCAGACCAATAACTCATTTTGTTTTGCATCTTTCAAAAAAAAATGATTTGATTTCAAAAGTTGCATGAACTCTAAAAGTACCATGTTCGTACAAATACTTTTTCTTGCAAACTGGCTTTTCTCTCAAGGAATTTTCAAACAATTAAGAAACTTGGTCGGTGATCCTATCAAGGGCAAGGTCTTTCCAAATCCTGTTGAAGAATCAGTTCAAGGGTTGTTATTTAGGGGCAAGTGCTTCTTGGAATTGGTTTATTCAGAAGAGTTTTCAAGACTCAGACTGGGGCAAGCTTTCCAAAGATCACAACAAAGCAGTCATGTCAAGACTTAGACAAATTGAAGCAATGACCAGTCATCTATAACAGTCAGCTAATCTGGGGCAATTAATTTAAAGAATCCCCATGCAACTTTCCATCCTTCCTACAAGGATCATCACTTGATACAGTTTACCAGTGTGGCAGAGATGTGTTCAGCAGTAGCATCTTTAGTCCCCAAGCAGAATGACAATGATCTCCGTGTTGAGGAATCAGTCTTCTAATCTTGTCTTCTCCCCAAAAGAGTCGAGTCGTGTCGTCAGCATTTCTGCATCTACATTTGCATTTGATCATATATTATCTGCATAATTCATATGCCATATGCATAACATGAGTGTTTCATCCTTATTTGCATTTCGTCCGAGGTCGTGTTGTTATCCACGTCTTACCTTGTGGTCAAAGTCCAATTTATTTGATGCCTTACCAAAACGTTACCTGTCCTTTTCATTCAGTGACATTCCTGAATATTGTCATTCTCTTGCGCATCTAATATTGTTGATAGATGTTGGTCTTCTCTCATTCCAGCGCTATTCCTGGTTCTTTATATTCTCTCACTCTAGTGCCATTCCTGGATGTCCGTCTCTTGTGATCTCTAGTGCCATTCCTGGATACCTTGTTCATCTTGTTTCTCCCAGTGCTATTCCTGGAAGTTTTGCCTCTCTTCTGTAATTCCCATCAAATTTTCTTGGATATCTTTCAGTGCCATTCTTGAAAGTCTTATCTGTTCATTCAGTGCCATTCCTGGATGAGTTTTCTCCTTTGCATTCAGTGCCATTCCTGGATATCTTTCTCACTATCAATCGATACCATTCCTGAATATAGTGATTTGCCTTTACTTTCTGTGCCATTCCTGAAAGTTCACAGTCATTCAATGTTGTCTTGGATATTGTGATTCCTTTTATCTAATGCTTTCTTGGATTTCACCTTAGTTCACATTCATCCAATGCTTTCTTGGATATTGTGATTTCTTTTTATCCAATGCTTTCTTGGGTATCTTCTTGTTCATACTCGTTCAATTCTTTCTTTGACGTTATAATTTCTTGGTGTCCAATGCCTTCTTGGATTACATTAATGATCTCATTTGCATATGATGTCTTCTCAGATATTGTGATTTGTACCTTTCGTTCAAAGCGAATATTGAATGTCTGGTGTTTGTTTATCCAATGCTTTCTTGGATCCTTACTTGGTTCACTTTCATCTAAAGTCATTATTAGATATTGTGATTATACCTTTCATTCAAAGCCATTATTGGATGTCTGGTTTTTTCTCATCTGATGCCTTCTCAGATAGTTTGAGTTTACCCCTTCATTCAAAGCCATTATTGAATGTCTGGTGTCCTTTTATCCAATGCTTTCTTGGATCTCTACCTTTCTCACATTTATCTGATGCTTTCTCAGATACTGTGATTTATACCTTTCATTCAAAGCCATTATTGGATGACTGGTGTCCTTTTATCCAATGCCTTCTTGGATCCCAACTTTGTTCACTTTCATCTGATGCCTTCTCAGATTTAACATTTTATCTTATTCTCATCTGATGCTTTCTCAGATATATTGATTTGTACCTTTCATTCAAAGCCATTATTGGATGACTGGTTTCTTTGCATCCAATGCTTTCTTGGATCCCCGCTTTGTTCACTTTTATCTAAAGCCATTCTTAGATATTGTGATTTGTACCTTTCATTCAAAGCCATTATTGGATGTCTGGTTTCTTTTGCCATCTGATGTTTTTCCGGATGTGCCTTTCTCTGTCTTTTCTGGCTTTTCTCGAAGATCCCGTTTGAACTCTTCAGTATAAGAAAATCCCAGAAAATCTTTTGTTGATAACTATCCTTTTATTTCAAATTGATCCCCAGAAGAGATCATGTCTTCTTTCTGGTTCCATGCCCAGTAAAGAGTGTGCTTTTATTTTCCCCAATGTTTCCTCAAAGTCTCCCCATTGTGTCTCTGTTGGTCGGTCTGCATCCCCAGTGAGTTTTCCTCATGGATACTAACCATCATCCTTTCCCAGTAAGCTCTCTGTGGTGGTTTGCTCTTTATCTTTGGTGTTTTGCTTGCCTGCATCTTTGCAATATCATCATATCATCATACTAGAAGTTCATGGCATGTCAGCATTTGCATGTCTGCTGCTTATCCTTAGCATCTGCATTCCATCTAAGGGCAAGATTTTCGGTTTGCTATACTTAAACACCTTTCACCTTGATGTCCAGAGGATTTCCATTCCTCGTGCCATCCGGTAAGCTATTTAAATAGGGGCAACTGTTGTACCCCAAATTTTACCCCTTAGATGTCATAACATCTTGCATTACATTTAGGTTCAATCATCTATGCATTGTTAACTAACCATTTCATTTTGCAAGTTTGTTTCTTCTGTGAAAAGCCAGGACTTATACAAAGAGAAGGAAAAGTTTCCTAAGCCAAGCTCACACATGAATCAAAGAAGTCATCTGTTCAAGAAAGATAATTAAGGCTCCAAATGCAACCATGTGAGCTCACCTACATCCTATAAGTCTTACTCAACAAGAATTCAAGTGTGACAGGCCCTCATCACAAGTAACTTGAGCCACAAGTTCACCCTGCCTCCAATTAGGGTTTTGCCAAGAAAAGACAATCATGGCCTTTGATTTTGATCAAGAGTTGTTCTCAAACCCTGGGACATCACTCCATGTGGTAGTAGACATCCTCAGAGACTACCTATGAGCCTTATATGTGATTGAAGAAGCAAGATCATCAGAGATCATTCCAGTGCATTCACAGTTGAAATTAGGGTTTTGACTGAGGCCCTAATCCTTAAGATTTTGATCCAAAATGAAGCATCCAAGTTCTCAATCCATCATTACATGTCTCATTGATGATTTAGGGTATGAAATATCAAGTCCTAAGAAGTTTCTTGCAAAGGAAGCAAGGTTTGGTTCATGAAACTTTTCAAATGTGGAGATTTCACTACTTGTGCAAATATTGAAACAATCATAACTTTCAAACCACACATCCAAATTGAGTGACTCAAATATCAAATGAAAGCTCTTTCCATGATCTTCAAAACATATTAGAGGACCCTCTTTCAGAAAGTGCATGGTTTTTAAGTTACAGGGCTTGGAAGACAAATCACCCTTGGGGACTTAGTGAAATTTCAGCTTTTTTCCCTTAATTTGCACACAACTTTAACCCAATTTTTCATGTAGTTCCAAGCCTTAAATCAAAAATCTTTGAACATGAAAGTTGTAGAGGGCATTGAGGGCTTTCCAAAAAGTACTAGAACTCCTCCATCCATTGAGTGAGCTGGGAGTTTCGAAGCCTCAAAGATAGGGGTTTCATTTCTTAAAACTCAAGAAACCAACTTTTGCATATTGACTCAAAACCTCTCCTATGCACCAAAGCTCCACATTTCTGAGTTTTAATAGTGGATTTTGTGATATTAGGACCTGAGCCACGAATTTGCAAAGTGATTCACATTAAAATAATGCTTTATGTCATGTGTATGCAACTTGTACAAGGAGAGAGAAACTTTTCAAGGAAACAAGTATTGTTTATTCATGGAGTCTCTCACCAATCACTTCTCACCAGGCTTATCAGACCTAACCACATCACTTAGCAGAGATCTTGGAGGATTTTTGGTTCAGCAAAAAGCAAGGGCTCACACGAGTGATAGGGCAGATTTGGCAAAAGTGCATTTTTAGCCATGCTTCAAGTCTCAACTTCCTTCTATAAATAGAAGCCTGATTCTCATTTGATTGTCACCAACATCATTCACATACTTACTCTAAAATACCTCTGAGTTTAAGCTTTGCAAGTGAGCAAAGAAGGAGGAGTACTTGGAGAGCTTGCTGCTAGTTCAAAGGAGGGAGAAGTTAGCATACACTTGAGGGTGCAGTGGACATATTCCACTTGGTAAATTTCTTCTTCACATTCAATATCCATGCTCATGTACATTACTATCATCATCATATCTCTGTTATAAATGCTTATGTAGTGTGTTCTAGTTTTATTTCCATCTATACATAATGTAGAAATTCGTGTGTGCTTAATATTTGTGCTTAACTTTTTGCCTCTTACATGCCATAATGAAGTAAGACATGTATGGTTGTTTTGGTTGATATAATGAGCATGTGACTGTTTTGCTTGGATGCCATTGCTTGAATGAGAGCATGTAGGTTCTTTTGAGCTTACTTCACTGCTGTTAACTGGAGGTATTTGTAGTTTTAGGATTATGAAATTGTTGTAGAGCTGCTTGTCTTTTTCATGCTAATAAGAGTTACCAGTGTAATGATTGTGTGTGCAAGGAAATACAGTTGTTTTCACTAGATACATGGTGTATTAATGCAGTTGAGATGCTACCTGACTTGTTCCAGTTGGATGTATGTGCAAACTTTTGGTATGCTATTTGATGTGTAGTCAAGTTGTGCAAACTGTTGCCATGCTTTGTACTCAATTTTGTGTGTGCAAGCTGTTGATATGATATTTTTTCAAGTTGTATGTGCAGATAGTTGGCATGTTACTTTGTTTTGGTATCCAAATTGTGTGTGTGTCCAAAAAATGTAGAAACCTGACATACATCCTTAATGTTGTTTGGTTACATTGTTTCTACCTCTTTATAGTATGCTATTCATAGGTTGGTCATGTTCATGATTATTAAACCCGCCTTTAAGGATAAAAGTTTGTTACTGATCAATTGTGTTGTGGGTCTGTTTGATATCTATCCATGTGCTTGTCTCAAATGCACATCCTATTGTGCTTACAAACTGTCATGCCATGTTGGTTGTTTGAGTCAAGTTAACTTTGTACGTAGAACTGATGTGTGGAACTGCCAGCTTCTTGAAGTTATTGTCATTATGCCATACACTGATATCATGCTTGTGTTGGTAGCCTTTGTCATAAACTTGTATATGCTAAGATAAGGAAGTGTTTGCCATTGCCATATATAAATGCATGTCCACTTGTTTTCCAAGTTTTGTGCTTACCATGCCATATTCATGACTGTTGCCATTTGGACTCGCTGCTTTCTTGCATCTTAATCAATTAATCATGTGGATAAGACTATGGAGTTCATATAAGTTAGTTCTTAAATCTTTTCCTTCCCACATCAGCATGCCAAGTCCTGAGTTTATGTGTAAAAAATATGAGAATCGGTCTGATATTGTACTGTTATAATACCTTTTTACTCTAGATCATATGCATAAAGGGTTTGAGAGTTGTTGCCTTGATGTCCAAGTATTCCTACCATAAATTTATGTGCCTGAGTTGCCTCAGTGTGTCCATGCCATGCTGGTCTTAATCTAATTGACATGGAGATATTTGGTTTGAAGTTGGTGCTAGGTGTGATCATGTTTTCTTTTCTTGAGGTATTCTTGATTGTTGTATATCCATAAGCATAGCTATCATCCTGAGTTTGTTTGCAGTGTCAAAATTCAAAATTGTTCCACATGTCTGAATTATTGATATGCATGTCATGACAAGTACACTTACTGATAATAGATGACCATATAGTCTTTGCTTTTGACATTTCATCTTGAGTGACCATATACCATGCCATGTAGTCTTTTCTGTTGCATCTTGAGCCAACTTTGATTATGCACTTAGGGCTGATGCATGGAACTGCTAATCTCTTGAGTTTGTTGCCTGATGCCATGTTTGCTTGGTACTTATAAATATCACAAGTCATATGACTGTTTTGCTGATGCCTAGATGCGTTAGTTTGATTGAGAACATGTGTGAACTTCGTTAAGGTCTTATTCACTACTGACAAGCAGTGTTCTTTTATATATGATCATTTTGTTTCAAGGGTTTAGTTTACACAAGGCATGATGGCCCCCCATCAGTATAAGAGGACATTTTGTTTTATTGATCCATTTTCTGTATTGAGTGGCATGAGGATTGTTGATAGATGTTATTTGTCTCTAAAATATGATGATGATATGTTCCCTTTACCAAACACAACTTATCTGGTGCTATGATGTTATATTGACCTCACTTCTGCATTAAATTGTTTTGCTGCTGCTTGTAATAAGTTTATTCCAAATGTGCTTGAGTTCTTGCATTTACACTTGCTTGACCAGCAAGCATGAATAGAATCTGAGATAGGTAGTTTGGCATTAGTTGGGCAATGACCCTCTTTGAAAACCAGAATTTTCATGTCTTTTGTCTCCAAGTTCATATACTTCATACAAGTAAGGTCTTGAGGTTACTCTACTTTTGGAACCCTACATTAGTGTGTTGTTTTGTGATGTTTGGTCAAGGACTGAATGGAAAACGCTTGAGCAAAGAAGAAAGGTACATAATTAGAAAAGTCACTAACAGTTTGTATTTCATGAGGTAGAAGATAAGATTTTACTCCACTTGATTCATTTAAGTTTTGTTCGAATTTAATGTTGAGATGAATTATTGGTGTTGTTGTCTTTATGCTTGGCCATTGTAATAAATTGATCTTGTCACACCAAGTTGTTGTAGAAAACTTGGCACAGTTGAGGTTGCTTGGGTAAGACCAGTCCTGAGCATTGGTCATGGGAGGTAAGGTTTTTTTCTATGTTTTTCGCTTGCCAAGGCTTAAGTATTTGTGCGGTGGGCACATACACTGGATGTATGGCCACCCCAGTGGTAAGAACACACGTGCACATATCATAAGGATTGGGGTTCGAATCCTCCTCGCCCCAGTCCTTTTGTTTTTATTTTCTGAAAGTGTTTGTGTTTCACATATGTTGTATGGTTGCCATAATATGTTAAGACACGTGCATTGGCTGAAGTGGTAAGTGTTTTGAGCTGTAACCACAAGGGCACGGGTTCAACACCCAAGGGAGTCCTTTCCCTATTTTTTATCACATGTCCTACTTTTTATTTTATGGTTTATGCGTTGTTTTCAAAAATTCATAACTTGATCATTTTTTACTTTTTTTTGCTCATTCTTTTTGCAAATTACTCCTTAATGTGTCTACTTCTTGAATATAAAAAGAAATTGGTGGAAACAAGTATCTTTGAGGTATCTATTGATGTTGGAAGTAGAAGACCTTTAGGGTTTTTCATGAATACTTTTGACTGCTTTTGATTCTTTCACTATGTTATCTTATTCATCTTTGATTTAGTGATGCCTAATGCATGAGGTTCTAACCTTGTATGGCATTGTGAGATTTGTTTCACTTTGATATTTTGTTGTTTAATGTTGTATTTTCACGTAAATATCTCTACAAACTTTTTGTCCATAAGAATTGTTATTCTCCCGATTCCAAAGGAAAGTTCTTCCATCTTGACTCATAAGTCAATAGACAACTCATATGCTATCTTCGGCCTCCTAGGAGCCACCTTCCCCCTAGGCCTCCTAAGAGCCTTTGTTCATTTTGGCCTCCTGAGAGCCATGAATCATAAATTAGAGATAGGATAGAGTTTCTAAACTCTATGTGGGCTTATCACGTTGAGTATCCACTTTTTCCCCACCATAACTTAGACTCAGAGAGTTTCCTTAAACTCTAAATGAGCTCATACTCATTTCCCCTTGGAACTTTGGCCATAGTCAATGGTTCCTCAAATTCACCATTAGTTAGGTGAACTACGGTTGCTCTGATTCTTTTGTCAGATATGTAGGCACAAGATGCGACGTCTTGGCAAGCAAACTTAGTGTATATACCCTTAGGTCTTTACCTTTACCCTTAGCAGATTACCTTAGCAAGCAAACATAACATAACAAAAAAATATAAACAAGAGGCTCCTGTAGAGTACTACAGATGCTTAGAGTGCTAATACCTTCCCTTAGTATAACCAACCTCGAACCTAGGTTCTCTTAACTTAGGGTTTTCGTTCTTTACCCTTTCTTTTGGATAAATCAAAGCTCGGTGGTGAATTTCAAAGATGTACGATGCAAGTTAATTAATAGTTTGTTATTTGATTCTCACCGTAACATGATGGTTGGTGTTACGTCTACCGAGAAGACATATACCGTTGGTTTTGCTTTTCTGGAGTGTGAAAAAGAGGACAATTTTACATGGGTATTAGAGGTGTGTCGGTCACTTTTGAAGCACCAAGTTGAGATGCCTAAGGCGATTGTTACCGACCGCGATACCGCATTGATGAATGCGGTTGCAAAGGTATTTTCTTCTTCTAATGCATTACTTTGTCTATATCACATAACAAAGAATGTGAGAAGTCGGGTTAAACCTGCGGTGGGGGCGAAACAAGTAGAGTCTGATGGTGTAAAATTGGTGAAGGCCGGTGTGATTGTTGAAAAAATAATGGATGCATGGAATCGTATACTAAATTCTTCCACAAAAGAATTATATGCCAATTCCGTCATTCAATTCTGGAAAGTGTGTGAAAAGTATCCTGCTTTATTGAAATACGTTGAAAACACCATTCTTGATCATGTGAAGGAGAAGATAGTCTGTGCGTGGACTGATAATGTCCGATACCTTAGAAATACAACCACCAACACGGTTGAGTCAACCCATGCTAGTTTGAAATTTTGGTTGGGTAATAGAAATGGGGATTTGTGTCGAGATTGGGACTTCGTAAATCTCATGATTAAAAACCAACATAATGAGATACAAACAACATTTGGTCAGAGTATAACGGTATTGGAACATTGATTTAAACATAACATTCTTTCTTCTCAATTGATTGACAATATGTCTCGGCCGGGGTTGAACTATATTTTTCACGAGGTCAAACAAGCTGAAACTGTAGGTTCCGATAGCGCAAAGTGTGGTTCCACTATTGTGAAAACCTATGGTCTTCTGTGTGCTTGTGTTATTGCTAAAAAGTTGAAACTAGGTGAGCCAATAAAAATGGACAAAGTTTGCTCTCATTGGAAAAGACTTAGTTTTGATGATGATGGTTACATGGAAGGAGGTAAACTGAATATCTCTATTTTGACTGAATAGGAAGCGATACAAGAAAGATTCTCAAAGGCCGATGACAACATGAAACTCCACATCAAAGAACAATTGAGGAAGATTGTCTATCCCGAAACAATCGACATGAAACCGCCTTCTCAACCGGTAAAGACAAAAGGTGATCCAAAGAAAATAAAGCCTACACCGAATAACAACTCGACTACACAGTCTTCTTCTTATTGTGAGCACGTTGACAAACTTTATCCCGACTCACCGACTCCTAAATCTCAAAAAAGTGTCATGAAAGGAGCCCGCATAAGCAAACCGCCTCCGACTCCGATTCCACCGAAAATTCCATTCATCGACGAGATGCCAGTTTTTATGCACAAAGACATAAACCGTATCGTCAATGTTGAAGGAGATGGTAATTGCGGTTACTGAGCAGTTTCGGCTTTGCTTGGTAAATGAGAGGATAGTCATGGGCTTGTCCATCATCAAATAATCCAAGAGTTGAAGATGCATAAAGAACCGTACACGCGGTTGTATAGAAAGAAAGAAAAATTCGATGTGGTTTATGAATCTCTTGTTCCTTGCTTGAGTGGTCCGGCACCGATGTCTAAATGGATGACCTTCCCTGATATGGGTCATCTCATTGCATGTGCATATGATAAGGTGTGCATTGACTTGACGCGTTACGGGTTTTCGAAAAACTTTTTTCCATTCCGCACCGCACCGCACCACCTCAAAATCCAAATGATCACATCATGTGTATTGGATGACTTACAAAATCAAGACATTTTGTACAAGTTTACTTTAAGCCAGGATGCCCCATACCACCTACATCGCCGGAATGAGCGACTCATTCAACTGCAAATGTTGAGACGTGGCTAGATCGTTTTGTTGAAAGGATGCACGAATTCTAAAGGTTGAACAACATGTAAATGGAACTGAATTCAGAAAAGTCTAAAGGGGTACCACCAATAGATTTAGCCGGCGACACTTGTTTTGATTCGTTTTGAATTCAGGGAAAGTTCAGGAGATACACCTCTAGAACCAATAATTATGGGGCCGTTACATGGACATAGCTCCGAAAAAAAGTTTGACATAAAATGGTTTATCCATATTCACCTAGGTTTTCTATAAATTTGGGGTTTCATTTGTTATCTTTCACACAAATACAAAAATGTCTCAATTGTGTGAAATCAAGATCCGTTGGTATGTTGCAAGTGTCTCCTTTTCCGACGGCAAAACACCCAGAAGGACGTTCAAGCTCATGGATCTCACCCCCTCGCCGATATCATAGACGAGATCCCATATCGCCTACCTTACAATGACAAATGGAAGGTTGTGAAGCTTGAGTATCGTTCACCTCCAGTTGACAACAAAGGGAATATTGTTTACAACAAGTTTGAGCTCAAGAATCAAAACGATGTTAGGGCGATGTGGCAAACGTATTTCGGTTTCGAAGAGAAAATTCTGCTCGAGTTGGAAGCGACGGTCCGAAGAACGGTCGATGACATCTTAGAGATGTGCAAGCGTCCACCAGGCTATTGAAATGTAGTATTTAAATTTCTGTCAAAATCATCAATGTAACGCCGATTTTATTTTATGAATGTTGATTTTATCGTTGCAATGTTGATTTTCTGGTATTCTGTATCTAGTTTTCTTCCGTAAATACGCATACGAAAATATTTCGTAGATGCATCTACGGAATTAATTAAAAAAAGTTGAAAAAACGTGCGTCCGGAGATACATCTCCGGAATCAGGGAGAGATTTTAGGCAGAGCGCATGGTGCCTAAGAAGGCCAAGGGGTGGGATAAGAAATTCTCTAGTATAATGGAGATTGCCACTTGAAATTTTATGCAATGATATGGAATATGATGATTTTTTTTTTACTTTTCAATCAATAATTTTAATTTGACAAAAAAGTTAAAATCAATGAACTCTCCCATAGATGACAACGGATATGGCGATTTAAAAAAAAAGGTTGATGTGGAGAAATATATGTGAGAGTAATAACTAATAAGTTTAGTTTGTCTTTCAAAAGATGAGATTAGGATGGGTATTCAGACCTTACATTTTTTAAAATAAAAAATTATAAAAATTTCGATAAAAATAAAGTAGAGCGATATAAACATATTAGAGGGTATGAGATTAAAATTTTGATCTACTCTACAAAAATACAAATAAATTGGGCATGCCGAATAATCTCATTTGATAATTATGAGAAATGTGTTACATGAAGCTGCCTAAAAAGTTTTAGTTTGTCTGAGACACATAATTTTAGATCTCAAAAAGACTAATCTATAAAATTGAATAACTCTTTCTATGAGTTAAAAAAAATACTTAGTGAATATTTTTTACTGGAGGGATATACAATTAATTTATCCTTGTATTTTTATGAAAAGATCTAGAAATAAATTTTCTATAATTTTCGTCTATGTTGATGACATAAATATAAATTTCTTAAAGAAATAGTTTGAGAAAAAGAACTACTTCAAAAATACAATGTTTTGTCTAAAATTATTAATTGAACATTTGAACAATGAAATTTTTATACACCAAAAAGTTTATTAAAGCGAAGTGATAAAATGTTTCTATATGGACAAATCTCATATGTTGTCTACTTAATGATTGTTAAATCATTAGACATGGAGAAGATCCTTTTAGACCTCGAGAAGAGGATGAAAAATTAATTTGTATGACTAGAGTATTTGTGTGTCTTACTAATTATACATATCGTGATAGATATTTTTTTATCAATCTATTAGTAATATATGTTGGAATCAACCCAAAAACCTATGGGAATTCCTTCTATCACGCAACAATTATACAGAAAAGTAGAAAGAAAATAGGGAAGAAGAAGATGAATAGTGTTCTTGCTGCCCACAAACTGTGGGACTTTCTCTCTTCTTATTACTCACTCTGCAACTGCAGAATTCTGTGAGAAATTACAAAGTGTTGTAATTGATACAAAATAATGAGGGAAACTCCCTATTTATAGAATTAGGTTTGCTTGCATCTCAAGACAAAGCCCAAACTATAAAAGCCCAAAATATCAAATCTAATCTAAATCATATCAAATCAAATCAAATCTAATAAAAGCAAAATCTGAATCCCATCTAAATGAATCTGTCGAAACACTTTTGACAGTTCAGCACAACACTTCGACACATGAATGTTTCGACTTCGACTTCGACTGCTTCCTTCTGCTTCGACTTCGACACACTAAGTTTTCGACACTATGAATTATAATTTAACACACCACCTAATTCATTGTGTCTAAACTATCTACATTCATCATAGTCCTTAGCTTTCTGAAGGCTTCGACCTGCACTCCCTTCGTCATGATATCTGCAATCTGATTCTCAGCTCTGCAGTGTTCCAACTTCATCTTCCCTTCTGCTACCTGCTCTCGAAGATAATGGAACCTCATTTCGATGTGCTTGCTTCGACCGTGTGCTATTGGATTCTTCGCCAAATTGATAGCTGACATGCTGTCGATCTTCATGGTAATTGCTCCATGACTCTTCCCTGTAATCTCTTCGACCAGATTCACCATCCATGTTGCTTGACATGCACAAAGAGAAGCAGCAATGTATTCTGCTTCGCATGATGACAATGCCTACTGGCTCCTTTCTCGAACTCCAAGCAACTGGTGCACCACCTAACATAAACACATATCCAGCTGTGGATTTTCTATCCTCTGCATCACTACACCAGCTAGAGTCTGTGTATCCCACTAACTTGCATTCTTTCCCTTCATCAGCTGCTGGAAACAAAATGCCATAGTCGAGAGTTCCTTTCAGATACCTTAGTATCCTCTTCACCGCTGCTAGGTGTGATACCTTTGGCTTCTGCATAAATCTACTTACCATACCAACACTGTATGCTAAGTCAGGCCTTGTGTGACAAAGGTATCGAAGTGACCCAATAAGTCTTCTGTATTGGGTTGGGTCGACATCATCTTCATCTGAATTTTTCGACAGTTGCTGTCTGGGCTCAGCTGGAGTCGAAGTTGGGTTACAATCTTGCATCTCAAATCTCTTCAATATTTCACCTGCATATCTTCTTTGATGCATCATCAAACCTCTATTACTCTTGTAGAATTCGATGCCAAGGAAATATGAGAGATTTCCCAAGTCTGACATTTAAAACTCTTCACTCAGGTTACGTTTGAAATCTTCGATCTCCTTCTTGCAACTTCCTGTTATCAACAGATCATCGACATAGAGACATAGTATAAGCAATTCGCCATTGCTTCTTCTTACATATACTCCATGCTCAGTTGTGCACTTCACAAATTCCTTCTCCCTTAAGAAGCTGTCGATTTTCTTATTCCAAGCTCTTGGAGCTTGCTTAAGTCCATACAGGGCTTTATGCAGCCTGTACACCTTTCTCTCTTTGCCTTGTTTCACAAACCCAACTGGTTGTGCAACATAAACTTCTTCGTCTAAGGGGCCATTCAGGAATGCACACTTCACGTCCATCTGACATGTGTGCCAATTATTCATATTTGCTAGACCAACAACCAACCTGATTGTTTCGATCCTAGCAACTGGTGCAAAGACTTCGTCATAATCAATTCCTTCCTTCTGAAGAAATCCTTTCGCTACGAGTCTTACTTTGTGTCGAACTACTTCACCTTTTGGATTCAACTTTACTTTGTAAACCCACTTCACATCAATTGCCTTCTTGCCTTCAGGCAATTCGACAAGTGACCAGGTGTTGTTGACTTCGATGGATTCTATTTCTTCATTCATTACTTTCACCCACTTCGAATCTTTCAATGCCTCAGCTGCATTGACAGGTTCGACATCTGCATAGAAAGCATAGTGTATCAGTTCACCTTCTTCATCGACAACATCATCTGATGTAATCACACATTCCTGCAACCTTGCTGGCATTTGTCTTGTTCGACGAGGTCTACTTGGTCCTGCTTGGTCTTCGACACTTTCTTGTCGAACTTCTCTCTCAGCTTCTCTAGCTGGTTCTTCACAACTGATTCTTACTGAATCTTTGTTGACATTTTCTGTCCAGTCCCACTCCTTAAGCTCATCAATGATCACGTCTCTGCTGATCACAATCTGCTTGTTCACTGGGTCGAACAACTTGTATCCACCTGTCGAATAATATCCCACTGGGATCATTTGACTTGACTTGTCATCTAACTTTCGTCTCAACTGATCTGGCACATGCCTATGTGCAATCGATCCAAAGACCTTAAGATGACTTAAGCTTGGCTTCACACCAGACCAACATTCTTCTGGCGTAATCCCCTTTAGCTTCTTCGTCGGACACCTGTTCAGAAGATATGTCGAAGTCGAAACAGCTTCTCCCCATAATTCTTTAGGAAGATGTTTGCCCTTCAACATACTTCGAACCATGTTCATGATGGTTCGATTCTTCCTTTCTGCAATTCCATTCTGCTGTGGAGTGTAGGGTGGCACCACCTCATGCACAATCCCTTCTTTCTCACATAGTCTGTCGAAATCTTTCGACACATATTCTCCACCACCATCAGTTCTCAAAACCTTGAGCTTACGACCACTTTGTCTTTCGACCATAGATTTGAACTTGGCAAATACCTCAATCACTTCACTTTTCTTCTTGATCAGGTAAGTCCACAGTTTTCGACTGAAATCATCTATGAATGTGACAAAGTATTTGTTACCTCCCATAGAATCGACCTGGATTGGACCATATACATCAGAGTAGACAACATCAAGAATTCCCTTCGACCTGCTTCCTGCATCCTTACTGAAGCAATTCTTGTGTTGCTTTGCCTGCACACATTCCTCACAAACTTCATCTGGAATGTTAATTTCTGGCAAACCTGAAACCATGTTCTTTCTCTTCAGATCTCTGATGTCTTTGAAATTGAGATGCCTAAGCCTATAATACCATATCCACTCATCTCTGCTAGCTGCAGTTGCAAGACACTTGTGCTCCATCACATTTAGTTCAATCTTGAAGGTTCTATTCTGAGACATTGGAGCCTTCAAGATCAACCTACCACTTGCGTCGACAACTCTCATCACCTTGTCTTCGACCAACACCTTGTAGTTCTTTTCGACCAACTGCCCTATGCTGAGCAAATTTCTCTTCATGCCTGG
Source organism: Lathyrus tuberosus (assembly GCA_022829125.1). Taxonomy (NCBI): domain Eukaryota; kingdom Viridiplantae; phylum Streptophyta; class Magnoliopsida; order Fabales; family Fabaceae; genus Lathyrus; species Lathyrus tuberosus. The sequence goes on along the minus strand of JALAZF010000529.1, from coordinate 2,489,336 downwards.
TATGTACAAAACATTGGAAATTACTGACCTCTTGCCATCCTTCCTCTTAATCAGAACATCACCAATACCTTTAGCTGCTAGAGTATTGTCATTTGCAAATTTCACTGTGTTCTTCATTGAGGGCTTCATGTTGACAAACCAATCTTTCCTTCCAGTCATGTGAGATGAGCATCCTGAGTCCAAGTACCACTGGTCCTTGAAACTCTCATTATCTCTGGTTGTAACCATCAGCATCATACCTTCTTCTTCTTCATGCTTCGCCAGCTTTGCATCATCTTCTTGATTCTTTCTTTCAGGACATTTTGTCGAATAGTGACCATACTGGTGACAATTATAACACTGAATGTGGCTTTTGTCAGGCTTTCGACCACCACCTCTTCCTCTACCTGCAGCACCACCTCTTTGGTTGTCTTGGTTCTGGGTCCTTCCATGGTTCGACCAATTCGCCTCTTGCTGATTTCCTCTGCCTGTCAAATTGTTGTAGCTTCCTCTACCTTTGTCGACCATCTTTTCTTTACCCTTCTTATCTTTCGCTGATTGAGCTTGCAAGGCCACATCATTCTTCGACTTGCCTGCAGCTCTTTCAGCCATTCTTTGTTCATGAGACTCAAGTGTCCCTTGAAGCTCTTCCTTCGTCACCTTCGACAAATCTTTTGATTCTTCTATGGCTACTACCACGTGATCAAACTTTGGAGCCAACGATCTCAAAATCTTTGAGACAACTGCTTTCGTCGCCAACACTTCTCCACACACCTTGATTTGATTCACAAGTCCCGTAACTCTTGTGAAGAAATCTGTTATGCTCTCATTGTCTTCCATCTGAAGCAATTCATACGCCCTTTTGTGAGTTTGTAACCTCACCTCTTTCACCTTCTCTGCGCCTCCAAACGATTTTTCCAGAATCTCCCATGCGTCCTTCGCTGTTTCTGCATCACTAACTTTCTCAAAGTTATCTGCATCAACACATTGATGGATTATAAAGAGAGCTTTATAATCTTTCTTCTTCAATTCTTTGAATGCAGCCTTTTCTTGATCCGTCGCACCTTCTTCAAGAGTTGTTATTCCTTCCTTCACAAGATCCCACAAATCTTGATAACAGAAAACAACCTTGATTTGCTTGCACCAATTCTCATAATTATCTTTCTTGAGAATTGGAAGGTTTGCTGGAAAATGGTCGTTTGGATGATTCGTAGCCATCGCGTTCTTGCAATTTCTTGCCCTTGAATCTCTTAAACCGGAGCTCTAGATACCAGATGTTGGAATCAACCCAAAAACCTATGGGAATTCCTTCTATCACGTAGCAATTATACAAAAAAGTAGAAAGAAAATAGGGAAGAAGAAGATGAATAGTGTTCTTGCTGCCCACAAACTGTGGGACTTTCTCTCTTCTTATTACTCACTCTGCAACTGCAGAATTCTGTGAGAAATTACAAAGTGTTGTAATTGATACAAAATAATGAGGGAAACTCCCTATTTATAGAATTAGGTTTGCTTGCATCTCAAGACAAAGCCCAAACTATAAAAGCCCAAAATATCAAATCTAATCTAAATCATATCAAATCAAATCTAATCTAATAAAAGCAAAATCTGAATCCCATCTAAATGAATCTGTCGAAACACTTTCGACAGTTCAGCACAACACTTCGACACATGAATGTTTCGACTTCGACTTCGACTGCTTCCTTCTGCTTCGACTTCGACACACTAAGTTTTCGACACTATGAATTATAATTTAACAATATATAGTTCTTCACATACACAAAGAAATTAGAACGATGTCAGACATATAATTTATTACCTTAGAGTTGGAGGTTATTTGTAAGATCCTCATAATGATATATCTCAAACACATTACTAGTTTACTTGAGGTGGTACAACCATTTCAGATATATGTGAAGTAATCCATATCAACAACTTCATCAAATCACACCAAAATATTTGCACTACATGAAGTCACTACCCACTTGGAACTTTTAATCAACTAATACAAAATTTTAGGATTCAACGTTGAACAGATGGTTATTATGTTGAGAGGAGAATTAAATCATTGTGCACTCTTTTTCTCTTCACTATGGTTTTGTCCCATCGAGTTTTTTTTATAAGATTTTTAACTAGGCAATTCCCTCATAAAGGATGTTACACTTTTTTTTTCTTCACTAGAATTTTTTCTATTGTATTATTTTAGTAAGGTTTTAACAAGACACCGTCAACGAACATCAAAAGGAGTGTTATGAAATAATGGATGTTCGATGGTCTGATTTTTTTGCCCCCAATAAACTTCATTTACTAAATATATACGAATTATCTTAATATGTATTGATTTCTTAGCTACTATTTGTATTTTATAAATATGATCTAAATTATCATGTAAATTTAGACTTGAGAACAGTACCATACAAATTCTATTATTTGTTGTTGCTCTTTCTACTTATGTTATAACAAAATGTTAAAGTGTTAATTGTAAGCTTTATGGAACCGAATATTATAATTTTCTAGCACAAGACACAAACACACTCACTTGTTCGTATAATAAGAAAAACATCTAATGCAAATCAAATATATCATAGTTATTTTAAAAAACCGAATGAACTTATGTAACAATTTATTCGATTAATTTTCACGGTACTTTCTTAACTTATTTATACTAAAGGTGTATCACCATTTAAAATTTAAATAATATGATATGATACTCTATTTTAATTTATTATTTTATGAGAAAACAAAATATAAAAGATTGATCTTAAAACTTACTTGTATAATCTCTCTCTCTCTCTCTCTCTCTCTCTCTCTCTCTATTTACGAAAGAGAGAAAAGGGATGAAGAAAAACTGAGATATCTAGTGCTTCAGCGTTCGTCTTCGCTTTGCCTACTGCACTTTTCAATAGTGTTAAAACCAATGGGAAACATAATTACGATCTTCTAATAGTTTGATAAGTTTGGTACAAGTATTTTGATTACAACAACCTATCACACGATAATTCTCTTTATTGATGCAGACACTAAAACTGCTAACAAAAACAAGATCCCCAAAGATCTTGATCAGATAACCTTGTCATCCATAATAACCCACTCCAAGTATTTGTGTGTGGCAATCCACCTGATCTCACCGATTTCTTGCATGAGCGATTACCATTAGCTAAGTGTTTATTGGACAACTCCTAACTTTGTATGCGAGTAATATTTCTCTAACTTCACCAAAGTTGGAAAACTTCAAACTCCGCCTTACGGATAATTGATACTTGATCTTGCCAAAGTCTTCCTTGGAGTATATTGAAACTCTCTTCTTGATAGATACCAATGAAGATCAAACTGCATTCAAGAAATAATACACGCACATGTTACAATCAACAAACTTCACACAAAAACATTTGATACCATAATGTGCCACTAGTCTCCCTCAACACTCAATATAGAGATGAAGGTCCTAAACAATGGAAAATGACCAGCGATGAAGATGATGAACAATGCCAGGATATCTCACAAACGCTCTAATTCACAAGGTGTTAGTCAAGGGATTAGAAGTAGGTGAAAGAAGAACACACACACACACACACACAAGGTTCTCTATAATTTCTGGATGACTGGATCTTGGTTCTTGATTGATATTATTAGCTTGATTAATCATGAAGAAGACACAAGATTAACCAACTCACTCTCTCTAATTCATTCAAGACACAACAAATTGCACATGAACAAGATGTAACAAAAAAGTGAATATGACATGGATTAACACTCAAGAAATTGTTTTACAGAAGAATAGAAAGATTAGTGGTCCTAGGAATAAACACACTAAAGAAGAGAAGACAAAATTGCATTTTTTTCTCTATGGGTTTTACCCACATGTTTCACTCATTTTTTGCTTTCATCAAAGAAACAACTATTTGAATCCAAGATGGAAAATTGGTTTTGTAAAGCTCTGATTCGAATCAAGAAGAAACTGTGATTCAAATCAATTTAAGCGATGCCCAAATATGGCTTCAATGAGACATTTGATTCGAATTAGGATTTACAGTTGATTTGAATCACATGAGATTGTGATTCAAATCATGTTCATTTTGTGATTTGAATCAATTCTTCCAGAGGCAAACCTAATTTTTACAAGGTCACTTATTCGAATCAAGCTTAACACATCATTCGAATTAAATCATTAAACATCCAAATTTAAATGTTCTAACTTGTGATTCAAGCCACACCTGATGAAACGACAAAGAAGAAAATTCTAGGCTCTAAAAGAAACATTATCAAGGATCAAACACTTATATAATTAAATAAATAGGGGTCTCAATGGTACAATCTTACAATAGCCAAAGCTATTACAATACAATTTAAATACGAATAAAGTACAAGCATATGAGTATTTAGTGCTAAGCAAATTACAATTATGCAAACATATTAAAACAACTACATTCAAATTGGCAAAAACATCAAAACAAATAAACGATACCATATGGTACCGTGACTGCACTTTCAGTTCCCATTTCTAAGGCGAGGATCATTCTAGCTATGAGAGCCTCGCATTCTGTTTGGTTGTTGATAATGTCAAACTCGAATTTTAAGGCATGCTTGATGAGTATGACGCTAGATCCGTCTAGGACTATTTTGGCACTGCTCACTTTTATATTCGAGGCGCCATTTACAGATTGCGCCCATTTTGTAGGCGTCTCTTCGTTTACGGGCAAGGTAAATCCTGCTACAAAATCTGCCAGAGATTACAACTTAATGCTTCCTCTCGGGACTTTTTGAATATCGTATTCCTAGAGTTTTACTATCCAAGATACCATCCTCCCTTCTAGATCGGGCTTCTTCAAGACTTGCCAAATAGGATATTTGGTTTTCACTAGGATCTTATGACTCCTAGAGTACGGTCATAATTTCCTCGACACAACAATGATGGCTAGTGCCAGAATCTTAATCTTATGGTACTGTGCTTCGGTGCGTCTGAACATTTTGCTTACGAAATACACAGGTTTCTCCGCCTTGTCAATTTCTTGGACAAGAACTAAGCTCATCGCCTGATAAGTGATCGAGAGGTAGAGCAGCAACATTGACCCCTCTCTTAGGCGAGTCATGACGAGGGGTAATGTGAGAAATTTCTTGACTCTGGTGAAAGCCTATTCGCACTCGGGGGTCCACTCAAACCTGTCATTCTTCTTTAAGGCGGCTAAAAAGGGGAAAGTTGTGTCCCCTACGTAGGAAAGGAAGGGAGACAGGGCGGCGAGGCGACCTGTAAGCTTTTTTACCTCCTTTAGGTTAATGAAGCTCTTTATTTTGATGACTACTTGGAACATGTCTGGGTTAGGCTCAATGTCTCTCCGTGTCAGCATGAAGACCAAAAACGTTCGCGCCTGAACCTCGAAGGAGCACCTTGTAGGGTTTGTCTGCATATCATACTTCTTGATTGACTGCAGGACATGTTCCAAATCTTCGGCATGGATGCGCCCTTCGATGGTTTTAACTATCATGTCATATACAAACGATAAGAAATTATAAGTTTAACTATTTGTTTTTTTCATTCAAGATTACCGCTCTTTATATAGAGAGACAAATAAGAGTCGTTGAAGAAAAGAGCTTGCACAAATGAGTCTTTTAGCTATGGTCTTTCACCTATTTCGTTTTAATGATGTCAACAAATATGCTGAGTATTAGATTGTAATTTGAGCGATATCACTTCTCTTGTCGGGCAAATTGCATCTAGTCATTGTTGTTCATGTGTCTAGACATATAGGACTTTGTCTTATCCATAAATATATGTGCATGATCATTATACTAGTGTCTAGTATGTTTGTCTGGGTCTTAGTCAGTTACAATGTGAAAAAAAATGCATTTTATGCAAAAATACAAGTTATGCGCTGACCTACTATGCGCATGAGTCGACGCATGATTACTGATGCAAGACGTGTGAAATAAACGGGAAAGCGCATAATTTTGGGAATGCAGAAATTGCATTCATGCGTCGACGCATGGTGACTTTAGGTCGACGCATTCTAGTCAATTTTTCACAGTGTTTTCCACGCGCTGACCCTCATTAAAGCATGAGTCGACCCATAACTTGCCTGACCTGATTTTTTCACTTAAATTTTTTTTTCTGTTATTTTTGTTACAACTTTGGTGGGTCAATTTATTCTCTATAAATAGTTTGGTCCTCTCATTATCCAAAACAACAAGAAACGTGAAAATAGATACCATTTTTCTCTTCATCTTCATCATCTTCATTGAGTAAATAAACAATCACACATAATTATCTTTGTTTGTGTCGCCCATTGATCGAAGTGATAACATTCAGAATTTAGGAAGTGTATGATCTTCATTTTCTGGGTTGAGAGCTTGGTAGGTGTTTCTTGAATAAAACCAGTTGGTTTTGTCCTCCAAGAATCCAGTAGATTTTGGGGGGTTTTTGCACAAACTGTTTCGTTCTACAGGGATTCAGTCGGGCGAAGGTAACTGAAGATTGGAGCAATTGTTTGGTTTAGTAGTTGTAATCGGAGGATCGTAGAAGAGAGGTTTGGGTTTGAATTTTTGGTAGATCGCAATTGATCGAGTGAAGGTAGCCGAAGAACGGTGGTTTCTTTCGGTTTAGTAGCGTGGGACGGTAATTGGATCAACCATATTCGAAGCACTTGATTCATCTTGAATCAAGGGAAGAGAAGATTCTGCATCAACGATCGAAGACGTTCGAGGGTTTGGATGTTCATTGTTCTTCTCTTGTAATAAACAATTTGCAACAACTATATATATATATATATCTCAATTCCAATTGTGGAATTGGGGGCAGACGTACCCAAAGCGAAGACGATTGGGGAACTGCCTAATCAAATCTCGTTTGTTCTCTCTTTCCTTTAACTCTTTTACATTTTAGTTTATTCGAATTTGTGAAGTCGCAAGTTATCGAAATTTATGTCGTAGTGTAATCGTGAACTGAGAAACTGTTTTGTTAAATTGATACAATTCCTTGAATTGTATCTTGGAGTGGCTTTACATTACCTTCTATAGAAATTCTGCACTTAGTGTGTTTAAGCACACCAGGTGTTTGATAATTTGTTTCAAAGCAAAAATCGAACGCATTGCTTTTAATTATTTATCGTTTTACCTCATTGTTTTGGATTAAACATCAAGCAAGCGATATTTTGTTGATTGCGTTATAAGTGTAGTAATTGAACTGAATTTTTCTCTTCCGTACTCATTCTCAATATATTCGTGCATATCCGATCCTTTTAGTAGAAGGTTCGTGGTAGACGTACAATCCAGTGGTTGCTTCTGTTAAACATTTTAAAACTAAATTTTTGGTAACCATTTGCGTGTAAAACTCTAGGGATCTATTCAACCCCCCTTCTAGATCCATAGCCATCATCTAACAAGTGGTATCACGAGCTCCGGTTAATTTTGGTGCTTCGGTAAAACTTCTTGGATCATGGCGAACGAACCTAAAAGGGCTTATAATAGAGCTCCAGTTTTTACAGGCGAGAATTACAGCTACTGGAAGGATTGTATGCGCATCCATATTAATTCCATAGATCAGAAGGTTTGGAACGTTATTTTAAACGGTCCCATGGAAATTACTATGACAAATGCGGAAGGCATTATCGTTCCTAAACCCGAAGCTCAATGGAATGAGGAGGACGAGAAAAAGTACATCTATGATTTGAAGGCTCGTAATATGATCATCTCCTCCTTGGGAGTTGACGAGTATTATCGAGTCTCCCATTGTGAAAAGGCCAAAGCCATGTGGGATGCTTTACAAGTAGCCTACGAAGGCACTAATGATGTTAAGTTGGCTCATATTAATACACTAACGTAAGAGTTTGATTTGTTTTACATGAAGCAAGGGGAAACCATTGCGGATATGCAAAAACGATTTACTTACATTATCAACAAATTGCATGTTCTTGGTAAACCAATTCAAAATGAGGTTGCTACTAACAAGATTTTGAGGTGTTTAAACAGGGAATGGTAACCAAAGGTCACCGCTATCAAGGAGGCCAACGATCTTGCTACACTAGACCTCACAACACTTTTTGGTAAACTCGATGAGCATGAGCAAGGGCTCATTAGCTTGGATAACCATGAAAAGAGTATCAAGAAAGAGAAGGCAAAAGATATGGAGAAGAAGTCGATAGCTCTTAAGGCTTCTTGTTCAAAGTCCACACATTAAGAGCTAAGTGATGATGAAGCCAATAATGACAAAGATGAAGAATTTGGTGATGATATGAGCTTATTTGTGAAGAGGTACAATAGATACGTTCGTAAGAATGAGATTCAACACTCGGACAGAAATCTAGTCAAGTTTAGGAAGAAATCTAGAAGCGAAGGAAATAAGAATGGCAAGGTAAAAGGGATGTGCTACAACTGTGGAAAGTCTGGGCACTATGTAACGCCCCAATTTTGTTAGATTTATTTAATAGAGTAGATTTAATTGGTTTTGGTTTTATATTATTTTATTATTGACTTTTATTTGACAAAATGTTATTTTCCATCATTGTTTATGTTTTATCGCATTTTGAGAGCGTTTGCGAGATATTTGAGCTGAGGGGTATTTTGGTCTTTTTGGGGTTAGATATTTTGAATAAATAGAAAATAGAAAGAAAAGAGAGAAAAAGAGAAAGAGAAGAGAAAAAGAGAAAGAAGGAGAAGAAAGAAGAGAGAAGAGGGGAAAAAGAGGAAAAGAGGAAAATCATCAAAATCGATGCTTGGACTTCGATTAATCGGGTAAGGGTGAGAAGTTTCAATTATATCTTGCTTGTGTATGTATATGTGTTGTTTGTTGTGATTGTTTTGGTTGTTTTCTCGACTTTTTCTTATCGATTAAAATTAGGAGCGATTGATAGAAATCGATGTTTTCACGGATGAATTGATGAAATACATGCCTAAATGTGTTCTAACATGTATTTTTGGGTCATTGGGTGTAATACTATCATGTGGGTGGAAGATTTGGATCATTTTCGGGTCCGAAACCCATTTTGGAGAAATTCTGGTTCGTCCAGATTCGCCAGGCGAGTTGCTGGCAAGTCCGTTTCGCCAGGCATTCGCCAGGCGAATTTGCTTGGGACAGCAAAAACAGTATTTTCGTATTTTGGCCATAACTTTTGAACCGTAAGTCCGTTTTGGTCCCCGTTCGAAGCGTTAGAAAGCTTGTGAAATGTTCTTTCTTATAAAATTGGGTTGGAGGGCAGTAGATGATTTATTTAGGTCGTGGTTTTAGAAAAGTGTTGGATTGTCGGGTTTTTATCGCGGTAAACGCGTGCGGTCGGTGTTTTACCGTGCTATATGCTTTTAATATGTATCGTATGGCTTGTGTGCCGCTATATGATGTGAATATATGTGATGAAATGTTGTGCATGATTGATACGCATTGGTGATGGATGTATGATATTTGAATGGGTTATTTTGTCGACTTTTGTCGTTGTAAGCGTGCGTAATTGAGGTGTTCATGCAATGTGCTTTTGATATGGATATCGTATGACTTGTATGACGTTATATGATGTGAATGCATGTGATGACATGTTGTGGTGATGAATTATGGCCGAAAGGCAAGAAATTGCAACGTGTGTATTTAATGGTATATGCATGACTATATTGTGAAATATGTGTGCATTGCATGAGTGTATGTGGTCATTTTGTATGAGAAACATCATGACATGCATTCATGTGTCGCGATTCCGTGGAGAATCGGGTGTAATATCACGTCCCTGTTGGGTGTGAGTGATTGATTACACAAATGATCATTGAGGATCCTCTGAACATTGCGTAGTCAATGGGTGTAATCGTTGCGATGAGTTACACTTGATTCCGTGGGAATCTTCAGAATGATTGTGTGCCCTTGTGGGGTTTGAGCAATCGGCTTGTGTCTGCGTGAACAATCCAGAAACATCGGATGCCATGATGGTATGAGCGATGGGGAAATATCGTAGGCCCGACAGGGAGGATATTTCCATTGAGTTCTTCAATTGAGCTCGGGTGATGAGTCGGTACCGCATGCATCTGCATAGAGTCGAGAGTCGGTCTCTATGAGTTGCATTGATCATCTTTGTATTTGTGCATTGATGAATAAACATTGATATATGTATGTTTATGGAGATGATATAAACTGTATCTTATAATGATGCATTGTTGGATGAACAAGTATGTGTGTGTTCATGTGGAATGGTGATAATGGTGAATTATTATGCATAGGTGATAAATGCATTGGTTGTGAGTAATATGTTTTGTGTATAAACATATGATATGTGATGTGGTGGTTTGTTTTCATAGGTCATAACTGTGGTGTACATTATGTGTGAAATGTGATTGTATTGGTATAATCGTTATATGCCATGTGGTTGGATCGTTAGGAATATGTTATGTATTGGAGGCATGCTATATGTGTTAGTATGTGATGTATGTGGTGAGAAATATTATATATGTGAATTTATTTGTGTTGTGGCATATTATTATGCAATCTTGTTATAGTTGTTATTTCTCACCCTTCTGCCGGAATATGCTTTTTATGGCATAGTGCAGATTGTCAGCTTTAGAGGCGTGGAGGCAAGTGGAAGAGTTAGATCTTCGTTTGCTTAGGTCTTGGTGTCTGCTCTGATACGTAGCACGGGAGTCGGGGAACGATTATGTTATATATATACATTTGTAGGATATATTTTGTATGAATATTTTGATGTATAAAACAGTTTATTTTGTAAAACAAGTCGGTTATGGATCTTTACGTTTTATTCCATAATTGACATTTCCTTTATTATGGAAAAAGTTTCCCCCTTGAGGGTACTTTATTTTATGCTATGTATCAAATATATAAGCAGGAATGATGTTTTGTTTATTTAAATGTGACATCCTTGTTTCTGTCGGAAAAATAAATTTTTAGTTACTCTGATTTTATTTATGTATTATTTATTCGCGATGGGAAAATGGGTGTTATATTAGTGGTATCAGAGCAGGTCGGTCGGTCCGGCCAGGTTGTTGAGTCAGTTGGCGTGACATTTGAATACTGTCGTCGTTGTTTGCCCCTTAGTACGTGATATGTGTGGAAGCACTGTCAGTACTTTCTGGTTTTCTAATCATTTGTCTGTAGGATTTAGAATGAGATAAGTGGGGGAGAAGCTGGTATTTCTCCAAGTTGCTTCAGGTGTGGAGCATTGGCTCAGTGTGCCATTGGTTGCAAGATTGTAAGTGTTGTTTGGACGGTGTTGTTCCCGGTTCTGAAGGGAATGTGGAGGTAAGGTTTATGTCAACTAAGGATTTGTGCCTTAGGTAGTTTTGTGCACAGGATGTAAGGAATGCTATTATAGTTTGGTAAAGACGGTTTATGCCCCATCATGATTGTCGGTTGTCTATTGACAAATTGAGGAACTGATCACCCTTAATCTCTTGCTGATAGTAGACGGGAATTATGTTGGATGGGATAGATGTGTCTTTCCGGCCTTGATAGTGCGTGTGATGAATTGTTTGGAATTTGAAAATGTGTTGGTTTGGAAAAGTTGGATTTTGAGGTGTGGAAACCATGGAAATGTAGCAGAAATTCTGGTTCTGGTGTGATTCGCCAGGCGAATTGGGAATTCGCCAGGCGGATTAGGTCTCGCCACTCGTTCGCCAGGCGAAGTGCTGGCGAAGGGTGATTCGCCAGGCGAAATCGTAAGTCGCCAGGCGAATTTAGAATGACAGAAATGGGGTAGCTTCTGTAACTCTTGGGATTTTTCCACATTTGTGATTCGCCAATAGTTCGCCAGGCGAGGTGCTAGCGAAGGGAGATTCGCCAGGTGAAATCTGAAGTCGCCAGGCGAAAACGGAAAGACAGAAATGTGTTAGCTACTGGAAGTTTGGGTTTTCAGAAAAATCAGGTTTCGCCGCTTGTTCGCCAGGCGAAGGGCTGGCGAAGAGGTATTCGCCAAGCAAAATCTTGACTCGCCAGGCGAATCTGGCTGTTTTCCAATAATTGACTTTCCTTAAAAAATTCATATCTTTTGACTCGGGTGTCCGATTTAAGCGTTCTTTATATCGATATGAAGCTATGAAAGTGTTCTATGCTGTGGAAAGTGAAATTATTGTTTATGAGACGGATTGGAGGTTTTGGTTTGTTGGTCCAGTGGGAAGTCATTGAGAGAGAATGATTGGGTATCGTTAATGGTTGTTCTCCGAGAGTAAAGTGTGAACTCAAATTTGACAAAGGTGAAGATGTGAGGTTTGGAATCTGCTAAGTAAGTAGAAAAACTCGTAGGCGATGAAACCAAGGTGTTTGTTATATTTGTGATAATAGTGTTCTGGAAATTGGCAGGAAGTCACAGTGATGGACCGTCAGTTGTGCATGGTTTTCGGATGTGTTTTTGAATGGAACATTAAGGCGTTGTCTTAGAGAGCTCCAGCTTTGTTAGTAACAAAAGGGAATGATGGTTGAATGGAATAACGAGCATGATGTGTATGATGGTATTGTGACTATGGAAAGCAAAACTTAGAGTTCTTGAGAGGTTTGGAGTTTTTGGAATTTTAGAGCATTAATGGAAATTTTGAGAAAACCTTAAGTGTGGATGTAGTATTTGGGAGTTCCTTTGGGATGGTTGTTGCTACATGTTGGAATTTATGGAATTTGGACTGTTAAGCGAAGAAATTGTGTATGGATTACGGACAGTTTTATAAGGTAACGATTGAGAATGAGTGTCCACTTTCATGAAAAGATAACTGGAATGGGTTGGTTGAGTTTGAGTGGAATTACAATTGTTTGGAATGTTTGATAAGAATGGTGAATTGTATGAGTTGAGGATTCGATCGATTTGATGTGACTGGTTATGTTGTTATCATCGGAATAGGTTGTTAATTACTCGGTTAAGCTTGTGGGTGAGTAGCCAGTTACCCAGTGCAAGGTTTTGCAAAAGCTTTAAGAATTTACATCTTTTCGAATTTGGTTGGACATTACAATGTGCAGTGATGTTATTTGGTGTTAGTAATACGTCTGTAATGTTTGTGGAGTATATGAATCGTATCTTCCATATTTATTGGATAAGTTCGGAATGGTTTTGATTGAGGATATTCGGATCTGTTATAAACTCAGAGGGAGAATAGGTAGAGTGTTTGAGGATTGGATTACAAGTGTTGAAAAGAGGCGAAGTTTCATGCTAAGTTATTCAAGTGAGAATTTTGGTTGAAAAGGTTAGTTTTCTTGGATATGTTATTTCTGATGATGGTATTTGTTGTAGATTCATCGGAAGTAGATGCAGTTCTACAATGAGGGGTTCCGAAGTTGGTTAAGGAGATTAGAAACTTTCGGGCTCAGTTAGTTGTTACAGCAGGCTATGGAAGACTTTGCTAAGTTTGTACGTTTGTTATCTCAGTTGACTTGCAAAGGGTGAGTCGTTTGTTTTGGACGTTCGTTGTGAGTATGTTTTGGTGAGCTGAAGTAGAAGTTGTCTACGGCCCCAGTTTTGACTCGGTGGAATCCTAATAAACCGTTTGTGAGGTATTGTGATGTGTCTCTGATAAGTTTAGTCGGTGGGTTAATGCAAGAGAGTAAAGTCGTGATTTATGCTTTATGACAATTGAGGATTTATGAAAGGATCTATGCTATTTTGGATTTGGAATTGGTTGCGGTTGTATTGTGTTGAAGTATTTAGAGGTATTATTTTTATGGTTCTCGGCTTGAAGTGTTTGGTAATCGCAAGAGTTTAGAGTGCTTGTTTGGTCTGAAGGAATAGAGTATGAGACGACAAGGAAGGTTAGAATTCGTGATGAGTTATGAATTTGGCTTGGATTATCCTTCGGGAGAAGCTAAGGTTGTGCTTGATGAGTTAAGTCGAAAGTTTTTATGCATGTTTGCTTTGATGGTCAGAGAATTAGAATTATTTGAGTAGTTCCGAGACTTGTGTCTGGGGTGTGAGGTAACACAGTAGAGTGTGAGGTTGGGTATATTAAAAAGTGAATAGTGATTTTTGGTGAATATGAGAAAGAGTTAGACTTTGGACGTGAGATTGGTAGTTTTGATGGTTACGAGTAAGCAGAGTGCGCAGCGGATGCGTGGTGTGGCACAATTTGTATTTGCGTGTGGGACTTGTAAGAGTTCATAGGTTGAACATTGGGAACATGTAGGAGTGATGAGACCATTGGATGTTTCAGAATAGAAGTGTTAGGTGGAAGGTTTGAATATTATTCATGGGCTACTATGTAGATGGATGTTTTGATTGTATGTTCTATTGGTGAATCGTAGCATTGTTGTAGTATGGTTGTGTGACAAGGATGTTGGTGTTCTGGTTTTGTTGATGTTGTTGAGACCTTGTGGTGTCGTGGAACTTTATGTTCTTGTTTGTGTTGTTGCCTCGTTTCCATGGTGATGGTTCGAGTGTGTGTAGCTAATTCCTGTGTGGGGAATTAGGGGAGTGTTACCTAGGGTAGGGTAACGATCTTGTTGTGTTTCGGTTCTAGAGTGAACCTATGAGTTGGTATCTTGGCTTTTCTTTGAGTTGTGAGTTTGTCGTCAAGTGCATTGTATGGGCTTTGCATCTTGTCGTTGTAGTTGTCGTCATGGTCGTGTCGTTGTGGTAGTTAGCAAGGTGGTTTGCCAGTTGTGTTATTAGTGGTGTGCCTTTTGTTGGCATGTTGGTTTTTTAGTCGGATGCGAGAGTCGTATCCGGAGTTGTTCGTATCGGTTAGATTTTCGAGGACGAAAATGTCCAAGTGGGGGAGAATTGTAACGCCCCAATTTTGTTAGATTTATTTAATAGAGTAGATTTAATTGGTTTTGGTTTTATATTATTTTATTATTGACTTTTATTTGACAAAATGTTATTTTCCATCATTGTTTATGTTTTATCGCATTTTGAGAGCGTTTGCGAGATATTTGAGCTGAGGGGTATTTTGGTCTTTTTGGGGTTAGATATTTTGAATAAATAGAAAATAGAAAGAAAAGAGAGAAAAAGAGAAAGAGAAGAGAAAAAGAGAAAGAAGGAGAAGAAAGAAGAGAGAAGAGGGGAAAAAGAGGAAAAGAGGAAAATCATCAAAATCAATGCTTGGACTTCGATTAATCGGGTAAGGGTGAGAAGTTTCAATTATATCTTGCTTGTGTATGTATATGTGTTGTTTGTTGTGATTGTTTTGGTTGTTTTCTCGACTTTTTCTTATCGATTAAAATTAGGAGCGATTGATAGAAATCGATGTTTTCACGGATGAATTGATGAAATACATGCCTAAATGTGTTCTAACATGTATTTTTGGGTCATTGGGTGTAATACTATCATGTGGGTGGAAGATTTGGATCATTTTCGGGTCCCAAACCCATTTTGGAGAAATTCTGGTTCGTCCAGATTCGCCAGGCAAGTTGCTGGCGAGTCCGTTTCGCCAGGCATTCGCCAGGCGAATTTGCTTGGGACAGCAAAAACAGTATTTTCGTATTTTGGCCATAACTTTTGAACCGTAAGTCCGTTTTGGTCCCCGTTCGAAGCGTTAGAAAGCTTGTGAAATGTTCTTTCTTATAAAATTGGGTTGGAGGTCAGTAGATGATTTATTTAGGTCGTGGTTTTAGAAAAGTGTTGGGTTGTCGGGTTTTTATCGAGGTAAACGCGTGCGGTCGGTGTTTTACCGTGCTATATGCTTTTAATATGTATCGTATGGCTTGTGTGCCGCTATATGATGTGAATATATGTGATGAAATGTTGTGCATGATTGATACGCATTGGTGATGGATGTATGATATTTGAATGGGTTATTTTGTCGACTTTTGTCGTTGTAAGCGTGCGTAATTGAGGTGTTCATGCAATGTGCTTTTGATATGGATATCGTATGACTTGTATGACGTTATATGATGTGAATGCATGTGATGACATGTTGTGGTGATGAATTATGGCCGAAAGGCAAGAAATTGCAATGTGTGTATTTAATGGTATATGCATGACTATATTGTGAAATATGTGTGCATTGCATGAGTGTATGTGGTCATTTTGTATGAGAAACATCATGACATGCATTCATGTGTCGCGATTCCGTGGAGAATCGGGTGTAATATCACGTCCCTGTTGGGTGTGAGTGATTGATTACACAAATGATCATTGAGGATCCTCTGAACATTGCGTAGTCAATGGGTGTAATCGTTGCGATGAGTTACACTTGATTTCGTGGGAATCTTCAGAATGATTGTGTGCCCTTGTGGGGTTTGAGCAATCGGCTTGTGTCTGCGTGAACAATCCAGAAACATCGGATGCCATGATGGTATAAGCGATGGGGAAATATCGTAGGCCCGACAGGGAGGATATTTCCATTGAGTTCTTCAATTGAGCTCGGGTGATGAGTCGGTACCGCATGCATCTGCATAGAGTCGAGAGTCGGTCTCTATGAGTTGCATTGATCATCTTTGTATTTGTGCATTGATGAATAAACATTGATATATGTATGTTTATGGAGATGATATAAACTGTATCTTATAATGATGCATTGTTGGATGAACAAGTATGTGTGTGTTCATGTGGAATGGTGATAATGGTGAATTATTATGCATAGGTGATAAATGCATTGGTTGTGAGTAATATGTTTTGTGTATAAACATATGATATGTGATGTGGTGGTTTGTTTTCATAGGTCATAACTGTGGTGTACATTATGTGTGAAATGTGATTGTATTGGTATAATCGTTATATGCCATGTGGTTGGATCGTTAGGAATATGTTATGTATTGAAGGCATGCTATATGTGTTAGTATGTGATGTATGTGGTGAGAAATATTATATATGTGAATTTATATGTGTTTTGGCATATTATTATGCAATCTTGTTATAGTTGTTATTTCTCACCCTTCTGCCGGAATATGCTTTTTATGGCATAGTGCAGATTGTCAGCTTTAGAGGCGTGGAGGCAAGTGGAAGAGTTAGATCTTCGTTTGCTTAGGTCTTGGTGTCTGCTCTGATACGTAGCACGGGAGTCGGGGAACGATTATGTTATATATATACATTTGTAGGATATATTTTGTATGAATATTTTGATGTATAAGACAGTTTATTTTGTAAAACAAGTCGGTTATGGATCTTTACGTTTTATTCCATAATTGACATTTCCTTTATTATGGAAAAAGTTTCCCCCTTGAGGGTACTTTATTTTATGCTATGTATCAAATATATAAGCAGGGATGATGTTTTGTTTATTTAAATGTGACATCCTTGTTTCTGTCGGAAAAATAAATTTTTAGTTACTCTGATTTTATTTATGTATTATTTATTCGCGATGGGAAAAGGGGTGTTATACACTACAAGCCGGATTGTCCATCTCTAAAGAAAGACAAAGATAGGGATAATGACAAGAGTCGCTCAAACAAAAATTCCAACAAGTCTCGACGAGCATACATCGCTTGGGAAAGCGATAGTGAGTCGGAGAAAGATGATTCATCAAGCGACGAAAGTGAATCCGTTAACTTTTGTCTTATGGCACGCCACAACAAAGCAAAAGAGGTAAAGCACTCTAAATATGATCGTGTTAATACTATGTTGCATTTAGAGTTACAAAAGGCTTTTGACATGTTACACTATGAGGCTAAGGAAGCATTTCAACGCTTAGCCTCAAATAAAAGGATTTTCTCGTATTTGGAGAAGAAGGTTTCCGATTCCGAAAAGGAATTGGAAGCCCTAAAAAATTCTATAGTGGACACATCAAAAGTCAAGGTTGAAGAAGACCCTACCTCTTGGTTCAATTGGGGCTGTGACACTTGTCACATTTGGCAACGAGAGGGGTGAGACCCCTCAAGGCCAAATTGGACAAGGCTCTTAAGCCAAAAGTTACGTTTGCTATAGATCGATCACATTTTCGTGAAGGCATGAATAATCCATATCAAAAGTATACCTATGTGATTCGAAATAGTGATAGCAAAGGTAAATTCCAAATGAATCGTAATTGTCTTTACTGTTGTAAGCTTGGTCATACTATTGCAAAATACCGTTTCAGAAGGTTTCTTGTTCCGAAAGGCATCTACCAATGGTTGCCCAAGTGCGGTCTTGGTTTCACTCACCTTAAAGGACCCAATGAGAATTGGGTACCTACTCTCCCTTGATTGTTTTTGTAGGTACAAAGTCTTGAGTCCACCGAAAGAAGATGGGTTATGGATAGTGGTTGCTCAAGACATATGACCGGCGACATATCTCTTTTCATCGACTTTGTGGCAAAGAAAAAGGGGTTTGTCACCTATGGAGATAACAATAAGGGACAGATTCTTGGCAAAGGTAGTGTAGGTAACCCCTCATCTACTACTATCTCTGATGTGCTGCTTATGGGAGGCCTTAGAGTCAACCTTTTAAGCATTAGTCAACTATGTGACAAGAATTATAAATTATCTTTTTCAAAGGATTGTTGCATAGTTGAAGATAGTGACAAAAAGAATGTGTTTAAGGGCTTGAGGGTGAACAACGTCTATATGCTAGACTTAAATGAGGTATCGTTGAATGGAGACAAATTTCTAGTCGCTATGAATGAAGATTAATGGTTGTGGCATAGACGGTTGGCTCACAGTAACTTTTATTTGCTTAACAAAATAGTCTCTAAAAACCTAGTCATCGGTTTGCCCAAAATTAAATTCACAAAGGATCACCTTTGTGATGCGTGTCAAATGGGGAAGCAAACAAGGATCTCATTCAAATCTAAAAACATCGTTTCAACTATGAGACCCCTTGAGCTCCTCCATATGAACCTCTTTGGACCATCTAGGGTTAAAAGCCTAGGTGGTAACTATTATGGGTTTGTAATAGTCGATGATTTTTCTAGGTTTTGCTGGACTATTTTCTTAGCAAATAAGAGTGATACCTTTTCGGCCTTTGAACGATTTGCTAAGTTATCTCAGAACAAGTTAAACACAAACATTGGGTCAATTAGAAGAGACCATGGGGTGAGTTTCAAAATCATTTGTTTGAAACATTTTGTGATTCCAACGGAATTGATCATAATTCTTCCGCACCATGTACCCCTCAACAAAATGGGGTAGTGGAACGTAAAAGTAGAGTTTTGGAGGAACTTGGAAGGACTATGATCAATGATAGTGGACAACCAAAATACTTTTGGGCCGACGCCATAAGTACGGCTTGTTATGTTTTGAATAGGGTGCTCATTCGGCCTATTCTAAACAAGACACCGTATGATCTTTTAAAAGGGCGTAAGCCAAATATCTCTCACCTTCATGTATTTGGTTGCAAATGCTTTGTGTTAAACAATGGGAAAGAGACTCTTGGTAAGTTTGATGCCAAGGTCGACGATGGTATTTTTCTTGGATACTCTCAGTCGAGTAAAGCGTATAGAGTTTAGGCTTAATACCCTTTTTGGTCCTCTAACTATAGGGGTAGGTCCAATTAGGTCCTCTTTCTTTTAAAAGTTCCAAATTGGTCCCATACATTTTTAAATAGGTTTATAGTGATCCTTTCCGTTAATTACAGGCTAACGGTGTTAAAAATGATGATGTGGAATGTGACTTGGATGGTGTGTGTAGCACAGTCAGCATCTCCTTGTTCGTTGAATATGAAACTCTATAAATCCACCCCTAATTCCAAACCCTAGGTTACAAAATCCCCAAAATTGACCAAATTGAAAGGAAAATCCTCTTGCAATAATGAGTTCTGGGCGCGTTTCTTCTTCATCTTCAAGGTTCTTAAGCAAGTTCATCCTGACATCGGTGTCTCCAGCAAGGCTATGGGGATTATGAACAGCTTCGTCAATGATATCTTCGAGAAACTCGCTCAGGAGTCTTCTAGCCTTGCTCGTTACAACAAGAAGCATACCCTCTCTTCTCGGGAGATTCAGGCTGCCGTTCGCCTTGTTCTTCCCGGCGAGGGAACTAAGGCTGTTACAAAATTTACCAGCACTTGAGTTCAAATGTTTTTCCAATTTATCTAGTTTATGGTTTATGTAAAGTAGATTTTGGATTTTTTTGTATTCATGTAGCAATTAAGATATCTAATGAAACTTCATTTTGCCAAATTTCAATTTCATACTATATTTTTTTATTTGTTTTAACTTACTTTAAGCATTCGCTTCAACACATATAACCAACCTATTCATTGGTGTTGGAATATATGAAGCTATTGGCTAAGGAAATGCGATTCAATAGTCGATGCTTCTAAGTTTACAAATTTGGATTGATGACTGATTCGCTGTTTAACATTTTGCTACAACACCACATTTCTATGTTTTTATTCCAGTACTTTACACCTGTTTAAGAAGTTTGGTTTGTTTGAGTAAGATAGATATTTTTTTTTCTTTACATCTATTAAAGGCCTGTGCTTGGTTCAAGTTGGGATGATATTTATGTGTTTCATTGTTTGATGAATTTGGTAGGTTTGAAGATCCAGTTTGTCAAAGATAGCAATTACGCTCTTACTTGTGAAAACATATGGTGCTTCAGCCCATCATAACTTTAGATAATGAGTGGATTATCCACATGGACAACTCTCCAATTTTCTCCTTTGAAGTGATGCATACCATTAAAGGTTTATCTGTAACTGCTGATACAATTTGGATGGAGAAGAAAAGAGGGAAAAAAAGAGAGAAAATGAAAGTTGTTATGGAAAAAATGTTATTAATATATATATTTTAAGTCCCATTCAGAAACATACACATCAGCACATCCATGCCATGTCATCAACAGTTTAAGTGAAAATTTAACTTTTCTAACGGCGAGAACAAACATGGACCTATTTTAAAACGTATGGGACCAATTTGGAACTTTTAAAAGAAATAGGACCTAATTGGACCCACCCCTATAGTTAGAGGACCAAAAAGGGTATTAAGCCTAGAATTTATAATAAGAGGTTACGTATAATTGAAGAGTCAGTTCATGTTGCCTTTGATGAGTCTTATCCGAGAAATGTCGGAGAAGGTAGTTCTTTTCATGGTGTAGGTGTACCTACTGAAGACATACTCAAGGACACTGATAAGGGAACTGATTAGCCTGAAGCAGTGCGTATTGAGGAGGAAAAGGATCACCAACCGTTGAAAAGTGAAGATGATCATCATTCTGATAAAGATGAACTTCCTCCAGCTTGGAAGTCTTCAAAAGACCATCCAATTGACAACATTCTCGGTGATATCTCTAAGGGAGTAACCACTTGCTCTAAACTTAGTAATTTTTGCTATTACTCTGCTTTTGTCTCCCAAGTTGAACCTAAAAACGCAAAGGAGGCGTTACTCGATGAGCATTGGTTTTTGTCAATGCAAGATGAACTAAACCAATTCAG
Organism: Lathyrus tuberosus; assembly: GCA_022829125.1. NCBI lineage: Eukaryota > Viridiplantae > Streptophyta > Magnoliopsida > Fabales > Fabaceae > Lathyrus > Lathyrus tuberosus. The sequence continues at coordinate 2,468,175 of JALAZF010000529.1, read as the reverse complement.
GAGAAATGAGGTTTGGGACCTTGTCCCCCCCTCCGCGAGATCATCGAGTAATCGGCACCCGATGGGTGTTTAGGAATAAACTTGATGTAAATGGAGTAATAACACGTAACAAAGCGCGACTTGTAGCGCAAGGCTATAACCAAGAGGAAGGAATTGACTATGAGGAAACTTATGCGCCGGTTGCCTAACTCGAGGCTATACGCCTTTTACTTGCTTATGCTTGCACTAATAACTTCAAATTATTCCAAATGGACGTTAAAAGTGCTTTCCTTAATGGATATATAAATGAAGAGGTTTATGTTGCCCAACCTCCGGGTTTTGAATCCCATGAATATCCTGATCATGTCTACAAACTTAAACGTGCTTTGTACGGACTTAAACTAGCCCCTAGGGCTTGGTATGAACGTCTAAGCAAATTTTTAATTGATCAAGGGTATTCAAGAGGGAAGGTTGGCACAACCCTCTTTATTAAACGTCAAGGAAAACATTTAATCTTGGTACAAATTTATGTTGATGATATTATCTTTGGGTCTACTAAAATGACCTTGGTCAAGGAGTTTTCTAGTTTGATGCAGGGGGAGTTTGAAATGAGCATGATGGGGGAGCTCAATTATTTCCTCAGATTGCAAATCAAACAACTTGAAGAGGCACATTTGTAAGTCAAACAAAATATTGTCTTGAGCTACTTAAGCGTTTTGATATGCTAAACTGCAAAGCAATAGATACTCCAATGCCTACTTGTGCCAATCTTGATCGTGACGAAAATGGTAAGGATGTAGAGGTAAAGAAGTATCGAGGTATGATTGGATCTCTTCTTTATCTTACCGCATCACGACCGACATTATGTTCAGTGTATGCATGTGTGCGAGGTATCAAGCACATCCCAAGGAATCCCACTTAAAAGCAGTTAAGCGCATACTTCGATACCTCTCCGGTAGTCCAAAGTATGGGTTGTGGTATTCCAAAGGCAGTGTTTATTCCTTAGTTGGTTATTCCGATTCCGACTTTGCCGGGTGCAAGTTTGATAGGAAAAGTACTAGTGGCACGTGTCACCTTTTTGCAAATTCCTTGGTGAGTTGGCATAGCAAGAAACAGGTTTCGGTTGCTTTGTCAACAACCGAGGCAGAATACATTGCCGCAGACAGTTGTTGTGCTCAAGTCTTATGGCTTAAACAATAATTGCTTGATTTCAATTTAAAACTTGAGCATATTCCTATTTTGTGCGATAACACTAGTGCAATAAACCTAACTAAGAACCCCGTATTACATTCACGCACCAAGCATATCGAAATACACCATCATTTTCTTAGGGATCATGTAGAGAAAGGTGATGTGATCTTTGAGCATGTTGATACTAAAAATCAACTTGCTGACATTTTTACAAAACCGTTAGCCACTGATCCTTTCTTTCACATCCATATGGAACTTGGTATTCTCGATATCTCGAATCGTGTTTGATAATCATTTAAGATAGTGATCTTCACATATATATATATATATATATATATATACATGCTTGTTTATTCTTTTGACTAACAATGTAAAGAGATAGTTAGCTATATGTGAGGGCTCTTATCGTCATGGTGATCAAGGTAATATCGTTCCGATTTATAGATGTTTAACATATTTTGTGCCATATTAAGTACCTTAAACTTGATGTTTATTGCTTTTTGAGCACATATTGTTCATGTGGATGTTTGTTCTATGTGTGTGCATGTTTATTTATCCTTTGGAACTTATGTTTGCAAAATATCAAATTTTTCTCATTTTTGCCTTGCATGCGTCGACCGGACCATATCATGGGTCGATGCATAAACTGATGCATTTGTTAAGAGAAACAAACGGGTTAGCGCAGCACTTGCATGCGTCGACGCACCCTGTACATAGGTCGACGCATAACTGTCACGTTCAGAATTCCTGCATTAATTGGAATGCGTATGCCGACCTATTGCTACCTATTCCCACTACATATTTTCACTACTCTTTAAATTCTTGTTCATTGCATGTAATCATATCAGATTTTACGGTCTCCCTCTCTCTATTTCTTCCATTAAACCTTATCAATACCCATTAATCTCCATCAAAATCCCTAAAAATAAAAACCCACAAAAAAGTGAATCCTCAAAGGTATAAGAACAAGGGTTTCTAATGGCTGATCATTTTTTTTTCTTTTTTTTTCTGAAAGCAATAATACTCATAGAACCCTGCACAAGGGGTGCAGGAACCCGCGAAACAACTTTAGATCCCTTTACAGCATAACAACGGGACTGTGTACCAGTCGTAAAAAGACACAAAACTAGAGTTCCTGCAATTGAGACTCCAATACCAGCTAAAGTACTTGACGTAGTTTAAGATATCCTCCACAGACAAACTAATAGATTCAAAAATCCTACGATTTCTAGCGAACCAAATAAACCAAACAACCGTGCTCCAAATGAGAACACCAAAAGATCTACTAGTCACCTTTTTAATGACATTGATGAACTTGAAAACAGAATCCTGCCATGACAGATAATGGCTTCCGTCAACGCCCAACCACCTTTGCAACCCTCTCCACACCTCGACAGATTTAGGACAGACGAAAAGCACATGGTTAAGCGTTTTAGGCTGGTCTTCACACCCTGCGCACTCCAAGTTCCCACCGTCAACTTCGATATTTCTCCTTGCAAGCTGGTCCTTCGAAGGTAGCCTATTCCTAGCGACCCTCCATAGAAAGATTTTGACCTTCAAAGGTAACATCGAGCTCCAAACCATATTCAAAAAAGGCAAAGCAGCTTCCTCTTCGTTCGAAAATTCCCTGTACATCCTAATTAAATCATAACAGGATTTGACAGTAAAGCCAGTGTTCTCCTTCATACCACACCTCGAACCAGGATCCCATTTAAACTCGTCGACATCTCCTTTTAGAGAATAGGCTTCCAAAAAATCCATTAAGTCATCCTTCTCTCTGGCCATGACAGTATCTTGCGCGAAACTAGCCAAAGGAATATCCCACAACCATTTACCATCACACCATCGTCCACAGATTGCAACCAGACCTTTAGGATCAACCACAAACTGAAACAGGTTTGGGAACACAGTTTTGAGTGGAGAGTTCAAAGCCCAATTAGAGTTCCAGAAAAATGTGCTATCACCATTACCGACCATACTACCCACATTGGACAGAAAAACATCAACCCCTGTAGCAGTGTCATGACTTATGCCCTTTAGATCTCTCCACCATATTGAATCATACATGTTGGCCTTCAAACTGTCTATGCAATGCATATTCACTGCGAGATTACCATATTTGAACCTCAACAAGTTCTTCCAAGCAAACTCCTCAGAACTTAACATCCTCCATTTCCATTTCATCAATATAGCCCTGTTGAAACTAGACAAATCCTTTACACCCAAGCCTCCTTTCTCATACGGACGACAAATAGTTTGCCAATCAACCCAACAGATTTTCTTCTTCAATTCACACCCACCCTACAGAAATTTAGCTTGAATTCCTTGAAAGGGTCTTTAACACTCCCACCGGATCTTTGTAAAACGAAAAAGAGTATAGAGGCAAGGCACTTAAGACAGACTTTAAAAGAACTAGCATACCTCCCATTGACAGCTGCCTACCTTTCCACACTGCCAACCTAAGCCTCACCTTGTCCAGCAGTTCCTTCCACTTATATTTTCTTCTAGGACTCTCCCCTATTCTAACCCCTAGAAATACAAAGGGCAGCTTCAAAGAATCGCAATTAAGGAAAACGGTGGCTGATTTCAGGAACTCTTGACTTACATTAATACCTCCTAATTTACTCTTGCTGAAGTTTACCTTTAACCCAGAAACCAACTCAAACCCTCTGAGAATAGCCTTGAAGCTCTAAATCGTAGACTCATCCACATTACCAAAGAACAGAGTATCATCTGCAGAGTGAGTCACACTAAAGCTCACCTCTTCACTCACAGAGAAGCCTTTGTAAATCCCTAAGGATTCAACCTTTCTCACTAAACAAGTTAACACTTCCATGACAAGCAGGAAAAGGAAAGGAGATAGAGGGTCCCCCTGCCTCAAACCTTTTTGGACCTTGAATTCACTCGTCGCACTACCGTTAACCAAAACAGACATATAACCATCGAACACCAAGGAACGACACCATTTCATCCAATTCTCACCAAAATTCATTTTAACAAATAAATCATCGAGGAACTTCCAAGATACACAATCGTAGGCACGTTCAAAGTCTATCTTCAGCAACAGACAACTCCTCCTCCTTCTCTTAGCTAGGTCAATCAACTCATTGGCAAGTAACACTCCATCATGTATGCATCTACCAGGCAAAAAAGCAGTTTGGTCGACGGAAACCAATGAGCCAATAACTCTCCTCAGTCTTGTAGGTAGAATTTTAGATAAAATCTTCTGGTAGCACGACACTAGGCAGATAGGTCTGTAATGCGAGAGAAGTTGAGGATTTCTTTTCTTCGCAACTAAGGTTAGGAAAGAAGCCTTAGCTGCTTTGGTGAGAGTAGGGATACTATGGAAATCTCTCACAAACTGAATGACATCCCCTTTAATAATTTCCCAACATACCTGGAAAAAAGCGAATGTGAAACCATCGGGGCCTGGACTCTTGTCTCCTCCACACATCCAAACAGCTTCCCTAATTTCCTCCTCCAAGAAGTCACCCTCTAAACTACTCATATCAACTTCATTTAAGCGAGAAAAGTCTAAGTTATCCAGAGAAGGTCTGCAGAAATTCTCCTCTTTAAAATTATCTTCAAAGAAACTACTAACCTCCCTCTTGACACTAACAACGTCTTCAACCGTCCCTTCTTCTGTCTTCACAAACCACAAACCATTTCTTCTCCTCCTTCTTTTGACAGCATTGTGAAAGAATCTAGTATTGCTATCTCCATCCTTCAACCAAACTTCCTTCGATTTGACTCTAATTGATTCCTCTTTCAAGGAGAGATTTCTCCACACCTCTTCAGTAGCCTTAGTCCTAGCTTCCAACAGGTTCACTAAACTAACAGAACTGAGGCCGCTCGCTACATGGTCTAACAAGTTTAGATTGAGAATAACATCTTCTATCTTTGTGTCCAACAAGCCATAAACACTCTTACTCCACTGTTTAAGCCTCTCTTTCAAATTGTTCAACTTCGTTTTCAAAATATAGTCGCCCCTGCCATAAACCACCATGGAGTTCCAACTTTCACTGACCACCCTAAGAAAATCCTGATGTTTCATCCAACAATTAGCAAAACGGAAAGGTTTAGGCCCCTAATTTGCGACGTTACACTTCAACCAAATGACGCAGTGATCTGATATCTCCCTTCTACCAATATGCTGCCCCAAAACTTTCCACTTGTCTATTAACCCTTCAGAAACTAAAAATCTGTCGATTCTACTCATCAAATTCCCAGCCCTGTTAAACCAAGTGAACGAACCCCCTTCGCACGGCAAGTCCACACACTCCAACTCACCTATGAAGTTCCTGAATTCCTCCAACTCTTTGTTCCTTACCTGACAAACTGAGCTCTTTCTCTCTTCCTTAAATGCAACAACATTAAAGTCTCCTCCAACCACCCAATCTCCTCTATTGAAACTGCTCTTAATCCTCACCAGCTCCCGCCACATCAACTTCTTTTTACTCAACAAACAAGACGAGTAAACGTTCACTAAGAAAACCTCAGAGCCCTTCCACAATCCATTCACCCCTAAGAACCCCTCTTTTTAAAAACTGCATATAAGATTCAAAGAATTTCTCTTCCACATAATTAACATACCACCTGCACTCCCTGCAGCTTCAGCTGCCGTCCACTCCACCTCCTCATTACCCCACAGAGAATAAACCAAATTACAGTCAATGACTGACTTCTTAGTTTCTTGAAGAAAATAGACATCAACATTCCCCTTCTAAATCATTAAGGCAACTCTTCTTCTTTTGACTATGTTGCCACACCCTCTCATATTTAGGGACATAATATTCATAATGCACCATTAGATACTACCCTCGAAAACGTCCCAACTTCATCCCTTTTCTCCATCCGTCTGATCTCATTCTCCATATTTTTATCATCCCTAGCCTTAACACCTAGCGAAACCACTATCTCCCTAACTTTGCTAGCCACCTTACTTTCAAAATTATCCCAAAATCTCCTATTACCAACTAAAACTTCCGAATCGGTAACAGAATGGCAGCGACTAACCTGATTATCACCCTTATTACCCACAACGTTCCCCTGCTGCATGATGACATCTTCTTCCCTAGGTAACACAACATCTTCATCTTCCACAGACGGTAAAGGATGACCGCACTTCTTGACCTTCTTAGCCTTCCTCTTCTTTTTAGGAGCAATGCGAAAAGGAACAGACATAAAGCCATATTTACTCCTCTTGCCCTTTGAAAGCTTTCTGATGTTAGATACCAAGGGGGCTTCAGGACCTTCTTTCAGCCCAACTTCAGCGGATACAAAGCTTTGGACCTTATCCTTCGAATGGGCCTTCACCAGCCCGTCAAAACTCAACTTCTGGACTGAACAGAAAGAACTAACCGACACGTTGTAATCCATTGACTTTTCAACAGACCCTTTAACACACCTACCTGCTTTACCTCGATTCTTCAGAAACCTACGATCCTTCACATCAACCTTAAAAGTTAAATCCTCTTTTACCACCCCTTTCACCCTTTTGGTACAACCTGACACATTGGGAGTGTTGCCTAGGGACTCATGAGAGCCAATAAGGAAACCGCTGCCACTCTTAGGTCTGCCCATAGGACTGTTCGTAAGGGACACGTGGCTAACACTAGCACCACTCTCACCGCCTTCTCCCAACTCAACGTCTTCCTCGCCGGAGCTCCACCAAGTATCACAACGATCAAAACTAGACGCACCAACTTCTTCCTCAGATACAGACGGATGCTTCTTGACAAACTTGCACAACGATCCTTTCACTTCCTTAATAATCCGGATTCTAAACACAGAGTTATTAATAGAGACGTTGAAAATCTCGTCAATAGTCATGCCACAACTCGTCCTTATCATAACACTTGCCACATCCATTTTAGTCGCCCCCATCGAGTTCTCCTCACAGCAAACGAAAGTTCCCACTTTTGAAGTAAGGAACTCAAAGAAAGAAGAAGACCACGCATGACAGGGGATGCCAAATATCCTAACCCAAGTTGTTCTCTCAGGGTCAATGTCACCTGGGCTCCATTTCCTTATCTCAGTAAACCACTGGTCCAGCCAATCCTTAGCGCTCTTAAGGAGTTCATCTATCTCACCATCTTCCTTTTCTTCTAAGAGGCATAGGTTCGCCCCTAAGGGAGTGACCCTATCACCAATATAGCCCTCACAATCAAAACTTCTTTGAATATTGTACGACGAACCCGAAATTAGCACTCTCCCAATGTAAGCCTTATAGAACCTGTTCATCTCTTCCTCATCCACTTCTTAGGATAAATCCCATTTTCGCTTCCCCTGCTTCTCACCCTTCACCGTCTCCGCGTACGTTGATTTACCTCCATTAAAGGAAGTGAAGAAACGATTACCTCCGCCTCTCACACCTTCCTCCACTGGCTTCTTAGAGTATGATGTACTTGGTTTATCCCTCTGACCATTGTGAGGCTTGAAATAATTCCGTTCTTTCTCAAATCTAGGTAAGTTCGCAAATAGTTTCCTAACTTCGATGAAAATGTTATCCAACTTCAGACTCAACTTCCTTGCGTCTAAGACATCAAAGAATCTAACAAAACCATATTTCCTTCCTTGTTTATTACGCTTAGACGGAATGAAAACCTCATCAACTTCACCATATTTGGCAAAGACCTCAAAAAGATCTTTCGCTCTCTTGTTATCCAGAAATTCAGTAATGTAAAAAGACGTAGCCTTTCTAGGATCCTTCTTCCTTCCTCTCCCAGCTTCGTCCCACGTTCTTGGAGCCCATTGTTTATGTCTCACCTTACTCCATCCTCCTTCCATCCTACGAACACGCCTGCGTCGAAAAAAACTACCGAGATAAGGCAAGGAGTTTAAGCCAAAAACTATTGACATTCTCAGCAGAATCGAAAAGAAGAACGAAAACCGCAGTTCATCATCCTCTCTACTTTCGCGCACTAGTCATCATCCTCTCTACCACTGTGTGCACTGTTCATCTTCTTCAAACCTTTATCAAAAATGGCTTCCAGACGAACAACCGGTAAAAGAACAACCAGAGCTTCATCTTCCGGAACCTCTTCCCAACCGGTAACTGTTAAATTTTTAGTTTCTGATGCATTATCTATTCCTTATGAGGCATTGTTTAGTAATCGTGATGTTATACCACAACATGGTTTCTATGTATTGATGGGTGAAGATTATCACATTCCTGAGATAACTGAAATACTCAATGTTCAGAATCTTGGTGAGTTCCTGGAATGTGATGATAAGTACAATAGTGATCTGATTCGAGTGTTCTACTATGGAATCAAGGGTAAATTTAAGGGGGCTGAGTTTAAGTTTTCTATGAATAATGCACTTCATGATGTGAACATTGATTTATGGGCTACTTTGTTTAGCTTGGACACAAATGAAAATCTACCCAGAGTAACTGATAAAACGTTTGTTCAAAACTTTGAGTTTAACACTTGTTAGCTCCTAATTTCGACGCTGCATGATTTCAAATAGATTTGGCTTTTAAAGAAGTTATTCTTTAAAATATAAGCTAAAGGAGAAGAAGGCTTTGACCAAGATGTATTCGACCATATTTGTTGAAAGCCTGAGTCGAAGAGAATGATTTTAAGACTTCAAACATTTCCAAGTCCAAAGCGTTAATTCGACAGGGTAAAATGGCTATGGATAATGCGTTGCAGTTACAACTGGATAGTGGAGGGAAGTTCTACTATTTGAATTTGAAAAGAGGACAAGTGGCGAATATCCAGAAGTTGAAGACATGCAAAGTGCCAAGTGGCGTGTTCTAGGAGTAAACCGTAAAGTGGTGGTTATTTTAGAGTATTATAAATAGGTTAGTTCTAGAGTTAGAATGTGTGAAAAAATCATGTTGTACAAGTAACTCTGAAATCACTCAAAGTATCCAACGTGTAGAGAAAAGAGTGAGGCGAGAATGTACGTGATTGTAATCACCATTATCTTTTATTGCAATTCCATTTTCTTTGAAGTTTCTATCTTAGATCCTTTACTTTGAAATCCTTTAATTCAGTCTTTTACTTCTAAGCATTCTATGTTATAAAGTTTTTACTTTGTAGTTTTACATTAAAAAGCCTTTACCTTCAAGCATTTACATTTCTGCAGTTTAAGATCTTTATGCACTTTTTTCCAACATTTAACTCCAGTTTTTATCAAACCTTTACATTCATTTTTTTTACTTTGATGAGTTGTTCTACTTAAACATTTCTTTGATTTCTGTCACTTCCATTTACATTTCAAAACACATTCTTTTATTTATATGCACTGTCGAAATGTATACTTTGCCTAATTGTGAGATATTCTAAATGCATTCATAGCACATGTCCTAGGATCAATCTGATCGATCCTGTAAGTTACTAGAACTTTGTTGTTTTAGAAGATTAGCGGTTGTTTACCAATTTTCAAGGTAAACAAATTGGCACGCCCAGTGGGACAGTGATAAACGTGTATTTGGAAGTTTATAACTTTTAAATAACTGTCAAAAGGAAGTTTTATAACTGCCCTTTTTTGAAATTTTTCGTTTCATTGGTCGAGATTTTGGCAAACTTTATTGTATGCACTTGAGAAGTGGAAAGGTAGCCAGTTCAAACGAATATAGATCAAAGAGAAGAAACCCGAGGAAAATGGCATCTGGCCAAGGGAATTCAAATCCCAGTTCTGCTGGGACTAATCCTCAACCAAGCAGTTCAAGCGCTCAGAACAGCACCATCGTTCCTCAAGAAATACCAAGAAGTATTGTGGCGCCAACTCCAGTTCCTTCGACAGGAGGGTCAACAGTGTTAACCATGGTGACAGAGCCAGCGCCTTCGACAGCAGGACCAGGGGCGACATATGTGAGGCCTTACACACAGCCAGTCCTGGAGTACATTGGCCCATCAGTGACAAATCCTCAGACTCCACCAGGAGGAAGTTTGACGTATAGGCAGTTTCCTCCCCCAGGATTTTCTCAGCCTTTGCCTAGGAATCCAATCTATGGCATGCCAACGACAATGATGCAGAATTTGCGTACTGCACCCCTAATATTTTAAGAGAATGTGATATCTTCCCCTTTACAGGAGTTAGGTTCTGGAATTAACATGGGTCGAAACAACCAGTCCATAGGTTTGGGATTTTCTGCTCAAGGACCCAACTTAACAAATGAATCTGCAGCATATTTGAGGCAACAGATGGATGAGAGCCACATGCAAATGGTACATACTTTATCTCAGACAATGGGAGAGATTTTCCAGCCATTGATCCAGAATACTACTCAAACCAATCAAATGATGACAGCCCAGATGGCGCGTATAGCAGAATTCATGGGAATGCCCGCTCCTGTTCAACACCAAAATCAAGGAGTCGAGAGGAGGGAAAACGCTCAACAAGTGAATCCGGTGAATCCAGAGTTGGTCGAACCACCTAGGGAGGAGCCTCCTAGGAATCAAATACCTATACTTGAAGAGGAGGAACCAAGGATGGTGTTAGTAAATAGAAATCAAAACGCTGATCATGTGGTGAATAAGGTTCGACGCAATAATGTAGCAGCAGAGAACAATTTGGTAACCATGGTCGAGAGAATAATGGCTCGAAATGGCCTGAATATGGGTTTTTCTAGGACAAACTTCACTTCGCCTATAGTAGACTATATACTCCAGGCTGAATTACCCCCCAGGACGAAAGTACCAAAGTTTACTAAGTTTTCAGGAGATACTACAGAATCTACCGTCGAACATGTGGCACACTACCTGATCGAAGCTGGTGAGATTGCAAATGATGAGAGTCTAAGGGTGAAGTATTTCCCTAGTTCCCTCACTAAAAATGCATTTACGTGGTTCACTACGTTACCATCTGGTTCGATTTGTAATTGGACCCAGTTATAACGTTTGTTCCATGAGCAATTTTACATGGGGCAGACTAAAATCAGTTTGAAAGAATTGGCTAGTGTGAAACGAAAGTTCAATGAGCCAATAGATGATTACTTGAATAGGTTTCGACTACTCAAGGCTAGGTGCTTTACACAAGTGCCTGAGCATAAACTTGTCGAAATGGCCGCTGGTGGCCTTGATTACTCTATCAGGAAAAAACTGGACACCCAGTATTTAAGGGATATGACCCAGTTAGCTGACAGAGTTCAACAACTAGAGCGTCTCAAAGATGAGAAAGCTAGGGTGAACAAAAACAAGAAGGTAGCTTACGTCGAATACCAGGAGGGCATCGAAGAGTTGTACGACGAGCCTGTTAGGTTCAACGAAAGTGAAATAGATCTTGCTGAACTTAAGCAAGGTCCTCCTTATTCTTGTAAATTATTAGTCCCTTCAAATGGGAAAAACCCTGTCGAAACCGAAAAGAACGATAGGTTCCCAAAGAAAACATACACTTTCGACATCACTAAATGTGACGAAATTTTTGATTTGTTAGTTAAGGATGGTAAAATACTAGTGCCTCCTGGTGCTAAAATACCACCTTTAGAGCAAAGAAAAAAGAGAGGCTTTTGTAAATACCATAATTATTTGGGTCATAAAACTTCTCAATGTTTTCTTTTCAGGGATCTGGTGCAGAATGCTATTCAGGAAGGCAGACTCAAATTTGGGGAGAAGACTAAGACCCAGATGAAAATTGATACCAACCCTCTAGAAGTAGCTGAAGCAAATTAATCAGAGCCCGAAGAGGTTAACATGGTCGAAGCAGTTGAGGGCGGAGATTCGACTCACAACTTTGATTCCGACTCTGATGCCTCTTTAAACATCATTGTTAATGTGGTTTCAGTAATGCCAAGAGAATATGATAGGATAACTGAAGTGGAAAACTTGGATGCCAACGCTGAGCCTGAAATGGCAGCGCACCAACCTGTGTGCTACTATGTGATGAATAATGGTTGTGTCGAAGAATATAATGCTTTCTTTGAACGACCAACTGAGGCCATGAAAGGGCACTTGAAACCTCTGTACATTACAGGGAAGGTAGAGAACGTGGATGTGAACAAAATCTTGGTGGATTGTGGGGCTACAGTCAATTTAATGCCACATTTCCTAATAAGCAAGATCTGTAAATTCGACTCTGATCTTAAGCCCCACAACATGGTCCTTTCTAACTATGAAGGGAAAATTGGGACCACTCTTGGTGTTCTGCAGGTTGGTTTAACTGTGGGAACGGTGACAAGGCCTACCTTGTTTATGGTAGTCGAAATCAAAGCTAACTATAACCTTCTGCTGGGGAGATAATGGATTCATGGTGTTGGAGCAGTACCTTCGTCAATGCACCAGCGGATCACAATATGGAGGCCTGATGGTATAGTAGAAAACATTGAAGGTGATCAAGGATACTTTAAGGTGCCTGTTAATCATGTTGATGGTGTCGAGTTTGACAAAAACTTGGCGCACATTGCGCCTTGTACTCCAGCAGAATTTGATTTCACCCCAGATGACCATGCATTCTGCCCATTACACTTGCACCCAGTTGAGGGATTTCGATGGGACAGAAAGGTCATAAGGGAAGAAGGCAATGTCCCATACTGTGGGGAGCCTATAGACCCCACAGCCTGGGGAAGTAAATTCAGTAACAATGATTGAATTCGACGCACTGCAAAGAATTTTGACCTATGTGGCTGAATCTAAACTACAAGCGGCCTTGGAGGCTGCACACAACCACATGGTTGTCGAAGCCAAAACTCAAATTTGTGAAGTAGGCCTTGGTAAGGAATTTGAGCCTGAACCACCTGATGGGTCTCAAATCGAAGACCAAAATCAAAGGCTTGATGCTATTTATGATAATGAGCCTTTGGGTTTCAAAAAGGATCCATTGTCAGATAACATTAAAATGCTGGTGCAAAATCCTTTGGAAGAAATTGACTTGGGTGAAGGGGGAGTAAAAAGGCCTACTTATGTTAGTGCTAATCTCGACCCACAACTCAAAGTCGAAATGGTCCAACTATTGAAGGAATTCAAGGATTGCTTCGCTTGGGACTATGACGAAATGTCTGGTTTGAGGAGAGAGCTTGTTGAACATAAGTTACCAATCATACCTGGGAAAAAACCAGTCAAGCAAAATCCAAGACGGTTTGCCCCAACAATCCTTTCAAAGATCAAAGAGGAAATTGAGAGGTTACTTAGATGCAAGTTCATCCGTACAGCTATGTATGTCGAAAGTCTAGCTAATATTGTACCAGTCATTAAAAAGAATGGTTCTTTAAGGGTCTGTATAGATTTTAGAGATCTAAATTCTGCAACCCCTAAGGACGAATATTCTATGCCTGTGGCAGAAATGTTGATTGATTCTGCTGCAGGACATGAATACTTGAGTATGTTGGATGGTTATTCTGGTTATAACCAAATATTCATTGCTGAGGAAGATGTCCCAAAAACTACTTTTCGATGTCCAGGGGCATTAGGCACTTATGAATGGGTAGTAATGCCTTTTGGTCTAAAAAATACTGGGGCAACTTACCAACGAGCAATGAATTCGATCTTTCATGATTTTATTGAGACTCTTATGCAAATCTATATTGATGATATTGTTGTTAAGTCTTTTTCAGGAAAAGATCATTTAAGCCATCTTCGACATTCCTTTGAAAGGATGAGAAAGCATGGTCTTAAAATGAATCCTCTCAAATGTGCTTTTTGTGTGCAGGCAGGGGATTTCTTAGGCTTTGTGGTCCACAAGAAGGGGATCGAAATTAACCAGAATAAAACTAAAGCCATTATGGAAGCAAAAGCGCCATCAACAAAGAAGGAATTGCAGTCTCTCTTGGGCAAAATAAATTTCTTGAGGATGTTTATATCCAACTTGAGTGGGAAAACGCAAGCCTTTTTGCCATTGCTTCGAGCTAGCAAGGATGGGTTCGACTGGGGGCAAGCTCAACAGGAAGCCTTCGACAAGATCAAAGAGTACCTGAGTCACCCCCCGATTCTCTCACCACCTTGTGGCAATAAGTATATGAGATTGTACATAGCTACGTCAGATAGAACTTTAGGGAGCATGTTAGCTCAAGAGGATGATGATGGTGTCGAAAGGGCCGTCTATTACCTTAGTAGAGTTTTAAATGATGCAGAAACTAGATATAGCATGATTGAAAAATTATGTTAATGTTTGTATTACTCTTGTACAAAATTGAAGCATTATATAAAACCAGTTGATGTGTATGTTTCTTCTCGTTATGACGTTATTAAACATATGTTGTCCAAACCTATTTTGCATAGTCGAATTGGAAAATGGGCATTAGCATTAACTGAATATTCTTTAACTTATAAGCCTTTAAAAGCTGTTAAAGGGCAAGTAGTGGCAAACTTTATAGTTGACCATTCTACACACGAGACCCCTCTGAACTATCTTGAAGTGGAACCTTGGAGGTTATACTTCGACGGGTCAAGCCACAAAGATGGGACACACATAGGAGTGCTTGTTATTTCTCCTAATAAAATTCCAACAACACTTAAGTATAAAATTGAAGGCTGTTGTTCTAACAACGAAGCTGAATATGAAGCTGTAATTGCTGGACTTGAAGTATTGTTGGAATTGGGGGCAACGCATGTCAAAATAATGGGAGATTCAGAGCTGGTCATAAAACAAGTTACCAAGGAGTACAAATGCATAAAAGAAAACTTGATTATGTACTTTGTAGTTGTCAATCGACTGCTAAAGAAGTTCGACGCAGTTAGTTTTCGACACATCCCTAGATTGGAAAACCAGGTCGCTAATGACTTGGCCCAGATTGCATCAGGGTATAAAATTTCAAAAGACAAACTTCAAGATGCAATCGAAGTCAGAGGGAAGGTGGTGTCGGTAGGATTAGCCCCATCAGACTTAGAAGAAACTAAGCTTTGATACGCTGATGAAGACAATTTTGTAATTCTGGCAGTTGATAGTATAACTGACAAGGATTGGAGAAAACCTATAATGGATTACCTGAAAAATCCAATATCTTCGACAGAAAGAAAAATCAAGTATCAAGCTTTGAGTTATGTCTTGTTGGGTAATGAATTATTCAAAAAGACTCCTGAGGGAGTATTGCTTAAGTGCCTCAGTGAGGGAGAAGCATACTTGGCCCTTTCAATTGTCCATAGTGGGGCATGTGGGGCACATCAGGTAGGCCATAAAATGAAATGGTTGTTGTTTCGACAAGGCATGTATTAGCCTACCATGTTAAAAGATTGTATTGAATTTGCTAAGGGTTGTCAGGAATGTCAAGTTCACGCTGGCATTCAACACGTCCATGCAAGTGAATTACACTCTATAGTGAAACCTTGGCCTTTTAGAGGATGGGCTTTGGATTTGGATGGAGAAATTTGACCAGCATCATCTAAAAATCATAAGTACATTTTGGTGGGTATTGATTATTTTACCAAATGGGTCGAAGCTATCCCTTTACCAAATGTTGATCAAGAAGATGTGATTGAATTTATTCAGAAACACATCATCTATAGGTTTGGAATCCCAGAGACAATTACAATAGACCAAGGATCAGTCTTCACTGGTCGAAAAATGCAAGAGTTTTCTAAAGAAATAGGATTCAAACATCCACACCTTATTATGCTCAAGCTAATGGCCTAGTCGAAGCGGCAAATACAGTAGTTATTGGGTTGATAAAAAAGCATGTGGGAAAAAGGCCAAGAAATTGGCATAAGACATTGGACCAAATACTTTGGGCATGTCGAACGTCCCCCAAAGAGGCAACTAATACTACCCCATTTCGACTGACTTTTGGTCATGATGCAGTTTTGCCTGTAGAAATTTATCTTCAGTCCATAAGGATTCAAAGGCATCATGAGATTCCATCTGAATCTTATTTGAATATGATGCTTGATGAGTTAGTGGATTTAGATGAAGAAAGACTCCATGCATTAGAGTTGCTGAAAAGGCAAAAGAAAAGGGTGGATAAGTCTTATAACAAAAAGGTCAAGAGTAAAAATTTTTCAGCTGGGGAACTGGTGTGGAAAGTGATCTTGCCTATGGATCGAAATACCAGATCTTTAGGGAAGTGGTCTCCTAAGTGGGAAGGTCCTTTTCAAATTATTGAGGCATTCAGTAATTGAAATTCTGGTGCATGTACAGAATTCAGATGTCCTAGAATATGCCGTTCGACATCTGGTCTGACATGATCATAAATGGCAAGGTATAATCCAATAAACATGGTACTGAAAAGAAATAAGAGCAACACACACAGAATTGTTAACCCAGTTCGGATCTAACTATCCTACATCTGGGGGCTACCAAGTCAGGGATGAAGTCCACTATTAGTAGTATCAATTCAAAGCTAAACAACCCATTTACAACTTATCACTTAATCACTACCCAATGACCCTTCTACCTAGATCCTCTCTAGATATGAGAAACCCTTCTCACTCCCAATCATCGCAATGATGTCTAGCAGTTGACAATCCGCCACTGCATCAACAGCCCTTCACCTATACACTAGTTCAACAAGAACGACACTTTTCCAAGACACAACTTAGAGTTGCTTAGAAGCTTCCTCCAAGAACAATACTCCTCTTACTTAATAGTTTTGAGGATCACACTAACAAACTGTCCAACTCACAGGTCGAGTGGTACAGGAACCAACCCTAATGATAGAACTTTACATCTTTGGTTCGGTTGCTAAACTAGGTTACAAACCATCTATATATAACCTATTCCCAACTGGATTTGGGCCTACAAAAACACAGCAAATGAGCTGCTACAAATCAGCAGAAACTTCTGCTACAAAATAGGACTTTAATCTTTAACTTCCTAAAATATCTCCATATTTAGAAAGTGTATATTTTCCCATATTCTTCTCAAAATCAGACTTGAATCTTCAAACCTTTTAATTCAGCGCCACCTGGAATTTGCATATTATTTCCAGAATATTCTGCATCAGTTAAAACCTAACATAATTAACAAACCACTTCAGTTCTGGCGCGATGTCGAATGAACCTGCATGGGACATCTCGATAGGACATGTTGTTCCAGATGTTAACACTACTTCAGCTCAACATGTTCCAATGCACACTAGGACTTCTTGCTCAACCTGTTCTTCTTTAGCAAGATAAACAGAACTATCTAACATATTACTGCTATTATTTGTTTTACAAAATTAATGCCAACCCTTAAAATTAAAGAACTAACATTCTCCCCCTTTGGTAAATTTTGACTAAACCAAAATACATCACAGTTTGCAGCAATAGTAGTCACCAGTAACTACTGAACTTAAACAGAAGCCATCAGTAGCTTTAAACACAGCAACAAGGAAATGATCTCAAGTTGTCATAACATCTTGCTTGACATCTACATTTCAGCTTTCTGACCATTCCTTTTGCGGCAGGTCTTGATTGAAACTCACTTGGTGTACATGAGAAAGAAGATATCCAATACTCCCCCTCAAATCAGGAATCTGAGGAACTTCCTTCTACACATTTCTTTTTCCTTTCAAGAAGGATCCAGCTACATAGAAGGACCAATGGTGGCATGAGAGATCTACCCACCTTGATTGATTAGTCACCCCTAGTCGACAAAAGCGCCAATTTGCCAACCTGGGTAACTCAGAACACAAGTCACAAAAACACTCCAACCATCATTATGGGTATGACTTCCTTCTTGACATTTCTGATGCACCTGTACTGCAGGACCCCACACACCATTTCTCAGCATCTGCGCAAAACTCCATTTCTCCCCCTTTTTAGCCAAAATTTGGCAAAGAATGCCATCACAAAACCAGCTCCAGGAAATGCTCACCCATATACGAACAAAGGCCATTAGAGACAGGAAAGGAAAAACACTCACAGTTTTGAAGAGGAGAAACGACTGCCCCCTATAAATAGCTGACCCGTTACTTTGGTATTAACGACCCTGGAAAGTAACGCCTTTTGAGGAGTAGAACTCACCCTGATTCAAAGCACACCGTCCACCCTAGCCTTGACTGCTTTTAATAGACCTATTCTCGTGCTAATAAACATGCAAGACTGGTTAAAACCCACGTGTTTTACAGCCTCCTGTCAACACCGTCCAACATAGCTCCTTGTTTGGCAAAAACAACTCATAAATGCACAGCCTAGCATTGAATATTGCACAATGTTGCAGTATTTCTCATTCTCCCACAAGACATGTTTTGCCCAACCATACAAGTCTCCCTGACACCAACATTCTCAACTGAGACAGAACAATGATGTCGAAACATTGCATCCGACATTACACTCTTGCAAGTACCACAGTCAGCTTGCATTACAGCAACACATCCCCACATGTAAGTGTTGACTTCTTCTGGGAAAATCTCCAAGTCCCTTGGACTCCTTACTCAACAGGGGCAGGACTAGGAAAACTGTCCACACAGAGTTGTGTGATTTAGGATAGACAAGGTGTCATGTACACTTGGTTTGACACACCTCAAAACATATAGTTTCCTTATTCTACAGGAAACCACTCCTCCACAATGAGGTATATATAGACTAACAGCTATATATAGACTTCTCCTGAGACACCCTTGATCGCATCATGTTCGACATCATTTTCACAGCAACTATACAATAAGGGCAATCAACCAGTAGCTGAACACATCCAACTCAGAAGCTTGTACAACTTTGATACAATACATTGACAACCCAATGACATGACCAAGATCAACCAGTTAAGTCCACCCAGAACTAAACCAGTCACACAATGTCATGACATCTTGTCTGACATTACACCCTCACCAGAGGTACACTATCATAGATTTTTGAAACCATGAACAATCTTGATAAACAGCTGTACTACTGCAAAACAGAAGTCCAACTCCCCCTATCTAAGATAACCAGTGCTCCTTTGCAAGAAGAACACCTTAAATGAATGGAAAACATAAGACTCATCTATATGTCTTCAAGAGCGCACCCTCTATTCAACACACCTGCTAAACGCATTCAATTAATGCTTGATCCTCAAGCAAACCAAGTACCACACTAGTACAATTAACAGCAGTCACTCACACATGAAGTCACAATTTGGCTATTCGTGAGGATCATAGGAATCACCATCCTCCTTCAAACAAACTGTTAGATAAAGATCAAGGTCACATAGCTCCCCCAACTCTCCAAAAGCAGTCATTCCCTATCATACTCTTCATCCTGATCTGCTTCAGTCTTCTATACATTCTCCATCCAAGGCATACCTTCTACTTCATCATTCTCCCGTATGACTATGTAGACACTCTTTAGGCAAAATGTAGGCACCAAGCTCTAGAACCAGAGCAAAATCATCCTTCACCAAGGATATCCATCCCGGATAATGTTCCAACACAAGTTAGAACATCTGCCACATACCAAGACATAATCATCATGATTATTGATATGCTCCACCAACTGGACTTACTATAGCATAGTAATCCCAAGAACTAGAGAGATAAACTCTCATCCACCTTCAAGAAGAATAATCTCCTTGAGTCTTCAACTCATCACCCTTCTGCCCAAGTGTAACTTGTTCCAAGACAATCCTCAATAATAACCAGCTGCCACACTCTGATTATCTCGATTCTTCGAATCCACTTCTGAGATCAACCAAATGCCACAGTTTGATCACCTCATTCATGAATCCTCATATGAAAACAACCAAATGCCACATTTTGATGTTTTTCACGTTTGTCAGAACTCTCACAAAGATATCCTGATCCACTAAGAAAACTTGATCTTTAAGTCACATGTCCCAATTGCTCAATAGCAAACACACTTAGACTCCCTAAGCCATGGTCATGTAACAGCTTCTCCTTCCAGCAGCTCCCACAAACTGCCAAGAGAGCGATCTTTTTGAACCATTCTATTGTTCATTCCTATAGATCACCCTATCATAAGCTGATGTGCCACATCACCAACTGAGACTTCTGATGTTAAGCTAGATGTCAGAACATTATGACATCCAACTGTTGAATTCAACTCTTCCTTCTGCCACTCAGAAGAACCTCCTCCCTTTGCAGAAACAAATTTCTATGCTCTCATAGACTTGATTCAACAATCAAGTTTGAGTAGACAACCTCCATCCTGCTCAGAAACTCCAAAGACTTTAAATCTGCCATAACTGAGTCTTCAAAAAATAAGTAGTCCAAGACTACCCCATAGCAATACTAAAGAATATCACTACCCTTAGTAGAGCCGTTAGTAGAAAGCCAGAGACAACTGCCACTTATCCTTGACCTTCACAACCAGATCAAACACCAAGCTCCAAACCACTTAGATCAGAAATAAATTGATCCAAGCAATATCCAGACCAGCTTCTTGCCAGGAAACTTTCCAGAAATACACAACTCCTGTCACACAAGACTGAAGCAAATTCTCAGGCCAACTCCCAAGATGCTAAAGCTTATGCAGTATCCCTCCCATGATTCTGCATAAACTCTGATGATGAGATGTTCCAAACATCGTGTTGAACATCACCAATCTTGAATCACAAGGATAACCAATCAAATACTTGTGGATTTCACAAATAGCGATTGATCTTAAATCCTTATACAGTAACCCTTCTTCACTGCTGTAGCTGAGCTCCACCAGATCATGTCATGAACACTTATAAAGTATTCAGTCTTGTTGCAAGTATCTTCTTCAATGACAATGTTGAGATACCAAGGCTGCCACTCTTGACTCAAGTAACTAAGACTTTCTCTGAACAAGTCTTCTTTACCTCAACAAATCTTCAACCAGATTGGATTCACTCTTAGGGTTAAAAGAGATGCATCCTTCCTTGCTGTTTTTGTGAAAGGTGAAAATAAATCACCTCCACGGTCTTCACCCCTATGCTTCCTAGGAAGCACCTCCTAGTCTGAAGAATAACTAGAAGACTCCAGAACATGACTCAGTTGCCTTGATTGGACTTGATCATCATATCAAGTGTCTTCAACAACTTAATCAACAAGAAATCATCAAACCCCTAGAGCATGAGTTTGATAATTCATCTTACCCTTCCTCTTCAATCTGACTTCAGCATACATGATGAAGCCACTCACCCATGTACCAAGTCATACAAGACTCAATCATCACAAAGACACCCCTCTGCTCCCGACTTTGGAATGCTATGTGACTCCACACCGGTTGACATCTACAAGAACAGAAAACGAGTGAGGACAACTACAATCTTCCTTCAATCATAACTCCAGAATCCCATACTTCTAGAGCTCTTCAATCAGAACCTCATACAGCGGAACTACCAAGGAAACAGATCCTACTTGCCCTAATAAGATGTCAGAACATTTTATAAGACACATCAACAAAAGAACTAGCCACTTCTTTTGTAGATGTTGTAGAATCTCCCTCAGCAATATGAACAACCAGGAATTTTCCATCAGAAATATATATGCAGCGGAATACACACCAGAAAACTCCTCTACAGCCTTCAGGCAAAACATAATAACCCACGCCACTCC
Source organism: Lathyrus tuberosus (assembly GCA_022829125.1). Lineage (NCBI taxonomy): Eukaryota > Viridiplantae > Streptophyta > Magnoliopsida > Fabales > Fabaceae > Lathyrus > Lathyrus tuberosus. Next base: position 2,446,682 of record JALAZF010000529.1, on the reverse strand, counting down.
ATGTGCAATAGGTCAACATAAATCAAACCACACATAACCACAACACGACAACTTTTCAATCAAAACTTTAAGCCTTCAGCACATGCCACTGCCTGTCACGAATAGTCCATCCTCCACTTCTAGGGACTATTCTCACAACTATATGAACTACTCCAAGTTCAAACATATTTTCAGTAGAAAGCTTCTACCTTGACCATGAACCAGAAAGTATCTTCCCTGGGATCTCATCCAGATACAGAACAGAATGACCTGCTCTGATACCAATTGAAATTCTGGTGCATGTGCAGAATTCAGATGTCCTAGAATATGCCGTTCGACATCTGGTCTGACATGATCATAAATGGCAAGGTATAATCCAATAAACATGGTACTGAAAAGAAATAAGAGCAACACACACAGAATTGTTAACCCAGTTCGGATCTAACTATCCTACATCTGGGGGCTACCAAGCCAGGGATGAAGTCCACTATTAGTAGTATCAATTCAAAGCTAAACAACCCGTTTAAAACTTATCACTTAATCACTACCCAATGACCCTTCTACCTAGATCCTCTCTAGATATGAGAAACCCTTCTCACTCCCAATCATCGCAATGATGTCTAGCAGTTGACAATCCGCCACTGCATCAACAGCCCTTCACCTATACACTAGTTCAACAAGAACGACACTTTTCCAAGACACAACTTAGAGTTGCTTAGAAGCTTCCTCCAAGAACAATACTCCTCTTACTTAATAGTTTTGAGGATCACACTAACAAACTGTCCAACTCACAGGTCGAGTGGTACAGGAACCAACCCTAATGATAGAACTTTACATCTTTGGTTCGGTTGCTAAACTAGGTTACAAACCATCTATATATAACCTATTCCCAACTGGATTTGGGCCTACAAAAACACAACAAATGAGCTGCTACAAATCAGCAGAAACTTCTGCTACAAAATAGGACTTTAATCTTTAACTTCCTAAAATATCTCCATATTTAGAAAGTGTATATTTTCCCATATTCTTCTCAAAATCAGACTTGAATCTTCAAACCTTTTAATTCAGCGCCACCTGGAATTTGCATATTATTTCCAGAATATTCTGCATCAGTTAAAACCTAACATAATTAACAAACCACTTCAGTTCTGGCACGATGTCGAATGAACCTGCATGGGACATCTCGATAGGACATGTTGTTCCAGATGTTAACACTACTTCAGCTCAACATGTTCCAATGCACACTAGGACTTCTTGCTCAACCTGTTCTTCTTTAGCAAGATAAACAGAACTATCTAACATATTGCTGCTATTATTTGTTTTACAAAATTAATGCCAACCCTTAAAATTAAAGAACTAACATTCTCCCCCTTTGGCAAATTTTGACTAAAACAAAATACATCACAGTTTGCAGCAATAGTAGTCACCAGTAACTACTGAACTTAAACAGAAGCCATCAGTAGCTTTAAACACAGCAACAAGGAAATGATCTCAAGTTGTCATAACATCTTGCTTGACATCTACATTTCAGCTTTCTGACCATTCCTTTTGCGGCAGGTCTTGATTGAAACTCACTTGGTGTACATGAGAAAGAAGATATCCAATACTCCCCCTCAAATCAGGAATCTGAGGAACTTCCTTCTACACATTTCTTTTTCCTTTCAAGAAGGATCCAACTACATAGAAGGACCAATGGTGGCATGAGAGATCTGCCCACCTTGATTGATTAGTCACCCCTAGTCGACAGAAGCGCCAATTTGCCAACCTGGGTAACTCAAAACACAAGTCACAAAAACACTCCAACCATCATTATGGGTATGACTTCCTTCTTGACATTTCTGATGCACCTGTACTGCAGGACCCCACACACCATTTCTCAGCATCTGCGCAAAACTCCATTTCTCCCCCTTTTTAGCCAACATTTGGCAAAGAATGCCATCATAAAACCAGCTCCAGGAAATGCTCACCCATATACGAACAAAGGCCATTAGAGACAGGAAAGGAAAAACACTCACAGTTCTGAAGAGGAGAAATGACTGCCCCCTATAAATAGCTGACCCGTTACTTTGGTATTAACGACCCTGGAAAGTAACGCCTTTTGAGGAGCAGAACTCACCCTGATTCAAAGCACACCGTCCACCCTAGCCTTGACTTCTTTTAATAGACCTATTCTCGTGCCAATAAACATGCAAGAGTGGTTAAAACCCACGTGTTTTACAGCCTCCTGTCAACACCGTCCAGCATAGCTCCTTGTTTGGCAAAAACAACTCATAAATGCACAACCTAGCATTGAATACTGCACAATGTTGCAGTATTTCTCATTCTCCCACAAGACATGTTTTGCCCAACCATACAAGTCTCCCTGACACCAACATTCTCAACTGAGACAGAACAATGATGTCGAAACATTGCATCCGACATTACACTCTTGCAAGTACCACAGTCAGCTTGCATTACAGCAACACATCCCCACATATAAGTGTTGACTTCTTCTGGGAAAAACTCCAAGTCCCTTGGACTCCTTACTCAACAGGGGCAGGACTAGGAAAACTGTCCACATAGAGTTGTGTGATTTAGGATAGACAAGGTGTCATGTACACTTAGTTTGACACACCTCAAAACATATAGTTTCCTTGTTCTACAGGAAACCACTCCTCCACAATGAGGTATATATAGACTAACAGCTATATATAGACTTCTCCTGAGACACCCTTGATCACATCATGTTCAACATCATTTTCACAGCAACTATGCAATAAGGGCAATAAACCAGTAGTTGAACACATCCAACTCAGAAGCTTGTACAACTTTGATACAATACATTGACAACCCAATGACATGACCAAGATCAACCAGTCAAGTCCACCCAGAACTAAACCAGTCACACAATGTCATGACATCTTGTCTGACATTACACCCTCACCAGAGGTACACTATCATAGATTTTTGAAACCATAAACAATCTTGATAAACAACTGTACTACTGCAAAACAGAAGTCCAACTCCCCCTATCTAAGATAACCAGTGCTCCTTTGCAAGAAGAACACCTTAAATGAATGGAAAACATAAGACTTATCTATATGTATTCAAGAGCGCACCCTCTGTTCAACACACCTGCTGAACGCATTCAATTAATGCTTTATCCTCAAGCAAACCAAGTACCACACTAGTACAATTAACAGCAGTCACTCACACATGAAGTCACAATTAGGCTATTCGTGAGGATCATAAGAATCACCATCCTCCTTTAAACAAACTGTTAGATAAAGATCAAGGTCACATAGCTCCCCCAACTCTCCAAAAGCAGTCATTCCCTATCATACTCTTCATCCTGATCTGCTTCAGTCTTCTCTACATTCTCCATCCAAGGCATACCTTCTACTTCATCATTCTCCCGTATGACTATGTAGACACTCTTTAGGCAAAATGTAGGCACCAAGCTCTAGAACCAGAGCAAAATCATCCTTCACCAAGGATATCCATCCCGGATAATGTTCCAACACATGTTAGAACATCTGCCACATACCAAGACATAATCATCATGATTATTGATATGCTCCACCAACTGGACTTACTATAGCATAGTAATCCCAAGAACTAGAGAGATAAACTCTCATCCACCTTCAAGAAGAATAATCTCCTTGAGTCTTCAACTCATCACCCTTCTGCCCAAGAGTAACTTGTTCCAAGACAATCCTCAATAATAACCAGCTGCCACACTCTGATTATCTTGATTCTTCGAATCCACTTCTGAATCAACCAAATGCCACAGTTTGATCACCTCATTCATGAATCCTCATATGAAAACAACCAAATGCCACATTTTGATATTTTTCACGTTTGTCAGAACTCTCCCAAAGATATCCTGATCCACTAAGAAAACTTGATCTTTAAGTCATATGTCCCAATTGCTCAATAGCAAACACACTTAGACTCCCTAAGCCATGGTCATGCAACAGCTTCTCCTTCCTGCAGCTCCCGCAAACTGCCAAGAGAACGATCTTTTTGAACCATTCTATTGTTCATTCCTGTAGATCACCCTATCATAAGCTGATGTGCCACATCACCAACTGAGACTTCTGATGTTAAGCTAGATGTCAGAACATTATGACATCTAACTGTTGAATTCAACTCTTCCTTCTTCCAAGAAATTGGCATAAGACATTGGACCAAATACTTTGGGCATGTCGAACGTCCCCCAAAGAGGCAACTAATACTACCCCATTTCGACTGACTTTTGGTCATGATGCAGTTTTGCCTGTAGAAATTTATCTTCAGTCCATAAGGATTCAAAGGCATCATGAGATTCCATCTGAATCTTATTGGAATATGATGCTTGATGAGTTAGTGGATTTAGATGAAGAAAGACTCCATGCACTAGAGTTGCTGAAAAGGCAAAAGAAAATGGTGGAGAAGTCTTATAACAAAAAGGTCAAGAGTAAAACTTTTTCAGCTGGGGAACTGGTATGGAAAGTGATCTTGCCTATGGATCGAAAGACCAGATCTTTAGGGAAGTGGTCTCCTAAGTGGGAAGGTCCTTTTCAAATTATTGAGGCATTCAGTAATAATGCTTACGAGGTTCAGGAGATTGAGGGTGATCTAAGAGTCTTGAGGGTAAATGGGAAATATTTGAAAAAATATAAGCCTATTTTACAAGAGATTCATATTAAGACATAAGTTTTATTCAGATTATAAAACCCAAAATAGGCCATGTGAGGCCAAAATGACATACAAAGGAAAGGAAACAAGTACGACAACATGAAACCCAGGAGAAAGATCATTCATAGTCTCTCCAATTAATAGAGTTGAGGAAGGCGACATAATCTTCGTCAGCTTCATCATTAGAGTTTTGTGCTTTGGAATGTCCTTTCTTGGGGACCTTCATCTTAGTTTCTCGCTTCTTGGCGCGAGAGGTTGCTCCAGTTGAAGTATCATTGTAGGCAGTAGTTGTTGCCTCAGCTTTCTTTGTCTCCTCAGCCACCTTCTGGGTCACTGCCTTCTTTGAGGAAGTACTCATGCTTGCTTCAGTGGGTGCAAAATATGGCTCATGTGAAGAGGATTTTATAGAGGCAAAGTCTTGTAAGGATTGGCCAGTCAACAATGGAAACACGTGAAATTGCTCTTGGGAATATACCCTAGGGTTATGCTATTAATATTCCTTTATGGAATAGAAACTTGTGCCGTTGGAACACTAAGTTGTTAAAAGCTGCGTTATTTTCATGATTTCCAAGAAAAGAGGCAGAGTACTTTAATTACAAAGATTAGCAAAGTTTAAGAGAAAATGGGCCATGATTTTATCAAAGATTTTGCAAGTCGAAGAGTTAATAGCAAACAGAAGTATTTAGATAAATGCCAGGGGGCATTGAGATTGTCTTTACATAGGGCCTCAAAAGGGCTAGCAAACATGATGATAAAAAAGGAACTACAAATAAGAAATCATAGGACAATAAAAAAGGGAGCTTCGACTTCAACTCAAGAAAGTTTACCTTGTGATTCTGAAGGCGTTTCTCACACAGAGCTTTGTTGAGCTTAGCTGCTGAAAGTTTCTTTTCAAGCGTTTGGGCTTTATCAAGGAAGTTTATAGTGCGCTTTAGCTCTCTGGCCATTTCAGTATCGTCGAAGTTTTTCAGCTCAAGGTTGCGCTTTTCAGCGTTAGAAATCTTGTTTTGCAGTTCTTCAATTTGCTGCTTCCAAGTATCAATATTCTTTTGGTTCGACTCTATCTCTGCCTGCCTTTTGTTTTGGTCAATCTCCAGAGTTTTGACCTTAGTTTCTGATGCGTGTGCCTCATCCTAAGCTGAATGTTCCAATCCAGTTGTAACTTCAATGGTGTGTTGGATCTTGGGAAGAAGTTTGAAGTCCTCAGACATCTAATTTACTAAAGCAGTTAACTCCACAAGGAATTTAGACACATCTTTACTAAGAGTCGAGAGGTCCAGTTTTTGGAGGCTATCTTTCAGGTAGAGAGGAGCAGTTTGATCTGAAAGTAAGACATTATGGATGTCTCCCTTGAAGAATTTGTCTTTGATCTTTTGAAGGATAGGGCTGGCAAAGTCATCTGGAGCTGGACCCCCAGAACTGGTCGAAGTACTAAGGCTAGTACCTGAAGAGCTGTACTTCTTCCCAAGTATCATTCTGGCATACTCTCGAGGATTCAACCATTTAAGGGCAGCCAGTGGGTCTCCAGTGGGGGATCCTCCAGTAGTCGAAGTGACTGTAGGCCCAGGAGTTGGATTGTTGACAGGACCTGTTTCAGCCACAGGTGAATGGGTCTGATCCTGCTCAGTCCTTTCCCTCTCTTCTTCTTGTTCTTCTTCATTTTCGACCTCCTCTTCTTCCTCTTCAGTTGGCTCTCCTTCTACGTCCATGGCAATGGTCTCTGTATGGTCGAGAAGTTGTTGATTGGAAACATCATCCTCTTCATGTTCAGAGCCATCTGTTTGGGATTGTTGAGTGTTGGTCCTGGTGGGCGTGGTTTTGTTTGTTTCATCTGCTTCAGGAAGAGGAATTGTAAAAGGGATAGGTTGGTTAATTTCGCTCAGTGAACTATATCCAGAACCAAGGTCAGAGGTAGGGTGATAAGTTGGCTCACCTTGGCTATTCAGGATAGTTGTTGCAAAGCTGAATGAAGTTTGTGGTGGGTTAGAACCACCTACATCAGCCTGAAGACCACAAGTAAAGAGAATAAGATTGAAAGAAATCTGTATAAGGAATGCAAATGCTGAGTAAAGATAGTGTGCATACCTGTACAGTTACGGCATCAGGACTTGAGTTTGCGCTCTCAGGATCACTAGCAGTCGTTTTCGACGTAATCTTGGAAAGTTGTTTCTTGACACCACTATCAGCAGGTGTCTTCTCAAGAATTATGGCGGCCTTTGAGGAAGATTGGGTGGTAGCTCCAGAAGCTTTGGTAAGCTTCCTTTTCTTTTTAACCACTACCTCCTCAGGGGATTCATCATCAGTATCTGAAGGGACAACTGTTTGAGCACCTTTCTTGCCCTTTTTTGAAGGCGTTTGAGGTTTTCGAGCAGTCTAAAAGGTGATGCAAATATTAGAAGTTGGTTACACAAGAAGATGTAGGCAAGGGATATAAAATACCTTTGTGCCTTCAGTTTCTTTTTCGACTCCTACAGCACCCTTCGATGAGCTGGTCTTCCTGGCCGTAGCTGAAAGACAGATGATTATTACAAGATTAATAATTGAGTGGTTAGTTAAAAATCACAAATCGAGGGCCTCAAGCCTTCATACATTTCGGATTCGACACGAACATCCTCGACCCCTATATGAAGGTGTCCTTTGAAACTGTCCAGCGTATGTTTAGTCGCAACCACCTGTTGGGCTTTCGGTTGAGACTGTTGTCGAAGGAGTTTTAGGTGCTCACCACAGACAAGCCAGTCTGGAAATGGGGGGGCAAGTGCCACTCCAAAATCAGCGTTAGGCAGTCGAGGGAACTTTGGAGGAAAGAGTTCAAAAGCCACCTCATAACGTTTCTCAAGAGGAACGTTTGAAGGGATTTTTAACTGATCCATTTTTTATAGAAACTTCTCATTCAAAGTGACAGCAGCCTCACAAACGGTTCGACTAATATCATCTGGTCGATAGACAGTTTCAAAGTACTTTTGGAAGGCCTGAATTTATTTGACATGAATGAACTTACTCTTCTTGGTCTTCTCCTGCACATCAAGAAAAGCTTGGTCAATTAATGAATAGAAGGCAGCAGCATCAAGAAATTATTCACTGTAGTACTTCGACCACCAGTTGTGAAATGGTTTAGTGCACAAAAATGTGGGTTGAAAGTGCACAGGGGAAAGAGTTGCTTTTCTAGCGTTCCACCGGTCGAAAGGGACTGCAGCACCTCCTTCATCAAAACTGGCAGTATGAAAGACTACATGGCCTTTCTTCCCATACATACACTTGGGGAAAATTTGAGCCAACCCAAACTGTCGAGAGACAAGATTTGGTTGGTAAGCAATCAAGGTTGCCATATCTCTTCCAAGATTCAGCCTCTGAATTATAAATCTAGGAATAAAAAAGGCTTCCCAGATTGAAACAGATTCGGTATCGAGTTTTTTGGATGAATCAGGGAATGGCCTTTTAAACCACTCAGATCCACATTTTTTTTCAGCAAAAGGGGCCATACTGGGTGTGAAATCATACTGCTTGGCGAACATCATAATGTAACTTGAGAAGGCTCCTTTGAGAGCTTCCCCATCATCATTGGGCGTGGGTTTCACCAGGAGAGTACCTTCGACCCTCCTTTCTTTGATTTCAGCAGAGTCCTCATCGACTTGCCCTTTTCTGGGAAGGCTAGCTTTGAAAGTTGCATTAAGCCACAATTGAAGCATCCAGAGGGGACCATTCAAGTGAACAGTGCCCTGGGCCTCCAAGTCTTTGAGTCGAGCCGCCCCTTCGCTGAGAGACTCATAGAGGTTTGCCAAAATCAACCCACTAAGGCAAACTCCTCTGTTGTTGTGAAGTTGGTTGGCCAAAGTGAGATATTTCTTGGCCACCTGTAGGGATTTTGAGCAAAATACATACCTCGACAACCATACGGTGAGGAATGCAGTGTGTTCCTTGTCAATTATTTCTTCAGTGTCACGTTTGTGGTAGTTTATGAAGTGGGTGTATGTAAGCTTGGAGTCAGAGATCCCTATGGTATCCTCTGCATCAGTTTCAGGATCATATGAAATGCCATCTGGTCGAAGCCCTGCAATGGCAGCCAGGTCGAAGAGTGTGGGGGTAACCATCCCACAAGGAAGATGAAAAGTGTAGTGGGTACTATCCCAAAAGTAGGGTGATGCTACCAGCAGGTTCAAACAATAAGGAATATTGGTCTTCGATAGCATAAGCAGATCATAAATTCCAATGGTCTTCCAATGATCAGCTTTGACCTTTTCCATTCTGGTCATCCAAAGGTCAAAATCCTTTAACTGGTTAATAGCTCTTACCAATCTAGTACCATCATGAAGATACCTAAGATCCATCTTAGTCAAAGTGGGTGTATCAGGGGAAGCTTCATTTTCTTTAGGGTTGCTCTTTTGCCCTAAAGGTCTTGATTTACGGTAAGAAGGGAAAAACTCACTAAGCTTCTCATCGGTGGGTTTAACATCAGCTAAGGGGCCACCTAAAGCATAAGGTTTATCAGAAACAATGAGAGGTGTTAGTTCTTGTGATTGGCTGAAATTTTGGTAAAATAATGTTAATGTCATGGTTGATGTTTCAACATGAGCTTCTAACATTTGTGTTATGTTTTATTTAACATTCTGGTTTTGTTGTAAGGGTTGCAGTTGTGTGCTGATGTTAAATCCGATGTCGTGACATCAGTTGTGAACATCAGTCTGAGATGATGTATTAGGGTTGCGCGTGTTTCTGGTTTTAATGAGATATTCTGCTGAAGAGAATCAGAGATTGCAGGCGAATATCATGGGTTAGATATATTCTGTTGCAATCAGTTATGAAGAAGATTAGTTTGTTGCTAATTTAATGCAAAAAGATATGGAGAATAATTAGAGTTAATTATGAAGAGCTGATTGAAGATTTAATTGAAGATCTATTTAGTAGCATAATCTTTTGCAGATTTGTAGCAGAAGATTTGTTGTGAATTGAAGGCCCAAATCCAGTTGGAAAAAAGTTATAAATAGAATGCTTGTAATCTAGAATAGGCACGGGTCCAAGATGTAGATCATTAGGGCTTTGTCTAAGTGAACCACTCGGGTTGTGAGATGGACACTGTGTTCTAACTCAGAAACCTGTAGGTAATGAGTTTTGTATTGTTCTTGGAGGAAGCTTTGAAGCAGCTCCAAGGTGTGTCATGGAAGTGTGACTTCTACTTTTCTGTGATTGAAGAGTTGTTGGAAATCAAGCTGTTGAAGCAGTGGCTGAGATGTTGACTGCTAGACATCATTGCGATGATTGGAAGTGAGATGGAGTCTCTTATCTAGGGAGAACTTAGATAGAAGGGTCATTGGGTAGTGATTAAATTAGGTAGATTGTCAATTGGTTTGTTGAGTCTGTAATTTGATACTACAAATAGTGGACTTCCTTCCTGGCTTGGTATGCCCCCAGATGTAGGTTGTTGAACTGAACTGGGTGAACAATTTTGTGTGTGCTTTTCAGTTCTGTTATTGTCTTGTTCATACAGCAGATATTGATGTTGTGACATCACACTTAACATCACATATCTGATACCAGAATTTCAAGAGGAATCATTACCTGAGACTCGTAAATGCTCCTCGCTTCCTCAAGAAGGGGTTCTGGCATGAACTGTTGATTCTTCACCACCTTAGGTCCTGGAATGTTTGAAAATGGCGGAAGGGTTTGCTTGAACTGTGTGGCTCTACCTTTTTGACCTTTTGTTGCTTGGGGGAATGGTTTGTGAAGATGCCATTGTTGGAAGTTGAAGAAAATTGAGAATGCGTTCTGGGTTTTCTTGAGAGAGTTTGAAGAACGAAGAAATAAGTTGCAAGAAAGTCTGAGAATGCAAAAGTTTGCAAGTTGGAGAAAAAGGGTATTTATAGGCGTTTGGAAGATAAAGGGGCTGTGAATCCACCGTTAAAATAAATATGGTAGTGGGACGCGTGTCTTCTTTTGAAATTGTTGGATGGTGGTGGTTATGATCATACTGCAAATGTTTAGTTCCAAGAAAGGTGATGATGAAAACTGATCACAAATACGACTGAAAAGACGTTTGAAGATTCACCATCATGACATGACGTCATAAGCATGGTGGAAAAAACTGAATAGTTTCTAGATCGTGGGTTGGTCAGTTATGTTTTTTCATAATCGAATGAGCAGGCGTCGAAAATTATTTTATCAAAAAATGACCTTCCTACCAACACTGGCGAAAGGATATTTTTGGGGGGCAATTTGTTAGCTCCTAATTTCGACGCTGCATGATTTCAAATAGACTTGGCTTTTAAAGAAGTTATTCTTTAAAATATAAGATAAAGGAGAAGAAGGCTTCGACCAAGATGTATTCGATCATATTTGTTGAAAGCCTGAGTCGAAGAGAATGATTTTAAGACTTCAAACATTTCCAAGTCCAAAGCGTCAATTCGACAGGGTAAAATGGCTATGGATAATGCGCTGCAGTTACAACTGGATAGTGGAGGGAAGTTCTACTATTTGAATTTGAAAAGAGGACAAGTGGCGAATATCCAGAAGTTGAAGACATGCAAAGTGCCAAGTGGCGTGTTCTAGGAGTAAACCGTCAAGTGGTGGTTATTTTAGAGTATTATAAATAGGTTAGTTCTAGAGTTAGAATGTGTGAAAAAATCGTGTTGTACAAGTAACTCTGAAATCACTCAAAGTATCCAGCGAGTAGAGAAAAGAGTGAGGCGAGAATGTACGTGATTGTAATCACCATTATCTTTTATTGCAATGTCATTTTCTTTGAAGTTTCTATCTTAGACCCTTTACTTTGAAATCCTTTAATTCAGTCTTTTACTTCTAAGCATTCTACGTTATAAAGTTTTTACTTTGCAGTTTTACATTAAAAAGCCTTTACCTTCAAGCATTTACATTTCTGCAGTTTAAGATCTTTATGCACTTTTTTCCAACATTTAACTCCAGTTTTTATCAAACCTTTACATTCAGTTTTTTTCCTTTGATGAGTTGTTCGACTTAAACATTTCTTTGATTTCTGTCACTTCTGTTTACATTTCAAAACACGTTCTTTTATTTATATGCACTTTCGAAATGTATACTTTGCCTAATTGTGAGATATTCTAAATGCACTCATAACACATGTCCTAGGATCAACTTGATCGATCCTGTAAGTTACTAGAACTTTGTTGTTTTAGAAGATCAGCGGTTGTTTACCAATTTTCAAGGTAAAAAACACTGCTCTAAACTCTATGTTATGGGAACCATATCCTGACGATGTTGTGACAAGTGACGTCTTTCCGAAAAAATGTCACTACCGGTCATTTGAAATTTGAAGACCGCATTTTGCAATGGATTGTTGCTCGTATTTTGAGACCGAAGAAAGGTGGATACTCACGGGTTGAGAAGGCTGAAGTTCATCTCATATATATTCTGAAAAATAGGATCAAAATCAACTAGCCATACTATTTTGCATATCGGATGTTCGTTACCCGCAGCTCCAACAAATATCAGGCTCTAGGTTATGCATCCTGTATTCAGAACATCTTGAACAAGGTTGGGATTTCAGTTCCAAATATTCCTTACAATGAGATTTCATCTGAACAACAATTTCAACCAAAAACCCTCACCATGATGGGCTACAATTGGGATTCGGTTAATAAGAAATTCAATTACCGACACAGATCGACTCATCCTTTTCAACCTGAACTTGAAGAACCTGTTCATTATGAAGGAAATGTTGATGAGGACGTACATGATGGTGATCGTCAAGATGTTCATGATGCTGATGTGGTTATGCAAGAGGAAGATAACGACACATGGATGGGCGATCAACATGAGGACAATTCTGAGAATCAGGGTTGGGGAGATTGGCAAAACAACTGCTAGACTACTCTTGGTGACGCATATGTTCCTCCCACATATGGCGAGGAGTATGGTTGGCAGCAACCTGATTATTCGGCACCTCCACTCCACAACCTCAGTATGATTTCCAGGCATCTGAAGAGATTCTGGCAAGGTTAAATGAGATGAATCTTCAACAGCAAGAATTCCAAGCATTGCAAGAGAGCCGCTACAATGCTCAGGAAGAACGGTTCACAAACTTATCCGATCAAGTCTCGGCTCACATCACTAACTTCAACAGGTTCGCTGACGCGTCTATGACTCGCTTCAACCAAATGGACGAGAACTTGACTCAACAGAATCTGAATCTTGCCAACAGTCTTGGTACTCTAAATCACACCCTGATCGAACTCAACCTGCACCTAGAGGATTTGCCACCACCAGGCCAGCATTATGGGGGAAGAGGTCATCCATATAGTGGGAGAAGGCCATAGAGATTAGGGCATCATATTACTAGTGTTTTGCATTCATGTTTGGTTATTTGCTTTGCATGTTTTTTTTGTCTATTGTTCAAATTTTGACTATTGCTTCAGTTTGTTTTGAAATTCTTATGTATGAAATGAATTATCTTTGCGATTTATGTTCCGTATTTATCCGCTTTCAATTTACGTTAACTGTATCATATGTGGATGCGTGTTAAGGTTGCTGTGTTGCAAATATGTGATGGATCCTTACGTCTTATAGTTTTATTTTGACCACCTTCTTCTCTTCTTTTTGATGTTGACAAAGGGGGAGAAGGATATCAAGCAGAAAATTAGCAGGAAATTAATCAACTGTTAAAGACAGGGGGAGCTTGTTCGTTCACAAATTACAAATCACGTGAAAGTTGAAACAATGTTGCCATCATCAAATAGGGGGAGTATGTGAGGGCTATGGTCTTTCACCTATTTCGTTTTAATTATGTCAATAAATATGTTGAGTATTAGATTGTAATTTGAGCGGCATCACTTCTCTTGTCGGGAAAATTGCATCTAGTCATTGTTGTTCATGTGTCTAGACATATAGAACTTTGTCTTATCCATAAATATGTGTGCATGATCATTATACTAGTGTCTAGTATGTTTGTCTGGGTCTTAGTCAGTTACAATGTGAAAAAAAATGCATTTTATGGAAAAATACAAGTTATGCGCTGACCTATTATGTGCATGAGTCGACGCATGATTACTGATGCAAGACGTGTGAAATAAACGGGAAAGCGCATAATTCTGGGAATGCAGAAATTGCATTCATGCGTCAACGCATGGTGACTTTGGGTTGACGCATTCTAGTCAATTTTTCACAGTGTTTTCCACGGGTCAGCGCACGCTGACCCTCATTAAAGCATGAGTCGACCCATAACTTGCCTGACCTGATTTTTCCACTTAAATTTTTTTCTGATATTTCTGTTACAACATTGGTGGGTCAATTTATTCTCTATAAATAGTTTGGTCCTCTCATTATCCAAAACAACAAGAAAGGTGAAAATAGATACCATTTTTCTCTTCATCTTCATCTTCTTCATTGAGTAAACAAACAATCACACATAATCATCTTTGTTTGTGTCGCCCTTTGATCGAAGTGATAACGTTCAGAATTTAGGAAGTGTATGATCTTCATTTTCTGGGTTGAGAGCTTGGTAGGTGTTTCTTGAAGAAAACCAGTTGGTTTTGTCCTCCAAGAATCGAGTGGATTTTGGGGGTTTTTGCACAAACCGTTTCGTTCTACAAGGATTCAGCCGGGCGAAGGTAACCGAAGATTGGAGCAATTGTTCGGTTTAGTAGCTGTAATCGGAGGATCGTAGAAGAGAGGTTTGGGTTCGAATTTTTGGTAGATCGCAATTGATCGAGTGAAGGTAACCGAAGAACGGTGGTTTCTTTCAGTTTAGTAGTGTGGGACGGTAATTGGATCAACCATATTCAAAGCACTTGATTCATCTTGAATCAAGGGAAGAGAAGATTCTGCATCAACGATCGAAGACGTTCGAGGGTTTGGATGTTCATTGTTCTTCTCTTGTAATAAACAATTTGCAACAGATATATATATATATATATATATATATATATATATATATATATCAATTCCAATTGTGGAATTGAGGGCAGACGTACCCAGAGCGAGGACGATTGGGGAACTGCCTAATCAAATCTCGTTTGTTCTCTCTTTCCTTTAACTCTTTTACATTTCAGTTTATTCGAATTTGTGAAGTCGCAAGTTATCGAAATTTCTGTCGTAGTGTAATCATAAGCTGAGAAACTATTTTGTTAAATTGATACAATTCCTTGAATTGTATCTTGGAGCAGCTTTACATTACCTTCCATAGAAATTCTGCACTTAGTGTGTTTATGCACACCAGTTGTTTGATAATTTGTTTCAAAGCAAAAATCGAACGCATTGCTTTTAATTGTTTATCGTTTTACTTCATTGGTTTGGATTAAACATCAAGCAAGCGATATTTTTTTGATTGCGTTATAAGTGTAGTAATTGAACTGAATTTTTCTCTTCCGTACTCATTCTCAATATATTCGTGCATATCCGATCCTTTTAGTAGAAGGTTCGTGGTAGACGTACAATTCAGTGGTTACTTCCGTTAAACATTTTAAAACTAAATTTTTGGTAACCATTTGTGTGTAAAACTCTAGGGATCTATTCAACCCCCCTTTCTAGATCCATAACCATCGTCTAACAAGTCTGAACCAACATGTTCCTCTTCTAGTTCTTCTACCCAACCTGACTCACAAACCTCACCAATTATCACCACCTCATCTTCATCTCCTACCACCTCATCCTCGCAACACAAATCCATTCTCATCACTTAACGTACCTTTTCTACATCCCGACAACATTCATCCCATGGCTACTAGGAGAAAATGTGGTATTGTTCAGCCTAGGTTACACCCCACTCTTTAACTCTCTGAATTATAACCTACATCCAACAAAGTGGCTCTCAAAGATCCCAAATAGTCAGCAACCATGAATGATGAATTTCAAGCTTTGGTGAAAAACACATATGGACTCTGACTCATCTGTCACCCAACAGAAATGCCATTGGCTGCAAGTGAGTGCTTAGGATAAAATATAATCCCGATGGCACTATTAACAAATACAAAGCCAGATTAGTGGCGAAAGGATTTCACCAACAACATGGATTTGAATTTACAGAGAGTTTCTCCCCAGTGGTCAAGCCTGTCACAACCAGAATTATTCTCACCATTGTTATTTCAAAAGGTTGGTTTATCACACAATTGGATGTGAATAATGCCTTTTTAAATGGAATTCTACAAGAGGAAGTTTACATGAAGTAACCTCATGGCCTTGAAAATCAAGATTTCGTTCTAGTTTACAAGCTAAACAAAGCTATATATGGCCTCAAACAGGCACCTAGGGCTTAGTTTGAAAGACTGCATAACGCTCTTACAGGCTTAGGATTTATTTCCAGCAGGTGTGGTCCCTCCCTGTTCACCCTTGTTACCCCTACATACACTATATTCATGTTAGTCTATGTAGATGACATTATTGTCATTGGAAACTTATCTAAACATATTCATCAATTAATTAGCAAATTGAATGACATTTTTGCTCTTAAACAAATTGGCAAACTGAAATTTTCCTAGGGATTGAAGTAGCCCATCTTCAAGATGGGTCTCTGTTCCTATCTTGAACTAAGTACATTAAGGATTTACTTGACAAGGCTAAAATAAGTGAAGCCAAGGGAGTCCCAACTCCATTGATTTCTTGCCTAAAACTGTCTAAACATGGAACTGATGTTATAAGTGATCCTACTTTCTACAGACTCATTGTTGGGGCACTGGAATATGCCACAATTACTAGGCCTGGAATCTATTTTGCAGTCAACAAGGCTTTCCAATTTCTGTTTCAACCTCTAGAAACTCATTGGATAACTGTCAAAAGAATTCTTAGATATCTTAAACGGACTCTTCATCATGGGTTACTACTTAAACCAGCTTCAACTCAGCTCCCACTCCCCATTAAAAGGGTTTCTTATGCAAACTGGGGTGCAGACCCTGATGACAGAAAATCTACCTCTAGTTCATGTATTTTTCTAGGCCCTAATTTGGTTTCATGGTGGTCAAATAAGCAAACATTAGTTGATAGATCTAGCCTTGAAGTTGAGTATTGAAGTCTAGCTAACTCAACTTCTAAAGTTCTCTGGATCTAGTCACTGCTTCATGAACTGAGAATTCCCTTTGCCACACATGTGTTGTTCTGTGACAATCTTAGCACAGTTGATTTATCGCACAATCCAATTCTTTATGCTAAGACAAAGCACATGGAGATTGACATCTTATTTCATAGGGAAAATGTGCTTAGCAAGACTCTTCTGGTTCAACAAGTGCCTTCATTTGATCAATATGCATACTTGCTCACTAAACCTTTATCACCACTCAAATTTCTACAGCTGAGGACAAACTGCATGTACAAGATCAGATAACTCTTACTCAAAGATGATCATTTATTTGAAGGGAAGATATTAGAAATAAGAGTATATCCAAGTAGCTTAACTAATCAAAGTCCTTAGCAAAATAAGTTTAGAATTTATCTTTTTTGCGAGGGTGTGCTCAAGTATGGGGTCATGAGAGGATTCCCCTAAATAAGATAGTGACCATATATATAGTTCAGCAAACTTTGTAAATGTTTTTTTTTTGATAAATTTGTATATAAAATCTGAAAATAAAATGTAAAATCATTTACAATAAATCTATGACTAGTTAATTAACAAGTTAAACTACACACAAGTTGTGCATGTCAAATACACCTTATAATCTTTGAGAATAATGTTAGCGGATTTAGAAGCAAATTTAGGGACATGGTCAGCAAAGAAGACTATGCCTATTCTCAACATCTTGGTATAGACTGATGTTTAAGGAATTTTAAAAAACATTCTGTTATAACTTATAAAATAATGTTATCAGAAACCCCAATAAAACTGCAACAAGACCTGTTTGTAATCTGGAATTCAAGAAGACGAGATGAATGCTCTAACACAATTATCAGCTGGGAGAAGCAAATCATGTTGGCTGACGATGTAAAGCGCAATCCTTTGGTGAAGAAATTTTTGCCATACTTGGCGCATCATTTCTGCAACATTGTCAAAAGCCAATAAATGAATTACATGATTTCTAACATGTTTTACGTTATGGTTTATGTCTAGGCTCAAGTCTCTTTTAGACTTGAGAAAATCAATAGCTATTAAAATTACTACAGGATCCTTTTCCTGTCAGCTTTGTTTGGATTGTTAATTGAATTTTTTCTATTAACATATTACATTAATTTAATTATATGACAAGTTTTTCTTACTAAATTATTTTCTTCAAAAACTATATTTATATATATGATCTTTCTTTTACAGTTAAAAATTAGTTAAAATTAATAATATTTTACCTTTTACTTTTAACAATTATGATTTATTAGTTATGATTGTTTACACTTAAATATTTTTATATATATTTCTGAAAATAGACAACAAAAAAAGTTGTTAGAACATAAAATTCATATAGAAACATATGTTTCTTTGTCACTAATCAATTAAATAAATGTTTTTTCATATCTTTTTTTTTATAAGCAAAATATATTCAATGAAGGATACAAAGGGGTATCCTAACCCAGCTACAAAATATCCTACTATGGAATCACCGTTACAAAAAATCTATCGGTGATTTGATCCAATTAAATTTAGATTTTTTGCCAATCCACCTCTAAGTTAGTATCACAATCTTATGAACTATGATATCCTCATTCCAAATCTCATCATTAAACAAAACATTGTTCCTAACGTTCCAAAGACTCCAACTTATGACAAGCCATAAACCAAGCGCATTTTTTATAGCAATACCAACTGAGTATAAAGAAGACGTCCAACTCCTTAAGTGATCCACCACCGAGCCATACAAAGGTACCGCTACCCCAATCCACTCAAGAATTTTTTTCCAAACATTGATTGAGTTTGAACAAAAAAATAATAGATGAATCGCTTTTTCCTCAACCTGAAAACAGAACGGACAAACTTTTTCATGAGGAAAAGAAATAATACCGCATGTGCATAAATTGTCCCGCGAAGGAAGACGGTCATGGAGAAGACCCCATCCAAAAACCACAGTTTTGATAGGTGATGAAGCAGCCCATATTAATTTGAAAGCTGCCAAAATATCAGCAGAAAAATTATCAGGTGGTAATTTTATGTTGGCCAGATATTCAAAAGCAGAGTGGACAGAGAACTCAAAATCCGAATTTAATTTCCACTGTAGGTTGTCCTTGCAATCCTTGCGCAGAACCACTTCCTGCAATAAGATGAGGAGACTCTCCTTCCGCTGCATAATGACCTGATTTCCATTAGCTTCTTGGATTACAACATTCCAATCCCAATTAGCTCCATTCCAGGTCCCATTATCAGCAACCACACTCCTAGGATTTGTAACAGCATAGTATAACTCAGGAAAAAGTGAATCCAAAGAAACACTTCCACACCACGTCGAGGTCTAGAACGAGGTCACTTCACCATTCCTTACCATAGAACAATATGCCTGAAAAAAGAATCATCACTAAACACGCGGGATAGGCAACAAATGTCGCGCCACTATAAGGAAGGTTTAACAGAACATGATGGAAGATCACCACGAACCAAAGACGGCAAAAATGAACCATATCTAGCATGGAGAATATCAAGCCAAATGAAATCTCGTGAACACGTAAACTTCCAGATCCATTTAGCTAATAAAGCTTCGTTCAAACTCCGAATATCCATAATTCCAAGGCCCCCAGCCTCCCTCAGTTTACACACCATGTTCTAATTAATCCATGATATTCCATCTTTTATAGGAGATCCATTCCACAAAAATCTCCTTTGATTTGTTGTTAGAATTTTAATAACTCTTCCCGGCATCTGGTAAAACGACATATAGTGAACTGAGAGGTTTATAAGTACAAATTTTATTAATGTAGTTCTGCTGCCAATGGACATAAGTCTTCCCTTCCATAAGCCTAATATGGCCTGAACTTTGTCTATGACCGGTTTCCAAAAGGAAATCAATCTGTGGTTTCCACCAATCTGAATACCGAGAAATTTAAAAGGACAGTTTTGGATTTTACATGCTAGAAATCTTTCAGGAGCCTTCAGAAACGTTTCTTCAACACCAACCCCAATTAGACTACTCTTGTTGAAGTTGATCTCTAAACCCGACATAAGTTGAAAACCTCTCAAAATCACTTTGATTGCCCAAATGTTGTTCCAAGTGGCTTCTCTAACTATGACTGTGTCATCTCCGTATTGAAGCAAATTAAAAGTATCCTTTTGATTAATCTTGATACCTTGGAATAAATCAACTTCCACCGCCTTTTCCATCAGTGTCTCCAATCCTTCTGCAGCAATGGCAAAGAGATAAGGTGATAAAGGATCGCCTTGACGAAGCCCTCGAGAAACTTGGAAATCTCGCGAAGGGCTGCCGTTGACGAGAACAGACATAAAACTTTTGAATACCGTTCCTTCTATCCATCGCATAAACTTGTTGCCAAAACCCATGAACTTCATCACTTGCCGAATGTAGGGCCACTCCACGCAATCGTAAGCCTTTGCGAAATCAACTTTGAGGATTAGGCTCTTGAGATTGCTTCTTCTTGAATAATCCACAATCTCATTCAATGATAACACTCCATCAAGTAAATTCCTCCCTGCAACAAAAGTAGTTTGAGATGGAGAAATTATACTGTCCATTACTCGTTTTAACCTGCCAGCCAGAAGCTTTGCTACCACCTTATACACACAACCGACTAAGCAAATCGGACGGTAATCATCAAGATTTCTGGGAGCCTCATTTTTTGGAATAAGAGCCAGAAAAGAAGAAGATAGAACCTTAGGGAGCTTAGCTTCTAAGAAAAATTCCTTAATATAATTTATAAAATCGTTTCCCACAATATCCCAACATTTCTGAACAAACTCCAAGTTGAAGCCATCCGGTCCCGGACTTCTATCGCCCTTACACTGAAAAACTGCATCTCTAATTTTAGTAGCCTCAAAATCTTCCTCAATTGTGACTCTTTCCAAATCTGTTAAAACCTTGAAGTAATCAGGACTCATACGCGGTAAAGGTTTGTTGGTCGAGCTTAACCTCTTTTCAAAGTGACTAGCAACACCTTCTTTCACCCCTGCTACATCTTCAACAACTCTATTTTCTATTGTTACCTTAGATATAGTATTCATCAAATTGCGGTATCTAATAACAGAATGAAAATAACTAGTGTTCCGATCTCCCTCCTCGATCCATCTGGTTCGAGCTTTTTGATGAAGCAGACTTTCTTTAATCCTTAATAATTTCCATAACTCATCTTCTGCATAATTACGGCTCCTTACTACATGATCATTCACTATATCTTCTTTCTCTGCCAACTCTTCTTCTGCATTGTTTAAAATCTCCATATTCTCCTAAATATTGGTATCTATCCAACCGAAAATGTTCCTATTCCACCACGTGAGTTTTGCGCGGAGCAACTGAAATTTCTTGGACAAAACATACATACAACTACCATGAATGTTAAGATACTCCCAAACTTGTTTAATAAACTTCATAAATTGAGGATGTTGAAACCAACATTGAAGCGTTCTAAAAGGTTTAGGACCCCAGTTGACGTTTCTAACCGAGATCCAAACCGGTCTGTGATCTGAAATGTCACGTATGCCCACTTTTTGGCAAGCCACATTCCATTCATTCAATAATCCAAGCGAAATGAGAAATCGATCAAGTCTGCTGCAAGCATCACCTGATGGGCTGAACCAAGTAAATTTATTTCCAGTTGACATCAGATCAATACAACCAGTCATTTGAATAAAGTCTTCAAATTTTGTCATCAGTTTTTTGTTGTAGTAACCACTACCTTTTTTTTCTCTGGCACTTTTTATTGCGTTGAAATCGCCACCAATTACCCACTCCCCTACCTCAAGCTTGGATTTAAGACTCAAAAGGTGACTCCAAAGAACTCTTTTTTCAGTATTATTACACGAAGAATATATATTGAAAAAGTAACACAGTTTATTCTTCCAGACAGCCTTCAAACCCAGATACCCTTTTTCTCTGTAGCTGCAAATAGGGTCTAGAACGTTTTTTCTCCATATGGTGAGAATCCCTCCAGACATACCTTCAGAATTTGAGGCTGACGAGAGACACTTTTCGTTGCCCCAAATTTTATGGACAATAACATCATTCATTAGCTCACATTTAGTTTATAACATCTTCTAAATAAAATAAAATTATTATTTTTACTAATTTGACTTTCTTATAAAAATTATTAACACAAAAAATATTTGTCACATAAATCAGCTAATTATAATTATTATGACATTTTTTTGCAGCTATACAATCTTGTAACTTTGAAGTAGTATGTTTAAATTTTATTAGAGAATATTATAAACAATGGATATTAGAGAATATTATAAACAATGGAGTACTTTAATTAATAAAAATTTTCAACTACTTAAAAAAAATTTTAAAATAATTTTTTCACACATATATTTTTTACTTTATTTTTAAGATTTTCGTATACGAAGTAAATATTTGTTTTCACTAATCGATTACTAAAATTTATTTTTCTTTAATAACTTCTAAATCAAAATAGAATTAATCATAATATACTAATTTTACTTTATTATAAATATAATGCCTATAATAAATATTTGTGACTAAAGAGTTAGTTAAAATGAGGGGTTTTGTAAATATCTTTAAAATAAAAATGATTACACAATCATAATACACTAATCATATAATTTTTCACATTTAAATGTTATTCATATTGTTTCTCTATAAACAAATCAATTATTGAAGTGTACAATTATACTCCCTCCGTCGCAAATTATAAGACGTTTTGAGCTTTTCACATAAATTAAGAAATTTAATTATTATTTTATCGGAAAGACAAATTATGTATAACTTTACAGTAATGTCTCTCATAATTATATAGGAGAGAGAAATTAAAAAAGTTGAAAGAATAAATAATAATAAATATTTGAGGGTATACTGGAGAAGATGTCATTTATATTGCATTGGGAATGTAAGGTGACTTATAATTTGGGACAAATTTTTTTTGCAAAGTGACTTATAATTTGGGACGGAGGGAGTATTTAGAACAAATATACATACTCCCTCCGACTCAAAATAAAAGTCTTTTAAGGTTGTTACACATAAATTAAAAAATGTAATGATTGAAGAATTAAATGTAACAATTTTACAAAACTGTCCTTAGTTACTATTGATGGTCATAAAAGTGTAATGTGATATAATATCTTAAAAAAATTATGTAGATAATATTTATTAGGGGTAAAGTTAGTAAGAATTAATTACTATTGTCTTGAAAACATAAAAAAACTTTTATTTTGGGACAAATGTTTTTTACTAAAAAAACTCTTATTTTGGGACAGACGTATTTGAATGGGAGAACGACCATGGTGCAGTTAAAGTGTTGAGTTCAGAAAAGTTAAAGTGGATGTGAAAGTCTATGTACATCTGACATTTTTCAAACTTAATCACATATTTCTTGGCCTCATAAACCATTGATTTCAAGTATCATGCTTTGAGGACCTTCTTGTCCAAGGCCCTTCCTCTAAGGTGCAATCTGGATATACCCTTGTGGACTTCAGCGAGGGTGACTCGACTTCATCATGCTCTAAAACTTTCAATAAGGGTGGGAAAACCTCTTTTGTAAAGCTTCCCTTATAGTATTAGCATGCTCTTTTATTAATGCGCGAATACTTATACCAATAAGAAAATTTAACATGTAATGTAATTTTTAAGCTGATATACAAGTGATTATCCTCATACTATCTATTTTGGAAGTTGAAGAATTTGATGCCAAAGGCAAAGACAAATGCAAAGAGGACAACCCATCTTATATGAGCAATAACAACTTGTGGAAGGTAATCATGATTATAACCTCAACTTTGTTTCAAGAATTCATTCAGCTCCATGCTTCCAGCAGGATGTATTTTTGTCACCTAATTGTGAGTTATAAGGCCATATAGCGACCATGCAATAGGAGAAGCCCAATAATACCATCTTACCATGCAGGAATTTGCTGTATATCATACCGGAGAAAGTAAGTAAATGTTAGTTTCCATATTATTAAAAAGACATACACATTTTTAATCTAATTATTTTCAATTATTCACGAATTTAGTTTCTCTCTTTTTTGTTGGTGTACAAGGTGAAAATAATGATGAAAGGAAGAGAATATATTATATTGAGAATGACGGCTACAAATGATAAGGATACAATGATTGGAATGACATCTACACTACCCTATTTATAAGCTAAAACTAGGGCTACAAAAGCAACAATAAAATACTAAAATACCCTCTAACAAACTTGGTCACCAAGTTTGTGAATATTTAATAAAATATAAATTATTATTCTAATACCATCCCTTAATTTATATTTCCTCAAAACTAACAACTCCAATTCCATCCCTTAAGCGAAGGAATTGATCAGTCCTGATAGCCTTCGTCAGAACATCTGCCAACTGCTTCTGCGTACTACAGTGCAGAACTTCTAACACTCCATTCTGAACTTGACTTCTCAGATAGTGATACTTGGTCTCAATATGCTTGCTTCTCCCATGCAACACTGGGTTTCTGGCAAGATTGATTGCAGACTTGTTATCAATCATCAGCTTCAGAGGTTTGTCAACTTTGATCTTCAGATCCTCCAGCAAGTTCAGAATCCACACAGCTTGGCATGCAGTAACAACACCTGCAATATATTCAGCTTCACAGGTTGACAACGCAACAACAGGTTGCTTCTTGGAACACCAAGAAATAGGGCCTCCCAGAAACTTGAACAAGTATCCAGAAGTACTTCTTCTATCAACTCTGTCTCCACACCAATCAGAATCTGAGTAACTCAGAAGTTCTGATTCAAACTTTCTTCCAGAAGGGAACAACACTCCATACTTCAGAGTTCCCTTGATATACCTCAGAATCCTGACAGCAGCTTGGTAATAGGACCACTTGGGTTTACTCATGAATCTGCTAACCATTCCAACTGCATAGTAAATATAAGGTCTGGTATTACACAAATACCTCAGAGAACCAACCAACTGTTTGAAGGTTGTAGCGTCCACATCCTCACCATCAGAATCAGAATCTAGTTTCTGATTTGTATCTGCAGGTGTGATAGCAGCCTTACAATTCTGCAGCTTAAATCTCTTCAGAAGTTCTCGTTCATACTTCAGCTGATGCAAAATGATACTTTTCTCAGAATATCTGAACTCCATCCCTAGAAAGTATGTCATTTTTCCGAGATCAGTCATTTCAAACTCATTCATCAGCACCTTCTTAAACTTAGCTAGTTCTTGTTCAGAACTTCCGGTCAGCAATATGTCATCAACGTACAAACACACCAGAATCATATTGCCTTCAGAAATATGCTGAACATAAACACCGTATTCCATCTCACATTTCTGAAAACCCTGCTTCTTGAAAAATGAATCAATCTTCTGATTCCAAGCTCTGGGCGCTTGCTTCAATCCATACAAAGCTTTATGTAATATGTACACCATCCCTTCCTGATTCTTTTTCACAAATCCAGGAGGTTGTGACACATAAACTTCTTCTTCTAATGGACCGTTCAGAAATGCAGATTTCACATCTAAATGCATCAGAGGCCAATTCCTGTTAGCAACTATTGCAATCACCAATCTGATTGTTTCATGTCTCGCTACAGGTGCAAACACTTCAGAATAATCCAGCCCAGGTTTCTGCAAAAATCCTCTTGCTACCAACCTCGCTTTGTGTTTGCCAATTGATCCATCTGGCTTTAGCTTCTGCTTGAAAACCCATCTGATGCTGATGGCTTTCTTGTCCTTTGGAAGTTCTGTCAGCTTCCAAGTCTTGTTTCTCTCTATGGCCTCAAGTTCTTCTTTCATGGCCTTTAGCCGAACTTCTGCTTGAGAGCCTCTTCTGTACTCACAGGTTCAGAGTCTACTAACATGGCACACTGAATAATTTCTCCTTCAGAATCTACTTCAGTGTCTTGCAACATGTCAAACTCTTCAAATCTTCTTAGAATGTTTCTGATTCTCTGTGGCCTCTGACCTCGTTCAGAATCTTCTTTAGATGCTTGAACCCCAGAAGTTCTGTCCTCAGAGGTTTCTCCTTCAGAAGCTCTTGCTTCAGAAGTTTGACTTCCTCCAGAACCTTGACCATCTTCAGAGTCTGGCATATTCCCAGAGTCTGAATCACCACCAGAATCTTGATCATCATCAGAATCTGGATCATCAGAATCACCTTCATCTTCTGAGTCTCCTTCAGAGTCAGAATCACCATCAGTTTCAGAAATTCTTATTTCTGACCTTCCTTCAGAAGTTCTCACATCAGAATCAGATTGAGACTTATCCCAATTCCAAACTTCTGATTCCTTCACAATAACGTCTCTGCTGAACTCAACTTTATTAGTTTCTGGACAATAAAGCTTGTACGCACTCGTACTGTGGTACCCCACCAGTAACATTACTTTGCTTCTATCATCCAGCTTCTGTCTTCTAGCTTCTGGAACATGTTGTTGCACCCCAAAATTTGCCCTCCTTACTTTAGTACTATCTGGCTTATGTTTCATTTCATTTTTGCATTATCATGTGTGCATATCATTGGTTCTTAGCATGGGGTCAAGGTGCCTGAGACAAGTTCAAGAGGAGAAGATGGTCTTCAAAGGGTCAAGCAAGAGAGTTCAAGTGGATCACTCTCTCCTAACCAGTGCAAAAATTAGGGTTTTGAGATTCTTGGGTTTATTGCTCCAATGGGCAAGCTCTTTGGCTTTTTATCATCACCAAATGGCATATCTTATCTTCGTTGGAGAGGATACACATCATATTAAGAGGAATTTGGATTTGGAGACTGTGCTATTTCCTCCTAGACTGAGGGTACCTAAATTAGGGTTTGCTATAAAGTCAGTTTATTTCTGATTTTCTGGGCAAGACTTGATTCCATGGTATTCCTTGAGTCCATAAGTGTCTAGGAATGGAAGATTGTCCATCAGTTTGGTTCAAGAGATTCAATTGACCAATGGATTGGGAATCAGGTGAATTGGGTAAAAGGCAACAGTGAGAGGGGAAGTCAACTGTGGAATTTTGAGGTTCCCTCCAAAGTTTTCAAGGTCTCACACCCTCATATGGTCTTCAAGAGTCAAGTTTCATGCCATTTATCAAGAATCAAGGGTTGGTGCAAAAGTTACTAAATATGGAAATGACCTATAATTTGAAAGTTTCCTTTTTGGGCAAGTTCTTACACTACATTCAACTTGACTTTTCATCATCAAAGAAGCTTCAAATGAATTCTCCTCCAACATGAAAGTTGAAGATATTTTTCTCATCTTTCCAACAAGTACTAGTGGGTCTCCATATCATTTGTGAAACTGAACTTATGATCAAAAGAAGGCAAAGTGGATTTTAGGGTTTCTCATGATTCCATTTTCACAAACTTTGGCATAGTGACCTATAATTTATTCCATTGCTTCATGTCACATGCTAACATCAAAGAACACTCCTCAAGGATCATTTTAGGCCTTGGAATCAAGTAAATCCATGGTGTATTTATCACTTATTTTCCATTATTCAAAATTGCCAAGACATTGAAAACTCATGAACCAAAATGTTTCAAGGCCCAAATCAAATTCAGGTGTGGTTAGCAATTTAAACATAAGTGATCCATCATGAAATAGTTGGATATCCATGCATGGAAGGAGGTGTATCTCACATTATGTGATTTTCCAAAATTGCCCAAAACTCATTAAACAAAGAATTACCAAGGCCCAAATGCTGATCAATGGATTAAACCTAGGTATTTAAACTCATTCATGCACTGGTTAGGGTTTCATTCACGTGCCTTTGTGGAGAATTCAAGTGTGAGCCCTAAAAGATCATTCCTTCATATCTCTCAAGCAAGAAGAGTTTTTCAAGAACTTCTTCCACAAACTTCTTCCTGGTGATCAACAGAGTGCAAACCATCCCCCATTCGCAGCCAACAGCAAGGATTCAGGTTGCACCATTTCAGGTTGGTGGGTTTTTTCGTGATCCTAAAACGCTTCCTTTTGATGTGTATATTGACATGTGATTGTCACTGATGAATCTGATGTGGTTTTTGTTGTGTTTGGACGTGTAGATTGATCATACTTTGAGTTTAAAGTTTTGAGCCCTAACCTTTTTCTCATCGTTTTTTACTGTACGTTGGTTATTTGTAATTTTTGATTGCATATTTGGAATCCTCACATTTTTCTGGTCAAAATAGAGTACCCATATGCACTTTCTGGAGATTTTGTGGTCGTAGCTCACCGGAGAGGGTGGCCGGAACCCTAGCTCCGGCGGCTGCCTGAAATTCAGTCCGGCGAGGTGATTAAAGGAAGAAGATGAAGCATAGTCGTTGATCCTCTTGATCTAACGTCCCACATTACGCCACATGTTTTGTTTTTTCTGTTTTTATTTAATGGTTCCATGCGTGCCTTCCTATACTTGTTGCCATGCACCCTCTGATCTGGTCCCCTCATCTTGCATACCTTCTATTTTGTTTGACTGATCCCAGGCGTTGGATGATTTGTGTGGCTGATATAATGCCAACGAATTAAAATGGCATGTGCGTCTCACATGGCTGATGTATGGTATGCTGTGTAATCACGTGGGTGCGTGTGTTTCATTGTTGTGGTGTGCTATTAATCATTGACCATTGATCATAATTACTTGGCTGGCATGTTGACTTGTGGTGACTCGTTGGATCAATTGTGTGGTGAGGATTAATTCTGAATTGTTGACTCATACCATAGACTCCCTGTTGACTTGCGCTATTGGACTCTCAGTGATTGGGCCCTGCTATTCGCGCCCCCCTTAAGCCCACTTCCTTATTCCAACGTGAATAAGTTTCTTAACACACCCTTTTGCACAATTCAATTTATTTATTTTAATTTAATTATTGCATTCATTTTTTAATTATTAAAAATAGTTTATTGCATTAAAAAATTACCAAAAAATTCATGAAGCATATTTATAATTTTATAAAATTTTCACAAATTTTATTTTTATGTTTATTTTATTTTTTGTCAGCTAAATTAAATATTGTTTATTTTCTTTTTTGGATTATTCATATCATGCATACTTAAATTTGTTTATTTTATTTCTCTGCATCCATAAAACATTTTCAATCCGTTCTTTTTGCATTTGTTAGATAACATTCTGAAGTGCATTAAAATATTTTTCTTTCATTTTTAAAATTATTTCATATTACATTTTAGTCCTTTCTTTTTGCATGTTGAACCATGATCCTCTCTTGGCTTTGCATAATTGTTTGAGTGACTAACATTTTGAATTTTTGCAGGGGTTTTTGATATGATGTTTGTCTCTGGCTGAGCAATGTTGATATTTAATTTGGAAATTTTAGAAGTTGTTTCCCTAATTATGTGATTGTTCCTTGTTTGAGGCTTTCTTGTATGCTCATTTTTTACCATGTCTGGTTACCTTGTTTGAAAGGGCACTTGTGCCATTGTTTTGGGATTGTGTCCTTGACTTCTTAATTCATGTTTGGATTGTTATAGGTCATTGTATGTCATTTTTTGGTTTCATTTGCCTTTAATATCATTTGTGTCTGTTTTGTGCTAACCTCTTATGCAGGGGCTGAGGTAAGTTCTTTGAGGGTGTGGATAGTTATCCATATTCACCCTTACTCTTTCCTTCTCTCATCTTTTCCTTTCTTTAAGCTTAGGTTGTCGTCAAACCTCACTAACCGTAGGTCACCCATGCATGATAACATTAGGACTCTTAGTTCCCCTTTAGAGTTTCCCTTGTGTCTTCTCTCTTCTCGTCTCAAAATTTCTTGAAAATACTTAATAAGGATAAATTGTATTGCACACGAGCCTTAAGCGTGGGGAATGAGAAATGAGGGGCTTCCTCTCATCTTTCTAGAGTGCTTAGCGAGCGTCCTGTCTTGGGACGATGCGTTAAGTATTCGCCCATGTGCCCTACACTTTGGTGCAATGCAATTTATGAACTAACTTAAGTCACTTCTGTCCTAAAAAATACAACCAAACTTCAAACCTTTTTGTCCTTCGGGATTGTCAAACTAAAGGCTATTTTAAAAAAGGGCACGTTACCTTCCGTCTGAGACGCAAACAGGCATCGACCCTAACTGCCGGACGCGAACTTAGCGTCGCTCATAAGAAACACAAAAAGAACTTGGTCCGAACTACGTTGACTCTGAATTCCCCATTGCACAAAGGGGGTACGTAGGCCTAGGACGTTGACGTCCTACCGAGTCTGTCTTTGTCTTTCCCTTCCCCGCCTTAGTACAACCATAGATGATAGGATAACTCACCCTTAGAATAGACAACAAGCGTGGATACCATCGAGTACGATGGACGTGTGGGGTGCTAGCACCTTCCCCTCGCGTAACCGACTCCCGAACCCAGGCTATGGTTGCGATGACCATTCCTTTCCCTCTCCCTCAGGTTTATGCAGTGTTCCCTTTCCCTCTCTTGGGAAAAATTTACACGGCTGGCGACTCTATTTTTCCGCGCCACTCTCGCGTTTGTACCTGGATGAAAATCCTGGGAGCGACAGCTGGCGACTCTGCTGGGGATGTGGTTGACCTATGCTGGTCCATCCCTAAGCGAGTCAGTCCTAGCGCTTGCTTGTCTTTGTTCTCTTTGGGTGTTTTTGTTTTTGTTTTGCTTTATTTGTTGCATTTTATTTTTACCGCATTTTCTGCATTAAATTCCAATTTTATTACTGTCATATTGGATGCTACTGTGTTGTGCTGGCTGTTTTTGTTTTGCAGGTTGGGTGGTTCTGAGAGATAAGCCCAATACCCAGGCTTGAGTATACCCTAGGACTAGAGTGGAGAGTAGTGGGACCTACGTGCCCGCTTGGTACGTTTGTGTGTTCACGAAATTCACAACCAGACGAGGCTATCTTGGGACGCATTCTGACGTGTGTGTCTTGCGCATGTTAGGATGTCGATCTAGAGAGCTGTCGACTCTAGTGATCGATCATCGAGGACCTTAGTGGAAACATCCCTCTTTAGTGGTGACAGTGGCAGACCACATCCTGTGGCAAACCCATTCGCACCCGAGGGCCCACTTTGGAACTCGCATAGGATGGCCCCTATCTTTTGAAGAGAATCAGTAGAGGCACTCCTCGATTGATGATAGTACTGTACCCCGAGGGATGAATGTACTAGTGTTTCTTGACCTCAGTGCCAAAGCTGAGGACCTTCCGCCTTGGAGAATCAGTTGAGGCCTCCTCGATTGATGATGATGCAAAACCAGAAATGGTGAACGTATCATCATTTCTCGACCTGAGAGCCCGGGATACTGAACATCCTAGTACCTACACGTGAGAGGGGATGGGTGTTTGCAGGTTTGCAGGTAACCGAAACCTTCAACCTACCCGATTTTTCTGGATTTCTCATCAATGTTTGATTATCTGGGCTCCTGGTTATCTCAGTGGCTCGGTATTTTGGAATTCTGGTTTTCTAGGTTGTGGTTCTCGTTCAGTTAACAGCACAGCACATCCAGCAGTGTTGCCTTGATCCCATGTTTGCATGAGCATATCATTTTTCTTGCATTCTGACATGTTTGACATTTTTCAGGGCTTGCATCTTACTCTTGATTCCGGTTTTCTGAGGTTACCTTGGCATGGATGTCCAGAGAAAGAAGACTTTTGCCTATTCGTTCCCAGATCCAATCTTGACATTGATTCACAAGCTGATTAGTATGGCAGGCCCTAGAGTTCATACAGAGTTCAGTGGAGGGTATGGGAGACTTCTGAAGTTTGTCTACAATATCTCCAAGTATGAGAAGGATGTCATTCATACACTTCTTCAGTTTTACGACCCGTCTTTGCGTTGCTTCACTTTCCCAGACTACATCTTGGCCCCAACGTTGGAGGAGTTCTCATTTATTTTGGGAATCCCCATCAGGCATGACATAGTATTCTTTTCTGAAGAACACCCCGGGATAAAAGAAATGGCTACTGCTCTTCATATTGGTGAATCCGTTCTAAGCAGTAATATTGAGGAAAAACAAGGAGCTAAGGGTTTCTTATTGAAGTTCTTGTTTGATCAAGCTTGCATACATGTTAAAGAGAAGAATTGGACTGCTTTCCAAGCTATTCTGGCTATGTGCATCTATGGGATTGTCCTGTTTCCCAATGTTCCTGATCTGGTGGATATGCAAGCTGTCAGAATCTTTATTTCAAAGAATCTTATACCTACCTTGCTAGGTGATGTGTATCACTCAGTCCACTACAACAATGAAAATAGGCGGGGAAAAACCGTGAGTTGTTGTCCACCGCTCTTATCTACTTGGTTTCTGAGCCATCTCCCCGAAGCTGGCGCCTTCGTTGATACGAAAGATTCTCTGAAGTGGTCAAAGAGGTTAATGGGCTTGACTGCTGACAACATTGTCTGGTTCAACCGTGATTTGCTAGGAATAGAGATTATTTGCAAGTGCGGAGAATTCCCTAATGTACCCTTGATAGGGAGAAGAGGTGGAATTAACTATAATCTTTCCCTTGTTATCAGGCAGTTTGGTTATCCTTTGAAAGGTCCACCTGAAGAGCGAGATGTCAGAGAGTCCTTATTCTTCAATGGTACTGGGGATCAAGAGATGATAAGGAAGATTGTGAATGCTTGGAAGCAGGTGACCAAAAAGGGAACAACTTCATTCGGGAAATGTAACAACCGGGCTTTTCCTTCCTATGAAGAGTGGATTAAGAAGATAGCAG
Source organism: Lathyrus tuberosus (assembly GCA_022829125.1). Lineage (NCBI taxonomy): Eukaryota > Viridiplantae > Streptophyta > Magnoliopsida > Fabales > Fabaceae > Lathyrus > Lathyrus tuberosus. The sequence goes on along the minus strand of JALAZF010000529.1, from coordinate 2,414,459 downwards.
AAGAAGAGCTTCTTCCCTTCCCGGTAGAACCACCATCTTACCCCTTGTTGATTGAGCCTCCTACCACAGTTGAGATAGAGAAGTTTAACAAGTTGTGGGCTGAAAAGGAAAAGCTGCGAGAAGAAAACAGTGAGCTACAAAGAGAAATTTATCAGTTGAAGCATGAGCGGGGTGAAGCTGTTCATACCTCCAAATTGAAGACAGAGCTTCTTGCTAAGGCAGAAGAAGAGCTAGCTGACATGGTCACATCCAGACGAAGAATGAAGCAAGCTTTGGATGGTATCAGTAAGGTTCTCGAGTCTAAGAAGGAGGAATTGGACGAGGCTTTGTTAAAAATTCACAGGTTCAATAATCACCGAGAAACTGCAATGGCTGAGAATAAGAAAAAGGAAGACGGTTATCTAGCTCAGATTGATGAGTTGAAGTCGAAGCTCAAGAAGAAAGACGCTGAGATCTTATCAGGGATATTCCAGAGACAAGTAGTCGAGGGTCGACTCAATGAAGCCATAGCCTCCATAGAGGAACTGAAGGTCCAAGCTGAAGTGAAGAGATCTAGACATGAGGAACCTAGCATGGGTGGTGTTTCTGGAGAAGACGCTTGGGAGTTACATTGCCGATACTTGGAAGGGATCATGCATAGGAGAAACCTTCTCATTCAAGAGCTAATTCAGAGACCAAAGCATCCTGACACCAGAAAGCTGTTCAAGGAAATTCAAGACTGGAGCAAGAAGCATAATGGATGAGGAGGATTGACACTTGTGGACTTTGATGATATGCCGTAGTTTTCTATTTTCTTTCATTATTCGGACCACCGCCAGACTTGTTGGTTGGGATCTATAATTATTGTGTTCAGACTTGTTATCTTGGATTTGTGATTGTTGACATTTGGTTTTCTCTGGTTTTCTTAATATATGAGCAGAAGTTCCGTTCTATCGTGTTGATAAACTGGAATCAAGGGGTGGATCGCCCTGCGAATATTTAAACATGTCATTTGCATTTGCATATTCATAATCATTTTGCATGATCATTTTGCATAACAGGTGTTTATCTCCAGTATTCTTATCTTGTTCCAATCTCATAATTGCAGACTTAACTCCTCAGGCCATTCAAGAGTTGATCATGGAGCAAGGTCAAGCCGAGTTGAGGGAAATGCTAGGCCAGATGGGGCAGCTTATGGGGGATATGCAAACTCTCATGCAAGACCAGAAGATGCTGAGGGAGGAGGTCAATCAGATGAAGACTCAGATGGGTTTGGCCATGGAAATTTTGAATAGGGTGTTGAAGAAGGAAGATATTCCTGTGCCCGCTTCCACAACAGAGATCCTTACTCCTCTCATCTCTTTAGAATTTGATTTAAATCGTAGATTACCTCATGAATCTATTCCACAAGCTGAAGTTCAAGGACTTTCCCAACAGCAGCTAGGTCTTGGCTCCCAAGAGAAGCCCAAGGGCAAAAAGTGTACACAGGGACAGAAGAAGTCTGAAAGAGTTTTTCATCCGCTCCCTATGCCATATTCTCAACTTTTGCAGCATCTCCTTCAGTGGCAACTGGTACAGAAAAGGACTTTGGCTCCTCTCGCCGGTAATCCTCCACCAGGCTATGATGCAAGAGCCCATTGTGATTTCCATTCTGGGGCACCAGGGCACACTGTGGAGAAATGTAGGGCCTTTCAGTACCAAGTCCAGGATTTGATTGATGCAGGGGCAATTGAGTTCACGTCGGGCGGCGTGAGTATACAAGGTGATTTTACCCCAATCGCTGCAAAAGAAGTGAAGACTCCTCCTCTCTTTGCAGGATCCACCTCATGTCATGGACTTTCTCCACAACCTTTTGCTGCAGAAGCTCTACGTCAGCAACCTTTATTTGTGCCTCAGCCAAATGGGGAAAGGAAAGTGCAAGCGCAGGAGAGGCGCCCAAATCAGCACCGACAGCAGAATTATCAGCAACAGGGGCAACCGAGACCAAGAAGGCCCAAGAGGATATTTGATCCTATTCCTATCCCTTATAGTCAGTTGTTTGCTCGTCTGCTCAAGAACTCTCTGATTCAAACGAGGAGTACCACGCCGGTACCGTACCCTATTCCTCCGGATTATGACATGACTGCTAGGTGCGAGTTCCACTCGGGAACGTTTGGGCATACGATTGATAAGTGTAATGTATTCCAGCATAAGGTGCAAGACCTGGTAGACTCAGAGATCATTGTATTCACTGAAGATGATATGTACATCAATGGAGGCCTCCTTTCTCAAATGAACACTCAGTCTACAAGTACGTCCAGACAGAATTAAGCTTCCTCAGCAATGGCAATCTTCAGCTTCTTTACTGCATTTTCATTTGTAATTTTTCATTTCTTGTTAAAGCATCGTATGCATGTAAGACTTGTTTGTTTTTTTATGATGATATTAATGCAATGAGTATGTTTTTCTTGAAGTAATTCATTCGTGTTCACTCTTAAACGTTTATATACACTGCAATACCAATTTTCTTGTTTAGAACTCTTGAGGGAGGATGATGAGATGAAAACGCAAAATCTCTGGTTGTATGTTCAAGGACAGAACCCTGTTGAGGATGTACATGCATTGTTTCAAATCCCTAAACACTGGAGATATAAGGAAGATAGAAACTCGTTAACCCATTCGAGCCTTGAAGTAGGAGTTTCTTTCGTACGAAAAAAAACCCTCATACTTAACCCAGGGGCAGGGTAGGCGTCAGTTAGTTTGACCAAGCGTTCAGATTTCAAGGAGATTGTGCATCCGAGGAACCATTACCGTCTATCCCACCGTCAAGAGGTCAAGAGATGTGAAACCATAACGGTTATCCATCAACAATCAAGGAGTGAGGCAGTCACAACCCTTTCAAGCAAGTAAGACAACTAGTGTCACACGCTTTGTTCAAAAGGGGAATAAAATAAAATAAAAAGAGAAAAGCCCGCTAAGTCGAAACTTGTAAACACACTACTTAGGCAAAAGTTAGGGCATCCCGCTGGACTTCAAAATCGAAAAAACTCAAAAGAATTAGTCCAGGCAAAATCAGGGAAATAAAAAAGGGGGAGCGAAAAACAAAAGAAAAGATCAAAAGAAAAATCCTCGATAAGAACAAATTTGTGTGATTACAGACACAAAAGATAAAAAGGGGTGACTGTCACTCCAAAGCCTCCTTAGGTGTCAAACCAGTAGTTGCATGGGTTCCTTGAAGATCATAAACCTTTTGAGAGATGAGCGTTTGTGTCGGATTAACTGAACATAGGACTGGAGAACATCACGAAGAGTGGGTGGGCACCGATAAATTTGAGCCATAAATCCTTTTCTGAAACCGTGAACCAGACCACGTTACAACCCTTAAAAGTCCTAATTGAAACAGGGTTTATTCCGAAAGCGTACTTCAACAGGATAGCGTTCCTGACTCCTACGAGTTGTGCTAATAAGATTTGTTGGTATTGCATGTGCGCATTGTTTTTGCCATTCAAAAATCAAGGTCGCATCCCAGCAAGTAATTCGTTCACAAGGCTTGGCGACGCATTTTCAATAAAAACTTCAAGGTTAACATAAGTGTTGCATTAGAATTGTCATTCTCATAATAAACATTTTATGTTTGCATATATGTGCCTAAGCATCAATGCAGCCTACACGGTGAAAGTCAGTCAAGAAGCTTGATCCTGCCAAGTTGGGATGCTTGGAAATTCTGAAGGACAATCATATCAAAGGGCAGGCTGCCAAGAGACTCAGGGTAGAGTGGACTCTCCCCAGTAAGTCGTGTTAAGATGTAGCCAATCTGGGGCAGTCACGTCGAGAAATCTCCCCGAAATTCAGTTATCCTGGGGCATTCATTCTAAGATCAGGGGCAAAGTCACTTCAAAGCTCATATTGGGGCAGGCCACCTCTAGAGCGTGGGAGATTGTCCACTCCTGAAAATGGTTAGTTGAAAACACCTCCCCAAGGTTCAAAGTACTAAAGAAGAGTATTTTCGAGTCATTACAATCCCTTTCGAGGTAATGTACTTCATGGATTATAAAATCTGGGGCAGTTATGTCGAGATATGTTAAATCTCTCCAAGAGTTTGAAGACCCTAGGGCAGTGCGAACGCCCGATCTTCTATAAAATCCTCTTGAGACTATTTCTTCCATTAGACCTGGTGGTCTGGGGCAAGTGAAAAGTTCAAAGAGCCGCTTATGACCATAAAGATAAGTCATGTTGCAGGGCAACAGGATTGTACATCCCCCAGCAGTTGGCTCTCCCCAGCATTGAGATTGCTCCTTCCCCAGCAGGACAAACTTTCCTCAGCAGAGCAGACCTTCCCCAGCTGGAGACCTGGAAAGTATTTTCTCCGGATCAAGACGTTATTTCCCCTACGGAATCAGGGTGTTCACCCTCCCCATCCAGTCAGGAAGCGTGCCTTCACCGACGATGTCATATTCTAATCCCTAGTAAGAAGGGAGTAAAGTCATTCTCCCCATCAGCAGGCTAAGTTCAGCAGTATCCCCAAGCATGATGGTATTATGGATTATTTTCCCCAAGCATGATGGTATTATGGGCTGGTATCCCCCCGGTAGGTCTTAAGCCCAGCCGTTATTGGCAATCTTCAGTAACAGACTTCCGATTCTGTTATTGGCGTTCATTCTCAACTCCCCCCAGCAGAGGAGAAATCTCAGGTTTTGGATAAAAGACAGGTGTGGCCCCCGGTAGTTCTCTCGGGATTTCATCCCCAGCAGAAGTTATTGATCCAAAGAGTCGATCAGTATGATCCTTCTCAGCAGAGTTCCTGCATTCAGAGGATAATTTACTCTTGGCATCCCCAGCTGATTTGGTCTTTTCTCTCCGGCATTTATTTTGGTGGAGGGACCTCTTTTGCATATCATGAGCATTTGCATTGCATCCTCAAACGCGTAGCATTTCCATTTCGTATGGAGCATTACGCCAAAATTCAAACATTTGCATTCGAAGCATAAGCCAGGTTTGGTACTTTCTTTTCCAGTTCTCTTTCCCAGCAGAGATGGCATAACTTAGGAGATTTTGGAGGGATGCGTTCCTCATACTTGTGCTCCCCGGCAGAGTCTTTTATTTAGACTTCTCCTTTCTCCGGCGGAATCATCTTATCTGTGGATCATGGGTCCGTTAGAAGTTTGTTTGGCCTTTCTCTTTTGTGAAATCCCGTTCTCGCTTGACATATTTTGTTTGCCAGAGGTGGTTTAAACCAGAAGTTTTGTTTCACGTTATCCCCAATGAAGTCGCATTTATGTTGCTAGTTCTCTTTATCAGCAGAGATAGCAATCTTTTGAAGATTTTCTTCGTCAGTTCCCTTTATCAGCAGGGATGGCTTTTGCTAGGTCTCTTTATCAGCAAAGATGGCAATCTTTTGAAGATTTTCTTCGTCAGTTCCCTTTATCAGCAGGGATGGCATTTTTTGCTAGGTCTCTTTTTCAGCAGAGATGGCAATCTTTCGGATATTTTCTTTCGCCAGCTCCCTTTATCAGCAGGGATGACATTGGTATTGCTAGTTCTCTTTATCAGCAGAGATAGCAATCCTTTGAAGATTTTCTTCGTTAGTTCCCTTTATCAGCAGGGATGGCAGTTATGTTGCTAGTTCTCTTTATCAGCAGAGATAGCAATCCTTTGAAGATTTTCTTCGTCAGTTCCCTTTGTCAGCAGGGATGGCAGTTATGTTGCTAGTTCTCTTTATCAGCAGAGATAGCAATCCTTTGAAGATTTTCTTCGTCAGTTCCCTTTGTCAGCAGGGATGGCATTTATGTTGCTAGTTCTCTTTATCAGCAGAGATGACAATCCTTTGAAGACTTTCTTCGTCAGTTCCCTTTATCAGCAGGGATGGCATTTTTTGCTAGGTCTCTTTATCAGCAGAGATGGCAATCTTTCGGATATTTTCTTTCGTCAGCTCCCTTTATCAGCAGGGATGACATTGGTATTGCTAGTTCTCTTTATCAGCAGAGATAGCAATCTTTCGGATATTTTCTTTTGTCAGTTCCCTTTATCAGCAGGGATGGCATTTGTGTTGCTAGTTCTCTTTATCAGCAGAGATAGCAATCCTTTGAAGATTTTCTTCGTCAGTTCCCTTTATCAGCAGGGATGGCAGTTATGTTGCTAGTTCTCTTTATCAGCAGAGATAGCAATCCTTTGAATATTTTCTTCGTCAGTTCCTTTTGTCAGCAGGGATGGCATTTATGTTGCTAGTTCTCTTTATCAGCAGAGATAGCAATCTTTTGAAGATTTCTTTCGTCAGTTCCCTTTATCAGCAGGGATGACATTTATTTTGCTAGTTCCCTTTATCAGCAGGGATGGCAGTTATGTTGCTAGTTCTCTTTATCAACAGAGATAGCAATCTTTTGGATATTTTCTTTCGTCAGTTCCCTTTATCAGCAGGGATGGCTTTTGTTTTGCTAGTTCTCTTTATCAGCAGAGATGGCAATCTTTTGGATATTTTCTTTCGTCAGTTCCCTTTATCAGCAGGGATGGCTTTTGTTTTGCTAGTTCTCTTTATCAGCAGAGATAACAATCTTTTGGATATTTTCTTTCGTCAGTTCCCTTTATCAGCAGGGATGGCTTTTGTTTTGCTAGTTCTCTTTATCAGCAGAGATAGCAATCTTTTGGATATTTTCTTTCGTCAGTTCCCTTTATCAGCAGGGATGGCTTTTGTTTTGCTAGTTCTCTTTATCAGCAGAGATGGCAATCTTTTGGATATTTTCTTCGTCAGTTCCCTTTATCAGCAGGGATGGCATCTGTTTTGCTAGTTCTCTTTGTCAGCAGGGATAGCAATCTTTTGAAGATTCTTTTCGTCAGTTCCCTTTATCAGCAGGGATGGCATATTTCGAGATTCCTTTGTCAGTTCTCGTTATCGGCAGAGATGACGTAACTTGGGAGAGTTTGTTTCACTTTATACCCAGCATAGCTAGCACTCGTCTATGTTGTGACAGTACAACATTTATGGCTAATTCTCCAGTGGAGGATTGCAAATTTCTGGGTTCTTTGGTATTTAATCTTCGTGCATCCTGATTGTCTGAAAGTCGTCGCTATCATACCCTCAGGACCAAGTTTATTGAATAGGGGCAGCTGTTGCACCCCAAAATTTGCCCTCCTTACTTTAGTACTAACTGGCTTATGTTTCATTTCATTTTTGCATTATCATGTGTGCATATCATTGGTTCTTAGCATGGGGTCAAGGTGCCTGAGACAAGTTCAAGAGGAGAAGATGGTCTTCAAAGGGTCAAGCAAGAGAGTTCAAGTGGATCACTCTCTCCTAACCAGTGCAGAAATTAGGGTTTTGAGATTCTTGGGTTTATTGCTCCAATGGGCAAGCTCCTTGGTTTTTTATCATCACCAAATGGCATATCTTATCTTCGTTTGAGAGGATACACATCATATTCAGAGGAATTTGGATTTGGAGACTGTGCTATTTCCTCCTAGACTGAGGGTACCTAAATTAGGGTTTGCTATAAAGTCAGTTTATTTCTGATTTTCTGGGCAAGACTTGATTCCATGGTATTCCTTGAGTCTATAAGTGTCTAGGAATGGAAGATTGTCCATCAGTTTGGTTCAAGAGATTCAATTGGCCAATGGATTGGGAATCAGGTGAATTGGGTAAAAGGCAACAGTGAGAGGGGAAGTCAACTGTGGAATTTTGAGGTTCCCTCCAAAGTTTTCAAGGTCTCACACCCTCATATGGTCTTCAAGAGTCAAGTTTCATGCCATTTATCAAGAATCAAGGGTTGGTGCAAAAGTTACTAAATATGGAAATGACCTATAATTTGAAAGTTTCCTTTTTGGGCAAGTTCTTACACTACATTCAACTTGACTTTTCATCATCAAAGAAGCTTCAAATGAATTCTCCTCCAACATGAAAGTTGAAGATCTTTTTCTCCTCTTTCCAACAAGTACTAGTGGGCCTCCATATCATTTGTGAAACTCAACTTATGATCAAAAGAAGGCAAAGTGGTTTTTAGGGTTTCTCATGATTCCATTTTCACAAACTTTGGCATAGTGACCTATAATTTATTCCATTGCTTCATGTCACATGCTAACATCAAAGAACACTCCTCAAGGATCATTTTAGGCCTTGGAATCAAGTAAATCCATGGTGTATTTATCAATTATTCTCCATTATTCAAAATTGCCAAGACATTGAAAACTCATGAACCAAAACGTTTCAAGGCCCAAATCAAATTCAGGTGTGGTTAGCAATTTAAACATAAGTGATCCATCATGAAATAGTTGGATATCCATGCATGGAAGGAGGTGTATCTCACATTATGTGATTTTCCAAAATTGCCCAAAACTCATTAAACAAAGAATTACCAAGGCCCAAATGCTAATCAATGGATTAAACCTAGGTATTTAAACTCATTCATGCACTGGTTAGGGTTTCATTCACGTGCCTTTGTGGAGAATTCAAGTGTGAGCCCTAAAAGATCATTCCTTCATATCTCTCAAGCAAGAAGAGTTTTTCAAGAACTTCTTCCACAAACTTCTTCCTGGTGATCAATAGAGTGCAAACCATCCCCCATTCGCAGCTAACAGCAAGGATTCAGGTTGCACCATCTCAGGTTGGTGGGTTTTTTCGTGATCCTAAAACGCTTCCTTTTGATGTGTATATTGACGTGTGATTGCCATTGATGAATCTGATGTGGTTTTTGTTGTGTTTGGACGTGTAGATTGATTATACTTTGAGTTTAAAGTTTTGAGCCCTAACCTTTTTCTCATCGTTTTTTATTGTACGTTGGTTATTTGTAATTTTTGATTGCATATTTGGAATCCTCACATTTTTCTGGTCAAAATAGAGTACCCATATGCACTTTCTGGAGATTTTGTGGCCGCAGCTTACCGGAGAGGGTGGCCGGAACCCTAGCTCCGGCGGCTGCCTGAAATTCAGTCTGGCGAGGTGATTAAAGGAAGAAGATGAAGCATAGCCGTTTATCCTCTTGATCTAACGTCCCACGTCACGCCACGTGTTTTTTTTTTTCTGTTTTTATTTAATGGTTCCATGCGTGCCTTCCTATACTTGTTGCCATGCACCCTCTGATCTGGTCCCCTCATCTTGCATACCTTCTATTTTGTTTGACTGATCCCAGGCGTTGGATGATTTGTGTGGCTGATATAATGCCAACGAATTAAAATGGCATGTGCTTCTCACATGGCTGATGTATGGTATGCTGTGTAATCACGTGGGTGCGTGTGTTTCATTATTGTGGTGTGCTATTAATCATTGACCATTGATCATAATTACTTGGCTGGCATGTTGACTTGTGGTGACTCGTTTGATCAATTGTGTGGTGAGGATTAATTCTGAATTGTTGACTCATACCATAGACTCCCTGTTGACTTGCGCTATTGGACTCTCAGTGATTGGGCCCTGCTATTCGCGGCCCTCTTAAGCCCACTTCCTTATTCCAACGTGAATAAGTTTCTTAACACACCCCCTTGCACAATTCAATTTATTTATTTTAATTTAATTATTGCATTCATTTTTTAATTATTAAAAATAGTTTATTGCATTAAAAAATTACCAAAACATTCATGAAGCATATTTATAATTTTATAAAATTTTCACAAATTTTATTTTTATGTTTATTTTATTTTTTATCATCTAAATTAAATATTGTTTATTTTCTTTTTTGGATTATTCATATCATGCATACTTAAATTTGTTTATTTTATTTCTCTGCATCCATAAAACATTTTCAATCCGTTCTTTTTGTATTTGTTAGATAACATTTTGAAGTGCATTAAAATACTTTTCTTTCATTTTTAAAATTATTTCATATTGCATTTTAGTCCTTTCCTTTTGCATGTTGAACCATGATCCTCTCTTGGCTTTGCATAATTGTTTGAGTGACTAACATTTTGAATTTTTGCAGGGGTTTTTGATATGATGTTTGTCTCTGGTTGAGAAATGTTGATATTTAATTTGGCAATTTTAGAAGTTGTTTCCCTAATTATGTGATTGTTCCTTGTTTGAGGCTTTCTTGTATGCTCATTTTTTACCATGTCTGGTTACCTTGTTTGAAAGGGCACTTGTGCCATTGTTTTGGGATTGTGTCCTTGACTTCTTAATTCATGTTTGGATTGTTATAGGTCATTGTATGTCATTGTCTGGTTTCATTTGCCTTTAATATCACTTGTGTCTGTTTTGTGCTAACCTCTTATGCAGGGGCTGAGGTAAGTTCTTTGAGGGTGTGGATAGTTATCCATATTCACCCTTACTCTTTCCTTCTCTCATCTTTTCCTTTCTTTAAGCTTAGGTTGTCGTCAAACCTCACTAACCGTAGGTCACCCGTGCATGATAACATTAGGACTCTTAGTTCCCCTTTAGAGTTTCCCTTGTGTCTTCTCTCTTCTCGTCTCAAAATTTCTTGAAAATACTTAATAAGGATAAATTGTATTGCACACGAGCCTTAAGCGTGGGGAATGAGAAATGAGGGGCTTCCTCTCATCTTTCTAGAGTGCTTAGCGAGCGTCCTGTCTTGGGACGATGCGTTAAGTATTCGCCCCTGTGCCCTAGACTTTGGTGCAATGCAATTTATGAACTAACTTAAGTCACTTCTGTCCTAAAAAATACAACCAAACTTCAAACCTTTTTGTCCTTCGGGATTGTCAAACTAAAGGCTATTTTCAAAAAGGGCACGTTACCTTCCGTCTGAGACGCAAACAGGCATCGACCCTAACTGCCGGACGCAAACTTAGCGTCGCTCATAAAAAACACAAAAAGAACTTGGTCCGAACTACGTTGACTCTGAATTCCCCATTGCACAAAGGGGGTACGTAGGCCTAGGACGTTGACGTCCTACCGAGTCTGTCTTTGTCTTTCCCTTCCCCGCCTTAGTACAGCCATAGATGATAGGATAACTCACCCTTAGAATAGACAACAAACGTGGATACCATTGAGTACGATGGATGCGTGGGGTGCTAGCACCTTCCCCTCGCGTAACCGACTCCCGAACCCAGGCTATGGTTGCGATGACAATTCCTTTCCCTCTCCCTCAGGTTTATGCGGTGTTCCCTTTCCCTCTCTTGGGATAAATTTACACGGCTGGCGACTCTGTTTTTCCGCGCCACTCTCGCGTTTGTACCTGGATGAAAATCCTGGGAGCGACACATGTTTGTAACAAACAGAACCAAACACCTTTAGATGACTAACACTTTGCTTTTCTCCCGCCCACTTCTGAATATGAACTATTTCCTTCAGCTTCTTCGTTGGACATCTGTTGAGCACATATGCTGCGGTGGCAACAGCTTCTCCCCACAAGTTGTGAGGAAGCTTCTTCTCCTTCAGCATGCTTCTCACCATATCAAGTAAAGTACGATTTCTTCTTTCAGCAAGACCATTGTGTTGAGGAGTGTAAGGAGCAGTAACCTCATGCTTAATTCCATTCTCCTCACAGAACTTCTGAAACTCTTTGGAGTTATACTCACCCCCACCATCGGTTCTGAGAATCTTCAGATTCTGACCACTCTGATTCTGAACCTTCATTCGGAACTTCTTGAATTCAGTAAACACCTCGTGTTTGAACTTAATAAGGGATACCCATGTCATTCTAGTGAACTCATCAACAAATGACACAAAGTATTTGTTCCCTCCAATCGATGCTACTGGAAATGGACCACACACATCAGAATGTACTACTCCCAAGGCATGTTTTGCTCTTGGAGCAACTTCTGACGCAAATGGCAATCTTGGTTGCTTTCCTTCCATGCACACTTTGCATGACTTCTCAGGCTTCTTAATTGTAGGAATTCCATGTACCAGCTTCTTCGAATTCAGATGTTCTAAGCTTCTGAAATTCAGATGACCAAATCTTCTGTGCCACAGCTCACTTTCTTTCACAACACTTGTTGCATTAAGACATTCATAGTCAGAAGTTCTGACATTCACCTTGAATGTTCTATTCCTTCCCTATTCTGACTCCATAATCAGCTTCTGATTACAGTCATACAGCTTCAGAAGATTGTCCTTCATGGTAACTGAAAAACCTTTCTCAATTAATTGTCCCACGCTCATCAGATTGCTTTTTATGCCAGGTACATACCACACTTTCTGAATCAATGCTGTTTTCCCATTGTTCAGAACAACTCTGACATTTCCCATACCTTCAGCGTTAAGATATTTGTCATCAGCACATCTGATCTTCGTCCTCTTTTCAGAGTCAAAGTCAACCAGCCATTTCTTATTTCCAGTAAGATGATTTGAGCAGCCAGTGTCCATATACCACCAGTCTGTCAAATTCGTATCATCAGATTCAGAAGCCATCAGTAGCACAGATTCATCATCAGAACTTCTGGCTATATTTGCTTCTTCTGACTTCCTTTCTTTGTTTGACCAACAATCTCTAGCAAAGTGACCAAACTTCTTGCAACAGTAACATTGGATCTTCTTCTTGTCATACTTCTCTTTTCCCTTCTGAGCATTCTTTTGCCTATCAGAAGTTGAGGTTTTTGACTTCTGACCACCATCAGATCTTCTCCTGGCTTCTGACTGCTTCTGATGCTTCTTATCAGAAACTGCTTTCAGAGCCTGCTGCTCTACTTCCCTTTCCGAAGTTCTCTCCATCAGACGCAACTCTTGCGCTTCTAGACTGCTTTGCAGCTCTTCAATTCTCATGGTGCTCAGATCTTTAGAATGTTCTATTGCTACCACAATGTAATCAAACTGAGGAGTAAGGGATCTCAATACCTTCTCAATGATTACTTGTTCAGAAAGAGTTTCTCCACAAGCCTTCATCTCATTAGTGATCAGAATCACTCTGGAGATGTACTCAGAAACTTTCTCATTGTTCTTCATGTTGAGATTCTCGTACTGCTTACGTAGAGACTGAAGCTTCACCTTCTTCACTGATGCGTCACCACCGTAACATTTGACCAGTGTGTCCCACGTCGCCTTTGCCGTCGTTGAATCTGCAATCTTCTCAAACACATTTGCATCCACACACTGATGGATGAAGAACAGTGCTTTCTGATCTTTCTTCCTTGTATCCTTCTGTGCGTTCTTCTGTTCCTCCGTCGCATCTGCTGCTACCGGAACGTAACCTTCAGTGACAAGATCCAGAACATCTTGAGCACCGAACAGTACACGCATCTGAATCATCCAATGATTCCAGTTTTTGCCATCAAATACTGGAAGCTTGGTGTTCATGCCGCCGTTGTCGTTCATCATCTTCAACCTTGTACAGTACACTCAGAACTTACCACGCACAGTGTTTCCCAACCCACAGAATCAAAAAATTATGATTGTGATCAGAATTTCGTTCTAGATTCAACACAAATCAAGAACCAAAATTCAATCACACAGAAAAATCCTCACGTTTCACTCGTGTTTCCCGTGTTTTCCCGTTGATCCGAACCAGAGCTCTAGATACTAATTGTTGGTGTACAAGGTGAAAATAATAATGAAAGGAAGAGAGTATATTATATTGAGAATGACAGCTACAAATGATAAGGATACAATGATTGGAATGACATCTACACTACCCTATTTATAAGCTAAAACTAGAGCTACAAAAGCAACAATAAAATACTAAAATACCCTCTAACAAACTTGGTCACCAAGTTTGTGAATATTTAATAAAATATAAATTATTATTCTAATATTTTTAAACAAAAATAATATAGTCCTCAAATTTTTAAAAATTTAGAATTTTTTCTCACTATTGAATTTGAGACCAAAATGAAAATATGAATTACAGGTCAAAAAAGTAGATGACATACCATCACAGGAATGACGAAGCCAGAAAATAAGTTCCAAAATTTCATAAAGAAGCATTAGAATGGAAGCAACAACTTCGTCTGGCGTTATTGCAACAAGCATCATTCCATACAATGTGAAGTAGATAAATCTCATTAAATGGTAGTAATAAATCGACAAAAAGTTTGCCACCTTCCATTCAAACCCAATCATGGGGATTAGTGTGAAAATAGTTGTTTGAATTGCATTATAAATTGTCTCAACTACCACCTGCATTATCAATGAATTGCTTTTAATATAGCTTAAATAAATAAAACAAAATGGAATTTGTTAGAACATGTGAAGCTTTAAAGAAAACATAAATAGATTTAGTGTCTGTTTGGATAAACAACTTATTTGCGGCTTATAGTACAAGTGCTTATCAAAATAAGCATTTATGAATAAGTTTGCATACACTATTTTGTAACAAAAAGATAAAACAAATATAAATTGTTTTTATGTATGTTATAAGTTGTTTTCAATAGCTATCTTGAAGAATTTATAAAAATAAGTTCAAAAAAATATAAGAAAAATATCATAAGCTATTTTGAATAAGTCTCCCAAACAGTGTCACAAAACTTATGGCACTAGATAGGCTCAAATATGTTCATACAAATAGGCCCTTAATTTCCTTAGTTTTTATACCTGACCAAATGCATAGGGTAATGCAAAATACAGCAGGAATGCATAGGGTAATGCAAAATACAACCCTCTTGCTCTTTCTCGATATAAGACAGTTCATGCAATCGATACAATTCGTTGCACCGCTGAAGAATTCATTGTGCCAAGAAAAATCATGGCAGAGTACATCGCTCCCAAAAGATTAAGTAAATCTTGTTGTGTTTTGCTACCAAAATATTTGTTAAACAAAACTTAGAGTGAATATATTAATGAAATGCAATATAACTTGGTAGATTAAAATTTAATGAATATGCTTTTTTAGGTCTTACGTCTTTTTGGCTTTATACCAAAGTATTAGACCAAATAATACTTCAACGAGTATGATCATGAAAAATCAGACAGCTTTATATTAAGAATGCCTCCAGTAGGACAAATTTTGTTTTCAAAAGTTAGCTTTGCATTGAACAAAAAATGATTGTGAATATTTGATTGGGAAATACACGGTTTATAAAGATAGAATTTTTGTCAATTGTAACTTACGCAAACATAGTTACAACACACCTTTCGAGTTTGTGTCTTTACATCTGAAGGAAAGTGTAGAGTTGTTAAAATGTCTGCAAAATCTACATTTAATTGAGCTTCAATTGAAGCAAAGTGACCTTAAGCATCCATGTGGCTGGATTATAACCATCCTTGATTTTTTGAACCCCTGAGATAACCTGAAGTTTGTGTACATTAGATGAAGTTATTACATCTATAATAAACACTTCCGAATGCTAGACATGCAAAAATTTCAAAATTTTCAATACTCACTTCGAAATAAGGAATTGGATCCTCTCCAATTTTTATGGTTCAACACTCCCTCCTTTTTGTAATCCAATGGTTAATAGATCACACAAAAAAGTAATGGTTCATAACAGACAAATAAATAAAGTGAATGAATGGTTAGGATTGAGTATGATGGAAGCATGAGAGAAACGGGAGGGGATGGATATATATCCTCTTTTCAAGTGAATGAATAGTTATGATTGAGTATGATGGAAGCATGAGAGAATGGGAAGGAAAGGATGGATCTATATCCTCTTTTCATCAATTGCTAGAGTAGAAAAGAAATAAAAGTTGAATATATTCAATAATAGTCAACCAAGGAAATAAATAACATAGACTCTTGCGTCTAGAGAGTAATGAGTTGCCTCGTCAAAAGCTTCAAAAATGTCTATGCTTGGTCGATGAATTGTACATACAACCGTTCTCCCTCTATCTATTGCGTTTCTCACGGTACGCATAACGATAGCAGTGGCTCTAGCATCGAGGGCTGAAGTTGGTTCATCTATGAAGATGATTGAAGGGTTGGCAACCTGTTCCACAGCACTAGTAAGCCTCTTCCTTTGTTACGTTGATAGACCATCCACACCTGGAAGCCCGACAAGAGCATCTCTAAGTGGTTTAAGCACTACTAACTCAATAACTTCTTCGACAAACATCTATATTAGCCATAGAAATAAAAAACAAAATCAAATTTGTATTAAAAAGAATTCATCATAAAATTACTTAAGATGAAAAAGTTTGTACCAACATACCTTTCGAGTTTGTGTCTTTACATCTGAAGGAAGACGAAGCCACGCCGAAAACAGTAGTGATTCATAGACAGTAACATGTGGAGAATGAATATCGTTTTGTTCGCAGTAACTGCTTATTC
This sequence comes from Lathyrus tuberosus, assembly GCA_022829125.1. Classification (NCBI taxonomy): domain Eukaryota; kingdom Viridiplantae; phylum Streptophyta; class Magnoliopsida; order Fabales; family Fabaceae; genus Lathyrus; species Lathyrus tuberosus. The sequence goes on along the minus strand of JALAZF010000529.1, from coordinate 2,398,419 downwards.
GAGCGAATGTTGTTTGGTTCTTTTGGTAACCTGATATGCTGATATTTCCTTCAATGTATCCAGTTGTTTATCTTCCAGCTAATACATCCATAAGGGTTGTCTTTCCAGCATCGCTAGCACCTACTAGTGCTGTTAATAGTAGAAGTTTATCCCTGTTGAATCCTTGACTCTTCCTTTCCTGATGTGATAAACGTCATAAAATACAAGCTTATCATATTTATACACTAGCAAATGCTAAGTTTCTACTTAGTTAAAAATGGTAGTTTTCATAATAGTTATATAGAAAAATGCAATGCTTAGAATTGCGAGACTTATTGCTGGCATGTCTACATAGTAGTTTATATGATTGAATGTCATTGAAAGAGGTTGAAAGAGTATAACCATTCCTCTTTTCGGTTCATGGTTCGATGAACTCATAATATCTGAAAAATTTCTTACTACCATGTCGGTACCTGTTTTTACTAGAAATAATTAGCAGCATTAAATGAAGTATTTGTAATTATTGATAGAAAAAAGAGGATTATGAACGACTAATGTTTCTTGAAAATATAGCTGTAAAATGAAAACTAAATTGTATTAAATTTTTTGAAACATTCAAGTTTATCTAGAACTGTTGCAACTAACTAAGTTGATAATTAATTATAGGTCAGAAACACACTTCCATAAATAATAATAAGATACACATATAATCACCAAAAAAATTATTAAGGGGAAATATAAAAGAATATAGATTCAAACCTTCAAGGAGATGGTGTTTAGAGGAGGAACTTTCATTCTTCTTATGGTCTTTATCCGCAATGACTACTTTCGAATCACCATGCTGAAATTTTGATGTAATATTATAACTCGTCTTCGTCTCCCTCTTTCTTTTGGGGTTTTTCTCTCCTCTTTCTTTTGCTTTTATGATTCGAAATATCAAATTTAAACCTGGAACTTCTGACATGGCTTAATTCTTTGAAAGATAGTGGAGACTCTCCTGTTAAAAGTTTATTCAAATTTCATACCACTAAAGCTACTGTAACTTTAAGTAATGTTTGAGTAGGTGGATCAATTGAATCAAGGTAAATGATCATGATTTTATATTTCATGTCTCCCAATTCATTCAAAATATCTTCCAAATCGATGTCTCACCAAATAACTTACGGGTGGGATGCTATAGACCCCATATCAACATATTCACCATGACTATCTTGTTGAATTGTTTTTCAGCCTATGCAATATCAAGAATATCCAATGGAAGAAATTTATCCATTTGGTGCAATTTTTGGCTGTTAGATATTGTGTTTAGAACTGCTGCCACGTTTGCAGACTTTAGTTACCTAGTATTTCTCATTCTGTTTTGAATATTTCAAATATGTTTCCTACAACAAATCTAAATCGGGGTCATTGGATATTTCATGTCTCCCAATTCATTCAAAATATCTTCCAAATCGATGTCTCACCAAATAACTTACGGGTGGGATGCTATAGACCCCATATCAACATATTCACCATGGCTATCTTGTTGAATTGTTTTTCAGCCTATGCAATATCAAGAATATCCAATGGAAGAAATTTATCCATTTCGTGCAATTTTTGGCTGTTAGATATTGTGTTTAGAACTGCTGCCACGTTTGCAGACTTTAGTTTCCTAGTATTTCTCATTCTGTTTTGAATATTTCAAATATGTTTCCTACAACAAATCTAAATCGGGGTCATTGGATATCACCAAATAACTTGCGGGTGGAGATACTTTAGTTCCCATATCAACATATTCATTCGTGCTAAGAATATCCCACTGAAGAGATTGATCCATTTCGTGCAATTTGTGGCTATCCCCGCAGCAGGGAAATTCCATAAAACCAGTTAATTTTAAACCAGCAAACTCTGAAACGGCTGATTCTATATTGTATGATATTTCTTCGCTTACAACGCAATTACCATAATACCGCAATTGCTGAGTTGACAGACTTTGCTTTTACGAAAGTTGAGATGTTTTTAACCAGACGCCACAAACAGGAAAATAGAGAGGTCTCCCTTTAAAAATGCATCCACTTTCAAACAACCTTAGAGGCCCTTATTAGGATTTAGCATGTAATTTGTGATGAGCCAACATAATATCTCTATTCATAGGATCTTTAGCTTATTTAGAGCATTATTAAAATCTCTATCGCCTGTTATTAATATATCAGTTCGAGACTGTGTTTGTATGGCATATTTAAATATACCGAAAATTAGCTTCCTATCACTCGCATCTTTATTTTTTTTTTCATATTCTGTCCGAAAACTGGAAACAACTAAATCCACCATAAACTTCAATAGACATTCCCATATCCCCTGAAATATGTTGTTCGTAGAAATGAAAGAAAATTCTTTGTTACAGAAAACCTTGAAATATGATAAAGAAAATATGTTGTTCCCGTTTTCAAAATCACATTCGTAGGTTCCTCTTCCTCCTATCCATTTTTGTTGAAAACCTTGAACTGAGACAGCAAACGATGTCAGAGAACGAGATAAGTGAGAACGGAAGAGTAAGAGAAATGAGACAAATTTACTAGGGTTGAACAAGAACGTTGAAAAAGGTTCGGTCTAAGAAATTTGTCCATTTCTCTCCCTCTCTCGTCCTCATTTTTCTCTGTTTGTCGTCTCAGTTCAAGGTTTCCAGCAAAAATGGATAGGAAGAAGAGGAACCTCCGAATGTTTTGAAATTTTGAAAACTTTTGCATTTCGAAATGTGTTTCATTTTCTTTCATATCTGCACAGATGCCTTGACTCCAAACCAATTTCTTAAAATTTGTTCAGTTTCCCAACCGAAAGTGAAAAACAATGCGACTGATAGGAAGCTTATTTTCGGTATGCTTAAATATGTCAGGATACACAACCTCCAGCTAATATATTCTAATAACAAGCTATAGAGATTTTAATAATGCCTTAAATAAGTTAAGATCCTATGGATAGAAATATTATGTTGGCTCTTGCCAAATTACATGTTAAATACTTGCCTTTAATATTGTTTAGAATTAGGATGAGTTTTTAAAAGAGACCTCGCTGTTTTCCTATTTGTAGCGTCTGGTTAGAAATATCTCACCTTTCGTAAAATCAAAGCAAGAAATATCGAATCAACGAACTTGATAGTCTAAAATTAACTGATTTGGTGGGATAGCCACAACTTGAACGAAAGGGATCAATCTCTTTGGTGGGATATTCTTAGCGCAGGTGAATATGTTGATATGGGACTAAAGCATCTCCACCCGCAAGTTATTTGGTGATATCCAATGACCCAGATTTAGATTTGTTGATATGAAGTAGTTTCTATGATATGGAATTTGAATAAACTTTTATGGAGAGAGTCTCTCCAGAAGAGTTCCTTTATACCAAGACTTCGAGGTTTAAATTTAATGTTAGAAATCCCAAAAGAAAGAGAAAGAGGGAAAGGAAGAAAAAGACGAGGGTCCAATGAGGTCAGAAAAACAAGATGAATGTATCTATATATTTTTTTTAGGGTTTTGTTAAACTAAGTATTACTGATAAAAATTTATTGTGTTTAAAGTTGTTAATAATAAGTTTTGATTCCAACCACATATATTCAACTGGTGCCATACAATTAAAAACATCTGGGAATAACAATAGAGAGTAGAGACAATAGAATTGGTCTAAGGTTTTAGATAAACATTAAAAAGAAGAGTATCAACCTGTTTGCCCCATTCTTCACGTGCAGTCCTTTCAAGATAATTTTGAACCACCACATGTCCATTAAAATCTGTTTCATTAAGACTGGTCAGATTAAAAATTGGAACTATTTATAGAATTTGAATTAATTATATACAATAATACTCTAACTTAGGGTGGGTTTGTTTGTCCTTATAGTGATTTTAGAAGTTCCTTTTCAATAAAAAAGTTTGTGAAAATGACGCAGGCAGCAAATGATATTTACTCAGCCACGAATTCAAATCAAAGACATTGAATCACGAACAAGAAGATATTTGTTCTATAATCTGGACTTGAACTTGATTTATCACCATATCACACAATCTATGTTACGAAATCGAAGCATGATTACAATCATCAACACATCACAAAAACAACAGAAGTGCATAGAACAATTAGTAAAACAGCCCAAATACATTTCCGATTTCATGTCGTCGAACCAAAACAGAATCTATCATTAAAGTAAACAAGCACACTCTCAGAAACAGCAGCCTAACAAAATTAAAACCGAATCATAGACATAACCCAAACGAATCTCAAATCGAATAAGAATTCCAACTAGAACAGCATCAAAATCAAACAATACGGACGAAAGCAACGAGTTACCGACGTTACTGCGTTGTTAATGTTGTTGGTGCGAATCGAGTTATGGTGTCGTCGCTACTGTTGTTGTTGTTGGATGATTGCGAGGTGTTGAAGCAAGGATTTCATGGATTCGAAGGGGTTAACTTAGTGGTGTGGTTCTGCTTTGGTTTCACGGCGGATGAATAGTGATGGTGATGATATTAAGGTGGAAGAAGTTTGAAGATGTGGCTGTGTATTTGGTGGTCACAGCCTCACAGTTTGTTACATTTTTGAAGGGTGAAGTGTGTGGACTTGGAGGATGATTTGAAGAAGATGAGGGTGATGGATAAGAAGATGAGGTTTTGAAAGTCTAAGTTTTTGATAAAGGGTGATTAATTGTTATTTGTTGGGGCTAAGTCTGGTTGGATTGTATTTAGGTGTTTGCAGTTGTTTCTTTGGAGCTGCTTGTAGTTGTTAGTAGTGCAATTTGTGTTTTTCGTCCAATCTTGTTCCTCAGTTTAGGTGTTTATAGTGGTTGGACACAGGAATTTCATTTTCTGTTGTACAAGTCTCAATTAGGTGTTTACAGTGGTTGGACACAGGTTTTTCATTTTCTGTTGTACAAGTCTCAGTTTTAGCACTTTTTGTGCTCATTTTAATAAAATTTGGCTTTTTTTTAAAAAATATATATATGTATTTATAAGATACCGTTCTAGATTGTGAAATTATTTGATAGAATATAAAATATATTTAAATTTGGTATGTTCTAAAATATATTTATATCCATATTTAAATTTAAAATTAGTTATTAATTTTAAAATGAACAATAATTATGTAAATTTAATTAAATTAAAATATAAAGAAAAAAAATGTCTCGTGAGATGAAAAAATAGAATATTTAATATTTAAATATAAGGATTTTATCTTTTTAAATTAAAACTATTATTGATTAAAATAAAATAAGTATTATGTTTATAATGATCCGTGAAATAAAAAGTTTATTTAATACAATATAAAATGTATTTATATACAGATGTAAAATTGAAATTAATTATTTAATTGTAAAATAAAAAATAATTATATAATTTCAATTGTATTAAATAATGATGCAAAAAGAAAAAAAATGACATGTGAGATGAAAAAAGTCAAAAAAAAAAAAATTGATACGATAATGACCCGTGAGATAAAAAAAATTATTTGATGCGATATAAATGTATTTATATACAAATGCAAAATTTAAAATAATTTACTTAATTGTAAAATGAACAATAATCATACAAATTTAATTATCTCTTAAATTAAGATAATGATTGATTAAATAAAATATATATTGTGTTGATACTGACCTGTGAGATAAATTTATAGTGTTATTTTATTAAAATTAAAAAATAGATTATTAATATTTTTAGTGATAATAAATAAATAAAGAAAAAGATTAAAATGAAAGTGAGAAAGTGTGGGAAAAAACATGTGAGGGAGATTTGAAATTTGAACGAAGAGAGAGAATGAGTGTATAATAAAGATTAACACTTTGCATGTAAAAAGATGAATGATTGAGAATTAATTGAGACATAAGTTAATTACCAATTTATCTATAATGTAGTGTAATACTTTTTTGGTGGAAGGACAAATGAGGCAATGCATGCAATCTATTTTTAATGAGTTGATAGTAGATTAAAATAAATAGTTCTATTTTTGGATTGGACAATTATGAAATACATTGATCACTAAATATATGGCTTTTATTAACCCCGATTTAACTGTCGAGATTAAATAAAAGAAACACAAATTGTAACCAATTTTAAAATGCTTAAGATGCTCTTTCTAGAAGTTTTAATTGATTTAAATGAAATTAAATCAATTAAATCAAATAAAAATCACATCTTTTAAAATAAATATGATAAAATTAAAATGTAAGCATGGAAAATTCTAATTTATTTTTCTGAATATTTTGACGAAAGGATAAAAATAGAACGACCGAAAATTAATAAAAGTCGGGACCAAATTGCTCGAAGAAATAAAATGACTGCACTAAAATGAATAATGACCAGTGCAAAATAAACATATTAAAAAAATATAACGTTTGGTCAGATTTTGAAAATATAACAAATCATGTTAGAGAATCGATTATTGTGAAAATGAGTAGAAGAATAGAGAAAAATGTACTTCGATGGAAAGAGTGATGACGACTGTGATGAAGATGTCGGCGAGAATCGAATCCAAGAAAAATGAGGCGTCTAGAAGGAAGTAAATAGGAGGTAGTGGTGGTGGTTGCGGCGAAGGTGGTTGAGGCTCTAGTTTGAGAGCGACAATGGTACAAAACTAGTGTTGGTGAGAGCGAAGAAAACGAAATTGAAGAAGGTTATAGGATGTTAGCATTTATACGAATTTCGTGAAGAAAGAATGGGAAATTGGTGAAGAACACAAAATTCATGCGTGGAAATTAGGCTTTATTATTATGATGTCATTTTCGATTGAATGTTGAAGATGAATGTGGAAGTAGAACTGTAGAAATGTAGCGTGAAGATTAAGATACAAGAAAAAGTAAGTCTTCTAGAATATTCTAACCCATCCTTTAAATCATCATTCAATTTTTAGCAATAGCGTGTAGATCTCTACTATATTGGGATTGGATTAATTAATTTTACTGTTTTGGTAATTTTGTGAGTTTAGGCAAATTATTCATTGAGAAAAAAAATAATTTAGAGAGATAGAGGAAAAGTTATCAAAGTCAGCCAAATTCAATCCCTACTATATTAAAATGGAGATTGCCACTTGGAATTTTATGCAATGATATGATATCTCATGATTTGTTTTTTACTTTTTAGTCAATAATTTTAGTTTGACAAAAAATTTAAGATGAATGAACTCTCCCATAATTTATTATGGGTGACAACGAATATGTCGATAAAAAAATGATGATATTAATGGTGACACACGCAGCCATGGAAGAAGAAGAAGATTGCAGTAGCGGTAACAGAAAGAGAGGATAACAGAAAGCATGGATAAAATGTAATTCTCATTAACTATTCAATAGTTTACATGTGGAATATATACATATTGAATAGGGCCTAATAGCATGAAAACTAGTGTAACTAAACTAACTGATGTGGCAACTAATACATACTGTACATAAGGGCCCGTTTGGTTGGGGGTAGATGGAGGGGAGGGGAGGGGAGGGGATATTTATAAATATATGTGTTTAGTTCATTTTTTATAAGGGGATAGGAGGGGAGGGGAGGGGAGCAAATTCCCTCCTAGACTCACTTTTTGACCCCCTTCAAATTGGGGGGATTTGGAGGGGATGTGAGGTTTATTATTTAAAATTTTATTATATTTCCTAATTTATCCTCAATTTTTTATTTTAATTTCAAAATTGTCTTTATTAAATTATTAAAAACTAGGTTTAGGTTTTTCTTTGTATTGTTTCACGTTTCTTTTTTTCTTGTATTGCGATGCTGCTACATGTGCATTGTTGCTCTCATGCGAGTTTTTTTACCTTTTTTTTGTTGAATTTTCCTATTTTTATTTTATGTTATTTATACGTGTAACATATAACTATAATCGGTGATTGATCGGTTGCCGTTAACTAAAAATTATAATTCCAGTTAACTAAAATTTTTGATTGTTTTTATTATAGTTATATATCATCAGACAAATTTCTTATTCCATGAACATTGAATATGCCAGAGATGCTTTGAGAGTAATTATAAAATAAATTTCATATTCAATTTTCATATTCAAGTAAAATTTATTTGATAATTTTCAAAGCAAACTTTAAAAATCTTTAAATTCAATATGGCTGTTTTTTTTTGTCTGCACATAATGATGAGTTTATATAGATCGCATTACAAATTGAACCTCTAATTTACCTTGGTTCAATCATGTATTATAAAGCTTGATTTGATCATAATTGAACTTTTGATGCCATTTAGAAATAATATTTTCTAGTACTTCTGGGAATTTTGTGAAATTGCAATGAACAGTGAGTTAAAACACCGAGAACTTACTGTGAAGGAGTTTTTATTTGATGATTTTTACTCAAAACTATTTTTATTTAGAATTATTTTGTCTAAATACGAATGATAATATTTGTAAGGATAAAAAAGTAATTTAGTTTTAAAACCCCTCCCCTCCCCTTATGAACCAAACATATATGTAGTTAAAAATCCCTCCCCTCCCCTTCTTTGAACCAAACATATATTTAGTTAAAATACCTCCCTTCCCCTCCCCTCTATTAAATTCCCTCCCCTCCCCCTCCCTCTGTTGAACCAAACAGACCCTAAGAGTAAGAAAGTATAATGGAATTAAACTACACTTATACAATCTATACTAACAGCCCCCCTCAAGTTGGACTTTGGATGTTGCAAAGACCTAACTTGGCCAAAGATTTCTTGAGGGCTGGTAAGTGTAATGGTTTTGTCAACATATCTGCTAGTTGGTCATGAGTAGAGATAGGAAGCAAATGTATGAGCTTGGATTGAATTCTTTCTTGAACAACATGATAATCCAATTCGATATGCATTTTTCGTTCATGAAACGTAGCATTATGTGACAGGTATATAGCTGACTTGCTGTCATAGAAAATGGTTGCAGGTTGTGAGAATTCAACAAGTAAGTCTCGAAACAAGTACTGCAACCATTGTATCTCACATGTGATAGAGGCCAATGTTCTATACTCAGCTTCAGTGGATGATCTAGAAGCAGTGTGTTGTTTCTTTGAGTTCCAACATAATAATGAAGCTCCTAACATGACACAATAACATGTGGTGGATCTTCTAGTATCAGGGCATCGAGCCCAATCAGAATCTGCAAAGCCTGATAGCCTTAATTCACTAGATGCAGAAAATAAGATCCCAGTGACTGGAACTGATTTTAAATATCTCAAAATCCTAGTGGTTGCTTGAAAATGTGGAACTCTAGGCTGAGACACGAACTGGCTCAAATATTGGACAGCATATGAAATATCAGGTATGGAATTTGTGAGATAAAAGAATCTACCAATGAGCCTCCTATAGGAAGAGTGATCTTCTAAGAGAGAACCTTCATTGATGGAGAGTTTAATGTTGGGATCAAATGGGACTGAGGATGGCTTGGCTGCAAGAACACCAACATCTTAGAGTAATTCAAGAGTGTATTTTCTTTGATTTAGAAAAATGCCTTTTGTTGATCTGGCAATTTCTAAACCTAAGAAATACCTTAACTGGCCAAGATCCTTAATTCTGAATCGCTGATGGAAAACATGCTTAACATGTTTGATTTCATCTAGAGAATTACCTGCTAACACAATATCATTTACATAAACCAGAAGAGCAGTAAAATAAGGAGAAGTATGTTTAATATATAGAGAGTAGTCAGCCTGTGACTGATGATAACCCAAGGAAATCAAAAAAGGGGACAATTTGGAGTACCACTGTCTACTGGCTTGTTTTAAACCATACAGTGATTTTTGTAGCTTGCAAACTTTAGAAGAGTCATAGCCAGAGAGTCTCGGTGGAAGACTCATGTAAACCTCTTCATGTAGGTCCCCATGTAAAAAAGCATTATTAACATCCAACTGTTCTAAATACCATCCTTTGATAGCTGCAAGAGAAATGAGCACTCTAACAGTAGTAAGTTTGGCAACAGGAGAGAAAGTGTCAAAGTAATCAATACCTTCCATTTGAGTATATCCTTTAGCCACTAATCTGGCTTTGTATCTTTCAATGGATCCATCAGCTTTGTGTTTTACTTTGTATACCCAACGACATCCAATAAGTACCTTACCATGAGGCAAGTCCACCACAGTCCATGTTTGTTTTTCTGCAAGAGCTTTAAGCTCCACATCCATTGCCTTAACCCAACAGTCATGTTTTATGGCTTGTTTATAAGTGTTAGGTTCAGGAGTAGAAGAAATGGCACAACAAAAGTTTTTATAAGAGGAGGAACATTTGTCATATGATATGACAGAGGAAATAGGATAGGCAACTTGTGAGGAGTGAATGGAGGATTGAAATGGACTATCTTTAGCAAGGTAGCAATGGTGCTCTGCTAGATAACTAGGAGGGTTGGAAATTCTAGTGGATTTCCTGAGAGGAGGATCATTAGTGTTATGAGGAGTGGTGTTATGTTGATTATTGTGATCAGTATTGGAAGAAGTTGATGGTCCAGAAGATGCTATGGATAAAGGTGAGGTAGTAATGTTAATAGGACTTACTGCAGGCAAAGTACTAGAGGAGGTACTAGTATGTGGTACAAGAGCATTTATGGGAAAGGTACTGCCTGCAGGAAAAGTATGGGAAGAGGTATGGGGAGAAGGACAGCTAGAGGGGTCATTATCAGAGTTAGTAGGAGTGGGATTATTTGGCTGATTTTTTAAGCTAGCGAAGGATGAAATGCTATCAAGGAAAGTTGAAATGTCAGTAGAGTTGGGAGATTGATGGGACAGGTCATGATCATCATATGTGAATGACTGATTATGAGAAAGCTTAGAGGAAGATTGATTAAAAGAGTGAGGATGGTTAAAAGGAAAAACTTTTTCATAAAAAGTGACATGTCTTGAGACAAAAATGGTATGATTCTGCAGATCGTACAAAATATATCCTTTTGTGCAATCCTTAAATCCTAAGAACACACTTTGTCTAGCCCTTTGATCAAATTTAGTTTTGTGTGTTTGGTTAGATATAGCATAACTCAAACAACCAGAAACTTTGAGATGTATAAGAGAGGGAGGTTGATTGTATAGAAGTTCATAGGGATATTTTAGTTTGAGTAAAGGATAAAGTAACTGGTTAATGATGTGGATAGTACGTTGAATGCAAAAATTCCACATGTTTAGGAGAAGTTTAGAATGAAAATAGAGAGATCTAGCAACATTTAGGATATGTTGATGCTTTCTTTCTACCACCCCATTTTGTTGGGGTGTATAAGCACATGACTTTTGATGAATAACACCTTTAGACAGGAAAAAAAAGAGGGTGTAAGAAACTCAGTGCCATTATCTGATCTAAAACACTTTAAGGATTTGTTAAACTGATTTTCAACATGGGCTAGAAATTGAATAATGCTCTATTTAATTTGATCTTTAGTTTTCAAGAAAACTATCCAAGTGTATCTACTAAAATCATCAACAAGAGTCAAAAAATACCTATGTCCTAACATAGATATGGTGGGGAAAGTGCCCCATATATCAGCATGTAACAACTCAAAAGGAGCTTTAGATGTAGTAACACTATGAGGAAAAGCCAATTTCTTTTGTTTACTAAAATGGCAAGGATCACTTGGAAAATTGTTACATTTGGAAGAAACAAAGGGAAATAGTTTTGATACATGTTGTAATTTTATATTTGAAATATGTCCTAGCCTTAAATGCCAGAGAAAAGAATCATTTTGTATAGAAGAATTACAAGTATGGTGTGAAGCATCTAGCACATATAATCCTCTGTGTAGTTTAGTTGTACCAATCATTTCCTTGGAATGATTCTGCAGAATTTGGCACGAGTTATCAGTGAAGTGAACAACACAATCATTATTTTGTACAAGCTTGGCTATAGAAAGTAAGTTGACATGAAAATTAGGAATGTATAGCACATTTTGAAGGACTAAGACTAAGGAGATGACAATGCTCCCAGAAATGGAAGCAGTGACATGTGAAACATTAGGCAAGCTAACATTAATAGGCACAATGGGTTTGTGTGTGATGAAATTAGCTATATCAAATGTTATGTGATCAGTAGCGCCAGTGTCAAGAATCCAGAAATGAGAATTCTTACCGTTTTCATGATTTGATTGAGAACTCAAGACAAATGGAGAGGTGGAAATGGAGTTGGCCTTTGGGTTGTTCTTAGACTGTTGGAGTAATTCAAGGATGCTTTGATATTGCTCTTGAGTGAAACCAATCGTGGGTGAAGTGGACTGCTGGTTGGGAGATACCTGTCCTGTTTCAACAGAAGCTACAGATTGAGTTTGTGAATTAGAGGAAGTGGATTTACCTTTTCCTTTAAATCCAGGAGGGTAGCCATGCTTCAGAAAACATGTTCCAATTGTGTGATTGGTCCTATTGCAGTGAGTGCACACTCTATTGGGACCTCTTGCTCCTCCATAACCATTACTCTTACCTTTGAAAGAGTTTTTAATAGATCTGTTGGAATTATTTCTAGAGTGAATATATTAATGAAGTGCAATATAACTTGGTAGATTAAAATTTAATGGATATGCATTTTTAGGACTTACGTCTTTTTGGCTTCCTACCAAAATATTAGACTAAATATTACTGCAATGAGTATGATCATGAAAAATCGGACAGCTTTATATTAAGAATGCCTCCAGTAGGACAAATTTTGTTTCAAAAAGTTAGCTTTGCATTGAACAAAAAATGATTGCGGATATTTGATTAGGATATACAAGTCCTTCAAATTCGGTGCAGGAGTGTTGAGCTCCTTAATAAGTTCTTGATTCCTCCTAAAGAAAGTACAAAGAAGACACGGTTTATAAAGATAAAATTTTTGTCGATTGTAACTTACGCAAACAAAGTTACAACAAAAAACACTTACTGGTAAAGAGTAGAGTTGTTATAAATGTTTGCAAAATCTACATTTAATTGAGCTTCAATTGAAGCAAAGTGACCTTAAGCATCCATGTGGCTGGATTATAACCATCCTAGATTTTTTGTACCCCTGAGATAACCTGAAGTTTGTGTACATCAGATGAAGTTATTACATATATAATAAACACTTCAGAATGGTAGACATGCAAAAACTTCAAAATGTTCAATACTCTGAAATATTCTACAAGCTTATGAGAGTTGCGACCGAGAGGTCCAGCATAGATAAGGATTTGGATCCTCACCAATTTTTATGGTTCAACACTCCCTTCATTTTGTAATCCAATGAAAGTAATGGTTCATAAAAGACAAATAAATAAAGTGAATTAATGGTTAGGATTGAGTAAGATGGAAGCATGAGAGAAAGGGACACAGGGGATGGATCAATATCCTCTTTTCAAGTGAATGAATGGTTATGATTAAGTATAATGGAAGCATGAGAGAAAGGGAAGGAGGGGATGAATCTATATCCTCTTTTCATCAATAACTAGAGTATAAAAGAAATAAAAGTTGAAAATATTCAATAATAGTCAACCAAGGAAATAAATAACATAGACTCTTGAGTTTAGAGAGTATAGACTTGCCGCATCAAAAGCTTCAAAAATGTATATGCTTGGTTGATGAATTGTACATACAACCGTTCTCCCTCTGTCTACTGTGTTCCACAGCAATATTAAGCCTTTTCCTTTGTTATGTTGATAGACCATCCACACTTGGAAGCCCGACAAGAGCATCTCTAAGTGGTTTAAGCTCTACTAACTCCATAACTTCTTCGACAAACATCTATATTAGCAATAGAAATAAAAAACAAAATCAAATTTATATTAAAAAGAATTCACCATAAAATTACTTATGACAAAGCTTGTACCAACACACCTTTCGAGTTTGTGTCTTTACATCTGAAGGAAGACGAAGCCACACCGAAAACAGTAGTGATTCATAGACAGTAACATGTGGAGAATGAATATCGTTCTGTTCTCAGTAACCGCTTATTCGAGCGAATGTTGTTTGGTTCATTTGGTAACATGATATGTTGATATGTCATTCAATGTATCCACTTGTTTATCTTCCAGCTAATACATCCATAGTAGTGATTCATAGACAGTAACACGTGGAAAATGAATATCGTTCTGTTTGCAGTAACCGCTTATTCGAGCGAATGTACTTTCAATGTATCCACTTGTTTATCTTCCAGCTAACACATCCATAAAGGTTGTCTTTCTAGCACCGCTAGCACCTACAAGTGTTGTTAATATTCCTCGTCTAAAAGCACTACTAACATCTTGTAATAGTTGAAGTTTATCCCCGTTGACTCCTTGACTCTTATTTTTTGATGTGATAATCGTCATAAAATACAAGCTTATCACATTTATGCACTAGCAAATGCTAACCTTCTACTTAGTTCAAAATGGTATTTTTCATAATAGTTACATAGAAAAATGCAATGGGAAGAATTGAGAGACTCACTGCTAGCATATCTACATTGTAGTTTATACACTAAATTGTACTAAATTTTTTGAAACATTCAAGTTTTCTAGAACTGTTGCAACTAACTAACTAAAACATGTTTATGAATAAAAAATAATGTTGATAATTAGTTATAGGTCATAAACACACATCCATAAATAACAATAAGATACACATATAATCACCAAAATAAATTTTTAAGGGGGGAAACATTAAAGAATATAGATTCAAACCTTCAAGGGGATGGTGTTTGGAGGACGAACTTTCATTCATCTTATGGTCTTAATCCGCAGTGACTGCTTTCGAGTCACCAAGCGCTGAAATTTTGTTGTAATATTATAACTCGCCTTCGTCTTTCTCTCCCTTTCTTTTGGGGTCTTTCTCCTATTTCTTTTGCTTCTATGATTTGAAACATCAAATTTAAACCTCGAACTCCTGACATGGCTTAACTGTTTGGAAGATAGCAGAGACTCTATGAAACATCAAATTTAAACCTCGAACTCCTGACATGGCTTAACTCTTTGAAAGATAGTGGAAACTCTCCCGTTAAAAGTTTATTCAAATTCTAAACAACAGAAGTTACTTTAAATAACTGTTGAGTAGGTGGATCAATGTAATTAAGCATGATATTTCATGTCTCCCAATTCAGTCAGAATATCTCTCAAATCGGATCATTGGATATCACCAAATAACTTACGGGTGAGATGTTTTACATCAACCTATTCACCGAGCTATCTTGTTGAAGTCTTTTTCATCCTCTCCAATATCAAGAATATACAACCGAAGTGCAATTTGTGGCTATTCCCGCAACAGTGGTCTTCTTTGGTTTTAAAAAAAATGGGATGTTTCTAACAAGATGAGGTATTCCTAAAATCCCTATCGCATGTTATAGGCCCCTATTAGGTATTACTAAAATCCCTATCGCATGTTATTAAGAATATAACGGCTGGAGGCGGTATTTCCATAACATATTTAAGTATACCAAGAATAAGTTTTCTATTACTCGCAACTTTTTTCCCTTCCTATCCGAGAACCTGAACAAATTTTAAGAAATTGGTCTGGAGTAAAGTCATCCATCTGTGTTACTTCTTAAGCAACTAAATCCATATTTCTGTAAACGTCTATAGACACTTCCATATACCACTGAAATCTGCCATAACCCTGGTGAATATATTGATGTGTGGTCGAAAGCATCTCCACCAATAAGTTATTTACTGATATCAAATGACTCTGATTTGAGAGATATTCCGATTGAATTGAGATACATGAAATATAAAATCTTGCTCACTTACCTTTTACCTTGATCTAATTGATTCACCTACTCAACCGTTACTTAAAGTAGCTTATGTGATATGGAATTTGAATAAACTTTTATCGAGAGAGTGCTGCGGCGGCTATGGTTGGGTGGAACGAAAGAGAGACGAGAAGATAGGGAGATTGTATGAAGAGAGAGCCAATTTTCAAAATTCAAAATGAATGAAGGGATTGAAAGGAAAATGAGTTAGCCATGTGTACAAAAGGAGAAGTATGATTGGTCGAAGAATGATGAGTTAGTCAATTACCAAAAAGGGTTTTTTGTAATGTAAAATTTTAATGAAGAAAAATGGTAGTTTAGGGAAGGCTTAAGCACCTTCCAATCTTAGGTAGGAAGTTGATTAAAACAAATAGTTCTATTTTTGGATTGGACAATAATGAAATACATTGATCACTAAATATATGTATTTTATTAATTCCAATTTATTAAATTAAAAAAACACAAATTGTAACCAATTTTAAAATGTCTAAGATGCTCTTTTTAAAAGTTTTAATTGATTTAAATAAAATTAAATCAATTAAATTAAATAAAAATCATATCTTTTAAAATAAATATAATAAAATTAAAATTAATATTTTAAATATCGGATCGACTTGTCCGGTTCAATCGGTTGGATCGGGAACCGGAGATGAATCCAGTTGGGTCAACATTTTAAAACCGCTATTGGAGCATAATCAGAGGTAAATCGGAAAAACCGGATTGAACCGTCTAAAATCATTCGAACCAAATAACTAGAGGTTCATAAAAAATTCATCAAATTGACCATTTTTATTTTTTTTTTATTTTACTATTTTAGTATCAAAACTTAACATACATTCCTTAATCACAAAAAAAAAAAGAATTTTGTGTGTTATTTATAACCATACAAACTTTTGAGTTTTGTCGCTCTATTTTAATTTTTCTTTCAACCACACTCCATCGTCATCATGTCGGCACTTTCAAATATAGTTACGATGTCAAACTCAGTATTAATTGTTGTTCAAGTCAATATTGTTTGTTGTTGTCAATTAATTTTTTTTTGTCGTAGTTCAACTCAAATTCAATTTTTTTTTGTTTAATGAAGTATATTGTATTATTTATATTCAATTTAGGTATTCTTAATTACTTGAACTTTATTTTAGTTATTATATTATATTACCTTTATTTTGGTTTGAATTAGTTTAATTTATTTTATTATAATTATTTAGTTTGGTCAAAATACTCTTAAATGATTGTTGAAATGAAATGTACAACTATGTTATGTTTTATCTTATCAATATTGTTTTATTAAATTTGTAATAAATTTTTGAAATATTTATTCTAGTAAGTTCTAAATATATAATTATGTGCGACATATCTATGAAATTTAATTTTCATATTATTGTTTTATTAACTAATTGAACCTTAAAGCGTAAGTTTCACCGATCTCTGATCTGATTTTTAAAACATTGATTAAAATACAATCATGGAAAATTCTATTTTATTTTTCTAAATATTTTGAGGAAAGGATAAAAATAAAACGACCGAAAATGAATAGACTGCCCTAAAATGATTAGGGCAGAATAAACTTATTGAAAAAAATAGCGTTTGATCAGATTTTAAAAATATAACAAATCACCTTAGAGAATCGATTATTGTGAAATGAGTAGAAGAATAGCGAAAAATGTACTTCGATTGAAAGAGTGATGATAATTTTAGGATAGCGCAAAGTGTGGTTGCACTATTGTGAAAACCTATGGTATTCCGTGTGCATGTGTTATTGCTAAAAAGTTGAAACTAGGTGAGCCAATAAAAATGGACGAAGTTTGCCCTCATTAGAAAAGACTTAGTTTTGATGATGATGGTTGCATGGAAGGAGGTAAACCGAATATCTCTATTTTGACCGAATGGGAAGCGATACAAGAGAGATTCTCAAAGGTCGATGACAACATGAAACTCCACATCAAAGAACAATTGAGAAAGATTTCCTATCCCGAAATAACTGACATGAAATCACCTTCTCAACCGGTAAAGACAAAAGGTGCTCTGAATAAAATGAAGCCTACACCGAATGACAACTCGACTACACGATCTTCTTCTTATTGTGAGCACGTTGACAAACTTTATCCCGACTCACCGACTCCTAAATCTCAAAACAGTGTCATGAAAAGAGCCAGCATAAGCAAACCGCCTCCGACCCCGATTCCTCTGAAAATTCCATTCATCGACGAGATGTCGGTTTTTATGCACAAATACATCGACCATATTGTCAATGTTGAAGGGGACGGTAATTGTGGTTACTGAGCCGTTTCAGCTTTGCTTGGTAGGAGAGGATAGTCATGCGTTTGTTCATCATCAACTAATCTAAGAGTTGAAGACGCATAAAGAATCGTACACGCGATTGTATGGAAAGAAAGAAAAATTCGATGTGGTTTATGAATCTCTTGTTCCTTGCTTGAGTGGTCCGAAACCGGTGTCTAAATAGATGACCTTCCCTGATATGGGTCATCTTATTGCATGTGCATATGATAAGGTGTGCATTGACTTGACGCGTTACGGGTTTTTGGAAACCTTTTTTCCACTCCGCACCGCACCACCTCAAAATCCAAATGATCGCATCATGTGTATAGGATGACTTGCAAAATCAAGACATTTTGTACAAGTTTACTTGAAACCGGGATGCCCCATACCACCTACATCCCCGGAATAAGCGACTCATTCAACTAAAAATGTTGAGACGTGGCCGGATCATTTTGTTGAAAGGATGCATGAATTCGAAAGGTTTAACAACATGTAAAAGAAATTGAATGCGGAAAAGTCCAAAGGGGTACCACCAATAGATTTAGCCGGCGACACTTGTTTTGATTCGTTTTGAATTTAGGGAAAGTTCTGGAGATACACCTCCGAAACCAATAATTATAGGGTCATTCCATGAATATAGCTCCGAAAAAAAGTTTGACAGAAAATGGTTGATCCATATTCACCTAGGTTTTCTATAAATTTGGAGTTTCATTTGTTATCTTTCACACAAATACAAAAATGTCTCAATTATGTGTGTTGTGGAAAAACGATGTCTTTGTAGCAAGTATTAATGGTTTCTTGATGATCAGGAACTAAAACAAGGGTTAGGGTTTAACGGAAAAGAAAACAAAAAGAAGAAGAAATAACAACAAGGATTGGGCAAATAAATTTTGTTTACTATTCACTTTCTCATTAAAGTCATAAATGATTACAAGTGAATATCACAATTTGCCACACTCAACAAACTGAGTGTACTAGTCTATTTATAGACTAACTAGGTAACTTGCAGCCCAAGAAACCTAAACAATTGGATCCTTAACACAAGGCCCAATTCGACAGAATAACATTTCGACAATACATACATATTAGAACAGACTTCGTCTACAGTATGTAACAATAAGGCATCAGCATGTGAACAAGCTTCGACTGCATGCTTGCCTCCTGTCGAAATACATGAAAGCTTCTCCTTCGACACAGCATGAGTTCGACCCAAATCTCACAAATCTCCACCTTGGATCTAACTCAGCAACAAGGGAATCAACTAGCTTTCATCATGCACCTTTATCAACTGCATACAGTGGAAGAACTTGCAACTTGGCAATGTCTTGGTGATCATATCAGCAACATTATCTTCAGTCGAAACCTTCAGCCCCTGGACTTCACCACGCTCGATTATCTCTCTGACGAAATGCAGCCTTACATCAATGTGCTTAGTTCGCTCATGATAGGCTGAATTCTTCGACAGCTGTATTGCATTTTGACTATCACATTTAACAGTGATACTTCGACCTTGAAGTTTTAACTCCTTTGCAAAACCTTCAAGCCACAATGCTTCTTTCACAGCTTCAGTGAGGGCAATATATTCAGCTTCAGTGGTTGATAAGGTAACAACCTTCTGAAGCATCGCTTTCCAACTGATTGTTGTGCCAAACATTGTGAAAACATATCCAGAAATAGACTTTATGGAATCCATACAACCTGCATAATCAGAGTCAACAAATCCTTCAATTTCGACTATGCTATCACCATCACAGGCTCCACCATAAATCAAGACTATTTTTAGAGACCCATTTATGTACCTGAGAATCCACTTTACAGCTTGCCAGTGTACCTTTCCAGGATTGGCCATATACCTGCTCACAAGGCTCACTCCATATGCTATATCTGGCCTTGTACAGACCATAGCATACATCAAAGAACCCACTACACTAGCATATGGGATGTTATTCATATAGATTCTTTTAGCTTCAGTACTCATACTTTGAGTAGTACTAAGCTTAAATTGAGGATTTGTAGGTGTCACAACAGGCTTTGAATTCGACATACCAAACTTGTCGAGAAGCTTCCGTAGGTATATCTCTTGAGATAAGCACAACTTCGACTGCTTTCTATCTCTCCGGATGTCAATCCCACGAATCCTGGCTGCAGCTCCCAGATCCTTCATTTCGAACTCCTTAGTGAGTTCAGCCTTCACCTTCGTTACATCCTCAACACTGTTGTTAGCTATGAGGATATCATCCACATACAGCAGCAACATAACAAGTGAGTTTCCAGGTTGAAATCTGAAGTAAACACAGTGATCGAACTAACTTCTAGTGAAACCAATGTGTGCCATGAACTTGTCGAATCTCCTGTTCCACTGTCGAGGAGATTGTTTCAGGCCATACAAAGACCTATTCTGCTTGCACACATAATCTTCTTTACCCTCTTCTGCATACCCTTCAGGTTGACACATCAGGATCGTTTCATCTAGATCACCATACAGAAATGTTGTCTTCACATCCATTTGCTTAAGTTCCAAGTCGAAATTTGCCACCATGGCCAGCAACATTCGAATGGATCTATGCTTTACAACAGGTGAGAACACATCATTGAAGTCGACTCCTTCTTTCTGAGTGAACCCCCTAGCAACCAGCCTCGCCTTAAAGCGCTTCGACATCACTCCTTCGATTCCTTCCTTGACCTTGAAAATCCACTTCAGTTGACTAACCTTGCTCCTGCAGGTTTCTCAATCAGCTCCCAAGTGTTATTATCATGAAGAGATTTCATCTCGTCATTCATGGCTTTTCGCCATTCAGTCTTGTCTCGACTCCTTATAGTTTCCTTGTAATCTCTAGGTTCTTCGTCAAGTACCTCACTTGCAGAGATTAAGGCAAAGGCTATAAGTTCTGCATAACCAAGTCTCTGAGGTGGCTTGATGACTCTTCTCGACCTATCTCTTGCCAGTAGGTAGTCATCGACAGTTTCCTCAACCTCTTCAGCATCTTGCTCTTCTTCTTCGACTTCATCTGGGCTATGCACTTCAGCATCACTATGCTTCACCTCAACAGGCATCTCTACCTGTTCCAGCTCCTCTTCAGAGATTTATGCACTTCGACCAACATCACCAGTTTTCTTGAACGCCATTTTGACTTCATTGAAAACTACATCACGACTTGTGATACATATTCTGTGACCTGGTTCTAGGCACCACATCCTATAACCCTTAACTCCCTCAGGATATCCAAGGAGCATGCATCTCAGAGCTATAGGTTCGACCTTGTCTTGCCTAATGTGAGCATAGGCTAAACAGCAAAATACTCTCAGTTTATCGAGATCTGTTGGATGACCCGACCAAACATCTTCGGGTGTCTTCATTCCCAGCGCAGTCGAGGGATATCTATTTATCAGATAAGCTGTTGTCGAAACAGCTTCCGCCCAAAACACCTTCTTCAATCCAGCACTAACCAACATACATCTAACCCTTTCAAGAATTATTCGATTAAATCTCTCAGCTAAGCCATTTTGTTGAGGAGTACCTGCTACAGTCTTATGCCTTGCAATCCCAGACTCAACACAGTAATTGTTGAACGCTTCGTTGCAGAACTCAAGGCCATTGTCGGTTCTCAACCTCTTAACCTTTCTGCCAGTTTGAGTTTCGACCAGAACCTTCCAACTTTTGAAATTCTCAAAAGTTTCATCCTTCGTCTTCTGAATGAATACCCATAACTTTCTGGAATAGTCATCAACAACGAATAGAAAGTACCTTGCACATGAGTGTGAAGGATTCCTTGCAGGCCCCCAAAGATTAGCATGAATGTAATCAAGGGATCCATGTGTTCTTTGCTAGCCTTTGCTAAACTTCGCCCTACAGGATTTACCAAATACACAAGATTCACAAAACTCCAGCTTTTCGACTTTGTCACCACCTAGCAGGTTCTGCTTCCCCAATTCGACCAGGCCTCTTTCGCTGACATGGCCCAATCTCATGTGCCATAACTCTGTCTTCGACACAAGTTTCGTGGATACAACATTTGTCGAACTACTTACAACCTCAGCCTCAAGGGTATACAAGCCTTGTTTCTTTACGCCTCTCAAGACTTCCTTCGACCCCTTCATGACTTTCAGGATACCTTGCTTTCCTTTGAAGACATATCCTTTCTTGTCGAATTCACCAAGAGAAATTAAATTCCTCTTAAGGTCAGGTACAAACCTAACCCCAATCAATAACCGTATTGACTCATCATGGAGCTTGAATCTAATAGATCCAATACCTGCAATCTTGCAAGCTTTATTGTTCCCTAGCAGCTTTGATCCTCCATCTTGATCACATAATTTTTCAAACACATTCTTGTTTGGAGTCATATGCCAAGTACATCCAGAATCCATAATCCACTCTTCGCAAGAGTTGCTGCTCGACACCACAAGGACATCAGATGATTCATAACCATCTTGCACAATAGTTGCATTCCCATTGTCCTTACCTCCATGATTATTCAGGCGCTCAGGGCACACCTTTCTTGTGTGACCCTCCTTCTTACAGTGATAACATTTGATACCAGACATATCACCACCATAAGACTTCTGCTGAACCTTTCCTTTCTTCTTGTCAAACCTACCATCTTTCTTCGACGATCTTCACTTTCACGGACAACCCTTCGCCAACTGATGAAGGTTTCTGCTCCTTTCTTTCGTTCAAGTCCTTCGAATACAAGGCTGCTTGAAGTTCTTTAAAGGTCAGGGACTCTCTTCTATACAAAAGAGTTTCTTTGAAGTGAGCATGCGATCTGGGAAAAGCACACAACAGCAACAACGCTTGATCTTCGTCATCGATCTTCACATCAATATTTTCAAGATCAAGAATCAGCTTGTTGAACATATCCAACTGCTCAGCCAAAGCTTTGTCTTCACTCATCTTGAATGAATACAAAGCTTGCTTCAGGTACAAACGAGTTACCAACGATTTGGTCATGTACAAGCTTTCAAGCTTCACCCATAATCCTGACGCCATCGTCTCCTTTGATACCTGCCGAAGAACCTTATCACCAAGGCTCAACAATATCGCGCTGTGTGCTTTCTCGATCATGGCCGTCTTTTCTCTTTCAGTTAACACAGTATTCATGGCTGTCAATCCCTTCAACGCTTCCAAACAACCCTACTGTACCAGTAGGGCTTTCATCTTCAAGCGCCACAGACCGAAATCGTTCACTCCGGTGAGCTTTTCAATCTCATACTTTGTTGAAGACATCTTCTTCACGCTCACCGCACCAATTTGTTGTGGAAAAACGATGTCTTTGTAGCAAGTATTAATGGTTTCTTGATGATCAAGAACCAAAACAAGGGTTAGGGTTTAACGGAAAAGAAAACAAGAAAAAGAAAAAATAACAACAAGGATTGGGCAAATAAATTCTGTTTACTATTCACTTTCTCATTAAAGTCACAAATGATTACAAGTGAATTTCACAATTTGCCACACTCAACAAACTGAGTGTACTAGTCTATTTATAGACTAACTAGGTAACTTGCAGCCCAAGAAACCTAAACAATTGGATCCTTAACACAAGGCCCAATTCGACAGAGTAACATTTCGACAATACATACATACTAGAACATACTTCGACTACAGTATGTAATAATAAGGCATTAGCATGTGAATAAGTTTTGACTGCATGCTTGCCTCCTGTCGAAATACATGAAAGCTTCTCCTTCGACACAACATGAGTTCGACCCAAATCTCACAATGTGAAATCAAGATCCGTTGGTATGTCGCAAGTGTCTCCTTTTCTGATGGCAAAACACCCGGGAGGACGTTCAAGCTCATGGATTCATCCCCTCGTCGATATCATAGACGAGATCTAATATCTCCTACCTTACAATGACAAATGAAAGGTTGTGAAGCTTGAGCATCGTTCACCTTGAGTTGACAACAAAGGGAACATTGTTTACAACAAGTTTGATCTCAAGAATCAAGACGATGTGGTGAACGTATTTTGGTTTCGAAGAGAAAATTCCGCTCGATTTGGAAGTGTCGGTCCGAAGAACGGTCGATGACATCTTAGAGATGTGCAAGCGTCCACCAGGCTATTGAAATGTAGTATTTAAAATTTTGTCGAAATCATCAATGTAACGCCGATTTTATTTTATGAATGTTGATTTTATCGTTGCAATGTTGATTTTCTAGTATTCTGTATCTAGTTTTCTTCCGTAAATACGCATACGGAAATATTTATTAGATGCATCTACGGAATTAATTAAAAAATATTGAAAAAATATGCGTCCGGAGATACATCTCCGAAATTAGGGAGGTATTTTAGGCAGAGTGCATGGTGGCTAAAAAGGCCATGGGGTGGGATAAGAAATTCTCTATTATAATGGAGATTGCCACTTGAAATTTTATGCAATGCTATGGTATATCATGATTTGTTTTTTACTTTTCACTCAATAATTTTAGTTTGACAAAAAATTTAAGATTATTAAACTCTCCCATAGATGACAACGGATATGTCGATTTAAAAAAAGGGTTGATGTGGATGAATATATGTGAGAGTAGTAACAAAAAAGTTTAGTTTGTCTTTCAAAAATTGAGATTAGAATGGGTATTCAGACCTTACATTTTTTAAAATAAAAAATTATAAAAATTTCGATAAAAATAAAGTAGAGTGATATAAACATATTAGAGGGTACGAGCTTAAAATTTTGATCTACTCTACAAAAATACAAATAAATTGGGCATGTCGAATAATACCATTTGATAATTATGAGAAATGTGTTACATGAAGCTGCCTAAAAAGTTTTAGTTTGTCGAGACACATAATTTTAGATCTTAAAAAGACTAATCTATAAAATTGAATAAGTCTTTCTCTGAGTTAAAAAAAATACTTAGTGAATATTTTTTACGAAAGGGATATGCAATTCATTTATCCTTGTATTTTTATGAAAAGATCTAGAAACAAATTTTCTATAATTTTCGTCTATGTTGATGACATATATATAAATTTCTTAAAGAAATAGTTTGAGAAAAAGAAATACTTCAAAAAGACAATATTTTGTCTAAAATTAATAATTGAACATTTGAACGATGAAATTTTTATACACCCAAAAGTTTATTAAAGTGAAAGTGATAAAATGTTTTTATATGGACAAATCTCATATGTTGTCTACTTAATGATTGTTAAATCATTGGACGTGGAGAAGATCCTTTTAGACCTCGAGAAGAGGATGAAAATTTAATTTGTATGACTAGAGTATTTGTGTGTCTTACTAATTATACACATCATGATAGATATTTTTTTATCAATCTATTAGTAATATATAGTTCTTCACATACATAAAGAAATTAGAACGATGTCAGACATATAATTTATTACCTTAGAGTTGAAGGTTCTTCCTAAGATCCTCATAATGATATATCTCAAACACATTACTAGTTTACTTAAGGTGGTACAACCATTTCAGATATATGTGAAATAATCCATATCAACAACTTCATCAAATCAAACCAAAATATTTGCACTACATGAAGTCACTACCCACTTGGAACTTTTAATCAACTAATACAAAATTTTAGGATTCAAGTTGGAGAGATGGTTGTTATGTTAAGAGGATAATTAAAGCATTGTGCACTCTTTTTCTCTTCACTATGGTTTTGTCTCATCGAGTTTTTTTTTATAAGATTTTTAACTAGGCAATTCTCTCATAAAGGATGTTGCACTTTTTTTTCTTCACTATAATTTTTTCTATTGTATTATTTTAGTAAGGTTTTAATAAGACACCATTCACGAACATCAAAGAGAGTGTTAGAAATAATGGATGTTCAATGGTCTGATTTTTTTGCCCCCAATAAACTTCATCTATTAAATATATACGAATTATCTTAATATGTATTGATTTCTTATCTACTATTTGTATTTTATAAATATGATCTAAATTACCATGTAAATTTAGACTTGAGAACAGTACCATACAAATTCTATCATTTGTTGTTGCTCTTTCTACTAATATTATAACAAAATGTTAAAGTGTTAATTGTACGCTTTATGGAACCGAATATTATAATTTTCTAGCACAAGACACAAACACACTCACTTGTTCGTATAAAAAGAAAAACATCTAATGCAAATCAAATATATCATAGTTATTTTAAAAATCCGAATGGACTTATGTGATAATTTATTCGATTAATTTTCACGATACTTTCTTAACTGATATATACCAAAGGTGTATCACCATTTAAAATTTAAATAATATAATATGATACTCTATTTTAATTTAGTATTTAATGAGAAAACAAAATATAATAGATTAATCTTAAAACTTACTTATATAATCTCTCTCTATTTACGAAAGAGAGAGAAGAGGGAAAAAGAAGAACTGAGAAATATAGTGCTTCAGCGTTCGTCCTCGCTTTACCTACTGCACTTTTCAATGGTGTTAAAACCAATGGGAAACATAATTACGACTTTCCAATAGTTTGATAATTTTAGTACAAGTATTTTGATTACAACAACCTATCACATGATAATTCTCTCTGTTGATGCAGACACTAAAACTGCTAACAAAAACAAGATTCTCAAAGATCTTGATCAAATAACCTTGACATCCATAATAACCTACTCCAAGTATTTGTGTGTGGCAATCCACCTGATCCCATCGATTTCTTGCATGAGCGATTACCATTAGCTAAGTATTTATTGGACACCTCCTAACTTTGTATGCGAGTAATCTTTCTCCAACTTCACCAAAGTTGGAAAACTTCCAACTCCGCCTTACGGATAATTGATACTTGATCTTGCCAAAGTCTTCCTTGGAGTATATTGAAACTCTCTTCGTGATAGATACCAATGAAGATCAAACTGCATTCAAGAAATGATACACGCACATGTTACAAACAACAAACTTCACACAAAAACATTAGATACCCTAATGTGCCACTACTCTCCCTCAACACTCAATATAGAGATAAAGGTCCTAAACAATGGAAAATGACTAGGGATGAAGATGATGAACAATGCCAGGATATCTCACAAACGCTCTAATTCACAAGGTGTTAGACAAGGGATTAGAAGTAGGTGAAAGAAGAACACACACACACACACACACAAGGTTCTCTATAATTTTTGGATGAATGAGTCTTGGTTCTTGATTGATATCATGAGCTTGATTAATTATGAAGAAGACATAAGATTAACCAACTCACTCTCTCTAATTCATTCAAGACACAAAAATTGCACATGAACAAGATGTAACAAAAAAGTGAATATGACATGGATTAACACTCAAGAAGTTGTTTTATAGAAAAGGAAAAAGATTAGTGGTGCTAGGAATAAACACACTAAAGAAGGGAAGACAAATTTTCATTTTTGTCACAATGAGAATTATTCTCACCATTGCTATTTCAAAAGGTTGGTTTATCACACAATTGGATGTGAATAATGTCTTTTTAAATGGCATTCTACAAGAGGAAGTTTACATGAAGCAACCTCTTGGCCTTGAAAATCAAGATTCTGTTCTAGTTTACAAGCTAAACAAAGCTATATATGGCCTGAAACAGGCACCTAGGGCTTGGTTTGAAAGATTGCATAATGCTTTTACAGGCTTAGGATTTGTTTCCAGCAGGTGTGATCCCTCCCTGTTCACCCTTGTTACCCCTACATACACTATATTCATGTTAGTCTATGTAGATGACATTATTGTCATTGGAAACTTATCTAAACATATTCATCAATTAATCAACAAATTGAATGACATTTTTGCTCTCAAAAAAATTGGCAAACTAGAATATTTCCTAGGGATTAAAGTAGCTCATCTTCAAGATGGGTCTCTGTTCCTATCTCAGACTTAATACATTAAGGATTTACTTGACAAGGCAAAAATAAGTGAAGCCAAGGGAGTCCTAACTCCAATGATTTCTAGCCTAAAACTGTCTAAACATGGAACAGATGTTATAAGTGATCCTAGTTTCTACAGACTCATTGTTGGGGCACTGCAATATGCCACAATTACTAGGCCTGGAATCTATTTTGCAGTCAACAAGGCTTTCCAATTTCTGTCTCAACCTCTAGAAACTCATTGGATAACTGTCAAAAGAATCCTTATATATCTTAAACAAACTCTTCATCATGGGTTACTACTTCAACCAGCTTCAACTCAGCTCCCACTCTCCATTAAAAGGTTTTCTTATGCAAACTGGGGTACAGACCCTGATGACAGAATATCTACATTTGGTTCATGTATTTTTCTAGGCCCTAATCTGGTCTTATGGTGGTCAAAGAAGCAAACATTAGTTGCAAGATCTAGCCTTGAAGTTGAGTATTGAAGTCTAGCTAACGCAACTTCTAAAGTTCTCTGAATCTAGTCACTGCTTCATGAACTCATAATTCTCTTTGCCACTCCTGTGTTGTTCTGTGACAATCTTAACACAGTTGATTTGTCGCACAATCCAATTCTCCATGCTAAGACAAAGCACATGGAGATTGACATCTTTCTTAGGGAAAAGGTGCTTAGCAAGACTCTTATGGTTCAACAAGTGCCTTCATTTGATCAATATGCATACTTGCTCACTAAGTATTTATCACCATTCAAATTTCTACAGTTGAGGATCAAACTGCATGTACAAGATGAGATGACTCTTACTCAAAGATGAACATTTATTTGAAGGAAAGATATTAGAGATAAGAGTAAATCCAACTAGCTTAACTAATCAAAGTCCTTAGCACAATAAGTTTAGAATTTATCTTTTTTGCGAGGGTGTGCTCAAGTATGGGGTCATGAGAGGATTCCCCTAAATAAGATAGTGGCCATATATATAGTTCAACAAACTTTGTAAATGTTTTTTTTTGATAAATTTGTATATAAAATCTGGAAATAAAATGTAAAATCATTTACAATAAATCTATGACTAGTTAATTAACAAGTTAAACTACACACAAGTTGTGCATGTCAAATACACCTTATACTCTTTGAAAATAATGTTAGCGGATTTAGAAGCAAATTTAGGGACATGGTCAGCAACAAAGAAGACTATGCTTATTCTCTCCATCTTGGTATAGGCTGATGTTTAAGGAATTTTCAAAAACATTTTGTTATAACTTATAAACTAATTTTAGCATAAACCCCAACAAAACTGCAACAAGACCTGTTTGCAATCCGACATTCAAGAAGACGAAATGGACAATCTAACACAGTTATCAGCTAGGAGAAGCAAATCTTGTCCGCTGACGATGTAAAGCTCAGTCCTTTAGGGAAGAAGTCTTTGCCATACATTGGCGCATCATTTCTGCAACATTGTCAAAAGCCAATAAATGAATTACATAATTTCTAACATGTTTTACGGTGTGGGTTTATGTATAGCTTTAAGTGTCTTTTAGACTTGCGAAAATCAATAGCTATTAAAATTACTACAGGATCCTTTTTTCTTTTCCTGTCAGCTTTGTTTGGAATGTTAATTGAATTTTTTCTATTAACATATTACATTAATTTAATTATATGACAAGTTTTTCTTACTAAATTATTTTCTTCAAAAACTATTTATATATATGATCTTTCTTTTACAGTTAAAAATTAGTTAAAATTAATAATATTTTACCTTTTACTTTTAACAATTATGATTTATTAGTTATGATTGTTTACACTTAAATATTTTTATATATATATTTCTGAAAATAGACAACAAAAAAGTTGTTAGAACATAAAATTCATATAGAAACATATGTTTCTTTATCACTAATCAATTAAATAATTGTTTTTTTACATCTTCTAAATAAAATAAAATTATTATTTTTACTAATTTAACTTTCTTATAAAAATCATTAACACAAAAATATTTGTCACATAAATTAGCTAATTATAATTATTATGACATTATTTTTAGCTATACAATCTTGTAACTTTGAAGTAGTAAGTTTAAATTTTATTAGAGAATATTATAAACAATGGATATTAGAGAATATTATAAACAATGGAGTACTTTAATTAATAAAAAATTTCAACTACTTCAAAAATAATTTTAAAAATAATTTTTTCACACTTCTATTTTTAACTTTATTTTTAAGTTATTAAAAAAGTGGTTGGCACATACAATTCGTATACAAAGTAAATATTTGTTTTCACTAATCGATTACTGAAATTTAATTTTCTTTAATAACGTCTAAATAAAAATAGAATTAATCATAATATACTAATTTTACTTTATTATAAATATAATGCATAGAATAAATATTTGTGACTAAAGATTTAGTTAAAATTAGGGGTTTTGTAAATATCTTTAAATTAAAAATGATTATACAATCATAATATATTAATCATATAATTTTTCACATTTAAATGTTATTGATATTGTTTCTCTATAAACAAATCAATTATTGAAGTGTACAATACTATATTTAGAACAAATATCCATACCTCAACGGGAGAAGTGTTGAGTTCAGAAAAGTTAAAGTGAATGTGAAAGTCTATGTACATTTGACATTTTTCAGACTTAATCACATATTTCTTGGCCTCATAGACCATTGAATTCTAGTATCATGCTCTGAGGACCTTTTTGTCCAAGGCCCTTCCTCTAACGTGCAATCTAGATATACCCTTGTGGACTTCAGCGAGGGTGTACTCAATTCATCATGCTCTAAAACTTTCAATAGGGGTGGGAAAACCTCTTATGTAAAGCTTCCCTTTATAGTATTAGCATGTTTTTTTTTATTAATGAGCGAATACCTATACAAATAAGAAAACTTAACATGTAATGTAATTTTTAAGCTGATATATAAGTGGTTATCCTCGTACTATCTATTCTGGAAGTTGAAGAATTTGATGTCAAAGGCAAAGACAAATGCAAAGAGGACAACTCATCTTATATGAGCAACAGCAGCTTATGGAAGGTAATCATGATTATAACCCCAACTTTGTTTCAAGAATTCCTTCAGCTACATGCTTCCAGCTCCTTGTATCACTATTTCTGTATTTTTGTCACCTAATTGTGAGTTATAAGGCCATATAGCGACCGTGCAATAGGAGAAGCCCAATAATACCATTTTACCATATAGGAATTTACTGTATATCATACTGGAGAAAGTAAGTAAATGTTAGTTTTCGTATTAAAAAGACAAATGCATTTTTAATCTATATTTTCAATTATTCACGATTTTAGTTTCTCTATCTACTATCTACTCATTACTAAAAGGTTTCATGAACTGCCTAAATTGTCCTTCCATCAAAAATAAAATATACTATGAAATGGTTATTTTGGTAACTAGCAAATTCATCCAAAATCAAAAGTAGTTTTTCACAATTACATGTCATGTGTTGACTTTACATTGACTACTATTTATTATCTTTTATTTACTCATTCAAATTAAATATTACATACATTCATTTTCTCTCTTCATTCAAATTTCAAACCATTTTCACTTCTTTTTCTCACACTTTCTCACTTTCATTTTAATTTTTTTCCACTATATTTTTTATTATCGCTAAAAATACTAATAATCAATTTTTTAATTTTAATAAAATAAAAAACTTATTTATCTCACGGGTCACTATCAACATAATATTTATTTTATTTTAATTAACCATTATCTTATATTTAATTTTTTTTTTTCTTTCTCCATCTTATGATTCATTTTTCTTTTCTTTTTATGTAATTATTTAATACAATTTAATTTATATGATTATTATTCATTTTACAATTAAACATATTATTTTAAATTTTACATTTGTATCTAAATATATTTTATATCACGCCAAATTATTTATTTATCTCACGGGTCATTATCGCATCAAAATTATCTGTCTTTCTTCATCTCACAAGTTTTTTTTACATGATTATTTAATACATCTGCATTTAAATATATTTTATATTGCATCAAATAAACTTTCTATTTTACGAGTCACTATAAACACAATACATATTTTATTTTAATTAATAATTATCTTAACTTAAAAGATAAAATCCTTATGATCAAATATTAAATATTTCTTTTTTTTATCTTAAAAATCTTTTTTTTCTATTTGTATTTTAAAACAATTAAATTTATATAATAATTGTTCATTTTATAATTAATAGTTAATTTAAATTTAAACACGTATATAAATACATTTTATAACGTTTTATATATACATTTAAATATATTTTATACTGTATCAAATAATTTTACCTGTGCGGAAGCACGGATATCTTACTAGTTTTTAAACAAAAATAAAATAGTCCTCAAATTTTTAAAAATTTAGAATTTTTTCTCACTAATGAATTTGAGACCAAAATGAAAATATGAATTGCATGTCAAAAAGGTAGATAACATACTATCACGAAGCCAGAGAATAAGTTCCAAAATTTCATAAAGAAGCCCATTAAAATGGAAGCAACAACTTCGTCTGGAGATATTGCGAGAAGCATCATTCCATACAATGTGAAGTAGATAAATCTCATTAAATGGTTGTTTGAATTACATTATAAATTGTCTCAACTACCACCTGCATTATCAATAAATTGCTTTTATGTTCAAAAAACTTATGGCACTAGATAAGCTCAAATATGTTCATCCAAATAGGCCCTTAATTTCCATAGTTTTTATACCTGACCAAATGCATAGGGTAATGCAAAATACAACCCTGTTGCTCTTTCTCGATATAAGACAGTTCTTGCAATCGATACAATTGGTTGCACTGCTGAAGAATTCATTGTGCCAAGAAAAATCATGGCAGAGTACATGGCTCCCAAAAGATTCAGTAAATCTTGTTGTGTTTCGCTGCCAAAATATTTGTTAAGCAAAAATTAGAGTGAATATATTAATGAAGTGCAATATAACTTGGTAAATTAAAATTTAATGAATATGCATTTTTAGGACTTGCGTCTTTTTGGCTTCCTGCCAAAATATTAGACTAAATATTACTGCAATGAGTATGATCATGAATAATCGGACAGCTTTATATTAAGAATGCCTCCAGTAGGACAAATTTTGTTTCCAAAAGTTAGCTTTGCATTGAACAAAAAATGATTGCGGATATTTGATTGGGATATACAAGTCCTTCAAATTCGGTGCAGGAGTGCTGAGCTCCTTTATAAGTTCTTGATTCCTCCTAAACAAAGTACAAAGAAGACACGATTTATAAAGATAGAATTTTTGTCGATTGTAACTTACGCAAACATAGCCACAACAAAAAACACTTACTTGTAAAGGGTAAAGTTGTTATAAATGTCTGCAAAATCTACATTTAATTGAGCTTCAATTGAAGCAAAGTGACCTTAAGCATCCATGTGGCAGGATTATAACCATCCTTGATTTTTTGTACCCCTGAGATAGCCTGACGTTTGTGTACATTAGATGAAGTTATTACATATATAATAAACACTTCAGAATGGTAGACATGCAAAAACTTCAAAATTTTCAATACTCCCTTTGAAATATTCTACAAGCTCATGTGAGTTGCGACCGAGAGATGAGGTCCAGCATAGATAAGGATTTGGATCCTCTCCAATTTTTATGGTTCAACCCTCCCTCCTTTTGTAATCCAATGGTTGATTGATCACACAAAAAAGTAATGGTTCATAAAAGACAAATAAATAAAGTGAATGAATGGTTAGGATTGAGGATGATGGAAGCATGAGAGAAAGGGAAGGAGGGGATGGATCTATATCCTCTTTTCATCAACAATAGCTAGAGTAGAAAAGAAATAAAAGTTGAATATATTCAATAATAGTCAACCAAGGAAATAAATAACATAGACTCTTGAGTCTAGAGAGTATAGACTTGCCTCATCAAAAGCTTCAAAAATGTCTATGCTTGGTTGATGAATTGTACATACAACCGTTCTCCCTCTGTCTACCGTGTTTCTCACGGTACGCATAACGATAGCAGTGGCTCTAGCATCGAGGACTGAAGTAGGTTCATCTATGAAGATGATTGAAGGGTTGGCAACCAGTTCCACAGCAATATTAAGCCTCTTCCTTTGTTATGTTGATAGACCATCCACACTTGGAAGCCCGACAAGAGCATCTATAAATGGTTTAAGCTCTACAAACTCTATAACTTCTTTGACAAACAAACATCTATATTAGCAATAGAAATGAAAAACAAAATCAAATTTGTATTAAAAAGAATTCATCATAAAATTATTTAAGATGAAAAAGCTTGTACCAACACACCTTTCGAGTTTGTGCCTTTACATCTGACGGAAGACGAAGCCACGGCGAAAACAGTAGTGATTCATACACAGTAACATGTGGAGAATGAATATCGTTCTGTTCGCAGTATTTGCTAGTGTCTTTTCAGTTCATGGTTCAATGAACTCATAATATCTGAAGAATTTCTTACTGCCATGGCTTATAAAGATAGTACACGGTTTATAAAGGAAGTACAAAGAAGACACGGTTTATAAAGATAGAATTTTTGTCGATTGTAACTTACGCATAGTTACAACAAAAAACACTTGCTGGTAAAGGGTAGAGTTGTTATAAATGTCTGCAAAATCTACATTTAATTGAACTTCAATTGAAGCAAAGTGACCTTAAGAATCCATGTGGCTGGATTATAACCATCCTTGATTTTTTGTACCCCTTAGATAGCCTGAAGTTTGTGTACATTAGATGAAGTTATTACATCTATAATAAACACTACAGAATGGTAAACATGCAAAAACTTCAAAATTTTCAATACTCACTTCGAAATATTCTACAAGCTTATGTGAGTTGCGACCGAGAGGTCCAGCATAGATAAGGATTTGGATCCTCTTCAAGGGGATGGTGTTTAGAGGACGAACTTTCATTCTTCATATGGTCTTCATCCGCAGCGACTTTTCGAATCACCAAATGCTGAAATTTTGGTGTAATATTATAACTCGTCTTCGTCTCCCTCTTTCTTTTGGGGTTTTTCTCTCCTCTTTCTTTTGCTTTTATGATTCGAAACATCAAATCGAAACCTCAAATTTAATTCTTTGAAAGATAGTGGAGACTCTCCAGTTAAAAGTTTATTCAAATTCTACTTTAAGTAACGGTTGAGTAGGTGGATCAATTGAATCAAGGTAAATGAGCATGATTTTATATTTCATGTCTCGCAATTCATTCAAATATCTCCCAAATCGAGGTCTCACCAAATAATTTACGGGTGGGATGCTATAGACCCCATATCAACATATTCATCAAGGCTATCTTGTTGAATTGTTTTTCATCTTATGCAATATCAAGAATATCCAACGGAAAAGATTGTTCCATTTCGTGCAGTGAAATTCCCCAAACTAGTTAATTTTAAACCAGCAAACTCTGAGGAAGCAGCGGATTCTATATTGTATAATATTTCTTCGATTACAACACAATTACCATCGAGAATTGGGCATGGGATGATATCCCACCATACCGCAATGGCTGAGTTGAAAGGCTTTGGTTTTACGAAAGGTGAGATGTTTCTAACCAGATGTGACAAACAAGAAAACACGGAGGTCTCCCTTTAAAAACGCATCTCACTTCCCCAATTAAGGATTTAGCATAGTAATTAGGGATGAGTCAATATAATATTTCTATCCATAGGATATTTAGCTTATTTAGGGCATTACTAAAATCCTTATGGCCGGTTATTAAGAATATATCAGCTGGATGGAGACTGTGTTTCCATGGCATATTTAAGCATATCGAGAATTAGCTTCCTATCACTCGCATCTTTATTTTTTTTCATTTTCTGTCCGGAAACGTGAACAAATTTAGAAATTAGTCTGGAGTAAAGGCATATGTGTTACTTCTGAAGCAAATAAATACACCGTAAACTTCGATAGACACTTCCATATCTCCTGAAATCTGATGAAAGAAAATTCTTTATTACGTGATTTGGCGAAACACGTTTCGGAATGCAACAGTTTTCAAAATTCCAAAACATCCGTAGGTTGCTCTTCCTCCTATCCATTTTTGTTGAAACCTTAAACTGAGACGGCAAACGTATGTCTGAGAGCAACAGAAGTGAAGACGGAAGAGTGAGAGAAATGAGACAACCTAGTAAATTTGTCTCATTTCTCTCACTTTTCTGTCCTCACTTCTCTCGCTCTCTGACATTTACCGTCTCAATTCTAGATTTTAAACAAAAATGAACAGGAGGAAGAGGAACCTACGAATGTTTTGTAATTTTGAAAACTGTTGCATTCCGAAACGTGTTTGCTAAATCACGTAACATCTGCACAAATGCCTTTACTCCAGACCAATTTTTTAAAATTTGTTCCGTTTCCGGACACAGTGAAAAACGATGCGAGTGATAAGAAGCTTATTCTCGGCATGCTTAAATATGTCATGGATATACAGTCTCCCGCTGATATATTCTTAATAAGAGGCGATAGAGATTTTAATAATGTCTTAAATAAGCTTAACATCCTATGGTTAGAACTATTATGCTGGCTCATCCCAATTTACATGTTAAATCCTTAATAGGGGTCTTTAAAGTTGTTTGGAATTAGGATGAGTTTTTAAAAGAGACCTATTTGTTTTACTGTTGTCGTGTCTGGTTGTAACCGAAGAAATATCGAACACTGGAGACCTTGCTGGTTTAAAATTAACGGATTTGGTGGAATTTCACTGCTGCGGGGATAGCCACAAATTGCACAAAATGGATCAGTCTTTTCAGTTGGATATTCTTGATATTGCACAGGATGAAAAACAACAAGATAGCGCTGATAAATAAGTTGATAGGAAGTCTAAAGCATCCCCACCTGCAACTTATTTGGTGATATTCAATGATCCCAATTTGGGAGATATTCCGAATGAATTAAGAGACATGAAATATAAAATCATGCTCACTTAGCTTGATCTAATTGATCCACCTACTAAACAGTTACTTAAAGTAGCTTTTATGATATGGAATTTGAAAAAACTATTATCGAGAGTCTCCGAGTTCCTCCATACCAAGACTTCCAGGTTTAAATTTAATGTTTCGGATCACAAAAGCAATAGAAATTCCAAAAGAAAGAGGAAGAGGGAAAGGAAGGTGAAGACGAGGGGTCCAATGAGGTAAGAGAAACAGAATGAACATATCTATATGTTTGTTTTTTGTTTAGGGTTTTGTTAGACCAAGTATTACTGATAAGAAATTATTGTGTTCAAAGTTGTTAATAATATGTTTTGATTCCAACACATATATTCAACTGGTGTCATACAATTAAAAACAACTAGGAATAACAATAAAGAGTAAAGACAATAGAGTTGGTCTAAGGTTTTAGATAAACATTAAAGGAAGAGTATCAACCTGTTTGCCCCATTCTTCACGTCCAGTCCTTTCAAGATAATTTTGAACCACCACATCTCCATTAAAATCTGTTTCATTAAGACTGGTCAGATTAAAAATTTGAACCATTTATGGAATTTGAATTAATTATATACAATAATACTCTAACTTAGGGTGGGTTTGTTTGTCCTTATAGTGATTCTCGAAGTTCCTTTTCAATAAAAAAAGTTTGTGAAAAATACAAAAACTTTTAGAGAAGGCGTACAAAATATCTCAAGTTTTAGTGCTTTTTCCTACAAGTTAAAAGTATTAGCTTACAAATGATAATATAAAAATTGATCTTACAAGTAATTTTCTTCATCCTGCATCAAAACTACCTTTCCCGAATAGTGTACTGTCACCAATGATGCCCCAGCAATAGGAAGGCCAGTTACTGCAGCACCATCCTGCATAATTTAAAACTATTTGTAAGAACAAATACAACCGCAGATTCTTAATCCATTACTAAAGCAGTTTACAAACTAAAAACTAAAAAGGCAAACAAAATCTCGTCGCACACCATCCTCTACAACCCCTTCCTACCAACCTCTATGCCTCTTATGATTTTTATCTCCTTCTCTCCTCACCATCTCCCCATTTACTGTCCATTTATTCTCTCCCCTTAATAATTTTTTGCTGCTACAGAGGGTGCAGCATTGTTGAGAATCCAAGCTTACCTCTGTCATTACTGCAACAGATGTAGGATCATGTCCACGCCAACTATAGTCCCTTAATTTCATTCCCTCTGCAGCTGCACCTTGCTTGACAGCTTGAACGGCAACAACGAGAGGCTCCTAACAAAAAATACTCATTAGTCATTAAAAAGTGAAAGGAATGAAACAGATAAAGGAGATTAGAGTGATTGCTAATATAGACAATAGTGCCTTCAATGACGAATGAACCACATAAATAATAAAAATAATGAGAAAAATTAGAGATACAAACTAATTGCAATTCCCGAATATTTCACTGAGCACAGGTTATGAATGGATGTCAATTGCCGATGTGGAAAACCCACCTTAATTAGTTTTTGGCAGAGATAAAACTGGGCATTTCCTATCTGAATTGCCAGAGCTGCTTCAGCATGAATACTAAATCTCACAAACCCAAATTCTTTATCACGCTGGACACAAATCTCCTCTATCACACCAGCCCCAAGGGTATAAAAATGACGATGGGGATCAAGCTGTGTTGCTTGTAGAATCAACAAAAGGTCATGATGATTAAAATGAAAACATCAATTTCCACGGATTTCAAAGATACAGCTCACAAGTAAACATCACATAATGGCCAAAACAGAAATGCAGAATAAAATAATAAGCTAAAACCGGTGAATGAATGCAAATATTGGTTATAAATAGTTATATGGATTGCAAAATATTACTTTTGTTGCATCATGATAAGCTTGAAAAATTATATAGACTATTGATTGATGAACTATTTTGTTCAAACAATAAATTGAAAAGTAGAAATGAAGTTTCTTACCTCAGAACCAAGGTTACCCACATAAACAGTTGTGTATTGAGGATTGTTCTCAGGAGCATCATTGTTAGGTGTCTCTTTACCATTCTCTGTAGGATAGAAAATAATGTTAATTGCATACCTAGCATTTAACGGACAGAGAAACAAATTATCACTGGTTGTCCCTGCCCGTTTATAGGCTCCAATAGCTTCATGTCTTGGCATCTCAAAAAACTACATGGAAATTCACTTTCCAACATAAAACATATTTTATTTCAACTTAATCTCATCACATGGATATGGATGAATCAGTTTACCTTGTCAATAAGATTGATAATGCCATCATTAATAGCACATTAAATATTAAAGCTCTCTTTCAGTACCTAGAATGAGCCAAAGTCAGATCAATAAGAAAAAATAAAGTTATTAAGGTGCATCTAACTATAATCTGTTTAAAAAGATAGGTACCCCTTTGTATAGGAATAAAAAAAACATATTTAACTATTTATGCATGTCTTGCAACTAATGTTTGAAATAACCAAGGCACACAACAACCATATAAACAAAATTGAGGCAAAATAAAAATTGGCAAGAATATCACTCACTGACTGAGCTGGATATGTAAGAAACAACAACTATTATGTCATCAAAATTACTGCCATAAAATTGGTATCCATCCATGAGAGCAGCAGTTGAAAATGACGATTGCGTCTTCTTGTCAAGTGTTCGCTCTTGAGCCAATGCTGATATCTTTTAAGCACTTACTTGTGGTTATAATCCAGCCCTAGTTGAACTTACAACAACACCAACAATATGATTATTGTACAGGTTGTCAAAAACACCGCTTAAAACAAACGCAGGCATGAAAATAGAGGAGACCTTACA
The DNA here is from genome assembly GCA_022829125.1 of Lathyrus tuberosus. Lineage (NCBI taxonomy): Eukaryota > Viridiplantae > Streptophyta > Magnoliopsida > Fabales > Fabaceae > Lathyrus > Lathyrus tuberosus. The sequence continues at coordinate 2,358,995 of JALAZF010000529.1, read as the reverse complement.
GAACCAAAGGAACAACTGTCCAAAACTTCCTGTTACGAGTGAGCTGCTGTTCATTGTCGACTTGCTCCCACCATGGTAATCTGTTGTAGATCCCCTGATCATCCGCAAACGGAGGTGGAAAAAGTGATATGTTACCTGATGGACACAACATAATCAATCAAACCATGTAGAGAGATCAAATTATTATAACAGTCATAAACAGTAACTGACAACAAAATATATTAATTTATAGCTTTATCTAGTCAAACAGAGGATAAGCTAGTACAAACATTTAGAACATTGCAAGGAAGAGGGAAACATTTTGACAGCTGACGGGTCAGCCTACAAACCGGGCTTTTAAAACTACATTACCTATGTTTTTTTTCATTTTAATTTACTTCTAAATTTTTTTTAATCAAATGTTGTTATTATAGATGATGGAGCACCAAATGGGAAACCAACCTCAATACTTAAGCATAAAGCATGCTTATGTGCTTCAATAAAAACATCATTCCAAATAGAATATGGTGATAATAATAATTTAAATATTAATAATACGACCCTGCTTATGAAAAACCCATGTTATGTTATGTTGGAAAATAATATACAAATATTTTAAATCAATAATTGGTGAACTTACATACATACAATTTTTCATCACAGCAACTCATCCATATGTACCAAATATCCGAAAATTATACCACACGTAATTGCAACAGAGCAGCTCGTCCATATCTACCAAAAACTCTGCAAAAAATTCCAACACAGCAAGAGACGCATATATAACAAAACCCCTAACAAAAAATAAATTAAAATACCACAAATGAGAAGTAGATCTAAGATCTAAGAATAAAATGAGGAGTGAAAGAGAGTTTGAAATGAAAGATGAGTTTATATGATACCATAGAATCGAAGACGAAGATTTGTGTGGCTATGAGTTTTTGCATTTGCAAGTTCGCTTGGTCTTCCATTTCACGGTGAGTTTCGGCCGTGCTAGGGTTTGAAGGCCAAAGAGAGATGAGAAGAGAGAAAATAGAAAGGAAAGAGAGAAAGAAGGGAAAGATTGTTGTTGTCTCGGTAGTGCAAGAGAGTTGAGGAGAGAGAACAGAAAAAACAAATGAGTAGCATGGATGCTTTGCCAACAATACCCTTTCACTCTAAAAAAATTTCACTAACAAAAGTGGTAATTCGGTAAATAACAAAACACCAAATTAATTCACTTTCTCTTACTCTTCTTCACCCACATGTCACACTCTCATTGGTTTTGATACTACATACTTTTTCCTCAATATTTTTACTCATTTGTTTTTTCAATTCTCTCTCCTCAACTCGTTTGATACGATATATATATATATATATATATATATATATATATATATATATATATATTTAAATTTGAAATTAACTATTAATTTTAAAGTGAATAATGATTATGTAAATTTAATTAAATTAAAATATAAAGAAAAAATGAACTCATGAGATGAAAAAATAGAATATTTAATATTTAAATATAAGAATTTTACCTTTTAAATTAAGATGATTATTGATTAAAATAAAATATATATTGTGTTTATAGTAATCTGTGAAATAAAATATACTTATATGCAGATGTAAAATTGAAATTAGTTATTTAATTGTAAAATAAAAAATAAGTATACAATTTTAATTGTATTAAATAATGATGCAAAAGAAGAAAAAAATGACTTGTGAGATGAAGAAAGACAAAAAGAAAAATTTTGATGCGATAAATACCCGTGGGATAAAAAAAACTATTTGATGCGATATAAATGTATTTCGATACAAATACAAAATTTAAAATGATTTAGTTAATTGTAAAATGAACAATAATCATACAAATTTAGTTGTCTCTTAAATTAAGATAATAATTGATTAAAATAAAATAGATATTGTGTTGATACTGACCCGTGAGATAAATATATAGTGTTATTTTATTAAAATTAAAAAATAAATTATTAATATTTTTAATGATAATAAATAAATAAAGAAAAAAATTAAAATGAAAGTGAAAAAGTGTGGAAAAAAAAATGTGAGGGAGATTTAAAATTTGAATGAAAAGAGAAAATGAGTGTATAAGAAAGATTGACACTTGACATGTAAATAGATGGATGATTGAGAATTAATTGGGACATTTGCTAATTATCAATTTATTCATAAAGTAGTGTAATAATTTTTTAGTGGAAGGGCAAATTAGGCAATGCATGCAATCTATTTTTAATGGGTTGGTAATAAATTAAAACAAATAGTTCTATTTTTGGATTGGACGATAATGAAATACATTGATCACTAAATATATGTCTTGTAGTAATCCTGATTTAACGATCGAGATTAAATCAAAAAGCACAAATTGTAACCAATTTTAAAATGTCTAAGATGCTCTTTCTAAAACCTTTATTAAATCAAATAAAAATCACGTCTTTTAAAAAAAATATGATAAAATTAAAATGCAAACATGGAAAATTCTATTTTATTTTTCTGAATATTTTGAGGAAATGATAAAAATAAAATGACCGAAAATGAATAAAAGTCGGGTGCCAAAGTGCCTGAAAAAATAAACTGACTGCACTAAAATGATAAGCGTAGAATAAACTTATTGACAAAAATATAGCGTTTGGTCAGATTTTGAAAATATAACAAATCACGTTAGAGAATCGATTACTGTGAAAATGAGTAGAAGAATAGAGAAAAAGTACTTCGATGGAAAAAGTGATGATGATTGTGATGAAGATGTCGGCGAGAATCGAATTCAAGAAAAAAGAGACGTCTAGAAGGAAGTAAATAGAAGGTAGTGATGGTGGCTGCAGCGAAGGTGGTTGAGGCTCTGGTTTGAGAGCGACAATGGTATAAAACCAGTGTTGGTGAGAACGAGGAAAACGAGAACGAAGAAGATTATAGGATGTTAGCATTTATACGAATTTCGTAAAGAAAGAATAGGAAATTGGTGAAGAACACGAAATTCGTGCGTGAAAATTAGGGCTTTATTATTATGATGGCATTTTCGATTGAATGTTGAAGATGAATGTGGAAGTAGAACTGTAGAAGTGTAGCATGAAGATTGAGATAGAAGAAAAAGTAAGTATTTTAGAATATTCTAACCCACCCTTTAAATCATCATTCAATTTCTAGCAATACCCAAGCTATGTAGGGCTCTACTATATTGGGATTGGATTAATTAATTTTACCGTTTTGGTAATTTTGTGACTTTAGGCAAATTATTTATTGAGAAAAAAAATAATTTTGTGAGATAGAGGGAAAGTTATCAAAGTCACCCAAATTCAATCCCTACTATATTATAATGGAGATTGTCATTTGAAACTTTATGCAATGATATGATATCTCATGATTTTTTTTATTACTTTTTAATCGATAATTTTATTTTGACAAAAAATTTAAGATGAATGAACTCTCCCATAATTTATTAGGGGTTACAACGGATATGTAGATCCTGGAAAAAAAAGGATGATGTTGACGGACATATGTGAGAATACAGGCTAAAAATTTAGTTTATCATTCAAAAGATAAGATTGAGGCGGATATGCAGACCTTGCATTTTTTAAAATAAAAAATTATAAAAGTTTTTGTTATTATTTTTGTTTGTTAAAGTTCGATAAAAACAAAGCGGAGCGATATAAACATATTAGAGGGTATGAGATTAAAATTTGGATCTACTCTACAAAAATACAAACAAAATGGACATGCTGAATAATCTCATTTAATTATGACGAGAAATGTGTTATAAAATATGTTACATGAAGCTCCCTACAAAATTTTAGTTTGTCTGAGACACATAAGTTTGAATCTCGAAAAGACTAGTCTATAAAATTGAATAAGTCTTTCTATGAGTTAAAACAAAAATACTTAGAATTTGTTTGGTAAGACATTAAAAATAGTTTTTAGTTTATAGCTTTTAGCTTTTCAGCTCACATTAATGAAAAACTCTCTTTGATAACCATCTTTTAGCTTTTAGTTTGTAGCTTTTTTAATAGCATTTAGTTTTTTTTTTTTCAAAAGTTATTTGAAATAGCTTTTGAGCTTATAGCTTTTAGCTTATGATTTTTTCTTCCATTTGTACCCTTATTATTTTATCAAAAAATCATTTTTACCCTTATATTATTATGATTTAAATTAAAATAATTGTGTTTTAGTTGAGGGAATAAAAAAGGTTAGTCATTATTTTTATCGAACAAATTCACGATGCAATCCATCTACCATTTTGTTATTAATGGAATATTTTGATTCATTATATTGAATTGTTTTTTATTACTTTTAAGTTATTGTTTTAATTATTTGTTTCTAGAGTTTTTATTATTAATGTATTTTTTTTTATAAATATGGTAATGAATGATTGAATATATTGTTTATTAGTAATAGGGGTGGCAAAACGGGCAGCCCGCCCCGCCCCGCCTTAAGCCCGCAAAAAAAAGGCGGGGCGGGCAAGTCTGCCAAGTCGAAATAGGCATAAAATCCCAACTCACCCCGCCAAGGTGGCGGGTTGGCCCGCCTACTTTTTTATTTATTTTTTTTCATTTTTTTAATAGATTAATAGGCTTGTTTTTACATTTCAATTTGATTTTTCACTTATTTTTTAGAACAATTTTTGTAAAACATCTTTTTAACAAATTTAACTTCATAAAATATTGTATATATTCTCAAATAAATGTATAAAATAAAATTATCAAGAATTGAAATTACTATGATTAACTAAAAAATGACGGGTTTAAGGTGGAACAAGCTGAACGAATAGGTGTGGCGGGCTTTCACGGGTGGAGGGCTTTAGCGGGGCGGGTTTTGGTGGGCGGCGGGCCCAAAATCTCAACCCAAGCATATCATGGATTTTGAGAGAAAAAAAAGAGAAGGGAGTATGCACTTTATTGAAATATAAGCTATCAACTGTTAGTCATCAGCTACCAGCTACCAGCTAACTTATCAGCTATCAGTTAGTTTTACAAAAAAAAAAAATACTCGGTGAATATTTTTTATGGGAGAGATATATAAATGAATCCATTTATCTTTGTATTTTTAAGAAAAGATCTAAAAACAAATTTTCTATGATTTACATCTATGTTGATGACATAAATATAAATTTCTTAAAGAAATAGTTTGAGAAGAAGAAATACATTAGAAAGACAATGGTTTGTCTAAAATTATTAATTGAACATTTGATCAATGAAATTTTTATACATCAAAAAGCTTATTAATGCGAAAGTGATAAAATATTTATATATAGACAAATCTCATATGTTGTCTACCTAATGATTGTTAAATCATTGGATGTGGAGAAGATCCTTTTAGACCTCTAGAAGAGGATGAAAAATTAATGTAAAGTACCATATCTTAGTGTGACTAGAATATTGGTGTTGATCTTGACGGCTGATCAGAACCTGAAGTGGGCCAAAGATGACGTCTGCGATGCTAGGTGTGAAAGATGAAGATGAGCTTGTACCTGCAAGGCACTTCGATGCTAAAGTAAGAATCGAGAGAGAGAGAGAGAGAGAGAGAGAGAGCAAGTACAAAGTATGTGTTTCGTAGGATGATTTAGAATATCTGACCCTCTCAAATGAGAGGGGTTTTATAGTGCCCTCAGCGCTTGGCCATTGGTCCCTATTTTCGGGGCGAGATAATCGTTTCCCGAAGAATATGTAACTACTAGAAACTAGTCGTTGGGACGTGCAGAGGTACCCGAAACTAGTTGTTGCCACGGGCAGAGACGCATTTGCAGACACGGGCGTCATGACTGTTTATGGATGGTGGAGTCGTGCGTGACGGGCAGGAACTACCGAGGAGGGGCAGCTGACCCTTGAGGTCATCCGACCAACCATGCCCGGTAGAGGGGCAGAAAGGTAAATATTGCCCTAAATTGGCTGGACTTAGGCAATTGAGTCGTTTTGGGAGCAGAAGTGGATTAGGCAATGCCTAGTCATTGGGCCAGTCCGGAACAGGAGCCCCCCAAGTCGTTGCTCCCGAGCATGAGAGTGATGACTTAAGGGTAATTCGCAATCCTGGGGAGGTCCAGAAATGGTCGTCGCTTGTTGACGAGATGAGGTTGTTCTACGATGCCCAAGGGAGTTAGTGCCCATGGGATACGTAACGTTGTTTGGTGTGTCCGGCGTACGGGGAACCCAACGGTTGATGTGATCTAAAGAGGTGGGATGCCACGTGTGCCTCGAGTCGTGTGCTGCATTTAAAGCGTCATGATGGCTAGGCTAGGGTCTTGATGATGCCCCTAGCCACGCGTGCTCGTGCACGTGCCCACAGGTTGCCTATAAATAGAGGGAGAAGCTGCTCATTTGCAGTTTTCGCTTCTCTATCCTTCTTCGTTTTTCTGCTTTTCCTTCCGCTGTTCGCTATCGTCTAGCCGTCGTCCAACCACCGTCCAGCTGTCGTACAAGCACCGATCAGACTCTTCGACCCTCTAATTTCTTCTTCTACCACGTAAGTTACTTGACTTGATCTTTGTTTTAAGCTTTTTTGCTCTCTGTTCTATTAGAATGCATGTTGTTAGGGTGAAAATTTGGTAGTGTAGTAGCAGTTATCGGTGACTGTTGGTGGTAAGCGGTGGTTTGGCCATTTTTTACCGCTGTCGTAGTCGCCAGAACCTTAGGAACTTGGGACTTTAGGTTTATTATGACGTCGTTGCGACGACAGGAGCGTTTGTCGCCGGCGGAGCTCATGAATTTTACGGTGTACTCATGAGTTTTCCGATAGGCCTTTAAATGATATTCTGGGTAGCGAACTGGGGAGGATCTCCCCGCGTGCGTTAGAGGGGTTGCCCGGGCATCTCCTCGCACTATAGTCTTGCCATTTGAGTAGGGCTTAGGTCGGGGACGTTGTCCTCCGGCCTTTGCGCACCCTTTCACTTGACTAGCGGTGGAAGGGTGGATTTGATTTTGTCATCGAATTTACTTTTGTCCTCTGCTTTTTAGGTAAAGGAGATGGCCCGCGAAACTAAGGACGACATTCTTAGAGATTTATCTGAGGATAGTTCCTTAGAAGATAGTGATACAGAAGATACCGCTACTATCCGCGATACTGGCGAGACCCATCCCTTTAGGACTTTCGCAGAAGAATGGTCTGTCGTGGAACTGCGGAGCATGCCTCCGTCTTTGCCTCGTATACCTAAGATGCTTTCACGACTGTGGGGGCTGAGGGGGAGTTGAAGGTCCATTTTCCCGGAGAAGACAACCGCATCTGCACGGACTACGAGGAGAGGTTCCCGATGTATGAATATATTTTTAAGGAGATTGGGCTCAGGTTGCCCTTTACTGATTTCCAGAGGTCGGTCTTCGTTCATCTAGCTCTGGCTCCCTCGCAGCTGCATCCTAACTCGATTTGCTTTTATACGGGCATTCGAACTGACATGCGATTATTTGGAGAAAGGAGATACCCCCCCTCTTTTCTTTACAGTCTTCCACCTTCAGTGGCAGGTTTCGGGGAGGAAATTCGGCTGGGTCTCCCTGAGGCAGGGGAGGAAGTTGTTCAAACTTTCTCTGAGTCCATTAGGACTTTCAAGGAGAGGTACTATATTATTGAGCCCGTGTCGGCGAGGGCCACTGACTCCATGTTCATCTGGGAGGTCTCGGCGGACGAAAACGGGGAGGACCTCATCGACGTGGATGGCAAGATAAGGGGCAGAGACTGTTGAAGTTCCCTTTTTGCTGAAGCGGGGACCATTTTACCATGGGGAAGGATGGTTACACCGCCACCCCCCCGAGATGCTGGATGAGGATGACAAGGTTGACTATACGAAGCTGGTGGGCTTTGTCAACAGTTTTACCCCTGCCCAGTGCGTGACTAAGAGCGGGGAACCAATTTACGTGGAAGATGGGGGCTCTAGGTGTAGAGTCGTTTTATCAACACAAAGGAGATCTTTGACTGTCGGACTCGGGAAGATGTGATGCTGTGATGAACTTTGAGTAACCGGATCTGTAATCGAACCTGATAATAACTAGACTCAGATTTAGTAATCAAGGGTAAATGATGTAGATGATGAATTAAGATGAATAACATAGATCTGGGATGAATCGAAGTTGAATTGAGACTGTTTCTGATGGATTGAAGGTGCTGGAAGGAGAAACTTTGTGTTCAGATGCGAATTTTGAGTTTTGGAGGAGTCTCCAGTGATACGTGTATGGAAGAAGGTGATACGCGTATGAATGAGGGCAATACGCATATGAGGGAAGGCAGTACGCGTATGGGGACATTTCCAAGGTGATACGCGTAGCGTACGCACCTGTTCCCAAGGGCTGACACGGCCCTCTGTTGATTTGCGTATCATACGCGTAGAGGAGTTGGGCAATACGCGTATTGAAGAGGGTAGTACGCGTATGGGATTGGGGAAACGAGTCTTACGTGTATGGGCTAGCCAGTACGCGTAAGGAGATCTGAAGGAGAATGGAGAGGAAAAATCTTCTCTGTTGATACGCGTAAGGGATGGGGCAGTACGTGTATGAGGTGGCGTGAATTGAAGCCATACGCGTATTAGGGAGGTTCATACGCGTATAGGCAGAGACATGTGCAAAATTTTCCGTTCTTGCGATTTCTGTCCCGATCTCGCTTGTAACGTGGTTTTCTTGAGACATGGGGTTATAATGATGTAATAAGACACTAGTAATCCAGTAATGACGATAACTAGGATAAAAATCGGGAATTAATGTGATGAACTAACTATGACGCATTGTGAGTTATGATGATGAACCTTGACGAGTGCGACTTGGTGTGTTGTTATGATGTTTTATTTGATGATGAATTCATGAATGATGATGCAACCATGACGATTTTATGACAATGTTTATTATGACGATTTTGCATCATGCATTCATGGCATAGTAGGATTTCGGTCCATTTGATGGCTTCAATCCCATTGTGTGGATTAAAGTGTTTTTATGACGTGCTCCGGTTCTTGTGTAGAATCGATCCTATTGGTGGGGATCTTTGGAGGGTGATGGCCCAGTATCCATCGATTATGACGATGTTGGTACCACATTCATGAGTCTGATGTTGCATTACATATGATGTGGCATTGCATGAGATTGTTGTGATTGATGTACCCTTGATGTTATTGATGCCTTGAAGTTGTTATGCTATGCTTTATCTTTACGCATATCTTATATATTGATTTCGTGATTACTCACCCTGCCTGTTTGAATGTTGCCTCCACGTGGCTAACGTGCAGGTGATCAGGTTTAGCTCCTTTGGCACATGAAGATTTATTTTGAAGCATTTTTTATTTCTCCGTCGATTAGAGGGTCTTGCTCTGATATGTAACATCGGGTCGGGACGTTTGAGTCGAACGATTTCGTTCTTTTGTTTTTGTGGACATGATGTTTTTCATGAGTTTTATTTGAGAAGTTTTGAATTATAAAAGTTTTGTTTAAACTTGATTTTCCGCTGCGTGGTGTTTAATTAACTTATGATGGTAAAACCCATGTGACGGGACATGTGGTTATTATAACGTTTCATTGACGATATGTGATGCCTTTTTTGGGGATGTTACTCTGATTATTTTGTCGTATTATTGTGTCATTTTGTTGGGAAGAAAAAGGGTGTTACAGAAAACGTGCAAATGACACGGACCCACCTCTATTTATAGAAGACGTCACAGAGCTCGAGGCGCCCCTAGGCACTTGAGTGTCTAGGATCCTAGCCGCCCTAGCCATTGATGGCGAGTATCACGTGGCACTCGAGACCCGTGCGCACCGTTTCGCTTCCCTGCGTGCCCGCTGGGTAAGCATGTCCGTTTTCCTTTCATCTCCCTGCAGTGTCGACCACGAATAGCCTTCAGGGTACAGAAGACCGTCGGTCCCTAAGAGTCGCGTCCAACAAACGCCCCCGCCTGACCGTCTCCATTTCCCATCAGCTTGTCATTTCGGGCATGCTGTTCTACTAGAACTTCCTCGACAGATGGGCCGCCTCGCAAGTCATTACTCCGACACTCCGAAGCAACGACTTGTGGGGCTCCTGTTCTGGACTGGGTCAGCGTCTGCCCATCAGTCGGGCAGGCCCAACCCAACATCATGCTAAGCGGCCCATTAAGGCCCAATTCACCTCGTCGGGCACACCCCAGCGCCATGACCCGTCGAGCATACGCTACACGTGCTGGGGAGAATTCACGGCTCTCCCCCGTTCTCCACGTGTTCTTCCCGTGAGGGCACGTCATCATGTAACGCCCACGTCCGAAAAAGCTGGTCATCCCACCTTTCGAAGATCACGGGACCGTTACTCCAGGGTGAAGACCACGTGCTGGTCTTCACTACGCCACGTAAGCCCTGACAGTTATCTACAATGGGCTGGGTCGTAAGGCCCAAAGCAGATGATCATTGGCCCTGCGCTGGGGCCAGTCTATAAATACCCTTTCTCATGAGGGGATCAGGTTACATGACATTCTAACTCTCACTTTTACTTTCTGTACTTGTTTGCTCCTGTCCTTACTTTAACATCGGAGTACCTTGCAGGTACCCCCCGTCTCATCACCACCGAAATAACGGAGCTCACGACGTTGCTGACCACTTATCTCCTTTCTGATCAGGTACGATCAAAACCAAAATCTGAAATTAAGTTAAAAGATTTGTACACTATATAAACCTATTTATTTTTATCATCCTTGATGTATATCTTTCTCTATGTACACACCTGTGTATAGCTTTTAATCCTATAATCTTTCTCTATGTATCTGTGTATAGCTTTTAATCCTATAATCTTCCTTTTCCTTTTCATAAAATAAATCGTACTAGAACAGTGATTTCAGATTTTGATCCTATCACATCCTGCATACCAATCAAATCTTACCATTATAGGCCAATAAATTATAAGACACTACAAATTTCCTCTCTTTCATGACGAGGAAAAGATGGAAAATAGTTGAAAACTCAGCCATTTTAAAATAATAATCAAAGTAAAACACTATTTGTATATTTCAGATATTTAATGAGAGTATAGTATCTGTCTTCTATTGAATGCACAGATAAAGGCCTCAGATACATAATCATGTATGAAATGCTCAGAAAATTTGGTTCCACAAAAGATAAAATTAAGGGCCAGAACCTATTTTAGCCAGAATTCCAAAAGGGTCAGTCATTAACAAAATGGTCAAGTCACCTCGAATAAACCCATTTTGTTAGATATGGAGACCCAATTCTATTTCCTATATTACTCACCATTTGTAGCAACATGAACTCATTTCTCAAACTGTTTCACAATTGCTTCCCAATGAAGGAATTCTGACATCTTACAAGCTCCATAATGGATCCTCTTTTGAATCTCAGTGAAAGTAGTTTGTCAACAAGTAATGGTAGAGAAGAATGAATGGAAACGTCTAACCCGACCGACCTTCCTTTCTTCCACCTATTCTAGGAGGTTTTTGCATCTCGTTTGAGTTCTTAACAGGTTTCCCTCCATCCCTAGTCACAATCTTCAAAGGGTGTGCTTCTGTGTTGAATACCCATTCGTCTAATGGGATGACCGAAGTAGGTGCAAAGAGAAGATAAAGATACTTTAGAGTCTCCGCAAGAAAGAAGCTTTGCATCATGTCGTCTTTAACACCATTGTTAACCTGGGAAGTGAAAACAGCATGTGATATAGCAGCTAAGAATAGTAAATGATTGTTCATCATTAGACACAAAAGGTTTTTCTCTGAAGAACCATAACAAAATAGTTATAAATTATCAAAAGATAAGGTTGCTTAATGCTCTTTCCGCTCCATATCAAATGTTAATTTAGGTTTTTTCAGACAAATTAAGAAAAGCTATAAATAAATGAAAGAGTAACAATTTTATAAAATTACCCTTATTAATTATTGAGTGTTAACCATTGTCGAAATGCTTAGTGAAGTATACTTTACTTCGGTGTAATGCGCATAGTGTTAATTTGAGGATAGAATTGGAATAAAATAATTAATGTTATATTGAAACTTGAAAGTATAGTAACATTATTTGGGACATTTTTATTTGGTTGCGACACTATGGGACAGAGGAGTAAAAAACAAGAATAACACAAGCACAGACACGCAATTAAATGTGAAATCAAGGTGTACTTACATCCTTTAGTCCAACATAGCCAGACTCTATACGGGAATTCTTCTCGAAAGCTTGAAATATATTCCAACCCCATTCTTGATATGTCTTGTTGCCAGTTAGGCGCCAAAGGTAAAAGAGTGATTCAACTGTCTCTGGCCTCAGGATGTTCCATGATGTACCAACACTCATGTCCTTAAAATTCAGAAGTGAATTTCAGATCACACAATTCTCAAATTGCATATCTTAAATAAACTAGTAACTAACCTGCCCAGAATGAAAGAAATAGTTCTCTCCAGCCAATTTTGTTGGAGTTGATTGGTAGAAGTTATAACATGTCCAAGCAAGCTGCAAATAAAGTACCGTGACTCCGTGAGTGCAATTCCATAAAGATGGTTAAACTTAAGTTGATGTGAAAAACATATAGAATATGTCTGGACTGATTTAATTGAGCTTATCCACCATCATTAACACTCGTGAGACGGTTTGGACAAGCTTATGGAAATAGCCTATGATATATATTTATAAGTTATTTTTAGCTTATTTCCATAAGCTCTCCAGAATAGCTTATACGAAGACATATGACATATGGACTTTATGTTCTCTTTTGTTGACGAAATAGCTTATGCATAAACATTTACCATACAATTCGCCTTTATGCTATAAGCGCTTAATTAAGTTGTTTAACCAAACACGGCCTTAATGTATTGATAGGTCAAGACTAAAACAAGTTAGCCAACATAACAAGCACAATAGGCTTTTTAAATTGCTATGAAAATTTGAAACAGACCTCTTCTGCAAGTGACATAAACTTCTGAGAATCCTCAGGGCCATAACCAGATGATCCCAAAGCAACCATCCCTGGAGCAAAGCATGCTAGTTCATCCATCTGCAAGTATTCGGTTGAATGAAGAATTATACTCCCATCCAATGTATCAATAGTAAATGGTAAATGCAGAAATACCAGTATTGCAATGCAATATCATACTTTGTCAGAGAGAGATCCTCCATTCTTCTCACATATATAAGTAAAAGAAGATGGTGTTGACTTCCGAACCAAACTTAACAGACCCTTCATTGATTTCTCCCACATATCTCTGTTTTCAATATTCAAAAGGAATGGGGGAAAGTCAGTTGAAGAACAATTCAAACTTTGAATTCATCATCTTCCTATTCTACATTTATTTGAAAAAAATAAATGAAATTGTCTTTAACCATGACAATTTAAATACTAACTACATAATTCTACATACATAATTATTTCATTGATCCATGGAAGTAAAACCCATTTTAGCTATCATTCTAATTACAATTTGATTTCAATGAATTCATGCATTAACAATTCAGCTCAAAAGGTACAAAATGTGAATAGTAGGTGTGATATTCTCACCTATAAAGTTTTACAGCTGAAGTTTTATTCCCCTGCACCCAAACTTTAAGCAAGTATTCATAAAAACTGCAATCGGTGCCATTCACAAGTTAGACCAAATTAACACAGAATAAAATGATTAGAAGTTAACAATGTCCAGATAGTACCAATAAATGCAGAACGTTGTTATGCTTTTATCGTAAGAAAGATAGTCATTAAATTGTGTTAATACCTGTCACCCATGGCGCCAAATGTGATGGGAGAGTAGCTTGTTGTTCCAGTATGGGGATTAATATAGATAGGAAGTAATCCATCATCAGGAAATGTTTTATTAAGCACTGTTATTACATTCTCCACCTGAAATAGCCCGAAGCAAACAAATTGGTGCATTGCTAGAGAATTAGCCTCCACATGTAATATACAATTTAACTGGCCCTTATCTATTTGCTTAAATATACTAAACTCTAAGAAAGAAAATGGTAACCCCTTCTCATTCCCCTTAAAATAAACAGAATATATGGAATTAAAGTTAAAAACCTTCTGCTGATACTTTGGGTCTCCGGTCCTTTGAGATAGAGCAATGAACTCTAGCTGCTCGGTGCCAGAATCTGCCAAAATACTCGAACCCTAGGAAAAAATGAAGACAACGGAATCAGAAACTTTAACAAAGCATCTCAACTATCCGCAACAAATACAGCCAGAGTAAGGAATATAGAAGTGAAAATCAGTTAATTTAATCAAAAGTTCTTCAGTAGTAGTAATACTAACATAGTCTTTGAACTAAAACACGCATGTGCATGATCTTTAAAAAATTTACTAGCCAAAATCCATGCCTAAAATACAAACATGGAGATGAATACTAATTTTTCTCCTGATAAAGTAAGAAAACAGCAGTTGAATCATTCAATACTCAATGAGAAAAGTCCTAAATTGTTTTTCATGCGGGTTGCATATAAACATATTCTTTTGTTTTGTTTTTTACTTGACTATAGAAGAAGCTCATATATAAAACCCTTCTTTTAAAAACTCATCCAAACAAGCCACAAAATAGCAGATCGGTGTCATTAAGCTAGTACAAAATTTTATATGAAAGACAACGTGAAGCTTGAAAGATGACTTGCAACCACAATATCCAAGCTTAAAAGTTAACATCAAGGGGTAAACCCATAAAAGCCACGTCTTTATCCATAAAGTAAGGTGAAAACAATGACTTGTAGTCAACATCAAGTCCTATAAGACCATGAAAGCAATACCCTCAATCTTTTTGAGTTTAGTAAGATTGACATGGATGCGTAGAAACTTACCCCAGTCCATCCAGGATTGTGTGCACGTCCATGTGACAGGTTGATGATGTTATAAGGAATTCCTGAAGGCGTGTTCCATGCAGGCAGTAATCTATCTGCAATGTCTCTAGCTTTGTCAAGGAAAATTTTGTCTCCTGAGAGATCATATGTACTAAGAAGGCCACCCACTACTCTGGATTGTGGTGAAAATAAACCAACAAAAAGGGAGAGAAAATTAGTTGTCAACACATAAGCTTATTATAATTTTTGAAATGGAATAGACTCTAACTAACAATGTAAACCTTATAAAGTAACCTTATGGTTGTCTCAAAAACACTTGCGTCATAATCCTTGTTAAAATCCAGCGAGTTTGCGACCCATCTGTAAGGAATGTCTTATTATAAGAGATGTAATAAAGCATAACCAAGATTATCACAATTGAACATTAGATCGATGATTATAGCAAGTAACTGAAACAAATTTATGCAACTTTAACATATAAATTATGACAATTTGCAGCAATGAAGAGTTAAATAGGATAGTAAATACATGTATCAGAATCTAATCTTACCAGTTAAACCCTATAAGCATGAAATGTTCCTCTAGCAGAACAATAAAATATAAAGAGAAAGAAAAATCGAAAACAAAATAAAATGAAATTTCTACTCTATGTGCAAGAATCTTTGCCAAATACTAGTATAACATCAGAAACAACATGAACACTTTTGATTCCAACTGAATATATAGGCGTGATGGAAGGGAAAAGTAATAACGATCATGTGTTCAGGACAGGTTCAGGGTAAAAGGTTAAACTCACTCTCGGGCTTTCTGAAACTGTTCATCAAGACCCATAATGTATAGTGTATCAAGAGAATCAATTAAAGTTGCTCCAAGACCTCCAAAGCTATTGACACCACTCTTTGACTGTGGCTGGTAGAAACAACAATTAAAACAATTAAGCAAAATGTAAATTTAAAGAGCAGTCAGTGTTTGGTTATTTTACTAAAAACAAACCAATGTATATCATGTACCGTTCAAGAACAATACAATTGGTACTAGAAGAGAACATATAACACAAGTTACACCAAATAACCACATCACACCATTAGATCATGATGCAACAAAACAAAAAAGTAAAAGGCTGAGTGAGTGTTCGTAATAGAGATTTACCATAAGTTCATCTTGGCCCCACGCATATTTTTCATAAGAACTCCAAGCATGAAGCATTGCTTCTTTTACTTTTTCCCTTCTCTCGATATCAATGGGATCATCCAAGACCTCTTTAGTAGACTTATTAGTTGTTCCCTTTAAGTCACCCTTCCTGACAGCACCACCGTGCACTTTATTTAACTCTTCCAACTGAAACAATTCCAAATGCTTAGCCCCCAAAGAGAAAATTAATAAAAAAATAGTTTCAATAATTTAAATAAGAACTCTGCTGTAACATAGCCACAAGGAAAGGATTCACTAGCTAGTGAAAAAAAAAATGAGATTTAGCTTTGTGCAAGATTTATTGGGGAACGACAACTCACGGTGGAGGATGCCGATCAGTTCAAAGTAGGAGTTATGTTGGGTGTGCCAAATGAATACAAATTATCTCAATCCTTCGTTTCATTGTTATTTATTGGCAAAATGAAATGAAATGGAATGCTTTGAAGGAACTAAAAATAAAACAGATGTAGCAGAAGAAACACCATATGCAAAAGTTTAAGCATGTATGATATTTTCTTACCAAATTTTGCAAGTCTGACATTTCTTTACGCAGCTCAGAAATTTCAACCTGTATTTTTTGAACAGAAAAGTTATGTACTGAAGTAAAATTAACCAAGTTATTCAAGTGCCAAAAAAGTCCAAAAAATAATTCCATCCTCCGTCTAAATAGAAGGTTACACTTAAAAGAAAACTAAGGCATGCACTAAAAACAGGCCCACAATACATCCTACAAAGTTTTGCCAAATAATCAGCACCCGCGTTGCAGTATTCTATAACCAATGGTACCAATTTGGTTGTTTGGCATGAGCCAAACCTGAAAACTCCACAACTACTTGTTATCTTGTAGAATCAATTAAAAATGGAACAACCCCTATTAACCTATAGTCTGATTTCTGCTGTCCCATGCTCAATCTTGCGCATACGAAAAAACCTTCCAAAAGTATCATGTTGTATTAACCTCCACAAGATGTACTTACGAAAGAGAAATACTCAATGAATCTTGCAATATATAGCAACTATGCTTCATATTGAAGGCGTGTCAGGGTGTACGACACACGTCAATTTCCATGTGGTTACATTCAATTATTTCAGTTTGTCAAATCATACCGATGTTGACATGACATATCAATACCAATGTCGTGTCTGATGCACTTGTCTGTGCCGGTGTTTCATAGGCAATAACTATAACATTTTTTGAAACGGCTTCTCTAGTAAGTTACAACTAACTTTTGAAAATCAATTTTTTTCCAAAGTTCTCTCATATAACTAGTTCATAAACATCTACAAGTTTAAAAAAGTTCTTCCAGATATTTATTATCATAAAAATTTCTATATAATCATCATGAGAATACATATATAAATGACATAATCACGATCTTCAAACACATCAATGAATCATTTGACGAAACAAAAACAATTAGATCCACAATCAAAAGCTTGAAACAACAAAAAAGTACCAACCTGGTGCTCGCTGACCAGAGTTTGACGATCCCAAACAACGAAAGAAACCGAAACAAAAACGATGAAAAGCAAAGCAAGACGCTTTGGACGCTTCAAGTAATAAGCTGGATTACAGTATCTCCATTTACTGCTACTACTCACTGATCTACTCCCTCTCGCCATTTCCCAAAAAAATCCCCAAAACCAAAGATCTAAATCTTTGGAATTGGAATTGGAATCTACTACGTTGTTGTTTTGATGCTTTTTGTTGATGCAAAAGCGACAACCTTGAAAAAGGGAGAAAAATATGAAGATCTAGGGAATTTGCATTGAAATCTACGATTTTTTTGTCTGATGTTAACAGAAAAGAGGGTTTTTATATAGGTTTTTGTTTTTTTGCAACTAGTGAAGGGAATTTTGAAAATTGGGATTGATTAAGTTATAATAAAGTGGAGAAAATGGAGATAGAGAGAAGATGATACCATATGAATGGCGACACGAAAGCGATTCCAAGAATTTTGAAGGTGAAAATGGAGAAAGAGAGAGGAAGAAGACGAAGACTAGACTTTGGTTTTCTATGGAACGGGTCACGTTTGTTGAATTTTCATCCGAGAATATTCAACCAAATTTACTTTTTTTTTCTTCATTTTTTTCTAAATAAGAAAAGTCATCATTTTCTTGAGTAAAAAAAATCTTGTTTAAATGTATTGGTTATAAATGCAAGTTATTAACCTTATTTTACTATTTAAAATTATAATACATGATGACAATCTTTTGTGTTGTAGTTAGGGATGCGAGTTGGCGGGGTCGAGTTAGACTTTGTCAAGTTTGAGTCGGGTCTGTTAAAAAATTCAAAACCTAAGTCTTACCTGTAGTCTACCATATGCTTATTTTTAGGCCTAAGTCTGGTCTTTTCGAAGGCATGATTGGTCTACAAGCCTATTTAAAAGCCTACTTCATTTGAACATTTGTAAATAAGAAATTCAACTAATGTTAAATAGACTAACAAGTTATAAGATCAATGAGATTAAATATTTGTGTTTATTGTCTCATTCAAGTTTACCTATTAGCATAAGTTTGGTGATACTATTTATTGGAGATAACTTATGAAAAAGCTTATGACAACAACTTATGAAATTGTTTATAATGTTTTTTCAACTTATTTACATAAGTTCTTCAAGATAACTAAGTTTTATTTTTGTATTTTAATTAAAAGTACAAAATAGAATATAATAATAATAATAAATTTCTTGAGTTTTTCTTAAATAGGTCAGTCTGATAGGTTTAAAAGGTTTTTCTTACGGCCTGATGCCTAGCCTCTTTATTTAAATAGGCTTACAAAAAAGCCTATGCCTTTTCTATTTAAGAAAAAGCATGGCCTAGTCTGGACCTATGTAGGCTAGGCCGTAGGCCCCTGTTAGTTGGTCTGGCCTATTCTCACCCCTAATTGTAGCGTTGTTAAACATTTTTAAGGTTGTTGCGGTGTTATAACAAATTTACGCATATAAAAAAAATTATGTAAAGTGGTGTTTTTTATTTAAATTGCATGTCATCTATTTTCAATCTTATGGTTGAAATGTTTATAGGAATTTTTGGACATATATTTTAGGCTCTCTTAGAGTAACTGTCACTCTCAAAATCGTAATATGTGGATAGTCAATCTTCTATAAATAATAATGTGATTTTCACTTTTGTATTTTCTTTCAAATTTTCAAAATTGGGGTGGGTTGATATAAGAAATGGGTGTCACAACTAAATAATGGACGTTTTGTTTCAATAAATAAACAGCTAAAAAGTTGATAGAAATGATATATTTCGTTGTCTCTTTAAAAAATTTCTTATGCCATTTCCAAAACCAATTCTAAATCTAAGTGACCCAATAAGTCTTCAACATTGGGTTGGGTCGATATCTCTTCATCTGAACCCTTCGACAGTTGCAATCTGGTTTCAGCTGGAGTCGAAGTTGGGTTGCAATCTTGCATCTCAAATCACTTGAGTATTTCACCTGCATATCTTCTTTGGTGCAACATCAAACCTCTACTGCTCTTGTAGAATTCGATGCCAAGGAAATATGAAAGATTCCCCAAGTCTAACATTTCAAACTCTTCACTTAGGTTATGTTTGAAATCTTCAATCTCCTTCTTGCAACTTCTTGTTATCAACAGGTCATCGACATAGAGAAATAGTATAAACAATTCACTACTGATTCTTCTTACATACACTTCATACTCAGTCGTACACTTCACAAATTCCTTCTCCCTTTAGAAGCAGTCCATTTTCTTATTCCAAGCTCTTGGAGCTTGCTTGAGTCCATACAGGGGTTTATATAGCCTGTACACATTTCCTTCTTCGCCTCGTTTCACATACCCAGCTGGTTGTGCGACATAAACTTTTTCGTCTAAGGGCCCATTAAGGAATGCACACTTCACATCCATCTGACATGTGTGCCAATTGTTCATATTTGGTAGACCAACAACCAACCTGATTGGTTCGATCCTAGCAACACATGCAAACACTTCGTCGAAGTCGATTCCTTTCTTCTAAAGAAATCCTTTCGCCACAAGTCTCGCCTTGTGACGAGTTACTTCTCCTTATAATTCACCTTCATATTGTAAACCTACTTCACATCAATTGCCTTCTTGCCTTGAGGCAATTTGACAAGTGACCAGGTGTTGTTGACTTCGATGGACTCTAACTCCTCATTCATTGCTTTCACCCACTTCGAATCTTTCAATGCCTTGGCTGCATTGACTGGTTCGACATCTGCGTAGAAATCATGTATCATCTCACCCTTTTCATCTACCACATCATCTGATGTAATTACACATTCTTGCAACCTTGCAGACATGTGTCTTGTTCGTCGAGGTCTGCTTAGACCTGCTTCATCTATGACTTGTTCCCGTCGAACTTCTCTTTCGACTTCAGTGGTTAGTTCTTCACAAGAGATTATCATTGAATCCTTCTTTACATTCTCAGTCCAATCCAATTCTTTAAGCTCGTCTATGATCATGTCCCTGTTGATTACTACCTGTTTATTCACTGGGTCGAACAACTTGTATCCTCTAGTCGAATGATATCCTATCAAGATCATCTGATTTGACTTGTCATCAAGCTTTCTTCTCAACTGATCTGGTACATGTGTATGTGCTATAAATCCAAACACTTTCAAGTGACTGAGGCTCGGCTTGACACCAAACCAACATTCTTCTGGTGTGATTCCTTCAAGCTTCTTCGTCGGACATCTGTTCAAAATATATGTTATTGTCGAAACCGATTCTCCCCATAATTCTTTGGGTAGATGCTTTCTATTCAACATATTTCTCAACATGTTCATGATGGTTATGTTATTCCTTTTCTGCAATTCCATTTTGTTGTGGAGTGTAGGGTGGCACCACCTCATGCACAATATCTTCCTTTTAACATAATGCATCGAACTATTTCAACACATACTCTCCACCACCATCAGTCCTAAGAATTTTCAGCTTTCGGTCACTCTGTCATTCGACCATAGATTTGAATCTGGAAAATACCTCGATCACATCATTTTTCTTATTGATGAGGTAAGTCTACAACTTTCGACTGTAATCATCTATTAATGTGACAAAGTATTTGTCACCACCAATCGAATCCACCTGGATTGGACCATATACATCAGAGTATATAACTTCCAGAATTGCCTTCGACTTCCTTCCTGCATCCTTGCTGAAAATATTCTTATGTTATTTCGACTGAACACACTCTTCACATACTTCACTTGGAATGTCAATTTCAAGTAATCCTGAAACCATATTTCTTCTCGTTAGCTCTCTAATGTCATTGAAGTTGAGATGTCCTAGTCGAAAATGTCATAACTACTCATATCTGCTGACTGCAGTTGCTAGGTACTTGTGCTCCATCACATTGAGTTCAATCTTGAAGGTCTTATTCTGAGACATTGGAGCCTTCGAGATCAACCAACCACCTGCGTCGAGAACTCTCATTATATTGTCTTTGATCGACACCTTGTAGTTCTTTTCGACCAACTGCCCTATACTGAGTAAATTACTCTTCATGTCTGGTATGTACAACACATTGGAAATTGTTGACCCTTTGCCATCTTTCCTCATAATCAGAACATCACCAACACCTTCAGCTGTTGGAGTGTTGTCATTTACAAACTTCACTGTGTTCTTCGACGAGGGCTTCATGTTGACAAACCAATCTTTCCTTCCAATCATGTGTGATGAGCATCCTGAGTCCAAGTACCACTGGTCCTGGAATCTCTCTTTGTTTCTTGTTGTGACCATCAGCAACATCTCTTCTTCTTCTTGTTTCGCCAGCTTTGCATCAGTTTCTTTATTCTTTTTCTTTTCTGGACAATCACTAAAATAGTGACCATACTTCTGACAATTGAAACATTGAATGTGACTCTTGTCCGACTTTCGACCATCGCCTCTTCCTCTACCTGCAGCACCACCTCTTTGGTTGCCTTGGTTCCAGGGTTTTCTTTGATTCGACCAGTTTCCTTCATTCTGATTTCGACCAGTTGAACTGTTGTAGCCTCCTCTACCTTTGTTGTCATTCCAGCTTTCCTTGTCTTTCCTTTCCTTTTCTGAATGCGCCTGCAAAGCCATATCACTCTTCGACTTTCCTGCAGCTATTTCAGCCATCCTTTGTTCATGAGACTCAAGCGTCCCTTGAAGCTCTTCCTTCGTCAATATGACAAGTCTTTCGACTCTTCTATGGCTACTACCATGTGGTCGAACTTTGGAGCCAATGACCTCAAGATCTTTGCAACAACTGATCTTGATGTCAACACCTTTCTACATACCTTGATTTGATTCACCAGCTTTGTAACTTTGGTGAAGAAATCTGTTATAGTTTCATTGTCTTCCATCTGAAGCAACTCATAGGTTCTCTTGTGAGTTTGTAACCTCACCTATTTCACCTTCTCTGCGCCTCCAAACGACTTTTCAAGAATCTCCCACGCTTCCTTTGCTGACTCTGCATCACTAACTTTTTCAAAGTTATCTGGATCGACACACTGATAGATTATAAAGAGAGCTTTATAATCTTTCTTCTTCAATTCTTTGTGTGCAGCCTTTTCTTGATCCGTCGTGTTCTCTGCAAGCGGTGTTACTCCTTCCTTCACAAGATCCCAAAGATCTTGATAACAGAAACCACCTTAATCTGCTTGCACCAATTCTCATAATTATCTTTCTTGAGAATCGGAAGGCTCGCCGGAAAGTGTCCGTTCGGATGATTTATCGCCATCACGATTTCCCTTCCTTGAATCGCAACCGGAGTTCTAGATACCAGATGTTGGAATTAACCTAAAAACCTTTCGAGAATTCCTATTCAATCTTGATCTCAATATTGTTAACAATCACACGCAATGACAACGAAAAGAAAAATTGAGAAAGAAAAAAAGAGAAAAGAGAAATAGTAGCGTTGGAGAAGAAGATAAAAAACTGCAGAATGAGGAACAACTACTTCAAGATACTTATGGGTCCCTCCAAGTCTACCCTTAAGTGTACTCATTGTTACCGATATTGTCATACTAGAGAGAGTTGTTTTGAGCTTGTTGGATACCCAAAATGACGGGATCATAATCGTGACCAACAAAAGAGGCATTTAAACAAAAATTTTGCAGCTAGAGTTGTACAAAGAAAGATTGATATGGAAGATATTGGTGAAAAAAATTTAACTTTCATAGCAACAAGAGGTAATGGCGGTAAGGTTTTAAGTTCGGTTGAATTTGTTTCTAATAGTACATTGTTAATTGATTCTATAACTATCGATCATATGACATTTGATTTTAGACAAATCACTTCTCTTATACCTTTTTCACAAAATTTTATTTCCATTGCGAATGGTTCCTCAGCACTCGTAATCGATGAAGGAGTTGCATCTATCTGTTTACTAGTGTTTTTAGTAAACAATCGCGAATTTAAATTTTATTAAGAGATTAAACTCGAAAAAATATCAAGGACAATTTGTGTAGAAAAATGGTAAGAAAAATGTGTGATTGAATCTTAAATGTTTGAATGTTAACAAACTGAACGTAAATTCTAATAAAAATAAGCTTTGGTTAAAGACAATAAACAAAAAGAGTGATAAATATCATTAAAGTAAAAATGCTTCAATTGAAAATACTTAAAGAAAATAAAGGAAGGGCGCAAACCTACATTTCCTCTCACAAAATGTTTATTTCTGTTACTTGGATACTTTAGTTCTGTAGAGTATAACATGAAATTTGCGACTCTGATCTCAACACTGAGATCGACTATATACACTTATACAATAGTAACCGTCGATAAATTTTATTTCTATGGGATTTGACATGTATCCCATAATGTGGGCTTCGGCGCTCTAACTTGCTTTCACGCGTTTTCAATGTTGAATCTGCCGCAAACTACCTATCATGCTGATAACTGCCTTTGAACCCTTTAACTACCTATGGTCGAAAGTCTTCGGTCGACCCCTATCCTTAGTTTGGTGGACTTATAGACTGAAAATACACTAAGTCTCCAAAATCTAAAAAGGCGGGTCAAACTCGACCCTTGTCAAAATGTTGAACCTTTTAAAGATTCTGGAAATATTTCGAAGAGAAAGTGATCCTAATCTTGTGGATTTGTTCTTGAGAGTCTTATAAACCATGATTCCTGAACATTAAATACATTACGTCTCATATCATCTGACAAAGTGGTCGAACCATCTTTAATCGACAAGGTTAATATATCGAAGTTTTGTTTGAGGTTCTTGACACTTAGCTTTTTCGGGTGTAGTTATTAACAATCCTTGTCAAATTCTTTCAGCTAAAATTTGTAGGGTAACATTCTCATTAATACTTTGAACTTAAATTTTGTTTTAGTTGTCTCATCTTTAGATTTTAACCTTTTCAGTTTTTCAAATTACCACTGATTTATCTTGTATTGTGTTTTTTTCCTGAATATTGTGTTTTTAAGGACATCAAAATGAAGTAGGTGATAAGTGTAAAATGTACCTATTTTGGTAAATAAGTTTTGTTGCACTTATCTATACTTTGTGTTAATATTGGTTGAATAAACCCCACTTTATGTGTAAATACGTTTACTTTACGTTTTCGTGTGTATATTGCGTTTTCTATTAAATATCATTGAGTTTAATTGATTTTATCTCATTTTTGTAGGTATTCAAGTAAGGAGATTTTGCCATTGTTGTATAGAGCATTGAATAAGCTTTCCAGCGCTTCCGACCGTGCGTCAATCCGAGCTACGGTTCAGAAGTTGTGGTCACAATAAGGGGCTGTTTTGCTGTCATGTTCGCTTAGCGAGTGTGATAGCGAATGTTCGCTTAACGAATGACTGGCGAAGGTCCCAGCGAAGGAGTCCAGAAAGAAACAGAGGAGAAAGTGACCAAAGTTCACTTAGCAAACTTCCTAGCGAGCATTTGCTAGGCGAATAAATCGTTCGCTTAGCGAACTTCTGAAGAAAGCAAGAGGCGGTTTAACTTTTTGTAGGCACTTAAGTGCCATTTTAGTGCATTCGCTTAGCGAATATAAGGGTTCGCCTAGCGAACCTGCGAAAATTTGATTTGTACATAATAGAATTTTGTAACTTTTTAGAGTATGGTTTTGGGGATTCTTACTCCAACTCCATCAAACTTCATTTTTCAGTTGATTAACTTAGAAAACAACATGGAAGCTAGCATACGGTTGAACCGGGGTGGATTGATCGTCGATCGGCTCTGACAAACCGCGAGATTTTTGGTTCATTTCTCTTCTCCTTTGTGTTTTTCTTCTTTGTTGGGTTTTGTATATGTATTGACTATGATCTCATGTATATTTGTCGCCCATGGCGTTGTATAAAACTTGCTTTACAAATCTTTATTGGTGATTGTCTCTAATTTTTGCTTAATGCATGAGGTTTGAGTTGCATTAGAGATAATCCTCGCAAACTTCGATTAGGTATGATTATCTGTTAGTTTCTGGATTCTAGAGATAGATTTAAGAGCTAACAATCTTCAATAGGCGTCGAAGTTTAATGCATTCGTGCCTTGAGCTAGCGTGCGAAAGTATCAGCAATGGTAACACGGTTGTTTTCTCAGCTTTACGTTAGACATAACCTTTGTTGTGAGTGATGCTGGGTGATATTGAGAAGTATTGTTGGTGGAGTATAACTGGTCGGTAAGTTTAAGTTTGTGAGGAGTCGATTATGTGCATGCCGGATAAGTTTGTCTTGCTGAAGAATGAATTTGTTTTATGTTTTAATATTTACTTTTCTGTTTTCTTATTTTAAACCATTTTAATCCAAACTCATAAACGCGAAAGAATGTCGATCTTTGTGGACACGACATAAATCCCAGAGGGAATTCTTTCCGAAAATAAATATTTTTGCTTGCTTGCCCTATTCTGCAACTAACAAAATGGCGTCGTTGTCGGGGATTGGTTTTGATATTGAATCGCATTGCGATAGTTTCTTTGTTTTTGAGTTTTGTATATATCGTATATATTGTCTGTTTCCATTATGTTTGTTCAAGTGTTGTATATGTTTTGTTCCCGTAATGTTTGTTTGAATGTTTGGTTAGGGCACTCGCTTTTGGTTTGCGCGGTGAGGCATCACCATGGCATGAAGGAAGAAAGTTGCTAGCTAAGCATTGTAAAGGCGTCGATCTTACGACGTAAAACAAGCATCGTGTGTTCTTTTCTTTTGTTGTTGTTTAGTTTAAGTAGTGTGGTGAGTATTCATTAAACAAGGTGTACTCAGATTTTTCGTAAAATTCTCAAATCTTCACTTTACAACTTGTTTAATGAATTTTTGTCGGCTTTTCAGTTTGTGTATATTAATAGTTTTCGCGTTTGTCAATGAGCTTGTTTTGAGTAGCTTGAGGAAATTTGGTGATGTTCCAAGTTTGATCGTTTCAACTTGCGGATGTATGGTAATGATATTGTTAAGTTTTGTACACGTCCGAGGTATGTATTTATCGCTTTTTAGACTTTAGCATATTCATGATACTTAGGCTTTTTACAAACTTCCATGCAATTCATTCTTTTGTATACTTGTTCTTATTGTGAATCACTTTAGTTCCCACCCTTTTTGTGAGGTCGCTTTCTATTGTTCATATATGCGCGGAGTACCAACATTCTTGTTTTAACTGGATTTTATTATGTTGAATCTTTTATTTGTGTTTATTATACGAATGCATGAAAAGGATCAAGGCATTTTGTTTCATTTTGAGCACAACTACCTAGCCAAATAGTCAATTCACCTTGTGAGTGTGGGATCATTTGTAACCCCTTTGTGCCTTTTTGTCATTATCCATGTTGTTTGAACTTAATGCTTATCTATAAGTATTGAATTCACTTTTTGTATGGATTTTGATTGATTGTTTTTTTCTTGAACCCTCAACTTTGTGTTGTTGTATGAATTTTTACCTTGCCTTAGAAAGTATGGAGTATTCATATGATGATGTGGTTGAATTCAAGTTGGGGAGAGAATGGTTGTTTACTCGTTGATTGGATTCTATGAGGAAAGAAAAAGAAAAGAAAAAAGAGAAAATATGACAAAGAAAAAGAAAAGAAAAAAAACAGAGAAATTTTTTGAAAAAGAGAAACAAAAAGAGTTCAAATAATTGTGTTAAATAAGTATTGTGTTTTGTGTAACACTTGGGATTGTGGAAGAAGATATTAAAAATTTTTGATATCAAAAATGACATTCGGATGTTTTATTTGTATTTAAGGTTGTAATGGACAAGTCTCTCACATGTTTTCTAGAGTAAAGAGCTTTCACTTCTCTCTAAAAAACTTAATGTGCCTTTTTATCTTCTTATCCCTTCGGTGGATAAGTAAGATCTTCCTTCCCCAGTAATCTGGTTTCATCCGCCCACGTGGCATCTCCCCTTCCACGTGAAGGTTTTTTCTTATCATCTTTACCCTAATTCCTCTTTCTCTCTCTAACCAGTCTCTTTCTCTCATCCCTACGAAACTTTCTCAAAACCCTCCAAACAATCGTCTCATATCAGTATTTTCCATTCATCTGTTGCAAAACGTCATCAAAACAAACCTTGTAATGGACAGATGGAAAAATTTGCAGCTAACGGAGGAGGAGGAAGAAGGCATCACGGCGGAAGTAGAAGAAGTTTGTGAAGGAGAAATTTTTCAGAGAACTTTGGCTGGTAAACTATGGACAGACAACAATTTCAACACAAGAGCTTTTACAAGTACGATCATAGGAGCTTGGAAACTTAGGAACCCAGTGGAGGTTCAAGAGTTAAGCAAAAATCTCTTTCTCTTTCACTTCACCACGAGAAGAGATTTGGAGAACGTAATAAAAAATGGTCCGTGGAGTTTTGATAGGAATCTACTGATTCTTAGTCGCATCTAAGGATAAAAGCAACCGTCTGAAATCAACATGCATTTCGGAACCTTTTGGGTAAGAGTATATGAGATTCCCCTAATGTTGAGAGCTGAAGCTATGGCAAGGAAGATAGGAGGTATTCTGGGAGTTTTTTAAGAAATTGATCTTAAAGAAGTTCATAGAAACGGTAGATTTCTATGCATCAAAGCAAGAATAGATCTGAAAAAGCCTTTGAAAAGAGGCACAGTGGTTCGGTTTAAGGAAAAGAACCTCATTGTCCATTTCAAGTATGAAAGGTTACCTACCTTCTGCTATGTGTGTGGGAGAATAGGTCATCAGCTTAAAGACTGTGAGGCAGTGGGAGACCTAAGTGAGGAAGGTTTTGAAGACTTGGACGAACAAGAGCTATCTTTTGGAACCTGGATGCGAGCTTCCCCTACCTCGAATCCAAGAAGAGCAGAAGATGAAAGACTCAACATCGAGCTCTGGTAGCAGAAGTTTGTTCAACATTTCCTCCACCCAAAGTAGATGTGAGACAAATGAGAAGGATAAAGATAAAGAGGAAGGTGAAGTGGAACAACTAAAGGGGGATGCGTCAAACATTAAGAGAGTTAAGGATCCTTTAGATGCAAAGCCACAAGAGATAAGGGAAACCAAGGAAATAGGTGTCTTAGAAATTGAATCAATGGCAGAATCATTGGGAGCGGTGGATATCTCAAACAAATGGGCAGACAGCAAGAAAAGTAACGAAGCTGGGCTTGGTAAAAGAAGGAAGTGGATACGAAGACAAAATACTAGGAGATCTAAACCAGAACAGGTGAAACAACTTGAAACAGAATATGGTAAGCGAAGCTTGTAGAAGTAATGGTCATTGAAGGAGATTTAGAATCTATGGGCATGGGAGAGAGAAAAATCAGGGGGAAAAGTCTGAATTTGAAGGAAAACACAACTGAACCATATGTGATGTTGGAGGACCAACACCGCCTAGACCAATGAAAATCTTAAGCTGAAACTGCAGGGGTTTGGGGAGCCCCCGTGCAGTTCGAGCCTTGTCTAGGCTCAACCGTCTTGAGAACCCCAATTTGTTGTTCATCATGGAGTCCAAACTTTATAAGAATGAAGCAGAAGCTCTGAAACACAAAATAGGTTTTGAAAGTTGTCTGAGTGTGGAATGTACTGGGCAGGGTCGTGAAAGGGCTGGTGGGTTGATACTTCTATGGCATAAGGATTGTGAAGTGGAAATCAAATCTTTTTCTACAAACCATATCTTAGGGGCTGTGAAGGACTCGCAGGAATCTGAGAAATGGTTCTTTACAGGAATCTACGGATTTCCGGAGGAGGGTAGAAAGAGGAGCACTTAAAGCCTTCTTCATGGTCAGGTCACTAGATGTGGAAGTAAAGTCATTTGCTTTGGTGACCTCAATGATATAATATCATCTGAAGAGAAGAAGGGAGGAACTATACGATCCACAACCCAACTTTCTTGGGGGAGGATCTTCCTGGAAGAAAGTGGTCTCATTGACTTAGGTTATGTTGGACACCCTTATACTTGGTCCAATGGTAGAGCAGGTGAAAACAACATACAGTGCAGACTGGATAGAGCCTTTGCAAGCAACAATTTCATTAACAGGTTTTCCCCTATTAAAGTGCAGCACCTCCCTAGGTTTGGATCAGACCATGCCCTTTTCAAAATTAATTTAGAAGACGAAGAAGGAGAGTCTAAAAGGAGGCGAAGTTACCTTTTCAGATTTGAGGAAGTTTGGAGTAAAGATCCTAGGTGTGAAGGTTATGTTAATCAGATTTGGAATAATTGTTCTAGGCAGGCTGTTAATAAGTTACATGATATGCAGGAGCTCAGTGACTTATTTAAAGAATATAAAGTCAACTCCATTTCGAGAGAGATCAAAAGACTGGAAGGGCTTTTAAAGGATGAAGCCAGATGGGACTCTGAGGAGCATTCAATTCGCACATATAAGGCTTTAGAATCTCAAAGGGGTAGGTTGCTGCAGCTTGAAGAGATTTCTTGGAGGCAAAAGAGTTGAGCTGTTTGGCTTTAATATGGAGACAAAAATACCAGTTTCTTCCATAAAAAAGCTGAGCAAAGACGGCGAACCAATACAATCACTAGGCTCAAAGATGCAAATGGTCAATAGAGGAAAGGAGAAGCCCATTGTGAGAGGATAATTGTTGACTATTTTACGGAGTTGTTCACCAGCTCGAACCCCACTGATTTGGAGGATGTGTGTAGTGTAGTGCAAGGAAAGCTGAAAAAGTGTCATGTAAACAAATGTTTAGAGCCTTTTACAACTCAAGAGATCAAAGAAGCTTTAGATCAAATGCATCCCTTAAAAGCCCCTGGCCCGGATGGACTGCCTGCGTTGTTTTTCCAAAATTTCTGGCATATTTTGGGTGGTGAGATCAGTAGGCTGGTTCTGGATATTCTTAATAATGGTAAGGATCCGAGGGGAATAAATTCCACGCACATTGCCCTTATCCCAAAATGTAAACAGGCCAACACTCCTAAAGACTTTCGACCAATTAGTCTTTGTAATGTGGTCATGAAACTTGTCACTAAGTCCATTGCCAATCGTATGAAGGCTTTCCTCCCAGAAATTATTGATGAAGAGCAAAGTGGTTTTGTTCAAGGCAGACTCATAACCGATAACGCCCTAGTTGCCCTTGAATGTTTCCATTGGCTGAAGAAGAATAAGGCTAGAAAAAAAGGTCATATGGCCCTCAAGATTGATCTGTCAAAAGCCTATGATTGCCTGGAATGGAGCTTCATCATGAAAGTTTTGACAACAATGGGTTTTCCTCTCCAATGGGTTAATTTGATTGAAAGGTGTATCTCCACAGTTTCCTATAAAGTCCTCCTAAATGGGCAACCTGGTGAAATTTTTAACCCTGGAAGGGGACTCCGTCAAGGAGATCCCCTTTCACCTTACTTGTTTGTCATTTGTGCTGATGTATTTTCAGGTTTAATAAAGAAGGATGCCAATGCCAAAAAGCTTCATGGGATTATAATAGCTAGGAGATCACCCTTAATCGCTCATTTATTTTTTGCAGACGATAACATCCTTTTCGTTTGGGCGAATGAAGCTGAAGCTACCACGGTTCTAGAGATCCTACGAAGATACCAGCAGGCATCTGGGCAGGTGGTCAACCTGGAGAAGTCAGAGGCATATTTCAGTTGTAATACTAAGGAAGAAATAAGAGATATGATCCGGATAAGGATGAGAGTCAAGACTGTTTACAACCATGCCAAATATCTTGGACTTCCTATTGTCTTTGGAAGATCTAAGAAGGAAATCTTCAACCTGGTGGTGGAGCGAGTCTGGAAAAAGATTAAGGGGTGGAAAGAAAAGTTCCTATCAAGAGCGGGTAAAGAAGTCCTCATTAAGGCTGTAGCTCAAGCTATCCCGAGTTACATCACGAGTTGTTACAAAATCCCGGAAGGAATCTGCAAGGAAATTGAGAATATGTTAGCAAAATTCTGGTGGGGAGCTAGAGAAGGAGAAAGGAAGATCCATTGGATTAGATGGGACAAATTGGCCAGGGCAAAAAAAGATGGAGGAATGGGCTTTAGGGGCATTAGTGAATTTAATATCAGTTTACTGGGGAAACAATACTGGAGGCTATTAAAGAATGAGGAATCTCTTGTTGGTAGAGTGTTGAAAGGAAGGTGTTTTCCTAACTGTAACATTGATGATTGTAATGTTGGCTTTTGCCCTAACTATGCTTGGAGAGGTATCGTGGGTGCCAGAGCAGTTGTCCATTCTGGTGCTCTCTGGAGGATTGGCAATGAGAACAAAGTTTGTATCAGTAAAGATAGGTGGATCCCTAATAATCTAGGTTTCAAGCCTCTCCAACCGATCAGTCCTGAAAACCTTGATATGCAGGTGCGTGATTTGATTGATCCTGATACTAGGCAATGGAATTCAGCAAAGGTCCTGTCAATTTTTAGAGTGGTTGACGCAACTCAAATTTTGGGAATCCCTCTCTCTAGATGCATCAACGAAGATGTTATCATTTGGCACCATGAGAAGGATGGAAATTATTCTGTCAGAACAACCTATCACCTCTACCTAAAGAACAAAATCTCCTCAAATCTTTGGGCTTCTAGTGATCAGCTTTGGAGGCTTATCTGGAAGGTGCAGATTCACAATAAAATCAAAAACTTCTTGTGGAGAATGGCAAAAAATATTCTTCCCACCAGGACGAATCTTGCGAGACGAGGTTTACAACCTGATACCTCCTGCCTTTTTTGTCTTTCTTGTCCTGAATCGGTTGACCATTTGTTCCTAAGCTGTGATTTTGCAAGGCAAGTGTTTTTTAGTTCAAACCATGGCATCAGGATTCCTTCTGGTAGCGACCTTTGCAAATGGCTTCAAAGGATGCTTGAGGTGAAAGACACAAATTTCTGTCAAATATTTGCAACTCTTCTCTACAAGATCTGGAGTGCTAGGTGATAGTTCTGCTGGAGATTGATAGTTCTGCAGCTTTTGGTGTTGGCATTAATTTTGGTAAAAGAGATTGTGATTGATATATGCCTAAAAAGATGTTCTGACTTCTGTTTTCTGCTGCTGCATTTTCCTTTAATATGATGTGTATGATCAAATTATGTTTTGGCCAAAAATTTGCCAAAGGGGGAGATTGTAAGTTCTGAGTTGGCAGCATTTTTGCAAAACATGTTGCTCAGGAAAATGTTATGAAGAATGTCTTGACATAAGAGTAGAACATCACTGCAGGATGTGTTAATGTCAGAACAGATGATGATCTATAGCAAGTGGTACAAGATGTCAGATCAGAAGTCCTGACATGGTTGCTCAGACATCTTAGTTGGGTATAGCAGGTGTGGTTAATGATGTCATGTGTCTGATGTCTTAACATTGAGTCATAACATTAGTGAATGTTAAGGTGTTGAAGAGTTAAAATGCTGAAGAGTGATGTCACATGCGATGTCTTGACATCACTATACCAGAACATTAAAACATCAAGTGGTGATGTTTTAGGGCTGCGTGTTTAAGTTTGATTTGATCAAATCTGTTAGAGATTGTAGGCGAATATCTTGGTAAAGATATATTCTGGTGCAATCATAAGTGGAGCAGATCTTGTTGCTATTTTTAGGGCTGAAAAATTTGAAAAGATTTGAAGATAAAATCTGTTTTTAAATTTAAATCAAATCAGATATTTGGAGAAGATCTTGCAGCTGAATAGTGAAGATTTAAAAGATACATAATATCCTGGAAATATTATGTGGAGCTGAATTTAATGCATAAAGATATGGAGAATATTTAGAGTTAATGATTGAAGATTTAATTGAAGATTTGATTGAGGATTTAATTGAAGATCTATTTAGTAGCAGAATCTTTTGGAGATTTGTAACAGAAGATTTGATATGATTTGAAGGCCCAAATCCAGTTGGGAATAGGTTATAAATAGAAGCATTGTAACCTAGAAAAAGGAAGCCAGCCATCATGTAGATTATAAGGGCTATGTTGGTTGATGAACCACCCGGTTTGTGGGATGGTCATCGTGTTTATCTCGAAGCCTGTAGGTAAGAGATGTATTGTTCTTGGAGGAAGCTGTTAAGCAACTCTAAGTATTGTTCTTAGTCATGAGGGTCATGTCTAGGTATTGTCATGAAAGTGTGTCTTCCAAGGTTATGTGTGTGAATGAATACGTTTAGGAAATCAAGCTGTTGATGCAGTAACGGTGTAGTTGACTGCTAGACATCATCGAGATGATTGGAAGTGAGATGGAGTCTCTTACCTAGGGAGGACTTAGGTAGAAGGGTCATTGGGTAGGGATTAAATTAGGTAGATTGTCAACTGGTCTGTTGAGTCTGTAATTTGATACTACTAATAGTGGACTTCCTTCCTGGCTTGGTATGCCCCCAGATGTAGGTTGGTTGAACCGAACTGGGTGAACAATTGATTGTGTTCATATTCTATTTTTATTGTCTTGTTCATGCAACAGAGTTTGATGTTGTGACATTGCACCTTAACATCACACATCTGTACCAGAATTTCAATTGGTATCAGAGCAGGCATCCTGTCTGTTTCTGGATGAGATCTAGGGAAGATACTTTCTGGTTCATGGGCAAGGTAGGTGGTATCTACTGAAAAGGTGTTTGAACATGGAGAAGTTCATATTGTTGTTTGAATGGTCCCTTGAAGTGGAGGATAGACTATTCAGGACAGAGTATGTATTGGACCTGTCTGTTGATCTCAGGAGAACTGCTGTTATGAGTTTGATTTGTTGGCACTTGGTTTAAGGTGATGGTATACAAGGATTATTGAGTAGTGCCTGAAGGTTGTTGAGGAGTTGTTGTGTGTTCCGCTGCATGGTATCTGATGTAACCCTGATTGGTTCTTGTATCTCTGGTGATGAGATTCTAGGAAGGTATGCTCTTGGAAATACATTAGGGTTTGGTCTCCTCAGCAGGATATTCTATGATGTTGCAGTTTGCATGGGGATTATCTCTTATCTGTGTTTTGGGAAAGAAGTGATCAAAAGGTGAATAGGGTGGAGACAAAGCAAAAGAGTATCACTGTCAAATCTTTCATGCGGGAGTGAAGATCTTGATCAGTCATCTCTTAAGCTTATTGGTGGAAGTTGAGCTTAATATGTCAATTCGGATGTCTCGACATCGTGCTTCACATTAGCAGTTTATGGTAAATGCTAAGTCAAGACCTATTAGAATGTAGCTACTTAGAAGGATCACGGAAGCTGTGAAGTTGAACAATTATTGAGATGATTTTCAGCAGGAGCTGGTTGAAGTGAAGGGAAAAGGCATCCAAGAGTTGGTGTGCAGTAGCAGGGTAATTCAGCCAGTGGTCAATTGGTGTTTGCTTGAGCTCTTTCTGTTTCGTGCCTTAAAGGATTCAAAGTAGCAGACTGTCTATGGTATGTTTCTGTAGAAGGATGGCAGTTATTACTCTTTGGTTAGAAGGTCTGAACCTTGTGCTTATTAGAAGAAGCCTCTGGAAGAGTGTGTTATGCAAGTTACTAAAGTTTTGTTGGTCTAATCTTGAAAGATGCTGATATGCTCTCTTATGTTCCCTGCAAGAGTTATGTATGATTAGGAGTTGTGATTAAGACTAATGTCAGAACTGAGTTTGGAACATCATTTCAGTTCTTTGCTCAGGGTGGAGTAAAAGATCAAGACATTAACCTTACGTGGAAGGCTTTTTATGGTATGAATGGTTGTCTTAATGGTTGTCATGGTTGTAGAATCAGCAGATGGCGGTTGTGTGAGAAGTTTACCTTGACAGGAGTTAAGTATATGTCTGCTTTTGATAAGGATGTGCATTCAACTAATGACAAAATACATTGATGAGAGACTATGTATATGTCTGATGCAAAAGTGCAAGTCTGTTGAAGTCTTGAGAATATACTTTTCTCTGTGTGGCTGTTTATTTCTATTCGTGGTGTGTTGGTGCTGTTGAAGATGAAGACATCAGAATCTTGATGGGTGGATCAGTTTATTTCTGATCTAGGTGCTTTGGAGCATGGTTTCTTATGAAAGTCGAGGATATGTGGTTGTTATCTCTGGCTTTCCACTGACGGCTCTACTAAGGGAAGTGACTTTCTTTAAGTATTGCTATAGGGTAGTCTTGGACTACTTATTTTTTGAAGATTCAAATGTGGTAGGTTTGAAGTCTTTGAAGTTTCAAAGCAGGATGGAGGTTGTCTACTCAAACTTGATTGTTGAATCAAGTCTATGAGAGCATGGAAATCTGTTTTTGCAAAGGGAGGAGGTTCTTCTAAGTGGCAGAAGGAGGAGCTGAATTTAACAGTTGGATGTCATAATGTTCTGACATCTAGCTTAACATCAGGAGTCTCAGCTAGTGATGTGATCTACAGGAATGAACGATAGGATGCTTCAAAAGATCGTTCTCATGGCAGTTTGCGGGAGCTGCAGGAAGGAGAAGATGTTACATGACCATGGCTTAGGGAGTCTAAGTGTGTTTGCTTTTGAGCAAGTGGAACATGTGACTTGAAGATCAAGTTTTCTTGGTGGATCAAGATATCTTTGTGAGAGTTCTGACAAACGTGAGGATTCATGTATGAGGTGATCAAACTGTGGCATTTGGTTGATCTCAGAAGTGGATTCGAAGAATCAAGATAATCAGAGTGTGGCAGCTGATTATTATTGAGGATTGTCTTGGAACAAGTTACTCTTGGGCAGAATGGTGATGAGTTGAAGACTCAAGGAGATTATTCTTCTTGAAGGTGGATGAGAGTTTAATTCTCTAGCTCTTTGGATTACTATGCTATAGTAAGTCCAGTTGGTGGAACATATCAAGAATCATGGTGATGATGTCTTGGTGTGTGGCAGATGTTCTAACTTGTGTTGGGACATTATCTGGTTGGATATCCTTGGTGAAGGATGATTATGCTCTGGTTCAGGAACTT
Organism: Lathyrus tuberosus; assembly: GCA_022829125.1. Lineage (NCBI taxonomy): Eukaryota > Viridiplantae > Streptophyta > Magnoliopsida > Fabales > Fabaceae > Lathyrus > Lathyrus tuberosus. Next base: position 2,322,949 of record JALAZF010000529.1, on the reverse strand, counting down.
GGTGACTACATTATGCCTAAGGAGCGTCTACATAGTCATACGGGAGAATGATGAAGTAGAAGGTCTTCCTTGGATGGACAATGTAGAGAAGACTAAAGTAGATCAGGTATTGTTTGCTTGGAAATCTGAAGATGAAGAGTATGATAGGGAATGACTGTGTTATGATCAAGGAGTTCATTATGATCATTCCTGTGGATATTACAGAGAGAAGTTGATCAGCTTGGCAAGATGTGAGTTTTAGAGCATGAGAAGATAACAAACCAAGAGGGAATCATGTGAGTTTTGGTATTTGGATTGTTTGAGGAGTAAGCATTATGTGAATGCGTTTAGCAGGTGTGTTGAACAGAGGGTGCGCTCTTGAAGACATGAAGATGAGTCTTATGTTTTCCATTCATTTAAGGTTTTCCTCTTGCAAAGATGCACACGTTATCCTTGATAGGGGGAGAGTGTTACAATTTTGTGCAGCTGGAATTGTGGTGTTAAGGGGGAGCAGTGTTTTTATTGGTGTTCTAGCTGGTGCATATCGTTGGTTTGGTTTGCTCCTATTATGGCTAAAAATGGGGAGAATTGAGAAAAGATCAGGAGTCCCTTGGAGCTGGATGGGTGTTCAAAGAAAAAGGTTTTAGCCAAAATATGCCAAAGGGGGAGATTGATAGTTCTGCTGGAGATTGATAGTTCTGCAGCTTTTGGTGTTGGCATTAATTTTGGTAAAAGAGATTGTGATTGATATATGCCTAAAAAGATGTTCTGACTTCTGTTTTCTGCTGCTGCATTTTCCTTTAATATGATGTGTATGATCAAATTATGTTTTGGCAAAAAATTTGCCAAAGGGGGAGATTGTAAGTTTTGAGTTGGCAGCATTTTTGCAAAACATGTTGCTCAGGAAAATGTTATGAAGAATGTCTTGACATAAGAGTAGAACATCACTGCAGGATGTGTTAATGTCAGAACAGATGATGATCTATAGCAAGTGGTACAAGATGTCAGATCAGAAGTCCTGACATGGTTGCTCAGACATCTTAGTTGGGTATAGCAGGTGTGGTTAATGATGTCATGTGTCTGATGTCTTAACATTGAGTTATAACATTAGTGAATGTTAAGGTGTTGAAGAGTTAAAGTGCTGAAGAGTGATGTCACATGCGATGTCTTGACATCACTATACCAGAACATTAAAACATCAGGTGGTGATGTTTTAGGGCTGCGTGTTTAAGTTTGATTTGATCAGATCTGTTAGAGATTGTAGGCGAATATCTTGGTAAAGATATATTCTGGTGCAATCATAAGTGAAGCAGATCTTGTTGCTATTTTTAGGGCTGAAAGATTTGAAAAGATTTGAAGATAAAATATGTTTTTAAATTCAAATCAAATCAGATATTTGGAGAAGATCTTGCAGCTGAATAGTGAAGATTTAAAAGATACATAATATCCTGGAAATATTATGTGGAGCTGAATTTAATGCATAAAGATATGGAGAATATTTAGAGTTAATGATTGAAGATTTAATTGAAGATTTAATTGAAGATTTGATTGAGGATTTAATTGAAGATCTATTTAGTAGCAGAATCTTTTGGAGATTTGTAACAGAAGATTTGATATGATTTGAAGGCCCAAATCCAGTTGGGAATAGGTTATAAATAGAAGCATTGTAACCTAGAAAAAGGAAGCCAGCCATCATGTAGATTATAAGGGCTGTGTTGGTTGATGAACCACCCGGTTTGTGGGATGGTCATCGTGTTTATCTCGAAGCCTGTAGGTAAGAGATGTATTGTTCTTGGAGGAAGCTGTTAAGCAACTCTAAGTATTGTTCTTAGTCACGAGGGTCATGTCTAGGTACTGTCATGGAAGTGTGTCTTCCAAGGTTATGTGTGTGAATGAATACGTTTAGGAAATCAAGCTGTTGATGCAGTAACAGTGTAGTTGACTGCTAGACATCATCGAGATGATTGGAAGTGAGATGGAGTCTCTTACCTAGGGAGGACTTAGGTAGAAGGGTCATTGGGTAGGGATTAAATTAGGTAGATTGTCAACTGGTCTGTTGAGTCTGTAATTTGATACTACTAATAGTGGACTTCCTTCCTGGCTTGGTATGCCCCCAGATGTAGGTTGGTTGAACCGAACTGGGTGAACAATTGATTGTGTTCATATTCTGTTTTTATTGTCTTGTTCATGCAACAGAGTTTGATGTTGTGACATTGTACCTTAACATCACACATCTGTACCAGAATTTCACTAGGAATCTTCTTCTCTTTCAAAAGAAGGTCTTCAACCCTGTGTAGCGAGCGATTTTGGACACGGTTCTTAAGCGCTGGTCGCTCTCTGCGGTTTGAGCTTTGACTACAGGTCGATTCATTTTTTATCCTATTGTGAGCTGAATAAGGAAGGGAAATAGATGTCTCCAATTAACCCTGCTTTGCATACTGAGTTTAAACAGCGGTCTGTTAGGTTACGAATGCTATCAATGTGGGGGGCCTTTGTACTGGTTATTTGTATTTTCGCCAATACTGTTTTCTTTCTTTTTTACCTGGGCAGAAGGTTTCTGGCGGGGAACAAGGATTAGGATGTTATGACTGATGCTTTTGAATTACTGCTTTTGATTGATGGAGATATGGGATTTGGGTTTTTTGTTGATTGTGCTCGCTAAGATCTTTTCTTTCGATCTTATGCCTACGTATTCCCGTTTACCGAAACAGGGAAATCAGAGCGTTCGTAGTTCCTCCTATTCTATGGGAGGAAATTGGTTTTTGGTGTCTTGTTCAAAGCCCAAGACGTGAAGCGAAAGGTGGTTTGTATCTTGTTCAAAGCCCAAGATGTGAAGCTGAAAGGTCTATTTGTGTCTTGTTCAAAGCCCAAGACGTGAAGCTGAAAGACCTCGACTTTAGAGAGAATTTGTCATCTCTAAAGAGGGAGAAGGAGAATTACTTTAACTGGGATACGCGGATCCGAGCAATGCCATAATTTCCGAAGAAAAGGTTTTAACCTGAAGGAGAAGACTTTAACTCAGTGTAGAGCAATGCCATCTTTCCTTAGGAATTTCTCATGCTAAAAGAAGGACATTGGCATGGATGTAGATGATCCAGAGGCTTGCCGCTTACAGCGATTAGTTGAAGGGAAATGAGTTGTTGATGTTTGTGTACTGTGAACGAGGCACAGCTTTGTTGCTAAAAGGTTGATTGGATCAACCAGTGGTTTTCTTATACAAAAGCCTAAGAGGAGGCTAATTTCCGCTAGGAAAATCATTATACAAAGCCTAAGAGGAGGCTATTTTGTGTCCCGTACAAAGCCCGAGAGAGAGGCTAAAAGTTTTTTACCCGACGATAAAGTCTTTGTGTCTCGTACGAAGCCCGAGATAGAGGCTATTGTTTGCTTGACTCAACGAGGGAGTCTTTGTGTGTCTCGTACAAAGCCCGAGAGAGAGGCAAAAAGGGTTGACTCAACAGGAGAATCTTTTATACTCAACAAGAGAGTGTTTTGTATCTCGTACGAAGCCCGAGATGGAGGCTAAAGGTTTGTTTCAGTTGAGTGACAGATCCAATATACTGATTTTAAAAGAGAAAATCAGTTCTTATATGAGCAACACTGTACTTAGGGATTTGTTTTGAGGATCAGGGATATTTCCTTCACTTTGAGGAAATGGGAAATCCAAAGGGTATTGAGACTGTCCGAGTCTGCGGGTTTCCTTCCTATTTAACGAAGGGGGTCACTTGAGAATGTCTTTTGAGACTCAAGGAAGTTAGACTGTCCAAGTCTAGAGTTTTATCTTTTGTACTATGCTTTGAGAAATAGTAGTAGACTCTACGAAAGGACTGTTCTATGAGGATGACTAGGTTCTGTTCCTATACCTCTAGGAGGACGTCGGGACAATTTGTACGAAGCCCAAGAGGAGGCTGGAAACTTTTAAGAAGCCGACGGGTCCTTGTACTAAGCCCAAGAGGAGGCTATCATTCCGGAGGAAGAGATCATTATACGAAGCCTAAGAGGAGGCTGTGAATACTTCTAAGAAGCCGTAGTGTCCTTGAATAATGCCCAAGAGGAGGCCGATGCTTTTAAGAAGCCCGTGGGTCTATCATCTCCTTTCCATTAGGAGAGATAACTCTTTTAAAGATAAAAACCACTGGTAAACGTGCGAGGTTTACTATCCAGCGACTTTTAGCTTTTAAAGAGGGTTCCTTAGTTAAGGTCCAAGATTATGACCGTAGTGGGTACCCAAACCCCGAGACATTCAAGGTAAGCTATCCACAAGGAATAGATCAAGTCAGGAAAGTTCCAGAATTTGGAAGAAACTCAAAGATGCCATTCACGGAGAATACATTCATCTTGGGGAGTAGAGCTTCTTGACGATTCCTAAGGAGGACAACCGAAGAAAAGACTGTATCTGGTGCTCCTATTGGGGATCTAGGCGTCTATTTCTACGAATAAATGAAACGGCGTCACCTAGTTCTAGACGTAGTTGCCGGGGAAACTCGAAATATCTATACTATTATTACACAGTAGATATGAGTTTATGAAAGGAGACTTACAGTGAGCAGCCCCACAATACAGTTTATAATATGAAAGCAGTAAACGAAAGCGATAACCACTTACTCGGTTGGAGTGCTTCCATGCTGTTTGGTTAGTTGTTCAACAAAGAAAGATTGAAAACAACAGTATATTCAAAATCAAAGGAGAAAGTGCTTTGAAAAAGAAAGATTTGGGGCTTACAGCTCAAGGAGAGGCCCAGGGTTTTATCAGTGAGCGCACTGTTTGACTTTGTACAGCGGGACTTATACAAGTTACTGGGGCCCAAAATGGTTTTCTGTACAAAGGGATGGGTCTTACACTCTCTCAAGAGGCCCAAAAAGGTTTAAAGAAAAGAGTGGGGCTTATAACACGAGGGTAGGCCCAAATGATTTTTCGTTTAAAAATGGCGATCGCGCCGAGGTTTTCTTTTAACGCAGAGGGACTTATACAATAAGTGAGGCCCAAGATGTTTTGGTTAAAAGGGGGATTGGGTCTTACACTCTAATAGAGTCCCAGAGTGTTTTGAATGGGTCTTATAGCTCAAGGAGAGGCCCAGATGATTTTTATTTTTAAACGGGCGACGATCGCGCCGTTTACTTGTACAGAGAGACTTATACAATGAGTGAGGCCCAAAAAATGTTTTAGTACAAGGGGGGATGGGTCTTACACTCTCTCAAGAGGCCCAAGAGTTTTGAAAATGATTTATGAGGGTTGAATTAATCCAAAACCCTAATTTGTTTTCAAAATGTATTTAATTGAATAAAAATTCAATTAAAATGATAAAAAATTGTTTAACACATGGAAAACAAATTGTGATCTTGGATTAATGCTTCAAAAATTAAGTATTGACCTACAAAATAATTAGAAAGCATTAAAAGTTGCAAAATCAATGTAGAAAAAATATTTAAAATGCCAAAAACAATCAAAATATTAATTCTTTACAAAAATATCAATTATATGAAATAAATAATATTTTTGGGATTTTTTGGGAAAATAAAATATTTTAACATTTTTGTGAATTATTAAAAAAAGAATCAACTCAAAAGCATTAAAACTCAGAGAGAAATTAATTTTTGAATCAATTAAACAAAATCACAAAATTCAAATATTTGAATTTCTAAAAATGGCGCCAAGAACAAGCTGAAGAACACGCGCGTGTTCTTGGTTTCTCAGATTTGCATTTTCTATCCAATCTCCATGAATACGTAATCATATCATGCAATCCACATATCATTGTGCTCGTCTCAACCTCACGATCATATCTATGTACTTTAATTTCATTTAAATTAAACATACAACAAGAAATCACGAAGAGACCTCAAGAACCCTAATTTCTGCATGAAGGCTAGGATTTTTGATACACGATTCAAATAATGCAATTAATTGAGGAAAAACATTCCATGCATGATTATGAACATATGACCAAATTATTGTGCGAGGAAATATGCATAGATTGAGAGATGACCAAGTATGTGCTTACCTCCAAGTCGTGACAGCAAGTGCAAAGTGATTTTTGATTTGGAGGTGTTACAGATGAGTGGTGATGATCTGAACAGCTTCCCTACACCCTATGGATTGTGTTTGGATGGTTGGACTTGATTGAAATTGGCTGGATCATTTTGTGGCACCTCAGCTGCACTTTGGTTAAAACCTTGAGCAACCAGCTGGTGATTTTGTGAAATTGATGTTTCAGAAGTAATCTAAGTGTTTGATCAGCTCATATGTGATGTATGTGAGGTGTGTGAGTGATTGGTTTGATTGGAATTGCTCTCAAACTCAAAACCCGATAGTGACTTGCCTTAGAAGGCAAAATTGGAGTGAAAGAAGAGATTTTGAGGAAAGCATCTGTTAGATGGCTTTGGTGTACTCAAATTGACCACAATTGAGCTCTATTTATAGTAGAGCAAGTTTGTTTTGCAAGGAATAGTGCATAGCAGCTGGTAAGTAGGTTTGGCCAATGTTGGCAAATGAAAATCCAAGTCTCCTCTAGCCATTGACTAGAGGTTAGGGCACAGAGCTTTGGTTCCCTTGGTCTTGGATAAGTCTTGACTGACTTCATATGAGAATGGCTCAGTCCATGCCACCTTGATGGTTCCATTGAATGCCTCATTCCAAATTTGAAGTCTTGTCCCTATTTTGGCTATTCTATGTTCAACATGCTATTTCTTGTTCCATGGACTTTGGATGCTTGGCTCAGTGATTGTCCCCTTTAGATTCAATCCTCTGAGGTGTCCAAGTGGATAGGAGTAATTAAATTTGGCTGATTTTGGCAAATCGACCAAAGTTGCAAATTCTGCCTTGCCTTGACAGATTTCAGCAAGGCAACTTGGCAATGTTGTATCTCATGGTGTAGGTTGAATTTGGCAATGTTCTTGGCCATTTTGGAAAGCTCTTACATGATACAACAACTGTTTGAACAAGTTTGGTTTTGATCTCTTTTGATTCCAAGTGAAAAATCCCCCTACATTTGGCAAAAAGTGAAGCAGAATCTGACTTAGTGAAAATTTCACCAAGTGTTGGAAAAAATGACATTTTCACTTTTCAGCCACTTTGATCACTCCATAACTCAAAATCCTTAATGAATTGGAATGACTTGTAGTTGAAGTTTATGTAGGTGATAATGAGGGCTACAAATCCATCTTTGGATGAGAAAAAATGTCCTTGTGGTTTAGGAGTTATGGTCCTTCAAAGTTGGTACCCTTGCCACTTTATTTTTAACTTAGAAAAATTTCTAAGTTTTATGGTTACCCCTTTTACAAGTTATCTCACTTTTCTTGATTTTTCTTGATGAATGATGATTCAAATCATACATTAACATCATTTTAGGGTTAAAAATCCATTTTGGTGAAAAATCTCAAAAAGTCAAAGTTGACTTTTGTGCACGGTTGACTTTTTATCAGATGAATTCCAAACTGTGCAATTCTTCAGGAAATCATGTCCTTGACCTAAATCAAACTTGATGGACATGTTCCATGGGTGTCATAGGGTATATTCAATCATGTATTAGGGTTTGGGAGCATGTCCTGGTCAAAAGTCAAAGTTATAGTTGACTTTTCCCTTAAAACCCTAATTGTGGTGCAGATGAAATTGAGACTTGTTGCCCAATCTTCTTGGATTAATCCATTGTCCCAAATGGATCAATATGGTATATTAGAGACCCTCAAATCATCTCTTGAGGTCTTGGCTCATGGTTTGTCCCAAAATTCAACTTAGGGGTGAATTAGGTCAAGAAACCCTAATTCCTGATTTTTGATGAATGCATCCCCTGAGGCAAAATTGACTTGATGCATGGGTTCATGAGGTTCCATGAAGTATATTAGGTCATGTTTTGGATCATTGCCTTGTGCCCAGATGAAAATTTCCATCTGGAGGCCCTGGTCGACCAAAACCCTAATTTGGTGACACTGTCGATCTTGAGACTTGATCCACCTATAAGGGAGCAGCCTTGTGCTTAATCCTTGAAGTGGGAGTCCTTTTTGATCCATTGTGGATGTTTAAGAGATTAGACAAGTTGAAGATCATGTCATTTCTTGATTGATCATTTGTCTAAGCACTCAGAGAGGGCTTGAAACCCTAATTTTGATTGTAGTGGATGCTCACCCATCTTTGGGGAGACTAATGAGGTACAAAGGTACATCCATATTGTGCTGATGATTTGCACAATGATGGGAAATCTTAGTGGTCAAAATTTGGGGTATTACAGATGCCCTTATTTAATCTTCTTGGACCCGAAGGTGTGAATGACGAAGGGATTCGGGCATTCGGGGTGCAAGAGGATTAAATATCAAAATACCCAAAATTTTGATGGTGATTATGAATGGTAGCTTACGCATTCATCTTTTTTAGCTAAGCGATGATGCTTAGAAAAGGTAAACTTCCCCTCGATCCTGGTCTCCTACCAAGGAACTGGTCTTAGTTGTGGAAACAAACTTCCCCTCGATCCTGGTTTCCTACCAAGGAACTGGTCTTAGTTTCTGATTTAAACTTCCCCTCGATCCTGGTTTCCTACCAAGGAACTGTCTTAGTTTCTGATTTAAACTTCCCCTCGATCCTGGTTTCCTACCAAGGAACTGGTCTTAGTTTCTGATTTAAACTTCCCCTCGATCCTGGTTTCCTACCAAGGAACTGGTCTTAGTTTCTTTTGTCAATAAACTTTATTGACAAGGGACGCTATGTGTAGCGGTTTTCCCTCAAACTTCTCGCCGAATTTTCCTGGGGAGACGCCATTTGAGTGGGAAAAGATTTGATGTCAGACTTGCTGGGGAACCCATTCGTCTGAATTATAGAGGTACACAAACTTCTCTGTTTTAGAGACGCCATTTGTCGATTCTACTGGGGAAAGCGAGTCTCTTGAGAGACTGTTTTCGTTTGGGATCTTTCATCATACTTTTCTCGGGATCTTCCCGGAGAAACGCCATATGATGGGGTCCAATTTTGAGGTGTCGATGACCTTTTCGGAGCAAAACTGGCGTGCTGCCGAATCTCTGATCACGAGGCTTTCTCTGTGGATTTTCCTTAATCCGGGAAAGCAAGGATATCATCTTCGATGGCGAAGAGTGACATCTGTTGAAGGTTCTCTGATCTTTCAGAGGTTCAAATTATCAAAGTGGCCAAGTGCCGACTCTGATCTAAAGATACACTGGTGGCGAGATTGTGCAGACGCAACACTTCCTGACGAGGAAAGAACTGACAAACTCGATTGAGAAAACTGTTTATCACTAGGGGACAAGACCGACTAGAGTAATAGTGATGCAATATGAAATGTAAATGCAAATAAAAAATGCATGAAGTACGTATGTATATGCTGACTAAACAAACGCGACATACAGACTAATGGATGAACACAATTGGATACTCGGCCATCGCGGGGCGAAGAAGTACCGTTGATTCAAAATAGCAATTCCACCTTGCTTAGGAGAGATAGTCCCGTTGGGAGCTATGTTGATCGGGCTTAGGAGATGAGAACTCGGCCGAGGATGTCAGACGAAACAAGGTCTCTGACACAGTTGATCCCTTCATTCAGGCGAACTGGTTTAGAAGGAGTACTTTGATTCTGCACTTTGAAGTTCGCTTACTTCGAGAGAAGCGATCGATGTTCTTCTGATGTTCAACAGTCAAAAGAAATGCCATCTTTAATTTAAAAGCAGAAAAAGTTTAACAAGTAAATTTATTTTTGTTTTATTTCAAGAATCGCTGATTAAGTTTAAACAACGTCGTTCTGTAAAGCTAAAACAAGTAAAGAGTTACAAACAAAAGCACAAGGGCTCAAATTTTATTGATAAGATGGAGATCAGCCAAACGCGTGATTCCAAAGATTATATACAAAGTTAGAAAATGGTAATTTACAGGGAAAAGGGCTACGTTGAAACATAACGACCACTATCCTTCTACCAACTTTGAGTTCGGGACATCCTGAGCTTCCGTCGAAGATGACCTTTGACTAGAGATTTCCTCCGATAGATGATGTAACTGCTGCTGATAGACTTGCCTCTGTTGAACATAGTTACTTGCCATTATCCCTAACTTTTGCCTGGATTGTACTATGAGATTTCCAATCCATCGGGATGATTTTTTTCATGTCTCTAACTTTTGTCTGGACCGCCCTTTCGGGTTTTCAATCCACCGAGACGTTTTTTTTTTAGTTTTAGGCGAAGTATTTCTTGGCTACATCAACATTCATGGGGTAGGCAAATTCCTCTCCGTCCATGGTTGCAAGTCTCAAGGCGCCGCCTGAGAAAGCTTTCGTGACCACATAGGGGCCATCATAATTTGGGGTCCATTTGCCCCGAGAGTCAGTGAGAAATGATTGTATCTTCTTGAGCACGAGGTCTCCTTTTCTGAAAATACGAGGTCGGACCTTTTTGTCGAACGCCCTTTTCATTCTCTGTTGATACAACTGACCGTGGCATAGTGCCGTGATTCGCTTCTCTTCGATCAGGTTCAGTTCGTCGTGTCGACTTTGACACCATTCAGCTTCGGTGAGCTGAGCTTCCATCAATACCCGGGTTGATGGGATCTCTACTTCTATGGGGAGAACTGCCTCCATGTCATATACTAGAGAGAAAGGGGTTGCCCCTGTTGAAGTGCGGACAGATGTTCGATAACCGTGAAGAACAAAGGGTAGCATTTCGTGCCAATCTTTATAGGTTACAACCATCTTTTGAACGATCTTCTTGATGTTCTTGTTAGCCGCCTCTACCGCTCCGTTCATCTTGGGTCGGTAGGGAGATGAGTTATGGTGTTCGATCTTGAACTCTGCACACAACTCTTTCATCATCTTATTGTTCAAGTTAGATCCATTATCAGTAATGATCTTGCTTGGAACACCATAACGGCAGATGATATTGTTTTTGATAAATCGGACCACCACTTGTCGGGTTACATTGGCGAATGACGCTGCTTCGACCCACTTGGTGAAGTAATCAACGGCTACCAGGATGAACCGATGTCCGTTTGAAGGCTTAGGTTCGATCAAGCCAATCATGTCGATTCCCCATATGGAAAAAGGCCATGGGGAAGAGAGAACTTTGAGATGTGATGGCGGTACATGAATTTTGTCGGAGTATATCTGACACTTGTGACACCTCCTCATGTACTTGTAGCAGTCGGATTCCATGGTCAACCAATAATACCCGGCCCTGAGAATTTTTCTCGCCATTGTGTGTCCGTTGGCATGAGTGCCAAAGGATCCTTCATGAATTTCTTTCATGAGCATGTCTGCTTCTGGTCTGTCGACGCATCGGAGCAAGACCATGTCAAAATTTCTCTTATAAAGAGTGTCACCGCTCAGGAAGAAGTTTCCAGCCAATCTTCTGAGGGTTTTCCTGTCTTTTCTGAGTGCCCCAGATGGGTACTCTTGTTTATGAAGGAAGCATTTGATATCGTGATACCAAGGTCTGTCGTCTAAGACTGCTTCAATCGCGAAGATGTAAGCGGGCCGTTCAAGGCGCATGATGTCGATCTTAGGTATGTCATTCCATCGACCTACACTAATCATGGAAGAGAGAGTGGCTAATGCATCAGCCATGTGATTCTCATCACGAGGGATGTGATGAAAGTCGACTCTGTTGAAGAAGGGTAACAACCTTCTTGCATAGTCTTTGTAAGGAATCAATCCTGATTGGTATGTGTTCCAATCTCCTTTTATCTGGTTAATAACCAAGGCTGAATCGCCGTATATGTCCAAGTTTTTGATCCTTAAATCAATCGCTTCTTCGAGACCCATAATACAAGCTTCGTATTCGGCCTCGTTGTTCGTACATTTGAACGTAAGTCTGGCAGTGAAAGGAATGTGGGAACCCTGAGGGGTAACAATGATTGCCCCAATTTCGTTTCCATAATGATTGACTGCTCCGTCAAAGATAAGTCCCCACTGGGAACCTGGTTCTGGCCCTTCACTGGGTAGCGGTTCATCGCAATCTTTCATCTTTAGATACATGACATCTTCGTCTGGGAAGTCAAACCCGATTGATTCTTGATCGTCAATCGGTTGATGAGCCAAATGATCGGCTAAAATACTTCCTTTAACGGCTTTCTGAGCATGGTACTCTATGTCATATTCTGATAGTAACATCTGCCAACGGGCAATCCTTCCCGTGAGAGCAGGTTTTTCGAAGACGTACTTGATTGGATCCATTTCGGAGACCAACCAAGTAGTATGACGAATCATGTACTGGCGAAGACGTTTGGCTGCCCAAGCCAAAGCGCAACAAGTTTTCTCAAGCATTGTGTACCGAGTCTCGCAGTTAGAGAATTTCTTGCTTAGATAGTAAATGGCAGACTCTTTCTGTTTAGTTTCGTCTTATTGGCCAAGAACATATCCCATTGAGTCCTCTAGGACTGTGAGGTAAATGATCAGTGGTCTCCCTTCCACTGGAGGTGATAGAATCGGAGGATTCAACAGATATTCTTTGATACTGTCGAAGGCGGTTTGGCAATCTTCTGACCAAACGCAATCCTGGTTCTTTTTGAGTAATCTGAAAATCGGCGCACACGTCGCGGTCATAAGGAATAAGAATCTGGAGATGTAGTTCAAACGTCCCAGGAATCCTCTGACTTGTTTTTCGGTTTTCGGAGAAGGCATTTCTTGAATGACCTTGACCTTGTCAGGATCAACTTCAATTCCTTTCTGGCTGACGATGAACCCTAGTAATTTCCCCGAACGGACACCGAAGGTTCACTTGTTAGGATTCAAGCGGAGCTTGAATTTTCTTAGACGTTCGAACAATTTTGACAGATGTTCAACGTGCTCATCCTCTATTTTTGATTTTGCAATCATATCATCGACATACACTTCGATTTCCTTGTGTATCATGTCATGAAACAGAGTAGTCATGGCCCTTTGATAGGTTACCCCGGCATTCTTCAAACCGAACGGGATTACCTTGTAACAAAAGGTACCCCATGGGGTAATGAACGAAGTTTTCTCCATGTCATTCGGCGCCATTTTGATCTGGTTATAGCCCGAGAATCCATCCATGAAGGAGAATACTTTGAACTTTGTTGTGCTGTCAACCAGCGTGTCAATGTGTGGTAAAGGAAAGTCGTCCTTTGGACTTGCCTTGTTTAGATCTCTGTAATCAACACACATTCTGACCCTTCCGTCCTTTTTGGGAACGGGTACGATGTTGGCTAACCATTGAGGATATTCAGATGTAGCGAGGAAACCCGCGTCGATCTGTTTCTGTACCTCCTCTTTGATTTTGATGGCCATGTCCGGGTGAGTCCGTCTCAACCTTTGCTTTACTGGCAGACATTCCGATCTCAATGGTAAGTGATGTTCCACGATGCTGGTATCCAACCCTGGCATATCCTGATAGGACCAAGCGAATACATCGGGAAATTCTTTGAGAAGCTTTATCAGATCCTCTCTGGCAGTTGGACTGAGCAGTGCTCCGATCCTGATTTCTTTTCTCTCTTTTTCTGAACCCAAGTTTACAGTTTCCAACGTCTCTTTGTGAGGTTCAATGGACCTTTCCTCTTGTCTGAGTAGTCGGGAGATCTCTTCTGGAATTTCGTTGTCAACTTCTTCTTCAGCCTCGAATACCGGGAACTCAAAGTTGGGATAAGGCATTGGATCGTATGTTTCAACGGGGTATAAAACAAGCAATCTGCATGACGTGATGATTCGTGTTTAGAAGAGATAGAGAAAATGCAAGTGTGTGCAGTGTTTTGATTTTACTGCTTGTTTTTATTATTGAATGTTTTTTAGGATTACCATTTTCTGAAAAAGCAAAAAGAGAAAACAGCAATTAATGCAGAAATTACAGAACGACGTTATTTTATTAATGAACAAGTTGAATCTTGAAACTACAGCCCTATAAAACAAAACTCACTTGCTCTGGGCAAAGCGAAGAGGGAAATTTACAAAAAGCGAGCCCTATCAAAACATCCGTTTCACCTGGGCAGGGTGAAAGGTTAAAGATGACAATTACTTTGACTGGCGAACGACCTTCGGAACCTCGACAGCAGCCCATTGGCGGCGAACTCCTCGGTGAATCACAAAGTCTGGCACCTTCCTTGATTTGTCTTCAGAAATGACGTTGATTTCTGGTGGAGCAGGATCATTGGAATCTGTCTCCCAAGCAGAATTGTCGTAGGAGGATTCCTCTGTTGCATTTTGCACAACATTGGTGCTCTCAACTGTATCTCCCCATCCAGTTGACTGGATATCTTCGAACCTGATACGAGAGCTTTCGGGAGCAGTGTACTTGACCATAAAGTCGTATTTTCCACTTGGTTGTCCCAGAGTGTCCCAAACTTCTTTGGAACTGGAGAAGTCATCCCTCTCGATGACGTTGACCTCAGGAAAAGCATAGTTGATGAATTCAAGTCCTGCAAACGTTGCGAATTCATCGTCATGTTGAGTAGTTCCAGAATGACCTGAGTGTTGATCCCATGACATAGCGGGGACACAAGTATTCTGTTCAATGACGGTCAGCTGATTTTCGTTACTCGGCTGACTTTCTTGCCCCAAGTTTCCTGGGTAAGGCTGCCACATTTGCAGACCATCCATCGGGCCATAGTAATTGTGATCAAAGTTGTCTTTCATCAGAGTGTCTTCCTCTAATGAATTTGGCGGAGCACGGCATCCTTCCGGATCACAATCTCCGTAGATCATTTCGACATCTGATCTTGGTATAAATATCAGACTTTCTGTAGGAAAGCAAAAAGGCATAGGCACCTCTTCCTAAGACATATAACCGTCCTTGTTAAGATAGGACTTCCATTCTTCACCTGTGTCAGAGGGATCTTCCTCATTGGTAGCATGTACTGCTTGAGACACTGGGAGGAGAAAACCTCCACTGTGGAAGAAGTTTGGAAGGGGATGAAGACTTTCATCGTTGGCAACTGTCTGGGTACAGGTTGCAGAAAAACCAAGACCCTTCTTTATTTTATTGTCAATAGGAATGACAAGCCGTCCCCATCCTGTCGTATCGGTACTCTCGACCGCTTTGATAGCATCTTTGTATGAAGAAATTGAAGTTCCTTCTTTGAACTGATTGTCCTTGCTCACCGATAGTGCTTGGAACTGAGTTCCAATAACCTCCTCGGGTTCCACACAAGTAGATGATAATAGGCTACTCACAAGCAAGGCTTGTTCCCCACAAACCGTGACAAGTTGATCGTTCTTGACGAACTTTAGCTTTTGGTCGAGGGTTGAAGTAACCGCTCCAGCCTGATGTATCCAAGGTCTTCCTAATAAATAACTGTATATTGCCCGGATGTCCATGACCTGGAAAGTGATTTGGAAAGTGTGAGGACCAATAGTTATGGGAAGATCAACTTCGCCGATAACTGTTTTTCTAGATCCGTCGAATGCTTTGACGACGACCTCGCTGACTCTCATCGGAGGGCCCTTAAATGATAATTGCGTCAAAGTGGACTTCGGCATAACATTCAGGGCTGACCCTGTGCCTACCAGTACGTTGGCTAAAGCATCGTCCTGGCAGTTAACTGTAATATTGAGCGCCATGTTATGACGACGACCCTCTTCAGGTAATTCCTCATCACTAAATCCCAAATTATTGCAGGAAGTGATGTTAGAGACAATGCTATCGAATTGTTTGATTGTTACATCCTGTTCCACAAAGGCTTTCTCCATGACTTTCTGTAGAGCCTTTATGTGTGCTTCTGAACTGAGTAACAATGATAATACTGAGATCTTTGAAGGAGTCTGTAACAGTTGATCAACAATGTTATATTCACTCCTTTGGATGAGCTTTAGCATCTCATCTTTGTCTTTTGAAAAGTCGGGATTACTAGATTGACCGACTGGTGGATCAGGAATTTCTGCCTGAAGTTCCTTTTCTTTGTTGGATTCTCCAACCCCTCGGTTGAAGATTCGACCGCTCCGTGTTACACGACTGATGTCTGCAATATTCACGACGGAGGGTAATGGAATTTCCTTTCCATTATCGATTATTGTTGCACCATATTTGTAAGGGATTGCCTTAGCTGATTCATACGGTAGTGGCCCCGGTAGATAGATGACTATGGGAACCTTCTGATTTTTCTGACCATCATAGGTAACCTTTATCCGTTCCCGGTTAGGAAATCTAGATTTGTCAAGTAGAGGGATGATGGCAAAAACATCCCTGGTCCTGTGATGACCAGAGATCGTGACAACATCCTCAACTTGCTCGGCAAGGTAGTTCGGCGACCAAATGATGGGTCCTGAACCTGGATATGGACGAATTTCTCCATGATCGACCTGACCCTGAAGAGCTGCTCTCACAAGGTAACACCCTTGGTTACTTTTTGCAAAGACGCTACAACGGTCATAATTATGCGGTGGCACCTGGTCACGCCCACTTTGAATACAATGTAACCTCACTAGGTTATCTTCCATTGATCGGATATCCTGACTTTGACGACGAGTAGGATTCCTGTTATTGATATTAATCTGCTGAGTATCTTCGTCCATATAGATTGGCATCCACCAATAATTTAACAAGTGCTGAAGTGCCTCCTGGACAAGGGTACAATCTCGATCGTTTTCGCAACCTGCTTTACAGTTTTGATAATCATGTGATATTAAGAATCCGAGTCGGACCTGCTCAGCATGTAACTCTACCAGGTTGGTATTCATCACGCGAATGTCAAAGATCTGAACCATGTTGATTTGATAGGAGTTCCTATCATGGTAGTCTTGGATCCATCCAAGATCCATCTGACGCTGGAGGGCCTCTTGTATGAAAGAGCATCCCTGTTTGTTTACCGAGCAAATCAGAGAGGAACTGTAATCGTGTCGCGGCAGATTATGATACTGGCTTTGCCTTGAGTGCATCGCCACCAAGTTGGCATTCATCGCACGGATGTCGTAGTTTTGAATGACGTTGGAATTCGTGTAAACCATGTTAACTCCACGAACTCGGTGCTCTTGGATCCATCCAAGATCCATTTGTTCCTGTAGAGCTGCTTGCACTACAGAACATCCCTGGTTGTCTTTAGAGCAGATATCACACTGGTGATAATTATGAGGTGGCACATGGCCATATCCACTCTGTCTACAATGCATCTTGACCAGATTGGTCCCCAATAAGAGTACATCGTGAATTTAATAGACATTGTTAGTCTCTTTCTCAATCAGATTGACTGCAGCTTTCTCGTGTTGAGGCAGCGGGTTCGTAAGAACATTAGGATTCGTATCTTGGAAAGATAAGAGCCCGCTCCTAACAAGCTTTTGCACGTCGGATTTGAAATTGAGACAAGTCTCAATGTTATGCCCTGAACCTCCTTGATGATAAGGGCATGTTTGATCCGCTTTAAACCAAAAAGGCGGATTTTCCGAAATTGAAATGGGAGACTTAGTCTGAATGTGCCCCTTAGCCAGCAGTAACGGAAACAACTCTGCGTACGTTACGGGTATAGGATCAAATCCTGGTGGCCGTGTTGTACGGTTGTTGTTATATGGAGGACGAGCCGGCTGAAGAGGCTGTTGTGTCCTTTGTTGGTCAGGTTGGCTCTGTGCAACCTGAGGTTGATACATAGGAACAGACGCGGGGCCGATAGCAGGAGTAACAGCTGCTACTGGCTGATAATGTCGCCTTTTCTTTTCGAGAGAGATATTCCCAATATCTTGCTCTTTTTTCTTAGGGAGAGCACTACCATATTTTTTAGTACCGCTCGTTGATCCAGTGTCTTTTACCAAACGTCTTTCTCGGACGGCTTCCTCAAGACGTACGCCCATGCCGACCATCTCGGTGAAATCACTGGGCGCACTGGCAACCATTCGGTCATAGTAAAATGAGCTTAAGGTCTTTAAGAAGATCTTTGTCATCTCTTTTTCCTCAAGAGGTGGACAAATTTGAGCGGCAATTTCACGCCACCTTTGAGCATACTCCTTAAAGGTTTCCTTTTCCTTTTGCGACATCGATCTGAGTTGATCTCTGTCGGGTGCCATGTCCAAATTGTACTTGTATTGTTGGACGAAAGCAGTACCAAGATCTCTGAATGTACTGATCGTAGTACGGTTTAAACCCATGTACCATTTGAGTGCGGCACCGGTTAAACTATCCTGGAAGTAGTGAATCAGCAGGTCCTGATTCTCCGTCTGGGCTGACATCCGCCGAGCGTACATCACCAGATGGCTCTGAGGGAAAGAGTTACCCTTGTATTTTTCAAAGTCGGGCACTTGGAACTTGTGCGGGACTTTCACATTTGGGACCAAGCAGAGGTCTGCGGCGTCTTTTCCAAATAGATCCTGACCGCGAATGGCTTTCAGCTCTTTCTGCATTTCCAAGAACTGCTCCTGGAATTCATCCATTCTGTCAAACATAGTTTCCTTCTTACCAGAAGGTGTTTGTGGAATCTGTCCTTCCGGGACAGTGTGCACCACAGGGGTTGGTACCGTGACTACGGCAGTAAGTCTTGGCGCCTCCCGAAGTTTGTAACCTTCAGGAGTCTTGAGTATGCCCCTGGCATCTTCGCTTTCCCGAAGTTTGTAACCTTCAGGCCCAGCGGCTTCTGTTGCGATTCCCTGATCTTCAGTGATCGGCGGAACATTTCCTTCCGGGATATAGTTAACAGACATGCCCCAAGGACGATCTTTCGGCATCTAATACCTAGGATCATACTTTTCTATGATGGGCGTTGAGGTGATCTCTGAGATCACAGTTCTTTGTAGCTGAGCTTCTGCCATGGCTTGCATGTCGTTACGAAGCTTTCTCACATCCTCTCTCAGAGCGTCGATCTCTTCTTTCAACTCTCTGTTTTCTTCCTCAAGATCATCCATCCTTTTCTGACGATTAGCCCGAGTATTATACGAATGAGACAGTTTGACTCTATAATCGAGACACAAACGTGAGATTCGTAGGGAAGAAGAATACGCGATGTGAGAATGATGAATGCAATGATTATGTTAATTGTTCTTTGGTTTAATCAAAATAAACTTCGACAATTAGATTGCAAATATCAAACAGTGGGGAAACCCCTTTTTATTGAAATTCAAAGGATTACAGAAATGGAAGTACAGTAGATTACAAAGTGCAGAAACAGAAACCTAAACTAATGGGTCCCGAGTCCTCTCTGAGGAGAAACCGGGTGCTAATTCTGGTATCTTCCTTTTCTTTGACCGGGGCTCCTGGGCCGTTGTCGGGTTGTCATTCCTTTGCCAAGTGAAAGGAGTGAGCAAATTCCTTTGGTCATCTTGATTCTCTACAGCATGCTGCTCCAAAATTTCAATCAGAGCATCTTTCTCTTTTAGTAGTTGTTGTATTTGGATACACTCTACGTCAAGGGTGCGGTACTTGTTCTTCCAAGATCTTCTTTCCTTTTGAACTTTGTTGAGAGTAACCTGAAGCTTTTCAGTTTCCTTCATGAAGTACATGACAGTTTCCCTCGGTGGAAGAATTCTGTAATGAGGATAAGGCATCTTTAGCTTGAGAGCTCTGGTTTGTACCCAATGGAGATAAGGCTCCACCGAGACACAGTCCGGTTTTCCCAGAGACTCTCGTCCTTTCTTATGAACATGTTTCCAAGCTTACACTATTTCCATCTTTAGTGCTCTGTCATTTTCTCCTTCTTTGAAGAAAAGACCTTCCAGATGAACACCCAGCGGGATGTGTCTCATCGGGTATCCAAATTGACGAAGAACTAATATCGGATGATAGTTGATTCCTCCTTTAGTTCCTATGAGGGGTACGCTGGGGAAGTTTCCACAACGGTCAATGATTCTGGTTCCCTCATAAATCCTATTACACCAATCTATATCGGAATTGGTGAGAGACATGATCTTCTGCGACCAACGTAAGACACTCTTGCAATCCCAAAAAGCAGCAGACTTTGGCAAGTGAGAGATATACCATTTGTAGAGCAAAGGTACACAGCATGTGATCTCCCCTCCGTTGTACAAATTTCCCAAGTGTACAGAATGATACGCATCTGCGAGCAAAGTCGGCACAGGGTTTCTAATGAGAAAAACCTTAATGGCGTTGATATCGACGAAGTTATTGATGTTGGGAAACAAAAATAACCCGTAGGTGAGCAAGAAAAAATGCTTTCAAAAGCAGTCCCGTTCCCTATACTAGCGAAGTATAGAGCCTTTTTTGTCAAGAACTGGGCTGGCAAACCTTGGATGCCACCCTTAGTGGTCATGTGAGTCCTGACCTCAGACTCGTCCAAATGAATTGCTATTGCAATAGTCTGATTCTTTGGAATTTCTTCCAGTCCAGAAAACGGAGCTCGATCAGTGATATGTAAATCAGTCAGATGAGAATACTCCTCCAGCGTTGGTGATAGCTGGTAATCCGGGAATGTGAAACAGTGATAAACTGGATCGTAGAACTGAATGAGTGCGTCCATGATCCCCTTAATCACATGGACTCTTAACAGTGGTAGCAAACCACCGTGCTTGGCTCTGAAAGCCTCTGGGTTAACGATCATCCTCGCTAACTTTCTCAAATCCTCTAGCTTTGGAACCTTAAAGGTATACTGGCGAGTTCTCCTTCTACCGAAATCCATTAATGCAATCTTTTTCTCTGATATTTGCAATCACAATCTTAGTTTAATTTGAAAAACAGAGAGACTAGAAGAGAAGTTTTTTGAATGTTTTAATGTTTTATTAAATGGATGCATGAATGCAGCACACAAAAACATAGAAAAAACATGGGGTCAAAGGGTCGTTGTCATGAAGTCAAGGCTCTACCCATCCCCAAAGGTTTATACTAGGGTGATTTTTGTACCTGTACTCATTATCATCAGCTCCTCCCAGGAAAGCAAGACAACAAGCGGATCGCCAGCGAGTTGTAAAGCAATCTTAGAGTAAGTGCCATTCACCGAGAATAGATCACCAGCCTCAAATGAGGGTAGTATCGCGTAACAACTATTTCCGATAGTTTCCGCACTACGAAAGGGTTTGGCTCCTCAGCTTCTCAGACTTAACAACCGGCCCATTGGCTAGAAGAGTGAATGGGTTGCGTTGGTCAGCCTCCACTGAGGTTGATGGTCGACCCCGTCGCTATCACTTATCTTAAGTGTATACTCATTCTCACCACATGCGGCATCACACGCATTCCCAGTAACAGAAAAATAAACACGTATAGCAATTAGGAAAAGCAGTATATATATTTGTCCTAATCATCCTAGACTTATAAAGCTATGATTCCTAAGTTCCTGACAGAAAATGGGTTCCCCGGCAGAAGCCGCAATCTGTAGTATTCACACAAGTGAAGAGAAAAAAGGTTTGTCCAAGGTTTTCACCTTAAACGTTTAAGAAAGAAGATTAAGCCCCACGGTGGGCGCCACTTTTCTGTAGCGAGCGATTTTCGACACGGTTCTTAAGCGCTGGTCGCTCTCTGCGGTTTGAGCTTTGACTACAGGTCGATTCATTTTTTATCCTATTGTGAGCTGAATAAGGAAGGGAAATAGATGTCTCCAATTAACCCTGCTTTGCATACTGAGTTTAAACAGCGGTCTGTTAGGTTACGAATGCTATCAATGTGGGGGGCCTTTGTACTGGTTATTTGTATTTTCGCCAATACTGTTTTCTTTCTTTTTTACCTGGGCAGAAGGTTTCTGGCGGGGAACAAGGATTAGGATGTTAGGACTGATGCTTTTGAATTACTGCTTTTGATTGATGGAGATATGGGATTTGGGTTTTTTGTTGATTGTGCTCGCTAAGATCTTTTCTTTCGATCTTATGCCTACGTATTCCCGTTTACCGAAACAGGGAAATCAGAGCGTTCGTAGTTCCTCCTATTCTATGGGAGGAAATTGGTTTTTGGTGTCTTGTTCAAAGCCCAAGACGTGAAGCGAAAGGTGGTTTGTATCTTGTTCAAAGCCCAAAATGTGAAGCTGAAAGGTCTATTTGTGTCTTGTTCAAAGCCCAAGACGTGAAGCTGAAAGACCTCGACTTTAGAGAGAATTTGTCATCTCTAAAGAGGGAGAAGGAGAATTACTTTAACTGGGATACGCGGATCCGAGCAATGCCATAATTTCCGAAGAAAAGGTTTTAACCTGAAGGAGAAGACTTTAACTCAGTGTAGAGCAATGCCATCTTTCCTTAGGAATTTCTCATTCTAAAAGAAGGACATTGGCATGGATGTAGATGATCCAGAGGCTTGCCGCTTACAGCGATTAGATGAAGGGAAAGGAGTTGTTGATGTTTGTGTACTGTGAACGAGGCACAACTTTGATGCTAAAAGGTTGATTGGATCAACCAGTGGTTTTCTTATACAAAAGCCTAAGAGGAGGCTAATTTCCGCTAGGAAAATCATTATACAAAGCCTAAGAGGAGGCTATTTTGTGTCCCGTACAAAGCCCGAGAGAGAGGCTAAAAGTTTTTGACCCGACGATAGAGTCTTTGTGTCTCGTACGAAGCCCGAGATAGAGGTTATTGTTTGTTTGACTCAACGAGGGAGTCTTTGTGTGTCTCGTACAAAGCTCGAGAGAGAGGTAAAAAGGGTTGACTCAACAGGTGAATCTTTTATACTCAACAAGAGAGTGTTTTTGTATCTCGTACGAAGCCCGAGATGGAGGTTAAAGGTTTGTTTCAGTTGAGTGACAGATCCAATATACTGATTTTAAAAGAGAAAATCAGTTCTTATATGAGCAACACTGTACTCAGGGATTTGATTTGAGGATCAGGGATATTTCCTTCACTTTGAGGAAATGGGAAATCCAAAGGGTATTGAGACTGTCCGAGTCTGCGGGTTTCCTTCCTATTTAACGAAGGGGGTCACTTGAGAATGTCTTTTGAGACTCAAGGAAGTTAGACTGTCCAAGTCTAGAGTTTTATCTTTTGTACTATGCTTTGAGAAACAGTAGTAGACTCTACAAAAGGACTGTTCTATGAGGATGACTAGGTTCTGTTCCTATACCTCTAGGAGGACGTCGGGACAATTTGTACGAAGCCCAAGAGGAGGCTGGAAACTTTTAAGAAGCCGACGGGTCCTTGTACTAAGCCCAAGAGGAGGCTATCATTCCCGGAGGAAGAGATCATTATACGAAGCCTAAGAGGAGGCTGTGAATACTTCTAAGAAGCCGTAGTGTCCTTGAATAATGCCCAAGAGGAGGCCGATGCTTTTAAGAAGCCCGTGGGTCTATCATCTCCTTTCCATTAGGAGAGATAACTCTTTTAAAGATAAAAACCACTGGTAAACGTGCGAGGTTTACTATCCAGCGACTTTTAGCTTTTAAAGAGGGTTTCTTAATTAAGGTCCAAGATTATGACCGTAGTGGGTACCCAAACCCCGAGACATTCAAGGCAAGCTATCCACAAGGAATAGATCAAGTCAGGAAAGTTCGAGAATTTGGAAGAAACTCAAAGATGCCATTCACGGAGAATACATTCATCTTGGGGAGTAGAGCTTCTTGACGATTCCTAAGGAGGACAGCCGAAGAGAAGACTGTATCTGGTGCTCCTATTGGGGATCTAGGCGTCTATTTCTACGAATAAATGAAACGACGTCACCTAGTTCTAGACGTAGTTGCCGGGGAAACTCAAAATATCTATACTATTATTACACAGTAGATATGAGTTTATGAAAGGAGACTTACAGTGAGCAGCCCCACAATACAGTTTATAATATGAAAGCAGTAAACGAAAGCGATAACCACTTACTCGGTTGGAGTGCTTCCATGCTGTTTGGTTAGTTGTTCAACAAAGAAAGATTGAAAACAACAGTATATTCAAAATCAAAGGAGAAAGTGCTTTGAAAAAGAAAGATTTGGGGCTTACAGCTCAAGGAGAGGCCTAGGGTTTTATCAGTGAGCGCACTGTTTAACTTTGTACAGCGGGACTTATACAAGTGACTGGGGCCCAAAATGGTTTTCTGTACAAAGGGATGGGTCTTACACTCTCTCAAGAGGCCCAAAAAGGTTTAAAGAAAAGAGTGAGGTTTATAACATGAGGGTAGGCCCAAATGATTTTTCGTTTAAAAATGGCGATCGCGCCGAGGTTTTCTTTTAACGCAGAGGGACTTATACAATAAGTGAGGCCCAAGATGTTTTGGTTAAAAGGGGGATTGGGTCTTATACTCTAATAGAGACCCAAAGTGTTTTGAATGGGTCTTATAGCTCAAGGAGAGGCCCAGATGATTTTTATTTTTAAACGGGCGACGATCGCGCCGTTTACTTGTACAGAGGGACTTATACAATGAGTGAGTCCCAAAAAATGTTTTTGTACAAGGGGGGATGGGTCTTACACTCTCTCAAGAGGCCCAAGAATTTTGAAAATGATTTATGAGGGTTGAATTAATCTAAAACCCTAATTTGTTTTCAAAATGTATTTAATTGAATAAAAATTCAATTAAAATGATAAAAAATTGTTTAACACATGGAAAACAAATTGTGATCTTGGATTAATGCTTCAAAAATTAAGTATTGACCTACAAAATAATTAGAAAGCATTAAAAGTTGCAAAATCAATGTAGAAAAAATATTTAAAATGCCAAAAACAATCAAAATATTAATTCTTTACAAAAATATCAATTATATGAAATAAATAATATTTTTGGGATTTTTTGGGAAAATAAAATATTTTAACATTTTTGTGAATTATTAAAAAAAGAATCAACTCAAAATCATTAAAACTCAGAGAGAAATTAATTTTTGAATAAATTAAACAAAATCACAAAATTCAAATATTTGAATTTCTAAAAATGGCACCAAGAACAAGCTGACGAACACGCGCGTGTTCTTGGTTTCTCAGATTTGCATTTTCTATCCAATCTCCATGAATACGTAATCATATCATGCAATCCACATATCATTATGCTCGTCTCAACCTCACGATCATGTCTATGTACTTTAATTTCATTTAAATTAAACATACAACAAGAAATCACGAAGAGACCTCAAGAACCCTAATTTCTGCATGAAGGCTAGGATTTTTGATACACGATTCAAACAATGCAATTAATTGAGGGAAAACATTCCATGCATGATTATGAACATATGGCCAAATTATTGTGCGAGGAAATATGCATAGATTGAGAGATGACCAAGTATGTGCTTACCTCCAAGTCGTGACAGCAAGTTCAAAGTGATTTTTGATTTGGAGGTGTTACAGATGAGTGGTGATGATCTGAACAGCTTCCCTACACCCTATGGATTGTGTTTGGATGGTTGGACTTGATTGAAATTGGCTGGATCATTTTGTGGCACCTCAGCTGCACTTTGGTTAAAACCTTGAGCAACCAGCTGGTGATTTTGTGAAATTGATGTTTCAGAAGTAATCTAAGTGTTTGATCAGCTCATATGTGATGTATGTGAGGTGTGTGAGTGACTGGTTTGATTGGAATTGCTCTCAAACTCAAAACCCGATAGTGACTTGCCTTAGAAGGCAAAATTGGAGTGAAAGAAGAGATTTTGAGGAAAGCTTCTGTTAGATGGCTTTGGTGTACTCAAACTGACCACAATTGAGCTCTATTTATAGTAGAGCAAGTTTGTTTTGCAAGGAATAGTGCATGGCAGCTGGTAAGTAGGTTTGGCCAATGTTGGCAAATGAAAATCCAAGTCTCCTCTAGCCATTGACTAGAGGTTAGGGCACAGAGCTTTGGTTCCCTTGGTCTTGGATAAGTCTTGACTGACTTCAGATGAGAATGGCTCAGTCCATGCCACCTTGATGGTTCCATTGAATGCCTCATTCCAAATTTGAAGTCTTGTCCCTATTTTGGCCATTCTAGGTTCAACATGCTATTTCTTGTTCCATGGACTTTGGAGGCTTGGCTCAGTGATTGTCCCCTTTAGATTCAATCCTCTGAGGTGTCCAAGTGGATAGGAGCAATTGAATTTGGCTGATTTTGGCAAATCGACCAAAGTTGCAAATTCTGCCTTGCCTTGACAGATTTCAGCAAGGCAACTTGGCAATGTTGTATCTCATGGTGTAGGTTGAATTTGGCAATGTTCTTGGCCATTTTGGAAAGCTCTTACATGATACAACAACTGTTTGAACAAGTTTGGTTTTGATCTCTTTTGATTCCAAGTGAAAAATCCCCCTACATTTGGCAAAAAGTGAAGCAGAATCTGACTTAGTGAAAATTTCACCAAGTGTTGGAAAAAATGACATTTTCACTTTTCAGTCACTTTGATCACTCCATAACTCAAAATCCTTAATGAATTGGAATGACTTGTAGTTGAAGTTTTTGTAGGTGATAATGAGGGCTACAAATCCATCTTTGGATGAGAAAAAATGGCCTTGTGGTTTAGGAGTTATGGTCCTTCAAAGTTGGTACCCTTGCCACTTTATTTTTAACTTAGAAAAATTTCTAAGTTTTATGGTTACCCCTTTTACAAGTTATCTCACTTTTCTTGATTTTTCTTGATGAATGATGATTCAAATCATACATTAACATCATTTTAGGGTTAAAAATCCATTTTGGTGAAAAATCTCAAAAAGTCAAAGTTGACTTTTGTGCACGGTTGACTTTTTATCAGATGAATTCCAAACTGTGCAATTCTTCAGGAAATCATGTCCTTGACCTAAATCAAACTTGATGGACATGTTCCATGGGTGTCATAGGGTATATTCAATCATGTATTAGGGTTTGGGAGCATGTCCTGGTCAAAAGTCAAAGTTACAGTTGACTTTTCCCTTAAAACCCTAATTGTGGTGCAAATGAAATTGAGACTTGTTGCCCAAGCTTCTTGGATTAATCCATTGTCCCAAATGGATCAATATGGTATATTAGAGACCCTCAAATCATCTCTTGAGGTCTTGGCTCATGGTTTGTCCCAAAATTCAACTTAGGGGTGAATTAGGTCAAGAAACCCTAATTCCTGATTTTTGATGAATGCATCCCCTGAGGCAAAATTGACTTGATGCATGAGTTCATGAGGTTCCATGAAGTATATTAGGTCATGTTTTGGATCATTGCCTTGTGCCCAGATGAAAATTTCCATCTGGAGGCCCTGGTCGACCAAAACCCTAATTTGGTGACACTGTCGATCTTGAGACTTGATCCACCTAGAAGGGAGCAGCCTTGTGCTTAATCCTTGAAGTGGGAGTCCTTTTTGATCCATTGTGGATGTTTAAGAGATTAGACAAGTTGAGGATCATGTCATTTCTTGATTGATCCTTTGTCTAAGCACTCAGAGAGGGCTTGAAACCCTAATTTTGATTGTAGTGGATGCTCACCCATCTTTGGGGAGACTAATGAGGTACAAAGGTACATCCATATTGTGCTGATGATTTGCACAATGATGGGAAATCTTAGTGGTCAAAATTTGGGGTATTACACCCTGAACAGACCGCTATGGATGCAGAGGCTATGGTTCGTGAGTTCAATCAATGGAATTTTAAGGTAAGGAGCAGGATAAGCTGGTTCAGACTAGCTTCAGGGACTCGTTTTCTATTCATGTTGATGCTGGTGTCTTTGATGATGGCCATACGGTTCTGGGTTGTGTCTTAAAGGATCCAGCCTCCAAAATTATTCACTCTGAATACAAGGTGGAGAACTTTAAAGCTGACCCGGCTGTGGCTGAGACCATGGCTATCCATTGGGGTCTGACTATAGCGCGAGATCATAATGTTGGTAATTTCGTTGTTCACTCGGATGCCTTAAATGTGGTGGATTGTATCAACCAATGTCTCAAATATGCTGCTATTGAACCCCTGGCTGAGGATTGTAGGTAAATATGTAGGAGCTTCAATCTCTGTTCTGTAATTTTCATTCCTAGAAACTTAAATTTTCTGGCTCACAGTCTTATTAGAGTTGGAAAATCCTATGGTTCAAACTTTTGGAGAGGGAAATGCCCCTTCCTTAATTCTCAGGGTCACTTTGTTCCTCATGTTTTGTTTTAATGAAAATAGTTTCCCATAAAAAAAATGACATTCAAACTTTTGAACAGAATAATAGTGATAAAAAAATAAAACACAGGATATTAGTGATAAAATAAAATAAAAAAAGTAATAATGAAATATTTTGTGGGGCGGTGTAAAAGGTTTTGACTAGGACCAAATAAAGGCTCTGTATGTTTCTCTGATCTCATTCCTTCGCTACGGACCCAATTTCCCCCTTACTCCTTCATCTTCATCATCTTTTTTCATCTTCACTCCTCACCCTAACGTCACATGCTTCTGCCTCGTTATTCCGATCAAGTTACAATCTTCAATCCGTTCGTTCTTCTTCCCCTTGCAAATGTCTTATTTTCTATCTCCATCATCATCAAATTGAAATCTCATTCGCTTCATTCATACATGTTTTTATTTTATTTTATGATTATTGTTTCTGATTCAAAACTACTCCGTTACCTTGACGGATTAATTCAATAATTCAATTTCACTTAATTTTTTCTCTGATTATTGTCTTATCTATTGCAAATTCTTATTTCCTTGCTGCTATACTGAATCACATTGCTAATTGCTATCTCAGTGTGCTTTTCAATTCTATCTCTAGTTTGTTTGTTGTAAGAAATTCATGCTTTTCACAGTACTTTTTTGTTTTTGGATTGCCAAATGTTATAAATTAATTACATGATTTTGAATTGATTCCGATTAAAAGTGATTTGTATGTAAAAAGTGATTTATGTTTGGATAACTTTATATTCAAGATTAAGTTGAACAGAAAATTTCAATTTTAAAATCACGTTTACATTCAAAAGTTATAAGTTATAGCTTCGTAGAATCAATGCTGGAGGCAGAATCAATTCTACTTTAGAAGAACTAAAGACCTCAAAATCGTTCTAAAATCAATTATATAGCTCTAGAATTGCTTTTGGCTCTTCCAAAAGTTAAACCAAACTTGTTTTTCATTTTATGTTCTTTTATGTTATTTTTTGTTGTTGGTTTTCCTTGCTTGTTATTAATAATAATCTTTCTGTCACTTCTTTAGGTAATTTTGGCTCTTCCTGTGCCATGGATGGTATTCATGGGGATCATTCGCGAATGCAGACCAGTGATGGACAACATCCTATACACATGTCATATGAACATCATGGATTGCAGCATATGAGCAATGGGAATGGGATGGATGATGATCAAAATAACGGTGGTGGCGGTGATTCTAACTGCGGTGGAAGTGAAAATGCGGAAGCTGATGTACCCTCCAACAATGGAAATCTTCATGACAATCAAAGTTTAATTATGGATCAAGGGAATAATGATATTGGAGATCAACTTAGTTTGTCTTTTCAAGGACAGGTTTATGTCTTTGACTCGGTGTCACCAGAGAAGGTTTATCAACTTATCTTAGCTTGTTACTCTTTTTATTAACATCACATTGCTCCTCTTGTCTAATCTTGCTTGCATGATTCAGGCTATAGCCATTATCATTTTCCAATAGATTAATCCAAGTATATTAAGTTTAATGACTCCGATTTTTGATTTAAAAAAAAAGTGACTCAAGTTCCAAGATTGTTGTATATATGAAGATCTCTACATGAATGTACATTATTAAATTGTTAAAAAAGTGATTCTTGAGATATAAATACCATGGTTATCAGTGTCTTAGAGTACATGCGACTCATATCTCTTGTGTGTATATATTTGGACATGAATCCCATCTTGAATTCAGATTCATTCTAATGAATAACTACCTAAGCTTAGCATAGTTAACCACTTTTTTGTCAACTTTGTATCACCAACCACTTTTCTTTTGTCATTTGATATAGGGCTTGAATCTTGAATTATTTTGAGGTTCATATATGATATATCAGCTTATACTTTTGTCATGTCACTTTTTTTTTACTTAAAAATGGCATATTTTTATTAGCAGTGTATCTTACTATTCATAATAAGGTCCAATTCACGATTTGGAAAAAAGGTCTTGCGATTCAAGATTTTAGTATTGATTTGATAACCATGATAAATAATGCGATCATTTATTGATCCTTGATTGTTTACTTTGGAAATAAAATTCCATAGTGGGTTGGGTAAGGACAGCTATAGACAATGAAAAGATATTTTTGTAAGCATGTTTGTTCTTCTTTCATGGTTTTTGTACTCGGTCATTTTTGTTAATGAATTGGATCAAACAAGTAGGATTTTGTTCTAACCTAGTAACCATCATACTTCGTAAGCACATGTATAGACTTAAATTTTCACAATTTTCAATGCTTTTTGCATGGTTTTTTTAATTTTATTTTATCATATATAGTATGCAATATTTCATGCCTTTAGGTATGTGTTACAATTGATCATAAAGAAAGCTTTGATCTAAGATAATTAATCATTTGATCCATTGTTAATCAAGTTATGGACTATTCCCTACATAGGGTTTGATTCTAGAAAATAATTTATAATAATCCTAGGTGTCATTATCAGGTTCAATCTGTACTTCTGTTACTCGGAGGCCGAGAACTACCTCCAACCTTACCTTCCATGCCAATTTCTCCTGATGAAAATAACCGGGTATTACTACATTATTTGGTTGGAATGTGTTTGATAGTCTTTTGGTAGTCAAATATATGGCTCATGAAGCATTTTATTAGGGATTTACTGGCACTCCGCAAAAATTCAGTGTCCCTCAAAGATTAGCCTCATTGATTAGATTTCGTGAAAAGCGGAAGGAGCGAAATTTTGACAAAAAAATCCGTTATACTGTTCGTAAAGAAGTAGCATTAAGGTATGGGGCTTACTATCATTATTTCTTACATTGAGCTTACATGGAATAATTGTTTGTGTTGAAATCATAACTTCAACGTCTTCATTTATATTTCTACATTCTTTTAGTTGCCGATACCAGTGAAAGGGTGGAAAACAAGACATAGTGGCACGTTTCTTGATAAGTCTGCAATAATATATATTTGCTTTTTGAAGAAGCCTCAGTATTGCTTTTGGTAAATAGTGTTCAAATTCTTTCAAAATCCATGATCCTTAGTTGTTTACAATTTCAGTTCATGTGTGTCAAAGATCTGGATCATTTCTCTAGACCATAAAAAGCTCAACTGATATATTACATCTAAAAAGTTCTTTACGCCATAAAGTATGGTATAACTCAGCAAATTTAAAGTAGGGATTTGATGGATAGTTAAGGGTCTGTTTACTTTCTAGAAACATTTTCAGTTTTCATTTTTTAAAACTTACGTTCATTTTAAATTGCTAAGAGATGAAAGACTAATGTGGTGAAAATTTGTGATAAGTGTCGTGAATATATGATAACGCTCAAGTTTATAGGCTGAGTTGATGATGCCCACTTACTTTTATATGCCTAAATCCACGTCCTGACCGACAGTGTTATTTTACTATATTTGCACCACTCACTAACAAATACAAGCAAATTCTGTAGGATGCAAAGAAATAAAGGGCAGTTTACATCTTCCAAGTCCAATCATGATGAGTCTGAAATAAATTGCGGAACAAATGAAGGGTTGATGGCAGACAATAATGGATCCCAACAGCAAGATACTGTGTAAGTTGACTGGTTCATTTTGAACAGGGAAGAAAAAACTGAATGAGCATTCTAATCTAGATATTATGGCTGACTTGATAACTTGAAAATAAAGCCTTATTTGCAAATATTTCTACCCATACTGAAATCTCTTGTATATCATTTGGTTTGATAAATGGTGTTTCTTTCAATTCTTATCAGTTGTAGGCACTGTGGCATCAGTGAGAAGTGCACGCCAATGATGCGACGTGGACCTGAAGGGCCAAGAACCCTCTGCAATGCTTGTGGACTTATGTGGGCAAATAGGGTAAATGCATCTATGTTAATCCCTCATGCCAGTTGCCTTTTTTTTTTGTTTTTCCTATGTTGCTCTATAAAATTTATTATTAATGTCAGAAAAACCATTGGAAAGGTCCATGTCTGTGGTTTATTTCCGTCCATTTTATCCTTTGATATCTTGATGTAATTATTTATTAATGCTAATTCATCACAAAAGGTGAGATACATATACGGGATTGACCACACGTGGGAAAGAGTTATACATGCGATTGCCAATAAAATAGTTCATTTATATCATCTCAAGGAGTACTGTTACATTGTAACTTTCAGCAAAAATTTGTGGCTTCTTTTGATTTGGTTCATTTATATGTTTTCATTTTCTGAACCACAGGGAGCTCTTAGGGACCTATCAAGAGCCGCACCCTTGCCAGCATACAATTCTCCATTAAATAAGAATGAGGTTGGAATTCATGCATTCATTAAATTTATTTTGATGTGTCTCTTACCAACTTAGAAACTTAGCTTCACATATTAAACTTTTCTAATAACTGGATAACTTTCAGAGTCAAAATTTGGAGAACAATCAGATAGTGCTTAGAGATGCTGCTGAATCATCATGACAGACCTTTATATTTTGATTTCAATGGAGGGCAGTTCCATGAAACAAGGGGCATAGTAGAGAGTGCTTTCCCCTTGATGAGAAATTATAGGCTGTCTAGTTAGCACTTTTTCGACAAAAATGTTTAAATGAGCAATTATGTGTTTGATTTTATAATGTTATACAGCTAGTTCCTTTGCAGATTTAGATTGAGTAGCCAAACATGACCAATGGCAGAACTTAGCTAATTTTATTGAGAAACCATAATGCATTACATTGGAGTATATCTTAAAAGTTTTCATTGAAATTCATACATCATATGTGTTAGTATAGTGGTAATTTTATCATAGCTTTCCCACTGGGTTCAAATTCTGGTTGTAACATTTTTGTGAAATAAAACAATACAAATACAAAAATTGGTTCGTAGACCTCACAATTAGTCAATTAATCATTTGCCTTTGGGGTGGTTAGGATGGCCATAACGACCCATTCCCCAAGAAGAACCGATACTGCAAAAATCTCCTATGCACTCTGGTATGCAGTTTATATACACTCTGCAGTGGTGCAGTGGTTGCAGAAGATCTAGATCCATGTTATATTGAGTACAGTATACTGTATTTTGAGAAATTTGGTCTTTCTTGTTTAAATTTAGAAGAGGCTGATGCTAAAGGTTTAAACCAACTTTAGAGTTTTTTGTTGTTGAAGGAAATGACCCAGTTCTTTGACACAGACAGACAGAGAAACTTTGGAGGGATTATCATCCAAATTTTGTGTAGGGAACGATTAAAACCAGCAATGTAAGCATGACAACCTCTAAGTTAACTAAAAGTTCAATTCAGACAATGGCAAGACTAGAGATACTTAATATAATATAGATAAACAACTTCTCATATTATGATACAACAATCTCAAGACCTTTTGTTTAGACTCTAAAATTGCAGACTTAAGATGCAGTCTGTCCACATAAAATAAAGCCTTGAGTTAGGCACTGAGCAGAGTGAATTTGATCTTGTGTTCCTGATACAATCACCTGCCCTTCTGTAGCACCAGGTTTTGGATCATGAACAACCACATTTGCACCAGAGATCTGAGGATCAAGACACATCAAAAGTCAAAACACTACAAAATACAATACGAAATGAATCGAAAATCAGATATAAACAAACCTCTCGGATTTGATTTAGGTTGCTACTGTTCTCCCCGTACACGTGCATTAAATATATATGAGGGATGGTGATCTCAACGGTTGAGCTATTTAGATTCTGTGATGGGTTTCCATTCCTGGAAATAATACCCAAATCACAATAATGTGTCAGGCAAAACAGTTTGATCTATGTCGAAGCACCTAACATGAACTTGTATAAAATATATGGTCAATTTAAAAGGGTACAAGCCCTAAACTCACATTCCAGCTGTTACCCCTGGATTTCCTCTGTTAGGTGCCTGAAATACAAAACCTAAGGGGTTATAGCATAGTTAGTATGCACTATGCACAAGGAGAAGGAGACACAGCAAAAGAGTTGAAACACCCCACCCTCCAAGAAAAATGCTCCGACTATATACTATCTCTGAATGTAAAGCTGACCTGAGGATAACATGATCTTGGAGAATTAGGTCCTTCATAGCCATGAGGATAGGGAACTCGGTCTATATTTGGTGGACCGCGACCCATACTATGTGAAAATGCATGCTGATGATGATCAATAGGTATGGGGGGGCCAGCTGGATGGTCAATCCCGTGAGGAAGTCCAACATGAGGAGGAGGTGGGGGAGGGTGCCCAGAAGGCATCATGTGATTTCTTGGCCTATGCAAAGGAGGGGGCATCTCTGGGAATGGTGGCACATGTGGCGGTGCACTAAAATTTGGAGGAGTGTTCTTCATTGGGAAAATAGTTTCTCGAATTCTGCTGGTTATGTGAAACAAAGCATCTTGCACAGATTGTATGGTCCCGATAACCTGGTGGGTTTGAACCAAAATAACAAACTCTTTAAGAGAATTATGTAACAAAAACTAACTAGCTGACTTTTCAAAAAAATAACTAACTTCTCTAACAACTCTAATTATCCTTTATTATATTTCCTAACAACATACCATCAAGTTTTTATTTACATAGCCTCAAAAACGCATGTACTTAATTGTGCAAATTACCTGCACAACTTCTTCGTTGTGAGAAATGAACTTAATCTGTTCCTTCGAAAAGATACGTATACTGGCACCTGTAGCTCTTCGCATTTCTGAAATAACATGACCTCCCTTGCCCAAGAGGCACCCTACTTGTGGTGAACGCACAAGGAGCCTAGCAACAACTGCATTACTCTGCTCAAATCCAATCTCTGTGAGTCGACCATGAACGCGAATAACAGCATCTTGAGCAGGAGAATGCTTTTGCTCAGAATTCTACATAATTTTATATCATCTTTAGTTCAATTTCCTTAACAAATATCATAGAAATTATATGACAGATTTATAATGTTCTTCTATTCTACTACAATTCTCCCAAAAGATGTCAACACTCGTAATGAAAGCTGTCAACACAAGAAAGTTACCATAGTTAGAATAACTCAACAGCAACTCAGTAAACAATCTGAAGATGGACCCCAGCCACAAAAATCATACAAACCTTGCCTGTTTGATTATAACAAAAGATCAATCATATTTTAGATTTTTTTAACAAATATTTCTAGAATAGTTTAACACTGGAGAGCCAGTTATCTATAGTATCGACATGATTCAAAGCGAGGGACTGCGCGCATTTCTGAGACATAATATCGAAGAGCCAGAACAATTTAAGGCTACCGAAACAAAGTTAAAGAAATTTTTGGCTAATTTACCAGTCTCTCTATGCAAAATGGTGTCTTATGGACAAGGTTTAAAGTGCATATTAATAGATAACTATTTAATAACCTCTCATACCTCTAGCGCAGATATGACGACCACACGCTCCTCTGTATCGGCTCCAGCATCAACTATTTGTATAGATGCACCGGTTTCATTCTGTAAAGCCCGCACCATAGAACCACCTTTTCCAATAAGACTACCAACTTTGTCATGCTGACACAACATCTTAAAGACAACCTCCTCTTCCACAAATAGTCTATGAGAAGGCCCAATGCTTTCAGAACCAGGAAATGATGAATAACCTCTGGAATAATGATCAGGAGGACGGGGACCCCGTTGAGGATAAGGATCAGCCTGGGCACCACCAGGCGATTTTAAAGAACCAGAATTGCCTACATTATCCTGAAGACAACTCGTAACTGCAAGAAGGGCTTTCTTTACTGCATTATAATTTCCAGTTATCTGCATCCACCATAAACCCCCACATTAGTTTCTCATAACTCACAAAAAATAGAGTAAACAACCACTGCAATGTACAACAACTAAGCCTTATCTCACAATGCGGAATTGACATAAAACGATCAACGGCACCATAATGTTCTTGTCATAAAACACATTGATAGCCAATCTATTGGCCTCTAACTTTCTTTTAATAATTTTGTTTATCATTTTTCTTGGCCTTTCTCTGTCTCGCCCTAATACTTTAGATCAAATGTGTGTTTGGTGCTTTACATGTGCCAATGTCTGACACTAACATGATATAGACGCATGTGGTAACATTTGATTACTTTTAGTTTCTAAAATTAACATAAGTTTCTATGTGTCACTATCAATGAGGTGTCTGTGTCGGTGCTTCACAAACCTTTAGGCTTTGTTTGGATTGATGGAATCGGATGGAGCGGAGCGGAATGAGATGGAATGGAATGATATTTCATTGTTTGGATCATTTAAAATTCGATGGAGCGAAGCGGAATAGAGTGGTATGGATTCCATTTCATTTCATCACTTACCACCATATTTCTTCTCCTCCAATTTAGACGGAATGAACAACTTGTCTTATTCCGCTCTAAAATTTCCAAACAATAGAATGAGACATTCGTTCCGCTCCACCCCACTCCGCTCCACTCCATTCCACTCCATTCATTTTAAAATATCCACCTACAAACTTCCTCCATATGCTCAAACCACCTAAGCCAAAATTTAACATTTTTTTACAATAGGTTCTACTCCAACTCTCTCTATTTCTCATACTAATAATATCATTCTCAATACTATCTTGTCTAGTACTCCTTCCACTAGCTCAATACTATCTTGTCTAGTACTCCTCCATATGTGTGTTTGGTGCTTTACATGTGTCAATGTCTGACACTAACATGATATAGACGCATGTGGTAACATTTGATTACTTTTAGTTTCTAAAATTAGCATAAGTTACTATGTGTCACTATCAATGAGGTGCAGTGTTATCGATGGCGGTTGGCGGTCCATGGCGGAGAGACAAAATCCCACCATTCCGGCCGCTTTGCGGCGCCGTTATTGCGGATTATGGCGGAAAAATCCGCAATAACGGCCAATGTTTACCATTGCGGGGAGCCCAAAAACCGCCATGTAAATCCGCTATAGCGGCCATAGCGGGGCAATTTGATAACACTGATAAGGTGTTTATGTCGGTGCTTCACAAATCTTTAGACTTTGTTTAGATTGATGGAATCAGATGGAGCGGAATGAGATGGAATGGAATGATATTTCATTGTTTGGATCATTTAAAATTTGATGGAGCGGAGCGGAATAGAGTGGTATGGATTCCATTTCATTTCATCACTTACCACCATATTTCTTCTCCTCCAATTTAGGCGGAATGAACAACTTGTCTTATTCCGTTCTAAAATTTTCAAACAATGGAATCAGACATTCGTTCTACTCCACCCCACTCCGCTCCACTCCATTCCGCTCCGTTCATTTTAAAATATCCACCTAGAAATCTCCTCCATATGCTCAAACCACCTAAGCCAAAATTTAACATTTTTCTACAATAGGTTCTACTCCAACGCTCTCTATTTCTCATGCTAATAATATCATTCTCAATACTATCTTGTCTAGTACTCCTTCCACTAGCTCAACTCCACACAACATTCTTGCCACCAATGCATATAGATACTATATGTCTCTAATTGGTAATTAGTAATGCTAATTCAATACATTGCTATATCTACAATTGTGCAATCATTACTATATCAGCTTAAAAAGAATAGAATCAAGTTAAGAAAAATGGACCTGAATGAATTCATCTCCAGGTGGAGGAATGGGAGATTGGTCTTTAGGCAAAACCCTAATCTGAGCTCCACTTTCTTGCCTAATCTTTTCAATAATCTTACCACCTCTACCAAGCACACATCCAACCTGATAACTAGGTGCTACCAATCTACACCCCACCTGCAAATTCGAATTCGAATTCAAACTCTTATTCTCCTCATCCTTCTCCACCATTCTCTCAAAAACCCTAATCAAAGCAAGTTGCGCAGGGGATTCTTCAGGAAGTTGTTCGGCGGCCGGGGAGATGATAACAACCATGCGGTCGTCGTCGGAGGTGGCATCTCCGGCGTAGTCTTCAATTAGTATCTTAACTCCGTCGGCGGAAAGTGTGAGTATGTCATCGGATTTGGAGGCGGGGCATGTAATGCGGAAAACGGTGTCGGATTGGGTTGGAGGAACGTAGCGTCGCTTGCTGGTGTTTGACATCACGTCTTAGTGATTGCCAGTTGATATGATACAGTATTTTGTAGAGCCACTTACCAAAATTGTTATTGAAACGCAACCGTGAGTAAATAAATGGAGTGCACGTAAATTAGAGAATTGAAAAATGAGGTGAAAAAGAGAAAAATAAATGAATATGTGGCGCAATAAAAAAAAAAAAAAAAAATTATCCGTGGAAAAACATTATATGAAAATTTAAAATTATTTTTTAAATTTCAGATATACATTTTTAGATGTCCCTTTAATTACAGTTAAAATGTGAAAAATTGAGTTACCCCTAAATACCTAATATATTTTGTAAAATTTATTTCGCGGATATATTTTTGAATTAATTCAATTCAATTTATATTTTATACATCCCTCTCTGAATCGCCCATTTGTACTATAAATTGTTTTAGAGATACATTTTTCGTATGCATATCTAGGGTTGTATTTGGACCGGTTTTTTTGAGATCCACCTGCAAACCGGTCCAATAGAACCGGACCAATGGACCGACCGAAGTCTACTCGGTCTGGGAATGGATAATTTTTTTTATCCGATACCGAAAATGGATACTATATTTGATACTTTTTGGATAGTTTTATCGGATATCCGAAGTAACGGTCCAGTTTCGGTCCAAAATAATTACCCATTACTGTTTCGGCCTGGTCCTGGATTACCCGATTACTATTTCGGTCCGGTTCTCGGGATAGCAAATATCCGGACCGGACCGAAAACAGCCCTATGCATATCTGACAAAATCCGAATATGCATCTTTGTATTCATACTAAACAATGAATTTTAAATTGTTTTAGTGATGTTTAGATGAAATTGACGATATGGAAAAGATATATTATGATAAATTAGACAATACAATGGATATGTAAAAAATGACACACACACACACACACACACACACATATATATATATATATATATATATATATATATATATATATAAAGTAATAAATCCAGAATACACAATAAAGTGGAAATAAATAAATAAAAATAAAATACATACAAATACTATAAACTACTGCGTATGATTGGGACCCCTGTTTCTACGATGCTTCATGTATTGTAGTGTCTTCTATGCCTCCACCATTATGGCATCTACAACGCCCCTCGCCTCAGAGTCATCTGTTAATATCTGTTATGATACATCGATATTTAGACAACACATCAACAACATGATATGCTCTAACAT
Organism: Lathyrus tuberosus; assembly: GCA_022829125.1. Classification (NCBI taxonomy): domain Eukaryota; kingdom Viridiplantae; phylum Streptophyta; class Magnoliopsida; order Fabales; family Fabaceae; genus Lathyrus; species Lathyrus tuberosus. The sequence goes on along the minus strand of JALAZF010000529.1, from coordinate 2,284,024 downwards.
GCTCCTCCTCTATTATCTCTTGATAAGTTGACCTTAGTGGATCTCTTGTTGCGTTCTGTATCATATAAGGATGTGACACTCTGAAGAACCACCAGATGTAATCGTCTACATAACTTCAATCACTCTCATCTATGGTACTCCGTGTCTCCTTCGGTACCAGATGATTAAGATAATCTTCAAACATATCATTCATATTTCTATGTGTCATAGGGGAGGGGTCTTTGAAAGTGTACTACAAGTAGTTGAACTACTGCATTACACACTCGGGCAAATGAGGAAATGTCAGACGTGAACAATAAGCAAACTATCCCGAGTATAAGGCTAAGTCGTCAAAGGGAAGCCTCTCACGATGATCGACGTACGTATGGAAGTGTATATCATTTACTACCAAGCGGTCAAGATACACTTTAAACGCTTATGTTGTATGGTTCCCTCTGTGCGGGGCGAATACATCAACACGTGGTATATCCTCAGTATAAGTTGGTAGACATTGTTGAAACTGTAATACAGCAGCAAGCAAAAACTAATTTAAGTAACCCAGTATTATCGTCTCCACAGGGATCAGTGTGAGGGAAAGAATGTCGTTCGACGATATTTATGTTTCTAAGCTTATGGTTCAAAAGTTTTGGTTTAAAAGATTTACGGAACCAAAATTAAAGACAGAAAGTGTAAAGACGGAAAATATAAAGTAAAGACTGAATTATAAACGGAGCCTTGTTGGAATTGGATTTCATCAATAGATAACACATGCATTCTTCTGACCAATTTATACATAAATCAAACATTCGCCTAATATCATCATGTATCACTCACGACATACATATCATCTCGGTCCCCGCATGTGTGAGTGATTTTTTCCCGATTAATAATTGCTCTCGCACATCACCAATCAATACAAAACATTTAAGAGATATCAAGTTCTGAACTTTTAATTACAAGTTATAATATTTCTCTCAAGTTTCTTTCTCTCTTGATTATATCTTAAAAGTGTGAAAAATCTATTTATAATACATTCAGGATTTTACATGTTCGCAAAGCGAACGTTTTACTCGCAAAGCGAATGACAAAATTAGGCACCTGAGGTGCCTCTGAACAGTTAAACCGCCACATAATTTCTTCATGAGTTCGCAATGCGAAGGAATGTTCGCAAAGCGAACACTCGCTTTCAAGTTCGCTGAGCAAACTTTAATGCCTTTTTCCCCTGCCATAATTCTGGGAGCATTCGCTGGGATCTCGCCAGACTTCGCAAAGCGAACCTTCGCTAGCAATTCGCAAAGCGAACGTACTGATGTATTCCTCATTTCTTTGGCAACTTGGATCATTTCTTGTGTCTTACATCTTTGATCATTTAGTGCCTTTTCCTGCACAATCACACATATTACAAGCACCAAAGGTATATTCTCAATGTTAGAAGAACAACAACAATCACGAGTAAAACTAATGAAAACATGAAAATTGAGTAGAAAAATTGCCAAGAAAGATAATACATCTTAAGGTAAAATCTGCACCTAACAACTTTCCCCAACTAGATTTTTGCTTCTCCTCAAGCAAAGTATGCCCCTCATGAAAACAAGAGGATTTGCTCAAGCATAATATTCAACCAAAGTCAAGCATGAAAATGCGCACAAGCAACGTTCACCACTCAATAGAATCGAACAATGACAAAGAATTAAGTTCTTAAACAAATATCATGGAATGGTTCAAATCACAACTAAATTTTCATACTTGAATCACTCTAACACTCCTCTTCAAAATAAGAATGAAGAAATTAACGTGTTTGCAACCGCGGGGCAATTTCACTCACCTGACAAACAATGCTAATAACAACTCAATTCATACAACATCTAACAATCAAAAATGAAAATATGGAAGCAAAAAGATCACTAATGGCTTTAAGGATTATAGCTTTGTCGGGTTCACAACAAAGGGACATTTCTAAAGGCCATTGAATTGAAATTGCCGATGCAAAAAGAAACATTCACTATACATGATATTTACACATGACAACTTCATTCACCATTTTCATTTAACAGACCTTCTCAAACTTCCTTATGCACAATTATTTCATTCTCCATTTTTCTCATTCAAACAAGCATTCTTTTTCTTTTGTTTTTCACATTCATATTCACACTTTTTCTTTTCATGCTTGTTTGAAATTTTTCAAAAGTTTTAGCAATCTACCGTTCTTCTTTTTCATTTTACCCAACTTAAATTCAACCAAACCTCAAGTGAATGCTCTTTGCTTTTTATGGCAAGGAAATCAAAGTAAAACAAAGTTTAAAGGTTCAAGAAGAAATTTTTAGAACCTCACAAAATTCAATGATGAACTAAACTTTCAAATTATGTACAACACAAAGTTCATCACTAAACTGAGATCTAAACTGTTTAGGCTCAAAGGGGTTAACAAATACTCACTACTCACGGGTAAGGTACTTTTGGATACGGTTGTGCTCAATTTAAACAAATGCCTTGATCATTTCTAATGCTTCCACAAAATCACAATAATCAACAGATAAAGCATGAATCAAACGAATCAAACAAAGTTATCAGTCATCCTAGCATATAGTAAATAATGGAGGTTTTTCACAATTTGTGGCTATTGGACCTAAGTGAAACAAGCATTCAAACAAGTTGCAAAATGAAACAAAAATACACATTTGCACAAAGCACAAAATTCTTAAGTCAATCTAACATTCTATAAAGTAGTACAATTTACCTCGCATACACCATCCAGACTCGGTCGAAGCTTCATTGAATACTTTTATACAAATAGCAATCAATCTAGAAGAAGTTCTCATCATTCCTGGTCACACTAGAGAAAACATAAAAGAAAACAAATACATACAATATAAACAAATGCACAAATCTCAAAAATATAGAAATTATCGCAATGCGATTCAATATCTAAACACCAATCCCCGACAACGATGCCATTTTGTTGAAACTGTAATACAACAGCAAGCAAAAACTAATTTAAGTAACTCGTTTTTATCGTCTCCACAGGGATCAATGCGAGGGAAAGAATGCCGTTCGACGGTATCTATGTTTCTAAGCTTATGGTTCAAAAGTTTTGGTTTAAAAGACTTACGGAACCAAAATTAAAGGCAGAAAGTGTAAAGACGGAAAATATAAAGTAAATACTGAGTTATAAACGGAGCCTTGTTGGAATTAGATCTCATCTATTGATAACACATGCATTCTTCTGACCAATTTATACATAAATCAAACATTCGCCTAATATCATCATGTATCACTCACGACATACATATCCTCTCGGTCCCCGCATGTGTGAGTGATTTTATACCGATCAATAATTGCTCTGGCACATCACCAATCAATACAAAGCATTTAAATCCTAGATGAATGCTAAGCCTACATCCATTTCTGACCTCAAGACTCAACATATATTACTATAACATCAATATCAAACCAATGAGTAATTCATATACAAAGCCAATGATCAAAATAAGTACACACGTTTAACCCTTTTTACATGCATTCAACTAATTTGCCAAATGAATGTGAATATCGTTCTTCATCACTATTCTCACGCACCCTCACGATACCGTTTGTCAAGCAATATCGCGCTCTCTTATTGCATTAATTACTAGAAGTTATTCAAACTAACAATCAACACAACGCTTAAAAGCTGAGATGCAAATGAATATCAAATCACAAGCCCATGTCAAAAGCTTGCTCAATGATAGATGAAAATCTAAGATCACGGATTTGAAATAGGTTTTGTTAAGACCAACAAATAAGCAATCAAAGACAACAAACAATAGAGAATCAAAACTAGTTCACAAACATAGATTAGAAGAAATACATAAGGTATCAAAAGATTACATCCTTTTCCAACAAGAGATCAAAGATCCTACCTTTTCTCGCTTGAAATTAAGAGATATCAAGTTCTGAACTTTTAATTACAAGTTATAATATTTCTCTCAAGTTTCTTTCTCTCTTGATTATATCTAAAAAGTCTGAAAAATCTATTTACAATACATTCAAGATTTTACATATTCGCAAAGCGAACGTTTTACTCGCAAAGCGAATGACAAAATTAGGCACCTGAGGTGCCTCTGAACAGTTAAACTGCCACAGAATTTCTTCATGAGTTCGCAATGCGAAGGAATGTTCGCAAAACGAACACTCGCTTTCAAGTTCGCAAAGCGAACTTTAGTGCCTTTTTCCCCTGCCATAATTCTGAGAGCATTCGCTGGGGCCTTGCCAGACTTCGCAAAGCGAACCTTCGCTAGCAATTCGCAAAAAGCGAACGTACTGATGTATTCCTCATTTCTTTGGCAACTTGGATCATTTCTTGTGCCTTACATCTTTGATAATTTAGTGCATTTTCCTGCACAATAGCATACATATTACAAGCACCAAAGGTATATTCTCAATGTTAGAAGAACAATAAGAATCATGAGTAAGACTAATGAAAACATGAGAATTGAGTAGAAAAAGTGCCAAGAAAGATAATACATTTTAAGGTAAAATCTGCACCTAACAACTCTCCCCAACTAGATTTTTGCTTGTCCTCAAGCAAAGTGTGTCCCTCATGAAAACAAGAGGATTTGTTCAAGCTTAAGATTCAACCAAAGTCAAGCATGAAAATGCGCACAAGCAACGTTCACCACTCAATAGAATCGAATAATGACAAAGAATTATGTTCTTAAACAAATATCACAGAATGGTTCAAATCACAACTAAATTTTCATACTTGAATCACTCTAACACTCATCTTCAAAATAAGAATGAAGAAATTAACGCGTTTGCAATCGCGGGGCAATTTCACTCACCTGACAAACAATGCTAATAACAACTCAATTCATACAACATCTAACAATCAAAAATGAATATATGGAAGCAAAAAGATCACTAAGGGCTTTAAGGATTGTAGCTTTGTCGGGTTCACAACAAATGGAAATTTCTAAAGGCCATTGAATCGAAATTGCCGATGCAAAAGGAAACATTCACTATACTTGGTATTTACACATCACAACTTCATTCACCATTTTCATTCGTTTACCACAAACCTTCTCAAACTTCCTTATGCACACACTACTACGAAAAACCCATTTAACAACGGTTGAAAATGACATATAATGGCACGGGTGAAGGCGTTGTTATGTAGATTGCCGTTGTAAGTTAGTTGTTTCTACAACGGGCTGGAAACCGTTATTGAAAGGCAGGGCGCGAGCCATATATCACAACGGTTATGATAATAAACTGTTGTGATACACACACTTAGGTTCTGGGTTCGAAACCCATCAACAGCAAAATTATATAAAACATAAATTACTTATGATATCGGTTACAATAGATAACCGTTGTTGTAAGTACCCTAAGTTTATTATATTAAATATAGATTGCTTGTTTTCCAAACACCTCACTAAATAAATATACACGGATTCAATTTGATGAAGATGTCTATAATCTGAAAATTAAACTGTTCTTGAAAACCAACTTAAACAAACCAATGTTGTTTTCTGATTGCATTCTTCTCAACGTGCATTACACGCTCTTTTACATATATTGTGGTTTATTGATCTGACTCCTTCGATATATCGCTATCTTCGATTATAGTTAAATTTCCATAAAATCAACAAGACATTGGATAATCTGCCTCATCTTTGATTTAACTATAATGGAAGATGGCGATGCATCTAAGGAGCCAGATCATTATACCATAATCTATATATAAAAGAACGTGAGATGAATGATGAGAGGCATGCAATCAGAAAACAACATTGGTTTGTTTAAGTTGGTTTTCAAATACAACTTAATTTGCAGATTATAAGTATCTATGTCAAATTAACTAAATGTATTTTAAGTGAGGGTTAGTGAAACAAACAATCTACATAGAATATAATAAACTCAAACAACATTCTATACCAGATCCAGATATTATAAACTCATATAATACGCTTGCTACCACCAGCAAACTTTAAGTGAGGGTTAGTGAAACAAACAATGTAAATAGCATATAATAAACTCAAACAACATTCTATACCAGATCCAGAAATTATAAACTGATATAATACGCTTGCTTCCACCAACATCATCACCCTGTATCATCCCCTTAACCTGAAAGGAAACAAAGCAAACTTCAAAAATGAGCATCCTCAGTTGAAAACAAACCCTAAAACCATAATCCAATGAAGAGTAAAGAGAGGAATAGGAATAACACACCTTTTAATGAAACTAATCGCGGAACAGGAATCAATTATGATGTTGAACTAGTTTGGGAAGCAATGAAAAAGAAATATAAGGAGGAAGAAGCTTACACAAAAGCTTCATACTTCTTATATTTCTTTTTATTATTTCTAAAACTAGAAAAGTTTGCTTACAGTGTTGATTCTTCATTTACTAACATCTTGTTCGTGAAGCTATGCAGAAAAAGTACAAGGTGGATGAAGTTTCTATCATAGCTTCATGCTTCTTGTACTTTTTTCTATAGCTACGCAAACATTATGAAGTTTCCAAAGCATGGTCTTTGTTAAGGTAGTGAAAACGAATAACAATCCACAAACAAGATAATGGGAAATATCTAACAATAGATGGAGGAAGAAGAATACCTTAATGTATGATTCACGGCTAATGGTGAAAAGGAAGAGAAAAAATGGGTTCTAGGGTTTCACTTTGAAGGCAACGGCGTTACTGTCAATTAAGTGAAAGTTATTTTGCTTATATATGGGTAAACTATTTCACAACCGTTAACAATAACACCTGTATAGATAGGTATTTATTTATTATAAATATATCACTACGGTCAACTAGAATAACTGTGGTGATAACCCTTTTATCTGTGAATTTTAAAATAAATAAAAACTGTATAGATAGGTATTTATTTATTATAAATATATCACTACGGTTAACCAGGAGAACCGTAGTGATAACCCTTTTATTTGTGAATTTTAAAATAAATAAAAAAGAAAAGGTGCGCCTTAACTTCCCACTTAATGCATCTGCAGTTTAAACATCAACAATGTAATTCACAATGCATCTGCAATTTAAACATCAACAATGTAATTCAAACCCTAATTCAACTATTACATTTCATAACAAAGTAAACATTAAACATAAAGGAGATAAGAAAACATAACATCATGATATTTCCAGAAAATATCTCGGATTTCAACTTGTTCTTCAAATTTTTGTTCTTTTTCTTTAAATCCTCATACATAACCTTCAGATAGCCCACATCTTCCACCTCTGACTTCATAATGCTCTCATCATTATTTCCATCTCTTTCTCCCACGTCTTCATCCCATATGAACAAATTACATGTTTCATCGCTCCTCCAAAATGGACATCTCCAAAAAAGCCTTCCTTTATTTTGTCCCTTCTTGCATTGATACAAAACCATACGACCATCACAACCATAAAAATTTCTAGATCAAAATTTTACACTAGAAGAAGACGTAGAAACACCTTTGGCTGATTTTGTCTTCAAATATGACATTGCAACACCTTAAAGTATAACACTTTCTTGTTGTTGTTGTCTTCTTCCCGACAATGGTGACAGACGGCGTTGGTGTTAGGGTTGTTTCGTCTTGTTTCCTTTTTCAATGGATAAATTGATATATACTTGGTGTTTAAAATACATAAAAAGAAGCTTCAGTTTGTAACAACAGTTTTAAGAAAAAGTCATCGTGATATCCTTATTATTTTTTAGTTAAATATTAATAAAACCTAAAAAGGGAGCATTTACATCAAAGGGATAAACTATTTGAGGGCGATGAAGTTCGAACCCATGATAGCTAGACTGTATCAGCACGGTTTTCATAACAACCGTTATTATACCCTTGAGATTTCTAATTAAAATAATGCACGCGCATCCAGTACACACTATAAGAACGGTGTATAGGATGCCGTTGTAAACCTGACGTTGTTATTTGGGCGTTTTATAGTAGTGACAATTATTTCATTCTTTATTTTTCTCATTCAAACAAGCATTCTTTTTCTTTTGTTTTTCACATTCATATTCACACTTTTTCTTTTCATGCTTGTTTGAAATTTTTCAAAAGTTTTAGCAACCTACCGTTCTTATTTTTCATTCTCCCCAACTTAAATTCAACCAAACCTCAAGTGAATGCTCCTTGCTTTTTAGGGCAAGGAAATTAAAGTAAACCAAAGTTCAAAGGTTCAAGAAGAAATTTTTAGAACCTCACAAAATTCAATGATGAACTAAACTTTCAAATTATGTACAACACAAAGTTCACCATTAAACTGAGATCTAAACTGTTTAGGCTCAAAGGGCTTAACAAATACTCACTACTCACGGTTAAGGTACTTTTGGATACGGTTGTGCTCAATATAAACAAATGTCTTGATCATTTCTAATGCTTCCACAAAATCACAATAATCAAGAGATAAAGCATGAATCAAACGAATTAAACAAAGTTATCAGTCATCCTAGCATATAATAAACAATGGAGGTTTCTCATAATTTGTGGCTTTTGGACCTAAGTGAAACAAGCATTCAAACAAGTTGCGAAATGAAACAAAAATACACATTTGCACAAAGCACAAAATTCTAAAATCAATCTAACATTCTATAAAGTAATACAATTTTCCTCGCATACACCATCCAGACTCGGTCGAAGCTTCATTGAATACTTTTATACAAATAGCAACCAATCTATAAGGAGTTCTCATCATTCCTGATCACACTAGAGCAAACATAAAAGAAAACAAATACATATTATATAAAAAAATGTACAAAGTTAAAAAATATAGAAACTATCGCAATACGATTCAATATCTAAACACCAATTCCCGGCAACGACGCCATTTTGTTGAAACTGTAATATAGCAACAAGAAAAAACTAATTTAAGTAACCCAGTTTTATCGTCTCCACAGGGATCAGTGCGAGGGAAATAATGTCGTTCGACGGTATATATGTTTCTAAGCTTATGGTTTAAAAGATTTACGGAACCAAAATTAAAGACAGAAAATGTAAAGACGGAAAATATAAAGTAAATACTTAATTATAAACGGAGCCTTGTTGGAATTGGATCTCATCAATTGATAACACATGCATTCTTCTGACCAATTTATACATAAATCAAACATTCGCCTAATATCATCATGTATCACTCACGACATACATATCCTCTCGGTCCCCGCATGTGTGAGTGATTTTATACCGATCAATAATTGCTCTCGCACATCACCAATCAATACAAAACATTTAAATCCTACATGAATGCTAAGCCTACATCCATTTCTGACCTCAAGACTCAACAGGTATTACTATAACATCAATATCAAACCAATGAGTAATTCATATACAAAGCCAATGATCAAAATAAGTACACACATTTAACCCTTTTTACATGCATTCAACTAAGTTGCCAAATGAATGTGAATACCGTTCTTCATCATTATTCTCACGCACCCTCACAATACCGTTCGTCAAGCAATATCGCGGTCTCTTATTGCATTAATTACTAGAAGTTATTCAAACTAACAATCAACACAATGCTAAAAAGCTGAGATGCAAATGAATATCAAATCACAAACCCATGTCAAAAGCTTGCTCAATGATAGATGAAAATCTAAGATCACAGATTTGAAATAGGTTTTGTCAAGACCAACAAATAAGCAATCAAAGATAACACACAATAGAGAATCAAAACTAGTCCACAAACATAGATTAGAAATACATAAGGTATCAAAAGATTACATCCTTTCCCAATAAGAGATCAAAGATCCTAGCTTTTCTCCCTTGAAATGAAGAGATATCAAGTTTTGAACTTTTAATTACAAGTTATAATATTTCTCTCAAGTTTCTTTCTCCCTTGATTATATCTAAAAAGTGTGAAAAATCTATTTATAATACATTTAGGATGTTACATGTTTGCAAAGCGAACGTTTTACTCGCAAAGCGAATGACAAAATTAGGCACCTGAGGTGCCTCTGAACAGTTAAACCGCCACAAAATTTCTTCATGAGTTCGCAATGCGAAGGAATGTTCGCAAAGCGAACACTCGCTTTCAAGTTTGCAAAGCGAACTTTAGTGCCTTTTTCCCCTGCCATAATTCTGGGAGCATTCGCTGGGACCTCGCCAGACTTCGCAAAGTGAACCTTCGCTAGCAATTCGCAAAGCGAATGTACTGATGTATTCCTCATTTCTTTGGCAACTTGGATCATTTCTTGTGTCTTACATCTTTGATCATTTAGTGTCTTTTACTGCACAATAACACACATATTACAAGCACCAAAGGTATATTCTCAATGTTAGAAGAACAACAACAATCATGAGTAAAACTAATGAAAACATGAGAATTGAGTAGAAAGATAATACATTTTAAGGTAAAATCTGCATCTAACAGACATAACAAGCCAGAGATGCGTGGGAAGTGCTTGAGAATCCAAGCTTGAAAAGTATTGGAGCACCTGAATCATTAGTGATGGCGTTGCAAAGGTCTTATAAAAATGGCACACAAACGCTAAAAGACCAAGAAATATTATCGTAATTAGTGCGATGTTGCCTATCACATGTTTCGTCTTTCACATACATCCTTCTGATAACTTAGAGTACAAGTATACAAACACAAGCACCCCTAGTTGCACTCATGGACCCACTTAAAATCATTGAAGTATTACAGGTAGATGACATCCACATAAGTGGAACTCTTGTACACAAAAATGGCAGTGTCAACCAAATACAACAGGCATGCTCTCATAGTGTATGCTCTATGTTGCACAACCTACTCTTCATCACCAGCTGTCTGTTGTGATATAAGTAGCTCATCTATATACACCTTCTACAAGAATCAAAACCTAGTATGAGCCCCTCAGGTGGCTTTAAAATCCTTCATGACAACCTCTGGGTTAACTCCCATATAGTCTACCAACAACTCCACTGTATCATATTTGTTAATCTTTCCACGATCTAAAAGTTTCCCCCTAATCAGAAGATGCAGCAGACACGAGACATCGTCTAGTGTGATATACCTCTTACCATGTGGAAGATGAAATGATGACGTCTTAGTATGCCATCTCTCTACAAACTTATTAAGCATACCATGGTTAACCGTACCATAACCGGTCTTGCATAAGTCTCTCATCTCACATAGCCGCAAAACATCATGAAACCACAACTCATTAGGCTATTACTGCCCAATAATCTTTTGCCCATAGTTGATGAAATTCAGTAGATCACGGTCATGCAGAAAAATAAATCATTGTTAGAAATTTTTAATATTATAACAAACATGATTTAAAAAGAATGAATGTAACTAATTTTACCTCTCTGTCCTAGACATGTTTGACAGTATGGTCCGGATAAACAGACAACAATGACAACATCTGGCTGGACACAGGGCTCGGCCGAATGAGTTGTAACCTCTGTGTCAGCAGTAACAAATGGGACTGGATCAGAAACAACAACATCTGGCTAGACCACCTGAGCAACCACCTCATCAACAACCACCTCAGCGACACCACCTCCCCAACAACCTCCTCAACAACCACCTCATATACAACAACAGCACCTGGGTGTACCACCTCGTCTCTAGGCTGCTAAACTGATCGTACCGATCAGCGTCAAGTAGTACGAGGTGCACGAAACTGACCCTACTCAGTCAACCATGTTTTGTGTCAACTGGCTAGAACCACACGTCTAGTCTGTATTTGGGAAAAATTAGCCTCAGTAGCCCTAATCTGGTCTATCGCTCTGCCTGCAATATTGTTGTCCCTACCTGTGTATTTCTTTACAAAAGAAGGGAAAAATAAATAAAAAATTATTAACTATTGGAAATTTCATAATTTACGGTAAAAAAAACAAAGTTTTTATACCAACAAAAATTCTGAAATTTTCGGAAATTTTCATGGGATTTTGTATCGGAAAATTTAAAATTTTATGCTAAAATGTTTTCACTAATACTAGAAATTTTAAAATTTCTAGTACAAAATCATAGAAATTTAGTAATTGGTAGTAGAAAACATACTGATTTTGAAATTTTCAGTAGAAGAAACGAAATTTTTGATATCGTCTCAAAGAAGTCAAATTCGCACTCAGATCTTGAAAATTTCGAAAATAAATTGAAAAAATTTACAAGAACAATATTGTCTTTTCATATACACAATAGAGAGGGTGTCAAATTCTAGGAATGATAAGTTAAATGTTCAAAATGAAGTCTAGCTTCGTTCCAAAAAGATAGAAAGCTATGTTTCTTATCTTACATATAAGAAATTAGATGCCTAGGGAAAAGACCACACTGCCCCTCTGCCTTCTCAAGCTTCCAGCTGGACTTCTGCTTCTCCTCCATCTGGCGTTTGTGGACGTGGCTGATGTTGAGCATTGGTCTTTTGGAAATGTTTTATTTCAATTTCTTTATTCTTCATCCGTTGCATTTAAAATGTTTTGGCTGATAATATCTTACCATTCCATGCTGCATTTAATGCACCACTGCTCATAGCCCATTTCCCAACTTCTGCTTCCTTATCCGCTGCATTTTGGTTTTATCGTTCTTCTTCTTCTTCATTCCAATACAACATATTGCGTTCTCTGCTTTCTACGCTCCCGCGTTCACCGGCTCCAATGGCGCGTCCGTTTACATGTTTGGGTGACGTTAACGATACGAAGGACCTTTGGAAGGTCGCGGTCCGCGTCCAGTATTTGTGGCCAGTCGTGATGAATACCAAACACCACTTTGAAATGGTTGTGGTTGATGATACTGTGAGTTTTTTTTTCTTTTAGTGTTATGGTGTAATTTCCTGTTTTATATTATAGTTTGTAGGTTGAGTTTTACAGCCATGTTTGTTGTTTGGGTGTGAAATACTTGTGGTTGATGATGTCGTGAGTTTGTTTCTTTTAGTGTTATGTTGTTATTTCTTGTTTTTATATTATAGTTTATAGCTTCACTTTTACAGCCATGTATGTTGTTTGGGTGGTCTATGTTGTTTTTGATTATGTCGTTAAGCCGTCTTTTGATGTTATTTCGTGTTTTTGCATTTGTAAGGGTGATGACATGCATATGGTTGTGCCAGCGGTGGTGGAAAAGGCTTTTGGTCCCATCATGGAGGTTGGCACTACATACAGTATATCAAATTTCCAGGTTGTGCAAAATAATTTGGTATTCAAGCCTTCGTCGCACCGGTTTATGGCCAAATTTACTGGTGGAACCTCTGTTGCCGATGTTGGGAAACATAATATACCGACGGTGCCGCTTTCCCTTACCAGTTTTGGTGATATCATTACTGGCAACTTCAAAAAGGATATGCTCATAAGTTATAATGTTTCTTTTGACTCATGTCATTATTCATCTACTGTCCTATTTGTTATATCCCTGTTTATTGTTTGTTTTGGTCGCAAATATTGTTGGTATGGTGGAAAGTATAGGTTTCACCCAAAACCATAGTGGAGGAAGGAAACAACAGATTAATTTGATGCTTAGGGATAATGCGTGGGTTTGGTTGTATATTATTTATACCCTGGTTCTTTGCTGTATTTGTCGCTCCTTTTAAATTTCCCCTGGATTTGCAGGAACAATGCCATTAACAGTACTTTATGGGAGGCATATGCGGATCAGTTTATGAAATTCCACAGGGAACATGTTGGTCAATCTGGACAAATTGTTCTTTTCCTGCAATATGCTAAAGTCAAGGAAGAAGGTTATTAATGTTATTTTCGTCTTGGCATATTTATTTTAAATTGTTTTCTTAACTTGGGTCTTATTTGTTTTGAATGCATCTGATGTAGGGAAATATCCTCTATCTGTTTCCAATACATTTAATGTCACTGCATTATTGATTAATGTTGATGTTTCACCAATCAACGACTTTATTAAAAGGTTGTATGTATGTTGCATCTTTAAATTTGATGGTTTTCTGTTTATGTTAAGTTTTAAACAAAAAAATTATGTTGCAACTCAGCATTCCTGCTACGTCGGTTGTTACACTCTCCGAAGGCACATCTTCCCATTATTCGCCGAACACGGCTGGTTCACCACCAACTCCTTTTGAAAAAATCATTTCAAAGGCAATTGTGCTCCCTCTTGATGAAATCTGTAAACTTTTAAAGGTATGTTGTGTCTCTACTTCTAAATAAAAATTATCTTGATAGTTTGGTTATGGTTTTGCTTTTTTTACATAGGTTACCTTCTGTGCCACTGTTGCGACAACAACAAAAATTCTTGCCTCACAACATGGCTGGTATTATCATGCATGCCATGAATGTCCAAAAGTTTATAATTACACTCTGTGTATTACATGTGTACTTCTTACATATCTGATTTTATCTTCTTAGATGAACAGAAGATGATCTATGAACAAATTATGAGTGCTGTTTTGGAACAAAAAGGCCAGGTTTTCTTTTTGCATGGGTATGGTGGTACGGGCAAAACATACATATGGAGAACATTAGCAGCTGCCTTGAGGTCAAAGCATAATATCTGTTTAACAGTTGCAACAAGTGGTATAGCTGCTCTATTATTACCCGGTGGCCGAACTGCACATTCAAAATTTAAAATACCAGTCCCCACGTTAGAAAATTCAACTTGTAAGATTAATTATGGCAATGAAGTTGCTGAATTACTAAGGCAAACAAAGTTAATTATTTGGGATGAAGCACCAATGGCACACAGACATGCTATTGAGGCGCTTGACCGGACATTGCAAGATGTAATGAGCAGTTATAACAATTCTGATAGTGCCTTTGGGGGAAAAGTTGTTGTCTTCGGTGGGTATTTTAGACAAATTTTACCAGTTGTTCCTAGGGGAAGTCGTTCTGATATAGTCCATTCTGCAATAAATGCATCGTATATATGGCATTCTGTAAAGGTGTTAACTTTGACTAAGAATATGCGACTACACTGCGGCCATAATCAACATGAAACAAACGAAATGCCTGAATTCTCAAATTGGCTCTTATAAATAGGTGAGGGCAGAATTTCTGAACCAAATAACGGATATGCCAACATTCAAATTCCAAATGAACTATTGATTACTGATTACACCGATCCTATCGACGCCATAATTGAAAGCACATACCCACAGTTCCTCTCTAACTTTCAATCGAATGACTACTTTAAGGGTAGAGCCATACTGACTTCAACTTTAGAAGTGGTTGATCAAATTAATGATCGAGTTCTCACATTAATGCCAGGTTCCAATTTTATACCATATCTATTTCATTATCTAAAACCATATCTTCTTTTTCCCACCTCACAATTTCATTTTGTCTACAGGTAACATACATAACTATTACAGTTCAAATTCTGTCGATAGATCTGAAATTCATGACAGTGGCGTTGTTGATATTCTAACCCCAGAATTCCTTATTTCCCTTGCTACCTCATGATTGCCTAACCATCACATTAAATTGAAGATTGGAACGCCTATCATGCTTATGCGCAATATTGACCAGGCAGCCGGGTTATGTAACGGGACAAAACTCATCATAACAAGGATGGCAAATTATGTTCTTGAAGCATCTATAATGGATGGAATAAATTTTGGCAACTTGGTTTATATACCAAGAATGGATATGTCCCCATCACAATCTCCTTGGCCTTTTAAACTAAATAGACGCCAATTCCCAATTGTTGTTTCCTTTGCGATGACAATAAATAAATCACAAGGGCAATCTCTAGATCATGTTGGACTTTACTTACCAAAGGATGCTTTTACACATGGGCAAATCTATGTTGCACTATCCAGAGCCACCAACAAAAACGCAATCAAAATATTGATACATGGTGAAGATGATAAACCCAAATTCTCAACAACAAATGTTGTATATAGAGAAATTTTCAATAATATCTAGATTGAACCATATCATATTTATTGCTTACATCTTTCGTTTTCTATATGAATATAATCAATATCTGAATTTTCCAACACATTCACACCAATGCTATGACATTTACGCCAATCACATTCCACATGAATGGTACAGAACTGAGTCTACTTTTCACAGTTGTTTCATCTGCTTCAATATCAGCATTTTCCACATATTGGTCATTACCATCCAACTTCCTGTTACCCCAGTTATGCTGATCCTGCTCTGATCATCTTGTGATCTGTTGTTCTTCTTCACAATAATCATTGTAGATACTAAAATACTGATTTACTTGATGCAGAGTTGGTACAAAAATTTACCAGCAGGTCACATAAATAAATTCACATTATGTTGTTCTCAAAGCAAATTTTGTATGCTATCATTAGTTTATGGTAACCAAATTTTATCAGAAAACTCAGCATCACAATCACAATAAAGTTGACATTTTCTGTTTAACAGTTGTCGTAATAAACTTGCCAAATACTGTCATAATCAAGTTGAAACCAATTATGTATTCAAGGATAATAGTCATTACATCTACAAAAACTGATAACAACTAAAAAAGTGATACAAACCAAAATAGAATATCATAAAGCAGATATTCCAAAACAACCATTACAACCAAAATACTTGCAAACCTAAACTGATAACAAACTATAGCATTCAAAACATTCAAAATAATAGCCATAATGAAAACCAACTATAAACAAAATGATTCTTTAACTTCCAGGAGATTCAACACCAGCATACAACCATACCGGGCTTCAGCTTCCATCACCACGCTCAACTGAAACGACAATTTCTTCTATAGGCAGATACTGAATTGAAAAATGCAGACGATCTCCATCTTTTATGTCCCGATCTTTTGGAAAATGATACCAGCTCCCTAATAGATATTTCTCTAATTTCTTCGGTGTCTTCTTCACATCACAATAATATGCAACAGATTCGTCTGAATCCCAAAGACGAACATAATCAATGGGTCCACGGAGACATTTCCTGATAACATCAGTAAGAATTTTCTACAGATATACACAAATATTAGCAATGCATTTATCTCATAATATTATAAACCTAAACTTATTAATCAAATTCTGCATTTACTTACAAGCACATTTTTCTTCAACTTCTTCGCATTCTTTACCACCATTGTCCAATTGGCTTCATGCTCAAACATAACAGGAGTTCCCCCTGCAATATATCACCGGAATAAAATTAGTTCATTTTCAATAATACGTAATCTTACATACCCTCCAATATACAATTGTTTATATATGTATATCATAAATTGCAATTACCTGCCCGTTTCCCCAAGACAATATCCTGCTCCTTGCCAGGCATTGAACCCTTTTGTTTGATCTTTACATCATCACTGGAGATACAACAAAGTATACAGATTATTACAATTCCCATTCACCACCCAACCAACAAAACAAACATTAAATATAACTTCTTTACATTATAAGATTCTTAAAAATACCTTTTCCTTTTTTTAAACAAATTCTCTGTTTCTTTAACAGACGCCACATTCTTTTTTTTCCCTTATCTTCAAAACTGCACACACACATAACTTTGTTAGTTACTTAGATTGACCCATTGAATACCAAATATGTTTTTGCTTCAGTTTTTCCAGAATACACAATGCAAATAACTATTCCGTTATCAATCCAACACTAAACATACACATCACAAAATACATATGTTATGAAAAATACTATCATGCAAATTATATCTTCAAAAAAACCAGACATAATAACTTGCATGCAACTGCTACAAATGCATTTATTACGTCCAAACCTTTCAGCAACTACCCCGCGTTCTGGTTCCATGACGAACTTCTCCCTCCATTTCCTAACAACCTGGCGTTCTTCCATACCCTGGCGAAAAAACATCTCCCAGCCAAGCTTATCCCATTGCCTTCTCGACCCCATGCCACACTCTTGGTCTGTCGTCGGCGCCACCCGAATGAACTGCTACACGATCGCCCCTCTGCTTGCAAAAACAATAATGTTAAATTTTTAGCCCCTCGCTGCGATACAAATAGTAGTCACACCCCACACCCTTCACCAAAGGCATGTCGGTCCATACCCACCCCTTCACATTCAACTGTTGCCTTTTTAAAATTATTTAATTTCGTTACTTTATTTATTAATATTTTTTATACAAAAAATTCACTCAATTTTCAAACTAATGATTGCCTAAGTTTTTTCATGCTGATAGCTTATTACTTTGGATAAACAATCCCAGTTTCCAACATAACATATTTCTATTTATTCTACTCATAAATAATTTCCTTTATTTTATTCCCAGTATTTTTAAAATACAATCTATAAATAAATATCTCAGTCCTTTCGACTACCATCTTTATTCATCCAACGGCCCAAAATGCGGTACCCATAATAACCTATACAAATACATTTCATCAATAATAAGTTACAACATTACCATAGTGTATTATATATGTTACGAACACTGAAACTACTGTTGCCAACCACACTTTCTAAAACAACACAGGCATGTCTGCAGATCACCCGCGCCGACCCCCTCAAAGGTACGCAAACCACTTCAATCTTTCTTATCATTTTCCTTTAATTGTTATACGCTTTCTTTATCAGTTTCATGCTCACCCGCATTCCTATTTCCAGCAACACCGACATGCAAGATGTTGACGCCACGATCAAAAAAATGATTGTCGAAGTCGCAACAACTTATGAGGACCGCCACCGCCTTAAGGGCATCCTTACTAAGCAAGACTATCTCAAACTATGTCTGGGACAGATTCAAAAGAAACAAACAGTAGGCCGCAAGATGGAACCTTGATACCCTGGTACGCTTCCTCTATTTCCTTTGCATGCATGTTTACCCAATGCCTTATAAAAACCTAACTAATTCCCCTATCCTTTCATTATAGTAACATTGGTACCGACTTGGATCGCCTCCGCCCAAATACGGACCAGCCCCTCCCCAAAAAAAGGGTCTCATTTGTTAAAGATCCTATACAGGTTTCTTCACCTCCCCAAGTTGTAATCAAGCAACCGCAAACACTTGCACTCCCAATGGACCCCAGGTATAATCTCCCAGAACTCAACTAACGACTTATACTATGCTTCAACTATGTCATATTAGTTATAAGAATGAACTGTTATGTGAAATTTCATCCTATTTTATTCTATTTACAGTAACTTAATTCCATTCTGACATATGATTGAGCAACTCTACTGAATGAAATTCGATTGTGTTCATTAGATTACTTCAATCTAAAAATAATTTAACTCACTGTCCATATTGTTTAAATTCTATAATTAGTTTTCAGAATATGAAATAAGGAATGCAACATTTCCATGTCAACATTCCGAAAACAATATTACTGTCATTTCTCATTCTGACGAATCTGATAACTCTTTGCAAGAATTAAGTCGTTTTGCAAAAATGACTAAATTTCATTGCTGTTGAGTACATTTGAATTTCTGAAACACATTTTCCTGGTTCCATATTTAAACTTTTTCTGTTTCATTTCTAATATTTTGTTTTACTGTAACAGCTGCAATTTAATATGTTCTTATCATATTTTACTAAAAACATATATTCCATGTCTATAGCTCACAGGAAGCCCCTCCCACAGCTCACCTAAATTCTAGCTCTACTTTTAATGAACCAGATACACTAAGGGCCCATAGAGCAAGGTATACCTCACATATGACACTTTTATGTATTGCCAAAACTAACTTCATCCTGCATTCATTACTTATTACTACTCCGTCTATGGTTTTCATGTCATGCTAGAAATCTCGAATTATGGTTGAGACAGAGAAAGGAAATTGACGACCAATTACGATAACTGAATACAGACACATCGCAGGTCCAGTTTCAAAATAATGACGATTTGCTATCTGAGAACATCAACCTTACTCAACATCCTATACACATAACACAAGGGAACAACACCGCTGAGAAAATCCAGAATTAGCCTGACATTCTAACCAACCTCAGGTAATCTCTAACATAACTAAACATATATACTGCATTGCACTGAACAACCACCACTCTCTACAATCAAACACACCTTTAGCTTTCTATCAATACTATAACTCACCCCGCATCAAATCAATATTACACTGTCAATATGTCATCGTCATTTCACCTTTATAGTAATCACTATCCCTTCAACATTCATTACAGGTCTTCAACACACAAACAGGCTGGCATGCAAACATCTGATAACCAACAATCTGATGGGCAGATGTTGGATGATCAACAATGCAACAACGAATTCCACTGGGAAAAGAGAATCACTTTTGGATACAAGGCTACAAAGAATGTCATGGCAAGTTCCAAATTACATAGCCCTTCAACATAATAGGGTTACTACAGACAAATTCTATAACTCAGCCTTATGGTACCATTTCTGCAGCATTTCCCAAACAAGGTTACACGTGAAATTTTGCACATCAATCAGACAAGTCTTGAGTTGATCGATGTAGATGACGACAGGATTTATCAAGCTGATGTGCGTTCTGCACGCCGTAATGGCAAAATCAACAAGATGGAGAAGTTTATGACAAAGGGCTGGTAAAAGTTTGCTGTGAATAACAGACTTGGTAAAGATGATATGCTTCAATTCACAATAACAATTCCTCCCCAAAGGTTGTATGTCAACGTTGTTAGAAGACATGAACACCCTTAGATTGCGAACAGCATGTTGAAACTTTGTATCATCGAACAATTCTATGTTTGGTTAATCACTATTGCCTTAACTTTGTAATTTCCCGCTTTTCAAAAACACATGTTATTTTGTTACATATATTGTTTCAGCACTGTCCAGAGAACCAGCATTTGAATATCATCTTTCGTTTGATGATAATCGTTTTTTGAAATACTGCATGGTTTTTTTTCTATGAGTAACCACTGTCACATTCTATAAAGAGGACTGCTATTTTAACACTACAATTCTCACACTTAATTGATAAACATTAGAATGGAGGAAAGCTTGACATCGAAGAAAAAACTTTGAATAGAGCAAAAGTTGCAGTCTGTTTGCATAAATGGTTTAAATATTCTTCCTATAAATTTTGAATAAAATTAAAGTACTTTTCTAAATTGTCATAATTGAAAGAAAATCACCTAATTAAGCCACTTTAATTTAAATATTATACATATTTCTAATCATAATTAAATTTAATAAAGTTGTCATAATCAAATATGTAATAAAAATAAAATCAAAGTATGCATAACATATTATACTTTTTCTTTAAGCCATGAAACATTTTTTATTCATAAAAATTCCACAATATCAATCAATTAAATCATATAATACAAAATCAATTAAAAAATTTAATCATGTTAATATAAAAATTAATGAATATCAAATAGTAACAAAAAACAATTCATTTCTTATTACAAATCTGTTCTAAATAGTATTTCTTGCCTCCCTATTAAATTATTTTTACTTTTAATCAAATCTAATTTCTTCTTTTACATTTTTGATATATACTTCAAAAAGTAATTATTGATTTCAGGAAAAAACACAATTTTTAATAAACTATTTATTCACTATAAAATTTTCAAAAACTATTACATTTTATTATTATCACTATTATTATTATTATAATATTATTATTATTAGTTATATTTTTTTCATTCCAAATTTTGATTTTAGTCAGTAATATTAAATAACTTGAAAAATACTGCTTTCATAAAATTATATTATTTATACATATTTAGTTATTTAATCAAATTATTTACAAATTTTTACCAATCTTTGAATTGCACCTCTTTTTAATAACCATAATTCAAGTTTTGTACAAATCATTAAAGTAGAACAAAAACTACTAAAGATCAAACAATCAATTCCAATATATTCATCAACAATCAAATAAAACAAACTCCTCATATTTTAAAAACAAAAGACAAACTTAAAATAAGGGATCAACAAACAACAAATTCAAATTAAAATACTTTAGTAGACCAGTACATGATACACATAATCATAATTTGAAAACTTAGTCACGAACTCGAAAACTACTTGATGTCATAAAGTTCTCCCAGTCATAGTCATGCTCATCATCATCATCAGAATCATACATATCAATCTCCAGTTCATCATCTGCTACATGAAATTTGTTAAACCTCCTACCCGCTGTTCCTGATTGACTTAATCTTTTCCTCTTCTGCCTTTGTTGAGCAGCAACAGAACGGCGTGCCTGATGGAAAAAACAAATAAATAATTATTGAGAAGAAGAACAACAAAATACTTTATGTCACAACAAATCACAAAGATTGACATCTGGTGAACAGATTTATTCTTTGGAAACCACACAGTATTCAACGCAGTCATACCAGTTGCAACTCATGACAATGTTCAACATCAGAATGATGTTGATAGTGCAAGGGCCGGCTATTGTTAGCATGTTGTACATTCTCTGGAAGCCGTTCAATGTCAAGCTCTGCTGTTAACGGCACAGCCACATCAAGTTATTGTTGCACCTATTAATTAAATAACAAAAAAAAGAATGTTAAAAGGGTAAGAAAAACAACTGCAAAATTGTATATGGATTTCAACAAAAAAAAAACCCATGCATTTACAAAATTTAACCTCCACTGCTTGATGAACAACAATAGGATGATCTCGGTGGGGCAGAACTCGGGTGTTGTCAGCATGTGATTCATTCACTGGAAGTCGTTCCATGACAATATCTGCTGTTACCCGACCAGCCACATCAAGTTGCTGTTGCACCTATTCATTAAATCACAAAAAACAATGTCAACGGCAGAAGAAAACAAATGTAGAACGGTATATAGTATTTGAATAAAAGAAACCCATCCATCCACGAAATTAAACCTCCTCTGCTTCATGCACATCAGTTCCCTGTGGTAATCCTGTCAATGGCTGCATTACCCTGACACTATACACTGGTGTAGCCTGTGAAACCTCCTTTCCATGATTGCTGGCCATATAAGTAGTACTAACTTTCGAAATTGTAGTATCTGTGGATAACAGAAGGAAGTTTATATATAAACTTTACCCAAACACTCTTGATCTTCTCCCAGCATTGATAATCCAAAACCATTAATTAGTTTGGAAAATGTATTATTGGAAGATACAGAGCCAAACTAATTACTACCCATGAGGAAGATTAATGAGAAGTGGGTTATAATTTGGAATTAAAACCCACTTATTCCAATTCTATACATGAATCTACCGGCCCATATTTATATTAGTATTCTATCTTACTTTACACAAATTTTCTAATAAAATTAAACATTTTTGACAAATTAAGCAAACTCAATTATCACTGACAATAGTGGTGACAAACCACTGCCACAAAAAGAACATAATCACTTTAACCATACTTTAAAAATTAACAAAATTCAACCTGAGCAATCATATTCGATAGTTCCACTGTTGTCACCGGTTCTCTTTAACCATCAACTACTTCTTTCCATAACGTGAAATTATAGTTTCCATTCGCCAAAACCAGTATATTTCATGTCAAACACCATAACATATATTCTCACCAAACAAAATATTGGAAGAAATATATTCTCACCAAAACAAAATGAGCACATTAACTCCTGAACAGCACAACCCTGCAAATTCAAACACCAAACAGCAAAATACCAGCAACCAGAACTACCAGAACAAGAAAATAAAAATACAAACATTTGTGGTTTCCAAATAATAAACCAGTTAACCACAGTCACATTTTGAATCTAGCCGCCCATGTTAAAACCTTATACATGGAGCACTTCAATGACCACAGCTTTAAAAGAAATATGTAACTTATATATTTTGAAGTAATATAATGACATTTCCATTTCAATCACAAAGCTGCCAAACTAACAACACTAAACACATTAAATCTCCACATTTTGCATGTAAATTTGTCAAAAAAATCACCTCAAACCAACAATAACATGTCTATCAGCAACCATTGCTATCATAGAGCCTGTTTCATTACACAACAAACATAATTAACATTAACAGAAACTTAACAGAAAATTAACAGAAACTGCCATTAATCTTAATTTCAACAACTAACTCTTTTGATTTTCCACAACTATCAATGTTTCTCAAACTTTACACTAAATATCATTTTTTTACCCCCACATTCAAACATCCAAATAAAAAAACTTAGATAAATCTGTTAACCTCAACTTCAACTGATATAAATGAACAACATACTGAATTTATATTTAAACATTTCCAATACATATTTAACATAATTCTGCGCAAAATTAATACACCATCATACATACTTAAACCTAAAACTATAAATACTTTTATCTTATTTACGATTTAATAACTTAACCATCATTCGGTCCCCAGCAGGCTTGCGAATGCACAACCCAACTCTATCCCTATCCTTTAAATCTCTTTCCTTTGCATACTCATACCAAACATGGCCAACAAACTTCTCCACATGGTTCATGCTATCACGAATATAGAGCTCACAATTGTAAATCTTTTTCATATCACAGGCATACATCAAAACTCGATCGGATTCTAGCCCCACACACTCCTTAATCACGTGTTGCAGAATCTGCTGCACAATCACAACCAAAAAACTCTATAATCCCATATATATTCCTATATGAACTTTACAAAATAATATGTCTTCATTATATACTTACCAGCACATTCCTTTTTGCAGTCGTCCCACACCGTATATCCTTATACCATACAACAAACCTAATCATTACAACCAAAGCAACATTGTTTAACAAACATGCAACCTCTAAAACCTTAATACACAACATAAAACGTATGCTTTACCTTTTCGCCTCTGTCTGCAAACCACCACTTCTCAACAATTCGTCCTCCTTCGAACCTCTCCCCACCTCTCCCCCATCACTGCTTTTCCGATCCATTTGGTGTTCGCCTCGCCTTCTCCGGCCGCACAAGAATGCTTCAAAGTTTTACTTTCCCTTCTTTCCCCAAATTATTTCCCCTGCTTCCTGTTACTATTGTAGACAAAAACGTTTTAAAACATATTCAATTAATTCCTTTTTTAAATATTATTAAAAAATCTCAATAAATTGTCATATCAAATATTATTATAAAATGTCAATTAATATTTCTCAATTTATTTTTAAACATATTCATATAAAATTTCCATACAATTTTTTTTTTCAAAAATATTTTCCATTGATGCAAATAAGAAAAATATATATTATAATAGTAATTTATTATTTAAAGTTACAACAAATTATTGTTTTAATATCATATTTAATAATAATAATTTACTATATGCTTATCATTAATTTTAATTTAAAATAATATTTACAAATACTACGTTATTATTTGATATCCGATGTCTATGGATATTGATTCTACTTTTTTTTAATATAAATATATTTTTTTTATATTTACTCATATTTATTAATTGTATTTTTTTTTTCAAAATGGATATCCAATTAATTTTTACTAAATAAGAAATTTACTCATTTTTATTATATTTTGTTTTCCTTAATTTTAAATATAAATAAATACATTTTAAGAACAAATACATTCTGAAAAAAAAAATACATTATAAAAACAAATACATTCTAAAAACAAATGCGCGTCACCAATTTGTAGTATAGAGAAAAAACAATTAGTCCTTTTGTAGTAAATTAAAAATTTGTTAATAGCAAAATTGCAACGAAGTAGAATTTTGTGGTACCACGTGTAGCACAATCATGGAATGATTTGAATCGTATGAAAATTTGTTCTGTATGTTGTGATGTTGGTTGGATTCATTCTATCTAGTTGGTAAAGGACTAGAGGTAGATATTTTGGACAACCTTACAACCTTATAAAGACCATTGATTAATACTATCACTATTATAAATACACATTTTTTTACATAAAATATTTGTTTTGATTTTTTAAGCAATGTGTGGGTGACGCCACGTATATAAATAATTTAAGTTGTTGTGTGGTAGTCCAATAATTTAAATAATTTATGGTGTTTAATTATGCAGCTAAGTTACCGTACATGTAGCACACATCACAGCCACAAATTTAAAACAAATAAAAATACTATAACCTATGGTTGAATTGAGTTAGATTAATGAGTGGATCATAGTTGAGTTACATAATTATTCAGTACTATATAAGCTCATGAGATTAATTCACCATTACTTAGAATCATTCATTCTATTTTGTCTTTATTTATAAGTTTTGAAATCAAGAATTGTACTAAGATGAAGTGCAAAGCTTGTGAACTTTGCAATCAACAAGCTTCTTTCTATTGTTCCTCTGATTCAGCTTTTCTCTGCCGGAACTGCGACCACGCCGTTCACCGTGTTAACTTCCTCGTCGCTCGCCATCACCGGCATATACTCTGCTCCAGATGCGAAACTTTCACCGGAGTTCACGTTACCGGCACTGAACTTCATCGCTTTCCATCAACTTGCCGCTCGTCCTCACCGGAAAATCATTCCGATGACTCAGATTCTCAATGTTCTTCTTCGGAGTCCTACGTTACGGCGCCAAAGAGGACTATAACTCAGAGGATGAAGACTAGTTCGAGTTTGAGTTCTGTTACCGGCGATGGATCTCAGATCGGAAGTAAAAGTGTTGGATCGGCGGCGGAGGAGCTTTTTGTGAAATGGAGCAGAGAGTTAGGGTTAGGATTTCCGGTGAACGGAAATCGCGTGGCGGTGGAGGCTTTGCGTGTGTGTTTGAGAAAGTGGAAGTTACTTCCGTTGAAAGTGAGTGCTGCGGCGTCGTTTTGGTTGGGGCTAAGATTGTGTAGGGACAGTTGTTTTGCCACGTTTCAGAATCTGATTCGGTTGGAGAAAATATCAGGAGTGCCAGCTAAGCTGATTCTGGCCGCACATGCTAAACTCACACGTGTCTTCATGCATCAAATTGAATTGCAAGAAGGATCTGATGAATGCTAAGTGAGACTTTAACATTCATTTTTATGAAGCATCTGTACTAAATTCGTCACTGAACGTTAGCACTAGCATTTTTTTAACCGAAATTAAGTAGTCGTGTTATTGATCGTTAAATACTAGTAACCGATTTTTATGTTTTTTTAATCTTTAATTTGATTATTAATTTTTATGTGTTAGCGATTCCTTTTCTTTTAGTTCCATAACTTGTGTTTCGATTATCCGTTTTGAACATTCTTGGTATTGTTGGAAAGCTATTGAGATGTTCCTTCTTATTAAAATGATTTTGAGATTATTGGCCGATTTAATTATGTCGGAAATTTGGAAATGTGTCGTTTTGTCGACTTTTACCGTTTTAATTGTGTGTATTTGATGTATTATCATGCGATGTGCTTTTGATATATATCGTATGACTTGTGTGATGTTATATGATGAAAATGCATGTGATTAAATGTTGTGATGATGGTTTGTGGCCTAAGGGCAAGAAAATGCATTGTGTTGTATTTGATTGTATATGCGTGATTATGGATGTGTGTATGTGTGCATTTGAATGTCATGAGTCATTGTATGCCAAGCATTATGATATGCATTCTTGTGATGTCGTGTGCCCTAGTGGGTGTGAGCGACAAAACGGTTCCAGAGAAAATCCGCTATAACATCGTGTGCCTTATACAAAGAGGTGTGAGCAATGATTATAGACGATCGTGTGCCTTATACAAATAGGTGTGAGCGATCGGGTCGTGTGCCTTATACAAAGAGGTGTGAGCGATCCATAAACGTCGTGTGCCTTATACAAAGAGGTGTGAGCGACGGGAAACATCGTTTGCCCGACGGGGAGTTACACTAAGTAACAAGCGATGATTCTAATAGTTCCTGAGTGAACTAATGATGAGAATGATGGATGGACGGTACTGCATTGCATTGCATAGAGTCGTTGTGTCGGTCTCTGTGCATTTGCATAAATCATGAATGGATTGATTTTGTGTGACATTGTGAATGGAATTGATGATTTGAGATATATATATATATATATATATATATATATATATATATATATATATATATATATATATATATATATATATATTGGTGATAATTGTATTGTGCATGATAGATATGCCTTGGTGATGGATATAAGAGATATGCATTGTGTTGTTTTGTATTTGATTTATGACGTAAATTGTGGTGAGAATATTTTACATGTGTGTTTTTGTGTTATTATATAATTATATGCAATTATATTATGATTGTGTTTCTCACCCTTCTGATGTTTTAAATGCTCTATGAGGCATTGCAGATTGGATGCTGGAGGTCTTTTTGTGAAGCTTAGGTCTTCATTCTTTTGTCGGTCGGCTCTGATATGTAGCACCGGGTAGTCGGGGAGATCGATTGTGATTTATGTGTATACGTATATATGTTCTTTTGGATTGTACATGTATGATTCTGTATATAACAGACAAACTTTTATGTTATATATATATATATGAGATTTCAGTTGCAGATTTTCCGCTTTCATTATGTATCTGAATAGTGGGTGTTAGGAACTGAGTTCCTCTGTTATGTGCTACCTAATTGTTGCATATCTATATGAGCAGGTTGTGGTATTTTGTTTCAATTGATGTGACGCCTCCGTCTATGCCATAAATGTTTGAATTATACTCTGATTAATTGTTATCGCTTTATTTAATTGGGGGTATAGATTTGGGTGTTACAGGAAGTGCTTGAGAATCCAAGCTTGAAAAGTATTGGAGCACATTAATCATTAGTGACGGCGTTGCAAAGGTCTTATGAAAATGGCACACAAACGCTAAAAGACCAAGAAATATTATCGTAAATAGTGCGATGTTGCCTGTCACATGTTTCGTCTTTCACATACATCCTTCTGATAACTTAGAGTACAAGTATACAAACACAAGCACCCCTAGTTGCACTCATAGATCCACTTAAAATCATTGAAGTATTATAGTTAGATGACATCCACATAAGTGGAACTCTTGTACACAAAAATGACAGTGTCAACCAAATACAACGGGTATGCTCTCATAGTGTATGCTCTATGTTGCACAACATACTCTTCATCACCAGCTGTCTGTTGTGATATAAGTAGCTCATCTATATACACCTTCTACAAGAATCGAAACCTAGTATGAGCCCCTCGGGTGGCTTTAAAATCCTTCATGACAACCTCTGGGTTAACTCCCAGATAGTCTACCACCAACTCCACTGTATCATATTTGTTAATCTTTCCACGATCTAAAAGTTTCCCCCTAATCAGAAGATGCAACAGACACGAGACATCGTCTAGTGTGATATACCTCTTACCACGTGGAAGATGAAATGATGATGTCTTAGTGTGCCATCTCTCTACAAACTCATTAATCATACCATGGGTAACCGTACCATAACCGGTCTTGCACAAGTCTCTCATCTCACATAGTCGTAAAACATCATGAAACCACGACTCATTAGGCTATTGCTGCCCAATAATCTATTGCCCATAGTTGATGAAATTCAGTAGATCACAGTCATGCAGAAAAATAAATCATTGTTAGAAATTTTTAATATTATAACAAACATGATTTAAAAAGAATAAATGTAACTAATTTTACCTCTCTATCCTAGACATGTCTGACAGCATGGTCCGGATAAACAGACAACAATGACAACATCTGGCTGGACACAAGGCTCGGTCGAATGAGTTGTAACCTCTGTGTCAGCAGTAGCAAATGGGACTGGATCAGCAACAACAACATCTGGCTAGACCACCTGAGCAACCACCTCATCAACAACCACCTCAGCGACACCACCTCCCCAACAACCTCCTCAACAACCACCTCATATACAACAACAGCACCTGGGTGTACCACCTCATCTCTAGGCTGCTAAACTAATCGTACCGATCGGCGTCAAGTAGTACGAGGTGCACGAAACTGACCCTACTCAGTCAACCATGTTTTGTGTCAACTGGTTGGAACCACACGTCTAGTCTGTATCTGGGAAGAATCAGCCTCAGTAGCCCTAATTTGGTTTGTCGCTCTGCCAGCAATATTGTTGTCTCTACCTCTGTATTTCACTACAAAAGAAGGGAAAAATAAATAAAAAATTGTTAACTATTGGAAATTTCAGGATTTACGGTAAAAAACAAAGTTTTTATAACTACCAAAAATTCGGAAATTTCCAGAAATTTTCATGGGATTTTGTATCGGAAAATTTAAAATTTTATGCTAAAATGTTTTCACTATTCCTAAAAATTTTAAAATTTCTGATACAAAATCCTAGAAATTTAGTAATTGGTGGTAGAAAACATAGTGATTTTGAAAATTTCAGTAGAAGAAACGAAATTTTTGATATCGTCTCAAAGAAGTTAAATTCGCACTCAGATGTTAAAAATTTCGAAAATAAATTGAAAAAATTTACAAGAACAATATTGTCTTTTCATATACAGAATAGAGAGAGTGTGCTTCCAAAAAGATATATAAATATTCGAAATTAAAAATTGATCTTGTATTGTTTTTTTGAAATACATAAATATTCTTTATTTCAAAAAAAAAAAAATAGAGAGATTGTCAAATTCTAGGAATGATAAGTTAAATGTTCAAAATGAAGTCTAGCTTCCTTCCAAAAAAGATAGAAAGCTATTTTTCTTATATAGAGAAAAAACAATACGTCCTTTTGTAGTAAATTAAAAATTTGTTATAGCAAAATCGCAACGAAGTAGAATTTTGTGGTACCACGTGTAGCACAATCATGGAATGATTTGAATCGTATGAAAATTTGTTCTGTATGTTGTGATGTTGGTTGGATTCATTCTATCTAGCTGGTAAAGGACTAGAGGTAGATATTTTGGACAACCTTACAACCTTATAAAGACCATTGATTAATATATCACTATTATAAATACACATTTTTTTACATAAAATATTTGTTTTTATTTTTTAAGCAATGTGTGGGTGACGCCACGTATATAAATAATTTAAGTTGTTGTGTGGTAGTCCAATAATTAAATAATTTATGGTGTTTAATTATGCAGCTAAGTTACCGTACATGTAGCACACATCACAGCCACAAATTTAAAACAAATAAAATACTATAACCTATGGTTGAATTGAGTTAGATTAATGAGTGGATCATAGTTGAGTTACATAATTATTCAGTACTATATAAGCTCATGAGATTAATTCACCATTACTTAGAATCATTCATTTTATTTTGTCTTTATTTATAAGTTTTGAAATCAAGAATTGTACTGAGATGAAGTGCAAAGCTTGTGAACTTTGCAATCAACAAGCTTCTTTCTATTGTTCCTCTGATTCAGCTTTTCTCTGCCGGAACTGCGACCACGCCGTTCACCGTGTTAACTTCCTCGTCGCTCGCCATCACCGGCATATACTCTGCTCCAGATGCGAAACTTTCACCGGAGTTCACGTTACCGGCACTGAACTTCATCGCTTTCCATCAACTTG
This sequence comes from Lathyrus tuberosus, assembly GCA_022829125.1. NCBI lineage: Eukaryota > Viridiplantae > Streptophyta > Magnoliopsida > Fabales > Fabaceae > Lathyrus > Lathyrus tuberosus. The sequence goes on along the minus strand of JALAZF010000529.1, from coordinate 2,252,886 downwards.
CCGCTCGTGCTCACCGGAAAATCATTCCGATGACTCCGATTCTCAATGTTCTTCTTCGGAGTCCTACGTTACGGCGCCAAAGAGGACTATAACTCAGAGGATGAAGACTAGTTCGAGTTTGAGTTCTGTTACCGGCGATGGAGCTCAGATCGGGACTAAAAGTGTTGGATCGGCGGCGGAGGAGCTTTTTGTGAAATGGAGCAGAGAGTTAGGGTTAGGATTTGCGGTGAACGGGAATCGCGTGGCGGTGGAGGCTTTGCGTGTGTGTTTGAGAAAGTGGAAGTTACTTCCGTTGAAAGTGAGTGCTGCGGCGTCGTTTTGGTTGGGGCTAAGATTGTGTAGGGACAGTTGTTTTGCCACGTTTCAGAATCTGATTCGGTTGGAGAAAATATCAGGAGTGCCAGCTAAGCTGATTCTGGCCGCACATGCTAAACTCACACGTGTCTTCATGCATCAAATTGAATTGCAAGAAGGATCTGATGAATGCTAAGTGAGACTTTAACATTCATTTTTACGAAGCATCTGTACTAAATTCGTCTATGAACGCTAGCGACTAGCATTTTTTCAACCGAAATTAAGTAGTCGTGTTATTGATCGTTAAATACTAGTAACCAATTTTTATGTTTTTTTAATCTTTAATTCGATTATTAAACGCGAATTTTTTAATAGTGTTAGTTTTTCAAAGAAAAAAAATGTATGCTATAGTAAGTTTATCATTTTTTTATATAATATTTTTATATAAAAGACATTTTGAACTATGAATTGTGGGATTTGTTACAAGCCTTAGTGGTGAGTTACTCCATTAATTTGGTAGTGAGCATGCACCAACCAGAATTGATGTTCCATTAATAACATACTAACTATGGGTTTATGAGCACCAATTTTATAACAACACGTCACTTATATATATATTTGGGTTAAATAAGTTTTTAGTTCCTATAAAATTTGAAATTTCATTTTTAGTCCCTCCTGGGTTTTGGCAACGGTTTTAGCTGGTTTTAGCAACGGTTTTTTTGTAAAAACCGTTGCCAAAAGGTAGGGAGAGACTAAAAATGAAATTTCAAACTTTATAAGGACTAAAAACTTATTTAACCCTATATATTTTTCTTTGGTTTGGTCCCAACTTCGACTCTCACAATTTCTATAGTTTTTTTTGAAAGGCAAAGCACAACATTAAATTGAAGAGAGGCATAAGAAATGCCCAATCATACACCACCATCAGTACAGTCCTAAGCTTAAAGCGCTGCCAAAGAATGACAGTAATACACCAATACTAGCCCGGACTCAATCAAAGAGAAGTTTAGCTACCACAAATTGAGTTGGGTTGGTATATGGTGTTCAGTCATATAATAATGGACGTAGATGTGTGGTCTATAATAAGTGATGTTTGAGAAAGGTCCATGCATGAATAGCTAAATACTCCTAGCACTTTATTGTGGTTGTTGTTGGAAATTTCCAAAAGAATCATTTTCATGGTGTGAGTGAGAGAGATGTGTTTTTTTTTGTGTGTATTGAGATTCTCTCTCCCAATGCTGTTATGTTTTAAACCACATGTTTCATTTCATTTTAATTTTTAAATTAGCACGTTAGTTTAGTTGTCATGTCTCATTCTTAATCATAATTGTTCCTCTTTAATTATTCATTTAATAATTCATGGATATAAATTTCTCAGTTATTTGGGTTAACATGACACATGACAAAAATTGCCAAACTACTCCAGGTGTCCTTAATAACAAACACCCATTGAAAAAAAATTGCTTTTAAACATACATTTATTTTTAATTTATTTATTTATTTTATATGTAAAAATAACCCTATTTGACATTAATAATTAGTAATTTGCTTTTAAAAAATTAAGTCACCATTGAGGATATACATTGTTTTGGGTTAGTCCAACAACTCAATAAGACCGACCCTATTCAAGTGGGTCAGTCAAAAAACATCTTTAGAATGAAACATAAACATGTAGACCCATGCCAAAATGACGCGCATCACATTTGGTCTACTTCCTCATTATCAATTGTTAGCTCTAATTAGGCGGTTCCCTATGCTTCATGTCTAACCAAGCGGGGATCACTTTTAATCCTCTATTGTATATAAACTACATGTAACGCTATAATAAGTATTATTTTGACTATATTGACTTTGACGTTGTAGTGATAACCTTTCATGTACACCACCGCTCCACCACATCGGAGACTCTTCCACCACGCTAGAAGATATATACCTTTATCTCTCCAATCTCCGGTTCCACACTAGAATAATAACACCGTCTGTAGGATCCGACTTTATGATTTCTACAAATTTCCACATCAAGTTTATCAAATCCTTTTCATCACACCATTTACTCCACAATTTCGTTAGTCAACAATGGTAACCTCTAGTATTGCTACCGGAAACAACACTTCAACTTTCGATCTTAGTCTTGCCACTGAACCCCGTCATCTTTTCGATCTTTGGAGGAATATCTAGCTTACCTTCATAATCTTCCTGAAGCGGAGAAGATGGAGCTTTTCTCTGAAGACACCTTTTACACCTCCATACGACTTTTTTATTCTCCCTAGTTGTTGTTGGTCGAGGGCACAATCTGGCCATGGGTAATCCATCCAAAGAAAGGGATACCTGAAACGGGAAGTGTGAAGCTATGGAACATGAATGGTCTAAGCTTAAGGAAGATATAACAGCCGTTAAAGAGAAAGATAGTCGTGTTGAGGCTCTTTAGGAGGAGGCAAAAATTCATGTCTTCCCTTCTTCTTTAGCTGTCAGGATCGCTGACTTGAGTCCTCCTTGGAGACGAAGAAGAAGTATCGAACAAACATAACAACTGCTGCAACGGAGATGAAGTCACATGCCGATAAGGCTTTGAAATATCTGAAATGGGAAATGCATTTCTACATGGTGAATTACAAGAAGAGGTGTATATGGCGCATAAACTAGGATTTAATGTTAGTGGTGTTTCTCACCTGGTTTTTCGGATTTGTCGATCTCTTTATGGCTCAAAATAATCTTTTGTGCTTAGTTTGACAAGTTTATAACTCTCCTTCAAGAGTATGGCAAGACTAGACGTGAAGTTGATTACTCTGTCTTTTTTTTGCATTCTTCACCAACCACTTACCTCTACTTGTTGGTCTATGTCGATGACATTATCACTACTAGTAATGATAAGGCTAACATTCACCATTTAAAACACCATTCGTCTCTCCATTTATAGACTAAAGATTTTGGGTCAAAAATATATTTTGGGGATTTAAGTTGCTCAACCCAAAATTTATGTGGCTATTACTCAATGAATATATGCTTTTGATATACTTTAGGAAATTTCCTTGCTTGATTGTCGACCTAGTGACACTCCAATGTATCCTAAGATCACACTACTACAAGGTTAAGGAGAGCCATTAAAAGACCTTGGTAGATATCGACATCTAGTTGGAAAAAATAATTACCTCATAATGACCATACCAGACATTGTATTTGCTGTTAGTGTGGTTAGGAAATTTCTAAACGCTCAATGTGATGATCATTTGAGCGTTGTGATTCACATTCTTAAGTATATAAATAGTGCATCGGGTAAAGGATTACTTTATGAAAACAAGGGCAACACCCAAGTCGTGGGTTATTCTGATGCTGATTGGGCAGGCTCACCATCAGATATAAGGTCCACTTTAAGGTATTGTATTCTCATTGGAGGAAATTTAATCTCATTTCGGAGAAAGAAACTAACATAGTTGAAAGGTCTAATGCAAAAGAAAAATATCGTGATATGGCAGCAACAACATGTGAACTCACATGTCTAAAACAATTATTCCATTAACTCAAATTAAGAGACGTCAAGGCAATGAAACTAATTTGTGCCAACAAGTTGCACCTCATATAGCCTCGAATCCGATTTTTCATGAATGAAGCAAGCATATAAAGATCGACTGTCGCTTTGTAAAAGATGAGGTTCTTTCAGGAGAAATCATAATTGATTTTGTTGGTTCAAATGATCAATTGACTGACATATTCACTAAATCCCTTAGAGGACCTCAAGTTCAATCTACTTGTAACAAGCCTAGTGCATATGAATCGTATGCTCCAACTTGAGGAGGAGTTTTAGAATAAATTATGAGTATATATATTCTAGAGTGAGTGCTAGTATTTCTAAACAAAAGAACTTCATAGGTTAGTGATTATTCATTAAGCTTTAATATATTTATCGTAACACGATTATAAATACATGTAGTGCCATCTAACTTAAAACACATAATTTATAGAATTCTATAGTTCTATTTGTTGATTCTTAAGGTAAGCTTGTTGAAAAATCTGTTTGTCGTTAGAAAGTTTGTGTGTTGATCCTATAAAAGCTCAAGGTTGTCAATATTATTGAAACTTTCAAACAAAAATTCTTAAAGACGTAATGTTCACAGGTGTTTTTAGCAAATAATCACGAGTTTATTTCGCTTGTGAGATTACCTTGAAAAATTTCGGAAGCAATCTGTGCAAAATAAATGTATGAGGAAACGCGTTTGCGGATTGAATGTAAATGTTTGTACGAAGACAAAATGGATACAAAATTTAATAATGAAAAGGCTTGAGTAAAAGTAATGAACGAAAAAGGGCAATAAATGACATTAAATAAAAAATGTTTCAGTTAAGAAAACATAAAAACAATGAAAGAAATGGACGCAAACTCATACATATTCCTCACAAACTATTTTGCTCTTTGACCCTGGTACTTTAGTTCTATATAGTAGTATGTGAATTTTGCGACCCTGATTATATTCATGAGTTTTCTATTTATACTAATCTAAAGATAACTGTCGATAACAATTAGATCATAGAGATCTGACACGTATCCCCTACTTGGACCTTCGTGCTCTAACGTGTTTCCACGCGTCTTCCAGGATATAACTGCTGAGAAACGCAATATCATGTTGATAATTGTGTTGATAACTGCTCTGACATTCTCAACTTCCTTCAAGCATTTGTTATTCATGTTGGAATAATATAGCAAGTGTGAGTAAGTGGGGAAATAGTCTCACGTTGGATATGAGTTTGCGTCCATTTCTTTCATTGTTTTTATGTTTTCTTAACTGAAACATTTTTGCTTTAATGTCATACATGTTCCTTACAAACTGTTTTGCTCTTTGACCAGGGTACTTTAGTTATATATAGTAGTATGTGAATTTTACGACCCTGATTATATTCATGAGTTTTCTATTTATACTAATCTAAAGATAACCGTCGACAACAATTAGATCATAGAGATCTGACACGTATCCCTTACTTGAACCTTCGTGCTCTAACGTGTTTCCACACATCTTCTAGGATATAACTGCTGAGAGACGCAATATCATGTTGATAACTGTGTTGATAACTGCTCCGACCTTCTCAACTTCCTTCAAGCATATGTGATTCATGTTGGAATAATATAGCAAGTGTGAGTAAGTGGGGAAATAGTCCCACGTTGGATAGGAATGTGGTGACTTGAGCATTTATAAGTGGGAGAACCCACTCACCGATCACCTTAAGGTTTTGAGTGAATATGTGGTGTGTCTCTTACTTGTGTTGTTCTTGGCCTATGTATCAATGCTCCCTAGTGAACTCCCCCCAACAAATGGTATCACGAGCCTTGGGTTCGAGAAAGAGACTGACTTACTTGTATCGAAATTCCCAAGAAGTGGTGTTCCGTTGAAATCGACGCCCAGGAAGAGGTGTATCGAAATATCCTTGAAAGGCCCTTGAAAAAGGTGTCAACGGTGGTACAAGTATAAAAAAGGGGGGACATTGTGGACTCACACTTGAGGGGGAGTGTTTGAATAATATAGCAAGTGTGAGTAAGTGGGGAAATAGTCACACATTGGATAGGAATGTGGTGACTTGAGCATTTATAAGTGGGAGAACCCACTCACCTATCACTTTAAGGTTTTAGGTGGACAAGTGATGTGTCTCTCACAAAGGTGTCTAGTCCTACACTATGTATCAATGCTCCATAGTAACCCCCCCCCCCCCCCAAAAAAATTCAACGCTTGTTGAAACATCTTGTCACTTAACTGGTTTTTAAACTTAGAAAATATATTATATCCTGGACAGCTGCTGACCTCGTCGAATCCAACCATTATGTTGAAAAACCATTTTTTCGATATTTTGGACTTGTTTTTTAAGAGAGTGATCCTAATCGTGTGAATATGTTCTTGAGATTCTTTCAAACCATAGTCACCACACTAGTCGAACTACTTTAGTCGACATGGATGTTCTGTTCCTGTCGAAACTTGTCAATAAATGCTCTTTAACATTTAGCATTTTCTCAATGTAGCATTCTTTGATTTTCCTTAGCTAAAATTTCCAAGCTAACACATAAATAAGTCAACTGATTAAGCTGAACCTATATAAATCTCTAAAAATATCAATTATAAGCAAAATAAAAAGTGATGGTTCATATCATCAAAATTCAATATTTACTCGAAAATGCCATGCTAAAAGTGTATCAACACTTAAGATGAATTTGAGATTGAGAGCCTCCAGCTTCTCTTTCTAATATACATTGCAACATGATTGGTTAAGTTAACTAAGTTGGGTTGGGCCAAAGCTAACTATGGTTGCAAGGGTCTAGTTACAGATATATAGTGTTTATAATACAATCTCATAAGTACATATATAATGATGATTATGCCAATTATATATGGTTTTTATAATATATGAAGAAAAATAATTTGATCTTTTATAAATATTTATTGAGCTATTGTTTCCAATGTCTATAGTTGGCCTTGGCTCCTACCATAATGAAGTCTAGCTTCGTTCCAAAAGGTTAGAAAACTATTTTTCTTGTATAGGGAGAAAACATTACACCCCTTTTCTAATAAATTAAAGGCTTAAAACACTTTTGGTCCATCTGTTTACATATTTTTAACCTTTTAGTCCCTCTTTAAAAAAATTCAGCTTTTTGGTCCTTCAATTTAATTTTTCTTGAGATTTTTTTGGTCCCTCCATTTTTGCAAACGTGGAGGTGATGACTGGGATAAAATTTTTATTTTTTATGACATGACAATGATGACTAGATTATTTATTTTTAAAAATAATATATTAATAATTTTAATTCAATTTTTTTTTTGGATTTTAATTAATTAAACATTTTAAAACAAATATAATGGGCCTTAAACACACTTCCATTTAACATTGGTCCAATACACAAGATGACAACAATCCATGTGTGACTAAGCTTTATAAACACTCATTTTATTTCCAAACAAAACAATGTGGGACTTTGTTGACAATCAAAACAATGTAATTATGCAGCTTATGTGATTTCAAACAATAAAATTCAGGCTCAGCTTATGTGATTTGTGTTCATTAAGAAACACTTGTGCATTGTCATGGCCAAGTTCAATGTGAGAAGCAGTCACAATGGCAACATGAACTTAGTGAGCTTCACCAGGTGTTGCAACAATGGCAACATGAGGAGGAAGGTGTTGCTGATGAAACTGCTACAACATGGAATTATTGCAATAACCCTATGATGTTTCAAAACTATTGATAATTAATTAATCATATGCAACAAGTTAGGAAAACAAGTGAGTATAATGTAAAAGGTATTTCTTTAGATGATGGTCGATTTGATACTTTGCAAAGAAAGATCATATTACATATTTGGATTTGGATACTCCAATCGAAGGCAAATTGGTTCAAGTTGAAAATGATGCACTCGCAAGTGATAGAGGTTTCTAATTACGATGATGATGAGCTTAATGAAGGTGGAACTGCCATGGATAATAAAGAGACGAAGATCATATAGAAGATGAATATTGGATTATAACTTCAAGTATTAGCAAGGCTAGATTCCAGATATCTGGATTATAACTTCAAGTATCATCTAATTATAAAGTTCATCTTAGTATCTATCTACATTCCAAGCAACATGAAACAAAACCATACTCTTCTTCTGCTCGCTCCAACAGCCTCATAAATATTGGATTTGTTAAATAACTCAATGGAGGCATAAATCTCTCTGATTCTTCTTCTTTTATACCCTCTGATATAATAGCAAAATGCCTTTCTTTTACATCCTCTGGCACATAGGTTGATGATGATTTGTTTCTCACTAGTAATAGCCTCTTTTGTTGCTTCTCAATGAGCTTCACAATGCCACCTTTACACTTCTTTTTGTTACTACTTCTCACATTGAACCTGGCCATGACAATGCACAAGTGTTTCTTAATGAACACAAATCACATAAGCTCAGCCTGAGTTTGCTGTTTAAAATCACAAAAGTTGCATTGTTTTGATTGTTAACAAAGTCCCACATTGTTTTGATTGGAAATAAAATGAGTGTTTATAAAGCTTAGTCACATATGGATTGTTGTCACTGGACCAATGTTAAGTGAAAGTGGGTTTAAGGCCCATTTGTCATACCCTAAATTTTGACAACCCCCCCCCCCATTTTAATTATTTTCGGTCATCTGACTGCATTTTCACTTTGCATCATCTGCATATTATATCATATATTTTATCATGAATATTGTTTGAATTATCAATCAAAATGAACGTGTTAAATTTTCAGGCGTTTTGGTCAAACTAAAAGTCAATTGTACAAAAATCCGGTGTACGGGCAGTTTTTTATATCAAATTTGCAGATGTCAATTCTTAATCTATTTTTCACGTACTTTAACCTGGTGTGCTTATTTTATTTTTTCAGCTATTTCTGGGTCGCTTTTCTGACCCTTCTGAGCCTTTTTATCGGGTAAAATCAATTTCAAAATTTGACAAAATGTTGTATTTTTTCAATACGTATATTTTTTGATGATCGTTGTGGTATGTTCATTTTATTTTTCCGGACAACTCGATACGGACAATTTTTATCGTTTTTTACAGGTTTCAGTTTCGATTTTAATTCATTTATTTTTTTATTAATCAAGTTTATAATAAACTTAATTTTTATTAGTTTCTTTATTATATTTAATTTATTTATTGTATTATTTGAATATTATTTATATATAATATAAACTTGTTTTATTATTTTTACACTACTAGTCTCATTTATTACACATATCTCACAAAAGTGCCACATTTCCTCTCACTCATTCACAAATTCATGCGCCACCTCTCTCATTGGCTTTTCTTTGTCTTTTTTTTCTTTTTTACTACTTAGTAACATGTCTTGTTTCTTTCTTCTTTTGTTCTCTACACAAACTATAAAACTCATCAATACATTCAAAATTCAATATTCTTCATTTAGTCTATAACAGTCAGCAAGTATGTGGCAATTTATTTGGAAAAATTCCCAAGCAAGCTCTCCAGCCTTCCTCCAAGGATTATCAACATGATACAGTTTATCAGTATGGCGAAGATATGTTCAACAACAACATCTTCAGTCCCTAAGCAATGGCAGCAATCTTCGTGTTGAGGAATCAGTCTTCCAGTCTTGTCACTCCCCAAAAGAGTATAAACTTGTTGATCTTCACTCCCCAAAAGAGTATAAACTTGTTGATCTTCACTCCCCAAAAGAGTATAAACTTGTTGACTCCCACTCCTCAAAAGAATATAAACTTGTTGATTTTCACTACCCAAAAGAGTATAAACTTGTTGATTTTCACTCCTCAAAGAGTTTAAACTTGTTGTTATAATTTTCATTCACATTACATGCATTTAATCATTTTCATACATCATGCATATCAAAAGTGTTTTAATCCTCATTTGCATACATTTAATCATACATCATAACATTTTCATATACTATGCATTACAAGAGCGTTTTAATCCTCATTTGCATTTTCTCTCATTTAGCAAGAGTGTTTTAATCCCCACTTGCATTCATCAGTGGTCGTGTTATTATCAACATCTTACCTTTCTACAAAGTCCAACTTACCTGGCACCTATACTTTTATGTCTTATCTGATGTTCTTCCAGATATAACTTTGTTTCTATCCGATTCTCTTCCGGATATGTCTATCTGTTCTAATGCTTTTCCAGAACTTTCTTTGTGTTTATTTGATGTTCTTCCAAATATGCCTGTTTTGTTCTGATGCTCTTCAGAAATCTCTTTGTGTCTATCTGATGCTTTTTCAGATATGTCTCTTTGTTCTGATGCTTTTCCAAAACTCTCTGTTTATGTCTATCTGATGCTCTCCCAGATATGACTTTTCTCATCTGATGTTTTTCCATATGCAACTTTTGTTCTGATGGCTTATCTGATGCTTTTTCGGATATGTTCATCATTCCGCCAGTCTTCCAAAATTTGTTCTAATACATTTAACGCTTTTCTAAATGTTTTGGATTTACCTTCAAAGTTATTTTAATACATTCAAAGCTTTTCTGGATGTCATTAATATGCCTTCGAGTCTGTTTTCCTTTCGTCCAATGCTTTTCTGGATGTCTTCTAAAAAATCTCCGAATTGGGTTCCATCCTATCCAAGGTTTTTCTGGATGATTATGATATATTTCCAAAGTGCTACATTCAATGCAATCCTGAATGTATCTGATGTCTTCCTCGTTCAATGCTTTTCTGGATGTTTCTTGTGCCACACAATTTTCAACCTTTGTCACCATGCAGGACAAGCATCAAAGGTGCAATTCACTTCAACTCAAAATATCATAGTGGATTAAAAGATATAAGTGATTAGAGTTTGGAATTATTAATGTTCAAAGTTGTCAAATGTTTCATCATTTCATAGGACATCATTAATATTTTTCCAGCAAGAATGTCCCAACTTCAAGGATGTTTTTCCCCATGATCCAAGTGGAACCAAGTCTAGGGTTAAACATCAAAGTTGAAGTATGTCATCTCAGCTTTCCATAAAGTCCTGGAACAGCCATTTATCATTCTTGAGCAAGAAGTTATGGATTTTACAACAAGGCTTGCTGCAGCTGAATTTTAAGACAGGTTTCAGGACAGATTTGCATATTTCTTGTGCCACACAAATTTTTAAGCCTTGTCATCATTTTGGACACATCTGAGGATCAAATCCAACGGGGGTGATCTGATCTCCAAGCCTCCAAAGTCCTTGGAACCAAAAGTAGCATGCAAAACCTAGAAAAGCCTAAAAGAGGGACAAGACTCCAATTTTGGTTTAGAGCATTTAATGGATGCTTATAAGTGGCATGAACTGAGCTTCCTCTAACTGAATTCAGTCAAGACAACTAGGGAACCAGCAGCCTGTGCCCTAACCTCTAGTCAACGGCTAGAGGAGACTTGGATTCTCATTGGCCAACATTTGCCAAACCTCTGCTGCATCCACCATTCACTATTGCTGCCAAAACAAACTTGCTCTACTACAAATAGAGCTCATTTGTGCTCAGTTTGAGTACACCAAAACCATCAAACAGATGTTTTCCTCAAAATCACTTCTTTCACTCCAAAATGCCTTCTTTAGCAAGGTAATTATGAGTTTTTGAGTTAGAGAGCATTTCCACCATAGCTCATGATCCAAACACATCGAATGTATCATATATAAGCTGTTCAAACCATCACAAGTGACCTGTAATACCAAAATCACAAAGTCACCTCCCAAAACCTCAAAATTGGACCTTTTTGCATTTTTCAAGCCATGTCTTGATTCAGTCACTTTCCAAACCAGATAAAACCTCAAACACACTCTAAAATATCATCCTTGAACTGTCCCAAATGGTTTCCAACATCTGGAACACCATTTAAGAGAGTTCCTATTTTGGTCACTTTAACCCCTTTTGCAAGAAAGGGTCAGTTTGTGTTTTTGCAGGTTCCAGCTGATTCCAACCATCCTAAAAGCTTCTAAGAGGTCATATGAGGGTGTCCAAAGCATCAAATCATTTCTGGAACAAAGCACTTGGTACGTTGCACAAATTCTCCAAAAAAGAGGTAAAATTCACAACTTGAATTCTTTGAATCATGCTTTCCTTTGATGTCCATATACATGCATCATATTGAACAATTCTTGAAACAAAAATGTAGTCCTTAATGTGTATGTTATGATCCTCCTACTGTTTGCACTTTAACATATTTATATGTGGAGTTTATGTTGTTTTAAACTTAAGGTGCAGTTCTGATTTTTTGTCTTGTGTATGTTGTACATTAAGTTTTAGTATGTATGAGTGATACCATTGGATTCCTTGCAAAAAATTGGTCAAGATAGGTTCTTACGGATTTTAATTTCGTTAAAAATTGAGAGAGTTATGAGCGTTGAAAGTTTGATAAGCAAAGATGTTTAAAATCAACATGCAGTTCTGGTTTTTTGCTTTGTGTGTTATGTACATTAAGTTTCAGTGTGCATGAGTAATACCATTGGATTCCTTGCGAAAAATTGGTCAAGATAGGTTCTTACGGATTTTAATTTCGTTAAAAATTGAGAGAGTTATGAATGTTTGAAGTTTGATAGCGAAGATGTTGAAAACCAAGGTACAACTCTAGTTTTTTAAGATGTCGAATGTAATGTTGTGACATCTTCCCTTTTTCTCTTATCTTCAAAACTCATGAAAGATGTCGAATGTGATGTTGTGACATCTTTCCTCTTTTTCTTAGTTTATCTTCAAAACTCAACCAATTCTTTTACATAGCAAAAATTATCATTGTCCAATTTTGTTTTATACACTTCTTATTCATACTCCATAATATTTTAATCCACAAAAAATCACAAAAAAAATATTATTATTTGATATATTTTTAATATATTTAAAAATATTGTTTTAAATTGTTTTAAATGCTTTTAAAATGATTTCTTTTTCTTGATTTTTAAAACCAAAATGATTTTTAATATTCATGTGGATAAAATACTTTTTCATAAACCTTAATCATTGTTTATAACATGATTAATGATTTTATTTGATATTTTTATCATTTTTTATTTGATTTCTCTTTGGAAAATGCCTTTAAAAAAATGAAATTAGGGTTTATTTGATTTTCACCTTAACAAATCTTTTTCAAACACTTTTTGGCCTCTAATAGAGTATAAGACCCAACCCCCTTTTTGTAAATAAATAATTTGGGTCTCAGTCATTGTATAAGTCCCGGTACAATTTGCAAAAATAACAGTATGCGATCACTGATAAAACCCTGGGCCTCTCCTTGAGCTGTAAGCCCCAACATTCTTTTCAAAATACTTTCTCCTTTGATTTTGAAATATACTGTTGTTTTCAATTTTTCTTTGTTGAACAACTAACCAAATAGCATGGAAGCTCTACAACCTAGAAAGTGTTTATATGCTTTCTTTATCCGCTTTCACATATATAACTGTATTGTGGGGCTGTTTCACTGTAAGTCTTCTTTCATAAACTCATATGAACTGTGTAATACTAGTATAGATATTTAGAGTTTCCCCGGCAACTACGTCTAGAACTAGACAAAATCCCGTCTCCTTACATCCGACGTTCTCCCGGATATTTCACCCTCCTTTGACAATTAGGATTTTCTTTTACAACAATTTTAGATAACTAGATCTAAGAAATTTCCCCCCTTGAACAGTTCATATACAAAAGGCCATTGTTCCAAGTAAAACCCCTTCTGGAACTGCTCATCAGCCTCCTCTTAGGCTTCGTATAATGATTTTTCCTCAGCGAAGATAGTCTCCTCTTGGGCTTCGTACAAATTGTCCCTCGGCTTCTTAAAAGTTATTCTCGCCTTCTTTTGGGCTTTGTACAAATTGTCCCGACGACCTCCTAGAGGTATAGGAACAAAAACTAGTCATCTTGATAGAGTAGTTTTTCAATTGAGTCTAGATCTTCATTTGCCTCATCTTGGGCATTGTACAAGGACACACCCCGTAGACTTGGACAGTCTAAATACCCTTGAGTCTCAAAGACATTCTCAAACCCTTTTAGCGTCCGTCTCGGGCCTCGTACGAGATACATACAAAAACACTCTCTTGTTGAGTCAAACCCTTTTAGCCTCCATCTTGGGCGTTGTACAAGATATACATATAAACACTCACTTGTTAAGTAAGTTAGTCTCCTCTTAGGCTTTGTATAAAGAAATCCCCGGTTTAGTCAATCAACCTTTCAGCATCAAAATATGCTTTGCTCACAGCATACAAATATCAACAACTCCTTTTTGGAGATGGCAAAACCCCTCTCAATTAGGACACCTTTAGCTTCACGTCTTGGGCTTTGAACAAGACACCAAAGCAACCCTTTCCTCTTTTTTAACATCCGACGCTTTCCCGGATATTCCTTTTCTTTACATCCGACGCTTTTCTGGATATTCCCTCTATTTTCATCCGATGTTTTTCCCGGATATTCATATCTCAATCTTTAATATCTTCACTCTTTTCAATCAATTCCCACAAACACCCTTTTAGCTTCAATTTTGGGCTTTGAACAAGACACAAAATACTCAACCCTTTAGCTTCATATCTTGGGCTTTGAACAAGATACAAATCACCTTTAGCTTCATATCTTGGACTTTGAACAAGATACCCAAATGTCTTTTTTCCTCCCATAGAATAGGAGGAACTACGATCGCTCTGATTTCTCTGTTTCGTTAAACGGGAATACGTGGGCATAAGATTGCAAAATCTTTGCGAGCACACCACATCAAAAACCTCAGGTCCTATACTCTCACATACTCATCAAAAACTCCACATTTAGCACCTGCACATATTAGTCAAGAAAAGCAAATCAGTATCCTAACCAAAATCCTCCCTAACAGACAAAACATTCCCTCTTTAAACAAAATAGCCTAAGAAAGACCCCCCATCTCAGGTAGCATCTGTAAGCCAACAGTCATCTGTTTAAACTCAGTATGCAAGCAGGGTTAATTGGAGATATCTATTTCCCTTCCTTAATCAGGTCACAATAGGATAAAAAATGAATCGAACTGCGGCCCAACAGTGTGACTCGCAACCACAAAAACTGCGCTACACTTTCCCCAGTGGAATCTTAGTTATCTTGCCTTGTTGTCTGTGATTTTGGTTTTCCTCATCACGCATACATCTCTAGAGTTGTGGTGTTCCCCATTGGTTTATTTTTCCTGGTTGGATCCCCCCTTTCCTCTTTAGTGTTTGTTTATAGCTTTGTCTACAAATATTTATCCCCAGTAGCATCTAGTATTCCCTTGTGGAAATTTACTCCCTACATTTAACATCATAAACATTTGCATAGCATCTTAGGGCCAAAAATTGGGTTCCTTCTTGTATTTAAGTATCTTCAACCACGTCGAGACGAAGATTTTAACCTTCATATCTCCAGGTAGAAGACGCTTAATTTGGGGCAGCTATTGTACCCTAATTTTTACCCCAAGATTCCCTCTCATTTGCATAATTGCATATCACACAAGATCACAAGCTTTGGGTTTACCTCTTACCCTTGTGCCTTCTCCTCTTGGGACTCATACTTGTGGGATCTCCAAGCACCCTTGTTGTGTATCTTTATCTTTGTATCTCTTTGCTTTATGTTTTACTAACCATTCATTAAAATACAAAAATATGTCTTGTTTACCTTTGTTTATTTTGAAAAGGATAGGTGTGAACCAAGTGGATCAAGCAAGTTCTCTAAGCTAGGGTTTCATCTGATCAAAGATCAAAGTTTGCTCAACATTGGTTGCCAAAGGCTTGTACTTCAAGGATTGACCTATAATCATGGGTCATATCATCTTCAAGCATCATCTAATCTCAATTGATCAAGAGCTCTCCAAGTGTGGTTACTTATTTCTCAAGCAAAGCCAAAGGTTCATGTGTTTATTTCTATGCCTTCATCATCATGTAACCTCAAGTATGGCCATGTAAAATCAAATATCATTGAAGGAATCATCATGATAAGCTCGAATTTGCATCATCATGCTTTTAAATGCAAGAAAAATATTAATTTTGAAAGCTCATTCAAAGTGGGTTTAACCAGAGAAATCAAATTTTTAAGTCCAAGATCAAGATATCACAACTTCCTCATTGTTCAACATTTTTTAGTGGTTCTTTGGGTATTTTACTCCTCTTGACATCCTTTACAAGTTCTCTTCATAAGTCAAGAGCCAATTATGTTTGGAAGTTCATCAAAAGTTTGGATACATTATAAGCCATCTTGTGGACTAAGAAAATCTTGACCTATTTTCAAGTGGTTTTTCCCCAACTTTCAAGGATCGTAACTTCTTCAATTCTTATCATCTGAGGCTCATTTTTTGTGTAAAATTCCATTTGTGATGTCCTCTACAAGTTTGTTTCAAGGTTCAAGAGTTAAGTATGCTTGGAAGGCCATGGAATTCATTGAAACATTATAGGTCATGTTGTGGTTTCAAGTGTTTTTACCAAACTTCTAAAGACCATAACTCACTCAATTTTCAACTTTTATGGGCGCTTCTTTTTGGCCAAATGACATTTATCATGTCCTCTACAAGTTTGATTCAAGGAGCTAAGGCCAATTGTGCTTAGAAAGCTTAGGAATTCATTTAGACATTACAGGTCATTTTAAGAAACTTACACATGGAATTTTTTCTAAGTGTCAAGACATATTTTTTTGCCAACTTCAAGATGTTATAAATTTTTGCTCAAGCATCCAAATCAATACTTTCTTTCACCATACTATTCTATGTAATGTTGTGATCATTTAACAAAAAAAATGAACCTCAAAGGAGCCATGTACACAATTTCATTTGGGTTTGAAGCTGCCTTCATGGAGCTGAAACTTGAGCTTGAAGTGAGATTTTCAAAACACCAAAACTCACTCTAATGATCAAATTAGCACGCGTTTTGCATCCAAACATGTTTAATCAAATGTCCTGAAGTTAATTAGTGCATAAAACACAAGCTTGGACTGAGTTTTGATCATTTTGCAAGTCACACATTCCATGCCTTGAGGGTGCACACGTTTTCACTCAAACCTTGATCAATTCACCCCTCTCAGCATTGCATCGCCTTTTGCTATAAATAGAGGACCTCCCTCATTCATTTCTCAACCTTGAATAGTTCCCAAAACCTCTGCCCAACTTCCAAATTTTCTCTCAAAATCGTGGATTCGTTTTCATACTTTCAAGCACTTTCAAGTTAACTTCTGAATACCATTAGCTTCCTTGATCTTCCCTGAAGCTAAAGCAACAAGAATCAAGCCTTGAGAGCCTCTAAATTTATCTATCCAACTCCATTTTTAGAAGTTTTTCACCTCACTTCGAGCAGGTATAATAGAGCATCATTTTGAGCAATTAAATATACCACGATGTAGCCCTTGTTGCACTGAATCTTTTGCACTTTGTCCCACTCATTTTCATTAAGAATTGAGGATTTCATTATAGTTTGAAGTTTGGATCGAAAATCTGGAAAAATGAGAAGCTGGAGGTTGAAGACGATGATGTGTCATCGTTCAACCAATGATGGTCTGACATTTGTTATGTTTTGGTTGGTTGTTTTAAATTGAATCAGGTGTATGCGTTTTCATTGAATGTTTGATGCGCTTGCCCTTCGGCGCCTTTTGATGTGCCACATCAGATTAATGAATCTGATCCAACGCGCCAAGCTTTTCCTATTTTCTGATTTTTTTATTTTAATTGCATTTATCTTTGAAAATTCATATTAATTTCATTTTTAATCCAAAAAAATCCCAAAATAATTTCTAAAATTCTCTTTTATTTTTATCCTTCTATTTTATATTTTTTCACATTTTTATTTTCTGATTTGCTATTTTTCATGAATATTGACTTATTTACTATGTTTTAATTAGTTTAAAAATGGTTTTTGACTTTTGAAAATTACCAAACCTTTTCCTAAAAATTATATGATCCATTTCTGATTTTTCTATGCCTTCACTTCTCATTTATTTGATGTTTTGATGTATATTTTCTATTTTCTCATTATTAACTATTAAAAACTATTTTAAAAAAAATCATATTATTGTATTTTAATTTGTGTAAATATTGGCTTCTGACTTGGTTGGTTCTTGACCTTTTTTATCTTAAGTCTCATTAATATCAATGGACTTTTGATGTTTGATAAGATAGAATGAACTTTCTTTAATTCAAATCTATTATTAAATGATTAGTTAATCATTTTTTATACTTTGAATTGATGATAAGTTTCATCTAAATCCATCAAAATGAGTGATTGATCTTAATGATGACTTGATCATGGTTGAATTTGATTTGATCTTGTTACCTTTTCTTCATCTCTTTCTTTTTATTTTTTATCAAATGGAAGATTAAGGATCCATCTTGTTCACTTGAACTTGATTGAAGCTTGATGAACTTTCATCATTTCAAATCTACTTTCTAATGATCAAATGATCATTTGAAGTACTTTTGATTAATGATAAGTTTGTCTCAAAGTATCATGAATAGATCAAGTGATGTAATGGATCAATCTGCTTGCCTTGTGCTTTATCTTTCTTGCTTGGTTTTTACTTGTGTTGTATTGTTTTAGGAGGATGATTTCTATCATGCCTCTAACCTGCATGGCACATAAATTATTATTGACCGACCACAGATAGTTGTAACTTCTACATAAGGCTAAATTATCCCGAATCGGGGAATATTTACTTGCTTTATTTAGAATTGTAATTAGTTTACTTTTATGTACTTTAATTTCAAGTCATTTATATTAATGCACTTTATTTTATGCACTTTTACTTTATGTCATTTAAATACTAGTCATTTACTTTATATCTTTATTTTAGCATTACATTATCATACTGTCTTGTTTATATTTCTTTTTGCTTCTTTATTTTGTTTTATTTTATTCATCTCAAAATACCAAAAAGAATCTAATAATGGTTATGACCTTAATAAGATAATTCATCTGCTTGTGTGGACTTATGGCTACTATCCTAATCTTGGATTGAAGACTTTGGACTTGGACTTAGAATTAGGATTCATTTTCTTTGCATGTGGAGTTATGACTTGGGACTTACAATTCATCTAGAACCTTTGATCTAGTTCCCTCTGATACATTGATATTGTTATGCTTGTTTGTTGTTGGGAACTTGTCTGTATGCAGGAACCTTCATTTGAAACATCGAATCATCTGATACATGAAAAGTTGTCTGAAACATCAAAGACTTGCAAAGCATACTTGAGAATTGAAATCATCTGATGCAAGACCCTTTAGCTAATCATGCTTGGTTATTTGGAGTCTTATTACTTTATTTGTTCAACTATTGTTATATTCATCTGATGCTTGGTTCAAATCCAAAGGAAAAAAAGTATTTATTTTGGCCAATGTCAAATGTTTGCTCCAAGTTTTGTGGCTAGTTCACTAGCACACACATAGCTTCCACTTGGGCTTTATTACAAGGTTATCTTTCTTCTCTTTCTTTCTTTGTTACTTTTATTAGGATAGTCTCTTCATCTCCTACCCCATTCTTAAAATTTTCAAAACCTTCTCATCTTTTTCAAAACTTTCTTATTTTCTTTACTTGAACCTCTTCCCTTAAAAACCTTGACTTTTGTCAAGTGCATTTTTAAAATCTTTTCTCAATCAAATCTTAAACAATTTAATTCAAGTTAGACTTTTTCTTTGAAAGTTAAAAAATACAAAAACAAACTCAAACCTTTTTAGCCACTTGGCTCCTTTTTACTTTAAAAACCTTTTGTTAAGATTAGATGTGAGTCATCTCCATATATGAGATGTAATCCTCCCTTGGTCATAACCATGAATGAAAGAATGTTGAATTTTTTCCACTTGAAAGAGATAGAGGCATACTTGTTGATACTATCCAAGTTTGAGCCCTTCTTTCATGATGATGCAAAGGGTCATTCTTCTCATGTTTATGAGCATAGGTTGAGTATTCTCCTTAAGATGACAAAATGTCTCTTCATTTAAAATTAACTCACAAACCCTTTGGTTCTTTTTTAGAAGAACTACATGGTTCTGATCCTTTATTGCACATGAAGGGTACGTAGGCACAAGACCTTCGAAGTCTTGTCGAATCAAAATTAATAAAAACATTTCTTTTCTCATCCTCACACTCATTAACAATCAAGCCAATTTCAAAATAAACACAAATTTTCAAGAGGTTCCCATGGAGTACCATGGATGCCTTGGGTGCTAATAGTTTCCTTTTGCATAACCAACCCTCGAACCTTGATCTCTGTTTTATTAGTTTTGCTTTAAAAACTTATGTGAGTTTTGTTCGTACTTTTTCCCTTTCCTTTGAAAACAATAAAAGCACGGTGATGACTCTTACTTTACGAGTTAAGTTAATTAATAGTTTAATCTCAACTTTTTACTGCTACAATAGGGCTTGATTGGTTTGTCATGTTGACAGGTTGTGTTGTCCGTTGGATGCCTGGATCTTAGGATCGGCGTGTTTTGTATCTTGTTTTTGGGTAATAATATATTCTTTATTCCAAAAAAAAAAATATTATTTCACGGTTTACTATCAGCAAATACATATTTAATTTTAATCAACAATTACCTTAATTTAATAGATAAAATTTTTATTTTTAAATATTAAATTTTTTTTTCTTTCATCTCACATGTTTTTTTTTCTCTTTGTTCTCTTTGTATTTTGATACAATTGAGTTTATATATTTCATGGGTATTAAATGAAAAATGAGTATGATACTATAATGAATATTGAGTTACTACATGTAGTAAAAAAATCAGTGGACCTCTAAAATGGAAAAACTCATGTTTGATTAAGTTGTAGTGATTAAAAATAGGAGTTAATAATCATGTTATGTTGATATCCTAAAATTGGTTTTAAATGAGTAATATCACAACACTACATTAGTAATTAGTCAATTGATTTTGTAATCTAAACAAAGAGTGTGTTAAATAGATAAATGCTATATCCATCAACCATCTAAGAAATGATATATCTCATAGGCCAAAAAACATGCTTGGTGTATGGTATTAATATAAGGGTTAAATATACAATACCCCCTTGCAATGTTAGCGATTTCTCATTTTAGCCTCTGTAAATTTTTTTTTTTTAAACACCCCCTCTTAATATCCAGATTCCCTCACTTAGCCCCCTGGCTGCCACATTGCAGCAAAGATTCCTTTCTCTTTGCTTGCGTGGCATGCCAGATGGCATTTTTAATATTATTTTATTATTTTATTATTTTTTTTTTTTATTTTATTATTTTTTTATTATTTTTTTTATTTTTTATTTTTTTTATTTTTTTAATTTTTTATTATTTTTTATTATTTTTTTTATTTTATTTTTTAAATTTTTTAAATTTTTTTTTTTTTTGTTTTATTTTTTGTTTTATTTGTTTTTATTATAATTTTTATTATTTTTTTTATTTTTTTTTCGCCTTGCAAACGATGTAAAAACATACATTTTAAGAAAGATAGCATATATTTTACATCGGGCCAGAAAGGAAACCGATGTAAAAAAAAACATTTTACATCGGGCCAGAAAGGCAACCGATGTAAACACATACATTTTACATCGGGCCAGGAAGGCAACCGATGTAAAATGTGCATTTATTTCTATAAAAAAAAGTTAAACCCATATTTCACATCAGACTTAATAGTCAACCGATGTAGTAGATGTATTTTTCACATCGGACTATGGCCCGATGTAAAATGTCTTTGATTTACTACATCGCTTGACTTTACATCGGACTCAGAACCGATGTAAAATGTGTTTTTCGCCCGATATAAAAAGTCTTTTCTGCACTAGTGTAATTTTTAAAATAAAAATTTGTTTAAAATAGAATTAAAAATAAAAATTAGGTCCAAAAACAAAAAATAAAAAAAAATAAAAAAATAAAAAATATATAAATAAAAACATAAAAGAAATAAAAAAAAGAAAAAAAAATATAAAAATTATAATAAAAACAAATAAAACAAATAAAACAAAATAAAACAAAAAAGTAAAAAAAAAATAAAAAAATTTAAAAAAATAAATAAAAAATAAATAAAAAAATAATAAAAAATAAAAAAAATAATAAAATAATAAAATAATATTAAAAATGCCACGTGGCTGCCACGCAAGCAATAAAAATGAATTTTTGCTGCCATGTGGCAGCCAGGGGCCTAAGTGAGAGAATCTAAATAAGATGAGGGAGTTTTTAAAAAAATAACTTTGCCAGGAGCTAAAATGAAAAATCGCTAACCTTACAGGGAGGTATTGTATATTTAACCCTTAATATAATGGTCAACCAATAACATAAATATAATGGTCAACCAATAACACTTCTCTAGTAACAAAACATATGTCGTACGATATTTTAATACTATTTAAAATGATTGTTTATAATTTTAATACCAAATGTACCTGTACTCAACAAAAACTCGAGAGTATTTAAGAATTTATCTTATTTTAATCAAATTGTAATGATAACATTAATAATAGTTAACACAATTTGTTTATCTAAAAAATAAATACCCAGAATTTTCAATTTAAAATTTTTTAAAATAAAATATTAATAATAATACTAATTTATCATTATTATTAAATAATAAAATTAATAATAGTAATACATAGTATTTATTAGTAACATTGATTATTTTTTACTTAAAATATCAATATTAATATCGTATTGTTATTATTGCCACTATGTGATTATGAAATAGGTTTGTGGTTCCCTCAAAGTTTCATTGGCTCACATAGCTGGACCAAAAATAGAGAAAACAGGTAAGAGCAATGTTTTGATTATAAATCAGATCAAACAAATTGATTAACGTTCTGATTTAAAAACATATTGAGAACACTGTGAAAATAAAGAACATTAAACAAGCTGATTATACCAGCAGTTAACAACATTAAAAGGCAACAGAAAGCAAAAAGACCAAAGATCAATTCTTGAGCTAGACATACAAAAGCTAATTCTAGATAAACAATTCAACATCATAACTTAAACATCATATCCCAAGACAAACCGAAGACTTACGATACTTATATACTAGAAAAACAATGTCTTTCTTGTATTCTGCATCCGAGTCCTCATCCGAGCCCATTTCCGCATCCAAGTCCTCATCCGCATCTGCATCCGCATCCGAGTCAACTCCATCCATCTTATCTGAATCTGATGGTAAAAGGCTACTATCACCAAGTTGTTGTGATTCTCCCTTAGATAGTGGAGGTCCTCCAGCTAATACATTATTGAATTGTGCAACAAGAATATTATAACCCTTTGTTTGGAGATGATCCATGACATAAGAAATTTGGCCATCATCCAAAATCAATAAAAGGGTTGCAGGTGGAGGGTTGTCCTTTGCCCAGATCAGCATTTCAACAATGATCTTCGTATAGATTGTATCTTTCATAACTATTACCAGACATGAAATAAACTTTAGAACAAAAATAAAAACAGAATTGAAATAGTTTAAAGTGACATAGAGTTGATAATGTGATAGACTGATATGAAATACTGTAATGAATGTAATGTGATGCTGAGTAATAAATTATCAATGACAACAGAAACAAATTCCCCCGCAGTACACATGACAACATCTCATCAGTACACATTTTCTTATTCTACTCTTTATTCATGGTATTCAAATGATTTAAAATATTTTAAAGTGACATAGAGTTGATAATGTGATAGACTGATATGAAATATTGTAATGAATGTAACGTGATGCATGACAACAGAAATAAATTCCCCCGCAGTACACATGACAACATATCATCAGTAACAAAACCCTAAACAAATAAATCACAGATAATTCCAATTTCAATTTAGGTTAAAATTGATTATAGTTTACCTTCAGGATAATGTTTGATGGAGGGAATTCCGAGGAAGATGAGAGAACGCTGTACAGAAGAAGGAATTTTCATTAAGTTCCCGTAGCAAAAGATGGAAAGGGGACCATGGTAGTTCATCTGATGAAGATTTGAAAGGAGATTGTGTTTTATGCGTTGAGGATCACAATCATTGTAAAGATCCCCGTTTTTCAAATCCCACCACATAGATACTTTTGCATCGTTGTGTTCTGCATCTGCATCCGCATCCGCATCGCTGTGTTCTGCATCTGCATCCGCATCATCATCATCATCCGCATCTGCATCCACATTCACATTCACATCCACATCCACGTCCACATCTTCTTCAACTCCATCCATCTTATCTAAATCTGATGGTAAAATGCTACTATCACCAAGTTGTTGTGATTCTCCCTTAGATAGTAGAGGTCCTCCAGCTAATACATTTTTTTCTTGTGCAACAAGATTATTAGATAGTGGAGGTCCTCCAGATAATACATTTTTTTCTTGTGCAACAAGATTATTAGATAGTGGAGGTCCTCCAGATAATAGATCTTTGCCTTGTGCAACAAGAATTTTATAACCCCTTGTTTGGAGATGATCCATGACATAAGAAATTTGGCCATCATCCAAAATCAATAAAAGGGTTGCAGGTGGAGGGTTGTCCTTTGCCCAGATCAGCATTTCAACAATGATCTTCGTATAAATTGTATCTTTCATAAC
This sequence comes from Lathyrus tuberosus, assembly GCA_022829125.1. Classification (NCBI taxonomy): domain Eukaryota; kingdom Viridiplantae; phylum Streptophyta; class Magnoliopsida; order Fabales; family Fabaceae; genus Lathyrus; species Lathyrus tuberosus. The sequence continues at coordinate 2,228,646 of JALAZF010000529.1, read as the reverse complement.
TATTACCAGACATGAAATAAACTTTAGAACAAAAATAAAAACAGAATTGAAATATTTTAAAGTGACATAGAGTTGATAATGTGATGGACTGATATGAAATATTGTAATGAATGTAACGTGATGCATGACAACAGAAATAAATTCCCCCGCAGTACACATGACAACATATCATCAGTAACAAAACCCTAAACAAATAAATCACAAATAATTCCAATTTCAGTTTAGGTTAAAATCGATTGTATGTTTACCTTCAGGATAATGTTTGATGGAGGGAATTCCGAGGAAGCGGAGAGAACGCTGTACAGAAGAAGGAATTTTCATTACGTTCCCGTAGCAAAAGATGGAAAGGGGACCATGGCAGTTCATCTGATGAAGTTTTGAAAGAAGATTGTGTTTTATGCGTTGAGGATCACAATCATTGTAAAGATCCCCGTTTTTTAAATCCCACCACATAGATACTTTTGCATCGTTGTGTTCTGCATCTGCATCCGCATCCGCATCGCTGTGTTCTGCATCTGCATCCGCATCATCATCATCATCCGCATCCGCATCCACATTCACATTCACATCCACATCCACATCCACATCTTCTTCAACTCCATCCATCTTATCTAAATTTGATGGTAAAATGCTACTATCACCAAGTTGTTGTGATTCTCCCTTAGATAGTAGAGGTCCTCCAGCTAATACATTTTTTTCTTGTGCAACAAGATTATTAGATAGTGGAGGTCCTCCAGATAATACATTTTTTTCTTGTGCAACAAGATTATTAGATAGTGGAGGTCCTCCAGATAATAGATCTTTGCCTTGTGCAACAAGAATTTTATAACCCCTTGTTTGGAGATGATCCATGACATAAGAAATTTGGCCATCATCCAAAATCAATAAAAGGGTTGCAGGTGGAGGGTTGTCCTTTGCCCATATCAGCATTTCAACAATGATCTTCGTATAAATTGTATCTTTCATAACTATTACCAGACATGAAATAAACTTTAGAACAAAAATAAAAACAGAATTGAAATATTTTAAAGTGACATAGAGTTGATAATGTGATGGACTGATATGAAATATTGTAATGAATGTAACGTGATGCATGACAACAGAAATAAATTCCCCCGCGGTACACACGACAACATATCATCAGTAACAAAACCCTAAACAAATAAATCACAGATAATTCATATTTCAATTTAGGTTAAAATCGATTATAGTTTACCTTCGGGATAATGTTTGATGGAGGGAATTCCGAGGAAGCGGAGAGAACGCTGTACAGAAGAAGGAATTTTCATTACGTTCCCGTAGCAAAAGATGGAAAGGGGACCATGGCAGTTCAGCTCATGATGTTTTGAATGGAGATTGTGTTTTATGCATTTTATTTCACGACGATCACAATCATTGTAAAGATCCCCGTTTTCCAAATTCCACCACACATATACTTTTGCAGCACCAGCATCACTGTATTTCTTGTGTTCCGCATCCCAGTCCACTTCCTCATCCGAGTAATCATCCGAATCCCAGTCTTCATCCGAGTCCGTTTCCACGTCCGATTTTGGTACTGCTTCTTCAACTCTATCCGTCTTATCTGAATCTGAACAATTTGTAAGACCAACTCCATCCATCTTATCTGAATATGAACAAATGGTAAGACCAAGAGAGTTGAGAGGGTTTTGTATTGATAATGCGGCGAGTATTGTTGAGTTTCTATCCTCTCAATTTATATTTAGGTTAATAAAAAATGTAGACGGACTAAGATTCCCTTTTATGCTATTTGTGTCTAAGGATCGTCTTCGGACTAGGATTCCCTTTTATGTTGTGATATATGGTTCTAAATTAACCCAATGATTTTGATAAGTATCTTAAGTACTCGCGGAGCCCTCCCTTAAAAGCTTAGTTATCACAGGAAAACAACCAAGTCACTTAAATACTCCAGCGAGCATCCCATACACCTTGATATGGAACTTGGAGACTCCATAATACTCAAGTTCCTATCATAGCACTGCCCCCTGAGAGCCGATGCAATGGCGGCTGCGCTCTACTATGCATTACTCGGCCTTTCCCATCATCCGTTCTACAGGTAACCCTTTCCAAATCACCAGCAACCATCTCTCATACCAATTGATAAGTATCTAAATACTTGGGGAACCCTCCCTTAAAACTAGCTATCAAGGGGAAGAACCAAACCAATTAAATAATCCACCGAGCATCCCATACTAATCAATGTGGGGCATGGGCGCCCCATAATATCCAAGTCCCTATTGGAGTTCTTTACGGTCTTGATTAAAGTTTTGTTTGAAGGGAATGATATTTTGTAACTCTTCAAATAGACAACTGAATTATGTAGCACCGAAACCTATGAAAAAATGTGTGTCCGTGGCAGACACCTGCCCCAACACTTGTTATCGGTGTCGCTGTGTCAGTGTCGAGGTCGTGTTCAGGGTGTCCATGCTTCATATATAGTCATATGTGATGTCTACATTTGTTTTCTAGAAGATCTGAAACAAATTCAATAGTATTGTAAAGAATTTGTATGTCTCAGATATACGAAACCATTCATAAGCCTCCACTTAATTGCTTCAGCTTTTAGGAAAGTTGGTCCATGATATGACATTGGAGCCTCCATCAGTCATGACTAAGTGGTTAATATTTCAATCCTTGCCCCCCAAGTCATCATAATTAAGTTGGGATTTCAGCTGTCAACACACAAGATGAAATGGTTATGTGCAATCGTCCATACTGCAAGTCTAAAGGACTTTTATGTGATGGTACATGTTAGATATGAGACCAATTCAATACCTAGTATACACTATACACAGCAAACAACAAATTGACTTTATTGATTTTTCATTTACTTATATGAGTCTGCACTGGTCATCTTGGGAATGTTAGTTGCAGAAAAGCTGAAAGAAAATTTCTCTATTAACCCATTATTTCCCTTTTTAACTGTCACCGATGTGGTTTTGATTTTATGAATATTTTGAAGTAGAACTTTGATATCTAGTGTTTAATCTCTGATTTTATTTGGTTTGATAGGATGGTGAAGAGGTAGAGGTTTCAGGATATTAGAAAGTGAAGAGAGAGAGAGAGAGAGAGAGAGAGAGAGAGAGAGAGAGAGAGAGAGAGAGATTTTTCATTTCTGTAACTAACTTTTCTTTCTGTTATTGATTATTGAATCAGTTACACAGAGTTTCATATATATATATATACAAGGATAGCACTAACCTGCACTAGCAGGTTATAACAAACTCTATTACCTACACTAGCAGGTTTTGCTAACACGCCTAACCTGCAGTAGCAGGTTCTAACAACATTACAATAGGTTGCTCAGACTGACACCTGTCAGTTCTGAGTTATACAAGACTACTATTCCAATACCCCCCCTCCCCACAAGCTCAAGGGGAGTCTCTCACTTTGAGTTTGTGTCTGAGTTCAAGAAACCTTGTAGAGGGAAGAGGTTTAGTAAGTGTATCTGCCTATTGACCAGCCCCTGGGATATGAGTGATGGACAGTTGCTTGGACAAAACCTTCTCCCTGACAAAAAACACATCAATCTCCATGTGTTTGGTTCTTGAGTGGAGAATAGGTTTGTGAGCCAGCAAAACTGCAGATTGATTATCACAAGGCACCAAAGGAGTCTTGATAGAGATGAACAATTCCTTGAGCAAGGTCTGCAGCCACAAGAGGTCAGCAGTAGCTTGAGCTAGGCTTCTATACTCAGCTTTTGTACTAGACCTGGCAACCACAACCTGTTTCTTTGACCACCAGGATATGAGATTATCACCAAAGTAAATGACAGCTCCTGATGTACTTCTTCTATCATCAGGATCAGCAACCCAGTCTGCATCACAATAAACCTGTAGGGAAGGTGGAGAGGTGGGAGAGATAGCTGATATCAAGAGTCCATGGCCCATGGTACCTTTGAGATATCTGAGAATTCTCTTAACAGCTATCCAATGAGGCTCCAAAGGATGAGACATAAATTGACAGACTTTGTTGATAGCATAGGCAATGTCAGGCCTGGTCAGAGTAGCATATTGTAGGGCACCAACTACAGACTTGTAGAGAGAGGGATCAGACATGGCTGGAGCACCAGTTCTTGTGAGTTTACATGAGGACTGCATAGGAGTTTGAATAGGGCAGGCTTCCGACATGTTAGTTTTCACTAGAAGATCCTTGATATATTTGGATTGAGTGAGGAGTAACGCATTAGAAGTAGATTGCTTTACTTCAATCCCTAAGAAGTAATCAAGGAAGCCAAGTTGTTTAAGAGAGAAACTAAAGTTTAGTTTGGAGATGATGGTATTGATGAGAGAGGTAGAGTCACCTGTGATGATAATATCATCCACATAGACTAACATGTAGATAGTGTGACCTCCAACATAATAAGTGAATAAGGAAGAATCACACTTACTAAGTTTAAATTTGAGTTGTATAAGGGTAGATTGCAGCCTATCAAACCACTGCCTAGGTGCTTGTTTCAGGCCATAAAGTGCCTTGTTGAGCTTGCAAATCAAGGCTGAGTCAGCACTTTCAAACCCCTTAGGTTGCTCCATACAAACCTCTTCATTGAGAATGCCATTGAGAAAGGCATTGTTGACATCTAATTGCTGAATATGCCATTTGTGAGTGAGGGCAATGGATAGGATAAGTCTGATTGTGACTGGTTTCACAACAGGAGAAAAGGTCTCAGTAAAATCAAATACATACCTCTGATGAAATCCCTTGGCCACAAGGCTTGCTTTATACGTATTCACAGTACCATCTGGATTTTCCTTAACCCTAAACACCCACTTGCAGCCAATGACATTTTTATGAGGTGGGAGGGGAACAAGAGTCCAGGTGTTGTTGTTAATGAGAGCATTGTATTCTGCCTGCATAGCTGCTTTCCAATTTGCATCAGCAAGAGCAGATTTGACAGTTTTGGGTTCAGTGGTAACCAAAAGCAGTTTGGGATCCAGTCTAGGTTGAGCAAAACCTGATTTGGCCCTGGTTTGCATTTGGTGAGAATTCTGAGGTTGGGGAACAGGAATAACTTTAGGAGGGATTAAGGGTGTGGCAGTGGAGGAAGAGAAGGATGAGGTGCTAGTTTGTGATGTAGAAGAAGAGGAAGTGGATAAAAGATCAGTGGGAGTGTTAGATTTTGAGATATGAGCAGGTGGACTAGAAGAAGAATTAGAGGAGTGAGCAGAATTAGGTGAAATAGACTGTGGCAAATGGTGAGTGGAATCAAGAGACTGAGAAATTGACCCTGAAGGAGAGGCAGTAGAGGTGGAGGGAATAACAATGAGAGGTGTAAGGGAGGGAGCAATTTCAGAGAGAATAGGCAAGGGAGATAATGTGACACTTTTAGTGGAAGGGGTGGATGAAGGTTGAAAAGAAAATAGTTCAGGAAAAGGAAATCTAAGCTCATTAAAGAGAACATCGTTGGAGATATAGATTCTCCCAGTGGAGGCAAGACACCTATACCCTTTATGAGAAGAAGAGTAACCAAGGAACACACATTCTTGAGACCTGAAATCTAGCTTGTGACTATTATATGGCCTGAGTAGGGGGAAACAGGCACAACCAAACACTCTCAAGAAGTTGTAATCAGGTTGGGAGTTATATAACAAGGAATAGGGTACTTGAAATTGAATAGAGGAAGAGGGTAGCCTGTTTATAAGGTACACTGCAGTAGAGAATGCATAGTCCCAATAGGTAAGTGGCAGTGAAGCTTGACTTAATAAAGTGAGCCCTATGTCTACAATGTGCCTGTGCTTCCTCTCAACCACCCCATTTTAATGGTGTGTATGAGGACAAATAAGCCTATGAATAATTCCATGCTCTTTGATAAAAAGAGAAAAGGGCCTGAATTCACCACCCCAATCAGACTGAACAACTTTAATAGGGTAACCAAATTGAAGTTCCACCAATTTCTTAAACTGTTGAAAAGTGGTAAGAGCTTCAGATTTGGTTTTGAGAAAATAAATCCAAGTATGATTGGAGTAAGCATCAATAAAGGAGATATAGTACTTAAAACCAGATGTGGAAGCATGAGGAGAGGGACCCCAAAAATCACAAAAAATAAGCTCAAGTGGTGATGTGTATGTAGTGTGTGAATCAGGTGAGTGCAGTTTGTGTGCTTTACCCATACAACAAGCTGAACAGAAATCATCAAGAGTTTTATTTGAATAAGGAATATTACAAGATTGCATAACAAGTTTGAGTACATGAGAGTTAGGGTGGCCAAGTCTAAGATGCCGCTTATTAGGTGTACTAAAATTCAAAATAGCTGAATTAACACTAGAAATACAATGGTTATTCAAGCTAGGACTAAACACAGGTGAAGATGGAACAGTAGAACTAGATAGTTTGATGGAGGGAAACTCATATAGACCATCCTTGCCAACACTGCCTTCAAGAAGAGTAGATTTAGACACCTGTGATTGGACAATGCATTTGTCAGCAGTAAAGATAAAATAGACATTATTATCTTTACAGAATTGACTCACACTAAGTAAATTCTTAGTGATGTTAGGAATGAGTAAGAGATTGTGTAGTGTAAGTGAAGTGTGTGGCTGAAGTGGTGAAGTAAAGACACTTGTCCACAAGAATGAATATGCACACCTTGACCATTTCCCATGAAAATCTGGTCAGGACCTTCATAGGGAGTCATCTGCTGTAAATTCCTGGCCTCATTGGTGACATGAAAAGAGGCTCCAGATTCAGGAAACCATGAACCTGAAATAGATGGAGCTAAATTAACAACTAGAGCACTAGGAGCATGGGATAGAGCTGAGGGACTTCGTGGCTGTGGATGAGGTTTAGTCCACACATTCTGAGGAGCACCAATATAACCATAGGGTGAAGTCAGCCACTGTTGAGGATTATATAGAGAGGTTGTTGCAGAAGGAATCTGATAGTTCTGATGAAATTTGTACCAGCAGTTGAGAGCAATGTGACCATGCTTGGAGCACACTTGACACTGAATGTGAGAGTTTGTATTTCTACCTCTGCCTCTACCAGACCTTCCACCACGTGTGCCTCTGAAACCACGAGTTTGATTAAAATATTGCTCAGGAGCTTGTGTAGTGTTGGAAGCTGGAGCTGGTGTAGAATCAACACTGGCAAATTGAATGACATCATTAGGTTTTGTACCAGTTGCAGTTTGAGCAAGATTAAGAGAGATAATATCTGAAGTGGTGGATTTCTTGAATTTGTTCAAACGCAGTTCATGAGCTAATAACAGAATTTCCACTTTATCTAGGTCCATTAAACCAAATTTGCTCTCAATAACTGACACAACATGAGCAAATTCTAAAGGCAAACCTTCAAGAATTACATCTATATGTTGTGATGTAGGTATAGGATCACCAATAGAAGCAAGAGCATCAACAATGGTTCGTACCTTGAGCAAATACTCTTGAACTGTAGAAGTATCAAGAGTTAGGGCACGCAATTCAACACGCAACTAGCGTGCACGAGCACGAGTTTGCTTCTGAAAGTAACTGAACAAACGATCCCAGAGTTGATGCGAGTGAGAACAGCCAAGCACTCGTGAGAGAATTTCATTGGACAACGTGGATTGCAACCAAGAAAGTAGCATCTGATCTTTCTGCAGCCAGCGAGAATACTCAGGGTTGATTAATCCAGCTTCGCGGGCTTCATCATCTACGAACTGCAACGGAATTTTGGCACAAACTACAAATTCAGTGAGGTTGTGTGCATTGATGTAGGGTTTAATTTGTTGATGTCATAGGTGAAAGTTTTTCTCATCCAATTTCTGCGAAATCTTGAGCAAAAATTGGAGGCGATGAGGATCTGTAACAGAAACGACAGCGACTGGTGAAGAAACCGGTGGATCTGTGCAGAGGAGGTCGGCGTTCCATCCGGTGTAGGAGTCGCAGCCATGAGAAGGTTCTAGATCTGAACCCGAGCTAAATTGATACCATATTAGAAAGTGAAGAGAGAGATTTTTCATTTCTGTAACTAACTTTTCTTTCTGTTATTGATTATTGAATCAGTTACACAGAGTTTCATATATATATATATATATATATATATATATATATATATATATATATATATATATATAAGGATAGCACTAACCTGCACTAGCAGGTTATAACAAACTCTATTACCTGCACTAGCAGGTTTTGCTAACACACCTAACCTGCAGTAGTAGGTTCTAACAACATTACAATAGGTTGCTTAGACTGACACCTGTCAGTTCTGAGTTATACAAGACTACTATTCCAATACAGGATCACCAACAGAGAAGGCGATTCTTTCATGGGCAGTCAAGGTATCCTGACTTTTTTTTCCTGTATTTTTTTTGGTCGATCTCCCCTCTCTTTAATAGTCTGTTGATTTGGAGATGAACTCATTTATATATGGCAGTTGGGTATAAATTTTGATCTTATCAGATCTAGTTTGACAGTTCTTCACGTCTTTCCATTCAATTCCGAGAAAAAATGAGGTGGTGTTGCTCTGAAGCTGGTAATCATTTGATCATAATATTTACCAATTCATCCTTTCATTCATTGTAGCTTATACAAGTATTGGACATATTCATCCCCCGTGCTTTCAATTATTAACTTTCACTTGTGAGCTCAATTAAGTAATAAGAGTGAATGTTGTTTACTTTACTATGAAGGAATCATATCATGTGGATAGGTTACATATGGTTTTTATTGATTAATTAATTATTTTAATTTTCCATCAACTTTTCTATGATAATAAGATACAGATTCCAATATTTATGGCAGGCGGACTCTGGAGTGCATATACACTGGAAAGGAGCTGCAGAAATAGTTCTAGGAGCATGTAACCAATACCTTGATTCAAATGGTAACTTGCAATCCATCGAAGACCAGAAGGTTAGGAACTGTAGTTTCAAATCTGAGGAAGTTCGCTGCTGGAATGACATTCAGTAAACTAAAATTGGAGATGGAATTTTATTTTTCTATTGATTAATAGCCACTAGAAATAAGAAAAACGCGTGGAATAATCTTACCTCCAAATCACTTTAGTCTCATCAACATGATTATATGTTTTTTCAAGTTACTGATGCTAAATTATGCAATAATATACTGGGCATAGCAACTGATAATTCTTCCAAAAATACAACAACTGAATGCAGTCAGCAGTCTTTTTGGCATTGTCTAATAATCAGACTTTTTTTGTTTAAAACTCTTGCAGGCTTTTTTCAAGGAGGCTATTGATGACATGGCTGCTCACAGCTTGCGTTGTGTTGCCATTGCATACAGATCATATGAATTAGACCAAAATCCATCTATAATGAGGAGGATTTAAACCAATGGTCCTTACCAGAAAATGAGCTTGTTTTGCTTGCTATTGTTGGAATCAAGGTAAAATGAAAGTGTTGGTTTTCCTGTTATATTGCGTTAACTTGATAGGTGTCATACCACAAATTTTACTCTTAGATTCGTTTGATCATTTTATATCATTTTAAATCAGCCTTTTCGCATTTTCAGTTAAACATATCATTTATCATGCATTTTCTTCTTCCATGTCTTTCTTGATTTTAATAATTATTATATTTATTTATATTTAATTTGTTATAATTATCTTAGATTTTTTAATTTAATTTATTTTTTTAACATAGTTTATATTTAATTTAATTTAATTAGTTTAATTTTTATTAATTTAGTTTAGTCTAATTTTAATTTTAATTTTTAGTTTTTTATTATAATTTAAGTTTAGAGTCCAAATGTCTTTTTTTTATTCATAATACACACTACAAAGGTCCAACAAAACACCAACCTTCATCAAGTCCTATCCAACACAATTTCTCTGCTACCAAACAAAAGCTTTTACCAACATATTGAAGCAACAGCAACAATACACTGCTTCATCTCAGTCCCTACGCTACAACTAGGGCTGTTACTGGGTCTGGAAAACCGGGATCCGGCCCGGGAACCGGTCCATTGGAACCGGACCAATGGACCGACCAAAATGCTATTGGTTCGGTAATGGATAATTTTTTTTATCCGATAGTGAAAATGGATACTATATTGGATACTTTTATCGGATATCCGAAGTAATGGTCCGGTTTCGGTCCAAAAAAAAGTATCCAACACTGTTTTGGTCCGGTTCCGGTCTACCCGATAGGATTTTCGGTCCATTTTTCGGGTCCCTTGATACCCGGTCCGGACCGGACCGAAAACAGGCCTAGCTACAACTTTGAAACAAAACTTTCCTTGCAAGCCATCCTGATACAAGAGACAATGCCAAACGTAAACCGTACCAAACCCTACATCTTTGCTGCCACATCCCCCAAGACCACGCATAACCCCAACCCTGCAGCAACACAAGCTGCCAAAACTTCATCTCTGCTACGCAAGGACCACAGTCTGCACCATACCACAAAACAACACGCCAAACCTCCTCAAGGCAAGTTGGTACACTCCAACCGTACACCAAAAGCAACAGCTCCCTGTACCACGCGTACCACCCTGCATCAAAAAATTACATCAAAATAGAACCTGTGAAATTCTGCTCTCACTGCACAACCAGCCACAAAAACAAAACCTGCGCTCTTGAGAGCAACAATTCAGCAAAAAAAGATTTCAATTTTGAAAAGCTGAGATTGATTTAAGTAGAGGAGTAAACTTCAGCGAAAGGAAGGAAGAGAAAATTCAAAAAAGAGCATACACATACCTGCGAACCTCCATGTAATCTCCACAAAAAAAAAAAACACTCTTCCCTTCAAACCATTCCAAACCGTCTTCTAAATTTCCCTCCTTAACCTTCCATCTCTTCTACAACCAAACCTGTAACTTCCACCAATAAACTAATCACTCCCAAACACAGAACCTGACCCAAGAGAGATGGAAAAGAAAGAGATGAAGAGAAATTCTGAATGTTAAAAAAAAACTCACCTCATCAATCTCCCTTCCAACAACACCACACAACCACACGGATTCAACAACAACAACCAAGCCGCCGCCGGAATAGGAAACGAAAACGAGAGAGAAAGCAGAACCGCGAGGGAGATAATAGGGCGAAGGAGAGCGCGGCGTTGATCTGTGAAACGAAAGAAGATGATGAAACCGCGCCGTGAAAGGGTGACTGTTTGAAGGGAGCGAACCAGAAAATTTCAAAGAAGTTATCCTTGCTGCCGTTGATCTGAATTTTGAACCGTGTGGTAAGTGTGAGTGATGTGTTGTTTTTAGGTTTTGTTTTAAAATCCATCAGCATTGTTGTGAAATGGGCTGTGAGGCCCATGTAGGTTTCAATCCCCACCCTCATTAACTCATTTTAAACACCCATTAACTCTTAATTTCACTTAAGCATCCTTCTTTCTTTAGTTTTATTTTTTTTATAAAAAAAAACAACTTTATGGTTTTAACTTCAGATTTCTTTTAATTAGTTTTTAGATTTAAAACTAGAGATTAATTTAGATTAGTTAAATTAAAAAATTAGTTTAGTTAATTAGAAATTAGATTAGTTAGTTTAATTAGACTATTTAATTTTAAGTTAGATTTTAGAATTAGTTTTTAAATTTAATTAGTTGTTTTAGAATTTAGATTTTTTTTTAATTCTTAGAATTAATTTTAGAATTAGAATTAGTTTTAGAATTAGAATTAATTTTAGAATTAGAATTAGGTATTAGAACTAGTTTAAATTTAGATTAGAAATTAATTTAGTTTTATTTTAATTAGTTTTAATTTCATTAATTCATTTAGATTTAGTTTTTTTTTTTTTTTTTTGATGAAATTCATTTAGATTTAGTTATTTCAATGGTCTTTGATTTAACTTAGATTTAGTTAGAATTAGTTTTTTTTTTAAATAATTAATTAGAATTTACTTAATCTGTTTTTTAGACTTTAGTTTTAGTTAATTAATTTTAGAATTTATTTAATTAACTTCTTAATTAGATATTAATCTTTTAGATTTTGGTTTGTTTAGACTTTACTTAGTTTCTTGAATTTATCTTACCATTTCCGTACTTCCATTTTAGTATATATTTGTGATTATGATTTTCTACTGAATTTGTGAAAATAGGCGGTTGCACCTTACGAGCGTTCTGCTTTAACAAAAGCTTACTTGTTTCCTCCGGATAAGAAACCGGCGCGGCTACCTGTAAGAATGTTATCATGAATTGTTTATCAATTACTGAAATAATAACCGTTCTGTGATTAATTATGTTCATATTCTCTGTTATTTAGGGGTTTCATACTTGTGTTGGATCTGGTGGTGAAAGGCAAACTCCAGAGTGGTATAAAGAGAAAGGGATAGAGGTACTTTATTTTATGCAGTTGGAGATTAGAATCGTTTTTAGGTGCTGTGAGATTAACTTATTTGAATTCATCTATTGATATAAGATTTGCGGGACGATTGTAGAGGGCTTAAGAAAACATTTGATGACATATGTCCGTAAATTATTTTCAGCTTATTCCCAGAAGTTCTTCATGCTGAAAATAGCTTATAACTTATATGAAAACAATTTGGCTTATTTTATCTTTTGTTATAGAAATAGCTTATATGTAATATTTTTATACTATATGCTTATGTTATAAACGCTTAATTTAGATGTTTATCGAAACAAGGTCTTAGTTACATATTTCCCACTTCACGCAAAAAAAGAGATTAAAAAACAAATAATCGAGTGGATTCTTCTTCTTCTAGAGTGCTCTTGCTGTGTTCAGTGAGTGTGATACAATGGACATTGAATTGTTTGAAATGGAATGGTGAAACTGAACTCATATTCTTAATCTTAGCTATTATGAAATGGAGATATTCTATCCTAGGAGAGTCTTAGTTTAGTGTAACTGAGTAAGGCAGGAAACAATTTTCATCCGTTGAAGTTAATGAAATGCTCAATTCCATGCTGTTGGTTTTGCTTTGCAGACGTTGTATGAAGATCCGGTAGAAAACATTGATATTGAAAAGCAAACTTTGACAACGAGTTCTGTAAAGCTTCTTAAGTATGGATCACTTATTATTGCTACAGGATGTACATCCTCAAGGTATATGTCTATTTACCTCAGTTCGGCTTCTGCTGTTTGCATAAAATTGGTGCAGGAAATCCAATTCATTTGCTTCCTTGTTATTAGGTTTCCAGAGAAAATTGGGGGAAACCTTGATGGTGTCCACTATATTCGGGATGTTGCAGATGCTGATGCGCTGGTTTCATCTTTGGTAAACTTACACCCTTCTAACATTACATGTTCTATTGATTTTTTTTTTTTATATTTACGTTTAAAATGGGAAACTTTTTGTTGTCCTTACAATCGCTTGATATACGGCCATTCACACCATTCTCTATTATTAGTATTTAATACTCTCAATGCTTTCCATATGGCTATGTTGTTATGACACGATCCTGCTCTTGCATCCTTTCATGTAAATTGCAAAAACAAATTCTGTATATTTCCCGCTAAAGCTACTTCCAAGAACCGCATTGTTGTATTTTTGTACTGTAAAAATTAATCTAGACATAAAGTTTGTTCCTCATTATGATTTTTTCTTAATTTCCAGGAAAAAGATTGTAGTAGTTGGAGGTGGTTATATAGGAATGGAGATTGCTGCTGCAGCTGTTGCTTGGAAACTTGATACAACGGTATGTGTATTTCTTACACTTTTTTCATTGGGGAATGCTAATAACACTCTTTTAAACACTTTATAGTATTGGTTCATTCTTTAAAAAGTCAACACACTCTTTAAAATGTGAGTTATTTATCAGGTAACTGAATCCACTTGTTAGAAAATGAACGAATTATAGGGAGCTGCTAGTATTTTTCTCTTAAAATATACAATTTTCTTGCTCAAAATGCAAACATCTTGGTTTGACCTCCTTTATCGCCTGTTAATTTTTAGAGCTAGGCCTAAAAAAGTTGTTCAATTTGATTCCTTGCGTAAAGGCTTAATCAATAATATTACTCCCTCTCTCCCAAATTGCAAAATAAATCATCTCAAAATGACCGACCTTTGCAATTTTCAATACAACTTTTTTTATTTTTAGATAAAACATTGTATCATCTGCTTAATACTATTTGTATCACTTCCAATTTAATATCTCTCACTTTATTTTATGATCAAAGTGAACACACCAATACATGATAAGAACATTTTTAATAAAAAACACTCTTTTCTCTTATTTCATTTATACAATTTTCTTAATCTCTGTGAAATGGTCAACTAGATCACTCTTTTAGATTTTGGTTTGTTTAGACTTTACTTAGTTTCTTGAATTTATCTTACCATTTCCGTACTTCCATTTTAGTTTATTCCTAATATTCATTTTGAATTTGATTCTGGTTGCATTTGCTGTATATATTGCTATTTATTTTACTCTTGATACTCGAGATTTCCTTCTTGTTTCTCTGTTTCTTATACCTTATTCCAAAGGAAAGGGTGGTTCTCGTTGACTGCCATGTCATTTAAGATAGTCTTGTCCACCATTCCCTTATCTCACGCCGCCGCGCGATCGAGACTTGCCTTCCCTTTCAACATAACCTTAGGTTTAGACTCGCCGTGCTCTATTTAGGTGTTTCGCTGTGGACACTTCTTTCCCCGTTTTACCTAGCCTTAGGTTTGGAGTCGCCGGGTGTCTTGCCATAGACATTTACTTTCCCTTGGAACCTTGACCACAGTCAAGAGTTCCTTACCCCTATTGAGGGGAACTACGGACGCTCTGATTTCTCAAAGTATCTTTTGAGAATACGTAGGTATAGGATTGCGAGATCCTAGCGAGCCACCTTTTCTTTTTTCCACCTTTTCATTTCTCAACCCTTTTCTTTCTACACCCTTTTACCCTGTAGTGTGGGGAACTACGAATGCTCTAATTCCATTCCCGTCAGGATACGTATGCACGAGATGCGATGTCTTGGCGAGCATACTTAGTGTACATACCCTTAGGTCTTTACCTTAGCACAGTTCCCTTAGCAAGCAAACTTTAGCATAACACAAATACTACCAAGAGGTTCCTGTAGAGTACTACAGATACTTAGGATGCTAACACCTTCCCTACTCCCTAGGTATAACCAACTCCCGAACCTTAGATCTCTTAGTTGTGTTCCTACATAGCGCACTTAGGGTTTTTCGATCTTTACCCTTTCCTTTGGATAAATCAAAGTTCGGTGGTGAACTTCATGATTTGTGATTCAAGTTAATTAATAGCTTGATATCCGATTCTCACCGCGACAATAGGTATCTCATTAGTCATTACATTCATTTTATCTAAAAAAAAGTCGTGGGTTGTTGTCAAAATATTCCTAGTCATAAACCCTTATATGCGTGTCTCCGTATTTATATGTTCATATACTCACACATATATGTATATGTAAGCATGTGTTGTACGTGTATGGACTATGGAGCTGATATTACAAATTATGAGCTTTGGAATATTCTATTTGGCTGAATATGGAATTGTGTACTGTGAAATGGAACTTGCTTGGCCCTTATGCTTTCAAGCTAAACCTAAATTCCTTCATCTGAATTATAGCTAATCTGTGTCTTCAGGATCCATATCGCCCTGGTGTCAAAGATGCTGTGCGAGTATGTACTGAAGCCGGTGTTAAGGTAATGTATATGTGTCATATGTTTGATGAGTAAATATTTTTCCTATTGTTCGGTCAGTTAGATATCGTAATATTTATATCAAAATTCCATGGGAAACCAGTAAACAACAGTGTTGTAACATGGTTTCTGACTTTATAATAGCACAAGAGTGCTACTCAAAAATTTAATCTTGGAAACCCAACACATAGTATGTTTATGAACTCACAGGTACACATGGTTACCGGTGACAACCTTCAAACAGCAAAGGCAATAGCTCTGGAGTGTGGGATACTGGCTTCAATTAAAGATGCTGTTGAGCCAAATATAATTGAAGGAAAGGTATTTCGGGAGCTATCTGAACAAGAAAGGGAACAGATTTCCAAGAAAATCACGGTATGCCTCTTCCTTCGATTGTGATTTCTCTGTTATCTGCATTAATTGCTATTATTCGATAGTGGGTGTTTATTCCTCCATTCACAGCCTTTTTCAAAGGAATGTCGTTAGTGCTAATAACTCCAATTGCATTACATCTTATGTAATTTTCTAATGTGATTTGCATAATATATATAGGTGATGGGCAGGTCTTCTCCTAATGACAAGCTTTTGCTTGTGCAAGCACTACGTAAAGGAGGTGAAGTGGTTGCTGTCACAGTAGATGGCACTAATGATGCCCCTGCACTACACGAGGTCTGTCATATTCCTGGGATACACACTTTTGACTTTTGAGGACTAAAATAACTTAAAAACTATTTTTTCCCCTGAATTCTTGCTTACAATTGAACATTTGAATCTGTTAAGTAAGCATAGATATACCTCCACTAATTCGCTGATGCATATACCCCAACTAATCAGTATACGGTAGAGCTTCTATACTTGTTTGACGTGCTCCACAATAAACTTTTTTCCTTAAAATTGTTCTACATGCATACATGTATTTCTGTTTGATTTGTCATTTAGGCTGTCAGTTGCTCTAAAGTACACTCATGTCCACGTGATTCTAGTGACACTTTTAATTCTTGAATGCAAACAGCCAGCATATATGAATTCAAGTTTACAGTTATCAGCATCGACAAACATTCTGAATACATAAATAACTACAGCTGATGATCTAATATTGGGAATACAAGTGGAGGAAGGCGGAAGCTAAGATATTGTTTCAGACTACCAGTAAACTAACTGTTTTCTTCCAAAATCACGACCATGCCAGTAGCCGTTGGATTTAATAATATCTTAGTTCCTACTTCCTAGATTTATTCAGCTTATTGTGTTTGGCCAACTTACTGAAACGATGACGAAGGGAGAGGGGAGAAGAAAAAAGGAGAGAGTGCAAATAAACCATATCATTGTGTGCTACTGCTATTCACTTTTTAGGACATGTTTCAGCAAAATGTTTTTCTTCCATACAAAATTATTAAATTCATCGTGTTTCTTCTATTTTTTTGGCATTTCTAGCGCATATATATTTGCAATGAAAATAGTGCATAGATGTGCCCCGCTTGGTGGTTTGAAATTTCCACTCCTACCTCTTGCACCTCCATCTGGTTGATTGAGTTGTGACATTTCATTTTCCATTATCAAAATAAATTCCTGTTTACACCCAAAAAGATATCCTTTTTGTAGTTGATTTTCTGCTTTTCTATTTTGTTTTTAGGCAGATATTGGTCTTTCTATGGGCATCCAAGGAACTGAAGTTGCAAAGGAAAGCTCAGATATTATAATCTTGGATGATAACTTTGCATCCGTTGTAAAGGTAAGTATTTTGTTTATTGGCTCCAACTCTCAAGGTCAAGATGATGATATAACTTTTTTTTTTTGTTTGGCATTGTTTTAATTTCTCCAGTTTTTAGTAACATTTACCTCATTTAGCTTCAATTTGGCTTAAGGATAAATTTCTTTTACCTGTCTAGTAAACTGATCAACTTGTAAATTGTCTAAAGATGTCTGTTTCATTTTTCACGTAGGTTGTTCGCTGGGGCCGTTCTGTATATGCAAATATTCAGAAATTTATCCAGTTCCAGCTAACTGTCAATGTTGCTGCTCTTGTGATTAATGTTGTGGCAGCAATAAGTTCTGGTGATGTTCCTTTAAATGCAGTACAGGTACCCTTCTTTCTTTCTTGTGATTATTTTTTAGTCAAAACCTATATCGATGCTCCAAAACCTGAACAGAAGATGGAAAATATGTAACATGACCAAGTTTTTAATGTCACAAAATTGTGGCATTGTTCAAAACAGAAAAAATTCACTAATATTAATTTTAACCCTAAAATTGCCTTTGCTTGCTGATAAGTGATAAGACAACTTGACTCTGGTGCTTTGACGGACACAAAATGTAACAAATGTAAGGTGTGCAACTCGCGTGGGTTGGGTTTGATTTAAAGGCATCCATATATAATTATAGGTGCCACGATGTCTAGAACTAGAAGCAGCTCTCAAGTCTTTTCTGTTTGGGTTGGAACTCATCATACAGAATTGCATTTATATTAAAGCTCTGATTGTTTTTTTGCTGACTATAATTATCATGATGTTTGGTAAAAAAGGTATTGAATTGCTGTACGACCGTATCCATTATAATTCGGGCTTAGAATTTTTAAATGTTAATCGTTATTGGGAACTAAGGCTTTTAAATTAAGTTCGGAAGGGCTGATTGCATTCATCAACAATGAAAAAATAAGTTTATATTTGTTTTTAATGTACTTGCTCTTGGGTACAGCTTTTGTGGGTCAACCTTATCATGGACACACTTGGGGCCCTTGCACTGGCTACTGAAGCACCAACAGATCACCTAATGCACAGATCACCAGTTGGTCGAAGGTTTGGATTGACTAGCTTTCTCATTTAGCACTTTAATAGTTATTAAAGTATAGTACGCTCTTAATCCTTAAAGCTGTGCTGTGCTGGCACATATATGCACACTCATGTACACATGGCTGATACTTGATGCATGTTTTCATTTTTGATCCTTCGTGTGTGTGTGTGTGTTTTTTTTTTCTCAACAAAAACTTATGGCTTTGAAAATATTTTGAAAAAGAACTCCAGTTTCCAAGTAACATACATGCTATACCTAAGTGTGCATTGTGTAGCCTTGTGCCCTTGTATCTTGTTTATTATGTAAATGAGAAAGTTTTGTTGTTTTTCCCTTCACATTATCAATCAAAGTCTATCAAGTTTACACTAATTTCCCCGAGATTCCTGATGGCCGTGTTTTCTCAAATATGTTTTGGATTGAGTTAAAATGCACGTTTTAACTATGATATTTTCTTGGGCTTTCAGGGAACCTCTTATAACAAATATCATGTGGAGAAACTTGCTTGTACAGGTAAAATAGTTTATTTAATGTAGATACTCTAAGATACAAATGAAATCAGAATCTGGGGCTCTTTAGGTCCTTGTATTGTCTAATGATATTATTTGTCAATGGAGGCTCTATCAAATCACAGTTCTTCTCGTTCTGAACTTCGGCGGTGAAAGTATTCTACTTAAGCAAGATACTAGAGCCCATGGCTTTCAAGTGAAGAATACTCTGATATTCAATGCATTTGTCATGTGCCAAGTAAGTGGATTTTTATATATTTGGCTGTTCCTTGTGTCAATGGAACAATTTTTGTTTTGTGTCCTTCCATGTTTTTATTCTGCTTTGTTTCGTATTTTTTGTGTGGGTTTAATGGACCCTTTTTATGTTCATATCAGTTACTGCCACTGGGGGACTCCTAATTAATTAGTCACTAAATTTTAGAATATAATTCTCCCTTATATATATGGAGCATATCAAGTGGGAGTGGTTTTAAAATGAGAGATGAGAGGAATAAACAACAACCGTTAGATCAAATTATAAATAGAGAGGGAAATTAATAGTCACATTAATGAATAGGTTGAATCATAATTGATTGACTGATCTAATGGTTGTTGTTTGTTCCTTTCATCTCTCATTTTAAAATCACTCTCACTTGATATGCTCCTATATATATAATACAGGAGTTTGTTTGGTGCACTTTGGCGATTATGGTTTAAGAAAATAAGTATAGAACTTTGAGTTGGATTTGCAAGAACTGAAATGTTCAATTATCGAATGTGCGGAAATAGTGGATTGCTATTTCCAACCATCATTTTTCCTTTCTTCCTTTCATTTTGAGAGACTAATGAGAGAAGCTTCTAGGGGCAATTATACAAATTCATTTGCCAGAGGTTTTTAATTTTCCTTTCCGACGTACTCTTGCATAACAATTCAACTTACAGGTAATCAATGAGTTCAATGCTTGGAAACCAGATGAAATGAATGTCTTCCGAGGAGTGACCAAGAACCGTCTTTTCATGGGAATTATTGGAATAACCATTATACTTCAGGTGAATAGGAAATCTTTTGTTTTTCTGTTCATAAACCTTAATTTTTAACATTTGCATATGCTTTATCACTCTACTCCAAATTGTTAGATAATCATCATCGAGTTCCTTGGAAAGTTCGCCTCAACAGTGAGGCTTAATTGGACGCTGTGGCTTGCTTCTATTTTAATTGGTCTTGTCAGGTTAGTTTACAGAACGTCATTAGCATTTAATTAATTTATGACAATTTTGACACTATCTATAAATCACACGTTCATGCTTTTGGTATAGGAGTTCAAAACATCTTAGCTATCAAACAAACAATTTTTTTTCGCGGGAAGTTTCTAAAGAACATTACTTGGTTTATCTCATTTCCTTCAATTTTATCAAAGTGTTTTCAAGGTCGTCATCTTGAATTATTAACAGAATACTTTTGGGGGCTGGATTCTTAAGGCACCACATTAAGAGATTCACCACTGCAATTTTGTCAGCATCTTTTCGCAGGTCTTAATACCAAATAAAAGTACCCTGATTAATATCATATGGTATCATAAAATAAACAAAAAAATTACACTCAGAAATTAATTAAAAATAGAAAACAGTTTACCAGAAATGTCAACAATGTTGATTCCAGCTGTTTTGAGATCCGACCGAAAATAACTAACAACTTTGTTTATCTTTAAGAAATCTCAAAGCTTTTACACTTGGATGACTCAGGGATGTTTCAATGTTATACATTATTGTGTTGATTCTATCGGTTGGACATTGCATTCCGTTAGCATCCCAAAACACCCCAATTATTGGGTTGGTAGGCTTTGGTGGAGAGAAATGTGGTATTTCTCGTGCAGGACGAGAAGAACGGGGGGATTTTGTTTCTAGAAAATTCTTCCAATGCCAGACAACATTGACTGCCGCCTTTAGAGATGAAGCAACACGTGATGAGTTACAGACTAGAAGGATATTATACCCGTAAGACCGAAGTTGATTCATCATAAAGCTAAAATCTCTATCGCTGCTCATAAGCAAGATGTCTGCTGGTGGTGGTGTGCTCTTTGCAAACCGCATCATCTCCATAAGAATCTTCATGTCGGAAGTATCCTGAGTGCATTTCTCAACCTCAACCGTCAAGTAAAACCTACTGAGTTTTTTCGGAAGCAACTCGGTTGAGAAATCAATAAACCTTAACACAAATTTTTCCATTAAATTCTTCGTTCTTCAGAGCTGAAGTAAAGTAAATGTATCAACTAGAGACTTAAACGGTAAAGGGAGATTCTCATAATCCCAAAAGACGTGTACGTCTCTCCTCCCTCTTTTTTCAATGGCTTTCATAATTGCTTTGTGTTTTGAATGAAGGAGTTGTGCCAAGGGGGTGTGAGTTTTATGGGATTTGGTTGTTGTTTGAGTTTTGAAGAGAAGAGATGGTGTTGAATGTTGTAAGAGGATGATTTACGGTTGATGGAGTTTTGTGAGTGTGAACGATTGAAGAGGTTATAAGAGGTTGCAGAATGTGTTGTTGAAGAGTGAAGAATATTGTGTTGTTTGAAATGTGTATTGCAAGAAGGAAGGTTATGGTGTAGGAGGGCGTGAGTTCAGGTTTGTATTAATGTTGGAGGATTTGTGTTAGAAGATCAAGAAAAGCTTGGTGGTAAAATGGTGTTGTTGTGTGAAAGAGGGTACGCGACGATTATGATGGCAAAGGTGTATGAAGAAGATACTTTGTTGTTTGAAGGATTTGTGTTTGACAATCTTCAGTTTTCGCAAGGGTTTATGAAGAAGATACTTTGTTGTTTGAAGGACTTGTGTTTGACAATCTTCAGTTTTCCCTTTTCTTCATCTTGAAACACAAATCCTTCAACATTAATACAACACCTGATGTAAATCTACAAACCACACAACACAAACCTGAACTCACGCCCTCCTACACCATAACCTTCCTTCTTCTTGCAATACACACTTCAAACAACACAATATTCTTCACTCTTCAACAACACATTCTGCAACCTCGTCTAACCTCTTCAATCGTTCACACTCACAAAACTCCATCAACCGTAAATCATCCTCATACAACGTTCAACACCATCTATTCTCTTCAAACCTCAAACAACAACCAAATCCCATAAAACTCACAACCCTTTGCACAACTCCTTCATTCAAAACACAAAGCAACTATGAAAGCCATTGAGAAAAGAGAGAGGAGGGCCGTACACGTCTTTTGGAATTATACGAATCTCCCCTTACGGTTTGATTTTGACGCAAAGCCTCTAGTTGATATATTTACTTCAGCTCTGAAGAACGAAGGATTTAATGGGAAAATTTGTGTTAAGGTTTATGGATTTCTTAGCCGAGTTGCTTCCGAAAAAACTCAGCAGGTTTTACTTGATGGTTAAAGTTGAGAAAGACACTAAGGATGCTTCCGACATAAAGATTTCTTATGGAGATGATGCGGTTTGCAATAGAGATTTTAGCTTTATGATGAATCAACTTTGGTCTTACGGGTATAATACCCTTCTAGTTTGTAACTCATCACGTGTTGCTTCATCTCTGAAAGTCGCAACCAATGTTGTCTGGCATTAGAAACAAAATCCCCTGTTCTTCTCGTCCTGCACAAGAAATACCACATTTCTCTCTACCAAAGTAATTAGGGTGTTTTGGGATGCTAACGGAATGCAATGTCCAACGGATGGAATCAACACAATAATGTATAACATTGAAACATTCCTGAGTCATTCAAGTGTAGAAGCTTTAGGTTCAGTTGAACTTAAATTCTATGGAGATGCCTTAAAGATGGACAAAGTTGGTAGGTATTTTCGGTCGGATCTCAAAACAGCTGGAATCAACATTGTTGATATTTCTGATAAACTGTTTTCTGTTTTTAATTAATTTCTGAGTGTAATTTTTTGTTTATTTCATGATATCATATGATATTAATCGGGGTAGTTTTTATTTGGTATTAAGACCTGCGAAAAGATGTCCACAAAATTGTAGTGGTAACTCTTTTAATGTGGTGCCTTAAGAATTCAGCCCCCGCAAGTATTCTCTTAATAACTCAAGATAAAGAGAAAACACTTTGATAGAATTGAAGGAAATTGGTATAGACCCTGTGGATCAACCGACTCGGAAATTACTTGGGATCTGTTCGATGGTTTGGCGTTTAAGAAGCTCCCCTCTCTAAGAAAGAACTACTTTGTATCCGCAAAATCAAAAACAAAAGCGAAAGTAACCTTAAGAAGAGGAAGAAGACGACGTTGGCATCGGTGTCCAATAAGAAGGTAAATGAATTATGAATTTACATGACTGAAGTTTTGATACATTCTGTTTTTTTTATGCTAAAGTTTATTTCATGTTTGTAATAGATGAAAAAAGAGTGATGTTGCTCATTGTCAACAAGCTGGACTTAGGAGATCGTTACCCTAACAAAGCCTTCAGTGTTTGTCTTGGTTAGCTTTTGGATGTCTCAGAATTGATCATTGGTATTTCTGCTTTCTATTGCCTTTTAATTTTATTAACTTCTGGTATAATCACATTTATAAAGCATTTCTACTTTCTATTGACTTTTAATGTTGTTAACTGCTGGTATAATCAACAATTACAAAGCATCCGTCTTAACTTAAATCCCATTATAAAGCATCAGACTTAGAAAACTATTAATCAACTCGAATTTTCTGTTTCATTTTCATGTCTAAAAGTGTAAAGTATTACTTGCAGTTCTGCTCAGTTATTATATGCCAATGTCACACTTGCAGTTCTTGATCTCTCTATCTCTGTGACCACACATGCATTTCTGATGAACAAGCAAACTACTTTGTAGATTATCTATTGACATAATGGTTACATCATTAGTTTCCTATATAGAACGTACAACATAGTTGAATCTTGAAGTTAAAGTTATGAAAATCTCTTCAACAATGGTAACTTGAGTTAGTTTTTTTTACCATGAGCCTTCATGTTGTTGATAATGGCCAACATTCTTGCAAGATAAGCACCTACAGATTCTCCAACTTTCATGTTAAGAATTTCAAATCCTTTAAGAATTTCAAATCCTTTGCGAAGTATGTAATGTCTTTGGTTGTGTCATGAACAAATATGGTTTCAAGAATTGATTTATCAATTTGCTTGAAACAAAAACTTCTTGGTCTTCAAATCGTTCAATTTGCTTCTTGTTGCAGCCTTGCGTTTTTCAAGCGTGGAAAAACAAACTACGGTTTTTGTAATTTCGCAAATCAGAACCCGATTGCCAATTGTTTGGTATGAATACTCTATATCTTTATCATTCATTAAGAAGCCCTATTAACAGGCTGCAGATTACATAAATGCTTGATAACTAAAAGCATAACATAAAGCTAATAACTTAACCAACTACTATATAGTTTTGACTCGAACTGTCTTACTTGCAAAGCAAGTAATCTATCTTTAACCAAATAAAAGTGGTTAAGCCTTAACAGCTTTAGGTCCTAAATATCTTTCCCATTATATGTGGTATTTATAAGCATATATCATAGAAAACATACTAATAATTTTCTAGTATTGCATTATTAAAAATATATGTCCAAGCCTACTTTGTATAGAAAACCATCGCATTTATAAGATATATAGACAAAGCCTACTTGGTGCCTTGCATTTCACCTATTATATGTTTAAACTATATATCTTCAAGCACAAGTTGAGTATACATAACCAAATAGTAAATTTATATTATATATCCTAATCATATACTCCTATTAATACTCATCAAAACAAACAGGAAAAAGGAACATGCCTATCCAATTTGAGTATGACTCATAATCATTTTCTACTAATTAAGCACTTTTGCTCTTTAATCTTCCTTCTTTTAGCCACTTTCTTCACTACTCTTGAGTACTTTCTCAACCTGACCCGAATTCTTGAATTCAGTTAACTCTTTCTCCTTTGAACTAGTTTCATCACTTCCCTTGTCATCAAATAGTGGATTCACATTCTCGAATTCGGTTAAATCTTCCTCCTTGGAACCATTTTCTTCAGTAGTGCATAGTCCACTAAGCCATCCCAGAATCCAGGATGTACAAAGTCCCGCAAGCATGAGGCTTTGAGTAAACCGAAGCGCTTAAGTCCGACTTTCAGTTCACTAAGCCATCCCAGAATCCAGGATGTACATAGTCCCGCAAGCGTGAGGCGACCTTCCGGTCTCCATATTCTATCTAGGGTGAGACCTCGGACGAGTCGAGGTATGTTATTTAGGAAAACTTCGGGTCAGTGTCGGGAAAGCGGTGTTCGGAGGATCCCGGTTTGTCCTATTTCTCGGTAGGTGGGTCACATCCTGATTTCTGAAATCCGGGATGTACATAGTCCCGTAAGCGTGAGGCCCTTTAGGGGCGATGCGCTTAAGTGCTTGTTATTCTTCTTCTCGGAAGGTCGAGGTGGTTTCGACTTTGAGCAGGTGGAGGTCTCATCCCTTTTTCTCAAACCCGAGATGTACATATGCCAATATCACACTTGCAGCTCTAATGGAAAACAATATCATCATAGATAGATAAGTTTATGGTAATGGCAGTGATTTGTAGTTAAAATAGGTAATCTAATCTATATCTATATATGATGATGATGATGATGCTATGATTTGTTGAGTTGGGGATATTTGTTTTTGGGGTCCCCATTTTGGTTCATTGATTTAGAAGTATGCTGTTTTTTTACTGAAAGGAAAAATGAAAAGAAAGCATCATTAATGGGTATAAACTATAAAGTGAGATGGAATATATGATTATCCTAGAGAAAAGGTGAAAGAAGGAACATAATCTCGTTCTAAACCCTTTTGGGTTTGGCACTTTTCTCAATATTAGTGGGTTTAGTTCTTTTTAAGTGCTTTAACTTTTGGTTATTTGATTACTTATAGCATGGTTATGTTTTTCTTTGGGATCCTAGTTTTTATAGTAGATGAGATGATGAAGTTTAAGATATTTTGTTTTTTGTAAAACCTATACTATTGTTTCTTCTCTCATTCTATTTGGTTTCATTGATTTTGGTTATGATGGCTATACCAAATTCTACTAGAAAAACATTGCAGTATTATCCAAATCTGGTAATTGCTTGAAATGGAGGGTACCATTTTGGGGGTACCTACCTCCAATAGATGGGTGGTTGTTGTAGGGGAGAAGAAGATGGTTGCTAAAATTTAAAGTCTGAACTGTAAAGGGGAGAAACACGTGTATGATTATCCACTTTAACGGCATATGAATGTGTTATTTGCTATTGTTGGAATCACAAGTTAATTTTATATGACAGTAGAAGCAAAATCAGTGGAAAACAGCTAATATTAGATATATGAGCTATGAACCTAAGCCTCGGGTATATTATTGTCTCATAAGGTCAAACTAAGCCATCATGCCTTAACGCAGGGTATAAAAATGACTTTACGTGGCAGGACATGTGAAAACACCCAATATGTATTTGAGCTTCAAGATGGGTCTGGTGTGGTTAGTAGCGTTGATACATGATGATCTTACCTGTATGGGTGACTCCTCATCACGTCGTGGCCAATCCTCAAACCACACTATCATGATACAATGTTGTCGAAGAAATGCGCTCAAGACTAGGTAAAAAGCCCTACATATTATTAGTTACATAATGGTTCATAATTAGACATCAACATTGTTACAATTTTGTTTGATCATTATAGATGCTGCTGCTAATGTTATTGGATATGGTCACCTTGGAGATGGTAATGTCATGATATTACTTGCCGGATAGTTTGGTGCACTTATTAATCTTGAATATTAGGTGCTATAAGTTGCTTGAGTATAAATAAAATAAGATTTGTCAGTTAGGACCAACTACATTTATTGTCATGAATTTTATGTTGTTAATGTCACACTACAAGTAATTGAATGATTGTTAATCTTGAGCATTTGGTGGCAAGATTGATAGGAGTTCAACAAGTAAGTTGAGAAAGCTAGGTGGATGGCTAAAGTAGAGGATCAGCTTTAGCCAGCTGGGAGTATGACTGACATTGTTGATAGAGAATGACTGATGCAACTCATGAAAAAATACAGACTTTGATATAATCTCTATTTGTCTTTTTTTATATATATAAAATGTTATAATTAGATGTTATTCCTATTGTGTTTCAATGGCATTTAAATTTTTTCTACTTTGGGGAGACTCTAAGCTCTCAGAGTAGCAAATTGCATCATCTACTACAGTTGCATCATTCTCCGTTCCCTCATTTGGTATGCTTTTGTTACATAAAGAAGCATTATCTTGAGATTTTATAATGCTGCCGCTGAAAAAGTTGACATTTTCCCTCAACAGAAAGTATGAACTTGCCACTAAATACAACCAAAGCAAACCAGTTATTGGCTCCAGAATGAAATGAAGCAGAATAGCCATTATCTTGGACAAACTGCAAAGACTTTCTCCTGTTATCAAAGCATTGATGAAGATCCATGTATTTCTTTGATGATGATACTTGAAGGCAAATGACAACTACTTGATTTCTCGGATTACAATGGAGAATAGATTGTTTATGCACTTTTGTCATGCACTGTTATATATATATATATATATATATATATATATATATATATATATATATATATATAGGGTTATGCTAATGCACACCCATGTAGGTGTGCACTAGCAACATACATCTTAGTGTAATTTTATGTGGGGCCACCAATTTTGGGTGGGTCCCACATTAGAAAGATGAAGAAAAAAAAATCGAAAGATAAATATATATATATATGCTAACTTACACCCAAAATTGGTGGGCCGCACACAAAAATACATTACATCTATTTTCTTTTTATTTTTTTTCTTCATCTTTTTAATGTAGGTCCCACCTAAAATTGGTAGGTCCAGCACAAAAATACACTAACGTGTATGTTGCTAATACACACCTAGATTGAAAGAGTGACACTAACACATTGTTACATATAAAATGTTATAATTAGATGTTATTCCCATTGTGTTTCAATGGCATTTAAATTTTTCCTGCATTTAAATTTTTTCCGCCTCATATTAGCGTGTTATGTATTATATAAGTTCTTTAATTTTTTTAAATAATAAGTAATATGATTTTGATGCATATAGAAACAGCCTAAAATTAAAAAAGAAGGTGACACGGACATAAATAAACATGTAGAATGAAATTAAATGTGTTTATTTTTAAGTTTTGTTAGATTTGATACACCTGTGCTGATAACAGGTAAAATTCTTAAATAATTTAGCAGTTTTAAATTTAAAAATAATAATAATAAATAATTCAAAAAATAATAATTTTTCCTTCTGTCAAAGTTATATGAAATGGGAAAAACGAAATTATTCATTTAAATATTAAAAAATAAAAAAAATATTTGATCATTGATAAAAAATATGCGTCATTGATCAAAATACGGGAAAATATTTTGACATTGACACATAAAAACAATATCCTTAAAATAATGTAAGAATTCAAACACAGAAAAAAAAATGTGTTATATATATATATATATATATATATATATATATATATATATATATATAAATTCATCGAGTAATTAGGATGGCAGTTAAAGTAAACTGACCCATCATTTAGATTAGATTCTATCACCGCAATTGTTGAATTATGAAAGTCTTTAATTCTTGTATCCCTTAAAACTAGTAATATAGGGGTGTTAAGTCCTAATTTGTGTAAAGGTTTTATAGCAATTTGTATTAATCCTAGATATATATATATATATATATATATATATATATATATATGTGTGTGTGTGTGTGTGTGTGTGTGTGTGTGAATGTGAGAGTGAATAAGAACCATGAGATTTAAAAAAGAAAGGTTGAGATTAAATTGTGGTTTTCACTAAATCATGTGTCATTAAGAAGAAAGAGAAATTATTAATCAAATTTTAAAAATATCTTTTAATCTCAACATTTCCTTTGTAAATCGGTTAGTTCTTATTCGTTCTCACATTCTCATATAACTTATTCATTCTCACTATATATATATATATATATATATATATATATATATATATATATATATATATATATATATATATATATATATATATAGGTTTAACCAAAGAAACAGTGACACTAACACACTGTTACAAATATCACACACACAGATAAAGAAAATACAAAGCATTAAGTCGGACAGAAGCCCATCGTTCAAAGCACATACAAATGTCGTAAGCCCCTGGCACGCAGGCCGGACAGAAATGGATACAAAATCACGACGCGCAGGCCGAACTAAACAAAATCAAAATAAAACGGCACACAGGCCAAGTAAACTAAAGAAAAGCTAAACAACTGTGTTTTTCTCTAGTTGCTCATCCGCCATAGTCTAATCGTCATCATCCTCGAACGCCGGTGGGATAATCTGACCTTCGACCACCTCGTGGTAAGGGCCGGTCCCCTAAGTGATGAACTGAACGTCGGGGTTCACGATCCGGAGCTGCTTCACGGCGTTAGCAAAGCCCGCCTCGACAGCCCCTAGGACATCCTGTTTGGTCTTCCTGAGCTTTGCGATTAATTCGGCCCGAGAGGTCAGCAACTTGTCATCCTGAGTCTCCTCTTTAGCAAGTCGGGCAACCTGCTCTAGCTCAGCGACCCTCGTAAAAAGATTCTTCCTCTCCTCAGCAGCGTCCTTCAATTTCCCCTCTAACTTCATTCTGCATTTTGCACTCCGCGAGGTCCTTGCCCAACTTCTTCATCTCGGCCTCGACTGACGTGAAATTGTCTTGCAGCTTGGTCAGCTCCACTGATGGACAGGTTTAATCTTTCAGAACCAGGGTCGTAGCAAAGACCCGCATCATCGCGACCATGTCATCCACCAGGGCTTTTATCCTCGAGATCCGGTCAGCGCCTAAGATGACATGGGCTTCAGGTGCACTAACGGCTGGGGAGTTGGCCCCTGAGAAGAAATTCGGCCTCAAGTGACAAGGCGGGAGCACGAACTTCTCGCTGGGGGGCTCTCAGTAAGATCGACATCCACCTGCTCGCTATCACACCCTCATTTTTACCCTAACCCTAGCCTTACATATCATAGCATTTCCATCATATAGGCACCCCTCTAGGTCATAACCATTCATGTTTGGCTCTGGTTCTAAGGCATCTTGGGTATCATCAATCAAGGAGGAGGACTTGGTCTTTCAAGACAATGAACAAGAAGATATTCTCAATGGTAATGGATATCTCAAGTTACAAGGTCCTCACCCATCTCAAAGTGTTTCGACAAGGTTACATGGGCATCTAACAACAAGGGCTTCAAGAGATTGAAGGTTGATCTCACAACATTGTGAGTCTCTTCCTATCAAAGTTCATCCAGATACAAGGCTTTCCAAAACATTAAGTTTAGAGTTTCTCACCCTTTGTGTAAAGATTGACAAGTGGCATTCAATTGAGTTTCATTTGAGGATACAAGGTCAAGTGTATGTGCAGTATTGTTCAGTTCGATTGGATTTGACTCGATCTTAGTTAAGAAAGAGGAAATTGTTTCATTCTCAAGTTGAATTTGGCATAGATCATTGCCTTATATATGAAGATCATCAAATTAGAGTTTCTATGTCGAACTAAGTCATCTGGTGAAATCAAGTGAGAGAATCCTTAAAGTTTAGATTATTTCAAGACGAATTTAAGGTGGATCCTCTTTGTTTCAATTCAAGAATTGTGGTATGCAAGTTCGTTTGTCAGAGGCTTCGAGTGTTAATCAAAGGTGGAGGCACATTATCGTTATCCATATCCATTCCCGTAACCAATATTCATGTCATTTTCCATTTTTAGTCCATCCAATTTTCATTTTCAATAACCATTTTCTAAATCCATTTATCATTATCTCAATCTCCATTCATTTCTATTTCATATCCACCCATATTTCAATTGTCTATTTTTTTTTATTCTTTTTGTTGTGTTGCAACATTTCACAAAAAAAACCTAAACCAAGTCCAATTCATTTAGAAGTCCATTACACAAAAAGAGAGAACCAAAAGGGCCATCATTTATTATGCCGTGACTCATTTTGTTACAACAAGAAAAACAGAAAATATAATAATACAAATATGCCATCAGTAGTTTTCACAACACAAGACCACTCTACCCTCTGCAAAAATGACCCCACCATGAGCCTTTGCAACCTATAAAATACCAAAACACAGATCAGTACCAAGCTCTGCTGCCTACACAACCGTACAGGACAACAACAACACTCTGCGAAACTTGCACAATGACTACACACTGCATAACAGCGACCGTGCAATACGCAACAAAACCGATCGCTCTGCACCACACTTTACTCTATTTTTGCAAACCAAATCTGCATCCATAAAGGCAATCCTGAACAAGTCACAAATTAACAATTGAAAAGGATACATCATTAAGAAGAAGACAAGAATTCTTGTACTTACAAACTTAATGAACAAGCTTTGTAATAATTTAAAAAGAGGACAGCAAGAGAAGAGAAGAGGGAACTTGTTCATGAAAATCATAGAGAAAAAAGAAACAGAGAGAGAGTACCTTGCGATTCAAAAATAACAGAATCCTCTTCTTCCTCCAACAACTCACGGCCAAAATAAAAACCCAAATCATCATCCATTTTTCCGACCTGCTTCAATCATCTTCATTGTCTCCAACCTCACAACAGCAAACCAACAATCAGAACTTCACCATAGAACTTCATCCTCCACTACATTAAACTCTCTTCTCTCCGCCCTTTTTATATTCTTCCCACTTCGTCATCGTATATCTGTCAACGAACCTTGTTCGTTCCATCCGAACATCACTCCAAAACCTCACACCCGTCTTCATCATCCTTCTTAACCATAAACACGAATCTTCAACCCACTCAAACCCACCTTCTCCCAACCTTTCTTCTTTAAACAACCAATAACAACAGAATAACTGATACAAAACCCTAATCCCAGAATCAGAAGAAAGAGTAGAAGATTGAAAATCGAAACAAGAGATTGAGAGGAAGAGTGAATCATAGCACAAACCTGAACTGTGGAAGAAATTGGAAAAAAATTTGAATAAGAAACAAGCCTCTCTGAAGTCACGATTTCTCCCACCGTGAAGGGCGTATCGCTCGGCCGCGCAGCCCAATGGATGAACTAGCATGCTTTGCTCCAGGGATGATTGCTTTGGGATTCATCTGGTTATGGTCCTGAGGATTCTCTGAAGTTTATGTCACTTGCAGAAGAGGTCTGTTTTAAATTTTAATAACCATTTAAAAACCCTGTTGTGCTTGTTATGTTGGCTAACTTGTTTTAGTCTTGACCTGTCAATACATTAAGGCCGTGCTTGGTTAAACAACTTAATTAAGCACTTATAGCACAAAGGCTAATTATATAGTAATGCTTTTGCATAAGCTATTTCGTTAACAAAAGAGAACATAAAGTCCATATGTCTTCATATAAGCTATTTTGGCGAGCTTATGGAAATAAGCTAAAAATAACTTATAAATATATATCATAGGCGATTTCCACAAGCTCGTCCACACCGTCTCACAAGTGTTTATGATGGTGGATAAGCTCAATTAAGTCAGTCCAGACATATTCTATATGTTTTTCACATCAACTTAAGTTTAACCATCTTTATGAAACTGCACTCACGGAGTCACGGTACATTATTTGCAGCTTGCTTGGACATGTTATAACTTCTACCAATCAACTCCAACAAAATTAGCTGGAGAGAACTATTTCTTTCATTCTGAGCAGGTTAGTTACTACTTACTAGTTTATTTAAGATATGCAATTTGAGAATTGTGTGATTTGAAATTCACTTTTAAATTTTAAGGACATGAGTGTCGGTACATCATGGAACATCCTGAGGCTAGAGACAGTTGAATCACTCTTTTACCTTTGGCGCCTGACTGGCAACAAGACATATCAAGAATGGGGTTGGAATATATTTCAAGCTTTCGAGAAGAATTCCCGTATAGAGTCTGCCTATGTTGGACTAAAGGAAGTAAGTACACCTTGATTTCACATTTAATTGCGTGTCTGTGCTTGTGTTATTCTTGTTTTTTACTCCTCTGTCCCATAGTGTCACAACCAAATACAAATGTCCCAAATAATGTTACTCTGTCTCTTTTTCTTCTTTGGGGGTGACTGATTGATCATTGTTAGTTTATTTATCTCCTAAATCCAGCTTGTTGACAATGAGCAGCAGCATCACTCTTTATTCATCTATTACAAACATGAAATAAACTTTTAGCAAGTGAGAGTGGTTTTAAAATGAGAGATGAGAGGAATAAACAACAACCGTTAGATCAAATTATTAAGAGAGGGGGAAATTAATAGTCACATTAATGAATAAGTTTATTCATAATTGATTGACTGATCTAATGGTTATTGTTTGTTCCTCTCATCTCTTATTTTAAAATCACTCTCACTTGATATGCTCCATAAATAAGTATAGAACTTTGAGTTGGATTTGTAAGAACTGAAATGTTCAATTATCGAATGTGCGGAGATAGTGGATTGCTATTTCCAACCATCATTTTTCCTTTCTTCCTTTCATTTTGAGAGACTAATGAGAGAAGCTTCTAGGGGCAATTATACAAATTCATTCGCCAGAGGTTCTTAATTTTCCTTTCCAACCTACTCTTGCATAACAATTCAACTTACAGGTATTCAATGAGTTCAATGCTCGGAAACCAGATGAAACTAAGAACCGTCTTTTCATGGGAATTATTGGAATAACCATTATACTTCAGGTGAATAAGAAATCTTTTGTTTTTCCGTTCATAAACCTTAATTTTTAACATTTGCACATGCTTTATCACTCTACTCCAATTGTTAGATAATCATCATCGAGTTCCTTGGAAAGTTCGCCTCATCAGTGAGGCTTAATTGGTCGTTGTGGCTTGCTTCTATTTTAATTGGTCTTGTCAGGTTAGTTTGCAGAACTTCATTAGCATTTAATTAATTTATGACAGTTTTGACACTATCAATAAATCACGCGTTCATGCTTTTGGTATAGGAGTTCAAAACATCTTAGCTATCAAACAAACAATTTTTTTTGTGGGAAGTTTCTAAAGAACATTACTTGGTATCCCATTTCCTTCAATTCAATCAAAGTGTTTTCAAGGTTGTCATCTTGAGTTATTTACAGAATACTTGCGGGGGCTGAATTCTTAAGGCACCACATTAATAGAGTCACTACTGCAATTTTGTCAGCATCTTTTCTCAGGTCTTAATACCAAATAAAAACTATCCCGATTAATATCATATGGTATCATGAAATAAATAAAAATTACACTAAGAAATTAATTAAAAACAAAAAATAGATTATCAGAAATATCAACAATGTTGACTCTAGCTGTTTTGAGATCCGACCGAAAATACCTACCAACTTTGTTCATCTTTAAGGCATCTCCATAAAATTTAAGTTCAACAGAACCAGAAGCTTCTGCACTTGGATGACTGAGGGATGACTGAGGGATGTTTCAATGTTATATATTATTGTGTTGATATCGGTTGGACATTGCATTCCGTTAGCATTTCAAAACACCCCAATTACTGGGTTTGTAGGCTTTGGTGAAGAGAAATGTGGTATTTCTCGTGCAGGACGAGAAGAACAAGGGGGTTTTGTTTCTAGAAAATCTTTCTAATGCCAGACAACATTGGCTGCGGCCTTAAAACTAGAAGGGTATTATACCTGTAAGACCGAAGTTAATTCATCATAAAGCTAAAATCTCTATCGCCGCTTATAAGCAAGATGTCTGCTGGTGGTGGTGTGTTCTTTGCAAACCGTATCATCTTCATAAGAATCTTCATGTCTGAAGCATCCTTAGTGCCTTTCTCAACCTCAACCGTCAAGTAAAATCTGCTGAGTTTTTTCGGAAGCAACTCGGCTTAGAAATCCATAAACCTTAACACAAATTTTTCCATTAAATCCTTCGTTCTTCAGAGCTGAAGTAATATATCAATTAGAGGCTTTGCGTCAAAATCAAGCGGGAAGAGGAGATTCTCATAATCCCAAAAGACGTGTATGTCCTTCCTCCCTCTTTTCTCAATGGCTTTCATAGTTGCTGTTTTGAATGAAGGAGATGGTGTTGAATTCTGTATGAGGATGATTTACGGTTGATGAAGTTTTGTGAGTGTGAACGATTGAAGAGGTTGAAAAATGTGTTGTTGAAGAGTTAAGAATATATTGTTGTTTGAAGTGTGTATTGCAAGAAGAAGGAAGGTTATGGTGTAGGAGGGCTAGCTTGTTGGTAAAATGGTGTTGTTGTGTGAAGGAGGGTACGCGACGGTTATGATTGCATGAGTGTAAGAAGAAGATACTTTGTTGTTTGAAGGATTTGTGTTTGACAATCTTCAGTTTCCGCAAGGGTGTATGAAGAAGATACTTTGTTGTTTGAAGGATTTGTGTTTGACAATTTTCAGTTTCCCAAGCTCTAAAATATCTTTTTCATACACCCTTGCAACCATAACCGTCGCGTACCCTCCTTCACTCAACAACACCATTTTACCATCAAACTTTTCTTCATCTTCAAACACAAATCCTTCAACATTAATACAACACCTGATGTAAATCTACAAACTACACAACACAAACCTGAACTCACGCCCTCCTACACCGTAACCTTCCTTCTTCTTGCAATACACACTTCAAACAACACAATATTCTTCACTCTTCAACAACACATTCTGCAACCTCTTCAATCGTTCACACTCACAAAACTCCATCAACCGTAAATCATCCTCATACAACATTCAACACCATCTCTTCTCTTCAAACCTCAAACAACAACCAAATCCCATAAACCTCACAACCCTTCGCACAACTTCTTCATTCAAAACACAAAGCAACTATGAAAGCCATCAAGAAAAGAGGGAGGAGGGACAGACATGTCTTTTGGGATTATGAGAATCTCCCCTTACCGTTTGATTTTGACGTAAAGCCTCTAGTTAATATATTTACTTCAGCTCTGAAGAACGAAGGATTTAATGGGAAAATTTGTGTTAAGGTTTATGGATTTCTCAGCCGAGTTGGTTCCGAAAAAACTCAGCAGGTTTTATTTGACAGTTGAGGTTGAGAAAAGCACTAAGGATGCTTCCGACATGAAGATTCTTATGGAGATGATGCGGTTTGCAAATAGCACACCATCACCAGCAGACATCTTGCTTATCAGCAGCGATAGAGATTTTAGCTTTACGATGAATCAACTTCGGTCTTACAGGTATAACACCCTTCTAGTTTGTAACTCATCACGTGTTGCTTCATCTCGAGAAACAAAATCCCTCGGTTCTTCTTGTCCTGCACGAGAAATACCACATTTCTCTCCACCAAAGCCTACAAACCCAGTACTCAGCCAAGTGTAGAAGTTTCTGGTTCTGTTGAACTTAAGTTCTATGGAGATGCCTTAAAAATGGACAAAGTTGGTAGGTATTTCCGGTCGGATCTCAAAACAGCTGGAATCAAGTGTTGACATTTCTGGTAAACTGTTTTTAATTAATTTATGAGTGTAATTTTTTGTTTATTTCATAGTACCCTATGATATTAATCTGGGTAGTTTTTATTTGGTATTAAGACCTGCGAAAAGATGCTGACAAAATTGCATTGGTGACTCTTTTAATGTGGTGCCTTAAGAATATAGCCCCGCAAGTATTCTGTTAATAACTCAAGATGACGACCTTGAAAACACTTTGATAGAATTGAAGGAAATGGGATACCAAGTAATGTTGGGTATAAAGACCCTGTGGATCAACCGACTCGGAAATTACTCGGGGTTTGTTTGGTGGTTTGGCGTAAGTAACCCTAAGAAGAGGAAGATGTCGGTGTCCAATAAGAAGGTAAATGAATTATGAATTTACATGACTGGGTTTTGATACATTCTGTTTTTTTTATGCTAAAGTTTATTTCATGTTTGTAATAGATGAAAAAAGAGTGATGTTGCTCATTGTCAACGAGCTGGACTTAGGAGATCAATACCCTAACAAAGCCTTCAGTGTTTGTCTTGGTTTGCTTTTGGATGTCTTAGAATTGATCATTGGTCTTTCTGCTTTCTATTGCCTTTTAATTTTATTAACTGCTGGTATAATCACATTTATAAAGCATTTCTGCTTTCTATTGACTTTTAATGTTGTTAACTGCTGGTATAATCAACAATTACAAAGCATCAGTCTTAACTTAAATCCCATTATAAAGCATCAGACTTGGGAAACTATTAATCAACTCGATTTTTTCTGCTTCAATTTTATGTCTAAAAGTGTAAAGTATTACTTGCAGTTCTGATCAGTTATTATATGCCAATATCACACTTGCAGTTCTTGATCTCTCTATCTCTGTTCCATATCATAACCACCTTTAGTAGTTCATTCAGATAGAATTAATATGCTTATCATAGGCACGGCATAAATAAAACATTAACTGTCCCATATCACCACACCTTTTTAAATGCTCAAGTAAAACATTAGATAGAAATTCACAAGTCATACAAAAAAAATATATAATACAATCTAGTAATTTACTATTATATTAAGGTTCACCCATAATGTGACAAAGCTAAACAAATCACAAAGTTATTATATTGATGCATACAAACATTTCAACATACCATATTCATACCATACGCTTCAACAGAAACAGGACATCAAAACTTACATGTGTTTTGCATATCTCCAAATCCTCTAGTTCCTTGCATTTCTACAGTTCAGAGGAATGGAAATGCAAATTTTAAAAAGATGATGTGTTAATAAGATTAGTTTAATAGAAAATAAAGAAAGTTGTTTCACCTAGTCATAGCGAATCGAAAGTCAACTTACAATTTTTACCCTTGATACTTAGTTCTTGGACAATTTTTGCAGAAAGTGTCTTGGACAGTTGCAGCACCATCCTACATTGCACCACCATCAAGATTACCTTGTTGCTATTAAATAAACCATTCTGCATAGTGAAGTTGTCTATTTATATATAAAACTATAATCATTTCTATAAATTATAACACATCATGTTTTACATATTGATTTACACAAATTAGATGAGTACCACTATTATTTTTGACAATAGACGTGAAGAGTGCTTAAAATGTTTAGTACATGCAAATACATATTTGTAGAATATTTAGTTAAAATTTAAAAAGTACAATATTTTATTTTAAGTGAATTTAATTAAAAGGAATTTATCTTTTAAATTTGAGACATTGATTCATCTATGGAAAATGACAATCAATTCAACAACATGTTATGCATGAAAAATGCTAAACAGTCAAATGTATCTTCTAATTCAAGTAATTTTATATGAAAATCTTTATTTAAAACATAAACAATTTTCCAATTTTGTTCTGCTTTGAATTTGTATTTTGGTTATGGTAGGAATTAATGCTCCAACTTCACAGTCGTTTCTAAATTCTAGAGAAGACAACCTCTCAAGGTTATATTATCATGCTTCTTACTAATTCTCAAACAGTTGGCGTGCACTACAAAACAAGTTCCTCCAAACCATTGTAGTCAAAAGTGAAAGAAGATTTAATGTGTAATTGGACATTTTAACAACATTGCACATTTTGTCACACCAATTGAAATTGACACTCACTAGTTCTATATCTCCCACTATTAACAATTTCATCTAATTGACTTCTAAGTTTGATCCCAAACAATCCTGCTTTTACAACATCAATTTCAGAAACCTTTCTTGTTTTGTTTATCTCCAAATTTGAACTTGAACACCATTCTCCTTGAACTAATCCATTCAAACTTCTATTAAGAACCAAATCATCAATTTTTTCTAGAACAAGTTCATCTTCACTGAATGGACGCGCAAATGCAGCACCGTTTTCCATCATTATATCATAGTGTGACATGTCAAGTAATTGAGATTCCGATGGATCGTCGTCAAAAAGACTGTAAATTAGATTATAGTCTACTATAGTGTTTTTGAACTCTTGAGAGTTACATAGAACTGTGTGGAAATATGATTCCATAGGATAAGCCACATTGCTGAAAAACATTAGTAATTTTCTTGGTAAATTGTCCCATCCATAGATACAATACTCCATGAAAGATCTTGTAAGAATCATCCAAGGTGAACCTATTCAAATAAATGACATTATAACTTATTACATAGCACCGAAATCTCTGAATAAAAGTGTGTCCAGTTTCAACACATGTCAGTGTCTGACTCCAACACAACACTGACACATGTGATTATGTTTTATTTTTTTATTTTTTAAATTATTACCAGTGTTAACACAGTAATATCGTGTCTGATGTATGTGGTAGTGTAAACTGACCTCGAAATATCTTAAAAGCATCAGGAGTATCTCTGGCCTCAACAGCAAAGTAAAGTGGACTACTCTTATCATGATGTAAACTTGGGTCTACCACTATTTGATTCATGTTTCTTTGTCTGCATCAACAATTTATAACTATGATTGAGATATTTGAAAATGCTTGTTCCTATCTTTTTCAGCATCTATAGTTATGACTATGATTGCTTGATTAAAACTTTGTAACAAGACATTATAATTAAGGAAATAAAACAAACCTTAATTTTGAGGTTACTTACTCGTTCCTTAGTGTCTTGTTAGTGTAATGAACAAAGTTGAGATTTGTTGGTAGGTTTGTGAAAGCATGAAGGATATCTACACAAAGTTCAATTGAACATGAAAGTGGTCACAATCTAGGAAACACGTTTCATTGAGTTGCTAAGAACCTTATTCATGAAAATTTATCAAGAAACAAAAAATTTTATAGCACAAATATGAACACTTACCATCTTGAGTGATGAGAGGATAATGAGAAGCACTCAAAGTGAAGAACCAATCCCAATCTTTGTTCAATTTAAGAAGCAAAGCAGAAGCATGAAGAGAAGCAGAAAGTGAAGAAGATCCCATCTTATTAATACCATAACTCTTTCCAACAACATTAATATTTCCGAATTCCTCAAAAACCGAATTAGATTTAACATAAAGAGCTAAATCCATTCTTTCGGATTCAGATGAACAATCGTCAAGTTGAAGTAAGTACTGATTTCTCGGATGATATACAGCTTTCAACAACCTCATCATCTTTTTAGTCTCTCCTTTCGTACCGAAAATCCAATATGCAAACACCGGAGGGTACCCTTTTGCTTTTGTTACAAGATTTTTCTTAGGATCATTGTAGTTTTGTTTTAAATTTGTGATTGTGGTGGAATAGTAAGAAACATTTGGAATATTTAATCTTGAAACTGTTGCGAATAATAACAAACAGACCGCAACAATTAGAAGACATAGACGATAATCCAATCCTCTACATGAAAATTTTGATGTTCTCATTGA
This sequence comes from Lathyrus tuberosus, assembly GCA_022829125.1. Taxonomy (NCBI): domain Eukaryota; kingdom Viridiplantae; phylum Streptophyta; class Magnoliopsida; order Fabales; family Fabaceae; genus Lathyrus; species Lathyrus tuberosus. The sequence goes on along the minus strand of JALAZF010000529.1, from coordinate 2,188,608 downwards.
AAAGTTTGTTGTCTTGTGGATGTGGGAAAGACTGAAAGATTTATGAAATAGCATATAATCTATAATAGCATTATGAGTAAGGTGGAAAATCAGTGTAGAAGGGTGTGAATGAATGTGATTGAGAAAGAAAAAGGTGAGTGATGTTGAAACTTGTACCTAACGTTTGAAAGCTTGTAGTTGAAGGTATGAAAAAGTAGGATTGGAAATTAATATAGTAGTTAAAAGCTATATGGAAAAAGGGTTTACATGAAAAGGCTTTATGTTACTAAAATGGTATTCTACTATTAATGGATGATATTCTTGTGTTTTTGTATTGGTCTCAAAGTGATTAGGATAGGACTTTTTTGACAAAAGTGAAAGCAATAAGCTTAAAATACTAAAAGCAATATGCGTCAAACAAATAAATAAAACATAAGCAGGACATACTCAAAATATAGTGTGCAGCAAAATTTGGAAGGTACGCCTTATGGCATTGCCAAGGCTCAAGAACCTACATTAGTGTGGCAGAATTTGAAAGAAACACATCAAACATGAAGGAGCATCAACAATTTAAGATGCACTCTTGTATTTTTAGGTGTTTACTATTTGATACTTCTTAAATGAGTTTTTATACTGAGATTCTAGTTTTCCTCCTTCTGAGTTTTATGGATAGTTATGTTTATTAGATATCTGAATGAAGTGGTTTGTCCAATGCAAGAGTATAAGAGCATAAACATCGTGTCCCCGTTCATACACATACTCCAAAGCCATTATGTCAGAAACCAATAGATAATCAATTTACAGTGTCGTGCTTTACTTTGCAAGCGTCCTTCTGCCAACAACGTCCATAAACTTGAATTTGGGTAGAAATATATGTATTTAATTAAATTTGAGATATGTTATTGATCGGAGGTGATCAGACTGAATCGTCGTGACCTTCGTGTAGGACAGATGAGGATGCTTGTAGGAGAGAAAAGGGGATTGTACCTGCAAGGTACTCCGATGCCAAAGTAAGTAATTGGGCAAGAGGGAAAAAGCAAGTATATAGGTAAGATTTCAAGTATTGAGTAGTGATCAAACATGCCCCTCTCAAGTGAGAGGGTATTTATAGAAGTAACCCCCAGCGCGGGGTCAAGGTCTTCCATGTGGCCGAAATGCCTAGTCGACCAATGGAAGACTGTCAGGTGGAAGGTCAGGCGCGTGGTCGTTTGACCTGGTCTAACTGTTTCCGTGAGATCCGGGGAAACAGTTGGTCGCATGAACTGCCAAGCGAGTGAGGGGGACATCCCCAACGGTCATATTGTGCCCACGGCTAGTTTTTGCCCAACGACTAGTTTCTGCCTATTGGGCCTTGCCAAGAGCTGAACTGGATTGGGCCTTGCCCTCCTGTGGGCCAAGCGTCTGTCCAGTCCAGAACATGAGCCCCTAAGTATTTGCTCTGAGGAAGAGTGATGACTTAAGGTAGTCTCGTGGACAGTTGCCTTGAATGGTAGTGTCCGGGGACATGCCCATCGCCTGTTCTAATGTCGAGGTGGTCGACAGTGGCTCTTGACTTATCCGACAAGCCTTTCATAAGCGAGGACATGCTCGTGGAAATGGCATTTTTATGTCAACCAGGTTTAGGAAATGTGCTCGCCGAAGTGGCGTTTTTATGTCGACGAGCCTTGACGAGGACATGAGTTGTGCGCATTGTCGAGGAAGATGTGCTCGCGGGGTAACAAAAGACTTGGTGAATGTAACGTCTAGCCTTGGGAATGCCAAACGAAGATTCCCTTTCTGACACGTGGTGGAGTATTCAATTCTTGTCAGGCCTAGAGACGCCTAGGCTATGATGGCCTTTGCGCTTCCTAAGCGAGGAAGTGCTTATAAAAGGGGGGAGAGAAGATTCATTTGAACACTTCACTCAAATTATTCTCCCCAAATCTCTACGCTCTGCAACTTGTGTTCTCGTCGGAGCTTCTTCGCCATCGTCGTCCTTCAAGCTTAGTTTGTGATCTTCATCTTCTACCTTCGATTTAGCAAGTAAGTTCTTCATCCTTTTCTGCAATTTCCATGGTGTTCTTCATTTCTGGAGATTTGCATGAATTTTCTGGTGACACATGAATTTTCCGGTTGAATGTTCATGCGTTCTTCGATGAACACATTAATTTCTGGAAAATGCATGAAGAACACAAAGAACATGGGATGAATGTTCATGATTATTGCGTAGGCTTGTGTAGATCATCTTTCTAGATTCTGGTTAGGATTAGTTTTAGGTTTGTAGTCGGGCATTAGGCATGTTCGACATGAAACTTTGGCTTTCGCACGACGAGCTTATTTTGTCGAGTAAGCTCCTCCTCAGCGTCTTCGTAAAGTCGCGGAGACTCGTCCCCGTTGTAGGGGAAAGTGAAGTCGCCGTATTCTGTCGTGGTCAACTTGGGCTCAAGGTTATCCTCGATTTCTTCCTCGCCCTTTCATTTGACTAGTGGTGGAAGAGTGGATTTGATCTTAGTTGTCAAATTCACTTTTTCTTCTTCTGCTTTTCAGGTGAAATGGGTGACCAAGGCGAAGGGATCGTGCCCGACGTTGGGGCTGTGCACGAGGAGGCGGAGCAGCCCGTTGATTATGCCAACGTCTACGTAGCTAAGGGGGACCTTAAATGGATCGCCCAGGAACCCCTGTCGACGAGGTCAACCTTTACTGAGGAGGAAGCTCGGGAGTTTCCCTATCTAGAAGATCGGGCTGAGGGTGCGCAGGTGCATTGGAGAGCTATCTGCCAGACAGAGAACGATCGAATTTGTTCGATATATCTGAGGATGCGGTTCCCCATGTACGAGTTCGCCTTTGTGGAGGCGAAGTACCGCCTGCCCTTCACCGACTTCCAGGAGGCCATCCTCTGCCACTTGGAACTGTGCCCCGCCCAACTCCATCCAAAAGCACTAGCATTTATTCGCGCTTTTGAAATGGTATGTCGTTACTTGAATGTCGGGGCGACGGTGGACCTTTTCTTCTGCATTTTCCAAATCCAGCGGAGCACCGCGGGCCCGAAGCAAAGCTGGGTGTCATTCAAAGCTCTTCTTGGTCGTGAAACCTGTCTCTGAGGTGGCTAGGAGATCCATTTCTACGCTTGAGACCGTGGAGGATGATGGTCAGCAAGTTGAGAAGGTTGTGTCTAAGTTTCCTTTGGAGTGGGTGTATGCCTATTTCAGATATAGGATCGATCAGTTCCTCGTCAAGCACGAGCAACTTTGAGACGGGGACAAGGAGTCCTATCGATTTTTGCATGCATACGTGGAGACCTTCGTTCCTGCCTTTGTGATGGACAGGGATGGCAAAAAGTTGTTCGGGGAGGACAGAGAGCCTGCTCGGTGGGCTCGTTATATTAACACTAGGGCCTTTCTCGAGTGTGAAACTGACGAAGTTGCATTCTAGCTCCTCGGTATAACTTGTTCTTTTATCCGTGTTTAAAATTTTTTCCCCATGTACTAATCTTCCTCTTTTATGTTTGCAGGGAAAATGGCGGACATGAGGGAGCACCTGGTGAGGTCTGCGGCGGCTAAAAACCTGAAGAAGGTGCCCCCAATGCCGAAGACTGGTGTTGCGAAGCAGCAAGAAACATTGGAAAAGTTTGTGGGCGGTACTGGCTCTGCCCCAGAGACCACTTCAACTCCTTCAACCCCGGACACGACCCATAAGAGGAAACGGGACGATGTTGGCTCTTCCCCAGCTGGTTGCCCGGGCGGTTTTGTCGGAGAGAGATTCGTGTTGCCTCCGTGCTATCTTCAGGGGAAAATATTCGACGGGGAAAGTTCTGTCGCTGTTCCTGAACTTGACGCTTCGGCCATCCTGTCCGCAGACCCTTAGGTGCAGAGGAAGCTCCTCTGTCAAGATGCGGCGGCCATGATCAGGGTGCTGGAGGCGGCGCTGGCCCTCGGGGACGCGGAGATGGTTCCGCTTGCTGACCTTAAGAGGGCGAAGACTAAGATCACCGACCTGGAGCTGGAGAACGCAGAGATTTACAATGATTTGAAGAAGCTTCAAGGCAATCTGGAGGCCAAGATAGAACTTCAGAAGGAAGTAACCCAGATGAAGGGGGAGGTGACCAAAGTAAACAAGGAGAATGCCTGCCTGAAGGCGAGGATAACGGAGCTGAAGGGATCATCAGCGGTTGTTCAGGACGAGACTGACGATGAAAAGGCTCTGAAGACACGGAAGGACCTGGTCGAGAGGATCTGTCTTCTTGAGCAGGATAATCTGGGGGCGGCTGGGTTTGACTTCAACGCTGCTTTGGAGCAGTTGAAATCCCTCAACTCTGACATCTAGCTGCTGACCGAGTGGATGGGCGTTCTCAATGTGGTTGTCAATGGTGAGGTGGTTCCCCTGGAAGTTCCTGGTGGTGCAGCTTAGTTTTTGGAGTTTGTACTTGTATTTTGTGGGCCTGCGTGCCCTTTGATTTGTAATCTTTTGTCAGGCGCACCCCTCCCTTTGTAACATTAACTTATTCTAGCCTTGTGGCCAAAATTATATAAATATTTTGCATTTAGTATTGCATCTGTTGCATTTATTTGTGTATGCTTTTATTGTTTAAATGCTAAGTGTGGACGCTTTGCTCGACTTGCTCTTGTTATGCTCGACAGTTTGGGAGACTCGTCGAGGTGGCGAAGTAGTTTCGCCGGTGATGGGACTAGGATCTCGGTCAAGATGCTAATCCCATAGGCTTGGACTGTTCCCATCGCGAGCTGGGTGTCCTGCCTCAATGTTGCGGCAACGGCGGAGCTCGATTGAGGTATCGTCGTTGTGCGTAGAGTCTGCTCGTCCCATGAGCAGAAACTGGCCGACGTTGTAAGGTGAGGGATCGTGATTGCACCGATGCATGGTCCCGAGGCCGAGCCATTTCCCCGTGGTGGGTGTTCTCGTCGGCAGTTGACCCGACCTAGTGGTTTGTCCTAACTGTAATATTGTTTGAGCTTTTCAGTGTTCCATGGTCGAGCAAATGGCTCTACGTCCAGAGTTTCTAGGTAGTAGGCTTCAGTGCCTGTTTTCAATTTGACCCTGTAGGGTCCTTCCCAGTTCGCGACCAGCTTGCCTTCGCGCGAATCCTTCTGGTTTCTGCGTAGGACCAAGCTGCCAATAGGGAAGTCGCGCTTTATGACCTTAGCGTCGTGGTGCAAGGTTATTTTTTGTTTTAGCGAAACCTCACGAAGAGCTGCTCCCGACCTTATTTCTTCGACCAGGTCGAGCTCTTCCCTTAAAGCTTCGTCATTCATTTCCTCGTCGAGAGGAGCTTCCGTTCGTCTTGAAGGTTCTCTGATCTCCACCAGTATCACCGCCTTAGTTCCGTACGCCAGTCGGAAAGGGGTTTTCCCGATGGTGGAGTGTGGGGTTGTTCGGTAGGCCCAGAGCACGCTGTGTAGCTCCTCGACCCACCTTTTCTTGGCTTCGCCTAGCCTTCGTTTTAGACCCCGAAGGATTACCCTGTTTGCGGCCTCTGCTTGCCCGTTAGTCTGGGGGTGCTCTAAGACTTTGGAAGTGAAAATTTGCACATACGGTTACACTCAACTTGAGTATTTATAGTTAGTTCAATATATAGATCTCTAAGATATAAAGTTAGTTATGAACTTCTAACAAACTTTGATTCAAGTTACTACTTTGTCTTATTGTTCTAACTAAATTTTATCCTAGTTACAATAGAATAACAAAATCAAAGGATGCGAGAGATTTCTATTTGATACAAAGATTCATAACTAATACTCTCCCCACAAAATTATTGTGGTTTGAAAGACACAACCTTTGTTAAATATGTAATTCATTGTTTTAGAAAGATTAGATTTGATTTAGAAATATCATATTTGATTTAGAAAGATTATATTAGATATTTTTGAGCTTTTATAGTTTTGGTTTTAGCTTGAGATGCAAGTTAATCTGGATCTATAAATAGGGAAAAACCTTTTTCATTGTAATCATCAAGTTTGATAATCACAGTTTTGCAGTTGCAAAGTGATAATAAATTTCCACAATTGTGGGCAGAGAGAAACTCTGCAAATTTTCATCTTCTTCTTCAACGCTATTGTTTTCTTTCTTTCTCTCTTTCAAATATTTTCTTTTCATTGCCATTGTGTGGTTGTTAACACTTTTGAGATCAAGATTGAATAGGAATTCTCCATAGGTTGGGGTTGAATTTCTAACATCTGGTATCTAGAGCTGCGGTTTTGATTCAAGGGAAGAACAACTGTGATGCCGATGAATCACCCGAACGGTCACTTTCTAGCAAATCTTCCAATTCTCAAGAAATATAATTATGAGAATTGGTGCAAGCAGAATAAGGTGGTTTTCTGTTACCAAGATCTTTGGGATCTTGTGAAGGAGGGATTATCACCGCTTGCAGAAACGACAACAGATCAGGAGAAAGCATCATATAAAGAATTGAAGAAGAAAGATTATAAAGCTCTCTTTATAATCCATCAATGTGTTGATCCAGATAACTTTGAAAAGGTTAGTGATGTAGAATCAGCAAAAGAAGCTTGAGAGATTCTTGAAAAATCGTTTGAAGGCGCAAAGAAGGTGAAAGAGGCGAGGCTACAAACTCACAAAAGGACTTATGAATTGCTTCAGATGGAAGACAATGAAAGTATAACAGATTTCTTCACCAAAGTTACAAAGCTGGTGAATCAAATTAAGGTATGTGGATAAGTGTTGACATCAAGATCAGTTGTGTCAAAGATCTTGAGGTCATTGACTCTAAAATTCGACCACGTAGTAGTAGCCATAAAAGAGTCGAAAGACTTGTCAGTATTGACGAAGGAAGAGCTTCAAGGGACGCTTGAGTCTCATGAACAAAGAATGGCTGAAAGAGCTGCAGGAAAGTTCAAGAGTGATATGGCTTTGCAGGCACAGTCAGAAAAAGAAAGGAAAGGCAAAGGAAGCTAGAATGGCAACAAAAGTAGAGGAGGCTACACCAATTCGACTGGTCGAAATCAGCATGAAGGAAACTGGTCGAATCAGAGAAAACCCTGGAACCAAGGCAACCAAAGAGGTGGTGCTGCAGGTAGAGGAAGGGGTGGTGGTCGAAAGCCTAACAAAAGTTACATTCAGTGTTTCAATTGTCAGAAGTATGGTAATTATTTTAGTGATTGTCCAGAAAAGAAGAAGAATCAAGAAACTGATGCAAAGCTGGCGAAATATGAAAAAGAAGAGATGTTGTTGATGGTCACAACAAGAGATGAAGAGAGATTCTAGGACCAGTGGTACTTGGACTCAGAATGCTCATCACACATGAATGGAAGGAAAGATTGGTTTGTCAACATGAAGCCCTCATCAAAGAAAATGGTGAAGTTTGCAAATGACAACACTCTAGCAGCTGAAGGTGTTGGTGATGTTCAGATCATGGGGAAGGATGGCAAGAAATCAATAATTTCTAATGTGTTATACATACCAGGCATGAAAAGTAACCTGCTCAGTATATGACAGTTTGTCAAAAAGAACTACAAGGTAGTTTTCAAAGACAAGTTGATGAGAGTTCTCGACTCAGTTGGTAGGTTGATATTGAAGGCTTCAATGTTTTAGAATATGACCTTCAAGATTGAACTTATTGTGATGAAGAATAAGTGCCTTGCAACTGCAGCCAGCAGAGATGAATGGATGTGGCATTATCGACTTGGTCACCTCAATTTCAAAGACATCAGAGAGTTGAAGAGAAGAAATATGGTTTCAGGATTACCAGAAATCGACATTCCAAATGAAGTGTGTGAAGAATGTGTTCAGGCGAAACAACACAGGAATAACTTCAGCAAGGATGCAGGAAGCAGGTGGAAGGTAATTCTTGAAGTCATATACTCTGATGTATGTGGTCCTATCCAGGTGGATTCGATTGGAGGAAACAAATACTTTGTCACGTTCATAGATAATTTCAATAAAAAACTGTGGACTTACATGATCAAGAAGAAAATTGAAGTGATCGAGGTATTTGTCAAATTCAAATCTATGGTCGAAAGACAAAGTGGTCGAAAGCTAAAGATTCTGAGGACTGATGGTGGTGGAGAGTGTGTGTCAAAAGATTTTGATACATTATGTGAGAAAGAATGGATTGTGTATGAGGTGGTGCCACCCTACACTCCACAGCAGAATAGAAATGCAGAAAGGAAGAATATAACCATCATGAATATGATGAGAAGTATGTTTAAAGGCAATCATCTACCCAAAGAGTTATGGGGAGAAGTTGTGTCGACAGCAACATACATCTTGAATAGATGTCCGGCGAAGAAGCCAGAAGGAATCACACCAGAAGAATGTTGGTCTGGTGGTAAGCCTAGCCTTAGTCATTTGAAGGTGTTTGGATCTATAGCACATAGACATGTGCCAGATAAGTTGATAAGGAAACTTGATGATAAGTCAAATTAAATTATCCTAATTAGATATCATTCGACTAGAGGATACAAGTTGTTCGACACAGTAAATAAGCAAGTAGTGATCAGCAGGGACGTAATCATATATGAGATTAAAGAATGGGATTGGACTCAGAATATGAAGAAGGATTCTGTGGGAATCTTGTGTGAAGAACCAGCCACTGAAGTCGAAAGAGAAGTTCGACAAGAAGAAGTTTGAGGTGAAGCTGGCCCAAGCAGATCTCAACAAACAAGACACATGCCTGCAAGGTTGCAAGAATGTGTGATTACATCAGATAATGTGGTCGATGAAGAAAGTGAGCTTGTACACTATGGTTTCTATGCAGATGTCGAACCACCCAATGCAACTGAGGCATTAAAAGATTCGAAGTGGGTGAAAGCAATAAATGAGGAGTTAGAGTCTATCGAAGTCAACAACACTTGGTCACTTGTCGAATTGCCTCAAGGTAAGAAGGCAATTGATTTGGAATGGGTTTACAAGGTGAAGGTGAATCCTAAAGGAGAGGTAACTCGACACAAGGCGAGACTTGTGGGGAAAGGATTTCTACAGAAGAAAGGAATCGACTTCGAAGAAGTTTTTGCACCTGTTGCTAGGATCGAAACAATCAGATTGGCTATTGGTCTAGCAAACATGAACAATTAGCACACATGTCAGATGGATGTGAAATGTGCATTCCTAAATGACCCCTTAGACGAAAAAGTTTATGTTGCGTAACCAGATGCGTTTGTGAAATAAGGCAAAGAAAGAAAGGTGTATAGGCTATATAAAGCCCTGTATGGACTTAAGCAAGCTCCAAGAGCTTGGAATAAGAAAATTGACAGCTTCTTAAGGGAGAAGGAATTTGTGAAGAGCATAACTGAGCATGGAGTATATGTAAGGATGAGCAATAGTGAATTGCTTTCACTATGTTTTTATGTCGATGACCTGTTAATAACGAGAAGTTGTAAGAAAGAGATCGAAAATTTCAAACATGACCTAAGTGAGGAGTTTGAAATGTCCGACTTGGGAAATCTCTCATACTTCCTTGGCATCGAATTCTACAAGAGTAGTAGAGGTTTGATGATGCGCCAAAGAAGATATGTAGGCGGAATGCTCAAGAGATTTGAGATGCAAGATTACAATCCAACTTCGACTCCAGTTGAGACCAGATTGCAGTTGTCGAAGGATTCAGATAAAGATGATGTAGACCCAACCCAATATAGAAGACTTATTGGGTCACTTCGATACCTTTGTCACAGTGTGGGTATAGTAAGTAGATTCATGCAGAAGCCAAAGGTATCACACCTAGCAGCAACGAAGAGGATACTGAGGTATCTGAAAGGGACTCTCGACTACGACATTTTGTTTCCTGCAGTTGATGAAGGAAAAGAATGCAAGTTAGTGGGGTACATTGACTCAAGTTGGTGTAGTGATGCTGAGGATCGAAAATCCACAGCTGGCTATGTGTTTATATTAGGTGGTGCACCAGTTGCTTGGATTTTAAAAAAGGAGCCCTAGTGGCATTGTTATCATGTGAAGCATAATATATAGCTTCTTCTCTTTGTGCATGTCAAGCAACCTAGACGGTGAACCTGGTCGAAGAGATCACAGTGAAGAGTCGTGGAGAAATTACCATGAAGATCGACAACATGTCAGCTATCAACTTGGTGAAGAATCAAATAGCACACGGTCAAAGCAAGCACATCGAAATGAGGTTCCAATATCTTCAAGAACAGGTAATAGAAGGGAAGTTGAACTTGGAACACTACATAACTGAGAATCAGATTGCAGACATCATGACGAAGGTAGTGTTAGTCGAAGCGTTCACGAAGCTAAGGTCTATGATGAATGTAGATAGTTTATACACAATGAATTAGGTGGTGTGTTAAATATGTAATTCATTGTTTTAGAAATATTAGATTTGATTTAGAAAGATCATATTTGATTTAGAAAGATTATATTAGATATTTTTGGGCTTTTATAGTTTGGGCTTTAGCTTGAGATGCAAGTTAACCTAAATCTACAAATAGGGAAGAACCCTTTTCATTGTAATCATCAAGTTTGATAATCACGGTTTTGCAGTTGCAAAGTGATAATAAATTTCCACAGTTGTGGGCAGAGATAAACTCTGCAGATTTTCATCTTTTTCTCCAGCGCTATTGTTTTCTTTCTTTCTTTCAAACCTTTTCTTTTCATTGCCATTGTGTGGTTGTTAACAATCTTGAGATCAAGATTAAATAGGAATTCTCCATAGGTTGTGGTTGAATTTCCAACAACCTTGAGCTTGGTTCTTAAGTCTTGAAAATTAGCAATTGACAAAGGTTTGGCGAGTATGTTTGCAAGATGAAATAAAGCTAGAACACGTTGAATTTTGAGCATGTTTGACACAACTCTTTTATAAATAAAATGGACGTCAAGTTCAATGTGTTTTTTTAGCTTGTAGAACATGGTTATGAGATATTAATGCTACACTTAGATTTTCACATAGCAGGGTAGGTGGAAGATTGTCAATTGTTAGCTCAAATAGAAGTGATTTAAGCCATAATAACTCTGAGTTAGTTTGATCTAAGCCTTTGTATTCTGTTTCAGCTAGTGGCAACTTTTTAGAGCTATAAAACATCAAGTTTGCACCAAAAAAGATACATGTTCCCAAGGTAAATCTTCTATCATCTGGGTCATTTTCCCAATTTAAATCATTGTAGACCCTTAAAGAGTATTTTTGAATCGAAATAGAAGGAGTCAGTAGTAGACCATGGGTGGATGTACCATTTCAATACCTCAAAAATCTTTTGATTATGCTTCAATGGCTATCTAGAGGGTTAGTCATGAATTATCATGCTTTGTTAACACACTATGTACTGTCAGATATTGTTAGTGTGACATAGTGTAAAGCCTTAACATCAGACCTGTAGAAAAAGGTATTATGCATAACATTATATCTAAACTTGTTTGCTTTGCAATGACTGATCATAGGAGAGTGTACTTATTTATACCGACCATTTGTTTGATATCCCTGGTATAAGAAGGAAACCATTTGTTTGATATTTAACTTCAATGCCAAAAAAAATACTTTAATTTGTCAAGTTTCTTTAGTGTAAACTTGTCATGCTCAAAATCTGAAGGTTGTGTGAACACAAGTCTCTTATGAAGATGTTTTGATGAAAACAAATATATATATATATATATATATATATATATGGGTAATACTAACTTGTGCCTTAGCGGCACAAGTTAAGAAACATATTTATAGAAAGTTTGTATTGAAAACATAAAAAAGAAACCTAAATTTTTTATTTTTATTAAAAGTAGTGCACAATTTTCAAAATATTATTTCTACATTTAATTCTTAACTTGTGCCTCTAGGGCACAAGTTAGCTGTTGTGATCACAAACGATACCTTTAAGCACTTTCTTGAATGAGAAACGGAGTTTTTTGGGTGAACAATGAAAATGATTAGAATAACAAAGGGAGAGAGAAAGAAGAAAGAAGGAGAATAGGATTTTGAGCAAATTGTTTTCTATTCAGTTACTCAATGTTACAAATGATTACAAGTTAATAATACAATTGGCCTCACTCAACAACCTGAGTGATCTAGCATATTTATATACTACAAGGTAACTTAAATAACAAGCTAACCTAAATAATTGGATCCTTAACACAAGGCCCAATTCGACACTACATACTAAAACTGACTTCGACTACAGTATGTAAACACTTCGACATCAGTATGTGAGCGATCTTCGACTTCATGTTTGTCTCCTGACGAACCCTGAAAGTTATCCCAGTCGACAGCACTAGAGTTCTATCAAATATCTCACAAATCTCCACCTTGGATCAAACTCTACAAACAACAGGGAATAAACTAGCTTTCATCATGCAGCTTTATCAACTGCATACAGTGGAAAAACTTGCAACTCGGCAATGTCTTGGTGATCATATTAGCAAAATTGTCATCAGTCAAAACCTTCAGCACCTGGACTTTACCACACTCAATCATCTCTCTGATGAAGTGCAGCCTCACATCGATGTGCTTCGTTTGCTCATGATAGGCTAAATTCTTCGACAGGTGTATTGCACTTTAACTATCACAGTTAAAAGTGATAACTCGACCTTGAAGTTTCTGCAAAACCTTCAAGCGACAATGCTTCTTTCACAGCTTCAGTAAGGGCAATATATTCTGCTTCAGTGGTTGATAAGGAAACAACCTTCTAAAGTGTCGTTTTCCAACTGATTATTGTGTCGAACATAGTGAACACGTACCCAGAAATAGATTTTCTGGAATCCATACAGCCTGCATAATCAGAGTCAACAAATCCTTCGATTTCGATATTGCTATTATCACCACAGTCTCCAGCATAAATCAGAACTCGACTCAGAGACCCATTTATGTACCTGAGAATCCACTTCAAGGCTTGCATGTGCTCCTTTCCAAGATTGGCCATATACCTGCTTACAAGGCTCACTCCATACGTTATGTCTGACCTCGTACAAACCATAGCATACATCAAAGAACCTACTATACTAGCATATGGAATGCTACTCATATAGATTCTTTCAGCTTCAGTACTCGGACTTTGAGTAGTACTAAGCTTAAAATGAGGATTTGTCGGAGTCACAACAGGATTTGAATTCGACATACCAAACTTGTCGAGAACCTTCTGTATGTATATCCTTTGAGATAAGCATAATCTCGACTGCTTTCTCTCTCTCCAGATGTCAATCCCAAGAATTTTGGTGGCAGCTCCCAGATCCTTCATTTCGAACTCCTTACTGAGTTCAGCCTTCACCTCTATTACATCCTCGACACTGTTGCTAGCTATAAGGATATCGTCCACATAAAGCAACAAAATAACGTGAATTTCTCAGTCGAAATCTAAAGTAAACACAGTGGTCAAACTGGTTCCTAGTGAAACCAATGTGTGCCATGAACTTGTCGAACCTCCTGTTCCACTGTCGAGGAGATTATTTCATGCCATACAAAGACCTATTCAGCTTGCACACATAATCTTCCTTATCCTTTTTTGCATACCCTTCAGGTTGTCGCATCAGGACCATTTCATCTAGATCGCCATAGAGGAAGGCTATCTTCACATCCATTTATTCAAGTTCTAGATCGAACTTCGCCACCATGGCTAACAACATTCTAATGGATCTATGCTTTACAACAGGTGAGGACACATCATTGAAGTCGACACCTTATTTATGAGTGAACCCTATAGCAACCAACCTTGCCTTAAAGCGCTTCGACATCTCTCATTCGATTCCTTCCTTGACCTTGAAAATTCACTTACAACTAACTAAAATTCCTCCTGCAGGTTTCTCAATCAGCTCCCAAGTGTTATTATCATGAAGAGATTTCATCTTATCATTCATGGCTTTTCGCCATTCAGTCTTATTTTGACTCCTCATAGCTTCCTTGTAGTCTTTAGGTTCTTCCTCAAGTACCTCCCTTGCAGAGATTAAGGCAAAAGCTATAAGATCTGCATAACCAAGTCTCTAAGGTGGCTTGATGACTCTTATCGACCTATCTCTTGCCAGTAGGTAGTCATCGACAATTTCCTCAATATCTTTAGCATCTTGTTCTTCTTCTTTGACTTCATATGGGTTATACACCTCAGCATCACTATGCTCCACCTCAACAGGAATCTCTACCTGTTCTAGCTCCTCTTCAAACATTTCTGCATTTCAACCAGCATCACCAGTTTTCTTGAACGCCATCTCGACTTCATTGAAAACTACATCACGACTTGTGATACATCTTCTGTGAACTGGTTCTAGGCACCACAACCTATAACCATTGACTCCCTCAGGATATCCAAGGAACATGCATTGTCTTGCCTAATGTGAGCTTAGGCTAAATAGCCAAATACTCTCTGTTTATCGAGATCTGGTGGTTGAACCGACCAAACTTCTTCAGGTGTCTCCATTCCTAGGGCAGTTAAGGGACATCTATTTATCAGATAAGTTGTTGTCAAAACAGCCTCCGCCCAAAATACCTTCTTCAATCCAGCACTAACCAACATGCATCTAACCCTTTCAAGGATTGTTGGATTAAATCTCTCAGCTAAGCCATTTTGTTGAGGAGTACCTGCTACAGTCTTATGCCTTGCAATCCCAGACTCGACACAATAGTTGTCGAAAGCTTCATTCCAGAATTCAAGGCCATTGTCGGTTCTCAACCTCTTGACCTTTCTGGCAGTTTGAGTTTCGACCAGAACCTTCCAACTTTTGAAATTCTCAAACGTTTCATCCTTAGTCTTCAGGATGAATACCCATAATTTTCTGGAATAGTCATCAACTATGGATAGAAAATACCTTGCACCTGAATGTGAAGGATTCCTTGCAGGCCCCCAAAGATCAACATGAATGTAATCAAGGGATCTATGTGTTCTTTGTTTATCTTTGTTAAACTTCACCCTATAGGATTTTCCAGACACACAAGGTTCACAAAACTCCAACTTCTCGACTTTGTCACCACCTAGCAGGTTCTATTTCCCTAGTTTGACCAGGCCTCTTTCGCTGACATGGCCCAATCTCATGTGCCATAATTTTGTCTTCGACAGGTTTCGTGGATGCAAAATCTGCCGAACCACTTACAACCTCAGCCTCAAGGGTATACAAGCCTTGTTTCTTCATACCTCTCAAGACTTCCTTCGACCCCTTCGTGACTTTCAGGATACCTTTCTCTCTTTTGAAGACATATCCTTTCTTGTCGAATTCACCAAGAGAAATCAATTTTTTCTTAAGATCATGTACATACCTAACCCAAGCCAATAGCCTTATTGACTCATCATGGAGCTTGAATCTCACAGATCCAATGCCTGCAATCTTGCAAGCTTTATTGTTTCCCAACAACACTGATCCACCATCTTGATCACATAATTCTTCAAACACATTCTTGTTTGGAGTCATATGCCAAGTACATCCTGAATCTATAATCAACTCTTTGCAAGAGTTGCTGCTCGACACCACAAGGACATCAGATGATTCATAATCATCTTGCACAATATATGCATTTCCATTGTTCTTACCTCCATGATTATTCAGATGCTCGGGACACACTTTTCTTGTGTGAGCCTCTTTCTTATAGTGATAACACCTAATACCAGAAATATCACCACCATAAGACTTTTTCTAAGTTTTACCTTTCTTCTTCTCAAACCTACCATCTCTCTTCGAGGATTTCCCTTTCACGGACAACCCTTCGCTAACTGATGATGATGGTTTCTGCTCCTTTCTTTTGTTCAAATCCTTAGAATACAAGGTTGCTTGAACTTCTTCAAAGGTCAGGGACTATCTTCCATACAAAAGGGTTTCTTTAAAGTGAGCATGCGACTTAGGTAAAGAACACAGCAATAACAACGTTTGATCTTCGTCACTGATGGTAACATCAATATTTTCAAGATCAAGAATCAGCTTGCTGAACATATCCAGCTGCCCCGACACCGCTTTATCTTCATTCATATTGAATGAATACAAAGCTTGCTTCAAGTATAAACGATTCACCAAGGATTTTTTCATATACAATCCTTCGAGTTTCAGCCAAACATCAGCTGCCGTCATTTCCTTCAAAACCTGCCTGAAAACTTTATCACCAAGACTCAGAACAATTACATTGTTGGTTTTCCCGATCATCGTTGTCTTATCCTTCTCTGTCAATGCATTATCCATGGCATCTTCTCCCTTTAACACTTCTAGCAAGCCCCGTTGAACAATAAGGGTTCGCATCTTCAAGCACCATAAACCGAAATCATTAATCCGGCGAACTTCTCAATTTCAAACTGTGTTGATGGCATCATTCTCCACGCTCACGCACCAGTTTATTGTGATCACAAACGATACCTTCCAACACTTTCTTGAATGAGAAACGAAGTTTCTTGGGTGAATAATGAAAATGGTTATAATAACAAAGGGAAAGAGAAAGAAGAAAGAAGGAGAATAAGATTTTGGGAAAACTTTTTTCTATTCACCTACTCAATGTTACAAATGATGACAAGTGAATAATACAATTGGTCTCACTCAACAACCTGAGTGATCTAGCCTATTTATAGACTACAAGGTAACTTAAATAACAAGTTAACCTAAACAATTGGATCCTTAACACAAGGCCCAATTCGACATAATAATTCGACACTACATACTAGAACTGACTTCGACTACAGTATGTAAACACATCGACATCAACATATGAGCAATCTTCGACTTCATGCTTGTCTCCTGTCAAATCTTGAAAGCTATTACAGTCGACACATCCCAGTCGACAACACTAGAGTTTGATCCAATATCTCACATTAGCATTACCCTATATATATATATATATATATATATATATATATATATATATATATATATATATATAAGAAAAAGAAAAATAGTCAACAATGGAATATGTTTCATGTTCAAGTCAAGATTGAAGAACTTATTTTCATAAGTTTGATTCTGATCAAGATATGGTATATCAAGGAACTAATTCATGTTTCTCATCTAAGATGATATGCAACTCAATGTTTATATATTTTAAGTGCTCAAAAAACAATTATGTATTTTGGTCATTTAAAAAACTTGTTTTTGACTTAGAAAATTTCAAACATTCTTTTTACAACAATCTATTGTCATATTGAACAATGGATTGTCACGTTGCTACTGCATAAACAATTTTTCAAAACCAAGCTTGCAACAATCGACTGTACCACATACCACTCGATTGTCACACGTTCATTTTTTAATTTTTTATCGTTGCAACGAACGCAACAATATATTGTCTACTTAGAACAATCCATTGTTTCTGAAGAATCATGAACTTTTATGAACTTTAACACACCTTTTCATTACCTCTTTTCATGGCATTCATTCCCTAATCCCTGCATGATATTTCTCTAAGCATTGCCATGAATTTTCAAAAGATATATTATGTCATATAAATAGTAGTAAGTTTCATATTCAAACTTACCTCTTTCATCAAAGATTTTAAAACAATTCTTACTGATTTTTCAAGTGTTCATACAAAAATGACTTGGAAACTTTTACTGCATAATTTTCATACATTGAGAAAAAGTTTCATAAACCATTGAGCACTTAATATTTATATATTCTTGAATTGTTCATTGAAAGAGAACATTAAATTTTCAAGATATTGGAAAGCATTCAAATTTGTCTACATTCATTTTCATACAATTTGCGGTATTTTCACCAAGTATGTGGTGATCTGTATCTGTAAGAAAGTTGTTGTACTTATCACACGATATTGCAAATAAGGAGGAATATATTTATATTTTTCCAAAAACGTTCTTTGAATTGGGTGATTCAAACTCTACTATAGTCGTTGGTGTGTTATAAAATCAAGGAAATGGTGTGCTTCTTTGTTGTTATTAGAAGATTGTAGGAGAAGTCTTGGTGTAAGGCTTATAGAAAGATCTAACAATAGTGGAAATCTCTCACAAGGGTGCGAGGGGACTAGATGTACCTTTGATTGGAAAGGGAAACTAGTATAATTCTCCGTGTCACTTTATTTTTTATGGACTTTACTTTTCTATTTATCATTCGTTCATCATTTATAATCCCAGAAAATTTCAAGAAACCAGAAAAGTATCATAAATATCTAAAAACATCTTTAAACCTAATTCACCCCCTCTTAGATTGCATACTCTATACTTACAATTGGTATTAGAGCGGGTTAATGTAACTCGCTCCTAGATCCGGGTAAAAATGTCTTTCACTAATTTGGTTTTTATATAAGGTGGTAGTAACAACAAACCTTCATGCTTTGTTAGTGAACATTATGATTTTTATAAAATTCGCATGCAAACCTATCTTAAGGCAAAAGGCGATGATATTTAGAATGTTATTGAAAATGCTCTTTTCAATCCCATGAGTGTTGTTAATGGTGTTGGTACACCTAAAGTTAAAAGTTCTTGAATTGATGATGATATAAAGAAAGTGTTATTTGACAAGAAGGCTAAGAACATGCTTCAATCAGCCCTAGGTATGGATGAATTATTTCGTATATCTCATTGTAAAACAGCAAAAGAAATTTGGGATACCCTAGAAGTCACACATGAAGATCATGCAAACAAAGCATTAATGACATCACATTATTCATGTGATGAAAAACATGAGGTTAGTGATTATGAAATTGATGATAGACCTTCATATGATGAATTACAAAATGTTTTTCATGAATTACATGATGAATTTTTGAAAATTTCTAGACAATACTCAAAAGAAAAGAAAACTACTTTAAAATTAGAAAGTATGGCTAATGACCCAAAAGTGAGATCAAAATAAGTCAAAAATTCTACATGTACAAAATGTTAAGATCATGAATTTAAAATTGTTGAATTAAACCAAGTGATCAAGAAATATGAAAAAGGTCAATTTGGTTTAGAAAATGTGTTAAGTAGTCAAGTATATTCAAGTAATAAATGTGGACTTCACTTTTCTAATTTTGATAAACCTAGTACAAGTTAAACTATCTTTGAAAAAGCTACTAACAAATTCAACAATAAGGAATCAAATAAAGTACATGTTGTAAATCATCATAAAAGGCCTTATGATAGAAATAACTTTTATGTCAATAAATGGAATCATGTTTTTATACCTACTTGTTTATATTTTAATGTAAAAGGTCATACTTCTAATGCTTGCTACATAAGAAATTATGGTATTCCTTATGGTGAGTATGTATGGGTGAGGAAGGGATCTAACCCAAGAGGATGCAAAGAATATTGGGTGCCTAAGTATTACTAATTATTTTGTAGCTACTTGAAGATCATATGCTAGTATTGCAAATCAAGATTGATCATTTAAGATACAAGACCATATGATATGGTAGTTCTAAAAATTTCATTGAATGAAATATGTTTTGAAAAAGTATCAACATTGATATCAACTTTGACTTCATATGATAGTATTATGAAGAAGATAAGTCCTTTTATTTTTAATTTTCCATGTGTATAATTGCATCATGTATGTGTTTATACTTTCATATTTCACTCATCTTTCCCTTCTTTATGATAATGTCAAAAGGGGATAAGGATGTATATGCTTGTTATTGCCTTGTTTCTATTTCACTCTTGGTATAAAAGTTGATCAACCCAAAGGATTTCAAAGGTTCATGAACTAAGTAGGGGATAATCAACCTAGGAGGGGTTTTCTCGAAAATCAATAATCATCAAGTATTTGTCAACAATCATCAAGTATTCGTCATCATAAAAAAAGGGGAGATTGTGAAGACAAGTCTCCCATGAAGATGTTTTTATAAAGGTAAGTATCTCCATATGAACCATCTTAAGTTCCACAATCACATAGGTGAGTTTATCAAGATTACTCATGTAGCCTAGGTGCTTCCTCATATAAAGTATATACCTCATTAAGACTTTCTATTATTTCATCCTCTTATCACTTCAGAATTCATGCTTCTCTTATTTACTCTAGCATTATCACCTCATATTACTCACAACTTGGTATTACTCATTGAACCTATTTCTTGGGATCTCCAGTTATTTAGGTCAGGTTACCATCACGAGTAACTTATTTTTCTATAGGCATTAGTATCATCTTATTGGATGTATTATAGACTTTCTCTCTAGCTAATCCTTTCATTAAAGGATATGCTAAATTTTCATCAGTGTGTATATGATTCACTCTTACAACTCCTTTAGAGATACAATCTCTAACAGTTCCGTGCTTTCTTCTAATTTGACGTCTTTTACCATTATAATAACGTTCTCATTTTTTTCGCAATTGTTGCAGTACTATCGTAGTGGATCAACACACCTGTCATAGGTTTTTCCCACAAAGGGATCTCAGCTAGCAAGCATCTTAACCAACTTGCTTCTTCACTAGTAGTCATTAATGCTATCATCTCAGACTCCTTGTGGACTGAGCCAAGATACTATGTTTCTTTGATTTCCAAGATACAACTCCTCAAACTATACTAAATATATAGCCACTAGATGCTTTGGATTTGATAAAGTATTTCAATTTGCATCACTGTATCCTTCAATTACAGCAAGAAATCTCTGGTAATGTAAATCGAGATTCACGGTCTTTTTAAGGTACCACATGACTCGCTCAATAGCTTGCCAATGCTCATTAGTCTATCTACTAGTAAACCTGCACAAAAATCCTACAACAAATGCAATGTTGGATATAGTACAATCAATGTCATACCTAAGACTATCAATGATGCTCGCATATTTTGTTTGTCTAACACTTTCACTAGTGTTCTTAAATAGTTTCAAACTTGGACCATATGGTGTGCATGCAAGTTTATAGTCAAAGTAATCATATTTCTTTAAGATCATATCCACATAATGTGATTGACCTAAAGAAAATCCCTTTTCATGTCTCGTGTCCTTAATACCAAGGATCACACTCGCTTCTCCGAGGTCTTTCATATCAAAGTTGTTACGCAATAATGATTTCACAAACGAGATCAATGTTTGATCTAAATATGAGTAGACCATCTACATAAAAACATATGATAGTGTAAATGTGATTCTCATATTTGTAATAAACGCATTTGTCACTTTCATTCACTTTGTACCCGTTATATATCATTAAGTTATCAAATTTTTTATGTCATTGCTTTGGAGCTTGTTTTAGACCATACAAAAACTTATCTAACTTATAGGTCTTGTTTTCTTGTCCATGAATCACAAATCCTTCTGGTTGGCCCATATAGAATTCTTCTTCTAGTTCATTATTTTAAAAGGTTGTTTTTAACATCCATTTGGTGTACTATTAAGTTATAAATAACATCCATTAAAATCAGTATCCTAATGGGTGTAATTCGAGTGATTGGTGAAAACATGTCGAAGAAATTTATATTTTCTCTTTGCCTAAAACCTTTGGCTACAAGGAGAGCCATGTACTTATCAACAATTCCATAATGTTTTAGTTTCTTTTTCAAAACCCATTTATAAATTCTACTAAGTGTTAGGTCCTGTTAGATTCTAGAGAGTTTATCTCATAGTTAATAACTTCTTTCTACAAATCTGCATCCAGAGATAACTAGGCTTCTTGAAGATTTGTGGGATCTTTTTCTACTGTATAGGTTGTATAATCATGCCCATAGTCTTTAGCAACTCTTACTCGTTTACTTCGTCAAAGTTTTATTTCTGCTTCGTCATTGCTTCTTATTATAGGATTGTGATTTGATTTGATGCTTCCGCTATTTCTCTATTTGAAAGGAAATTTGTCTTCTTTGAATTCAACATCTTTTGATTATATGATCACTTTAGCATTTACGTCATAACACTTATATGCCTTACTGTTTGTTGCATACCCAATGAATACACATTCATAGGCTCTACTAACGAGTTTAACTCGCTTTGGATCATGAATTATAACATAAGTCAGACAAACCCAAGTTCTTAAATAAGACAAGTTTGGTTGTCTTTTCTTTAATATCTCACAAGGAGAGAAATTATTTTTTGACTTGGAACTCGATTCAGAACATAGCAAACAGTCAATAAAATTTACCTCACCAGTGAGATGCAACACTAGAATTCAACATAATATCAACAACTAGTTCGATAAGAGTTTGATTCTTTCTTTCTACTTTACCATTCATTTCAGGAGAGTATGGTGCCGTAATTTCATGTACAACTATGCATTACATTTTTCATCAATTAGATTAACCTATGCATTAGGGGCAACACAAGGTTTAAACTCGATCTTACATTTCTTTATCATATGACCAGGTTTTTTACAATTGAATCAAGAGAAAACACCTATGTCATTTCTTTAGGGTGGTGGTTGTTGCATATCAATTGGAGTAATAGGGGCCCTTTAAGGGTTCTCATTCTTAATTCGGTTCATAACACTGCGGTTCTGATTCTTTAATCATTTTCCAAATGGCTTCAGAACTACACCGAATTTCTTTTTATTGTTTGAAACAACCAAGACTTTTTTTTATCTTGTCTCTAAGATTCTTCTTCAACTCGAAGGCGAATAATCAGACTCTCAATTAAAAATTATTTTGTATTATAGTGAAACAAATTTGAAAAAACTTTCAAACTAGGGGACAATTTGTCAATAATAAAATCAATTTGAAATTGTTCATCTAAACACATATCTTTTGTAATTATTTCATGAGCAATATTCTGAAGTTTATGGCATTTTGCTTCCACTGACCTTTCATCTACCATCTGATACTTTAAGTACCGGCTTACGACATACTTATTTGTTCCAGCTTCTTCATTATCATATTTCTTTTGTAGAGCTTCCCATATATGTTTAGCAGACTGGCAGTTATTATAGTAATCATACAGACCGTCAGCGAGATCGTTCAGAATGTGGTTTTTCCAAAGATAATTGTTAGATGATAGACTTCGATCTAGAGGGGGTGAATAGATCACAAATTTAAAATCTAAAATTTTGGAAAAAATGGTTTTCAAAAGTTTTATGGCACAGCGGAAACAACTCATATCGAATCATCTAACCGAACCTACTATCGAAAAGCTCAGACATGCGTAAAGTTACACAATTGAATGATAATGAACACAAATTATTCAACAACGATTAATGACAACACAATTAAATGTTAAGCTATATGTAAAGCTTATTTCCAATGATAAAAAAACACACAAAACACACAAAACGCAATTTATTGAATACTTTGTGTGTGATCGATATCGTTTGGAAATTTACTTTATTTTGTTGATCTTAAAATAAATCACAATCAATCTGATTATGATTCAATCAACAAAACCTAATTAAAAAATGTGATAAAAAATTATTCCCAATTGATTTGATCAAACAAACCAATAAATTCAATAATTTTCTAGAACAAAATTATAAGAGAAAGAGAGAGAGAGAGAGGAAGACAAGGATTTGTTTAGGCAGTTCCACAATCGGCATCGCTATGGGTACGTCTGTCCTTAATTCAAAAAATCGAATTAAGATACTTTCAATTAACCTTACTTTACAAAAAGTGTATATACAAGAGATGAAGAACACTAACCCTACAAACCCTATGATTTATTGTTGATTCTACCACCTCCAAAACCCATGAGCAAAGATTGATATGTAAGTTATAAGTGTGCCTAAGAGGGGGGTGAATTAGGCACTTAGACGATTATCCAGATTTTTGACGATTTTTTATTTTTCCTTTCCTAAAGATTTCTAAGTGATGAAATGCGGTAAATGCGGAAAGTAAAGAACACCAGGAAGTATACTGGTTCCCCTCACAGGTCGAGAGTAGTCCAGTCCCCTTTCAACATGAAAGAGATTTCACTATAATGTTAGATCCTAGAACAAGACAATCCTAGTCTTTTCTAAAACAAGACTCTAACACACCAAGAATAATCCTCTTGGATTTTACAAATTTAAAGTCAAACCAAGAATCAACCTCTCACAATGGACCTCTTGTATCCACAATCCGGATAACAAGGATTACAACTTCACAACCTTATTCCTAACAATCCTAAGAATAAGATGTGACAATAATGTATAATTCTGAATTTTGTAGTAAGTGATGAAAGTTGGATTTTGGACTTGAATCAATCAAAAGATTGATCTTCTCCTTTTGTAGCAATCACTCTAAGAATGTTATACAAGTGTTCAACACAATTGGAATGAAACAAATGCAGTATATGTGAAGATTTAATGTAGAGGTTTCACTCTTAGAAAGTTTTTTAAGAACACTTTGATAAAATAAAAGATTTTGTAAAAGAATGATTGTTTGAAAATTATTTGCAAGGAGGTGAGTTGAAATTCTGAAAAATGAGAGTTTATATAACACATAAACACCTCCTCAAATGGTTGCAAATTGCCAAAGGATGCCATGCTTCAAAATGAAAATAACAGAAAATATTTTTCTGAAAATTTACAAATTCGTTTCTGGCAACAGTGGTAACCGGTTAACACATGGTGGGTAACCGGTTACTTGAAGCAACGTTTATTTTATTTTTCAAATTTTGTACAGGGTAACCGGTTAACGCTTGGTGAGTAACCGGTTACTTGAAGCCAGTTTTGAAAAAAAATCTTTAGAAACAGAACTGTGAAAATGTTTTGATGCTAAAACTTTTTCCTATTGATCATGGCATGAAAGATGACTAGTTTGAACACTTGTATGCACATTGCTAAGAGGTAATTATTTATACCTTTGATCAATCCTTGAGAAATCTTCAAGACTTGAAATAATGAGCAATCTTGTTGAATCTTCATTGTCTTTGATCCAATTCATTTTGGCAAGCATAACATATAGTAGGAGCATTGTTGTCTTCATCAAAATATCATTGAGAAGCCATGTCTTCACATGATCAAGTCACCAACAATGTCGCTTCAATTCACCAATTCTTACTACTTCCTTACAAGGAACCACCTTGTCCGAAGGCTTTCACACAGTCGAATTAATCCCAAGCGCACACTTGTTGAAACCTATGATTTACCAACACGATCCACCGTCTCACGCTACTCCCTTGCAAGGAACCACCTTGTCCCAAGGCTTTCACTCGATCGGATCCAAATTGCATAATCTTGTACAAAACCTTCAAATACTCAATGATCTTGAAGAAAAACCCCAACTCGATTTTCTTATTTGAAACCCTTAGAGAACTCAACCAAATATTCTTGGTACACCAACCTAATTGGACGTTATCAACCCTAATCTAGATGGTCACCCAATCAAAGAATGATTATGTGTAGTTTGATTGTGTGTATGCATAGAATGGAGGTTGAAGATGATGAGTATGCTTTGAAATCCCGGTTTCGTATAGGTTTTACACTAGAACCTTACTAGAAAATGATGCATGTATCAAGTATTTATAAGTATGCAAGTTTTGAAGCAAAAGGAATGCCAATGAATGAAAGAAAATATGAATTTTTGAAAGAAAGCATTGAATGTGTCGACCTATAAAAGCTATATGTCAATCTATCAAGGAAAATGAGTTAACTTGTGAAGGTCTTAGGTCGACCTATAAAGGTCTTATGTCGACCATGTGTCGACCTATGTTGGTCAACTTAAAGACAAGGCTACAAGCTTTATTATTAATACATGGGTATCGACCTAAGAAGAATATGTGTCGACCTACGCTGAAGCAAAAACTTCTATAGGTTGACCTAAAAATGCATGTGTCGACCTATGCTATAGGTTTTTCACAAAAACTTTATTTTCAATGCATTTATGATGTATGCACCATTTCCAACCCATTTTAATGCTTTTTAATGGAAAGATGCACATCTAGAATCAGAGGATACCGTCCAATATACATTAATGCTAAATTATCCTAGTTTTGACATCATTCAAAAACACATTGAACTGAAAGTTGCACTCACAATAATCATTATATTTCCAAATGGATATTTCTTTTATGAGTTGTAAATCACCTACATTAACTTTTACAGCAGAGTCTAATTCATACGAGTTAACAGTTTTGTCTGAATTCACAATTTTGTTTCCATTAGTTTGTTCGGTTAATCCAAAATGAACAACAGGAATGTCCTTAGTGAAAAATTTGGCAACCTTCATTAAGGTATTAAAAAATGTTCATTTTAGTTTGCCAATTTTTGAAGTGAGAACCCTCAAACTTAAATGGTTTGTCGGAGAGAACGACCGCAGAATTACCAATAACTTCTTTGGTAGCCATGATAGTTTTTCAAACGTCTTAAAATTGTTGTTTTTGGATTTTGAAAATAGCCACAGAAGAAGTTAGTGGGATGAGTCACTGAATAATTCACTCTCTTTAATACGTTTCGCAAAACTGCCCAAAATTATGCAAAGCAGTCGAACTATTGCGCCACCTCCAAGATAAAAGAGCACAATTCTATATTGTGCAATTACTACTTTTACTGTAGATAATCAATCTAGAAGTACACCTTTTGATGGTACAAGGACCATTCGAATATGATATAAATACCAATCATAGTACCTAGCATAACGACCAATCATAATAATTTCTCAAACCTAGAGAAATTCCAATAATTGTCCAAAGAGAATTCAACAATTATCATTTGACCACTCAAAATGATTTCTTAAACAAAGAGAAATTTGAATAATTATATAAAGAGAATAAAAAAATTATACTTGATAATTTCTCAACTCAATCAACGAGAAATTAATATAATTCTCTAAATAGAATTCAAGAAAGTACTCGAAAAATTCAACGAGTAGAAATAAAGGGGGGGGGGGGGGGAGTTGGCGCTTCGGCGATTCGAAAGACACAAAATTATGAGGGCGGGGAAAGAAAAATCAAAGTTATTTTTGGTGTGTTTTGGAATGAAAAGGGGAATTTTATTATATAATGAAGTGAGCTAGCTAAGATATCACATAAGCTATGTAAGACTAATGAGTTTTTTCAACAAACACACAATGTGAGACTTAAGGAACTTTTTAATTCATCTCCCTATATTGAAATATTGACATAATGTTCTAACATTCTCAATTCAGGTTTGTGAGGACCAATTGTTTGTTCAATGAATAAATGGTTACCTTGATGAAAAGTATGTTCAATTGATAAAAACTCATTTGTGACAGAGTTGAGAGCATGATGGGTAGTAGGATTGTCTTTATCTGCTAGGGAAGTAGGGCTACCATTGGTTGAGCTAGACTAATTATTGGCAGTAGGTTCAACATTAGTTACATTGATAGGAATGATTACAATAGTGTGATATATCAATAGTTTGTTGTGATATAATCCAAGTTGTAGCCCAAACCCGAGTTAGTTAGGGTTAGGGTTTGTTATGTTAGTTACTTAGTATACAAGTAACATAGTTGTATACATACACATAATTGTTATTCAGTTTTAACAGTTTTTCAATAATAATAATTCATCAATTACTTATCATTCTCTCTCTCATTCCTTCTCTCACTCAAAGTGCCTCACGCACACACAATTTTATATCTAGAGCTTTTGGTTCGTGTTCTTGATTATGTTTTCAAGAAATTTACGTTGGTGGTCGTGTTTCCTGGGATCGTAAATCACAGTTGCTGCAGAGATGAATGGTACCAATGACATTCCGAATTCTCTTCCAATTCTTGATAGAAAAATTTGGAACCGATGGAGTAAGCAGATGATGTCTTTGTTCAATTTTCATGAAACCCTATAAGTGCTCAACAATGGCATCCCTGAGCTTGCTGACAATGCAATAGATTCTCAGAGAGTCATTCACAAAGATGTAAAGATGAAAGATTGCAAGGTTTTGTATTATGTAAAATCTGCAGTAGATACGACGAACTTTGATTGAATTTCCCATGCTAAGTCAACGAAGGAGGTATGGGATATTCTTATCAAGTATTACGAAAGAGGTGAGAAGGTCAAAGTCGTCAAATTGTAGACATTATGAAGGCAATATGAATTACCACAGATGGGAAAAGAAGACGAGATTGTAGGCTATGTCTCAAAGGTGCATAATCTTGTCCATCTCATGAAAGGTTGTGGTGAAACCCTAACTGATAAGATGATAATTGAGAAGGCAATGTGTACGTTGACCTCTCACTTTGATTGCTTTATCGTAACCATTCAAGAATCCAATAATCTTGAAACCATGAAACTGGAGGATTTGGTTGGTTCGTTGGAGACACATGAGATGAGGACTGTCGAAAGGAAAGGTGTTCAAAATTCGATACAAGCACTACAAGCTCGGACATGGAAGAAACATGGTGGTTCCAACAAGTTCAAGGGCAAAGGTAACTCAAAGTAAAAAAGTATTGTTTGAACCCTCAAAAGCATAAGGCCGATGATAGGGCTTCTGAATCCTCCTAAAGAGGAGATGGAAACTCCTAACAAGAAGACAAAGAAGAGAAACAAAGGTGTGCAATGCTATAATTGTGAAAAATGAGGTCATTTAGCCAAGAATTGTTGGAACATGAAAGATAAGGGAGCGACAAAAGGCAAGGAGGAAGGAGAAAACCTTGCACGACGAGATTCAGATGATTATGAAGATATGGTGGTTATGGATGCAGTTGCAGATGACCATGTCAACTCTAAAATATGGTTCCTCGACACAGGTTGCTTGAATCATATGACTGGTAGGAAAGTGTGGTTGGCAAATTTTGATGAGTCGAAAAAAAGCAAGGCCAAACTTGCATATAATAGCCCGTTGTAAGCAGAAGGTACTAGAAACATAGTTATTCAAAGGAGAAATGGATCAAAAGTTATGATCAAAGACGTAATGTATGTACCTGAAATAAAGTGAAAACTGCTAAGTGTTGGACAAATAGTTGAAAAAGGTTTCTCAGTGGTTATGAAAGATGGAGCATTTGATCTGTTCAACACCCGAAATAATTTGGTCTTAAAATCTTCTCTGTCGAAGAACAAGACATTAAAACCATGATTAGTTTGACTGAGGTACAATGCCTCAAAACAATTGTCGACCACAAGAATAATTGGTTGTGGCATTTGAGGCCAATGGAAGGAAGCTATGGTCGAAGAGTTTTAAGTGATCGAAAGAAATAATACATAGGAGCTAGTTATATTGCCAGCACACATAAAAGCTATCAAAGTGAAGTGAGTGTTCAAACTAAAGCACAATCCTGATGGGTCGATTGTAAGAAACAAGGTTAGACTGGTAGCTGAGAATTTCTTCAGAAAGCAGAACTCGACTACTATGAAGTATATGCAACAGTAACAAGATTGGAGACTGTTCGATTGGTGATAGCCTTGGCATGCAAGCAAGGCTGGTTAACTTTTCACTTAGATGTGAAATCTGCATTTTTAAATGGTCCCTTAGACAAAGTCGTGTATGTCACAAAACCTCTTGGATTTGTGATATAGGGGGAAGCAAAAAAAGTGTACAAGTTGCACAAGGCCCTCTATGGTCTCAAGCAGGCACCTAGGGCATGTAACAAGAAGACTGACTCATACTAAGTTAAATTGAGATTCATCAAATGCAAGTTTGAGTATGGTGTATATGTTCAGATTATGGCACAAGATATATTAATCATCTGCTTCTATGTCGATGACTTTATAGTAACTGGAAATAGCATGGAAAACTTGTCGAAGTTCAAAGAGATGATGAAAAAGGAATTTGAAATGTTGGATATGGGAAAAAAAATTTATTTCTCAGGCATGGAATTTAAAATGTCGAAGCAAGGTATGGTGCTACATCAAAGAAAGTATGTCAAATAAATACTCAAGAGATTCATGTTGGAATACTTAAGTCATGTATCCTCACCTGTCGAACCAAATCTAAAATTGGAGAAACATGAAGAGGAGGACAAGGTTGAAGCTACTTTGTTCAAACAAATTATAGGATCTCTGAAGTATATGTGTGTTCTGGATTGGGCAAAAGACTTCCCCACTGTCGGGCACGACCCAACCCATCTTCCCATCGAGGAGGGCCTAATGAAGGCCCAATTCAGCAAGTCAAACGGGGAGCGCTCACGCGTCTCCCCCACTGTCTCCACGTGCCCCTCACGCGGGGACACGTCATCAGGCAACTACCCGCATCTGAAAGAACAGACCACTCACCTTCCGAAGATCACGGGGCAGTTTACCCATGGAGAAAACCACGCGCTGGTCTTCCCTATGCCATGTAGACCTTGGAAGTTATTCGTATTGGGCCTAGCAATCTAACCCAATGCAAAGTAACCGTTGGCCCAACGCTAATGGCTCATTATAAATACCCTCTTTCACTAGAGGGTCAGGTATTTTGAATTCTACACCTTTTCTGTACTTGCATTCTCTCTCTTGCTGAAACTGACTTTAGCATCGGAGTGCCTTACAGGTACACCCATTCCTCTTCTCCACCACTGGCGAATTAAGAGTTCACGACGTGTTGCTGGCTGCTGATCCTTTTCTGATCCGGTAAGATCAGTGTGCAATAGCAGATCTTATATAGGTTTCTCAGTCGAATTAGTGAACAGATACATGGATGAACCAAATGTGCCACTCATGAAGGTTGCAAGATGAATCCTGAGATATTTAAAAGAATTAATGAATTGTGGAATCCTATTTCGACGAGACTCTGAAAGCAAAGAAGATGTGATTAATTTCTATTCACATGTTGATTGGTGTGAAGACAAAGAATATCGAAGAAGCACGACCGATTACTTCTTTCAAGTATTTGGTGCCCCAATCTCATGGTGCTCGAGAAAGAAACTCTTGGTGGCATTATCATCATGTGAGGTTGAATATATAGCAGGATCCTATGATAATTGTCAAGCAATTTGGATCATACCAGTGCTGGAAGAGATGAAGGTCGAAGTGAAGAAACCTCTGGTGTTGTAGATCGACACAAGTCAGCCATTAATCTTGCAAAAAATACAGTTATACATGGAAGGCGTAAGCACATTGAGGCTAGGTTTCATTTTCTAAGGGAGAAGGTAAACCAGACTGAACTTGAAGTGAGACATTGCTCGAGTGAAGCACAATTGGCTGGAATTTTCACCTAAGGACTGAAGATTTACAGATTCCTAATTTTGAGAAAGAAATTAGGAATAGTTCAGGTCGACTATGATTAGTTTATGTTGGACAACTTAGATTATAAGGGGATATGTTGTGATATAATCCAAGTTGTAGCCCGAGTCCAAGTTAGTTAGAGTTAAGGTTTGTTAGGTTAGTTACTTAGTATACAAGTAACATAATTGTATATATACACATAATTGTAATTCAATTTTAACAACTTTTCAATAAAACCAATTCATCAATTACTTTTCACTATATCTCATTCCTTCTCTCACTCAAAGTGCATCACACACTAACACAGGTTATGCTAAAAATTGATCATAAGAGGTTGGCTCATAGATTTTGGTGAGAACAGTGTGGTTGTCTTGATAGATGATTGAAAAAAATATCAGGATATGAAAAATTAATTTCATTAAAAACCACATCTTTTGATATGTAAATTATATCCTAGTTTTGGATGCAATGCCTACCCATTCCAAAGAGTGTTATTAAGAAGATAGATAGCATGTGCAGGAGTTTTGTGTGGAGTGGAAAAGCTGAGATTAGTAGGAAGAGCCCTGTTGCATGAGAAACCGTTTGTAAGCCTCGAGCTCAAGGTGGACTGCATATTTTTAACTTACTGATATGGAATAATGTAGCATTGCTGAAATGCTTATGGAATTTATGCAAAAAAACTGATAATCTCTGGGTGAAGTGGGTGCATATCTACTATATGAAAGGCGAGAATGTTATAGAGGTTGCAATCACAAAGAGCACCTCATGGGTCATGAAGAAGGTGTTGAACTAGAGGGAAGTCATCAATAGATTGCAGCCTGTGTGGGATGATGTGCTAAATCGAAATCGGTTTAGTATAAAAATGGTTTATGAGAAATTGATGGAAGGTGATAGAGTGCAGTGGAGAGGATTGCTTAGAAATAATTGTGCTAGACCGTGTGCAATTTATACGACGTGGCTGACGTGTCATGGGAGATTAGGGACGAAGGATAAGTTGATCAAATTTGGTATGATAAATGACAGTGTTTGCAGTATGTGTCTTGTTGCTGATGAAACTCTTGATCACATCCTGTTTGATTGTAGAGTTTCGAAAGAAATTTGGAAGAAAGTCCTACAGTAGATTGACTTCACTCATGACCCGGATAAGTGGTCCGTGGAAAGGATATGGTTGCAGAGCATAACTGAGAAGAAGGGCTGGAGAGCTAACTTGCTGAAGCTTGCAGCCAGTGAGACGATATACGACATTTGGATGTATAGAAATGAAAAGATTTTTGGAAGAAATACT
Source organism: Lathyrus tuberosus (assembly GCA_022829125.1). Classification (NCBI taxonomy): domain Eukaryota; kingdom Viridiplantae; phylum Streptophyta; class Magnoliopsida; order Fabales; family Fabaceae; genus Lathyrus; species Lathyrus tuberosus. The sequence continues at coordinate 2,156,637 of JALAZF010000529.1, read as the reverse complement.
CAAAGCAGGGACAATAGTATAGACATTAGTGAAAAAAATATAGATATTATTATGTATAGAGGGTGGGAATCAAAGAAGTTGAGAAAGCATATAGCTTCTTTGATGATATAAATTTGTTTTGTCCTTTTTGTAGGTTGGATCATATGATCAACTTGTACTTAATTGGTTTTTTGAATTAATAAAATATCCTTGATTAAAAAAAAAATATATCCTAGTTGCTTAAACACTTATAACTTTTGTGTTATGAGGATATACTCAAGAATACACATTCAGAGCTATGAAACTGAAGAGAAAGGAAATGAGAAACTTACTGATTGAGAGTTATTGTGTGAAAGCTTGAATCGAGTGAACAAAATACCATATAATTGATTGTAATGAAGTAGAAGTAGTGTTGAAACTTGAAAAATGACCTAGTTGATTATTGCTCGCGAGTTCTTTGAAGGATTTTTAAAAGTGTAGCAAATGAAGAATGACGGGGAAGGATCACACACGAGGTATATGAATTAAAAACCGTCTGGAGATGCATATCCGTAAAACTCATTTAGTTTTGAAACAAGGGTTATTACGAAGACGCACATGTATATTCACCTTAATATGGATACAAAAATATATCTCCGAACACATTTTTGGATAACATGAAATGATTCACTCACTAAAATGTTGAATGTGTGTATATAATATAGATTCGTCTGAAAATATATCTTCAAAATCTAAAATTATTTGTGATTTTTTAGCGTGCTGTACAAAGCAGCCCTAAAAATATACTATTTGCTTTTGTAAAGTCATTTTTTGATCTCTATAGAAAACCTAATTTAAAAATAAATAAATAAACATTTAAAAAACATCAACATGTTCTTAGTAGTTACTACTATCATTCTCAAATAAACAAATACCTTTCCATAACTGACTGAGTGCGTATATGTGAGTCACACCCTAACTCTCATCCCTATCAGCGTGAAGAGAAAGTGTATATATTCTCTCTTTCAATACGCCAACGGGGTTTAGCTTCAAAACCTCACCGCTCTATTTTCATCATCGAATAATATCCCAATTCAATGGAAGCGATGTCGTTTCATTCGATCTCCGACACTCATTCACTCCTCCACCACCACCACCACCACACTCCTTCTTCCATCATCGCCGCCGGTGGAGTAACAACTCGACCTTCTTTCCTCAAAATCACCCAACCCTCACACTTACACTCACACTCATTGGTTTCGGCTCCGCTTCGTCTCTCTGCTCTCCCTGCTCAATTTCCCAGCGAAGAAGGTGATGAACTCAGTGCCCCCGCTTTACCTTCTCATCCTCAGGTACCTTCTCTCTCTCAATTGCTATTCCTATGTACCTCAATTGATTGTTCTACTTCGCTTAATAACTCGTGTTTTGATTCCTGCTTCTTAATTTGATTCTGTTTTTCTGTTGAAAGATTAAACTGATTTTCACATGCTAGTGTTCATTTTGAAATAATTGATTTTGTTAAAAAGTGGTTTGAATACAAAGTGTTTTATTTTAGGTTATGTTTTAAAAAAGTGATTTTTATTAATTCATGTTCAAATTGTTTGGATCAAAAGTGATTTTTATTAGTTCATGTTTTAAGTATATGTTTGGTTTTGCGTTCATGTAGAAGCTACTATTTGTAGCTTTTGGATTTTTACGGTGGCAATGCTTTGGGACATGAAAAAGTGAAGTTGGACGCAGATCCAAACATTCACTAATAGCATGTTTGGATTGGCTTTTGAAAGAGCCAGAATCAATTCTAGAGGTGTAGAATTGATTCTGGGTGATTTTGAGGTGTTTGTTTTTATCAAAAGTAGAATTGATTCTACCTCCAGAATTGATTCTACTTGAAGCTAGAATTTGTAGCTTCTACCTCCAGAATTGATTCTGGGTGATTTTTACACTGGAATTTATTGTCTAACTCACTTTTACATAAATGTATCCAAACATAAATCAATTCTGCTAAACTCAATTCTGTTAAAATCAATTCTACCAAACTCAATTCTGTTCACCGCCAATCCAAACACACCCTAAATTGTTTGGATCAAAAGTGATTTTGAGTGTATATGTATCTATTATCACTTTAAAAATTTCAAGACTTGATTTTATGCTATTGCAAAGCTAGAAATCTAAGCTCTGGGTAGAATTGAGTTTATGTCTGCTATCAAATTTAAGACGGGAAACAAACATAACGAGTAATCAGTAGTCAAACCATGTTTAACCTAACCAGACGTGATTACGGGCCGCGGAACCAAACATAGACTTAGGTGGAAGAAGACCTGTAGATTCTATTGTCAGGAGAAGAGATTAGATGGAGAGACATCAAACCACTAGAGGAGAGGAAGACCTCGAAAGACTATAAGAGAAGTATTAAGAAAGATATTGAAATTAACGATTTGGATAGAAGCATGGTCCTGGATATAACATTATGGCGAAACTTGATTCATTTAGCCGACCCCACTTTTAGTGGGATAAGGCTTGGTTGATGTTGTTGTTGAACCATAAGGAATTCTAATTTGAAGCTCACATAAGTGTATGTTTGTTTCATTGTTGGAGGAGGAAAAAATTATTGTAGATGAATAGAATTGATTTTGATATGTATGAGTGATTTTGAGCAAGCTTTTTGGTGCTGGAATTTCAGAGTTGGTTTTTAGCCTCAAATGTATTGTTAACTAACTTTTATGTGAATATAACCAAGCACACTATCTTTTGTATGCAACCATGATTCTAAGCCTCAAATATACTATTCGACTCACTTTATGTGAAGGTAACTATGACTAAATCATTTTTCATTCAAATTATATACAAAATCAATTTTTGCTACCATAGAACTAAGTACACATGTATTCTAATTATAGAGTTATTGGAAAATTTAATGATTCATTATAATGGGGTCGTTTATTGGCCTGATTTTATAGATGATTGAGTAATATGTTTATCTTTGACATTTGAGTGACTTAATTGGGTTGATTTTTATTCTTCTGAAGGAAAATTTAAGCCATTCTCAGAGTGCTGATGATGATGATAATGATGATGCACATGAGCCAATACAAACGGGCATGTCATGGTCAACTATTATGACTCCGGGAGGAAGTGGGTCGGGTGGGGGTACACGAGCTGGACTTTTCAGAACTCCGATTTCTGGTGGTGTCCAGAGTGCAACCTCGGCCCATGGTTTGCCTAGACCTGCTTTAGCAGTTCGCAATTTGATGGAGCAGGTAAAGTGGTGATTATTGTATATATTCAGCAGTAGAGCTGAACCTAGCTCTGATTTCATTCATGGATTACCTTTATTGATTTTAAAAAGTTTTTTCCTTGTATAATTCAAGGCCAGGTTTGCCCATCTTTGCACTGTAATGTCTCGAATGCACCACCGACGAGAAGGATATCCATTTGGTTCTTTGGTTGATTTTGCACCGGATTCGATGGGCCGTAAGTTTGATAATTCTTCATTTGCTTGATTGGATTTTCCCATTCACCTATGAATATTTTATGCATTATGGATTTAGTTGTTTAGGTCTCTGGTCCAGTAACAGTTCCAGATATGTAAGATTCTTGATAACTGGTTCTCCCAATCCTAGATATGTAACATTCTTGATAACTGGTTCTCGCAATCCTAGATATGTAACATTCTTGATAACTTGTTCTCGCAATCCTAGTATCTGGATACCAAGTTAATGAAATACAGATACCTAAATAGTTGTAAATTGGGCGTGATTATAGATGATTCCAATCCAGGTTTGTTCCTGCTCAAGAAAGAGTAAGAATATGGTAAGAGCTGGGGATTTGGGTAGAAAGTAGACGGACTTACTTATGGAACCCCTCTGCTTAAAACTAAAATGCAAAAGAAAACTTATGTTGGAGATTTTGCATCCGAGCAGAATGCCCCAGCCTGCCCAAGCCTTTCATCCCCTATCTCTTTCTCTCTTCCTCCCACTTTATTTTTGTGAATATTATAAAAATCGAACCGGTCATTGAACCGATAAAGGCACTAGTTCGCATTTGAACTCTTGTTGAATAGTTCAACTGTGGTCAAACAAAGGGGTGATGCATAGTACATATTTATAATATTTTGTACAAGTAATGTATTAAAAAACAAAATGGTTATACTATATGATTCTTGAGATAAAGAAAAATCAATTATGAAAGTTCATGTGCATGGACCTTTATAATTGCCTTGGACGGTTCAAACTAATTATTTATCACTGATTTTGCACCAATTCTACTGTTTTTTTTTTTGGGTTAAATGAATTGAACATTTGATCAGTTTCAGATGATCAGGTTCAGTTTTTAAAGCATTGATTTTTACCATCACCCTTTCTGGTAACTTCACACTACATGTAATAGCCATCCATGTTACAGCCTTCCCATTTCCTATTCTTTTCTTACAAACTTTTCCCCTCGCATCTTCTCTTCAGTGGGTACTCTACTCTTACTATCCCAGTTCATCTCCTGCCTCTCTTTTCACACATATTTCACACATATGCATGCCACTACACTCATTCAACCTATATTACTATTACCATAAACGTGTGCTATGATTATAACGAAAATTCAAATCCAAATGACAATTAATGATACAGCATAAATATACACAAAAATAAAGAATAACTGAAAGTTGACAGCCCACCTCAAATACTCTTTCATTCTGAAGTGCCCCTGGATGTATGCCAGTTTGGTGGTTCCATTTGTTCCTCTCCTTTACATAAGCTAGATAGTTTGATTCACTTCTGAAATTTGTTTCATGCTGATCACTACTTAATTTGGCAGGTTATAGGTCAGTAGGATTTGTTGAACCATTATAGTTTTACTTGTTTCTTAATAGTAGTTATCTAAAAACATATCTTGTATTCTTGTTTTGCAGATCCAATATTCTCATTTTCTCCTCTTGCAATTCACACAAGGAATTTGTTGGCTGACCCAAGATGCACACTTGTTGTTCAGGTTTTCTTTTTGATATTTCATATATGAGCTTTTATATTCTGCTTCTTGTTTTTCTCCATCTGAGTTTTATTGACAGTTATGTTTATTAGATACCTGGATGGAGTGGTTTGTCCAATGCAAGAGTAACTATTTTTGGGGATGTTTATCCGCTTCCAGAAGATCAACAGGTTATTTACTGATTAATTTATTCTTGCGGGTCAGAAAATGTGCATTTTATATTTCTAATTGAGGTTTATTTGCACATATATCATAATACCAAATTGTACCAACAGGAATGGGCACATAAGCAGTATATTGCAAAGCACCATCAGGGTCCTTCTCAACAGTGGGGCAACTTCTACTATTTTAGGATGCAGAATATAAGGTTGACTACTTTCCATCTATGCTGTGTTGAACAAAACATCTTGCTGCAAAATATTTTTGGGGCATTTTACTTTGGCCTGGTTTATGTTTGACAATAAAGGGCCCATTATGGTAGAGTTTGACAAAAGAAACAGTTTTTTCAATTAGTCATGAAACAATCATATTTTTGGGGTTTGTTGAAGCATCAAGATCTTGTGTAGAACTTTATGTTTTCCGTTGAAGCTTCCCATAAAAAGTTATATACTCTCTCCAGTCTTTAATATAAGTATAAGTAAATATATTTAGTTTAAAATTTGGACCTATTACATTTTGACTTTTGTTTATACTTGAGACAGAGGGAGTAGTTACTTATAAGATAATATGCAGCACTCATGAACCATAGAATCCATGCAGAATTGGAAATACAAATTCTACTTGCTGTTTAGTTTGGAAACTTGCATGCCTAAGCATGCCTAATTCAATAATTTTTTGTCTTTGGCAGTGACATATATTTCATTGGAGGCTTTGGTACTGTTGCTTGGGTGGATGTAAAGGATTATGAAACCCTTCAACCTGATAAGATTGCAGTTGATGGTGGTGAGCAGTATCTGAAGGTAAATTTTCTGAATTCTAACGCAAATTATTTCTTTCTACTCCATTTAGAAGAACATTATGGTTTGGCTGGAAGGGAGATCATAGCTTCTTAAGCATAGTAGCCGGAGAGTGGTGATGGACGCATAATTAAATGGATATTCACGTACTTCACTCGGGATGTTTATTAATGTTTAATAGTTAGCCCTTGCTTGTTTCCTTTTATTCACTAATGTCATACATAATGTAGATAAATAATTTTGCTTTCCCGAGTCCTAACCCTTATTAGTTATTCTCCCCTCCAAGAAAATAACCCTCAAACCAAACTTATGTTGATGTCCGAGTCTAGCTGTTTCAGTCAAATATTTTGCAATGACATTGCATCATTTAGATGCTTGTTGATATGATTATCTAAAACCTGTCCTTGAGTAAAAGAATCTCAGCGTTAGTGACTCAGTGAGAAAATGAAGGAGAGTGTGGGAAACCGTGAGAAAGTGATAGAGTGAAACAAGCCAGATTACCAAAGAGCTAACTCTCACAAACTCTGTCTTTCATACTATATAGAACTCAGTGTTTGAGTTCTGGCATTTATAAGGGCTAATCTACTGGTGGAGACAACTGTTAAAACAGTTAATCATATCTGAACATTTAACCATCACAAACTGATACAGTTGATGTTAACAGCTTCTGTAACTAAACCAATGTTACTGAGCTACACAAGTACTATGGGCATGTTTGGATTAGCTTATCTGAGTTTATCTACTAACATAAATTTAGTGGCACTGTTAGGGTGAATTTGTAAAAGCAGTTTCTGACATTTTTTATAAGCTTTTTTCACCTTATTTTCATAAGTTTTCCAAAATATATTAAGAAAACAGCTTATAGCATTACAAAAATAATTTAAGCTCATTTAATCATTTGCTATAAATAGCTTATACATAAGCGTTTTTATGGACAAGCCCTTGTGCTATAAGCTGCAAATAAGTTCTTTATTCAAACAGGCTCTATATCTCTTTCAGAGTATAACACTTCATTGTTTGGATTTATTTTTTGAACAATAGGAACTCAATGCCATATTCTCAAAGCCCCTAAAGAAACTACTATCTAATGAGATTGAGGTAGATGATGCAGCACTCATATCTATCGACAGCAAGGGGACTGATATTAGGGTTCGTCAAGGTGCCCAGGTAAGCTTTTATTACGACTGTTAGTTTTCTATCTAATTTTTGCAGCTACTGTTTTTCTTAGTATCGTTTAATGTCTTGTACGCAGTTCAACATTCAGAGGATATCATTTGATGAAGGACAGAGTGTTGAAACATTAGAAGAAGCTAAAGCTGCTCTTCAGAAATTAATACACATAGGAAAAGTGTGCAATCTGCATAAATAAGGCGTTGATTTGCAGAAATAAGTCGCGTGCGCGTAATTTAGACAAGATTGAAGATTCCAAACCCTGCGAGCTTCTAATCTTTGACTTTTTTGGACTCATTAATTTATACTTTTTGCTAAGGTGGCTGACATGCACCAGAAATTGTATCATATGTGCAACTGCAATGATATTTTATTTAAGGCTGGTAGGCCATGAGACATACCTGGATTCGCTGCTGTCAATAATTTCTGCAGTCGCTACAGTCTGCCGATCTAAACCGTTCGATAACGTACATTGTGATTTCAGCAATTCAGAAATTTGAAATTAACCGTCTGATCTGATCTTCAATGACCGAGATCATTGACTGTAGTGGCTGTTGAATGCGGCAAATCTATTTCTGGCTCAAACTAGAAATAATATATCAGAACTCAGAAGAAATAAGTAGTATGATTTTTTCTTTTTAATTTTGTTTGGATAAACTTTCCATGTATGAAGTTAAAATTTGATATGAACTTCAGTAGTTGCTTAATTAAATCAATCATTTTCAGCTATAAAAATGGCTTAAATTTTCTTAAAATTAAAATGCTGCTAGTCAATTAATGCACCGTGGTTTTCCAAATATTCTAAATTAAAAAAACAAGAGACTTTCTTTTCACATGTTTTCTAAAACTTTTTTCAAGATAAGCTAATTCACGGATGCACTTACTCTGTGTCTATTGTCATAATTTAAACTTCCCAAAGGTAAAGTGATTCACACATGCCATTACTTGAGGAGGGTCCATTATCATAAGAAAACCTTCTTTATCTCACAATAAGCACGTTCTGCCTTTATAGGACATATCCAAAGATGCTACTGTAGTTGAACCGACCTAAGAGTACTTGTGAATGACACTAACGAGATTCTTTCAGTTTAACCAGAAATCTCTTTCAGTTTAGGCAAAAATGTATCGGTGTTAAATCTAGAGGGTTTCTTAATGCACCACCCAAGTTTCTTAGGCACCACGTGAAATTATTTTTTTACCCCTCTATTTCGGATGTGCACATCCGGACGCACCAAATCTGTTAAAAACGCAGAGATTTTCCGGATGTACATATCCGGGAATAATTCTGATGTGCACATCCGGAAGGATTTCTTCTTAATTCGCGCCAGACCTTCTCCCCCCTCATTATTCACATTTTCATTTCCAAAACCTTACAAATTCTCTCAAACTCTCAATTTCTCATTCCCACAAATTCCGACTTTTTCCACTCGAGTTCTGCGCAGAGCAACTGCTACAACGATCAACACATTCCAAATCCGCCGTATCACATTTTAATCGGTAAGTTTTCAAATTTTAGAGTTTCGGAGTAATTTTCGAGTAATTGATTTAGAGTAGACATTTAGGTGTAGAAAATTGTTAGGTTGTATGAATAACATAGGTTATAGACAATGTATGTCATTTTTACTGCTTCAAACGGATCATCAGGGCATAAAAATGCCCTTCTGGTTGGGACAGTGGCCATGGCTGGCGTTTTAAACCTTCAAAATACGTACTGGATGTACAGATCCGGAAATACCCAACGTTCAAAGTTCTACTTCCTTCCGGATGTGCACATCCGGTAACACCTAACGTTAAAATGCTGAATACTTCCGGATGTGCACATCCGGTAACACGTAACGTTAAAAATGCTGAATACTTCCGGATGTGCACATCCGGAAGACTACTTTTTTATTTCCTTTTTTAATTTTCCTTGTTTTTTTGTTTTTGTTTAATTATTTTTAATAAAAATTTAATTTATTTATTATGCTTTGCAGATTAGATGGCTGACAGAGACGATCGTACCATACATGGACGGACAGCTCAGCACGCATCTGTCCGACGTGAGCGGTTGCAGTCTACAGCCGAGGCTTCCGGCGCAGAGGGAGTTGTGGTAGCCCCTACAGCTGAGGGACATCCTACACCACATCTTACACCACAACCATCCACATCACAGGTTCAGGCCACTCCCTCGTCAGCCGCCGATTCTACATCTCGGAGGCATCAGGATTCTACTGCTAGTTCATCAGGGTCCCAGCCTGCACGCAGGCGTCGTAGGGAGACTCCAGCTCCATCAGCTACTCCTCCTCGTTCCCCTGTTTCTGTTCCTGTTCCAGAGGGTGATCACCCAGCACATGAGGGTGTTGACGCTGATGACGATTTCGATGAGCTGGGCGGTTACCCTGGGGGACCGTCTGATATGTCCCTACTCGCGGGGTACTCTGAGCATACGGCCAGATTTGTCTGGCTAGGACAGGTAACCTTTCTCGGTTTATTTATAGAATTGTATTCGTTGAAAATATGTTCATTTGTAACATTGTTTTATTTGGAAATTTTCAGGATAAGGCTTCACAGAAGTTCTATAACCATGGGGGTAAGGTTATGGACACGATTGAGATGCTGCCAGAAGCTGAGTGGTTCACGTCTGCACTTGCGCAGTCTGGTCTTGGAGGCTTGTCTAGGATTGGGTATCCCCAGATCCAGTACGGTATCCTGATGGCATTTGTTGAGAGATGGCACCCTGAGACATCCTCATTCCATCTACCGTACGGCGAGATCACGATCACGCTGGACGACATCTCGTGCCTCTTACATCTACCGATAACCGGTACCCTTCTCCGTCACGGTAGGATGACGAAGGCGGACGACATAGAGTTGCTGGTTACAGAGCTTGGTGCTAGCCCAGAGAAGGCACATGCGGAGGTGCACCAGTTGAGGGGCGCACACGTCCGATTCTCGTTTCTGATGGGTAGATTTACTGAGGCGCTTGCAGAGGCAGGACGGGCAGATGGTGATCCAGCTGAGGTGGCGATCCACAGGACGCGTGCCCTGAGATGCTACTACTTATTTTTGCTGGGCACGCAGGTGTTTGTGGACACCAGCGCCTATTATGTTGATATCGTCTACCTCAGGTACCTTTCGGATCAGACAGAGATCCATCGGTACAACTGGGGGGCGGCTGCGCTGGCATTCACCTATTCCAGGCTCTCTGATGGTTGCCGCTGGGCAGCCAAGACTGTGGCAGGCAGCTGTACGCTATACGTGGTAACAATCTAATATTCTAAGTGATTTTTTCTTTTCTTTTCTTTCTGTATTCATTATAATGTTTGACACCCATGTTATGTTTTCCATTTCAGGCATGGATTTTACAGCACTTTCCCTATATTACTGGTTGGGGGAGTGCCCAGGGGTACACTGAGGCTATGCCACGTGCTGCTGCATTTGTCCTGCTCAGAGGGAACCAGGCGCCGGACCCCTTCAGAGTGTATCTAGATCGGATCGCTGCTGAGGACGTTTTGTATTGCCCATATGCCGAGCACCGTGTGACGCGCCCGTTCGATGACGTTTGTTTGTTCTCAGGATGGTTGGCATGCAGTTCGACCGTTACTGCCCGATACCTGCCAGAGCGCGTCTTGCGTCAGTTCGGTTACACGCAGACGATCCCCAGGATGCCTCATGAGTCTGCTCCTCTAGGCTTGACCTGCAGGGAGATAGATGAGCTATATGCTGACTACCAGTCCCACTTGGTACCGGAGGAGGCTCGGGCGACCAGAGCGGATACAGACTGGAGTGTTGCCGCCGGGTACATCGTGTGGTTCTACACCTTCTCACACCCATGCATGGTGCCCACTGCTGAGGGATCGCCCCCCAGACCCGCTCATCAGGAGATATTAGAGGAGCGGCAGTCTCAGTTGGACCACGCTCAGGATGTCCTACCACGCTGTCGTCAGATAGAGCAGATAGCGAGGCAGGCCATTGCGGACGGTCACCTCCCTGAGGGCTCTGGTGCCAGAGTTGCCGTGGACAGGATTATTGCGATTGCTCAGGGGGCACTTCAGTACCGCAGACATCGGTCCAGGATGGCGGGTAGGGGCAGAGGAGCAGGGGAGCCAGGACAGATCCTTCGCCATACGCAGTAGTTTTTTGTTTGATGTATTATATTTATATTATATGTATGCGCTGTATTTTGACAGAGATTTATTATATATATTGATGTCTTCAAATGTATATTAAATTGCGACGATTTATTAACATATGCGACCAAACAAAAAAACCGATTTTTAAAAAAAAAATAATGTTCTGCCTTTTTCCGGATCTGCAGATCAGGAAAGTTTCCGGATGTGCACATCCGGAAAGAATCTACGTTTTTAAAAAAATTGGTGCGTCCGGATGTGCACATCCGGAATCAGGGGACAAAACCGGAAATTCAGTTAGTGCCTAAGAAACAAGGGTGGTGTAATAAGAAATCCTCTAAATCTATTGACGAACCATTATATTTTTTTTCCGACTCGAGAGATTAACCGGTACACTTAGTTTACATCAAAATATTGTAGTTGATCCATTCCAAATTTCCAATGATTATCATTGGTCAATCCAAACTCTACTAATCATAGGTGGCAAGCAAGAACATGACCTTCTTAACGTGTAGGTAAAGTCTATTATACCTCATAAATTGATGGGAATTTAGTCAAGAAAACCCCACATTTCAAACCACACTGTAAAATTTGATTTTTTTTACCAATATGCCACCTTCTGAAATAAAAATACCCAAAATGCCACACGTTGAAAAAAAATTACCAATCTGCCACGTTTTAAGTTTGGGTTCGTCCTTCCATTGGACGACCCAATGATGATTTTTGTGGGCTTCAAGGGTTCGGCCATTGGTTGGCCGACCCATTGAACATCTCTTTCTTTTTTTTTTTTTTTTTTTTTTTAATTGAAGTGGGTCCCACATGTGCCCCACATGTGCTGGTACATGAGAAATGGGTGTTTGTTGGGTCGGCCAACCAATGGTCGAACCCTTGAAGCCCACAAAAATCATCATTGGGTCGTCCAATGGAAGGACGAATCCAAACCCAAAACGTGGCAGATTGGTAATTTTTTTTCAACGTGTGGCATTTTGGGTATTTTTATTTCAGAAGGTGGCATATTGGTAAAAAAATCGTAAAATTTAGTTTCACTATCCATGCACAATGATGTTTTGACAGTATTCAAATTTTTGTTTTTCTGAAATCAAAGTTAAAACTTTTGTCTCATCCTAAATAAACATGCTACAAAAACAAGCCAAAACATGTTGAAAGAAAAACCAAGACTCATAATAATTCCATAAAAACGACAAGAAAAAATGGGCACCCCACTAACCTGTCAAAAATCAATCTTTATACACCACTTTTTTTACCATTATCTTCAACATGACACATTACTATACAAAATCAACAAAAACCAGTTTTTACCAATTCTCAATTATTAATCTACCACAAACAAACCCTTTTCTCTGTCTTCTGCCAAACACAAGCCAACAGAAAAAACATAAACTTTTGTTCTCCAACAAACAATAGTTAAGTTCAACAAAAAAAACCAAACATGGAAGAAACCACTAGTGTTAGTTATTGTAATCATAATTATAGTGGATCACCAATAACCAACATACCTCAAGATTACATCTTTACTATTATCCTTTTTCTTCCTATAGATGCAGTTCTTTCTCTATCTATGACTTGCAAGAGATTCAAAGCTATAACTTCATCTGACACACTGTGGAAATCTTTATGCAAGAGAGACTTAGGTTCCACATGTGTGGATTCATTACTCAACTCTTGTAATTCCAATCACCATGTTCATCAATTTTCATGGATGAAACTATACAAACAAGTATACAAGATTGATTCTGTTTGTTGCCATAAATTGTCATACCCTCATGGAGATTTGGATTTCCCTAAAGCAAGAGCTTCTCACTCTCTCAACTTTGTTTCCGATTGTCTTGTTTTGTTCGGTGGTGGCTCTGATGGAGGTTAGTTTCTCTTTCCATATTTGTTTTGGCCTATTTTTCTTTGTTATGTTGTGATGTGCATCTTTATAAGTGATTCACATGGTTTCTGGTTTTAGACTAGATTATGATTAAATATTATAATCTTATCTTCTTTTTTTGTTTATCATGTTACCTAGTTTTGATAAAGAGAGACAAGTTCTTTACCCTAAAAAGAAAGGACTTAAACAAAAAAAAATTATACTTAAATGCTTAATTGCAGTTTTAGTCTTCGGAAGTCACGATTATGCAATTTTGATCCAAGTTCTAATTGCGCGACTTGAGTCTCTTAGATATCGATATCAAAATTGTTACAATTAGGTCTTCCTTCTAAAAACGTCTAATTTCTAAGTCAACGCTAACTTAGACTCGCATTGGCTATGTAGGCTCCAAGCGTTAAAATTTAGACTAGTTAATAGAGGGAAGACCTGAGTGTAACAATTGGCTTTATAGAGGATCGTGTTTGCGCAATTGAAACACGAAGACCAAAATTGTACAATTGTGACAGTTGCGTAACAAAAATGCAGAGTTCAAGATTTGATTCCTACTAAATCTAGACCATAGAATTAGTCTAACATAAGAGATACAATAGTCTCAACAGTTAGATTGATCAAATGGCCGATGTTTCACTAAAGAGGTTGCAAAGAATAAAAATCGAGTAGTTATGTGCTAGTATATAATATATTTGTTCGTGATTTGTTTTAGGCCGACATCTTGATGACACGTGGGTGGCATACATTGGTAATGATTTCCAGAAAATATTGAAATGGAAGACAGTTCATTCTGGTATTCCAAGTGGAAGATTTGGTCATACATGTGTGGAAATGGGTGATTTCCTTGTTCTTTTTGGAGGCATTAATGATCATGGAAACCGTCAAAATGATACATGGATTGGAAAACTTACACACGATGAAAACAAAAGCATCACATTTTCATGGAAAATGCTAGATGTTGGGAGTGTTGCTCCACCTCCTAGGGGAGCTCATGCTGCTTGTTGTATTGATGGTAAAAGAATGGTAATCCATGGAGGAATCGGACTTAACGGCCTCCGTTTGGGGGACACGTGGATCTTAGAGTTGTCAGATAGTCATTGTTTCGGTACATGGATTGAGATTGCGATCCATCCATCGCCTCCTCCACGTTCAGGACATTCGTTAACTTGCGTTGCAAGAAATAGGACAATACTATTTGGAGGTAGAGGTTTAGGTTATGAAGTGCTTCATGATATTTGGTTATTGGATACTTGTCAAGGTTACATGAGATGGATTCAAGTACTTTATGATTTACAAAATATACCAGATGGTGTTTCACTTCCTAGAGTTGGTCACACTGCTACAATGGTTTTAGGAGGTAGGTTGTTAATTTATGGAGGAGAAGACTCATCAAGACAAAGGAAAAATGACTTTTGGGTATTAGATATTAATTCTATTCCTTCAACCGGAGCGAATTCAAAGATAGTGCTGACGAGAATGTGGAAACGCTGGAAATCAAATGGATACGAACCTAAGGCTAGATCGTTTCATCGTGCCTGCGTAGATCCTTCTGGTCGTTATTTGTATGTGTTTGGTGGAATGGTGGATGGTATAGTTCAGCCTGTTGAACCCTCTGGACTTGGGTTTGATAAAGAGCTCTTTCATGTGGAGCTTGTGCTTCAACTCTAAGGATTAATCAATAGATTTCAGATTGTGTATAGTGCAACTGCACACAGAAGCGTCAGATAAAGGCTGGACAGTCCAGATTTCGATCCAGATTATGATTGTGCTTTAAATCTAAAATACCGAGCTTGAAATCTTGATCAAACGATTTAGATGTGACTGTACTCAACCCAGATCCCTACTTAAGGAATCAATGAATCTCATGTCATGTACTCTTTGTTAAGACCAGTATGTAATGTGCAGTATAGTTCATCAATGCATTTTCAATCACATAACCATTATGTAGTGTTTTTTACTGCTTGTTATAGTATTGTTATTGTAAATACATAAAAACTATTGATTTACATGTATTAACGGCATCTACTTATTAGAAAGAGATACGAAGATTGTAAAAACTATTGGCATTGTAAAAACTTTCTTTTCTATTACATTATCCATTACATAAGCAATCCTCAAAAAAGGAGAGTTTAATTTTTCCTTTTGTATAATAAGGTCTGTAACAACAACTCTTACGGTTGAATTGAATTAGTCATTCTCAGTGAACTACAACAATGAAAATTCTAGCGACAAAGAATATGTAACATTTTAGCCTCTTCACCTCTGCTGCAATTTTTGGATATTAAATAAAGAAGCTGCAAAAAGATTCCACAGCAATTGCTCTCACTCATTCAATTTTAATTTTGTTCTCCACATTTCTCCAATGACCTTTTTTGGTGATGGATCATCGGGTCCCTTGTCTCTCTGTCCTGAAGTGAAGTACAGCCATCCATTCCAAAATCCTACTAAAGTTGTTTTCACACGGTATGGTAATTTTCCAATCACCGACCACTTCTGCAAAATTGATAACATTGAAAGCAAACTATGAGATACACTAATAACATAGTAGGATGCATATAAGAATGTAAGTTGACATAAATGATTGAGTATGAACAAATTAGCGGCAACAAAAACAAAATTCCTAAGAGCTTTATAAGAGAAGTCAATACCAAAGTATTCAAGTTAAACTGGACCACTTCTCCGTTTAAAACCATTTTCTTGGTTTCAGGGTGCTTTTCTGTTGTGCCTCCAAGAATAACAATCGAATTGTTTACAAGCACCCACGCAAATTCAATATGTGAATTTGGTTTTGGCATTGGAGGTAGCTCTTTCCACTTCATCTCGTCATCCAACATGTAAACATCGCTAAAGACAACCTGATATGACAATAAACAATGAGTCACAGGGAGTGCCAAACTATGGAACAGAAGGAGGTTGGGTTGATCACAATAGTACTAAATAAGACAAGAACCGTAACAGTTATATTTGTGATTTACCTCCATCCTGCGTGAGCACTTAAAAATAGGTGACCCGGGTTTGGCCATAAAATCACCTTCTTGACCACCAATAACATAGAGACGATCATTGGCCACAACACAAGCCCTAAAATATGATATTTATCAGTAACAAATTGCAGGTGACATATGCATGGTGGCATTCACATAAGAAAGTGAATATAAGTAAATCTAGATTGAGATGTGTTGGACTCAATCAACAAGTCTGGTTTCTAATATATCTAAATTTTATACCCTAATCTCTTGAAAAACATTATCAAGATCCATTCACCAGTGCTACAAAATTTACTGAACTTTGCCGCACACAATTTAGATGAATCGTAAAGGATAAGAGAATATAATGAAAGATGATAATAGTACAAGTAAATACAACAAAAAATAATAAGCTGCCACGTTGCCACACTCCAAAAAAAAATAATCATAAAGGACACTGAATTAGGAATGTAATATCCATTGGAGAAATTAAAATGAATGGAGAGTTAAAAAGGAAGCAATGACGTTTTTATGACCAGACCACAATGGTTCAAAGTTATGAAGATGTGGCTTTCCATGAAACATAGATAAAAATGTAAAGCAAAAAAATAAAGTAACAATAGTAATCAAACGCACTGGTTTGGGAAAAAACCATTATATGTATATACTTCTTCTAACTTCTAATCAATATTTTTATTGCTATAATAAAACAAAAATATTGCTACTAATATGTTATTTCTATATGTATAGTATTACAGCAGTACTCATCATATCAATTAAAGTAATTGTTGTAACCTGTGAGGTCCTCCACGGGGAATGGGTATTTCACTTCTCCACTCCTTTTCTAATGCTTTTCCATCCTTGACCGCAAGACTCCAATGTTCTAATCCAGGTGTATGTCGATTCTCTTTACTGCCACCCATCACATGCAATCTACCTCTCCAAAGTTGAGTTGCTGGTGCATATCTACAATTGAGTACAACATTATCAAAATCTTCCACACAAAATCCGATACAAGAAAAATTACGTACATGGAATCAGACTAGCAAGCAACAAGAAAAATAGGCCTTTTTCCACTAGATAGAGTCAACTAAATGAATCAAACAAACACCATGATATCCAAGCAAATCACATCTAAAGACAGATCATCCAAAATGATCATTTTTTATAGCCAAAAAATAAGTCAGACAAGTGGACAGAAACAACAACAAAAGCCTTTTGCTACTAAGCGGGGCGGACTAAATGGATCTAACTGCACCTTAAATGTTTTTCCAGGATTCCCTCTACATCCATCAGAAGTCAAACTAGCGAAACCTGACTGAAACTGGAAAGAATGACTTTTTTAAGCTTAGCCTATTCAGTTTCCAGAGTAGTTAACAATATAAATGTTATCTTGCATGATAAATTTATCAATATAAATGTTATTATGAATTTAATTTTATGTCTAATCCCACTTCTCTTCCTTTTTCTGTGTTTTTGCCTATATTCTCATTACTTATTTGAAACTTCAACTTCCCAATTCAATTAGTTGAAAATAATTTTCATGAACAAATATGAGATGGACTTTTCAGACACCTCTGCATATCCAACTTCCCTATCATGATATTCAAGGGAGATCACGATTCAGCACTGGTAATTTCTTTCTTAATAACTAAAGTATGCAAGTGATTGATAGAACGAGTCTTTACGACTTCCTAAAGCAACATAAAGAGCTATTGAAGAGGGAAAAACATCTTTGATATTAGTATCATACTTAAGGTGACAATTTGAATCATGTCAATTGCAACGAGATATCATAAATAAATAAATAAATAAACATATATGGTGTGGTAATTGGAGAGAATAAGTACATACATTCATATATACATACCTAGGGACTGGCAAAGGAGGGAGATCGTTCCATTGCTTTGTTTCAGTGTCAAGCACAAAGTTACGAGCGGTGGGACCTCTACATTGCGGGCCGTACTGCCCAGTAACTATATAAATGTATCTTCCATCTGTCACCATTCCTAAATGTGAATGTGCCATTTCTTTTGGCATGTCAAAACGTCCTCCCCATGTTCCATCATCAAAATTATATATATCAACATGAGAATGTACCTGTAAAACACAATAGAATAATACAAAATACACTCAGACACACTTGGAAGAACTTATACGGGCTAAATATGCCGGAAGAACTCGTGTAAGTGTTTCGATGATCTAACAGAAAAAGTTCATGATATCTCTATGCTCCATGCAGCTTATTTTATTAAACTATTTTCATCTAACTTAAAGTGAACTCTCATTTCCTCTTCAATGCTAAAAACAACTTACTATACATAAAAGCTATTATACAATTACAATAAAATAATGACTTTAGAAACTGTTTAGCTCTTATACAATAAAAGCTTGTTTAGAAATAGCTTCTACATAAAAGCTCTTACACAATAAACACTTATTCTATACATGCTTAATTAAGCTTGTTAGAAACAGCTTATACATAAAATCACTGGTATATACCATAAATACTTAGGCTACATTTGAATTTGCTTATGAATAACTAATCTAGTCCAATTTACTAGCATAAGCATTTGACAGGGTTTACAAAAATAGTTTTTGAAATGATCATAACCTTATTTCAATAAGCTCTCAACAATAGCTTAAGAAAACAGCTTACAACTTATATGAAAACAATTATAGCAAAATTCAATCTTTGACTATTGAAATAGCTTGTATAAAAGCACTTAAATGATAAACACTTAATCAAGCTATTTATCCAAACAGACCTTTATTCAACACCTCCTTAACTAAGCTACATATCAAAAACATCTCTTTGAAGTGTAAATGAATGCAATAACAAAACAATTGATACGAGAATGAAAAAGGAGAGCATTACAATATCAATGGTGCCATATCCAGCAAAAACAAAGAGACGATTCCGAATCTGAATAGCAGCACCATCAAGACGAGGAACAGGCGAAGTTGCCATTTTTTGCCATGTGAGTTGAGGACCAGGCAAATCTGCATAAGCATCAGCAAGCAACCTAACGGAACTATCTTTCTTCTTCTTCTCTTTGGGAACAGTGATGGTGGTGGAAGCTTTGGAATTGGAAACAGAGAAATAGGAAGAAGGGGAAGAAGAAGCCCAGAGAAAATCGGCAATGAGAGCAAACCCTAGAAGAGCGACGCAGATCAGAACCAATTTGGCGGAACCGACTTTTACCGACGGACGAACCATGTCATTCACCGTCAATACAATCGGAGGAATTCAATCATCTGTCAAAACTTCAAAATTTTCACTTTTTCTCATTTTTTCTTTCTTTCTGTTTTTCTTTTTCATGTTATTTTCCTCTTGTTATCTTTGTCGTTACTTCTCCCCTATTTCACCATTAAAAAAAAAGGACAAAAATGAGAAAATAAAATCAAACAATTATTTTAATTATTTATATATAAAAAATAAATTAATCAATAAATAATTCTTCTTTTAATTATGCCAATCAACTTTAACCCATTAAAAATCAATTACATGAACTCTCTAAATTACCCTTTTATTATAAATTTTTTACACTAACAAAAGGACATTTAAGTAATCAACTAATGTTCATATTTTAGCATTATCATTTTCATTCCTTATTAGATCATGGCACATGTCCAATTTCAAATTATTCATTTCTTACTTCTCACTTTTAACTTTCTCACTCTTCATTTTCTTTCCTTTTCTTTTCTTTTCTCAATTAATTCGGAGGCCCCGTTCTAATTTAAAAATGAGCCCAATTTAAAAAATAATTAAAATAATTAAAAATGACATATAAAAATATGATTATATATTAATTAAAAATATATTTAATTATAATTATTTTAATTTTGATCCATCTAATTTTTTTTATGTATTGAGTTTTATCATAGTATTTTTTTATTTTCATGAATTTTTATTATAATATTTTTTATGGCTATTAATATTAATAAAAAAATTGCATCTTTAAAATTTTGGAGTTTTAATATTTGGGGCCCTGTCCGGTAGAGTTTGTTGTTCTTGCATAGAGCCAGCCCTGCTTAGGTATGATCAAAGTTTGGTCAGTGTACTATAATACTCGTCTCATACACGGTTTGAAAAAATCTGCGTATATGAGTCCATACTCATGTGGGCATAAAAGTTTGTACTCATACTTGTATCTTATGGATATCATTTTTAACTTTTAAATAATATTTAAAAGCGTAATTGTAATTGTTTGATAGTGATGTATTTTAAAAAAGTGATATACATATGTTTTTATATAATAGTCTAAATTAAAATATATAAATATATATTGTGTGGATATGGGATAGGAAGGTACTAAGGTACATGTACCCATATTCATACTCGTGCCCATACTCGTATTTATTTTGCGGGTTTTTACCTACCCGTAATAGGTATTTTTGTTGGTATCCACTTGGTATGGATCTAATTTCCATCGCCAATATCAGGAGAATTTTCCTATCAACACTTTTGGATGAGGACAATTGATAAAGTGGAGCCATATGGTATCATTCATGTCATCACCAGTGGGCCCTCAATCTTCGAGCAGGCGGTAAGTCATCCCTTAAAGAGAAAGTTATGACAAATAATTGATCAAACTAGAGGTTATGAAATGAAATCTTGGAATAATAAAATACCCATATTATCCTTCTATAAATAATAATTAGTCAATGGAATACTAAACCATCACAATCTCTTATTAGTGAGGACTGTTATGTTAAATTTTGATGTTCATTGTGTACTTGATCTCTTACCTTTATAGGTAAATCTGTTGGGAAAGAATATGGTAGTAGAATGGTCACCTTGAAAGCCAAGTCGGAATGAGTACCATAGACATCCACTTCCTTTTCGAGATCAGCCGACTTCTTCACTTTCATTTGTAACATCTATCTAATTTTGAAGCTCAAACAATTTTTCTTAAAGGACGGTCTGCTTGTTTACTGACAACAGCTTCATACTTATTCTTCCATTGCTTATTCTCTTTGGAGGGTTTACCTATAACAAGTATTTCCCCTCGGCCAGCAGTTGCAAGAGTCGTCAAGGAGGCACCACGGAATATGTGAAATGCGATATTCACTGTCAACTCTAGTTTACTGGTGTTAGAGAGGTTTTGAATGTAAGAGGCGTCCTACTCAGTGACACGGGCACATGCTTCTTGAGAAGTCGGAGGCACCTTAGAAAGGAGAGCAGAAGTAGTAAGAATGATCCCCACACCGCAGGAGCCAGAAGAGTTAGGCATCTTGTCTGGTCATTCCTAATTGACTGAATTCTTATCTCGACCTCGCTTGTTATTACCATTGTTCATCGTTGATGGTTGACCGTTGAACCTCTTACTCTAACTTTCATCTTGTTCATAGTGACTCAGTTGGTTATGAATGGTGGGCGAGGCCTCAACAGTTCCGGAAGGGTGGTATATCACCATCACTGTTGGAGTAGCAAATGGAGTTGGTAAATGGGGCTGAAGCGCGTCAACTATCATTTTGGCCTTTTTCCTATGGAAAAGACTCCTGACAGACTTCAATGTATCTGTAAAAAGAACAAAATAGTTAGTACACGTCCATGAAATATCAAAAGCAGGTATAAAGTACATTTCCTCTCATCATCAAATAGTTCATTCCTCTCTTGGGCATCAGTCGCATCAAGTATAGCGCGGGTGCTGATAACTCACCTCTCCGACATATAAGGCTCAACATATTTGGGACCTATACCTTTTTCAAAATCTATATGTTCCCAGAAGGTTACCAAATCATACTTCTTTGACATCTCTTATGGGGTCAAATATTCAGAAATGACAGTATATTCGTTCGACTCCCGCCTAAAATGGTTACAGACCCAGTATTTTTGGAACTTCTATTTACACTTGACTGATGTCAAGGAAAATGCGCTGATCAGAATAGGCTATCCCTCAAGAACTTAGTAGAATACTAAGTGCACCTTTGTAGTTTGAGGAGTGACCAGAAGGAAGCGATCTTTAAAGTTCTTACAATTGTTCGTGTAAACGTCATACATCTTAGATGCCTGACAGAATGAAAGCATCCATTTCCCACTATGGGGATCCTTGGAAGTGCATGACACACAAAACAAATAAAAAAAGAGACCAAGGGTTAATTCTTTACTCCGGTACTCAAATAAGTATTGGAAGACTTTCACAAACTCTCAAGCTAACAGGTGCAACTGAGAAGGGGAAATATTCATACGCTTCAGCAACTCTTCCTTAAGCCCGCTGAAGGGCAGCCTGAACCTGCAAACCTTCTTGCCAGTATCAACACGCGAAAGTGACTGGTTAGAGGAAAGACCTACTTCCATATGAGCCTCCTCCATTTTCTCAGCATTGTCAAAGTAAGAAATCATCCCCACTAGTTCAGGGCACACCCAGTGATACAAACGAGCATCCACCGATTCCACTAAGTTTGATTTAACCATTTCTTGACGATTGTCATAAAAAAGGTAATGTCGGTCAAAAGTTGCACTACTACTCCTAAAAATAAGATTACCTCTAATTTGTATGTCACTAGGGTCCCAGACATATTATGCCCTAAAAGTAGTGACAAAATAGTGAGTTCGTCGTTCATCTCGATTCGTTATAGCATATTTGGATACATATGAGATCTGATGGAGGAAGCAAGACAGGCCCCTCTTCATCTTCTTTAAAAGAATCATCAATGATTCCCTTAGTAGAAGCACTGAGGGGTCTGTCACCACTTTATACATAACTCCCTCCAGATCGAGAATTATCACTAAGCATAATACAATTAGGATTGGGGCCATGAACTTCTAGGGGATCAAGATTTAGAACATCGGAATTCTCATATATTATTGGTAATGAAGAATCTCCACCATCAGACTCATTCATTATGTTTTTCAAGAATAGTTTCTACGTTTGCCATCTTAAATACAAAAATCTAAACAACAAATGTAAACAAAAGGATTAGAAATAGTACCCCAAGTAAAAAATGAGGTAAAATGAACAACTAAGAGGAAAAGGAACTTGATAATGGGGATGAACCAGGAACAATGGACCCAAATAAGAGATAATGATGGTGAAATCAGAAATTATCAAAACGTAGGAGAATGAGACAGGGTTTGCAATGAAATGTAAGGTTTCAATTATGAGAGGGAAAGAAAATTATTTAAAAGATCAAGGAAATATTTATATAATAAAGTAAAGTGAAGCAAATCAACCTTGCGTAAACACATATGATGACGGTTTCGAAACACATATAATGACGATTTCACGTTCGTTGTTAGGTAGCGTGTGATTGTATGTATGTTGATTTCCACAATAAAAGAGTGATTGTGGTTATAAGTTAGGTAGTGTGATACTTATAACAAAGCTTATATGTTCAAACCGTGGTGGTATGTGTAAGAGTTTATTATAAAATATGAGATTGCTTGTTTTTCCCTACCCCTCATTAACCATATACAACCATTCAAATAGATTTTTGAGATAATAATCAGAAAAATTATATTATTCTTGAAAAACAACTTAAACGGTCCAATGTTTTTCGAATTACATGCATAATGTAATTCATGTTTTTCGAATTACATGCATAATATAATTTGATTAAATCCCAAATTATTCAAAGTAGTGATAATGAGTGGATGACTTTTAAGTCTTTCACACAAAATTTAATTTCCTCTTTTTTCTAGTTTATTTTGCAAATATCAAATTTTGTGTGAAAGACTCAGAATGACATCCATTTATCATCATTGTTTTAAAGAAATTGTGGCTTTGAGTCAAATTTTATAGGCTAAAGAGGAAATCATGAATTACAAGATGCATGCAATTTAATAAACATTGGATTGTCTAAGTTGATTTTCAAGAATAATTTAATTTTTCTAATTATTATCTCAAAAATCTATTTAAATGAATGCAGGTTCAATGAGGGATTAGTGAAACAAGCAATCACATATGATATAACAAACTCACTAACAATATTTATCAACAAAAACATCAATTAATTAACATAGATTGGGAGAACTTGATAACTAATCGTTCCTGGAAGCTATGAAGAGGATAAAGTAGAAGGGAGACTAGAAAACATATGTTCACTACGGGAATATTATATGAAAGACTCATATAATATTTCCACAGCGAACACAAGTTTTCAACTCTCTTAGATCCATGTTCACACAACCAGCTGCATCAGTGATAAGTAAAAAACATGTGATACACATAAAAAATCATTTATTAAAAAACAATACAAAACAACATCAACAACATGCAGCAACATTTATCAACAACATACATACCTTTAATTAAAAAAATCGTGGAAAATTAAGACAAACCATCATGCGAAAGCTTGTAAAATGAAAGGAGGATGAAACTGAGGAGAAAGCTGCAAACTTGTGTTAAATTTGAATGGATGTCATCCTAGGTCTATCACACAAGTTTGCGTCTTTCACTTCAGCTTCATCCTCGTATTTTTCTTCATAGCAACACAAATCAATTGTTATCCTACAAACACCATGAAAAAAAACAACATGCACTACTACGGAAAACCAATATCACAACGGTTGGAAAAGGGATACCATCACAAAGGTCCAACCATTGTGAGGTGAGGTGTGATTGTATGTATGATGATTTCCACTACGGACGTGCGACCGTTATTGTATCCATGTAGCGCGCTAGCTACCACAACGATTACGTTAAACAACCATTATGGTATATTAAAATGCAACATATTTAACAACAGTTGTGCTAGACAATCGTTGTGATATATAGCCTTGAGTTTATTATAAATTATGTGAAATGTTTATTTCGTCAATGCTCAGTAAACATATAACCTTCCAATCTGCACTAGAACATTATAATATGACATATTAAGTTATATAAGAAGAATAAGTTCATGTTCAATGCTAGACAAGAGTTCTTCAACTCCTTATCCGTATTTTATTCTTTGAAAATAAGAACTTGGTTTAATGATCCTAGTTCTTCAACAGTCCATGCCTTCAAACCAAGTTCTAACGGTCAAAGAACAACATGCAGTTAACAGTGTGAAAAATTCTTGTCGATAATCGAACGTGTACTTATTTTCTAATACAATTTTATTTATCATATCATGATTTTCTAATGCTGTTTGGAAAGTTATATATTCGATAAGGGATTGGAAAAACACACAAAGCACATAATATATAATAAACTCATCTTTTAAACAAACATTAACAACAACATTCATCAACAACAAAAAATAAACAACAAACACGGTACAACAAACATATCAAGTCATAAAATGCTTCAGAAACATACCATACATGTCCCATAATGGCGTGTCAACAATGAAATAAGGATGAAGATAAATTTAGACCTGCAAACTTATGTATATTTTGAATTGATGTCATTCTGGATTGTAAGTTCTTGTAATTGGCTGAAATTTTGTTAAAACAATGTGTTGTCTTGGTTGATGTTACAACATGAGCTTCTAACAGTATAGGTATGTCTCAGCTAACATTCTGGTTTATTGTTGAAGAGTTAAAGTGCTGAAGAGTGATGTCACATCGATGTCTTAACATCACTATACCAGAACATTAAAACATCAGACTGTTATGTGGTTAGAGCTGCACGTGTTTCTGGGGTGAATGAGATATTCTGCTAATTACAATCAGAGAATGCAGACGAAGATCAAGGGAGAGATATATTCTGTTGCATTCGGTTATGAAGATCAGTTTGTTGCTAATTTAATGCAGAAAGATATGGAGAACAACTAAGAGTTAATTAAGAAGATTTGATT
The DNA here is from genome assembly GCA_022829125.1 of Lathyrus tuberosus. NCBI lineage: Eukaryota > Viridiplantae > Streptophyta > Magnoliopsida > Fabales > Fabaceae > Lathyrus > Lathyrus tuberosus. The sequence continues at coordinate 2,130,884 of JALAZF010000529.1, read as the reverse complement.
GAAGATTTCATTGAAGATCTATTGAAGAGCAGAATCTGGTTCAGATTTGATATAGAAGATTTGATATGTTTGAAGGCCCAAATCCAGTTGGGATTATATTATAAATAGAATGCTTGTAACCTAGAATAGGTACGGGTCTAAGATGTAGATCATTAGGACTTTGTCTAAGTGAACCACTCGGGTTGTGAGATGGTCACTGTGTGTAACTCAGAAACCTGTAGGTAATGAGTTTGATATTGTTCTTGGAGGAAGCTTTGAAGCAACTCCAAAGTGTGTCATGAAAGGGTGTCTTTTATGATTGAACAATTGTTGGTAATCAAGCTGTTGATGCAGTGGCGGTGTAGTCGACTGCTAGACATCACTGTGATGATTGGAAGTGAGATGAAATCTCTTACCTAGGGAGGACTTAGGTAGAAGGGTCATTGGGTAGTGATTGAATTAGGTAGATCGTCACCTGGTCTGTTGAGTCTGTAATTTGATACTACTAATAGTGGACTTCTTTCCTGGCTTGGTATGCCCCCAGATGTAGGTTGGTTGAACCGAACTGGGTGAACAATTCAGTGTGTTATTTACTGTTTCTATTATTGCCTTGTTCAGCAGATTGCGATGTTGTGACATTGCACAAAGACATCACACATCTGTACCAGAATTTCAATTGGTATCAGAGCAGGCATCCTGTCTGTTTCTGGATGAGATCTAGGGAAGATACTTTCTGGTTCATGAGCAAGGAAGATAGTGTTGCTGAGTTATGGGCTTGGTCAGTTCTTATAGTTATCCCTTGAAGTGAAGGATAGACTATTCATGATAAAGTATGCATTGGACCTGTCTGTTGTTATCAGGAGAACTGCTGTTGTGAGTTTGTTGGCACTTGGTTTATGGTGCTGGTGTGCAAGGATTTTTGGATAGTGCCTGAAGGTTGTTGAGGAGTAGTTCCGCTGCATGGTATCTGATGGAACCCTGGCTGGTTCTTGTATCTCTGATGGTGAGATTCTAGAAAGGTATTCTCCTGGAAAGACATTAGGGTTTGGTCTCCTCAGCATGTTCTTAGCAGGTATTCTATGATGTTGTAGTTTATGCAAGACAGCTTTCACCGTTTGGTTAGAGATGCCAAAGATACTTGAGGATTATGTGGTCAAAAGGTGATGGGATCTTATTAAAGAGTGTATGACATGGATGTTTCAGTTTTGTTTTGAAGAAAAATATAGTTCAAATCAAACATTGAAGACCAATCTGTTCAGAACAGGGATTCCTTATGGTGAAAGAAGAGGGTAGAGCCAAAGCAAAAGAGTATCACTGCCAAATCTTTCATACGGGAGTGAAGATCTTGATCAGTCATCTCTTAAGCCTAGTTGTGGTTTCATCAAGAAAGAAGTTGAGCTTATTATGTCAAATCTAATGTCTCGACATCGTGCTTCACATTAACAGTCAAAGACCTATTACATTGTAGTTGTTTTGAAGGATCACTGAAGCTATGAAGTTGAACAACTTTTGAGTTGCTTCCAAGAGATTGCGTGCAGTAGTAGGGTAATTCAGCCGGTGGTCAATTGAGCTCATTCTGTTATAGCAGATTGTCTATAGAAGGATGGTAGTTATTACTCTTTGATTAGGAGATATGTCAGAACTGATGTTGAAACATCATTTCAGAGTAGAGTAAAAGATCAAGACACTGACCTTACCTGGAAGAGTTTGTGGTAGTCATGATGGTTTGTTTTGAAGAAGATTCAGCAGATGGCGGTTACCTTGACTAGTGTTGAGTATTTATCTGCTTGAGGATGTGCTTTCAACTAATGACAAAACACATAGACGGGAGACTATGTACATGTCTGATGTAAAAGTGCAGGACTGTTGAAGTGTTGAGAATATACTCTTCTCTGTGAGGCTGCTTATTGGTGTTGTTGAAGACATCATAACCGTGAGGGTTTCAGCTTGGATCAGTTTGTCTCTGATCTAAGTGATTGGGAGCATGGTGTTTGTTCTGGTTGTGAAGGTCGAGGATAAATGGCAGTTATCTCTGGCTTTCTATTGACGACTCTACTAAGGAAAGTGGCATTCTTTGGTATTGCTATGAGGTAGTCTTGGACTACTTATTTCCTGAAGATTCAGATATGGAAGGTTTGAAGTCTTTAGAGGTTCTGAGCAGGATGGAGGTTGTCTACTCAAACTTGATTGTTGAGTCAAGTCTATGAGAGCATGGAAATCTGTTTCTGCAAAGGGAGAAGGTTCTTCTGAGTGGCAGAAGGAGGAGCTGAATTCAACAGTTGGATGTCATAATGTTCTGACATCTAGCTTAACATCAGGAGTCTCAGCTAGTGATGTGATCTACAGGAATGAACGATAGGATGCTTCAAAAGATCGTTCTCATGGCAGCCTGCGAGAGCTGCAGGAAGGAGAAGATGTTACATGACCATAGCTTAGGGAGTCTAAGGGTGGTGGAACATGTGACTTGAAGATCAAGTTTCCTTTGTGGATCAAGATATCTTTGTGAGAGTTCTGACAAACGTGAAAAAGGTTAAAATGTGGCATTTGACTATGAGGATTCATGAATGAGGTGATCAACCTGTGGCATCTGGTTGATCTCAGAAGTGGATTCAAAGAATCAAGATAATCAGAGTATGACAGCTGGTTATTTTTTAGGATTGTCATGAAATCATGGTGGAGCATATCAAGAATCATGGTGATGATGATGTTCTAACGTGTATTGGGACTTTATCTGGATAGATATCCTTGGTGAAGGATGATTATGCTGTGGTTCAGAAGCTTGGTGCATACATTATGCCTAAGGAGCGTCTACATAGTCATACGGGAGAATGATGAAGTAGAAGGTCTGCCTTGGATGGAGAATATAGAGAAGACTGAAGTAGATCAGGTATTGTTTGATTGGAAGTCTGAAGATGAAGAGTATGTTAGGGAATGACTGCATTTGGAGAAAGGGCAATGGTACCAAAATGCATGTGCTCAGCAAGTGTGCTCAAATGTTCATCTTCATCTAGAGCATTAGTTAACCATAACAGGGGGAGTATTTGAGTATGGATTGTGAAGATTGGAGTGAGCTCTTGAAGCTCTTGCTACCCTTGAGAGGAGGAGTTTGTTAAAAGTTTGTGCAGCTTAACGTGTGATGCTGCAGTTTTTGGTGATGATACTTTTGGGAGGTTGCATGCATAAGGAGTTAGTGTCTTGTGCAGTTGTGCTTGTTTAGTATAGATGAAACAAAATTAAAACAGAAGTTTATTGCATTTTTGGAAGTTTACAAGAACAGTAAAACAACAAGCAAAGAGTCTAAAGATTATCCCAACCCCCCGAATCAAGAAATGTCTTCCAATCTTCATCCCATTCATCATCAGATGCTTGAAGCTGCACTTGGTGTTTCTTGATAGTCTTCATCCGTGTTTCTGATGTCTTGCGTGTCCTTGTTGCTCCTGAAGATGTTACAGCTTTGGACAGTGTTGTGTCCTTCATCTTCTGAGGATCTGGCTTCTTGTCCTCCTGATTGTGTCTCTTTGCTGCATTCTTGTTAGACTGACTCATGATTCCTTCCTTGGTGTGCTGATAGGAGCAAGGTGGTTTGGTATTTATAATGAATAAAATGTCATTGTTTGTATCGCCTAACCAGTCAGAGTAGTCTTTAGTGTGGGAATCTGTTTCTTCTTGGGAACCTGTTCTTCTTGACACGTTGGTTACCAGAACTTCGTGCTTGGTGCCTAGGTGGAAGTGGTCCTAGTAGGATGAGGCTAGGTCTTGTTTAGTTGTCTGATGATATAACTGCTGGTGCTGGTTAAGTAGGGTGGTCTTTTGTCTTGTGGCGATGTCCCACATGTTTTCACAACATTATGGCTGGGTATGTACCATACTTATGAAGTTTGAAGAAGCAACATTATCGTCTGAAGTGGCAGTTCTGACATAGTGTGGATTAGAATAGGCAGATTCTAATCTTGATGGTAAGTAGTTCAGGAAATACATGGCTACTGTCATGTTGAAGACTTCATTAGGAGCTGGTGAATGTAAGGACAAAAGGGTGTTTATCTTGTGTGAGAAATTTCCAATAAAATGGGCCTTTGTTTATTGGACTTGGCATATCTTGTTTCCCCATGAGGAATGTGGCATTATTGGTGGGATATCATAAAAGGCATTGAGTGTAAGACTGATTACTATAGCCTGTTGCAGCATGTGTACTGATCAAGCTTGTGCAGTGTGATGATGGGACCTGTCATAGCTGTGTGAAGATAGTGCCTTTACAGTAGAGGTCTGAAAAGCAAAAGTGGTGTGCTTGGCTGATGGTTGGAAGCAATCTAGAAGAAGTTGTGAGAAGTTGCACCTATACCCATTAGATAAGAAGATGTGTTGGGTTAATGAGCCAGCAGGCAATGTCTGAAGAGATGTCAGAACATGATATATGACATGTTTTGCTTGAGCCAAACAGGGTGGTATTTTGGACGGTGGTGTTAGGATAAAGTGAAACGCGTGGCTTTGACTGTGCATGGAGCGTTATTGGCCTAATTTATGGTAAGATTCAGTTGTGAAATATTTAAGGCAGTCAAGGCAGTTTTTGGAAGGTAGGCATTGAATTTGAATGCAGTTTTTTATACCTAAAATAGCGTTTGTTTGACCAAGAACATTGACATATTCAAGGCTCGTTAATTTCTAAGTTACTGGTCAGCTATTTATAGGGGTTAGTTTGTTCTCCTTCAGCCAGTGAGTGTTCTTATCTCATAAGTCTTATGGCTTTTATTCGTGTTTGGGTAAGCACTTCTTGGGTCTGGTTTTGTGAGGGTTTCCTTTGCCAATTTGTGGCTAAAAAGGGGGAGAAAGGAGAGAGATGGTCTAAATGGTTTGCGCAGTTGTTATGCCTGGAGTCTGCAGTTCCTGATGCAGCAGAAGAGGATGGTACATCCTTGAGTTGATGTTGAGTCTTTGTGACTTGTGTCCTGAGTTATGAACACAGTTGTGACCTGTGTTCTGAGTTACCTGGGCTGGTAGAATGACACTTCTCAACGTGTCATGTTATGCCACAGATTGACCAGGGGGTCTGATCAAAGAAGGTGTGCAGAATTCTCTCATGCCACCATTGGTCTTTGGTGAATAGACAAACACTTCTTTTATGGGGGAGTCTTCCACAATGAATCCGGGTCTGAGTTGAAAGGAAAAAGAAATGTGTTGTATTAAGGGGGAGTTTCTAAAATCTTCTTCCTCATGTACACCAGATATCTTTAATCTGAGTGCATAACTTCGGGACTTTCTACTTCTTCCTCCTGATGTGCTGCCTGAAGTGATTGTGGTGGGCTGTGCTGCCAAAAGAAGTTGTCAGACATGATGTCTTAACATCATTCAAATATTCCCTAGAAGATGTTTCTCCAGGATTACTGCTCACTGTAGCTACTGATGGTTACTGTTAGGTTCAGTGGTTACTGATAACTACTGACAGTAGTATAGAGTTGTAATTACTGCTGTAATCTGAGTTGTAATGGTTATATATATGTTTTAGCTAAAATTAGCCAAAGGGGGAGATTGTAAGTTCTTGTAATTGGCTGAAATTTTGTTAAAACAATGTGCTGTCTTGGTTGATGTTACAACATGAGCTTCTAACAGTATAGGTATGTCTCAGCTAACATTCTGGTTTATTATTGAAGAGTTAAAGTGCTGAAGAGTGATGTCACATGCGATGTCTTAACATCACTATACCAGAACATTAAAACATCAGACTGTTATGTGGTTAGGGCTGCACGTGTTTCTGGGGTGAATGAGATATTCTGCTAATTACAATCAGAGAATGCAGGCGAAGATCAAGGGAGAGATATATTTTGTTGCATTCGGTTATGAAGATCAGTTTGTTGCTAATTTAATGCAGAAAGATATGGAGAACAACTAAGAGTTAATTAAGAAGATTTCATTGAAGATTTCATTGAAGATCTATTGAAGAGCAGAATCTGGTTCAAATTTGATATAGAAGATTTGATATGTTTGAAGGCCCAAATCCAGTTAGGATTATATTATAAATAGAATGCTTGTAACCTAGAATAGGTACGGGTCCAAGATGTAGATCATTAGGACTTTGTCTAAGTGAACCACTCGGGTTGTGAGATGGTCACTGTGTGTAACTCAGAAACCTGTAGGTAATGAGTTTGATATTGTTCTTGGAGGAAGCTTTGAAGCAACTCCAAAGTGTGTCATGAAAGGGTGTCTTTTATGATTGAACAGTTGTTGGTAATCAAGCTGTTGATGCAGTGGCGGTGTAGTCGACTGCTAGACATCATTGTGATGATTGGAAGTGAGATAAAGTCTCTTACCTAGGGAGGACTTAGGTAGAAGGGTCATTGGGTAGTGATTGAATTAGGTAGATCGTCAACTGGTCTGTTGAGTCTGTAATTTGATACTACTAATAGTGGACTTCCTTCCTGGCTTGGTATGCCCCCAGATGTAGGTTGGTTGAACCGAACTGGGTGAACAATTCAGTGTGTTATTTACTGTTTCTATTATTGCCTTGTTTAGCAGATTGCGATGTTGTGACATTGCACAAAGACATCACACATCTGTACCAGAATTTCATGGATCTTTGACACAAGTTTGCAAGGCTAAATTTAGCTTCTTCCTTTTTATTGAAAGAAGCATCCATATACCTACAAGTAAAAAAAAAGGTTTAAACATCATGAAACAAGCTATTGAAACAGATTTTGAAAAAAAAACTATAGAGAAAACGAACCTGTAAATATCCATTAGCTAAGATTTGTTGTTATGCTTTCGTTTTGGGGTTTCCATATGAGAGAGACGAGTGAAATAGTTGTTAGGATTTTGTTTTGAGAGAGACGGGTGAAATAGTTGTTAGGATTTTATTTTGAGAGAGACGGTTGTTAGGTACTGAAGCGATAGATAATTTCTCTTATATATAAATAAAGTATCGCCTTTCATCACGGTTGGTATTAAAAAATGTGGTGATATACAAGTGCAATAACATTTTTATCACGATATATGGCTAATTGTTGCTGTTGGGATTCGAACCATTTCACTCTGTGTACCTTTTCACTACGGTTGCTTCGTTTGACTGTTGTGACATGTCCTCTAGTAAATACCAAAAAAAATGCACCTAGAAATAAACTATTACCACGGTTAACATTATGGTCGTTGTAAAATAGGTGTTACGAAAGGCATATTTTGTAGTAGTGAAGTTAATATAAACTAGTAGTACATTCTAATCCAACAAAAAATTATCAACATACATAACAATAACATCAACATAACAACAAAATACACGAATAAGAGAGAATATGGAAAAAGATTTGTCAATAACAACAACCAACAACAAAACATGTGAAACCGAAGTAAATAATATGAAAATCATGTCAACTAACATTTATCTACATTTATCAATAACAACAACAACATACAACAACAACAAAACCCATAAACTCTTGAACAAAAATAAAATCATGTGAAACATAACAACAACATACACGAAAACAAGAGAATAAGGAAGAAACACTACTACGGAAAACCCTTTTCACAACGGTTGGAAAAGGGGTACCATCACGCCTGACATACCGTTGTTAATTAGAGTGTCGCTGTAAGTTTGCTGATTCTACCACGGTTTGGAAATCTTTATTGAAAGGCAGGACGCACGCCACATATCACAACGGTTATGCTTATAAACCGTTGTGATATATACACTAAGGTACTGGGTTCGAAACCCATCAGCAGCAAATTATGTAAAACATAAATTACCTTTGATCTCGGTTACAATAGATAAATGTTGTTAAAAGTACCCAGAGTTTATCATATTATATGTAGATTGCTTGTTTTCCATACACCTCACTAAAGAAATACAAGGATTAAAATTGATGAAGAAGTCTATAATCTGAAAATTAAACTATTCTTGAAAACCAACTTAAACAAACCATTGTTTTCTGATTGCATGCGTCTCATCGTGCATTTCATGCTCTTTTACATATATATTGTGGTTTATTGGTCTAACTCCTTCGATACATCACTATCTTCGATTATAGTTAAATTTCCATAACAACAAGACATTGGATAATCTGCCTTGTCATCATCACTTATCATCGTAATTTTTATAATCGTAATTTTTACGATTATAAGTGTTGATGGTGAGGCAGATTATCCAATAAATTGTAGTTAATGAAATTTAACTATAATCGAAGACAACGATACATCTAAGGAGCCAAGTCATCATATCATAATCTATATGTAAAAGAACGTGAGATGAACGATGAGACGCATGCAAATCAGAAACATTGATTGATATAAGTTGGTTTTTAAATACAACTTAATTTGCATATTATAAGTATCTATGTCAATTTAAATGAATGAATTTTGAGTGAGGATTAGTGAAACAAACAGTCTACATAAAATATAATAAACTCAAACAACATCATACACCAGAACCAGATATTATAAATTTGTGAGCAATGAAAAAGATATATTATAAATGAGGGGTTAGTGAAACAAGCAATCACATATGTTATAACAAACTCACATGCCTTTTATCATCAAAACCCTAACAACATACAATATCACAAAATATATTAAACTATTTCAAGAACGCACCTTTTATTGAAAATAATCGTGGAACCATGAAGTTCATCTAGATTGTGAAGCAATGAAGAAAAAATACAAGGTGCATGAAGTTTCCACAATGAATTCATAATTCTTGTATTTTTTCTCCATCACTACATAATCCATATGAACCCTATCAACTCATACTATATGATTGTTACCACCATCACCATCACCATGTATTATCCCCTTAACCTGCAAGGAAACACAGTAAGCTTCAACAATGAACATCCTCACTTGAAACCAAACCCTAAAACCATAATCCAGTGAAGAGTAAAGAGAGATCGAAAGAAAGAGCGTGAGAACATACCATCTTCGCAGCTGTCGGAGTTTGGACGGGACGTTGTCAACAGAGTATGAAACATCTTGTTTGTGAAGTTGTGAAGAAGAAGTACAAGGTGGATGAAATTTCCATCATAGCTTAATGCTTCTTGTACTTTTTTCCATAGCTACACAAACAATATGTACCATAGCCAAAGTATGGTCTTTGTTAAGGTAGTGAAGACGAAACTGGAAAAATAAGAACAATCAACAAAAATAACATGCAACAAACGAGATAATTGGGAAGTATCTAACAAGAAGATGGAAGAAGAAGAATACCTTAATGTATGAAACACAAGATTCATGTCTAATGGCGAAGAAGAAGAGAAAAAATGGGTGCTAGGGTTTCGCTGTGAAGGAAACGGCGCTACTGTCAATAAGTGAGAGTTAATTCGTTTATATATGGGTAAACTATTTCACAACGGTTAACACTACCAACCGTATTGATAAGTATTTATTTATTATAAATATATCACAACGGTTAAACAGAAGCACAGTAGTGATGTCCCTTTTATTTGTGAATTTTAAAATAAATAAAAAAGAAAAGGTGTGCCTTAATGTTAAAGGAATAAAATATTTTATGGCGCCGAAGTTCGAACCCATGAAAGCTTGACGGTATCACCACGGTTGGCTCTTCAACCGTTGTTATATACAAATAATTTTTAATCAAAAAACAAAAATAATATGATAGCCCCTTAGTTTAGATATGTCACCATGGTGTAGGGAATAACCGTGCTGACCATGGCGTTGTTGAATGCGTGTTTTATAGTAGTGAAGAAGAATACCTTTATGTATAAAGAACAAGAATGAGGTTATACTGTAGAATAGAAAAGTTAATGATGAAGAAGAAGAGAGAAAATGTGTGCTAGAGTTTGTTGTGAGAGATATGGTGCTATTGTAAATAAACGAGAGTTAATTCGCTTATATATGGATAAACAATTTCACCACGGTCGTATTCAAAAACTATGATGAAATGTAACAACTCTGTGTGTGTGTGCGCGCGCTCGTGTGTGCGTGTGTGTGTGTGTTTTTATAATAAAAAATATTTTAAAAAAAATTCCGAGGTCTTGTTCTAATAAAATTACGTTTATAATAAAAAATATAAAAAATATATTTCAAAAATTATTATTTATTTAAATTGTAAATAGAACAAAAAATTTAGTTATTATTCTCTTTATAATTTCCTTTTTTATATAAAATTAATTATAATTTTAAGTTATATCATATAGTAAAAATGTGGTATAATTTAAAACTAGGAGAATATTTTATAATTAATTGTTATTAGACTATTAATTTAACCAAATTTATTTAAATATATTCAACTTGTTATTATTTCTTTAGTGCCTATAGACAATAAGAATTATTACTTCCTTGTAGCTTCACAAATGTAAAGAGGCATTTCACACTATAGTCTTTAACGCCTGGTACAAGTTTATTATTATCTACTGTGACTGTTCTTTTTTAATCAACATTTACATCAATATGTAATATTTAAACAGTGTTCACAAACCATTAATTGGAGGCCCTATGCAAAACATACGATTAATTAAAGACCCTGTGCAAAGGCATTATTTACACAAGCTTTTCACCGCCTTATATATATATATATATATATATATATATATATATATATATATATATATATAAAATACCCATTGTAACAAATTAAAAAGTAAAAAATTATTAGATTTGGGATTTGAACCATGTCATTCCATTAATGTATAATCACAGTTAATTGGTTTGACCGTAATGCAATGTCTTTTCATAAATATAAATAAAAACCATCTAAAAATAAGGTATTACCACGGTTAACTGTCAGACAATTATAATTTAGTGTTACCAAAGGTATATTTTGTAGTAATGGTAATGAAAGAAAATGGAAGATGAAAAATCAATGGTCAAGATTACACCTTAAAAATATAACAACACTTGAGTGCACTCGACCACCCTATAGAGAAGCATCACGCCCTAACCTGTGAACCTAGGGCCACGTGTGGATAAAACATACAGAATGTCTCAATGATTAGACTAACAATTAATGAAGTTGTCTTTAAGTTTCTTCCACTTCTCAATACCAGATCTTGGTTAAAGGTATCTGACCTAACTTTTTGAAAAATTTCCCTTGCATCACGCCACTGCAAGTCTTGGGGGAAATTGTTATGGGTTGGCCACGGGCCCAACTCCAAATAGGCACAATAGTCGCTCATTGTATATGTTCTGGACTGGGCCAGCGCCTGCCCATTACTCGGGTAGGCCCAAACCAATATTACAATCAGCAGCCCACTAAGGCCCAATCATTCCCCTTGTCTGGCACATCCAGATCTCACCGTCGTCGGGCAGGTCATCACATGACTCGGGGAGAGAACACACGTTCTTCCCGCGTTCTCCACGTGCCCCCCACGCGAGGACACATCGTCAGGTAACTACCCACTTTCCGGAGATCACAGGGCAGTTACTCTAGGGCGAAGACCACGTGCTGGTATTCCCTACGCCACGTAAGCCCTGGCAGTTATCTGCATTGGGCCTAGTGATCCAACCCAGTGCAGACGACCGTTGGCCCAGCGCTGGAAGCACACTATAAATACCCTCTTTCACTAGAGGGTCATGTATTCTAATTCTCACTCTCACTACCTTTCTGTACTTGCTTGCTCTGTCTCTGACTTTAGCATCGGAGTACCTTGCAGGTACACCCCCCACCTTCTCACCACCACCGGAGTAACGGAGCTCACGACGTGTAGTTGACCACTGATCCAATTCTGATAAGGTACGATCAGTATATATACATATATACCACCACCCAAACATGGAGAAAATGTATGGTTTTATCACTATTCACTTTACCGCTTTATTCACGAGTTGACTTAGGCATTAGAGTGCTAATCTTGCATATCCACCTACGCAACCGCACTGGAGTAGGTTGCACCACCGCTCTAAGAACCTGCATCAACAATTCTAGTTCCTGAATGGAACAGTTATGAGTCGGAGATCCTTGACCATGAGAAGAAGGTTCCTCAACAGCATGAGACGATTCTCCAACTACATGTGAAGATTTAGCTTTATCCCTACGTATTGAAGCATGTTGAGACAACCGACCATGTATATACCTTGGTTGTTCGTCATCCATTTTTCTATAATCACACAAGACAACGCATGTCATAAACATAATTAGGGCACACTTCAAAAATTAACAAACAGGTACCAATAAAATCTAAATAAAAAGACAAAATTATTTTTAAAAAATAGCTCAAAACAAAACTAAATTAAAGAAATAGTCTGGATTTTAGTGTATGAATTAACCATGCGTATTTTGAATTCTGAATTTGATGTATCATAATTCATAATATCCTAAACCCTAACCCCCAAATGTCTCAAACTCAAACAAAAATTAAGTAGGAGAAAAATGATACAACATTTCTGTTAGATGTAATATGTAACACCCCCAATCTATACCCCCAAATAGATAAAGCAGTAAAAGAAAATTCAAAATTTCGTCAGAGTATATTTAAAAACATGGCATAGACCGAGGGGTCACATCAATTGAGACAAAACATACAACACCTGCTCATAAAGATATGCAACAGTGGGGTAGCAATCAACAGAGGAACTCAGTTCCTTACACCCACATTTCAGAATTTAGAATAAAAGCGGAAAATCTAAAAACTGAATAACATATATATCACATGAAAAGTTGGTCATACATCGGTTATACAACACAAACCAAAAGATATATATACATAATACACAATAATCACAAACGGCCACCCTAGCTACCCGGTGTCACATATCAGAGCCGACCACAAAAGAATGAAGACATAAGCTTCACAAAAGACCTTCAGCAACTCTAATCTGCAATGCCTCATAGAGAATTATAAAACAGCAGAAGGGTGAGAAACACAATTATAATATAAATGCATATAATTATATATATCGACATAAAAATACACATATCAAGTATTCTCACCACAACCATCACATGCCAACACATAGAGCATATACAGATTATATTCACATAATCACATATTCACACATAATGCATATGTTTATACACGAAACATATCATTCATAATTCAATGCATTTAACACGAATGCACATCATTTCACCAATACTATCACAAGCTCAATCACATAATTACTCTATTCCCAATTGCATATTAATCATGCACAATACATTTATCACAATTGCACATCACCATGTCTCACACATAATCAATCAAATCATGATTTCCCACATATAAACAATGCAATCATAATTCATGCAGATGCAAAGAGACCGACACAACGACTCTTATGCAAATGCATATGCGGTACCGACTCCATTATTTATCAACACCAGTTCACTCAGGAACTCTTGGAACCATCGCTCGTTACATTACTGTAACTCCCCGTCGGGCCTACGATGTTCCCCATCGCTCACACCTCTTATTTTTAAGGCACACGATACGATCAGATCGCTCACACCTCTTATTTTTAAGGCACACGACGTTTATGGATCGCGCACACCTCTTTGCATAAGGCACACGACCCGATCGCTCACACCTCTTTGTATAAGGCACACGATCGTCCATAATCATTGCTCACACCTCTTTGTATAAGGCACACAATATTATAGCGGATTCCCTCTGGAATCGATTCGTCGCTCACACCCCACATGGGCACACGACATCACAAGATGCATATCATGACGCTTGACATACAAGAACTCATGACAATCAAATGCATCTTCACACATACATGCAACCATAATCATGCATATATTTCAACTCATCAATTCCATACATTCACAATTCAACAATATGAATTATCTAATCATCATTAATCATGCATTGCAAACAAACCCAAAACAATGCATTTCATCATAATCCACAAACCACAACAATTAGCATTTTAGCATATACATTCATATCAAGAATTACTCACCATCAACCACAACAATCATACAACATTTCATCATAGGTATTCATATCATATAACAACACACAAGCTATACGTTATATAACAAAAGCATACCGCACGACAACACATCAATCGCACACATTCACGACGGTAAAAATCAACACAATGATACGGTTTCAATTTTCTGCTATTATTAAACCAGGTACAGACCTCAAAACCATTTTTCCTAGAAAGAACATTTCGTTAGCTTTCCAACGCTTCGAACGGGGGTTAAAACCGACTTACGGTTCAACAATTATGAATTTTTGAAGTTTTGCAAAAACCAGAATTTTCTGCATAACAGCCCTACGGGTTCATGCATTTTCGTCCGGAAATCCGACCGATTCAATTATTTTCTTCAAAACAAACACATACTCATTCATACCAAACATATAGTGATGATTTGGAACCATAAAACGTGAATTTTACGACTTTCGATTTCACTCCGAATCGTAAACCCTCGATTCTCCAAAAATGCAAAAACTTATAAAATCAACCAAATTCGATAAAACAAACATACTCAATCACGGCCTAACATTACTCGACACATCTACGCAATTTATTCCAACTTTCGTCCGTGAAAACATCGGTTTCTATCGATTTTTCTCATTTCGACCTATATTTAAAAAACCAACAAAATTTCCACACAAACATACATAATCATACACAAACATAGTATAATCGAGTTTCGCACCCTTACCCGATTAATTCGCGTTTGAAAAGTCGGTTGAATCGGTTCCTAATTCCACAAATTTTTCCTCTTTTTCTTCTTTTTCCTCTTCTCTTTCTCTTCTCCTTTTTTCTTCTTCTCTTTTCTCTCTATTTTCTTTTCTTTCTACTTTTCTCTCTTTCTTATTACTTTTCTATTTTTATAAAAAAAAATCAAAATATCTAACCACCAAAAAAGACCAAAATACCTCTCAGCTCAAATATCTCCCAAACGCTCTCAAAATGCGATAAAACATAAACATACCGATGAAATATATTTCGGAAAATAAAAGTTGAAAAGAAATTATAATTTATTGCAAATATTTTACCTATCAGAGAAGTTATCCAATTAACAGGTAAAACTCATTTAATTTACACAATTCAAAAAAAGGTCAAAAACTCACTAACTTCCACCAGTGGAAGTTACCTTTAAAATCTGCCTGAAAATGCTTTTGGTCAGTTTTTGCACTAATCTTCCACCAGTGGAAGTTACCTTTAAAATCTGTCTGAAAATGCTTTTGGTCAGTTTTTGCACTAATCTTCCACCAGTGGAACTCAAGTGCAAAACGTGACATAACCAAAAATAACACTAACTTCCACCCGTGGATGTTAGTTCAAAATGTGACATAACCAAAAAAGGCCAAAATAACACTAACTTCCACCAGTGGATGTTAGTTCAAAATGTGACATAACCAAAAAAAGGCCAAAATAACACTAACTTCCACCAGTGGATGTTAGTTCAAAATGTGACATAACCAAAAAAAGGCCAAAATAACACTAACTTCCACAAGTGGATGTTAGTTCAAAATGTGACACATTTATGCCACAAAACTCTCAATGCCCAAACATGATGCATTAACATGAAACACAATAAATCACACAATTCACAAAATTTCACATAAATGGAATAATTAAATACGGTTAAATAAATCGGGGTGTTACATAATATATTGTAACTTAGCTAGAATCTATGACAAAATTGCATGCATTAAAATCATAAAAAATAAGGTGAGAATGAGAAACTTACCGAATATCTTCAAATGTGAAAAATGAATGACCAAAGTGTCATACCCCAAATTTTGACCACCAAGATTTCCCATCATTGTGAAAATCATTACCACAATATGGATGTGCCATCATGCCTCATCAATCTCCTCAAAGATGGTTGAGCATTCACTATAATCAAGAATTAGGGTTTCCATCCCTCTTTGAGCATTTGGGCAGAAGATCATGTCATTTCAATCAAGAAATGACATGATCTTCAACTTGTCCAAACTCTCAAACACCCATAAAGGATCAAGAGGACTCCCACATCAAGAATCAAGCACAAAGTTGCAGCATTCCAAGTGGAAGGAGCCTCGAAATACCCAGTGTCACCAAATTAGGGTTTTTTGTCGATTGAGGCCTCCAGAGTGAAATCTTCATAGGGGATTGTGCCAAGGATTCAAAATATGACTCAATATGCTCAAAATAATCCTATGAGTCCCTTTGCAAAGTTAAATCACCCTCAGAGAATGCATTCCTCAAAAGTCGGGAATTAGGGTTTCTCCGCGCCGAACCGCTCTGGAGCCAAAAGTCAAAAACATGACTTTTTTGGAAAAAATGATCCTTGTGACTCATATTTTCATAAAATATGATTTATAATGTCATTTGAACAAGAATTGATCAATAAATCATGATAACTTATAAAAGGGGTAATCTTGAAAATTTGAAAATTTTTCTAAGTTACTAAGTTTGAATGGTTTTTGTGCCAACTTCCAAGGACCATAACTTTTGATCCAAGCAGCCATTTTGAGTGATCCAAAGCCTGATTTGTAGGTCTTCCTACATTCTATAAAAGCTTCAACTACATGAAACTCTAATTCTTCATGGATTCTTGGTTATGGATGGATCAAAGTGGTGAAAAATCAAAGATTTAACACTTAGTACAAAACTGTCTAAGTTTCAGCCTTGAACATCAATGTTCATGGGGATTTTTCAACTAAGTCCAGATAGTTTCAAGACAAACTATGACCCCACATGAATTGTACCATATAAGGGATTTTTAAAAAGTACATGAGTATTCCATAACTCCATTTGAGCAAGGAGATATGATTCTCCTAAGATGACACTTTCAAACTGTCTGGTACAAGACAGATTTGTGCATTCTTGCTCGAATTGGTTAAGTTAGGAAATTACAAGCCTTTTCATCCATTTGGACACCTCAGAGGATAACATCAAAGGGAAAAGATCTGATCCACAAGCCTCCCAAGTCTAAGGATCTACATGTAGCTATGTGTCACCTAAAAAGGCTAGAAATCTCAAAGACTCCAATTTTGTTTCAATGCATTCAATGGATTCACAAGGTGGCAAGCATCAAGACATTGCTAACTGAATTGAGTCAAGCCTTGTCTCTGAACTAAAGCTACAATAACCTGCTGCACTGAGCCAAGTCAATGGCTATAGAAGACTTGGATTCCTTTATGCAACCATTGGCCAAAGACCTGTACCAGTTGCCATTCACTATTCCTTGCAAAACAAACTTGCTCTACTATAAATAGAGCTCATTTGTGACCAGTTTAAGTACACCAAAGCCTCAGAACACTGGCTTTACTCAAAATCTTTCTTTCACTCCAAAAATGCCTTCATTTGCAAGTCAATATCGAATTTTTCATTAGAGGGCCATTCCATCACCACCAATTGTTCTAACACATTCCATACATCATATATGAGCTGATCAAACACTCCTCACACTTCTGAAACATCAAGATCATCATCTTTATTTCTCACTTGGATCAATTGCAGTCAGAGTTAAGCCAGCCTATCCAAAGAGTTTCAAAACATCCTGAAGGTTGCAACACAATCCTTGAGGCCTAAGGAAGTTATCCAAGTCATTGTTTCACTTCTGTAACACCTCTGCCACTAAAATCGATTCCTTCTTGCAGAGGTAAGCCTTAAACTTTCAAACTCAATGAATCATGCATCATAAACATGTTTTCAAGTTACCATGTATTTCTAGATGTTCATAGATCATTTTCCCTTAATTAATTGCTTCATATCTTGTACATATGAAATTTCATTTTAAATTCTCTTTTTTAGGGTTCATACGATTTCAAACCAATTTCTTTCAATTCTGTGAATTTAAATAAAATTGAGTAATGCCATTCAATTCCTCATTAAAAAATGGACAAGTTTCGTTTTTGAATCAACCAAAATGGTTGAGTATTAAGGGAGATACGAATTTAAAAGCTTGAGGAAAATGATGAAGATGAAGGTGGTGGCTATGGCGCCATTCTTCAGAATCAAACTTAGTTTTAGTATATATTATACACTTGTCAATATATGTTTGAATTGGCATTGCGCCCTAGTGGAAACACTAGTATTTGTGTGTGTGTGTAGCGAGCGAGAGGTCTGGGGTTCGAATACCCCTTGCCCCAGACCTTTTGGTATTTTTTTTGAACTATTTTCCAAAGGGAGTTTCACATATTATTCACTCTTGCCACACTCTATCAGCCAAAGCACTTGGCTCAGTTGGTAAAGTTTTAAACCCTCCACCTCAAGGGCGTGGGTTCAAACCTTGGGAGGGTCATCCTATTTTTTCACCACTTGTTTTCTTTCACTTTTTTTCACCATCCTTTAATAACTTCAAAAATTAATTTCTCTCTCATTTTTTATCATTTTTTATTAGTTCTTTTTCTAAAAAGTCACAAAAATGTTAAATTATTTTATTTTACAAAAAAATCCAATTTATATTATTTATTTAATATATTTATAATTTTTGTAATTAATTTCATTTTTTATTTGTTTTAAATATTTTAAACTGAAATTCCCACTTTGATCTTTTCATTCCAAATGAATTTCAAGTTTTCATGTGATTAAACATGATTTTTCAAAATATTTTTTCAAAGTTTACAACTTGTTTTTTTAAATATATTTGATATTTTATATCATTTTTTATTTAATTTCCTTTGAAAATTATATCTTTTAAATTCAAAATTAGGGTTTCCTCTAAATTTTGATTTTTCAAACTTCACATAAACACTTCGGGCCTCTAATAGAGTGTAAGACCCATCCCTTGTCACAAATAAACCTTTTTGGGTCTCAGTCATTGTATAAGTCCGGTTACGATTTCAAAAATCTCGGCGCGATCGCCGCTTTTCAAACAATTTTCATCTGGGTCTCCCTTGTGTTGTAAGTCTCATCTTTCTTTTTTCAAACACTTTGGGCCTCTAATAGAGTGTAAGACTCAACCCCCCTTTGTACATAAATAATTTGGGCCTCAGTCATTGTATAAGTCCCTGAACAGTTTTTTTCAAAATAACAGTGCAATCGTTATTTTTCATCTGGGTCTCTCTTTGAGTTGTAAGCCCCATATCTTGTATAAAAATAAACTCTTGGGCCTTTAATAAAGTGTAAGACCCACGTCTTTTGTAAATACAATAAATTTGGGCCTCAGTCATCGTATAAGTCCCTCTGTTGTTTTCAAAACTACGACGCGGTCGTCGCCTTTTCGAAAGAATAAATCTGGGCCTCTCCCTAAGTATAAGCCCCAAATTTCCTTTCAAAACAATTTTCCTTTTGATTTAAATTCATAGTTGTTATCAAAACTTTCTTCAATTTCTTGAATAACTAACCATACAACTATGTTTATAACACTGAAAGCTTGCTCACCTGTAAGTTCTACCAGCTTTTGTTTACATACTTGTTTATATATTTCATTTGAGTTTTCCCCGGCAATTAGGTCTAGGATTAGATCAAACCAGTGGTCACTCTTTCAACACAGTCAAAACTAGTTCCCCATAGGAAATTCCAGATACAGTCTTGCCTTCTCTTGGGCTTATACAATATGGAACAGAGAAAAGCATTATTCCCGGAGAAACTTTTCTCAAGACTGTCACTACTAGAAATTTGTCTAAGAAATTCATTTCCCCAGAGAGGATTAATTCCCGGTGAAACCTCTCTTGGATTTCTTCAAACTCTAGAACTGTTCACTAAAGAAAGGATTATTCCAGGTGAAACCTTTCTTGAACTTTTCTTAGGTTTGGACCCACAAGCTTCCTAAAAGCATCCCCAGCCTCCTCTTGGGCTTTGTACAAGGACCCTCAAGATTCTTAGAAGTTCTCATGCCTCCTTTTGGGCTTAGTACAAGGACCCAAAGACCTCCTACAGGTATAGGACAGAACTTAGTCATCCTTTGATAGTTCAACCCTCCCGAGAGCCAGAATCTCAAAACATCATATCAGTTTAGGGTTGATTCTCATCCTTTAAAACATCAGCCTCCTCTTGGGCATCATACAAAGATAAACCTTTTCATACCAGTAGCTTGGAGAGTCTCACCTCCTTTTGGATCTCAAAGAAACCCTCAAGTTTTCTAAAAGCACAGGAAAAACCCTAATCAATCACCAGCAGAGTTAAGACCTCCACAGGTTTCAAAACTCAATCTTTAAACCCTTACTTTAAAATTTCCCCAGCTAGGGTCAAGTTACTCCCAATAAAACCCTCAGAAAACTCAGAACCTCATGGTTTCTGATATTTTAACTCTTCTGCAATCCCCAGCATGAGTTGATTCCCTAATTTGGACCTGTCTCTGGATATTAATAATCCTCAGCAGAAGCTAGCCTCCTCTTAGGCTTTGTATAATGATCACCCCTCAGCACTTTTAGCCTCAATCTTGGGCTTTCTACAAGACAGATAAAACCTCTCCCCAGTAGAGTCAATTCTTTTTAGCCTCAATCTTGGGCTTTGTACAAGACATATAAAATATTTTCCAGCTGAGTCATTAACCTTTAGCCTCAATCTTGGGCTTTGTACAAGACAAATAAAACACTCTCTTAGCATCAAAATAATAAAAGTGTGACATCCTAAATAAGTTAAAACCATTACTTATAAAATAAAATATGTTCAAAGGGTTGTAATTGAAGCAACCAAGATTAAATACATCAATGTCATCACTCATCAAATTATAAAAAATAACTAAAAAATAGCCACTCAATAACCCATGGGTTTTATGGGTTAGGTGTGGGTTTACCCAAAACCCAATTATTTTGAATGGTTTTTCATTTTTGAAAACCATGTTCACCCAATGACTCGACCAAACCCATTTTTTTGGGTCGGTTTGGGTGGGTTTTACTGGGTTTGTTGGGTTTACCCAACCCATGTACACCCCTACCGGTTCACATCGGAAGCAGATGGCAGGGTAGTGATTACGGATAAGCTCATGGATTTGGTAAACCCAAATGGTCACGTTTATTCTGGATTAGCTCGGATTGTACACATAGCCCGTGAGGGCCTATTTAGATATATTTTGTATTATTTGTATTATATGTATATTATTCAGACATCTTTCTTGTAACACTTTATTAGCTAATATTAGTGATCTTCCGTAAATTGCAGTGTGAAGGTTAACTAACATTTGACAATGATTTTCATAACTTAAACAAAAAACACTTAACATTACAACATGATTAATAAATATTTCAAAACTTAGACACTACCAGACGCTTTAGGACGTTTCAGCATCTCCATTATGTCGTCAACGGATCTTGACAGCTTCGCATCTAATTCGATCGGCCCCTTTGTTATCCTACGGCGAAATGATCTCCACATTTCCTTCACATCTTCGTCAGTCTTCAACTCAATAAAGTTGCATTTTACCCTCCCGTTTGTATCGATCCAATCTTCACGAAACTCGATCTTTCTCACCTTTCTATTGTCTCCATCAGGCAATAATGCATTCAACTTCGGCGTCAGGCCGGCAAAAGGAGCGGTGCCATCAGGAAGCTTGAACTCTACAGGAGAAGAATCTCCGTTGAAGTAAAACTCTGCCTTAATCAAAAATTGAGGAAGAGGCATTTTTTTAAATGTGTTTATCAACAAGAGGTGACTCTTATTTATACAATTGTGAATCAATTCTGGACCACACAAAATGTCAGTGCAATCACAACCACACATAACTGTCGGCAAAATCATGACCATCTAAAAAACCCTAAAAATAAAACTGTGAAATTTCTGGTATCACCACATAAATTTTATATTCCTGGAACAATTTGCACTTCACCGAAAATTTGAAATTTCTAGTACACCGAAAATTTCAAATGAACTACCAAGAATTTCAATCAATACCGAAAATTTCTATATGCCTACCAGCAATTTCATACGGAAATTTGATGTTGTTTCATCCAGAGACAGTTTTGCCATTATGCAAAATTGGAGGGGTGTCAGATTTAATTTTGGGGATGGCAAAAAGAATCCTTCTATACTTGGAGGGTAAGGGGCTATCATTGTAGACCGGATCAAGAAGTTATTTTACTTTTTAAAAAAAATCAACAAACTATAATTTTTTTATTTTAATTCTATATATTAAACATTTCATTTATCTTTATTTTTAATATCTAATTATAATTTTAAATAATTTATTTTAATATAAGTTTAATAATTTATGGATATAAATTTAAAGTAGAAATATTATTAAATAGAAAACCAACCAATGAATACTAACACTTTACTTTTCTATTAAAGTATGTTTGTTTCAAGAATTAAAATTAAAATTCCAAAAGCATTATTTATAGAATGTTATTGGTGGGAATTTTATTGCCATTAATTTATTTGATAAGTTATTAAAATTCATAAGAATGTTAAAATATTATAGAAATTAGTTAAAAACTCCATGAAAATATAAGAATTCCACCTTTTTTTTCACATGAGAATAAATAGTAAAAATCTAATGAATAAATTATATTCCTAATAATAAAAAGTATCTAGACATGCTATAATAACCTATTTAGCATGTTACCATAACAACAATATGCTTCGTACACATTTAAGAATTTTCACTTGCATCAACAAACATTACCAAAGTATACATATCCTAGAAAAACATGAAACCAACCATAACTATACACAACTATTTAAAGAGAATGAAAAAATAAACACAAACACACACAATTTCTGCCTCAAACCTTAATCTATAATAATGTGTCAATATTAACTCCCACCACCACTAATAATAGAGGGGAAAAGAATACTATCTAACAATCACCAACCAATTAGATGATGCTACAAACATTCTTCCTCCACATATTCTTAAACTGGTATCACATCAGTCTTTGACATGTCCTCACATCTCAACACTATACCTTCCAAGCTAGCAGGAAATATACATTTCAACCAATGGCAACCTGTTGTTATTGGCTCTGGTGGTGGAACTATCATAAGCACATTCTCATTCCTTTGAACAACTCCCATTACACTCACTGTGCTTCCTTCTTTTATATGCCTGTATCACAAATCATGTTACACCAAGTCATATCATCTTCAATTAAATCATGACTCGACGTCAGATATATGTGTGACGACTATGATTAAAATCAAATGTTTTCGATGTAGCACTGACACTTCAAATTGAAAGCTGAAAGCATATCATGTGTCTGACACCGACACTGATACAACATTGATACATGTGGTTACATTCAATCACTTTTATTCAAAATAAGGTTAGTTAGTATATTTGAAAATAGATAAAAGAAAAGTACCCTTCTTCTAGGCGCATGATGCGGTCGTCGCTTGACAAATTTCTCTCTCCCAACCACCTGAGGAATTCTGGAGATAACTCTTCTTTGGTTGGATTTACATTGAAGAGATTTGAGTCATCAACATAAGGGGTCACTCTAGCTCCATGACCAGTCTTAACCAATGCCCTTAAACCAGACTGGAAATCGGAGATATAGAAGTCAACCACACGCCTCTGTCACATGACACACGTTCCGGTCAATCGAATCAAACAGAAGTAATATTCTCAAGACAATAAGAAATAATCACAAGACAAAAGGAAAACTAAGTAACTCACTTCGAGCAATCTAAGGCCCCAAGAAAATCGTCGATGTGTAGGATTGGCACCTTTTGAGTCCCATCCACGATACTCGTATAAACTTGTTGATGTATATACGCATCTAGGAACTTTTTGAAAAGATGACTCTAGAGGTACATTACCGCAAGTAACAACCTACAGTACCACAGACAAAAAAAATACCTCTAAAGCTGATGAAGAATAGTTTATAATGCAAAGTCACGCGTAAATAAAACATTCGAAATTCGCACTATAACATATATGACATAGAGAATATAAATCCATTTGAAGACGATGTGCATTTCAATAGTAGCCGATGAATTAAGCAAGAGAAGCAAGCTTACCCCGGAAACCTTCACAAACTGCCCATTCTTTGCAGTTCTAAGCTCGGAGTCCGGATAATTAGCAACGAAGCCCATTATAGCTCTTCTTCCCCAATAAGTGTTCCAAGTGAAAGACGCGGCAACTAAACCAAAGAGAACCACAACCACAATAAGGAGAATGGGATTGTGCACGGCTCCAAGAATAAAACCGCCAGCAATGAAACCCATGACAAAAAGCAGAATTAATAACCATAACATGGCCTTTGGAAAGTTCCTTCTGAAGGAATATTCATCACCTTGACTAAGAACAGTCACAGCTTGATTGTGAACAGCAGCAGCAGAGCCTTGCAGCTTCATCGAACCTGTCGCTTCCAAAGGACCGGACACTTTCCTAGGAGCACCAGAAGAGTTTAGCGGGCCAGACAATATGGGCCCCGATGTAATGAGACCTGTTGTCGGAAGAACAGGAGGAAGAGGTCCGGAATTTTGACGTCCGGTTGGTGTTACTCCACCAGACTGAGGGCCAGAAGACCTTTTAACCGGTTCCCCGTGCTTACTCAGTGGCCCGGAATTCGATTTCTTTTGTGAAGTTGAACCAGCCGCGCCACCAATAGACATGGAACCTGAAGTAGTATAGATAGCTCGAGCAGCAGCATTAGGATGAATTGGTCCGGAATGTGAACCGGCTCCTCCGAAAGATGTTGCTCGTGACGGTGCACCTGTTAACGGTCCAGATTTTCTAGACTTCGAACCATCAACAGGAATATCAAACATTTTTCCCAATTCTCCCGACTTTTTAATGTCTCCGCCAGTATATGGCATGGCTGCGGAGGACATCGTTGGAACCCTTTCTTTCGGCTGTTCTGGCCGGCCTGATACATATAGGCCATTACTAAGCTGATGAGATGGGATTCTAGAACCCATCTACCTTTTATGGAAGAACTCTTCCGAGACCTAGCACAATTGTACTACCAGAAGCCGGTGCTGGACAGGTTAAACTGTCGAAACAATACCGAAAATTTCAAAATTAAAATCCACAAAACATATAGAATTAGTGATCAAATCAACCAAACTCAGTTGTTTGCAATAAATTCCCATGTCACAGTAACAGAAAAACAGTAACAGAAAAAGTATACGACTAATGAATAAAACAAAACTCAAATAATGATGAGAAAAACACCAAGCATTATAACAAGTTTCGGCGCCTTATATTCTTAATTGACATAAATCTAACATAGACTACCGCAAATAAAAGCCTTACGAACATTGTGAGTCGTGTTTAAAAACCAACACGCGTGAGGTGAACAAGAATCAAAGTATACGATAGCCAACTTCCTAGCACCTTCAACACGCAACCACACGCATACAAACGAATATAAATAGCATATCAACTCGCCAACACCATTACCAGAAGTCGAAGAATCACTAGAAAAAGCAAAAACCAATAAAACATACGTGTTCATCGGTTTTTATTCTTAAATAATTACATACCTATACAAAAAAGGGCATGTCTACAAATCATTATGAACACAGATTCTATCATAACCACTATCCTCCCACAACTCTCATGCACAAATTATTGAATAAGGAAAACTAATCCTAAAGTTTATACTCAGAAAATTTCATGTAACTGAACATTCTTTTGTTCACAAAGGGACAAAACTCAATGTCTCGAGCGTTTCGGAGAAAAGATTAACACAATGTCAACATCCAGAAGATATTTTCAAACGTGTGAGAATCTATAAAATCAATAAACAAGGGACCCTGATCCAATTTTTCATATTAAAAAAATTGAACAAGTCACCCAAATTATAATTACAAGTTGGCATTAAATTGACAAATCAAGTAAATAATTGAAAAAAAGGAAGCTTCCATGAAAATTCAACCCATGAATCAAGCATGAAAACAAGCATCCAATGAAAAACAAAATTACAAACACCAACAATGTGGTACACAATTGAAGTAAAAAGTCAAGTATATGAACAGGAAATTAAGTAAAAACAAGGATCTAAAATTCTAAAAAATGAAATTGGGATCTCAAAAGCAAGGAGTTTAATGTTATGTTAATTTTGTCCATAAACAAGATCAAGAAAAAAGAAATGAAATTTAAAGGATCTAAGAGAGAAGAGAGAAAAGGGTATAAATAAAACATACCAAAATGAAATCTGGGAAAACAAGTATAGGAAAAAAACAAGAGTTTGATGTTGTTGTTTTATAGAGTAAAGAAAGCAAGAATTAGTGATTCGGAGAATCTAAGGTTGTTGTTGTTGTGTTGTTGTTTGTGATTTGGGAGACTGAGGTTTGAGTTGAATTGAGTTGAGTTCAGAAGAGTATGTTTGGTTTTGCTATGTAAGAAAATAGAAATTAGAATTAAAATAATAGTAAAATATATAGAAAATGCATTGAATCGAATCATGACACGTGTGTGTATACTATATGTTTATTTAATTATTATTATTATTATTTATTTCTATATAAGGTACAAATAAAAAGATATAGAATTTATTTTGATGAGTTCATGTAAAGGAAGAGTATAGAAAGGAGATACTTTCTTTATGTATCATTAAAAGTTTTAATTTCAATTACTTTAAAAGTTGAAAAATGTTTATATTAATTAATAATTATACATGCCATTTAAAATTATATAGTAGTGTAAAATAGAATGTATCAGTTTACCATGAATGATAGATTGATAGGAGTGAAACTGAAGATAGGTCTTTTAATGCTGAGATTTTTCGTTTCAGATTTTTTAATGCAAAAAAAAAATGTATAATTGGAAAAAGATATTAATTAAATAAATTTAAGGGTTAAATATGTATAAGGTCCCTGAAAATAATCTAACATTCAAGTTTGGTCCCTATAAAAATTTTCTTCAAGGTTTGATCCTCCTAAAGTTTTCCGTTTCTAACTGTAGTCCTTCCCGTTAGTTTCCACTAACGGTGGCTTATGTGGCATGCCATGTGGACATTTTTTTGATGACGTGGCTTACATGTAGAAATGCCAACGTGACAAAATTTGTTGACATGTATGCCACGTGGCAATTGTTTCAATTTTAATTTTTTTTATATTTATATCATATTTGAATCAAAAAATGGTAGCTAATTTGCAGCTACTTTCTAGTTAATTCCTAGCTAATCTCTAGCTAATTTAAACACATTATTTTTGTAGCTAATTCATAGCTAATCTCTAGCTAATTTAAACAATGTGAAATTATATTATTGATGCAATTATTTGGAGCTTCTAGTATTAATCAAACATTTCTTCAAAGCATCTACCTTTCAACTAATAACTCTCTACCTTTCAAAACAATGAATCCATGGAAAAACATCCCAAATCTGCATAGAAAAATCATCAAGATTTTGAAACAATTTAAACATTTCATAACAAATTTACAAGCTCCAGCATTTAAAGCAATGATTTGGACTATATTATCTGTCATTGATTAATCCATTCCATTGCTCCAACACAGCTACCTAACAACTTTTAGATTTCCATAAATGATAAGTCTGAATCCCCCACATTTGCAATAACAAGATTCAACCCCTAAAAGAACATAAGGATTAGAAACATAGTGTAAAACAAATAAGGAAATTTTGACAATAACGTGTTTTCTTGGCTGCTTGTTTCTGCCTGCTTCTAATGCTCCTCCGACCACGAACGCGTCCTTGTCCGTTTGGTGTCCCTTTCCATCCAAGTAATTTTCCTATTCTCCTGTTGTTAGATGTAGTGCTTCTCTTTCTGGAAGTGGGCCTTGAACTAGCAACTCTTCCTTGTGATCTTTGACCATGAGAGTGGTTGCGGTCTTGCCGAGTCCTTTGTCCTCTGCTGTAGCTCTCAAGGCCAGCACTAAGAGCACCTCAGTTCTCTACAGTATGCTTAGCCTGAAATGAAGATGCATGCAAGCATCAAGTTCCATGAGCCTTAGAGTCACAGCAAAAGTGAAAATTGTCTGATAATGAGGGCACGAAACACACTAGGAAAGCTTACAATAAATTCAAAGAATAGAACAATTTTGTTGATGTATGGGATAGGCAATGGCTACCTTTCACCAGGAATAGGACATTCAGGAACTGTTGCCTCACTTCCAATATTAATTACAATGTCACTTGGATGAATGCGTTTTTTTAATCTTCCCATCTAATAACATAAATTTCCATCAATCAATAAGTAATGCTATATAAACTTTAGAGGCCAGTCAAAAATCTGCAGATGAAATCATTATATCTAAAAAAACTACATGTATCTAGTTCTAGAAACAACTAGCATAATAACCTTGGGATGCTCTCCACGGCCACGGAACAATTTGGGAGGTTCAACTCTGAAATTTCCAACCTAATGTGCAGATTTAACAAAAAAAATAGTCATAAGATAAAATTTTACTTTATCAATAAATTTGAAACCAACAAGTTGCAATATGGAATACATAAAAAAGAACCACAGCAAAAGGTAACAAATAAATAGGAAAAGAAAATGTGCACCAAACCGGATCAGTCCTCCTTTGAGTTCTCAAACTTTCATCCTCAATCAAAGAATTCAAGCATCTGCAGATTGATTCAAGAAGCAATTCAGAACCTGTAAACTCATAACAAAAGCCAGTAACAGAAATCAGAAAAAGAGAACAGATTTGGGGTGGCTTCATCATTCTTCTTCCACTGCGGTCTCTCTCTCTCTATTCAATTCTTGCGAATACACAACAACAGAAAAGCTTAAGAGTTCCACAGATTCGTATCGTAATCTAGCATCAATAACAACAACGCATAAGAAACCAAAAAGAAGGAGAAGGAAGGATCCGCGTAGAAGAAAGAAAAGGAAGAAACAGAGTATGAACCGTATCGTTGTCGACGTCAATATACATTCGCCTTTAATTTTGTAGTTGCGGCCTTGGACCTAATGTCCATTGTGGTTTATTTCTCACGTGTTGATACCTTTTATTTTGGGATTCTTTTGTGCTTCGATCTCGTCGTTTGAGTGAGTTTTAGGAAGAATGGAGGTCGGATTCGTGATGAGGAAGAAATTTGGAGAGGGATTTATGTAGGAAGTTTTGAGGTTGAAGGTGGTTGGCCGGAGAGGGACGGCGGCGGCCACCGCACGCCACCGCCTTCTCCGGCGAGTAATTAGGGCTCTTGGAATTTAATCTGCAGAGAGAGAGAGGTAAGAATGAAGAGGCTTCATGTTATCTTGGTTTTTATCCACCGTCCCTTTGTTTTAGATCAGAATTTCTGATGTGGAAAAATTATAATACACCTGGCATGCCACATCATTTTCCGTTAGTGGAAACTAACGGGAGGGGCTAGAGTTAGGGACGGAAAACTTTGGGAGGACCAAAGTTTGAAGAAAATTTTTTTAGGGACTAAACCTCAAAGTTAGGTTATTTTCAAGGACCTAATACTTATTTAACCCTAAATTTAATTAAGTTTTTTTTTTAGAAGATTAGTTTTAAATTAAGACTCTATTTTATAAATATAACTTGTAGCTGCTGGTTAATTTAAATTTGAAAAAATAACAGGCTTATTATTTCCAATAGTTGGCCTGCCCACTCAAATATGAAAGTTTATCATGGGGCCTCACCAAAAGTCCAATTCTTATTGGTCTTAGACAAAAGGGCATTGAGTTAGATAGAGTAACGACTACTCTTGGCGTTCAACGATGAAGGGATTACAAGCCATTACACTTTTAGTTCAAATTGACGAGTGAGCCTAGCCACCTGAGCCATCACAAGTTGATATTTAGGGATATCTTCCAGCTTAATCAGAGGTCATGAATTTAAATCTAACTCTAGACACACAGTAGTGTTAAATCTCTTGAGAGAAGATTTATCGTTTCGAGAGTTAGTCTCTATAGTTGTGCGTAAAAGATATCTGATTTATAAAACACACACACGCACACACACACACATATTTATCATTTTGAGAGTTAGTCTCTACAGTTGTGCGTAAAAGATATCTGATTTATAAAACACACACACACACATTTATCATTTTGAGAGTTAGTCTCTACAATTGTGTGTAAAAGATATTTGATTTATAACACTCACACACACACGTGTGAACGAGGATCAACTTACTCCAAAAGTAAGTTTTTTTTAACTTACTTCAAATCATAGCCTTTGAATGGAATATAATCTAATGTTTAATTAAGTAAAGGTTAATTTAACCATTAAATTAGATTCGATTCAAAGGCTATGATTTGGAGTAAGTTAAAAAAATTTACTCTTGGAGTAAGTTGATCCTCTCTCTCTCTCTCAAACACCAAAATATATTAAAATTTTATATATACTTTATATTTAAATTTTAATGATTAGTGATACATTGATAGGAGTGAAACTGAAGATGGGTTTTTTAATGCGAGTTTTTCCGTTTCAGATTTTTGAATGGAAAAAATGTATTAGGAGGAGATAGTTCATTAAATATAGTTAATTAAGATTTTTTTTAGAAGATTAGTTTTAAAATTCAAACTCTATTTGATAAAAATAATTTGTAGCTGGTGAGTTAATTTAAATTTGAAAAATTAACAGTCTTATTATCTACAATAGTTGGTCCGCCCGCTTAAAAATGGGAGTTGATCACGGGGTCTTCGCGAAAGCCCAATTCTTGTTGGTCCTACACAGAAGGGCATCGAATTAGACTAACTTCAGAGAGCAGCGACTACTCTCGGTTTTCAAAGGAGGAGGGTGTAGCGGTGAGAATCGGATAACAAGCTATTAAATTAACTTGAATCGCAAAACTTTGAAATTCACCACCGAGCTTTGATTTATCCAAAGGAAAGGGTAAAGACCGAAAAACCCTAAGTGAAGAGAATCTAGGTTCGGAGGTTGGTTATACAAAGGGAATGTATTAGCAACCTAAGTATTCGTAGTACTTTACGGGAACCTCTTGTTAGTATTTGTGTTATTCTAAAGTTGCTTGCTAAAGAGAAATGTGTTAAGGTAAAGGTCTAAGGGTATGTACACTAAGTATGCTCGCCAAGACATCGCATCTCGTGCCTACGTATCCTGACGGGAATGGAATCAGAGCATTCGTAGTTCCCCTCAATACGGGGTAAAAGGGTGTAAAAAGAATGTGTGGAATCCGAGAAGGCATCGAATGTAAAGGTAAAAGAGGATTGAATCCGAGAAGGCATCGGATGTAAAGGTAAAAATGGTGGAATAACAAAACGGTGGAAAAACAAAAGGTGGAAAAAAGAAAAGGTGGAAAACAAAAAGGTGGCTCGCTAGGATCTCACAATCCTATGCCTACGTATTCTCAAGATGAACTTGAGAAATCAGAGCATTTGTAGTTCCCCTCAATAAGGGGTAAGGAACTCTTGACTGTGGTCAAGGTTCCAAGGGAAAGTAGGGTCTGACAGCAAGACACCTACGTGGAGTGCGGCGACTCCAAACCTAAGGCTAGGTAAAAAAGGGAAGGCAAGTCTCGATCGCGCGGCGGCGTGAGATAAGGGAATGAGGGACAAGGCAATCCTAAATGATATGGCAGTCAACTATAGGGTCCTTTTCTTTGGAATGTGAAGTGTAGGTAACAGAGAAAACAAGTGTCAAAGATAAAATGCACATCAGATATACAGTAAAGCAATTAGAATCAAATTGAAAACCAGGAATTACTAAAAATGAAAATTAGGATGGTCAAGATTAAATTAAGAATTAAGATAAATAAATAAAAATAAAAACTAATTAAATCAAGTTCTAGTTAAAACCTAATTAAATTCTAATTAAAAAAACTAAATTACTAAAACCTAATTAAAACTATATTAGTTAATTAAATTAAAGCATAATTAAAAACTAAAAAACTAATTAACCTAATTTCTAATTAGAAAATAAAATCTAGTTCTAAAAATCTAACTTCAAACCTTACATCTAATTAGAACAATAATCTAAAATCTAAAAATTAAACAAAATCAAAGGATGTAATACTGAAAGTAACAATGGGCCAAAAATTGGAAAAAACCATAAGCCCAATGAGACATAGGGCGATGGGTCTGGGGGAAAAGATGAAATGGCCCAAGGTCATCCAGAGACGGGTCACGGGTTGTGTTGACCCGGCCCGACTCAGCTAAATCATTACAAAAAAACCTAAAATTTACATGGTTGTTTCAGAATCTCGCTAACAACCTCCTAAAAACAACACTGTAACTCGTGAAAACTTGGAACCAAGCGAAACCTGTTCTCATCTTCGAACGATCCTCCTTGTTTCTTCACCCTCTCCTCCAACTCACTCAAAATCTCTCTCAATCGTCTCTACCTCTCAACCGTTCATGTTTCAATGGCTCTCCATTTTGGTTTCTCTCTCGCACGGCTTCTCTCTCGATCTTGCCACTATTTTCTCTTGTTCGCACGGCTATCTCGTCACGGAAATCAAACAAGGCAAGCGCGAGAAATAAAATTGCATACGTTAATGGACGAAACAACAACTGAAGTCGAATTTCAGAATCAGACTCAACACTAAAATAATTGCATTAAGTTATCAAAGTTTAAAGCAAGAGATTACCGTTCGCGACGACAAACTAGGAGACAGGTAGAGTCCTAATTCGTTCTTCCTCCTCTCTGCCTTTCCGTTCTTCTTCACTGCTCTGACACTGGTTGTTAGTTCTGGTTATGGTGCGGTTGTCTTTCAGTTCCGGAAGTAGGGCGATTTGTGAATGGTGATGGAAAAAGGCAGATGAAGTATAGTCGTGTGGAGAGTAAGCTGGTGTGTTGTGATGTCGACGAGGTTATCCGGTGAGGAACAGAGGTCGTGTAAGGTTTAGAATCGGTTGTGACTCAAGGTTAATGATGGATGAGCGTTGTTGTTGAAACAGAGGGAATGGTGGTGCGTGGGAGTATTGTTGTTGGTAGCCGAAAAAGGGTGGTTCCGGTGGAAACGTTTGGTAGAGTTAATTGGAGGATGGGTTGTCTGGAGATTTAGCAGAGGTTTATGGAGAAGGTATTGAAAGAAGAGGTTGAGGGATATTAAGAGGTGGATTGATTGTGGTCTTTTGTCACAGTTATGAGCCATGAAGTATTTTTTTCATTCTGTTTCACTCTTTCTCCTTTGTTAAAACAATTTCAAACAAAACTATGTTGAGTTGTCTCTTTCATTGCAATTTTTCCTTTGCAGGTCTGGGCTTGTGGAGCAGAGCGTAATTGCGAGCATGATTTTGGTGAAATTTTTTGGATAAGTCCCTTTCATGGTGCGCAAGGCTTTTGGAGTATTTGGCACTGTGGTTGCTTTGTCATTTTTAGTGCAGGCTATGGTAGCATTGTCTGTTCCTTGCAGAAATGAAGCAGGTCTCTTAAATTGTGGCTATCAAGAAAAACAGAGGTCTGGTGTAAATTTGTGGTCAAAGGTTTTTTATGGTACAGACTGTTGTTGATAGCATGGTGATGATGCGCAGGGAAAAAGGAAGTGGTGCGAGTGTGTATTGGGATATGGTGTAGGATTTCGGTCAAAGATAGTATTGAAGTAGCATACAATGACAATTGATTTTTTGTATTTTTGTATTATATTATAAATAAAAGAAAATGGACTCTATGTATTTAAAATGATTTTTTAGCACAAAAGAAAACAATTAATAAAACTAAATAAACTAAGCTAAATCAAAAAACCTAAACCAATTAAAAACTAAATTAAAATTAAGGTTAATCAAAACTAAAAAAATAAAAAGTTAAACAAAAATTAAAATTAGATTAAATTTAAAATTAAAGTTACAATTAAAACAAACTTAACTTAAATGTACCATATAAGAAAGAAAATTAAATTGAAATTAAACTATAAAAATCCTAAATATCTAAGATACTTATAACAAATTAAATATACATAAATATAATAATTACTAAAATAAAAAAGGAAGAAGAAAAAAGCATGATCCATGAGATGTCTAAAAAAAAAACGAGACGACTGACTCAGAAAAATATGCAAACGATCAGAATATCTGAGGGTAAAATTTGAGGTACAACAGAGGGATTACAAGCTATTACACTTTTAGTTCAAAATGACGAGTGCGTCTAGCCACCTGAACCGTCACTTAAAAAAAATCAATAGCATTTGCTTGATATTTAGGGATATCTTCCAGCTTAACCAAAGGTCGTGAATTTGAATTCAACTCTAGACACACAGTAATGTTAAATCTCTTGAAAGAAAGATTTATCGTCTCAAGAGTTAGTCTCTACGGTTGTGCGTAAAAGATACCTGATTTATGAAAAAAACACATGCAAAATTATATAAATGAAATATCTTTCTCTCAAGAGATTTACCACTACTGTGTATCTAGAGTTGGATTTAACCTTATACATACTTTATATTTAAATTGTATAATGAAATTTAACCTTAAACATAATAAAATAATAGTATGGTAATTAAATTTAATTCCTTCTATTTTATCTCTACTTGTCATTTTATAAATTTAACAACACACAACAATGTAGATTAGTATTTTTTTTTGTTCCGTTAAGGTAATTTAGTTGGTAGTTGTGCATGGATATCAGATGTAGAAACGCAAATTCAAACCTACACCGTCTTATTTGTTCACTTTTAAAAAGTGAATTTCAGTTATTAAACTATTAAAAAAAAGATTTTTTTTCAATTATACAAATTGAAAAAAAAATAATAATATATAATGTATAAACAAGAGATGTGTAACAAAATCTAATTACATCTAAAATCATCTCCCTATCCTTCAAATCAGTCAAATAAATAAATCAATTAAACATAATTTTATCTATTCACCAATGATAATAAAAAATGTAAAATTAATAATCAAAATGTTAGACATGATTTTAGACATGAATCAAACAAATCACATGGATCAAACAGCTCTTAAAAAAAACAAATTACATGCCACAACGATCATACAAACAAAAACATATTGAAGTGTAATAGAAAAAATAATCGGTTAAAGAGAAATAAAGATATTCGTGTGAAAATAGAAATGAAAGATAGAGAAGTATAATTTGGCAAGAGACTATATATGATGGGGTATGAGTGAACTTCAATTAAAATCTAGAGAGAGAATATAAGAGGATGAGAATTGAGGAAGATGGGTGAAAACTACATAAGAAAAAAAAACTGAGGGAGAGTTGCATCGCGAATTTTTCTGTAAAAACAATTTTTAATCTTTCTTATTCCCGCATTAAAAATATACTTATTTTAATTTAAATTATAGTTTAAATATTTCATTTGTCCATGTAAGTTGGCGTGATTATGGTTTTTGCCCATTTATCTTTTTTTTAATAGTTATTGAATGTTGAGATCCTTTTGGTTTTCGTCTCTGACGTCAACTTTCCGTTACAAAAAGGGCAACATGGAAAATGTGTCTATTTCAATTGCTGATTTAGTATGTGACGGTGTTCCACCTTGCGATGCGACACCGTGGATTGAAGGCTACAATCACGATGCTATTTGAATCGGGAATGTTGATCTTGAATTGACATTGTTGGTCGGTGTTGATCTCGAATCAACGTTGTTAGTCTCTGATACGGTGGACCTATGGGGTACCTGCATGGTTAGGACTCCAACGCCTAAGTCAGTTTAGGGTCTGACATTAACCGTATTGGAAATAGAGATTAGAGATTGTGTACTTCAAAATCCTTTATGAATGTATTTATACTTTGCGTTTGATGGATCAGGTAGAATAAGTGGGTCTCGTACTATTAGGCCTTTGGTCAGCGAGGAGTAGCGAATCCTGAGGCCTTTGGCTAGCACGAAATAATTTCCCCCAAGACTCGTCGGGAATTCTGAGTGTCAGTGAGTATTTTAGAAGTCATGGCCAACTTTTAGAAATGGCTATACAGACGTCGTGTGACATGCCTTTTTGAACCAGTTCTGTCCACGGCTTCGACTGAAGAAGGGCGTCATGGTCGAACAAAAGGTTGTGTAGTTGTAGAACATGGAGAAGTAGGTTTCGAAGGCTTCCTTAGATGCAGAGTTGCCATAATCAGGCGTAATCTTAAAAAGCCTTAGGCCTTCGATTCTTTTCTCTGGGTCAGGTGAAACGTTATCCTTAAGGGAAGGTTCAATGGTGGCATTAAGCCACAAATGTAAGAGATAGATGAGGCCCGAGATAAAAAAAAATTCCTTATGACATACTCATGCCTTGAGGTCACAAGAGGCAATCGTCGAAGATTCACACAAACTTCACAAAATTAGCTTGGTGAGATAAACATTTCTCATATCATGAAGGTGAGTAGACATATGGTAAATTTCTTTGTTACTTAAAGGAAGTTATAGCAAAAAACAAAGTGAGATAACTAGTAGGTAAGGAAAGTTATGTGTTCTTGGGCGTTCACATTATCAGTCGAGGCATACTGGTCTTTAATAAAAGTGATATAACTAGGGTGATAAAAGGTGAAATTAGGTTTGGTTTTGTTTATCACAGTGGGGTCGAAGGTTTTCTCAGTTGGTCGAAGGACAACAGTTGTTGCCATATCAAATAGCGTTGGAATGATCATTCCACATGGTAAGTGAAATATGTTGGTCGAAGATTCCCAAACGCATATAGCAAAAACCAACATGTGAGAATTATACCTAGGGCCAACTTTTAAGAGTTGTATCAAGTCAAAGATACCCTGGTCTTTTCACACTTTTTGCTCATTTTGTTGAACTGTATTCAACCACTTGATGTAGGAAGCATTGTTAATCGAAGGAGATGACTGAAACACATGGTTCCTCATGAAACTGAGATCAAAAGGTTAATCCTTAAACACCAGAGGTTCACACAATGAGAAACTATGGGAGAAATTTTTGAAGTTTCGGGGTTTCTTGGTTGGTTTAGGTAGAAGACTCATGAAAACATAAGTACTGTGTGCAAGGGAGTAAAGGATTAATACCTAAGAAAGCTAGATGGCAGTTTTTTCCCCTTGCATGGAAGGCTCTATGACGTAGGTGTTATCGTCCCTGAGAATAAGACCTTAGAGCTTAACAGCTGAAGGAACTTGGGGTTTACGCTTAGTATGAGAATCGAAAGCCATTATTAAATCTTGAGAGCTTTTTAAGGGAAAAAGGAGCTTCTTTGAGAAAAACAAGAGCGAAAATTGCAGGGAGCTCAAAGAAATTTCTAGGGTTCTGAGAAAGAATATGGCGAAAAATAAGAAAAAAAATGCTGAAGAGGTGTATATATAGCCACAAATAGGAAAACTTTTCAGTTTCCCTCTGAAAAATTAGACAAGTGGTGTTTCAAAATGGACATGTGGCATTTAACTTTTTGGAAAAAAATTAAATTAAATAATTTCTTTTAATGTCATTTAATTTCATGGACCATATTTGTCCTAGGAAATCTGAATAATGGTGGGAATATGCACGCACGTCCTTGACGTGACAATTTGGTGAAAAGTAGTCATGATGATTATGATGTGTGCGTGTTATCTTGAACATTGTGGAACAGTTACTAAAAATACCATATTTCTTCCATCTGATACATATGATCGAAAGTGACATTTTTTAGAGGCGTCTATTAGCTTGGAAATTTTAGCTGAAAAAGTCGACAAAGAATGGTAATAACCATGTTGAAAAATGCTAAGTATAAAAGACTCAATCGAAGGTTTCAACATACTAACTATGTTGACTAAGATGGTTCGAATGACCTATCACATGAATTGAGACATATTTTATTTTAATGCCCATAAAGACTAGTTTGGAAGATTCTCAAGAACATATCCAAAAGATTAGGATCACCCTCTTCGAAATATGTCCAAAATGTCGAAGAGGTTTTACACAAATCGACACTTTGACAATAGTCGAGTTCGACTCGTATATTAGATTTTGGGGACTTAATATATTTTTAAGTCTATAAGTCAACCAAATTACGGATGTTGATAAAGCACTATAGAGGTCGACCAAAAACTTTCAACCATAAGCAGTTAGAGGGTTCAAAGACAGTTATCAAGCATGTTGGGGGGTTTCTCTAGCAGTTTCAACATTAAAGACGCGTGAAAGCAAGTTAGAGCGCTGAAGCACACGTAATGAGATACATGTCAAATCCCGTGGAAATAGCAGTTGTCGACGGATACTATTGTATTATTATATATAGTCGATCTCATTGTTGGGATCAGGGTCTCAAATCTCATTTATTCTCTATTAAACTAATGTATATAAGTCACAGGGAGAAACAGTTTGTGAAAATGTATGAGTCTGTGTCCGCTCTTTAAATTCTTTAAGTCTTTTCAATTTAAGCATTCGTACTTTAATTAAATTTATCACATTTTTTTATTATATTCATCCAAAGCTTATTTTTATTGGAGTTTATGTCCAGTGTCATTATTCAAACATTTAAGATTCAATCACACACTTTTCTTTGCACTTGTCTGCACAAATTGTCCTCGAATTTTTTTCGAATTTAACCACTTAAGTGAACCAAACTCGTGATTATTTACTAAACATACCAGTAAATACCAACATAATTATCTACAGGCCTGTGTATGTTAGACATAAGATACGTGTTTTTATGACAAACTTTGTTCACAACAATGTAGTCGACACATATGCACCACTTATCACTTGCTTCGTAATCAAAGTGTGAGAAATCTCATAGAAGAATTGATGTTAAGTTGATGGCATGCTACGCTGGAGTCAATAACCGGCATCTCTTTGGGGGAGCATGTGAACAGGTCTGCGTTGACCTTAAGGCGAGTTCACATTTTCATTACGTGTATGATTTGATTTCAAAAAAAAAATATTTTAGGTGAATTGATTTTGTCTAAAATTAAATTAAATATAAATTAATTTAGAATTTAATACATGTATATAAAAATGAGTTGAATAAAAAATTTAAATGTAAAAAATCTTAATTTATAGCTTCACATTAAAATCAATTTTAAAAGCAAATTAATTTTTATTCAAGTGCTTACTTACTGACCGATCTTTAAGAAATTACTTATATCTTGATTTTTTTAAGCATAGTACAACTCAATTGATAGGTGTCAAAAGATATCATACTACAAGGGCTACGTAGGGGGCGAAAGTTCTCTCTATGTGGATTAGTCGGTCTGACTGGTCGGATACCACATATATCAACAAAATAAAGAAGATATCATACTACATAGCTTTTAAAATAAAATT
Organism: Lathyrus tuberosus; assembly: GCA_022829125.1. NCBI lineage: Eukaryota > Viridiplantae > Streptophyta > Magnoliopsida > Fabales > Fabaceae > Lathyrus > Lathyrus tuberosus. The sequence continues at coordinate 2,092,191 of JALAZF010000529.1, read as the reverse complement.
TAAATCGCTTCGAATTCGATAATTTCCAAATCTTCATTTTTTAATAGAAGTTCGTTAACACTCGAGCCCAAATGCTTGATTAAATCTTTGTTTTTTAATAGAAGTTCATTTAACACTGAAGCCCAAATGCTTAGTTCATTTAACACTTAAGCCCAAGTGCTTCATTGAATTGATTTGTGTTTTGATACTTTAATGTTTGTATTTATTATATAAAAATTTATCGCATAACTTAAACAAAATAAATTAATAAAAAATTGTATTTTTAAAAGTTAAAAAATTTCTTTATTAAAAGAAATTTAAGTAATCATCTAAATGAAGAGAAAACAGTAACAAAACATATATTGAGGGTGAGTTTACATGGTCTAAAAATACACATTCCTCTAATTTGCCCTACTATTCCCATGATTTTTCCTAAATTCCAACTTTTTACATGTGCATTGAGTTTGAGCAAATTCTAGATAACTCCTTTTTCTTTTTTGCCCCCCATAATTAGGAAGTGAAATTCGAAAAACATATTTAAAATTGGGGATCTAATGAAAATGAAGAGGCGTAACTATAAGGACTTGAATGTAAAATTTTCTTGTTGCAAGCATTTGAAGGACCACAAAAGATAACCTCTCCCACATTTGTTTTAAATGTTTCTAAAATCTCTCATCTCATTTCTAAAACACAAGCAATTATATATGATGAAAGGATACAAAATATGGACTATCATTAATCTTATATTCATCTGATTAATATATACTCTTTGGAAGCTGGTAACCTAGTGACACGTGAATGAAAGTTGTACAACTTCATGTTTTATACAACTTTCAACTCTTTGAGCCATTGAGTATGCAGAGGACATGGATCCTGCTTGCCTTGGGCAGTAGCTTTCTCAGAAAGAGAATGAAACCAACCATTTCTCCATTTGAACTGCAAACACAGTTAATCATTAATAAATATATCACTATTCTCAATAACAGTTTGTTCAAATTCCTCAACACTATCGATATCGTTGTATCTATGTTTGCTACTGTTTGGCATTGCAAATATGATCAATATTTCAACTTTTTACCTCCTTAACTGCTGTGGGAAAATGAGCAACGGCTCGGGAATACGCACACAACCGTTCTTCCATCGCTTCTTCAAATGTTAACCCCTTTTCACTTGCTGCGGCTGATGCTAGTTCAGCTATCAGGCTACATAACTGGAAGTGTAAATATCAGTTAATTCAGTTCTGCTTATTGTCTTTCAACCAAGCAAATGATGATTGGCAGATAAGCGTATTGATTTTGAGATAAAGAGAATAACAAAGCTTACTTCAGAACGGAATTCTTTTTCTACGATACCAACAGAAACCCCTCCGTGACGCGCTCCAACAAGCATGACAGAACAAATCCATATGAGCTTTTCTAACATCTGCTTTAGAAATGCTTCCTTCTCCAGAACCTGCCTTTCAACGCAGATCAGCACAAGAAACGGAAACAAGAAAACTTTGCAAGTGGCAAGACATCGAGAATTAAATTAAATACGAATACTACCTTGCAAGAGAGGCCTCCGGCTATCAATCTTTCAGAAACAGCCAAAGACCACTTGCCATAAGCAGCTGTCAATCCTTCAGGATCGGTATCAGTCTTGCCATCAATAGGGGGCTCTCCGAGTTTCGACACTGCAAAATATGCCAGCACTTGGTTCCCTTCCTTCAAACCTTTACTCTCAAGCCATGGTTCCAACATTCCATTCTGGAAAAACACCAAATCTGCCACACCAATAAAAAGAACTCAAAGGTTATATTACATAAAAACAGTTGACTGTGTTTTATCTTTAATCATAGAAATAGCTTATGCTTAAACACTTATATGATATAAGATTATGTTATAAGCACTTAATTAAGATGCTTATCCAAACAAGCCTAAAGAGTGCAATACTTATATAACTAAGGACATGTTTGGATTAACTTATTTGTGTCTATCTACTAACATAAACATAAACATAAACACTTGTGTGACATATCTATAAACTATTTTCAGCTTATTTCTATAAGCTCTTCAGAATAGCTTATGAGTATATTAAATATGTTATAGCTTACTCAAAAATGAAGAAAATGTAACTAGTTGGAAAGAAAGAAAAGAAAATGGTGTAGTATTATACCGTTCCATCTGGAAAGAGGAGTGGATTGAAGAACGGAATCAAGATCGTCATTTCTAGTACAAACCAAAATAGGACCTTCGAAATCAAGAGGAATTGATTCTCCGCGTTTTACGAGAAAGTCCTGACCTTGTCCCATATCTTGTAAAGCCTTTCCGACTCTTCCACCGCCGACAATGACGGCGGGACGAACTCTAGTGGTGGTGGAAACCATGGCGGAGACTTTGAATCTGAAAGAGGGAAGCGTGGTGGTGAGAGTGGAAAAGCTAGAGATAGAGAGAGACATTGGTGTTGAGTGGAAAAGTGTTTGGTGTTAGCAGATAACAACAATGGGATGAGGAAGACATGTTCTCTGTCTCTTTGCTGAGTTTGTTTGTGTTACAATTTTACTGTCACTCGCATCGCATCACATTTACGCCACTCGTTCTTAGGTTTTCTATGGGGAAGGTTCTATCTTAGATCCTCCACGTTTTCACTTTATACGACATGTATTTTCATATTTTTTTTATGGCAAAATACTTATTTTGGTCCATTGTATATATCTCTGATTCACTTTTGTCATCTAATTTTTTTCGTAGAATTTTAGTCTTTTAAATTTATAAAAGTTACAAAGGAGTCTCTTCCGTCAGTTGGCCTCAAACGTTCGTCTATTTTGTCTACCTGGCAGAAGAGCTGGCATGATGTCACCTTCTTTATATCATCTTCATTGTTTCCATCTGGGTTTGAATTCCTTTGTTTCCCATCGTCTTCATCTTTCTATTTCGTTTTCGTCATTGTTATCTTCTTCTTCTTACGATTTCTTCACTGAACGAAGAAGGTCAACCATGGTTCTTCGTTTTTGAAGGAGAATAAATCTAAAAGTGGCCAGTCATGTGTTCACAGTAGCTCGCGAGTTGTACCATTTTGTCATTAGGGAGATGAGGTTGTGCTTCGTATGACAAAAACTGAAAAGAATTTCGGAAAGAGATTTTGGGGATGTCACAATTATAAGGTAAGCCCTAATTTTGGTTTGAGTATGTTAAAATCTGGTAAACAGGTATTGATCCATATTTATATTTTGCAAGGGTCCTTGCAAAGAGGATGTGATTTTTTCAATTGGTTCCATGAGGAATTTGCAGAAGACTCAAGTCAAGTTTTGTTGAATAGGTTGGAAAGCTTATAAAAGGATTTTGAAAAATTGAGGTTTAGAAATGAAGAATTAGGGAATGTTGTGACTGACATTCAAGTTCAACTGAACAAGATGTGGAAGTGGATAATTATGTGTTTTGTAATGTTATGTGTGTGTTTTTTTAGGATGTTTTAGGAATGTGTATCAGTTGTCTATTGTAATGTGTATTTGTAACACAATTTATCAATTTAATGAGTTCCATTGTTTGGCATATCTTTATTTCTAGCAACATATTATTTGGTTTATAAATTTTTTGTTCAAACAAATATCAAAATGACACAACAGATCAGATTACTCAAACTTTAACACAAATTGACATTAATTGATATTGTTGAAAGACATAGGAATATTTCCACAAAGGTTCCAAAATGCATTGACATGTTACATAAACATGTTCAAAATGACTTCAAAATACAGTACAAAATACCAAATTGTTACATTAATATGCAAATACCATAAATTAAACAAAGCCTAATTAATACTAGATGGTTTTCTTTGGTGTGATCCTCTTTGTTGGGGTAGTCCTTCTGGTTGTAGGATCAATCACATTTTTTGAAGCTGATAATCTTGTTGTTGGTCCTGGTGCTACAAAGGTCCTTCTTACACCAAGCATATGTGGCTTTCTAGTTGCTTTTGCATTTTCCCTTGAGCATTGTCCTGATACAGTCTTTCCTTTAGAAGACTGAGTTGCATTTTCCCTTGAGCATTGTCCTGATACAACATTTCCTTTAGAAGATTAAGTTGCATTCATGTAACCCTGTGTTGCTGAGGTCTGAGTTGTTGCTACCTGAGATGCTGGAGCATTACCCTGTGTTGCATTGGACTGAGATGCTGCTACATGGGTAGTTGTGGCCTGACTTGCATTGGCCTGAGATGTTGGAGCATTAGAAGTTGTGGTCTAACTTGCATTGGCTTGAGATGCTGGAGCATTAGAAGTTGTGGCCTAACTTGCTTCAGTTGCTGGTGCGACCTTGCAGGTTAATTTGTTATGTCTTGCTTTTTTGCACCTAGAGCACTTGACTATAAAACTTGTTCTTCACATTTTTTGTCACTCCCATGAATCTCCCATTGCTCAATATTTCTCTTTTCTTTGGTCTACCATACATCTTTCTATACTTAGGTGGCTGCACATCTGGATATGGAGTCTTGACCCACAATTTGGATCCATTCACATGGTAAAGAACATGCTTGTATAATGTCTTGTATGTAGAGATCCTATAATATTCTGGAATATAATCATCAACTTTAAGAAGAATGGTCCCTTCGCAAAATGGTCCCTACTTCGTCTTCGCAGTCGCTTCGCAGAATGGTCTTTTTCTTCGTGTTTCAGACTTATGGATGTTTCGTTTTGAGAAGAATCAATGTTTTGAGAAGAATGAATGGGATTATCCCTTACATTTGGCTGTACACGTATCCGTTACACTGCTATCTGGACTCCACTTACCCACCTCATCATACAAACTGCCACCTGGAAGCTTTTTTTGAACTTTGACTAACGGTTCACTAACGGAATGACTAACGTGGATATGTTAAGAAACTTAAAGGACCAAAATGGCACAAAAAAAATTAAGGGACCAAAGTGAACATAAGGGTATAGTTAAAGGATCAAAAGGGGTATTTCGCCTTTTTTAAAATATTATTTTATTGATAGTGATACATATAAATTTTTTCCAATAAGTTTGAATATCCTCTACACACAATTACATAGATTAATATTTCAAAAAAATATGGGAGAATCACAATAGACGACAAAGTTCCCTTAAAAAATATTTAACATTAACAACATCAATATCCCTAATAACTAGATAATCAGAATCACTTTTATTTCCACCAGGATGGGAACTCAATGGTTCGCTATCATCTTCAATAGAACCCTCACCAAAATTAGAATTGTCACCGAGAACAATGAGGTTCGCAATTTGTCGAGTATCTTTTAAAAAGTGACATTTAGCATTTTTGGGTTTGCTATTTTAGTGCGAGATGAAGCGTCACTCGTATCATTACTAGATATGTCAAGAACATTTGCAGGGTTGTCTCCTATATTAGCCATTAGTAAAACAGGGGAGGGAGAAATGACATATGGTAAACAAAGAGAGAAATGATACCTGAAAGAGCTTAAGCTTAAGGAAATGATTAAAGAAAATAATAGATATGAGCGTGCAATGAATCGAGAAAATGTAGGACCTAAAGAATAAAAAGAAGACAAATAGAACACAAATCACTATAGCCTATGGAAAAGATATCGGGGTTTTTATAAAAATAAAATGTTTATAATTTGCACAAATAGTGGAAATGTAGTAAGGAAGGTGAACCAAAATTTATATATTGGGACGAAACAGGTAAATCAACAGACTCTAATAAAAGAAAATAAGCGGATGAAAAACAACAGTTGGATTTGCCTCGGTATCATAATGATATTCGAGTACACTTGAGCACGCTAGAGGGAAGTGCCACGCCCTAGTCTAAAGAACTAGGGTTGCATGTAAGAGAAATCATGCTAGACGTTTCAATAATGAGACTAACATTTAATAAACTTGTTCCCAAGGTCACTCATGGTGGCTCCCAAATCTTTCCCACTTTTCCAAGTGATGGATCCGTCATGATAAACCTGATCTAGTTTTCTTAAAGACTTCTCATTGTTGCATCAAAGAAGGCCTTATGAGCAACTGTTCTTGGTCGGGCACTATCCCAAAAGAATATAGCCCAATCCTCAGTCCCAGACATTCCACTAAAGTACTGAAGGCACAATGTAACCCTGCCCTAAGACTATACATTGGATCTATATCAGGGGTTGCTACCTACTGTTAGATGTCATCAGACGATCTCCTGCATTCCATGCCAAAATGTTATAGAGCATCAATAATTATCATTCATATATAAGACATTCCATGTGAGACTTGATGTAGTCTATTTCCAATCAATAACTCATTTTACACCCTAGCGCCATCGTACTGGATATCAAGTCCACCGTATCAAAACTCTACTCCATGATTTCACCAAACATTTTTGCTTCCTTAATGGAATAGTCATGTTCATTCTATTAGGTAAAACAATTCATTTTAGGAGTATTGAGAGGTACTTTCTTATGTAAAATTCCATGGCTCTTGCACTAATACTCAAATGGGCCCATGTACCCTCCTTCATATTATATACATTCCAACTTTCTTCAAGATGCTAGTTATACTTAAGCATGAAATCTTTGAAAACATTAAAAAAATATATTCCGTCTATAATGGATACATTCACGTCTAACTTGAGTGATTTTCAATGAAGGTAAAAAAGTATTTAACACCACCAAGGGACCTTTCAAATGTTGAGCACACATTTAGGTAACACAAGGTTTGTAATTTTATTTCTTTTTCTCTCCTCGTTTGATCTTTGAAACGACAATATGTGTTGCTTGCCTACTAGAAAGTCTTCACAAGATTCAAGTGTTTCTTCTTTATGATTGAAAGATGTTTCTTCGAAAGAATCTATAAACCGTTATAACTCATGTGGCTTAGTTGTTTGAGCCACATATATTTTGTTATAGTTTTAGATACATTGATGTCTCTCTTATTCATCATTTGTTGCATAATATACAATTAGTCTTGATTTTTCCCACAAGAAATAATCATGATTTATTTACTGAGATTGTGTCTGCCACTTCTACATTTATTTATCATACCAATATCATCTAACTTTCTTAGTGAGATAAGGTTTAGACGTGTACTGCCCTGTATAATATTTATCTAGAATAATATCATACAAGTGTTTTATTTGGTACTGACATAATCATAAGTGCCTAATGGCATAATTCACATACTTGACCATTTATAATACATAGATACAACCTATGGTACAAGGAATGGAAATGATCCAAAACAAGAAAATCTAAGAATAAGGTACAATATTCCTCAGTGTACAAGAAAATAATACACAGCGGAATAAGCTCAACTAAGCTTATCTTGAAACATCCAAGCATAACTCCACTTGTAAATCATACCTGCAAACAACGCCTGAAAAATAACAACAACAATGGGGTGAGATATTAAATCTCAGTGAGTTCCCTATCTTATGGATTCTCTCGACTTTACAGGGTTCTATCAATCCTAACTCAAGTCAAAGGGGAAGGGAAATGACCTTGAGTTCTCAATCTCACACTATATAGAAACATATTCATGAGTTCACCAACTCACAATATCACTAATCGATAACCTCACCAAGGAATCCCCTTTTCCCGTCCGCTTCTACGTCTAAAAGTCGACCTGAGTTATGGATCCTTGTAACCTACTTGACATACGAATGAATTCGGTTTCTACGGGTCATTAACCGTTATGAACTGTCACTTCACACGGGCCATTAACCGTCACAAGCATACGCTCCATGGGCGCCATTCGTACTGCATGCGGGAATCAAACCTGCCTAGTAGTCATACATACGTTTCAGAGGAGCTCGAGACTCATGAAACTGCAACTCAAGATAAACGGTTACGATTATGTGATCTCACACACTAGGGACGGCAACGGGTAGGGTCGGGTGTAGGTTTTGCACTACCCAAACCCACACCCGAAATTGCCACCCGCACCCGAACCCGAACCCAAATACTTTTCGGGTGGCAAAATGACACCCGCGCCCACACCCGTTGGGTTCGGGTTTTTTCACCCAAACCCGAACCCATAGCAAAAACACAAAAATACAACATTAAATTGAAATTTGAATTAAGTTTCAAGATCTTAAGTTTTTTTTTGAATCAGCTAAAAGATTATTATTAACTTGGCATAAGATAAATTGCAAATAAACATAAAATTAAAATACAACATTAAATTGATATTTGAATTAAGTTTCAACTTTCAAGATCTTAAGTTAATATTACAATTAAAATACAACATTAACATAGATTATCTGTTTGCCAAGAAAATTCCAACAACATGGTAATGCTAGCAAATTCCAAATTCCAGCAAGTATTGTAACACACTGAAGAACATTCCAACAAGTGACATTAAGGGACATTAATGAAAGTTCTCATCATTTGACATAAACGCTACTCGAACTGGAAGAGGCACCACCCTGTACAGATTCCATAAAAATAGCAAAGGAATGTAAGACTCAATTTCTAAGCAATTCAAACCACAAAAAACTAAATAATTAGTAGAAAAATTGAATGCTACATCATGCATGTGAAATTCCAAAGGCACAACTTGTTGATATAGTATTTTTATTGTGTTATATTTAAAAGTATTTTCTCAATATATATTAAGAAGTAACAATAAACAAATAACCATGGTTTACAAACCTATAGCTCATAAAATACTAGCAACTATAAACAGAAAATATACTCACCATATAGCAGCCTCAATATATATTTAAAAAGCAGCAGCAATATATATTTAAAAAGCAGTAGCAATATATATTTATTCAATTCAATATAAAAAGCAGCAGCAATATACAAATAGCATGCAGATGCTTTCACAACTAATCTTCTAACTCGAAAATTATATGGATAAATTGTTCTAACAGTTTGCAGATAATGAAGATTTACAATTATAGTGGATGGAATCAAAGAGAAGAAACAAGATTAAGGTTGCATCATTTATCAAAGAGAAAACGGGTTACGTTGTCAGTCCTGAAGTGTATATTTGAATAATAGCAATGCTGGCAATGTTTCATGCCTGGAGTGTATATTTTTCACATTTTCAAGTAAGAAACATTAATTCTGGCTCTTAAAATAAGACGACCATAAATATTCCAATGGCATAACTGATGTAGGAGCCACATCAATTTCTAAGCAATTCAAACCACAAAAAACTAAATAATTAGTAGAAAAATTGAATGCTACATCATGCATGTGAAATTCCAAAGGCACAACTTGTTGATACAGTATTTTTATTGTGTTATATTTAAAAGTATTTTCTCAATATATATTAAGAAGTAACAATAAACAAATAACCATGGTTTACAAACCTATAGCTCATAAAATACTAGCAACTATAAACAGAAAATATACTCACCATGTTATAGCATAGAAACTACAACTTCTAATCTTCAAAATGGTAACCCAAACAACTTTCCATCAACTCAGCTGTATTAAGAAGTAAACTGAAGTTAAATAAAACACCATTTTATTCAACACTTTTACACTAAATGAAGTACAAAATACCTTCATCGTCCGACTCCATTTCGTTCAACACAGTAGCAAATTCTTCTGCAACTCTAGAAGTTCCTATACATCACAAGTAGAATAACAAAGCATAATTAGTTCACAATATGTAAAGATTATTTGACATACATTACAATATTGAATTAATAGCTTAAAAAGTTACCATTATTCTCAGCAGCCCATAGCCAACTCCTAGCACACATCAAAGCCTCTACAGTACTCCAATTAAGTCGGCTACGATGAGGACTCAATATTCGACCACTATTGCTAAAGGCCGATTCAGAAGCTACTGTAGAGATAGGAATAGCCAAGACATCTCTTGCAATTGCTTGAAGTGTTGGATACACAACTCCATTTACCTTCCACCAATTCAAAATGTCAAAATCTGGAGTTTTTTTTTATGAATGGCTCCTTCAAATAATGATCCAACTCATACTTAACACTTGATTAAGGTGAAGGTATTTGGAGTTTTTTTTATGACTGGCTCCTTCAAATAATGATCCAACTCATCCTTCAAATAATAATCTGGAGTTTTTTTTATGACTGGCTCCTTCAAATAATGTTGTTGTTTGAATTATAGTGGATGGAATCAAAGAGAAGAAACAAGATTAAGGTTGCATCATTTATCAAAGAGAAAACGGGTTATGTTGTCAGTCCTGAAGTGTATATTTGAATAATAGCAATGCTGGCAATGTTTCATGCCTGGAGTGTATATTTTTCACATTTTCAAGTAAGAAACATTAGTTCTGGCTCTTAAAATAGGACGACCATAAAAATTCCAATGGCATAACTGATGTAGGAGCCACAGTTAACCATGATCCAGAGATCGGAGATCTTTTGAAGGTATAAGTCAAACTCAGGTGATACATAACTGGACACATTAAAGGCATTCCAAAAATTTGGTTATCTTGTAGTAGAAAAATTTATCCATAAGAAATGAACATATAGGAATTCAATCCCCTTCACATTCATCACTCAACATTCACAACCTTAACATCTTCTTTAACCTTCTCACACCTAGGAATGGTAACATCTTCTTCATAACTAATCAATAACTAATTAACAATCCATTCACAACTGACAATATAACCTTTCACACAAAGTTTTAGTCTATAAATACAGAGCAGCAACAGCAACAGATAAACCAACATTCAACAGAAAAACCAATAGCAACAGCAGCAGATAAAAACCGAAACCGAAACAGTAATGCGAATTCAAATAACAACAGCAGCAGTTAGAAATTTAAACAACAACAGCAGCAGATAAAAACCGAAACAGTAATGCGAATTCAAAACCGAAATTCAATATCTCTCAGTAGCCAACAGTAATGCGATAGAATCAGATCAAAACCGAAACTTAAAATACCAACAATTTTCAGTATAATGTAAACCATGCCATGCCATGCCATGTTCAAATCAAAAGCAACAATTTTCAAATCAATATTCAAATAACAAACTCAAAAACAGAGGCAACACTACATCGATTACGCCATGCCATGTTCAAATCAAAAGCAACTAGTGACAAGTCGAAAAGAAGGGTGCAACTAGTGTTTTTCTCAGGATTTTTTTACATACAACACAGGCCAAGTCAGTTGCAAACAAAGAAGTGTTCCATGTGCATCGTGTTATTCATCAAGTATACATTCAAATTACAATTACGTGAAGACCATGGTGATTTTGATGCGTGATTCAATTCAAAACTGACTCGCTTCAGATTTAGACGAAGTTTCGACTTAATAAACTAGTGTCATGGTTTGAATTAATTCATTACCTCATAATTTTCATCAACACAACAAAGGAAAGTTAAGGAAGTTTGGGAAAAATAATGATCACTCATTTTCTAACAATTCAGTGCCTCCACATATATGCATTACTCATTTTCTAAAGAACTCTAATATCATTAATTCGCTGTTAGTTCAGCTAAAATCAAATGAACAAAAGAAATGTCATCAATAAAACACTGAAACTTATAGAAACAATATTGAACTCAGAAGAACAAAAATAATGTCATTAATCAAAACGTTGAAATTTATTAAAAACCTGCAAATTTTATTATACAAAATAGGAAAACTTGGAAAATAAGGAATGAAACAACAGCCACAAAAAACTCTGATAATTTGGTCAGTAGCCATACCAGTTTGTAAGTTCTAAAATAGTTAGACAGAAATATCCATTACAAACTAATCTAAAGAACTCTAATATCAAGGTATTATTCAAAGTTTGAATACTGATGTAAAACCAAGATCAAAGACAAGTCTCAGTACCTCAAATAATGCCTTGACGTCAACAACGGTTTTTTGCGTTGCAGGAGAGGCTATGAGGGTCGATGTTCTCTGCAAGTCACGGTTCCATAAACATTAAGCACGATACGAGAAGAATCACACAAATGTCAGAAATTACAACACAATCAGACACTTCAATTGCGAATTCGAAAATGGAAATTCACTCGTGACAAAATCAAGAGAAAAGAAATTACACAAATTCAACAGAAACTGAAAGGAAGATTAAAATAATGGATTAAGGGAAAACCTTGGATTAGATTTGGAAGAAAGGAAATCGGTGGGAGGAGGATTGGATTTGGAGGAAATCTGCAGCAGCCAGCAGCCGTAAGTAGTGACGGAGGGAGAGTGACCAAATGGAAACAAATGAATGAAACCCTAATGTAATTTGTTTTACAATTATATATATGTAGGGGCAGTTAAGTAATTTTAAGGTTAAACGGGTGTGGTTTCGGGTTTCGGGTGTGGGTTTTACACCACCCAAACCCGCACCCGAAAAATCGGGTGGCACCCGAACCCGAACCCGAACCTAGTCAATTCGGGTTTCACTCGTTGACTCGGGTGCGGGTGCGGGTGGGCCCCGCAGGTATGGGTTTGTCTTCCATCCCTGTCACACACAAACGTGATTGTATTCGACAATCACAAGGCCACATTCGCCTTAAGGCCTCTTTTGCCTTTCTCATAACCAAAATGGTTCACACATGTTCCATACTAGTGTTTCACTCTCTTCTAGACCAATACTCGTCACGGATGCACCTTTCTACATCGAATGAACGAGCATAGCCATCTAGAGTTTTCCATCATTTTCTAATCACAACCTAGAATCATATCATTAGGTTTCGGGTAAAGTTTCCCCACTCTTCCTAATTCGTTTTAAGCATGCATATTCTCTCATTCATACTTAACAACAATTATATAGACATGGTATAACACAATTTGCATATAACAATATCAACCATAAAACACACATGATAACATAACAAGTCAAACATAATCCACATAGTAGTTCACACACATGTTTAAGGCATACAAGCCACTACTATCCTCTACCAAACATCCTTAGTTAAATCATGGCCTAACATTACCATTTAATAGCACATTGGGTTCTTTTTCCAAGGCTTCAAGTCCCATATCAATCGGGCTCCTAATTCATGAATTATGGTAGGAATAAAGACCCATACCATTCACATTCCTTACATTTTCATCTTTATTTTATCAATACATGGCATGAACATATGTTTATACTTCACTATCATAAAGAGCATTGAAATAGCTTTCCAACGCTTCCGACCGTGCCTTAATCCGAGTTACGGATCAAAAGTTATGAAAGAAACAAAATGAGAAAATCTGTCATATTCGCTGCCATGTTCGCAAAGCGAACCCTGGCGAACAAAATAGAACCAAAAAAAACACAAAGTTCGCAAAGCGAACTTCTAGGCAAACATTCGCCTTCCCCTTCGCTTTGGTTCGCTAAGCGAACCCTCGAACCCATAAATTCCCAGCAGGCTAAAAACCCTAGTTTCTTCATCCAAAACACTTCCAACTCATACTCTATCAAACCCAAATCATAACCCGACTATACTACACATGTTATATCGCATTTCATCCGTTAGATTTCATTGATTCATTCGTTTAATCATTTTCTCTCAAATCTAACCTAAGTTCAAATCATGGATTTCTAGAACTTAGAGTGTCTAACTAGAACCCACCTGATAATCGAAGAGGAGGTTGAAGAAGATGACGAACAATGGTGATCCAAGCTTTCTTCTTCTCTTTTCCCTTTTTCCTCTCTTCTCTTCATTCTTCAACTTTCTTCTTTTCTTCTTCTTCTTTACCAACTTTTTCTTCTTTCTCTTAACATATATATATATATATATATAGTTCTGGACTGGACCAATGGCCAGGCACGACCCAATCCACTTCTGCTCTAATAACGGCCCAATTGTCTAAGTCCAATCCACAGAGGGGAAAAAGTTACCTTTCTGCCTCTCTAACCGGGCAAGGACTGCATTGTCCTCCCCGGAAACACTGCCCGTTCAGCATGGTCTCGTCATTCCCCAAACAGCTAAGGGCATGTGCCCGGAACTGTGCTGATGCCCGATGCAACGGCTAGTTTTGGGCACCCCGCTCGATGTAACTGCTAGTTTGGGCAGTTACCTATTCTTCGGGAAAACATTTATTTCGCCCCGAAAATAGGATCGTTGGCCACGCGCTAGGGGCACTATATAAGCCCTCTCATTTGAGAGGGTCAGGTATCAAATATTCACCCTATGAACTAATACTTTGTACTTGCCCCTTTTCTTTGACCCTTTTCTTAATCGAGCGTCGGAGTGCCTTGCAGGTACACCCCCTCCTCCTCTCTATACGCCCAACATCTCAGACGTACTTGGTGGCCCACCCCACTTCAACAGGATCTGATCCAGCCTTCACGATCAGTGGCACCATCTGTGGGAACCATTGTTCTCCCCATCTTTCTTTGCCCGGAAACCAAAGATCAAAGTAAATTTCCAAGATCATCATCATGACCTCTCAAGATCACCCCAAAGGTGCTCTCCAATCCACTGTCCTCCCCGTCAACAAGCCTGATGTTGACGGTCCATCATCTCTCCTCGTAGATGCTCATTTTCTTAGGGACGGGGACACAACTTCTCCTTCCCCTACTCCTACTGATCGCAACAATGACCAGCCCTCGCTGGACATCTAGGCTGTTCCTTTTCCACCCAATGCCGACCCGGCCGTGGTGGTCCTTCTGGAGGCGATCAACAAAACCAACATCCTGATCCTTCAGCAGAACGAAAGGATCGAGGCGCTAGAGGAATCCACCCGTCCAAGATCCCCTCCTCCGAGGAGGAACCAACGACGATCCAAGAGCCCGCAACCCAGGCAAGAAGTCGACCGAAGGCTGCGCCAAGAACCTGACTCTCGTGCTGTCCAGAAACGCGACCAAGTTTCCCCGCGTAACCAGCATTCTCCCGGTCACAAAAGGACCCGAAGGGACAGGCAGTCACCTCCGGTCAGGTCTAAGGGCCGGGCCCTTTCACCTTCCCCCCGAAGAAGTCGCCGCCACGAGCGAGTCTTGCGGTCCCCGTCGCTGACCAGCTCCAGCAGCGATGATGAGCCTCACGGCCCATTATCCCAGGAAATCTTGGCAACACGTCTTCCCAAGGGCCTAGAGAAGCCCTCAGCACTGGGCACGTACGACGGGACAACTGACCCCGACGAGCACATCGAGAACATCAATGCGCTATTAGACTACCGTGGCGTCCAGGGCGCCATCCAGTGCCAGTTATTTCCGACCACGCTCCGGAAGAGAGCAATGACGTGGTATAAGCAGTTGCTCGAAGAATCTATTACGTCGTGGAAACAACTGGGCATGATGTTTTCCCCGCATTTCACTGCGTCGCGACGACACCCAAAGACTGAAGCCTCCCTTGGGGCCATAATCCAAGGAAAGGACGAACCTCTCCGGGCATACATCGAGAGGTTCAACAAAGAAGCGGTACAGGTCCCTACAACGGACGAGATGAAAAAAATTTTGCTCGAGCAAGGACTCCGCCCGGGCTCGGAGTTTTCTAAAGTTGTCAGCCTCGCACCTCCGAGAAACCTGGATGCCCTCCTACTCAAAGCACAATCGCACATTCAGTACGAAGAAAAGGAAGTGGCCAACTCCTTTCGAGCATCCCGCCACCAGGAGAACGCTCAGGCCTCTAGAGGCGAAGAAGCCTCGACATCTCGTCGAGGAGAAAGGAGGCGCAAAGACCTTCCTCGGGACTCCTGCGATAGCAAGGGACCCTCCGGATGATTCCACGATTACACCCCCCTCACCGTCTCAAGAGAGAAGATATTGTCTGAATGCGTAAATTCGAAATTCAAACAAGCAGGGGTCTGCTTCCCCAAACAAATACCGGCCAAACCCAACACCGATAAATCGAAGTACTATCGTTTCCATAAGAGTCACAGCCACACCACCGAAGACTGCATCCATTTGAAGGATGCTATCGAGATACTGATCAGGGAAGGCCACCTGATACAGTTCACGAAGAAGAAAGACGCTCCTCGGCAAGACGCCCAAGAGTCCAAGAAAATAAAGGAAGAGGTGTCTTCCTCAGAAGAAGCCAACATCCAGGTCGCTATGTCCTTATCGTGGCCAGAGGACTTCTACGTCCCGGATGAGCTCAGTGCTCCTGCCTACTTCGCGGCCCACAGCCTGTGGGAGACGTTCCCATCTGCCATGGTCATCTTGGGCGGAGGTTTCAATAAAGTTACGGTGGGCTCCGTGAAAAGAAAATTCGAGCACCTTATCAGCATGAGCTCCAACAAGGTGACCACGCTCGACCATGCCCAAAAGGGATTTGTCCCCATCTCCTTCTATCCGGAAGAGCTCCTCGGGGGATCTCCGAACTCAAGCATACCTTTGCTCGTCAGAGCCCGAATGGCGAACTTCGACGTTCGCAAGATCCTTGTCGACCAGAGCAGCTCGGTCGACATTATGTACTCCCAGCTGTTTTCAACACTTCAGCTGGACGAATCATACCTCACCCCCTACGTGGGGTCTGACTTGCAAGGATTCAACGGATCAGTGACCAAGCCATGGAGATACGTCGAACTGATCTTAACCTTTGGCTCAATGGAAACGGCCGGATCCATCAAAGTACAGTTTCTGGTAATCGACTGCCCGTCGTTGTACCAGTGCATCTTCGGAAGACCAACTTTGGCCGAGTTGGTAGTTGTGCCTTCAACCGTCCACTTAAAGATGAAGTACTACACTTCAAAAGGGATGGTCGCCACCCTCCACAACGACATCGAAGTTGTACAACGATGTTTCAAAGCAGCCACGAAGGGGCTCAACGCCATCACGTCCAAGCCAAAATTGTCGAGCAAGCCAGCCTTGTCCACCAGTTCTGAGGAAGCCAAGCCTCTGCCTCAGGTCGACTCCATTGACCTCGACAGTCGCTTCCCCGAAGAAGACCAGCAGAAGGACCAAATAGCCTCAACCAGCTCGTCTACCCCGTCCAGCAGCAGCTCTCATCCGATGCGCCCAATCCCGGATGGCAACTTCAAGCTCGTTTTGTTCGGCGATGACCCCCAGCGAGGAGTAAAGATTGGAGCGAACCTCCCCGACATCGCGAGGAATCAACTCAAAGCATACCTCCATGAGAAAGCTGATCTCTTCGCCTGGAGCGCTGCCGAGATGCCCCGCTTGGACCCGTTTATCACCTGCCATCAACTCACAATTGACCCGGTCGTCAAAGCAGTAGCACAACGTAGGAGAAAGCAGTCTCCGGAGAAAACAGAGGCTGCAGAAAAAGAAGTAAAAGAGCTCCTCGAGGCAAAATTTATCTCGGAAGCCAAGTACACTACTTGGCTGTCCAACGTTGTACTTGTAAAGAAATCTAATGGCAAATGGAGAATGTGCATTGACTACACTGATCTTAATAAGGCATGCCCGAAGGATGCCTACCCCTCCCCAATATTGATAAACTTGTTGATAATTCTGCCGATTTTAAACTTTTATCATTCATGGACGCCTACTCGGGCTATAATCAAATACCAATGGCAATAAGCGATAAAAAGTACACGGCCTTCATGACCGAATCGGGCAACTATTACTACAACATAATGCCCTTCGACCTGAAGAACGTCGGGGCAACCTATCAAAGAATGATGAACAAGGTCTTCCGGGGAGAAATAGGCGACATGCTCGAAGTCTATATAGACGACATGATTGTAAAATCCCATGAGGAAACTGATCACATTGCCCATTTAAGGAAGGTCTTCGAACAAGCCAGGAAATACAAAATGCGCTTCAACCCGGAGAAGTGCACGTTCAGAGTCCGGGCAGGAAAGTTCCTCGGCTTCTACTTAATGGGACGAGGAATCGAAGCCAACCCCGATAAGTGCTGAGCATTTTTCGAATTTCTAACGCCCAAGTCGAAGAAACCCATCCAATCCCTCAACGGGATGCTCGCATCACTATCTCGTTTCGTGGCCAAATCTGTCCAACACGCCTTACCGTTCTTCAAACTCCTCCGCAAGGAGGCAGCGTTCGAATGGACCGAGGAATGTGATAAGGCTCTTCTCCATTTGAAACGAGCACTCTCAGAACCATCCGTTCTCTCTCGCTCGTACAATGGCGAACCTTTGTACCTATATCTCGCCGTAGCAACCGAGGCAGTAAGCGTCGCTCTTATCCGCGAGACGCCTGACGGGCAGAAGGCCATATATTTCACGAGCAAAGCACTGCAGGGACCAGAGTTAAGGTACCAGCAGATAGAAAAAGTGGCGCTGGCCCTCATCAATGCAGCTAGAAGACTGAGACACTACTTCCTAGCCCACACGATCGTGGTTCGAACATATCAACCCATAAAGCAGCTGCTGCACAACGCTTAAATGGTCGCTTGAGCTGTCCGAATTTGACATCCAGTATGAAAGCAGAAAAGCCCTCAAGGCCCAAGCTCTAGCTGACTTTGTCGCAGAAATGACGTTCGCTAACTCCCCCTCTTGCGGAGCGCACAAATGGACCATTTTCGTAGACGGGGCCTCCAGCTCGGCAGGGAGCGGTGCGGGCATCATACTGGAAAGCGATGAGGGAATCATTGTTGAAGTATCGCTCGCCCTGTCCTTCCCCACCTCTAATAACCAGGGTGAATATGAAGCCTTCCTCGCTGGACTACACTTGGCCGAAGACCTGGGCGCAGAAGAAGTCGTCATCTGCACGGATTCGCAACTCGTGGCCCTTCAGGTCCGAGGAGAATATCAAGCCAAAAATGGCAACCTGACCGAATACTTAGCCCTAGTCAAGAAGGAAATGGTGAAGTTCACAACGGTAGAGGTAAAACATGTTCCCCGCGAACACAATGTCCGGGCAGACGTGTTGTCCAAACTAGCCACTACAAAGAAGAAAGGCGGAAACAAGTTCGTCATACAAGAGGTTCTTCCTCGACCAAGCATCGAGAAGGCTTCCCTGACCCTCGACGTACAAGTGATCGGTGACAGCAATTGCTGGATGAACCCCGTTTATAACTACCTCGCCAAAGACGAACTACCGTCCGACCCCAAAGAGGCCAGCGTAGTTAGGCGAAGGGCCTACTCTTATGTCCTGGTCGAAGATAAACTCTACCGGCTAGGATTCTCCATCTCGCTGCTCAAATGTGTCGAGGAAAAAATGGTCGCCCATATCTTGCGTGAAATCCAGGAAGGGGTCAACGCCCAACATCTCGGGGGAATGTCCCTTTCCCGAAAGGCCCTCCGAGCAGGGTACTACTGGCCAACCATGCGACATGACGCCAAAGAACACATGAAGAAATGCGATAAATGCCAACGGGACGGGGACATGCACCTGGCTCCACCTAACGAGCTCAAGGTTATGTCCTCACTGTGGCCATTTGCCTGGTGGGGCCTGGACATCCTAGGACCCTTTGTGGTAGGATCAAACCAAAACAAATACCTAATAGTAAACGTGGACTACTTCACAAAATGGATAGAAACAGAGGCTTTAGCTAAAATAACTGCCCTTAACATACTGCGTTTCTACAAACGAAACATCCTCGCGCGTTTTGGCATACCCCAAGCGTTAGTGACAGACAATGGGACGCAGTTCACGGGCATGAAATTCCAGGACTTCGTCGCCCAGCTAGGCACAAAGTAACACTTCGCATCCGTCGAACATCCTCAAACAAACGTGCAAACTGAAGCAGTGAACCGGGTCATCCTTCGAGGCCTCAAACGAAGGCTAGACGAAACAAAGAAGGCTTGGGTCGAGGAACTGCACAACGTCTTATGGGCATACCGCACAACTCCACACTCTACAACCGAGGAAACATCCTTTCGTCTGGCATACGGGACCGAGGGCGTGATCCCCGTTGAAGTTTACGTGCCCTCTAGACGGACAAAATTACCCCTAGACGAGGAAATGAACAATGAAGTACTAAGGGAGGAACTCGATCTCGTCGAGAAAATCCAAACAGGGGCAACCCTCCGCGAAGCCTCTCTAAAATAAAAGATTGCCATCAGGCACAACGCCAAAGTCATACAACGAGAGTTCGACACGGGCAGCCTCGTCCTAAGAAGAAACCATAAGGACTCTCGCGAAGGCAAGCTAGTCGTTAACTGGGAAAGACCCTATCGTGTCCTAGCAAAAATGGAGAATGGGTCATATTTCCTAGAACACCTCAACAGGGAAGAACTTGCTCGACCATAGAACGCCAAAAAGCTGAAACAATACTATAACTAAGGCCTTGATTATCGGTTCGATCTGTCACGACGACGAGCGTTGCCTACCGACCACGATGCACACCTAGGTACAAGCGTCGCATGCCAGTAAAACAGAACCCCGCTCAGGAACGAGCCGAGTATCTGTTCGACAGTGATCCTCAATTGAGCATCATCGTCGTCAAAGTACCATGATTGGCAGAACACCCAGCTCGTGATGGGACGTTCACGCCGCGAACTCAGGCCTCAAACACGACCTGAGCTCCACATCCTCGCCAGGATATTCCTCGGCCGTTCGACCAGTACCCCTCACTGCCGAACACATCTACAACGAGCAATCCCCTAAAACTTAACGTAAATCAAAGTACTCCCTACCACGGGCAACCACACATGCACAACGAGCATAAGTACAACACTTAGCAGAAATTAAAAGCAGATAAAGCCATGCAAATAGCAAAACCGACCACAAGGACCAGACACATAATTTAAAAGTAACAGATGGCCACTAGGACCACGATTGTGCTTGATTACATAAACCGGGGGCTATGTCCCCTAATCAAAATAAATTACAACTAGATTACACGGCACATAGGTCGGACAAAACTACAACAATAACTGAAACAAACCTCTTCACTCTTCCGACTGGTCAACTTGCTCGGTATTGGGCTGAGGCTCTTAGTTTCCTTCGGGATGATCCTTGGCAGGCTCTTCACCTACAAGAAGGGAGTCCAGGCTGATTATACGGCCATCCTCGACGTGCGCCAGATAATGAATGCCCTCGATCGAAATGTTAAGTCCAGGGTTCACCACCCGCAGTTGGGACACAACATTCCTGAAGGGTTCATATGCGATGACGATGTTGTCATCCTCGGCCGCCAGTATACGAGCAACCAGCTTAGCCCTTGTTTTTAGCTCCTTCACTTCCTCGGGTTCATCCTCGCCTGGATCATTAGCCGATCTCAGCTGCTCAACCAGCTCATCGGCTGCTTTTTCTCCGCGGCCAGCGTCGAGTTCTCCCCTTTCAGCTTGGTCAGATCCTCATCCGCCACATTTCGGGCATCCTCAGCACTTCTGGCCTCCACCTTGGCTTTCCTCACCGTCTCTTCCAAGGACGCTATGGTAACCCGGGCAGCTCTCAGTTCGGACTCAATCGTAGAGTCCCCTTCAGTATATACGGCTGTCATCTCTAGCATTCTGACCAGCGCAGAAGCATCTTAAGCCACCAGCGCCCTTTTCCTCGGACGGTCCATGCCCTGCAACTGAAGAGACTCTGCCCGAGGCACAACCAAAGACGTCCCTTCAAAGAACTTTCTGTCCAGGATGCACGGATGAAGCTCAAATTTCCCCTTCTCTGGTGCCCGGCTGAGGTCCACCGCTTCACTAGCCCTTGCCCGCTTGAACCTAGAGGCCAGTGGCAGTAGGGATCCTTGGGCGAGGACAGGCGAGGTACTCCCCGAGGCAGTCTGAGTAGGAGTAGGGGCACGCTGAGGAAACCGACTTTTGGGTACAACTGTTCCAGGCTTGTTCCTCGCAGTTGCATTCTTGACCATCCTTTCGTGAGTAGAAGGCATCTCACCTACAAAAACAAAAGAAGAACGTTAGACAACAAAGAAAAAACTTGTCGGATAGGTCAAACAACTAAAGACTACCGAGCTATTTGTTAGCATATGCAGGAGCCTTGCACTCCAACAGCGCCTTGGTGTTGATAAAACGATACTCCACGCGCTGACTTCCATCATCCTCATAAATCGGGGGCCCCTTCTTCGTGCAACACTCAGCAAGACAAAAAGAGTTGAAATACCTCACCAGCGTATCATAGGCAACGACATCCTGCCCGTCTAAGTTATTCGGCTGGAAGACGTGCTTATTGGGCGCCTTCATAAAATGGTCAGGTCCCTAGTGAAAGGGGAACTTGAACAATCTCTCCCCGATAAACTTCTCAGCCTTATCGCGCAGGTCGTTACCCTCCTCGTCAACCTCGATCTCCCAGACATAAGTGATATCCTGGGCAGCTTCTGATACGAACTCTACGATGTAGTACCTCTCCTTGAACGTCTGTATCGATTCTGAAAAGGGCTTAAACAGTTTGCAAGGCTGCTTCAATGAAACCCAACCATACTTCCTCCCTGTCAACTGCCGTTGAAGATGGAAGACAGTGAAAAACAAAGGAAGAGTAGCCATTATCTTCAAAAAGTCGCACGTCAGCTCAAATGCCTGGATGAAGGCCAACGAGTTCGGATGCAACTGCGTCGGAGCCAAATTCAGGTGCACGAACACTGATTGTTGGAAATCAGTGAACGACAACCTCAAGCCCAGCTCCTTGAATGCATACTCATACATGGTAAAACACTCCCTAAAATTCGTCCAGACCCTATCATCCTCAGAGGGAAAGTGCACATTTCACTCCCCCTCTGGCCCGACTACCATGAAAACATCCCTCAGATACGAAGCAAAGGTGGACACGTGCTCGGCTGGTTCGGCTACCATCCACTCTTCCGAAGAGTCTTCAACAACATCCTCTTCCATTTCCTCCTCCTCCTCCCCGACTTCGCTGGGGACACTCGAGGCCGTCGAACTGTTGCTATCCGAATAACTCGCTTCCTCCTCGGACGAGTCCAGGATAATTTCCCTGTCTGGCCCAGTCACTATGTCAATCACCTGAAAAGCAGATAAAAAATTGAATTCGACGAAAAATCAAATCCATCCTTCCACCGCTAGTCAAGTGAAAGGGCGCGCAAAGGGCTGAGGACGACGTCCCCGACCTAAGCCCTAACATCAAAAGGGAAAATTCAAGAGCCTCCCCACAAGGAGACGCTCGGGACAAACCACTCCTGGACGAGGAACATCCCCGAGCCTATTCCCAGTTTCTGTTTGAAGCTCTGCCAGAAACTGCAAATGCTCAACCGAAAAATTCATCATCACTCCAGAATATGAACGACCACGGCGGTTGCCCATGCATCATCATCGCGACGACGCAGGAAACCGCCCTCCTCACCAGAATGTCCTAAAAGCCCGGCGGCCGCATCGGCGGCAGAAAATGGCCTAGCCACCGTCCACCACCAACAACCGTCGGAAATAGAGCAACTCATCCTCTAAACCTAGTCCTAACCGCATGCAATCTACAAACAATCATCAAAAGGAATAAAAGAGCACAAAATCAGCAAACTTACTTAGATTAGGAAGATGAAAAGTGGTTTCCCGGAGTCTGATACGGTGGCCAGATAAACGAACGACATGGACGAACAAGATCTCTCAAGAAGACGAAAAGAAACGAGAGCGAAAAGTTCAAAATGAAACGGGTCTTCCCCTTTTATACAAAGAGGCACGTGCAGTGGCACCCCCTCGTAGGTCATGATGGCTATTAACTAGCCATCATTGCCTAGTACTTGCTGCACAGGGCTCTAGGCACACGTGGCACCCTAATGTTTCCAATTCCCTCTAACCGTTAGTCTCCCCGTACGACGGGAAGCCCTGTCACGGCCATGAACGTCACGAACACCAGAGGTTACGGGCACCACGAAGCAACTTCCTCTGTCACCAAACGACGACTTTACGCTAGCTCCTCGGAGCCGCGAGCTGCCCTTAAGTCACCACTTCCATGCTCAGGAGCAACGACTTGGGGGGCTCCTGTTCTGGACTGGACCAATGGCCAGGTACGGGCCAATCTACTTCTGCTCCAAAAACAGACCAATTGTCTAAGTCCAATCCACAGAGGGGGAAAAGTTACCTTTTCGCCTCTCCAATCGGGCAAGGACTACACTGTCCTTCCCGGAAACACTGCCCGTTCCGCACGGTCTCGTGATTCCCCAAACAGCTAAGGGCATGTGCCCGGAATTATGCTGATGCCCAATGCAACGGCTAGTTTTGGGTACCCTGCCCGACATAACGGCTAGTTTGGGCAGTTACTTATTCTTCGGGAAAACGGTTATTTCGCCCCAAAAATAGGACTGTTGGCCACGCGCTGGGGGTACTATATAAACCCTCTCATTTGAGAGGGTCAGGTATCAAATATTCACCCTACGAACTAATACTTTGTACTTGCCCCTTTTCTCTGACCCTTTCTTACTTGAGCGTCAGAGTGCCCTGCAGGTACACCCCCTCCTCATCTCCATATGCCCAGCATCTCAGACGTACTTGGTGGCCCACTTCAACAGGATCTGATCCAGCCTTCACAATCATATATATATATATATATATATATATATATATATAATACCAATATTATATAATATAATCCAATAGAGTAAAATATCTCCAATTGATATTTTATCGTCTAACACCAATTGATCAATTATTAGAGTTACTTTAAAATCTTCTCTTAAACTAATAATTATTGATCTGTCTCTTTTATTAAATAATTGATCTCTTCAGAGCTCATTAGTTACTTTATTGATCCTACATGTCAATACTTAAAGCACTTAGAGGATTCCATAAATCCAATTATCCAAAGATAGAGTGCACAAAAGCTCATCTGATATCCAATTGAGCATTTAAATTCATACCAATATCATCTAACTTTCTTAGTGAGATAAGGTTTAGACGTGTAGTGATATATTTGTGAAGGACCACCAAGGACAAAAAGACTATGCCACCAGCACGATGTGGTATCCACTTACCACCCATAATGGGGATAACCTTGCTTTGTCTCAAAGTTTGAACCTAAAAATGTGAAGAAGGCCTTGACTGGTGAATTTTGGATCAATGTTATGCAAGAAAGACTAGGCAGTTCAAAAAGAATGAAGTGTGAGGCCTAGTCCCTAGGGCTGAATGGATGAATGTTATTTGCACAAAATGGATTTACAAGAACAAATATGATGAAAATGGAATTGTGACCAGAAACAAGGCTAGGTTTGTTGCTCGAGAATACACTCAAACTGAAGGGGGTGATTTTTTATGAGACTTTTGCACCTGTTACTCGTCTTCAATCCATAATTTTACTCTTAGAATTGGCATGTATGCTAAAAATCGAGCTATTTCAGATGGATGTGAAAAGTGTCTTCTTAAATGGATACTTGAATGAAGAAGTGTATGTTGAACAACCCAAGGGGTTCATATATCCTAGTTTTCCATATCATGTTTACAAACTAAGGCAAGCTCTCTATGGATTGAAGCAAGCACTTAGAGCTTGGTATGAAAGGTTAACTGAGTTTCTTGACAATAATGGCTACATGAAAGGGGGAACAAGCAAGACCTTGTTTGTTAAAGAAGAGCATGGTAAACTCATGGTAGCTCAAATATATGTTGATGACATTGTGTTTGGAGGGATGTCGAATCAGATGGTCCAACATTTTGTCAAGCATATGCAATATGAATTTGAGACGAGTTTTGTTGGTGAATTAACATATTTTCTTGGTCTTAAAGTCAAACAAATGAATTATATTATCTTTATTTCTCAAAGCAATTATGCTAAGAATATAATGAAGAAGTTTGGTCTAGAAAGTGCTAGCCACAAAAGGACACTTGCTGCAACACACTTGAAACTAACCAATGATGAAAAGGGTGTTGATGTGGATCAAAGTTTGTACAAAAGTATGATTAATAGTCTTTTATATCTTACAACTAGCAGACCAGACATCACTTTTGCTGTAAGAGTTTGTGCTAGATATCAGGCTGAGCCTAAAATGAGCCACATTACTCAAGTTAATAGGATATTGAAATACATCAATGATATTAGTGATTATGGAATGTTGTATTCTCATAGTCCAAATTCCATGTTTGTAGGGTATTGTAATGCAGACTGGGCACGTAGTGTTGATGATAGAAAAAGTACTTTTTGAGGATGTTTCTTCTTGGGAAACAATCTTATCTCTTGGTTCAGTAAGAAGCAAAATTGTGTGTCCTTGTCAACAGTTGAGGCTGGGTATATTGCAGTAGGAAATAGTTGCTCTCAATTGATTTGGATGAAACAAATGCTAAAGGAATATAATGTAAAACAGGACGTCATGTCATTATATTGTGACAATTTGAGTGCAATCAATATATCCAAG
The DNA here is from genome assembly GCA_022829125.1 of Lathyrus tuberosus. NCBI lineage: Eukaryota > Viridiplantae > Streptophyta > Magnoliopsida > Fabales > Fabaceae > Lathyrus > Lathyrus tuberosus. The sequence goes on along the minus strand of JALAZF010000529.1, from coordinate 2,066,278 downwards.
AATCTCATTCAACATAGCAGAGAAAGCATAGTGACATTCGTCACCATTTTATTAGGGATCTTGTTGAGGACAAAATTGTTACTCTTGAGTATGTGGCCACTGATAAGCAACTGCCAGACATAACTCAGAATGTGTGAATCAAATTTAGATGTGGATGGGCGAATCAGTTTGAGAAATTAATGGGCGAATTAGGAATTTGCATGTTTGAGGAGTTATAACAATTACAGGTGTGAAGGAGTGCAACATATACTTTCTCTTCCCACCTATTCGGGGGTGAATATTATTAAGGATGCTTGTTTAATGAAGAGTGTTGTTGGTTTTGGTAACTGTTATGAGATACTGGTAAAGAAATTAATTGTAAACATTTTTTAGCGTTGTGACGGTAATATGAGCAAGGAGTACATGAAGGTTTATGTCAGAGGTAAATATGTGGAGTTTTCTTCTGAAATTATCAACAGGTTTATAGGTAGGAGCGAGGAGGAACAAGTTGAGGTAGAAGTGACTGATAATGGTGTTATTCTCAGTCATCACCATGGTATTTTGGTCAGCTATGATATTGCATGTAAGAGGGAAACTCCTATTTCTCTGCACTACAAGTTGTTTGCAGGGACACATGTCTCATACATTGTTGTGACATTTGGTAAAGTGGTGATAAAGATGAGGAAACAAATAGCAGTGTTGACATTTGTTGTGCACTATTTTTTTTATTATTGCTTTTGTATCTGCTACAAAGGGTTTTTTTTTAGGGTTAATACATATTTTCACCCCTGCCATATGAGCGTGTTTTGAAAAACCCCCCTGCGAAAAAAAAGTTGCAAGATTGGCCTTAACAAATTTCAAAAGTTACCATTTAGACCTTCATCAGGCCACATCATCAAAAATAATGATGTGACAGTCATTTTTTTAATTTTTTAATGAAAAGAAATTCCACATCATTAATAGGCTTTGTGAAATGACTCTTATACCCCCACTTTTTAATTTTTTTTTATTTAGTTTTTTTTAGTTTTTTTTATTTAATTTTTTTAGATTTTATTTAATTTATAATTTTTTTATTTATTTAATTTTTTCTTTAATTATTTTTCGTATTAATTTTATTTATTTAAATTGTTATTTTAAATTATCAAAATATTAATCTTGGGCCTAAGCCCATTTTAATTTCAAGACAAACACACATATTGCAAGACCATTTTCAATCCATTAATGTATATGATTGATTGGTATATATACAGTTGTTTTTCTTTAATACCAACCGATGTGGGACACCATAATTTCCTACTCATACCAACATAATTTCCTTTAACAGCTCTGTTGTATACCAACAAAGTGGGAAGATTACAATCTAGGTAGTTGGGAATGCAATCTGTGGATATTATCTTCACAAATTTTGTTGCAGGATACATTGTAGCCAATTCTTCAATGCATTGCATCAACACCCCACATTCGACAATCCTGTCGAACAAAAGCATATCAGACTTCATTACAAGAAACATAACAATAAATAAAATAAGTAATCGCTGCTAAACCATATACCCGTCTTTGTAAAGAATGACAACCACCCAAACATCAGAAGGAGCTTGTGAAACCTCTCGAACGAAATCAGATCCTGAAATAGGGGTCACTGACTCAAACCTCAAAACTTTAGCTGCCTCTTGTATCTCAGCTAACCACTTCTTCCTATCACAGCAAAATTATCCAAATTAAAACATATGAAGGGAAAAAATAACAGCATACAATCTTATTTTTGACAGAACAATACATTCATTAACTCAAAAATACTTATTTACTATGAAATATCAAGCTCATCAAAACTACTTAATGTATTTCCTTAAATCCAACTTCATATTTATTCGTTCTCTATCATCTCCAAGGCAGACGAAAATGATCCAAAACTGAAAAAACTCAAAAGTTTGAAGCTTTTAAATTCATGAAAGACCCCATCAGATGGAATTTATGATGAAATACTTATTTTCAAGTTTAAAAAGAATACTGAATCAAAGACTAGAGAATTGTTTTAAAAACCCAAACAGAGTAGTATTTTGAATGATCCTAAAAAAACCTCTCCTTCACCCACCACCATAACTATTCACTAATCGAAACCAAAACCATCTCATTACCTAAACAAAAATGAAATAGAAGAAGAAACAAGAAGCCACATCCCGAAACCGCCGCCAAAGTTATGCTTTGTGAGTTATGGTGTCCCACATCGGTTGGTATTAAAGAAAAACAAGTGTATATATACCATTCAATCATATACATAAATGAATTGAAAATGGTCTTGCAATATGTGTGTTTGTCTTGAAATTAAAATGGGCTTAGGCCCAAGATTAATATTTTGATAATTTAAAATAACAATTTAAATAAATAAAATTAATACGAAAAATAATTAAAGAAAAAATTAAATAAATAAAAAAATTATAAATTAAATAAAATCTAAAAAAATTAAATAAAAGAAAAACTAAATAAAACTAAATAAAAAAAATTAAAAAGTGGGGGTATAAGAGTCATTTCACAAAGCCTATTAATGATGTGGAATTTCTTTTCATTAAAAAATTAAAAAAATGACTGCCACATCATTATGTTTGATGATGTGGCCTGATGAAGGTCTAAATGGTAACTTTTGAAATTTGTTAAGGTCAATCTTGCGACTTTTTTTTTCGCAGGGGGGGTTTTCAAAACACGCTCATATGGCAGGGGTGAAAATAGGTATTAACCATTTTTTTAATCCTGGTGAATATATGGTTGTTTTGTCAAAATTATGGCTAAAAAGGGGGAGTAGTTTGGTATATTTTATTATATGCCTTATTTTCTCTTAAGAGGGAGTACTACTTTAAGAGGAGTAGTATTTGTTTATAATCTACTAATTATGGGGCATGGTTTTCCTTATTAGCTTGATGATGCCATGATAATATAGTGCTCGTTTATGTGCTTGATGTATAGTCGCATATGGGGTCATTCCTAATGTCTTGACATACAAAATGTGTTTTATTTATTTTTCTCTGAAGAAGGTTCTTTTGTAAGAGTTTATTTCTCTCTGATGTTATGCTATGTGAGACTGGGTGTACCTTATTCTACCGTGTATGCCTCTGATGTGTCTCGGTGTGATTTAATTGTTATTGTGTTTGTTTTTGAGGTTTTTCTGAAGTTTTACCTTCTTTCAAAAGGGGGTCTTTAAGTTAAAATGATAAAGAGTTGGGTATTATATCCCTCCTATTCTTGGTTGGTCGTGCAATTTTATTGGTATATGCAAGATGAGTTATGCAGAGGTTATTTTAGCCAAAATTTGCCAAAGGGAGAGATTGTTAGGTTGTTTGTATTGTGGTTGGCAGCATTTTGTTAAAACAAGTGAAATAGCAAGATGTTGGACAAGATGTCTTGACAAGCTTGTACGACATTGGCGCGTGTTGTGGTTTTACATTCTTGGAAGATTTGTTTTTTTTTAGCGTGAGATTCTGAAGATTCGTTGAAGATTTTATTCACGCATTCTGAGGTCCAAGAAATGTTTGTTTAGAAGTGCAATGGACGATTTCGGATTTGTCATGTTTCATAAGAATAGATGTCAAAACATTTAAAGAAACATTTGATTATGTTCTGAAAATTATGCAGAACTTTGTGCAACAGTCTGTTTTGGATTTGCTGTGTGTTTGTTTGTTTAGGCCGAAGGCCATGCAATTCTGAGGCTATTTAAAGGACGACTCTAAACCTAAGAAGATTGCAGTCGTATTGTGTGAATGAGTTTTTTAGGGTTTTATTTGTTCTTTGTTGTTTGTAAGCCACTTTCGTATCACCTTGATGCTAGAACTGGACTGATAGTTGAGTTGTAATTGTGAATAACTCATAAGCTATTAAGCAAAAATGGATTTTGGTTATTGGAGTGTGTCTTCTCTTTGATTGATTTCGTTGTTATCATTGGTGTGTGATTGAGGGGGAGTGAGAGAGGTCTCATATCTATGAGAGTCTTAGATAGAAATTCCACGGGTAGTGATTAGGTGTGAAGTTTCTAAAACCAGAGGTTATTTATAACTTCAAACTAATACTATTATAGTGGATTTTCTTCCTAGTTTGGATGCCCCCAAATATAGGTGACATTGAATCGAACTGTGTTAACAGTTGATCTGTGTTATTTACTTTCAGCGTGTTGTTTAAATTGTTCATTGTTTTAATGTGTTATTATGATGTCTTGACTTTGCTTTCAACATCCTGTTGTTCTGACATCATACACAACATTTGTATTCTTGTGCCAAAATTTCACAACCGACTCTAATAAGAGAAAATGGGCGGATGAAAAGTAATAGTGTGATTTGCCTTGGTATCGTAACGATATTCGAGTATACGTGAGCACGCTAGAGGGAATTTATTGGTGTACAAGGTGACGAAAATGAAGATGGATTAAGAGAGATAAGAGAGAAAAATAATAAACTTCCACTACTCTTAAAAAACAATTATAATGAATTATTATTGCTCATTGTTTAATGGCTAAGCACAATACTTACTTCTAACACCATTCCTTAATTCATATTCAGCTAATCAAAACTAACAACACCAATTCCATCCCTCAAGTAAAGAAATTGATTAGTATTGACCGCTTTCGTCTGAACATCTGCCAACTGGTTTTGGGTGCTACGATGTACAACTTCTAGCACTCCATTATGAACCAAACTTCTCAGAAAGTGATACTTAGTCTCAATATGCTTGCTTCTCCTATGCAAGACTAAGTTCTTGGCAAGATTGATTGCATACTTGTTATCAATCATTAACTTCAGAGGCTTGTTTACCTTGATCATCAAATCCTACAGTAAATTCAAAAGCGAAATAGCTTGACATGTAGCTACATCACCTGCAATGTATTCAACTTCACACGTTGACAAAGCAACAATTGGTTGCTTCTTGGAACACCAAGAAATAAAACCTCTGAGATACTTAAACAAATATCCACAAGTACTTATCATGTCAACCCCGTCTCCGTACCAATTAGAGCCTGAGTAACATATCACCTATGAATTAGCCTTCTCACCAGAAGGGAACAAAGCTCCATACTTTAGAGTTCCCTTTATATACCTCAGAATCTTGATAACAGCTTGGTAATGAGACCATTTAGGTTTATTCATAAACCTTCTCACCATTCCAATTGCATAACAAATATCGTGTTTGGTATTATACAAATACTCCAAAGAGCCAACCAATTGCTTGAAAGTTGTATCATCAATATCATCACCCTTAGTATTAGAATTTAACTTGTTTGTTTCAGCAGGTGTGACAGCAGCCTTACAATTCAACAGCTCGAATCTCTTCAGAAGCTTAAGTTCATACTTCAACTGATGCAAAATGATACCCTTCTTATAGTACGTAAACTTCATCCTTATAAAATATGTCATATTTCCTATATCAGTCATCTCAAACTCATTCATCAACATCTTTTTGAACTTAGCTATCTCATGTTCACAACTCCCTGTTAGCAATATATCATCAATATAAAGACACACCTGAATCATATTACCTTCAGAAGTATGTTGAACATAAATGCCATACTTCATCTCACACTTTATGAATCATTGGAGCTTGAAAATGAATCAATTTTCAAATTACAAGCTCTAGGAGCTTGTTTCAGCCTATACAACACTTTATGTAACTTGTACATCATCCGTTCCTGACTTTTTTTCACAAATCCAGGAGGTTCTGACACATATACCTCTTCTTGCAATAGACTGTTCAAAAATGCAGATTTCACATCAAAGTGCATCAGAGGCCAATTCATGTTAGCAGCTATCGCAGTCACCAGTCTGACTGTCTCGTGTCTTGCTACAGGTGCAAACACTTCAAAGTAATCTAACCCAGGTTTTTCTAGAAATCCTCTTGCTACTAACTTTGCTTTGTGTTTTCCAATTGATCCATTTGGCTTCAGTTTCTCCTTGAAAACCCATTTTACGCTAATGGATTTCTTCTCCTTTGGAAGCTTAGCCAACTCATAAGTCTTATTTCTTTATATGGCCTAAAGTTATTCTTTCATGGCTTTCAGCCACACTTTCTTCTTGAGCGCTTCTTTAACATTAATTGGTTCAGAGTCTACTAACATGGTACACTCAATGACATCTCCCTCATAGTCTACTTTAGTATTTTGCAACATGTAGAACTCTACAAATATCCATTGTATATTTCAGATTCTTTGTGGCCTCTAAACATGTTCATAATCTTCTTTGGACGTTGGAACAATATTAGATGCTAGAACCCCAAAAGTACCGCATTCAAAGGCATGACCACCTTTAGAGTCTGGAATATTCCCAAACTCTGGATCACCACCAGAGTCTGGATCACCATCATAATATGGATCAGAATCAGATGCACCTTCAGAGTATTCTTTAGCTTCATAGTCACCTTCAGACTCTGACTCATCTTCAGAACCTTCAGATTCTGAAGTATCTTCAAAAGTTAACTCAGGTGTTAACACCAAACTAAAGTTAGATTTAGATTTACTTCAATTCCACACTTCTAATTCTTTCATAACGACATTTCTGCTTACTTCAACCTTGTTAGTGATAGGACAGTAAAGTTTATAAACACCTGTATTGTGGTAACCTACAAGCAACATGACTATGCTTTTATCATCCAACATCCTTCTCTTAGCATCTGAAACATGTTTGTAACATACATAACCAAACACATTCAGATGGCTGACATTTTTCTTATATCCAATCCACATCTCTAAAGGAACAATTTCCTTCAGCTTTTTGGTTGGACACCTGTTGAACACATATGTTGCAGTGGCAACAAATTCTCCCCACAGGGTGTGAAGGAGCTTATTCTCCCTCGGCATGCTCCTTGTCATGTCAATGAAAGTTCAGTTTCTTCTTTCAGCAAAACCGTTGTGTTGAGAAGCGTATAAAGCAGTCACCTCATGCTCAATTCCATTCTCCTCATAATATTTCTTGAACTTTGTAGAGTTATACTCACCTCTACCATCAGTTCTGAGAATCTTCAGAGTCTGACCACTCTGATTCTCAGCCTTGATTCTGAATTTAAATTCAGTTAATACATTATGCTTGAGCTTTATAAGGGATACCCACGTCATCCTTGTGAACTCATCCACAAAGTATTTATTACTGTGAAGACATAGCTTCTCAATGGTTTTGATGAAGACAACAATGTTCATTTAAGGTTTTATGTACAAAAGGAAATGGATCAAAGACTTCAAAGCTAGAACAAGTTTCATATTAATTCAAGTCTTGAAGATCTCTCAAACAAGGAAAAAGAAGAAATGCATAAGACATGACTACACTTGCAAGATATGATTAATCAAACTTTTAGGTATATGAAATTCTTGACTAAAACAAATCTTAGTGCTCAAGTTTTATAATCATGCTTTAAAAAGTCATTATTTCATTTAAAACCTTGAGAAAACATTTTTCAAAGTTCATCTAAAGTCTTGGTCATATTTTTAGATGGTATATGGCTTAGTATCATTTGCATTAAGAATTTTTCAATTTTTACACTGATGAAATCGATTGTCATCCTGATGCAATCGATTGCACTAGGCTAAATTTTCAAATTTTTTGCACGTTACACTTGGTGCAACCGATTGTCATTCTGATGCAATCGATTGCACCTGAAGCTTTTTTGAAAAATTCTTTGTTTAAAATCACCTTTTCATGATACCTCTTGCATGCATCTTTTCCATTCTTTGTATAATAATTTTCAAAAATTCTTTCAAGCATTGCCTTGATTATTGAATGGGTGCATGCACACTATATATTGAATTCAAAGTTTCTTTTGTAATTCACCTCTTTCAAAAAACTCTCTACAATCTCTAAGCATATTTTTCCATAACAAAAATTTTATACAAGATACTTTTTGAATATCATTTTCATATTACATACATAAAAGTATCATTTGAGCACTTAGAGAGTTTATGATATTGAAATGTCATATTTGAAAGAGAAGAAGTCCTTCATAAGATTTATATACTGTAAACTTGTTTCAAAAACTCTTGTTGTAACATATCTTATTTTTCCAGGATTGTTGGATATAAGATTATTTGGTTGTAAACCTTGTTATCCGGATTGTGGATACAAGAGGTCCATTTGTGAGAGGTTGATTCTCGGTTGGACTTTAAACTTGTAAAATCCAAGAGGGTGTTCTTGGTGTGGATTGTTAGAGTCTTGTATAGGAAGACTAGGTGTGTCTTGTCCTAAGATCTAACATTAGTGAAAATCTCTTTCGTGTTGAAAGGGGAGTGGAGTACTCTCGACCTGTGAGGGGAACCACTATACGTCTTGGTGTTCTTTACTTTCCGCATTTACCGCTTTCTTCACTTAGAAACTTTTAGGAAAGTAAAATTCAAAAACCGTCAAAAATCTGGATAATTGTCTAAGATCCTAATTCACCCCCCTCTTAGGCACACATATAACTTACAATTGGCATCATAGCAGGTTATAGGTAACCTGTTCCTACAGATCCAGTATGGCTTCCGCAAGCACAAACCCGGTATTCAAAGACGGTGGAAGTAGTAACATGCCCCCACTTTTCTCTGGAGAGTATTTTGACTTTTGGAAAATCCGCATGAAGGCACATCTTGAAGCACAAGGAGAAGGTATATGGGAAGCCATTGAGAATGGTCCGCATAATCCGATTAATGTGGTCGATGGTGTTGGTACTCCAAAGTTAAAAAATACATATGATGAAGATGACAAGAAAAGAATCTTGAATGAAAAGAAAGCTGTCAATATTCTTCTGAGTGCATTAAGTATGGATGAGTTCTTTCGTGTTTGTCAATGTAAATCGGCTAAAGAAATATGGGATATGTTGGTAGAAACACATGAAGGTACGACTGAAGTAAAAAGATCCAGACTAAACACTTTAAATCAAGAATATGAAATGTTCTGAATGCAGCCCAGAGAATCCATTGTTGCATTACAGAAGAGATTTGTTCAATTGACTAACCACTTAATGGCACTTGGTAAAACATTCTCAAATGATGAATTAAATCTCAAAATTCTAAGATCATTAACTAGAGAATGACAACCAAAAGTAACGGCAATATCGGAAAAGAAAAGCCTTTCTACGATGACTTCCACATCTCTATTTGGTAAACTTCAAGAGCATGAGTTAGAACTTGAAAGATTGGAGAAGCATGAAATACAAGTAAAAGATTCAAAAGATGTTGCCTTAAAGACAAAATAAAAAATTATGATAGCAATCAAAATGATGAGTCCAATAGTGATGAAAATGATGATCTTATCAAAAAGTTTGAAAAGTTTCTAAGAAAAGAAAGGAAAAAGGAGATCACTAGAGGGGAAGCACCAACGAGAAAGATTAAATGCTTTGAATGTGGAGAAAGAGGACATGTTAAAAGTGAATGTCATACACTTCAAAAGAAAAATAAATTCAAGAAAAAGAATCATAAAAAGGAAAGGAAAACATATGTAGACAACGAAATAAGTTCATCTTCAGATGAAGAACATGTAAATCTTGCATTGATAGCATCACACCACTCTGATGATGAAGAAGATGAGGTTAGTAATAATTCTTTTGATAGTGATGCACAAGGTACCATAAATGAATTGTTAAATGAATGCAAAATTCTGTATAAAACTATATCATCTCAAAAGAAACAAATTTCAACTTTAGAAGAAAAAAATGTTTCATTAGAAAAAGAGATCGAAAATGAGAAACAAAAGATGATTAGTGAAAAACAGAATTTTGTATGTAAAAATTGTGAATCTCTCTTTTTTCAAATTGTTCAATTAAAAAGAGTACTTGAAAGGTATGAGAAAGGACAAATTGGATTGGAAGAAGTCCTTAGTCAACAAAGATATTCAAATGATAAAAGTGGACTTGGCTATTCAAAGTTTTCTAAACCAAGTTCAAGTAAAACTATATTTGTTAAGGCTAAGGATCAAACTTCCAAAGAGAAAGTGAACAAACCTAGGAATGTGCATCCTAATCCTAAAAAGAAAATATTTCCTAAAAAGAAATCTTATGTTCCAAGATATAAGAGCAACTTTGAACCTACTTATTTTTATTGTGGTATTGTTGGCCATACACCTAATGCTTGCTATGTAAGAAACTTTAGTGTTGCAAGTGGGCATTATGTGTGGGTAAAGAAAGGTACTAACTTTGATGGACTCAAAGCACATTGGGTACCAAATCAAACTTAATTTGTTTTGTAGGTTTGCTTGAGGACCACTTTAAATCTATGTTGTTTTGATAAGTGGTGGCTCTAAGCTTTTGGTGGGAGACATAAACTAACTTTCAAGTCTAGTTCTAGTCCAAGGGTTATTTCAATTGGGGAATACCTTAAAAGAAAAATTCTTGGCATTGGCAAAGTCGAAGCACTAACTTTCACATTCATTAAAGATGTACTTTATGTTAAAAGACTAAAGCAATATCTTCTAAACAAAGCCAACTTTGTGACAAAGGCTTCAAGATCATGTTCACCAAAGATGAATGTTTTGATGAAGTCAATCATGAGGTAAAGCTCATATGTATAAATTGTTTTTATTTTTCATAATTTCTTTATATACTTCAAGTCTTTTCCCATCCTTTTTGTTAATGACAAAGGGGGAGAAGAATTGTGTATTATTGCTTGGTTTCTCTAACAAAATGTGCAGAATTCAAAACTCTCTAAAATCATGGATTAAGGGGGAGCAATATCCAAGGGGGAGCAAGCTTTGATTAGAGAAACAAGATTGGATTGAATTTTCAAGAATTGGGTTGTCATCATCAAAAGGGGGGAGAATGTGAAGACACAGCTTCTCAATGGTTTTGATGAAGACAACAATGTTCATTCAAGGTTTTATGTACAAAAGGAAATGGATCAAAGACTTCAAAGCTAGAACAAGTTTCATATTAATTCAAGTCTTGAAGATCTCTCAAACAAGGAAAAAGAAGAAATGCATAAGACATGACTACACTTGCAAGATATGATTAATCAAACTTTTAGGTATATGAAATTCTTGACTAAAACAAATCTTAGTGCTCAAGTTTTATAATCATGCTTTAAAAAGTCATTCTTTCATTTAAAACCTTGAGAAAACATTTTTCAAAGTTCATCTAAAGTCTTGGTCATATTTTTAGATGGTATATGGCTTAGTATCATTTGCATTAAGAATTTTTCAATTTTTACACTGATGCAATCGATTGTCATCCTGATGCAATCGATTGCACTAGGCTAAATTTTCAAATTTTTTGCACGTTACACTTGGTGCAACCGATTGTCATTCTGATGCAATCGATTGCACCTTAAGCTTTTTTGAAAAATTCTTTGTTTAAAATCACCTTTTCATGATACCTCTTGCTTGCATCTTTTCCATTCTTTGTATAATAATTTTCAGAAATTCTTTCAAGCATTGCCTTGATTATTGAATGGGTGCATGCACACTATATATTGAATTCAAAGTTTCTTTTGTAATTCACCTCTTTCAAAAAACTCTCTACAATCTCTAAGCATATTTTTCCATAACAGAAATTTTATACAAAATACTTTTTGAATACCATTTTCATATTACATACATAAAAGTGTCATTTGAGCACTTAGAGAGTTTATGATATTGAAATGTCATATTTGAAAGAGAAGAAGTCCTTCATAGGATTTATATACTACAAACTTGTTTCAAAAACTCTTGTTGTAACATATCTTATTTTTCCAGGATTGTTGGATATAAGATTTTTTGGTTGTAAACCTTGTTATCCGGATTGTGGATACAAGAGGTCCATTTGTGAGAGGTTGATTCTCGGTTGGACTTTAAACTTGTAAAATCCAAGAGGGTGTTCTTGGTGTGGATTGTTAGAGTCTTGTATAGGAAGACTAGGTGTGTCTTGTCCTAAGATCTAACATTAGTGAAAATCTCTTTCGTGTTGAAAGGGGAGTGGAGTACTCTCGATCTGTGAGGGGAACCACTATACGTCTTGGTGTTCTTTACTTTCCGCATTTAGCGCTTTTCTCACTTAGAAACTTTTCGGAAAGTAAAATTCAAAAACCGTCAAAAATCCGGATAATTGTCTAAGAGCCTAAATCACCCCCCTCTTAGGCACACATATAACTTACAATTACCTCCAAGTGAATGTATTGTAAATGGTCCAACACATCAGAATGCACCACATCCAAAGCATGTTTTTCTCTTGAAGGCATTTCATATGTAAATGGTAGTCTTGGTTATTACCTTCTCATGCACACATTGCATGACTTTTATAGCTTCTTAATTACATGAATTCCTTGTACCAACTTCTTCGAATTCAGATGCCCTGAGCTTCTGAAGTTGAAATGACAAAATCTTTTGTGCCACAACTCACTTTCCTTCATAACACTTATTGCATTAGGGCATTCAGAGCCTACAATTTTAACATTCACTTTGAATGTTCTATTCCTTATTTGTTCTCACTTCATTATCAGCTTCTGATTACAGTCATACAACTTCAAAAGACTGTCCTTTCATGGTAACTGCAAATCATTTCTCAATTAATTGACTTACACTCATCAGATTTCTTTTCATTCTAGAAATATAGCACACATTCTGAATCAGCGCAGTTTTACCATTATCCAAAACTACTCTGACATTTCCCATACCTTCAGCGTTGAGGTAGTTATCATCAAGACATATGATCTTTGTCCTCATTCTAAAGTAAAAATCAACCAACATTTCTTATTTCTAGTAAGGTGAATTGAGTAGTCAGTATCCATATACCACTAGTCTACCAAATACGCATCATCAAATTCAGAAGCCATCAATAGCATAAATTCACCATTAGAATTTCTTCTGGTTATGTTTGCTTCTTTTGACTTCTTTTCCTTGTTTGACTAACAATCAGCAGCGAAATGGCCAAATTTCTTACAATAGTAGCATTGAACCTTCCTTTTGTCATACTTCTCCTTCCCTTTCTAATCACTATTATGCTTTTCAGAAGTTGAGGTTTCTGACTTCTGAACACCATTAAATCACTTCCTGGCTTCTGACCAAGAGTGCTTCTGATATTTCTTACCAGAAGTTATTTTCAGAGCCTGCTACTCTACATCTCTTTCAGAGTTTCTCTCAGTCAGACACAACTCTTGTGCCTTTATACTGCTTTACAACTCTTCAATTTTCATGGTTCTAAGATCCTTAGATTGTTCAATTGCCACCACAATTTAATCAAACTGAGGAGTACAAGATCTAAGAACCTCCTCAATGATTTTTTCATCAGAGAGTTTCTCCATATAACTTTGTCTCATTTGTGATCAGAATCACTCTAGAGATGTAGTCAAGTATCTTCTCATTGTTTTTCATGTTGAGATTCTCATACTGCTTACGTAGAGACTGAAACTTCACCTTCTTCACCTATGCACACTGTCGTAGCACCGTATCAATGTGCCCCACGCAAACTTCAGCCTCGTCGAATCATCGATTTTCTTAAGCACATTTACATCCATACACTGGTGGATGTAGAACAACACCTTCTGATCCTTCTTCCTCAGACCATGCTGAGCATTTCTCTACGCATCTGTTGCATTTGCCAGAAGTGCAATCAGAACGTAACCGTCGTTGAAGAGATCAATAACATCTCAAGCGCCAAACGACACGCGCATCTGAATTATCCACCAATTTAATTTCTTACCATCGGACACTGGAAGATTAGTGCTTAGATTATTGCTTTTGTTTATCTTTAACCTCGTGCAGTTCATTCAGATCTCACCAAACACTAGTGTTTCCTAATCCAGCATAATCGTGAAATATGATTATGTTACAATTCTGATAAAAAATTTAACACGAATTCAAGACACAAAATCAAACACACAATACCTTATTATTCACTCGTGTTTCCCTGTGGATCCGAATCAGAGCTCTAGATACAAATTGTTGGTGCACAAGGTGAAAAAGATGAAGACGGAGGAAGGGAGGGAGAAAAAAAAATAATAAACTTCTACCACACTTCAAAAATAGTTACAGTGAATGATTATAGCTCGTTGCTTAATGGCTAAGCATACTACTTACTTATATACACAAATAATAATGCCACGTAGGCAAAATGCTAACCTACATTAGCTAGGTTAAGCTTAATAAAACTACTATTATTACTACTGAATACACCTTCTGGTCACTATTATAAGCAACAACAAAAAATTGGTTCATTACATAATTAATGTATCTGATATATAATAATGACCAGATACATCATTCATTTAATGAATCTAAAAAGTTTTTTGTTGCTTATAATAGTGACCGGAGGGTGTATGAATTACTTATAACAAAAGCGACATACCCTAACCTAAAGAACTAGGGTCACATGTAAGAGAAATCATGCTAGACGTGTCAATGATTAGATTAAAATTTAATGAACCTATTCCCAAGGTCACTTATGTAGACTCCAAAATCTTTCCCACTTATATAAGAGACGGATCTGACACGATAAACTTGGCCTAGTTTTTTGAAAAACTTCCCATTGTTGCATCACATAAGGCCTTAGGAACAATTATTCTTAGTCGACCACTGTCCCAAATATAGTTCAATCATCAGTCTTAGCCATTCCACTAAAGCACTGAAGGCACAATGTAACCCTGCCCTAAAATATACATTGGATCTATGCCAGAGGTTGCTACATACTGTTAGATGTCATTAAGCGACCTTTCACATTTTATGAGAAAATGTTTGAGAGCATCCATAATTTTCATTCATATATAAGACGTCCTATGTGATACTTGAGGTATTCTCTTTCTAATCCATAACTCATTTTACACCTTAGCACCATCGTACCGGATATCAAGTCCTCTATATCAAAACTATACTCCATGATTTCACCAAGCTAGCGAAGTGGTTGTGCTCATTTTATCAGGTAAATAATTCATTCGAGGAGTATTAAGAGGTACTTTCTTATGTAAAATTTCATGGCTCTTTCACTAATACTCAAACGGGCCCATGTACTTTTCTTCATATTTTATACATTCCAACTTTCTTCAAGATGGTAATTATACTTAAGTATGAAACTCTTTGAAAACTTTAAAAACTTTATATTTGGTCTATAATGGACACACTCACGTATAACTTGAGTGATTTTCAATGAAGGTAACAAAGTATTTAGCACCACCAAGAGACCTTTCAGATGTTGAACACACATTTAGGTAATACAGGGTATGCAATTTTCATTTTTTCTCTCTCCCAATCTGATATTTGAAACAACAATATTTGTTGCTTGCCTACTAGAAAGTCTTCACAAGATTAAAGTGTTTCTTCTTTGGGATTGAAAGATGTTTATTCGAAATAATCTATAAACCTTTATAACTCGTGTGACTTAGTTGTTTGAGATATATATATATATATATATATATATTCTTATAGTTTTAGATACAATGACTTATCCCTTATTCATCATTTGTGGCATAATATACAATTAGTTTTGATTTTTCCCACAAGAAACAATGGATGTTTTAATAAAAAAATCATAAATCAAAACACAACAAAGTATGAACCAAAACAGCAAATTAAACCGAAATCGAAACACAACAAAGTTTGAACCAAATCAGAACAATAAATCAAAATTGAAACACGACAAAGAATGAACCAAATAAAAAAATTAAATCAAAATTGAAACACAATAAATATTAACCAAATTAGAAAATTAAATTGAAATCAAAACACAACATAGTATAAACAAAATCAGAAAATTAAATCAAAATATGAAAAATGACGTAACTTTGATTCGGAAGTTGTTGGAAAAAATTGCAAAAAATGAAAAATAAACGTTACTGCAATAACGAATAAGGAGCAACAGGGCGGATAGAGAGAACAAGGGGAATGACATGTGGAAGTGAAAAATAAATATTAGGAATTCAACAGTTCTTCAAAAATATGAACGAAATACAAAAAGACGGAAATGAAATTGTTTAAGTTGGAAATGAAATTGAAGGATTCAAAAGAGAAAGGGTTCAAATTCTAAACCCTTTTCTTTTGAATCATCCAATTTCATTTCCAACTGAAACAATTTCATTTCCCCATACCAACAATAGATGAACTTTTTGATGAATTAAGTTCTGCAACTATTTTTTCTAATATTGATCTAAGATCTGGTTACCACCAAATTAGGGTAACACCAGAAGACACACATAAAACAACATTCAGAACCTTTGATGGACACTATGAGTTTTTGGTTATGCCTTTTGGTCTAACTAACGCTCCTAGTTCTTTTCAATCGGCAATGAATGATTTGCTTTGACCATATATACCCTAATTTGTTTTAGTCTTCTTTGATGACATTTTAATTTACAGTTCTTGCCTTTCTGACCATGCTCATCATTTACGGTTGATTTTAGAATTAATGTTATCAAATCAATTTTATGCCAAGTTATCCAAATGCGTTTTTGCTATTCCTAGTGTTGATTACTTAAGTCATATTATCTCAAGTGAAGGTGTAACCCCAGATCCGAAAAAATATTCAAGCAATCATTAACTGACCTAAGCAATCATTGATGATTTGTTCATCATTACGCCTCACTCGCCATTCCTCTCACTGATTTATTGCGCTCCACTAAATTAGTTTGGAGTACATAAGCTGAATTAGCTTTAACAACATTAAAACAAAAAATGACAGAAACTCCAATCTTGTGTCTTCCAGATTTCTCCCAAATCTTCGTGCTTGAGACGATGCTCCAATAGTCACTATTGGAGCCGTTTTATCGCAACAGGGACACCCTTTGGCTTTCTTCAGTAAGAAGTTGTGCAATCGACTCCAAGCCTCCTATGTGTATGTTCGTGAGATGTACGCCATTATAGAAGCTGTTAAGAAATGGCGTCAGTACTTAATCGACAGACATTTTCACACACATACTAATCAGAAAAGCTTAAAAAATTTGTTGGTTCAAACTATTCAAACTCCTTAACAACAAAAGTGGGCCACTAAATTAAAATGTTTTCACTTTGACATTTTTTATAAACTTGGGAAGTCTGTCTAACTAAGTTATCGATGCTTTAAGTCGCATTCAGACTGAAGATGAGATCGTGTTCCTATCAATCTCTTCACCTATTCCCCTTATGATCACACAACTCAATCAATTCTATAAAACAAAACTCGATGGTCAAAACCTCATGAGTAATGTGTTGTTTGATCCAAGTTCACAACTTATTTTTCAAATCAAGGGTAAACTCTTGTACTACAAGGACAAGATTTACATACCTCCCATTGAAAAGTTGAGACAAAACATCTTGAAAGAATACACTATACCCATGTTGCTGGTCACTCAGGGTTTTAATCAACACTGACGCGTATTTCCTGCTCCTTTCTCTGGCCTAGCATATACATAGACACAAAGTTTTTGTTCAAAATTGTTCAGTATGTCAGCAAAATAAGTATATCACCAAGAAGAAACAAGGTCTTCTCCAACCCCTACCAATACCAAACCAAGTGTGGGAAGATTTGACAATGGACTTTATAACACATATATCTGTTTCTTTTGGTCACACGGTAATTTGGGTAATATGTGACAGGCTCACAAAGTTTTGTCATTTCATTGGTCTCCCTACCAAATTCTCAGCTAAGGATCTGACTTTGCGTTTCTTGGTAGAGATCTGTCAGTTGCAAGACATTCTGAGGATAATGATCGCATATCGTGACCCTCTATTCCTCAGCACTTTCTGGAAGGAGCTATTTCGCGCCCAAGGCACCACTTTGAAGTATAGTACTGCCTACCACCCTGAAACAGACGGTCAAACAGAGGTCGTTAATCGTTGTCTGAAAACCTACCTACGTTGCTTCACAAGTGAACAACCAAAACAGTGGTTCAAATACTTACACTTAGCAGGATTTTGGCACAACACAACTCTCCATAGTTCCATCAAAATGTCCCCTTTGAGGTTGTCTATGGCCGACCTCCTCCGTCCTTTAATCATTACGACTCTGGTTCTTCGACTCTTTAAGTCGTTGATGTTTCTCTATAATAAATAAACAAGATTCTTAGAGTTTTAAAACAAAATCTGGAACGCAACAAAAAATATATGAAAATTCAAAGCAACAAAAAAAGACAAGATATCACCTTTGTAGAAGGCGGTCTAGTTTTGCTTCGACTACAGCCATATCGTCAAAATTCAATGCAAAGACGCGTCTCTAACAAGCTCTCCAAACAATATTTTGGTCCTTTTAAGATTCAATGTCGGATCAGGAACATTGTGTATCATCTGGATCTTTCTACTTCTTTAAAGATCCATCATGTCTTCCATGTCTCTCAGTTGCTCGCTTTTCATGGTACAAATCCTACTTCACAGTTCAACCATATTCTAACTGAGTTTGCAACAGAAAACAACGAAGATGTTCCACATGCACAACCATCTTCACATGTTAACTTAACACAAGACAACATCACAATTGAAGAAACTAGGGAGAAGAATGGAGGGGGACGTGTTTCTAAGCCATTGGAAAATAAGGAAAGGACAGAAGTCTTAGAGGATTTAATTTTGAAACGTTTGAAAATTAAGGGAGAGAAAAAGAAATTAATAACCCCGCACTTGGAAATCGTAACAACTAAAGAAAATGCTCCAGCTGATGACATGCATTATAAAGAAACAATACTCGTGTATAAAATGAATGTTGTTGTATGTGAGTGAGAAATTAGTTGCTTTATTGATCCTACATGTCAATACTTAAAGCACTTAGAGGATTCCATAAATCCAATTATCCAAAGATAGAGTGCACAAAAGCTCATCTGATATCCAATTGAGCATTTAAATTCATACCAATATCATCTAACTTTCTTAGTGAGATAAGGTTTAGACGTGTAGTGATATATTTGTGAAGGACCACCAAGGACAAAAAGACTATGCCACCAGCACGATGTGGTATCCACTTACCACCCATAATGGGGATAACCTTGCTTTGTCTCAAAGTTTGAACCTAAAAATGTGAAGAAGGCCTTGACTGGTGAATTTTGGATCAATGTTATGCAAGAAAGACTAGGCAGTTCAAAAGGAATGAAGTGTGAGGCCTAGTCCCTGGGGCTGAATGGATGAATGTTATTTGCACAAAATGGATTTACAAGAACAAATATGATGAAAATGGAATTGTGACCAGAAACAAAGCTAGGTTTGTTGCTCGAGAATACACTCAAACTGAAGGGGTTGATTTTTTATGAGACTTTTGCACCTGTTACTCGTCTTCAATCCATAATTTTACTCTTAGAATTGGCATGTATGCTAAAAATCGAACTATTTCAGATGGATGTGAAAAGTGTCTTCTTAAATGGATACTTGAATGAAGAAGTGTATGTTGAACAACCCAAGGGGTTCATATATCCTAGTTTTCCATATCATGTTTACAAACTAAGGCAAGCTCTCTATGGATTGAAGCAAGCACTTAGAGCTTGGTATGAAAGGTTAACTGAGTTTCTTGACAATAATGGCTACATGAAAGGGGGAACAAGCAAGACCTTGTTTGTTAAAGAAGAGCATGGTAAACTCATGGTAGCTTAAATATATGTCGATGACATTGTGTTTGGAGGGATGTCGAATCAGATGGTCCAACATTTTGTCAAGCATATGCAATATGAATTTGAGACGAGTTTTGTTGGTGAATTAACATATTTTCTTGGTCTTAAAGTCAAACAAATGAATTATATTATCTTTATTTCTCAAAGCAATTATGCTAAGAATATAATGAAGAAGTTTGGTCTAGAAAGTGCTAGCCACAAAAGGACACTTGCTGCAACACACTTGAAACTAACCAATGATGAAAAGGGTGTTGATGTGGATCAAAGTTTGTACAAAAGTTTGATTAATAGTCTTTTATATCTTACAACTAGCAGACCAGACATCACTTTTGTTGTAAGAGTTTGTGCTAGATATCAGGCTGAGCCTAAAATGAGCCACATTACTCAAGTTAATAGGATATTGAAATACATCAATGATATTAGTGATTATGGAATGTTGTATTCTCATAGTCCAAATTCCATGTTTGTAGGGTATTGTAATGCAGACTGGGCACGTAGTGTTGATGATAGAAAAAGTACTTTTTGAGGATGTTTCTTCTTGGGAAACAATCTTATCTCTTGGTTCAGTAAGAAGCAAAATTGTGTGTCCTTGTCAACAGTTGAGGCTGGGTATATTGCAGTAGGAAATAGTTGCTCTCAATTGATTTGGATGAAACAAATGCTAAAGGAATATAATGTAAAGCAGGACGTCATGTCATTATATTGTGACAATTTGAGTGCAATCAATATATCCAAGAATCTCATTCAACATAGCAGAGAAAGCATAGTGACATTCGTCACCATTTTATTAGGGATCTTGTTGAGGACAAAATTGTTACTCTTGAGTATGTGGCCACTGATAAGCAACTGCCAGACATAACTCAGAATGTGTGAATCAAATTTAGATGTGGATGGGCGAATCAGTTTGAGAAATTAATGGGCGAATTAGGAATTTGCATGTTTGAGGAGTTATAACAATTACAGGTGTGAAGGAGTGCAACATATACTTTCTCTTCCCACCTATTCGGGGGTGAATATTATTAAGGATGCTTGTTTAATGAAGAGTGTTGTTGGTTTTGGTAACTGTTATGAGATACTGGTAAAGAAATTAATTGTAAACATTTTTTAGCGTTGTGACGGTAATATGAGCAAGGAGTACATGAAGGTTTATGTCAGAGGTAAATATGTGGAGTTTTCTTCTGAAATTATCAACAGGTTTATAGGTAGCAGCGAGGAGGAACAAGTTGAGGTAGAAGTGACTGATAATGGTGTTATTCTCAGTCATCACCATGGTATTTTGGTCAGCTATGATATTGCATGTAAGAGGGAAACTCCTATTTCTCTGCACTACAAGTTGTTTGCAGGGACACATGTCTCATACATTGTTGTGACATTTGGTAAAGTGGTGATAAAGATGAGGAAACAAATAGCAGTGTTGACATTTGTTGTGCACTATATTTTTTATTATTGCTTTTGTATCTGCTACAAAGGTTTTTTTTTAGGGTTAATACATATTTTCACCCCTGCCATACGAGCGTGTTTTGAAAAACCCCCCTGCGAAAAAAAAGTTGCAAGATTGGCCTTAACAAATTTCAAAAGTTACCATTTAGACCTTCATCAGGCCACATCATCAAAAATAATGATGTGACAGTCATTTTTTTAATTTTTTAATGAAAAGAAATTCCACATCATTAATAGGCTTTGTGAAATGACTCTTATACCCCCACTTTTTAATTTTTTTTATTTAGTTTTTTTTAGTTTTTTTTTAATTTAATTTTTTTAGATTTTATTTAATTTATAATTTTTTTATTTATTTAATTTTTTCTTTAATTATTTTTCGTATTAATTTTATTTATTTAAATTGTTATTTTAAATTATCAAAATATTAATCTTGGGCCTAAGCCCATTTTAATTTCAAGACAAACACACATATTGCAAGACCATTTTCAATCCATTAATGTATATGATTGATTGGTATATATACACTTGTTTTTCTTTAATACCAACCGATGTGGGACACCATAATTTCCTACTCATACCAACATAATTTCCTTTAACAGCTCTGTTGTATACCAACAAAGTGGGAAGATTACAATCTAGGTAGTTGGGAATGCAATCTGTGGATATTATCTTCACAAATTTTGTTGCAGGATACATTGTAGCCAATTCTTCAATGCATTGCATCAACACCCCACATTCGACAATCCTGTCGAACAAAAGCATATCAGACTTCGTTACAAGAAACATAACAATAAATAAAATAAGTAATCGCTGCTAAACCATATACCCGTCTTTGTAAAGAATGGCAACCACCCAAACATCAGAAGGAGCTTGTGAAACCTCTCGAACGAAATCAGATCCTGAAATAGGGGTCACTGACTCATACCTCAAAACTTTAGCTGCCTCTTGTATCTCAGCTAACCTCTTCTTCCTATCACAGCAAAATTATCCAAATTAAAACATATGAAGGGAAAAAATAACAGCATACAATCTTATTTTTGACAGAACAATACATTCATTAACTCAAAAATACTTATTTGCTATGAAATATCAAGCTCATCAAAACTACTTAATGTATTTCCTTAAATCCAACTTCATATTTATTCGTTCTCTATCATCTCCAAGGCAGACAAAAATGATCCAAAACTGAAAAAACTCAAAAGTTTGAAGCTTTTAAATTCATGAAAGACCCCATCAGATGGAATTTATGATGAAATACTTATTTTCAAGTTTAAAAAGAATACTGAATCAAAGACTAGAGAATTGTTTTAAAAACCCAAACAGAGTAGTATTTTGAATGATCCTAAAAAAACCTCTCCTTCACCCACCACCATAACTATTCACTAATCGAAACCAAAACCATCTCATTACCTAAACAAAAATGAAATAGAAGAAGAAACAAGAAGCCACATCCCGAAACCGCCGCCAAAGTTATGCTTTGTGAGTTATGGTGTCCCACATCGGTTGGTATTAAAGAAAAACAAGTGTATATATACCATTCAATCATATACATAAATGAATTGAAAATGGTCTTGCAATATGTGTGTTTGTCTTGAAATTAAAATGGGCTTAGGCCCAAGATTAATATTTTGATAATTTAAAATAACAATTTAAATAAATAAAATTAATACGAAAAATAATTAAAGAAAAAATTAAATAAATAAAAAAATTATAAATTAAATAAAATCTAAAAAAATTAAATAAAAGAAAAACTAAATAAAACTAAATAAAAAAAATTAAAAAGTGGGGGTATAAGAGTCATTTCACAAAGCCTATTAATGATGTGGAATTTCTTTTCATTAAAAAATTAAAAAAATGACTGCCACATCATTATGTTTGATGATGTGGCCTGATGAAGGTCTAAATGGTAACTTTTGAAATTTGTTAAGGTCAATCTTGCGACTTTTTTTTTCGCAGGGGGGGTTTTCAAAACACGCTCATATGGCAGGGGTGAAAATAGGTATTAACCATTTTTTTAATCCTGGTGAATATATGGTTGTTTTGTCAAAATTATGGCTAAAAAGGGGGAGTAGTTTGGTATATTTTATTATATGCCTTATTTTCTCTTAAGAGGGAGTACTACTTTAAGAGGAGTAGTATTTGTTTATGATCTACTAATTATGGGGCATGGTTTTCCTTATTAGCTTGATGATGCCATGATAATATAGTGCTCGTTTATGTGCTTGATGTATAGTCGCATATGGGGTCATTCCTAATGTCTTAACATACAAAATGTGTTTTATTTATTTTTCTCTGAAGAAGGTTCTTTTGTAAGAGTTTATTTCTCTCTGATGTTATGCTATGTGAGACTGGGTGTACCTTATTCTGCCGTGTATGCCTCTGATGTGTCTCGGTGTGATTTAATTGTTATTGTGTTTGTTTTTGAGGTTTTTCTGAAGTTTTACCTTCTTTCAAAAGAGGGTCTTTAAGTTAAAATGATAAAGAGTTGGGTATTATATCCCTCCTGTTCTTGGTTGGTCGTGCAATTTTATTGGTATATGCAAGATGAGTTATGCAGAGGTTGTTTTAGCCAAAATTTGCCAAAGGGAGAGATTGTTAGGTTGTTTGTATTGTGGTTGGCAGCATTTTGTTAAAACAAGTGAAATAGCAAGATGTTGGACAAGATGTCTTGACAAGCTTGTACGACATTGGCGCGTGTTGTGGTTTTACATTCTTTGAAGATTTGTTTTTTTTTAGCGTGAGATTCTGAAGATTCGTTGAAGATTTTATTCACGCATTCTGAGGTCTAAGAAATGTTTGTTTAGAAGTGCAATTGACGATTTCGGATTTGTCATGTTTCATAAGAATAGATGTCAAAACATTTAAAGAAACATTTGATTATGTTCTGAAAATTATGCAAAACTTTGTGCAACAGTCTATTTTGGATTTGCTGTGTGTTTGTTTGTTTAGGCCGAAGGCCATGCAATTCTGAGGCTATTTAAAGGACGACTCTAAACCTAAGAAAATTGCAGTCGTATTGTGTGAATGAGTTTTTTAGGGTTTTATTTGTTCTTTGTTGTTTGTAAGCCACTTTCGTATCACCTTGATGCTAGAACTGGACTGATAGTTGAGTTGTAATTGTGAATAACTCATAAGCTATTAAGCAAAAATGGATTTTGGTTATTGGAGTGTGTCTTCTCTTTGATTGATTTCGTTGTTATCATTGGTGTGTGATTGAGGGGGAGTGAGAGGGGTCTCATATCTATGAGAGTCTTAGATAGAAATTCCACGGGTAGTGATTAGGTGTGAAGTTTCTAAAACCAGAGGTTATTTATAACTTCAAACTAATATTATTATAGTGGATTTTCTTCCTAGTTTGGATGCCCCCAAATATAGGTGACATTGAACCGAACTGTGTTAACAGTTGATCTGTGTTATTTACTTTCAGCGTGTTGTTTAAATTGTTCATTGTTTTAATGTGTTATTATGATGTCTTGACTTTGCTTTCAACATCTTGTTGTTCTGACATCATACACAACATTTGTATTCTTGTGCCAAAATTTCACAACCGACTCTAATAAGAGAAAATGGGCGGATGAAAAGTAATAGTGTGATTTGCCTTGGTATCGTAACGATATTCGAGTATACGTGAGCACGCTAGAGGGAATTTATTGGTGTACAAGGTGACGAAAATGAAGATGGATTAAGAGAGATAAGAGAGAAAAATAATAAACTTCCACTACTCTTAAAAAACAATTATAATGAATGATTATTGCTCATTGTTTAATGGCTAAGCACAATACTTACTTCTAACACCATTCCTTAATTCATATTCAGCTAATCAAAACTAACAACACCAATTCCATCCCTCAAGTAAAGAAATTGATTAGTATTGACCGCTTTCGTCTGAACATCTGCCAACTGGTTTTGGGTGCTACGATGTACAACTTCTAACACTCCATTATGAACCAAACTTCTCAGAAAGTGATACTTAGTCTCAATATGCTTGCTTCTCCTATGCAAGACTAGGTTCTTGGCAAGATTGATTGCATACTTGTTATCAATCATTAGCTTCAGAGGCTTGTTTACCTTGATCATCAAATCCTACAGTAAATTCAAAAGCGAAACAGCTTGACATGTAGCTACATCACCTGCAATGTATTCAACTTCACAGGTTGACAAAGCAACAACTGGTTGCTTCTTGGAACACCAAGAAATAAAACCTCTAAGATACTTAAACAAATATCCACAAGTACTTATCATGTCAACCCCGTCTCCGTACCAATTAGAGCCTGAGTAACATATCACCTATGAATTAGCCTTCTCACCAGAAGGGAACAAAGCTCCATACTTTAGAGTTCCCTTTATATACCTCAGAATCTTGATAACAGCTTGGTAATGAGACCATTTAGGTTTATTCATAAACCTTCTCACCATTCCAATTGCATAACAAATACCGTGTTTGGTATTATACAAATACTCCAAAGAGCCAACCAATTGCTTGAAAGTTGTATCATCAACATCATCACCCTTAGTATTAGAATTTAACTTGTTTGTTTCAGCAGGTATGACAGCAGCCTTACAATTCAACAGCTCGAATCTCTTCAGAAGCTTAAGTTCATACTTCAACTGATGCAAAATGATACCCTTCTTATAGTACGTAAACTTCATCCTTATAAAATATGTCATATTTCCTATATCAGTCATCTCAAACTCATTCATCAACATCTTTTTGAACTTAGCTATCTCATGTTCACAACTCCCTGTTAGCAATATATCATCAATATAAAGACACACCTGAATCATATTACCTTCAGGAGTATGTTGAACATAAATGCCATACTTCATCTCACACTTTATGAATCATTGGAGCTTGAAAATGAATCAATTTTCAAATTACAAGCTCTAGGAGCTTGTTTCAGCCTATACAACACTTTATGTAACTTATACATCATCCCTTCCTGACTTTTTTTCACAAATCCAGGAGGTTCTGACACATATACCTCTTCTTGCAATAGACTGTTCAAAAATGCAGATTTCACATCAAAGTGCATCAGAGGCCAATTCATGTTAGCAGCTATCGCAGTCACCAGTCTGACTGTCTCGTGTCTTGCTACAGGTGCAAACACTTCAAAGTAATCTAACCCAGGTTTTTGTAGAAATCCTCTTGCTACTAACCTTGCTTTGTGTTTTCCAATTGATCCATTTGGCTTCAGTTTCTCCTTGAAAACCCATTTTACGCTAATGGATTTCTTCTCCTTTGGAAGCTTAGCCAACTCATAAGTCTTATTTCTTTATATGGCCTAAAGTTATTCTTTCATGGCTTTCAGTCACACTTTCTTCTTGAGCGCTTCTTTAACATTAATTGGTTCAGAGTCTACTAACATGGTACACTCAATGACATCTCCCTCATAGTCTACTTTAGTATTTTGCAACATGTAGAACTCTACAAATATCCATGGTATATTTCAGATTCTTTGTGGCCTCTAAACATGTTCATAATCTTCTTTGGACGTTGGAACAATATTAGATGCTAGAACCCCAAAAGTACCGCATTCAAAGGCATGACCACCTTTAGAGTCTGGAATATTCCCAAACTCTGGATCACCACCAGAGTCTGAATCACCATCATAATATGGATCAGAATCAGATGCACCTTCAGAGTATTCTTTAGCTTCATAGTCACCTTCAGACTCTGACTCATCTTCAGAACCTTCAGATTCTGAAGTATCTTCAAAAGTTAACTCAGGTGTTAACACCAAACTAAAGTTAGATTTAGATTTACTTCAATTCCACACTTCTAATTCTTTCATAACGACATTTCTGCTTACTTCAACCTTGTTAGTGATAGGACAGTAAAGTTTATAAACACCTGTATTGTGGTAACCTACAAGCAACATGACTATGCTTTTATCATCCAACATCCTTCTCTTAGCATCTGAAACATGTTTGTAACATACATAACCAAACACATTCAGATGGCTGGCATTTTTCTTATATCCAATCCACATCTCTAAAGGAACAATTTCCTTCAGCTTTTTGGTTGGACACCTGTTGAACACATATGTTGCAGTGGCAACAAATTCTCCCCACAGGGTGTGAAGGAGCTTATTCTCCCTCGGCATGCTCCTTGTCATGTCAATGAAAGTTCAGTTTCTTCTTTTAGCAAAACCGTTGTGTTGAGAAGTGTATGAAGCAGTCACCTCATGCTCAATTCCATTCTCCTCATAATATTTCTTGAACTTTGTAGAGTTATACTCACCTCTACCATCAGTTCTGAGAATCTTCAGAGTCTGACCACTCTGATTCTCAGCCTTGATTCTGAATTTAAATTCAGTTAATACATTATGCTTGAGCTTTATAAGGGATACCCACGAAATCCTTGTGAACTCATCCACAAAGTATTTATTACTGTGAAGACATATCTTCTCAATGGTTTTGATGAAGACAACAATGTTCATTCAAGGTTTTATGTACAAAAGGAAATGGATCAAAGACTTCAAAGCTAGAACAAGTTTCATATTAATTCAAGTCTTGAAGATCTCTCAAACAAGGAAAAAGAAGAAATGCATAAGACATGACTACACTTGCAAGATATGATTAATCAAACTTTTAGGTATATGAAATTCTTGACTAAAACAAATCTTAGTGCTCAAGTTTTATAATCATGCTTTAAAAAGTCATTCTTTCATTTAAAACCTTGAGAAAACATTTTTCAAAGTTCATCTAAAGTCTTGGTCATATTTTTAGATGGTATATGGCTTAGTATCATTTGCATTAAGAATTTTTCAATTTTTACACTGATGCAATCGATTGTCATCCTGATGCAATCGATTGCACTAGGCTAAATTTTCAAATTTTTTGCACGTTACACTTGGTGCAACCGATTGTCATTCTGATGCAATCGATTGCACCTGAAGCTTTTTTGAAAAATTCTTTGTTTAAAATCACCTTTTCATGATACCTCTTGCTTGCATCTTTTCCATTCTTTGTATAATAATTTTCAGAAATTCTTTCAAGCATTGCCTTGATTATTGAATGGGTGCATGCACACTATATATTGAATTCAAAGTTTCTTTTGTAATTCACCTCTTTCAAAAAACTCTCTACAATCTCTAAGCATATTTTTCCATAACAAAAATTTTATACAAGATACTTTTTGAATATCATTTTCATATTACATACATAAAAGTATCATTTGAGCACTTAGAGAGTTTATGATATTGAAATGTCATATTTGAAAGAGAAGAAGTCCTTCATAAGATTTATATACTGTAAACTTGTTTCAAAAACTCTTGTTGTAACATATCTTATTTTTCCAGGATTGTTGGATATAAGATTATTTGGTTGTAAACCTTGTTATCCGGATTGTGGATACAAGAGGTCCATTTGTGAGAGGTTGATTCTCGGTTGGACTTTAAACTTGTAAAATCCAAGAGGGTGTTCTTGGTGTGGATTGTTAGAGTCTTGTATAGGAAGACTAGGTGTGTCTTGTCCAAAGATCTAACATTAGTGAAAATCTCTTTCGTGTTGAAAGGGGAGTGGAGTACTCTCGACCTGTGAGGGGAACCACTATACGTCTTGGTGTTCTTTACTTTCCGCATTTACCGCTTTCCTCACTTAGAAACTTTTAGGAAAGTAAAATTCAAAAACCGTCAAAAATCCGGATAATTGTCTAAGATCCTAATTCACCCCCTCTTAGGCACACATATAACTTACAATTGGCATTATAGCAGGTTATAGGTAACCTGTTCCTACAGATCCAGTATGGCTTCCGCAAGCACAAACCCGGTATTCAAAGACGGTGGAAGTAGTAACAAGCCCCCACTTTTCTCTGGAGAGTATTTTGACTTTTGGAAAATCCGCATGAAGGCACATCTTGAAGCACAAGGAGAAGGTATATGGGAAGCCATTGAGAATGGTCCGCATAATCTGATTAATATGGTCGATGGTGTTGGTACTCCAAAGTTAAAAAATACATATGATGAAGATGACAAGAAAAGAATCTTGAATGAAAAGAAAGCTGTCAATATTCTTCTGAGTGCATTAAGTATGGATTAGTTCTTTCGTGTTTGTCAATGTAAATCGGCTAAAGAAATATGGGATATGTTGGTAGAAACACATAAAGGTACGACTGAAGTAAAAAGATCCAGACTAAACACTTTAAATCAAGAATATGAAATGTTCTGAATGCAGCCCAGAGAATCCATTGTTGCATTACAAAAGAGATTTGTTCAATTGACTAACCACTTAATGGCACTTGGTAAAACATTCTCAAATGATGAATTAAATCTCAAAATTCTAAGATCATTGACTAGAGAATGACAACCAAAAGTAACGGCAATATCGGAAAAGAAAAGCCTTTCTACGATGACTTCCACATCTCTATTTGGTAAACTTCAAGAGCATGGGTTAGAACTTGAAAGATTGGAGAAACATGAAATACAAGTAAAAGATTCAAAAGATGTTGCCTTAAAGACAAAATAAAAAATTATGATAGCAATCAAGAGGATGAGTCCAATAGTGATGAAAATGATGATCTTATCAAAAAGTTTGAAAAGTTTCTAAGAAAAGAAAGGAAAAAGGAGATCACTAAAGGGGAAGCACCAACGAGAAAGATTAAATGCTTTGAATGTGGAGAAATAGGACATGTTAAAAGTGAATGTCATACACTTCAAAAGAAAAATAAATTCAAGAAAAAGAATCATAAAAAGGAAAGGAAAACATATGTAGACAACGAAATAAGTTCATCTTCAGATGAAGAACATGTAAATCTTGCATTGATAGCATCACACCACTCTGATGATGAAGAAGATGAGGTTAGTAATAATTCTTTTGATAGTGATGCACAAGGTACCATAAATGAATTGTTAAATGAATGCAAAATTCTGTATAAAACTATATCATCTCAAAAGAAACAAATTTCAACTTTAGAAGAAAAAAATGTTTCATTAGAAAAAGAGATCGAAAATGAGAAACAAAAGATGATTAGTGAAAAACAGAATTTTGTATGTAAAAATTGTGAATCTCTCTTTTTTCAAATTGTTCAATTAAAAAGAGTACTTGAAAGGTATGAGAAAGGACAAATTGGATTGGAAGAAGTCCTTAGTCAACAAAGATATTCAAATGATAAAAGTGGACTTGGCTATTCAAAGTTTTCTAAACCAAGTTCAAGTAAAACTATATTTGTTAAGGCTAAGGATCAAACTTCCAAAGAGAAAGTGAACAAACCTAGGAATGTGCATCCTAATCCTAAAAAGAAAATATTTCCTAAAAAGAAATCTTATGTTCCAAGATATAAGAGCAACTTTGAACCTACTTATTTTTATTGTGGTATTGTTGGCCATACACCTAATGCTTGCTATGTAAGAAACTTTAGTGTTGCAAGTGGGCATTATGTGTGGGTAAAGAAAGGTACTAACTTTGATGGACTCAAAGCACATTGGGTACCAAATCAAACTTAATTTGTTTTGTAGGTTTGCTTGAGGACCACTTTAAATCTATGTTGTTTTGATAAGTGGTGGCTCTAAGCTTTTGGTGGGAGACATAAACTAACTTTCAAGTCTAGTTCTAGTCCAAGGGTTATTTCAATTGGGGAATACCTTAAAAGAAAAATTCTTGGCATTGGCAAAGTCGAAGCACTAACTTTCACATTCATTAAAGATGTACTTTATGTTAAAAGACTAAAGCAATATCTTCTAAACAAAGCCAACTTTGTGACAAAGGCTTCAAGATCATGTTCACCAAAGATGAATGTTTTGATGAAGTCAATCATGAGGTAAAGCTCATATGTATAAATTGTTTTTATTTTTCATAATTTCTTTATATACTTCAAGTCTTTTCCCATCCTTTTTGTTAATGACAAAGGGGGAGAAGAATTGTGTATTATTGCTTGGTTTCTCTAACAAAATGTGCAGAATTCAAAACTCTCTAAAATCATGGATTAAGGGGGAGCAATATCCAAGGGGGAGCAAGCTTTGATTAGAGAAACAAGATTGGATTGAATTTTCAAGAATTGGGTTGTCATCATCAAAAGGGGGGAGAATGTGAAGACACAGCTTCTCAATGGTTTTGATGAAGACAACAATGTTCATTCAAGGTTTTATGTACAAAAGGAAATGGATCAAAGACTTCAAAGCTAGAACAAGTTTCATATTAATTCAAGTCTTGAAGATCTCTCAAACAAGGAAAAAGAAGAAATGCATAAGACATGACTACACTTGCAAGATATGATTAATCAAACTTTTAGGTATATGAAATTCTTGACTAAAACAAATCTTAGTGCTCAAGTTTTATAATCATGCTTTAAAAAGTCATTCTTTCATTTAAAACCTTGAGAAAACATTTTTCAAAGTTCATCTAAAGTCTTGGTCATATTTTTAGATGGTATATGGCTTAGTATCATTTGCATTAAGAATTTTTCAATTTTTACACTGATGCAATCGATTGTCATCCTGATGCAATCGATTGCACTAGGCTAAATTTTCAAATTTTTTGCACGTTACACTTGGTGCAACCGATTGTCATTCTGATGCAATCGATTGCACCTTAAGCTTTTTTGAAAAATTCTTTGTTTAAAATCACCTTTTCATGATACCTCTTGCTTGCATCTTTTCCATTCTTTGTATAATAATTTTCAGAAATTCTTTCAAGCATTGCCTTGATTATTGAATGGGTGCATGCACACTATATATTGAATTCAAAGTTTCTTTTGTAATTCACCTCTTTCAAAAAACTCTCTACAATCTCTAAGCATATTTTTCCATAACAGAAATTTTATGCAAAATACTTTTTGAATACCATTTTCATATTACGTACATAAAAGTGTCATTTGAGCACTTAGAGAGTTTATGATATTGAAATGTCATATTTGAAAGAGAAGAAGTCCTTCATAGGATTTATATACTACAAACTTGTTTCAAAAACTCTTGTTGTAACATATCTTATTTTTCCAGGATTGTTGGATATAAGATTGTTTGGTTGTAAACCTTGTTATCCGGATTGTGGATACAAGAGGTCCATTTGTGAGAGGTTGATTCTCGGTTGGACTTTAAACTTGTAAAATCCAAGAGGGTGTTCTTGGTGTGGATTGTTAAAGTCTTGTATAGGAAGACTAAGTGTGTCTTGTCCTAAGATCTAACATTAGTGAAAATCTCTTTCGTGTTGAAAGGGGAGTGGAGTACTCTCGACCTGTGAGGGGAACCACTATACGTCTTGGTGTTCTTTACTTTCCGCATTTAGCGCTTTTCTCACTTAGAAACTTTTCGGAAAGTAAAATTCAAAAACCGTCAAAAATCCGGATAATTGTCTAAGAGCCTAAATCACCCCCCTCTTAGGCACACATATAACTTACAATTACCTCCAAGTGAATGTATTGTAAATGGTCCAACACATCAGAATGCACCACATCCAAAGCATGTTTTTCTCTTGAAGGCATTTCATATGTAAATGGTAGTCTTGGTTATTACCTTCTCATGCACACATTGCATGACTTTTATAGCTTCTTAATTACATGAATTCCTTGTACCAACTTCTTCGAATTCAGATGCCCTGAGCTTCTGAAGTTGAAATGACAAAATCTTTTGTGCCACAATTCACTTTCCTTCATAACACTTATTGCACTAGGGCATTCAGAGCCTACAATTTTAACATTCACTTTGAATGTTCTATTCCTTATTTGTTCTCACTTCATTATCAGCTTCTGATTACAGTCATACAACTTCAAAAGACTGTCCTTTCATGGTAACTGCAAATCATTTCTCAATTAATTGACTTACACTCATCAGATTGCTTTTCATTCTAGAAATATAGCACACATTCTGAATCAGCGCAGTTTTACCATTATCCAAAACTACTCTGACATTTCCCATACCTTCAGCGTTGAGGTAGTTATCATCAAGACATATGATCTTTGTCCTCTTTCTAAAGTAAAAATCAACCAACATTTCTTATTTCTAGTAAGGTGAATTGAGTAGTCAGTATCCATATACCACTAGTCTACCAAATACACATCATCAAATTCAGAAGCCATCAATAGCATAAATTCACCATTAGAATTTCTTCTGGTTATGTTTGCTTCTTTTGACTTCTTTTCCTTGTTTGACTAACAATCAGCAGCGAAATGGCCAAATTTCTTACAATAGTAGCATTGAACCTTCCTTTTGTCATACTTCTCCTTCCCTTTCTAATCACTATTATGCTTTTCAGAAGTTGAGGTTTCTGACTTCTGAACACCATTAAATCACTTCCTGGCTTCTGACCAAGAGTGCTTCTGATATTTCTTACCAGAAGTTATTTTCAGAGCCTGCTACTCTACATCTCTTTCAGAGTTTCTCTCAGTCAGACGCAACTCTTGTGCCTTTATACTGCTTTACAACTCTTCAATTTTCATGGTTCTAAGATCCTTAGATTGTTCAATTGCCACCACAATTTAATCAAACTGAGGAGTACAAGATCTAAGAACCTCCTCAATGATCTTTTCATCAGAGAGTTTCTCCATATAACTTTGTCTCATTTGTGATCAGAATCACTCTAGAGATGTAGTCAAGTATCTTCTCATTGTTTTTCATGTTGAGATTCTCATACTGCTTACGTAGAGACTGAAACTTCACCTTCTTCACCGATGCACACTGCCGTAGCACCGTATCAATGTGCCCCACGCAAACTTCAGCCTCGTCGAATCATCGATTTTCTTAAGCACATTTACATCCATACACTGGTGGATGTAGAACAACACCTTCTGATCCTTCTTCCTCAGACCATGCTGAGCATTTCTCTACGCATCTGTTGCATTTGCCAGAAGTGCAATCAGAACGTAACCGTCGTTGAAGAGATCAATAACATCTCAAGCGCCAAACGACACGCGCATCTGAATTATCCACCAATTTAATTTCTTACCATCGGACACTGGAAGATTAGTGCTTAGATTATTGCTTTTGTTTATCTTTAACCTCGTGCAGTTCATTCAGATCTCACCAAACACTAGTGTTTCCTAATCCAGCATAATCATGAAATATGATTATGTTACAATTCTGATAAAAAATTTAACACGAATTCAAGACACAAAATCAAACACACAATACCTTATTATTCACTCGTGTTTCCCTGTGGATCCGAATCAGAGCTCTAGATACAAATTGTTGGTGCACAAGGTGAAAAAGATGAAGACGGAGGAAGGGAGGGAGAAAAAATAATAATAAACTTCTACCACACTTCAAAAATAGTTACAGTGAATGATTATAGCTCGTTGCTTAATGGCTAAGCACACTACTTACTTATATACACAAATAATAATGCCACGTAGGCAAAATGCTAACCTACACTAGCTAGGTTAAGCTTAATAAAACTACTATTATTACTACTGAATACACCCTCTGGTCACTATTATAAGCAACAACAAAAAATTGGTT
Source organism: Lathyrus tuberosus (assembly GCA_022829125.1). NCBI lineage: Eukaryota > Viridiplantae > Streptophyta > Magnoliopsida > Fabales > Fabaceae > Lathyrus > Lathyrus tuberosus. Next base: position 2,032,018 of record JALAZF010000529.1, on the reverse strand, counting down.
CATTACATAATTAATGTATCTGATATATAATAATGACCAGATACATCATTTATTTAATGAATCTAAAAAGTTTTTTGTTGCTTATAATAGTGACCGGAGGGTGTATGAATTACTTATAACAAAAGCGACATACCCTAACCTAAAGAACTAGGGTCACATGTAAGAGAAATCATGCTAGACGTGTCAATGATTAGATTAAAATTTAATGAACCTATTCCCAAGGTCACTTATGTAGACTCCAAAATCTTTCCCACTTATATAAGAGACGGATCTGACACGATAAACTTGGCCTAGTTTTTTGAAAAACTTCCCATTGTTGCATCACATAAGGCCTTAGGAACAATTATTCTTAGTCGACCACTGTCCCAAATATAGTTCAATCATCAGTCTTAGCCATTCCACTAAAGCACTGAAGGCACAATGTAACCCTGCCCTAAAATATACATTGGATCTATGCCAGAGGTTGCTACATACTGTTAGATGTCATTAAGCGACCTTTCACATTTTATGAGAAAATGTTTGAGAGCATCCATAATTTTCATTCATATATAAGACGTCCCATGTGATACTTGAGGTATTCTCTTTCTAATCCATAACTCATTTTACACCTTAGCACCATCGTACCGGATATCAAATCCTCTATATCAAAACTATACTCCATGATTTCACCAAGCTAGCGAAGTGGTTGTGCTCATTTTATCAGGTAAATAATTCATTCGAGGAGTATTAAGAGGTACTTTCTTATGTAAAATTTCATGGCTCTTTCACTAATACTCAAACGGGCCCATGTACTTTTCTTCATATTTTATACATTCCAACTTTCTTCAAGATGGTAATTATACTTAAGTATGAAACTCTTTGAAAACTTTAAAAACTTTATATTTGGTCTATAATGGACACACTCACGTATAACTTGAGTGATTTTCAATGAAGGTAACAAAGTATTTAGCACCACCAAGAGACCTTTCAGATGTTGAACACACATTTAGGTAATACAGGGTATGCAATTTTCATTTTTTCTCTCTCCCAATATGATATTTGAAACAACAATATTTGTTGCTTGCCTACTAGAAAGTCTTCACAAGATTCAAGTGTTTCTTCTTTGGGATTGAAAGATGTTTATTCGAAATAATCTATAAACCTTTATAACTCGTGTGACTTAGTTGTTTGAGATATATATATATATATATATATATATATATATATATATATATATATATATATATATATATATATATATATATATATATATATATATATATTCTTATAGTTTTAGATACAATGACTTATCCCTTATTCATCATTTGTGGCATAATATACAATTAGTTTTGATTTTTCCCACAAGAAACAATGGATGTTTTAATAAAAAAATCATAAATCAAAACACAACAAAGTATGAACCAAAACAGCAAATTAAACCGAAATCGAAACACAACAAAGTTTGAACCAAATCAGAACAATAAATCAAAATTGAAACACGACAAAGAATGAACCAAATAAAAAAATTAAATCAAAATTGAAACACAATAAATATTAACCAAATTAGAAAATTAAATTGAAATCAAAACACAACATAGTATAAACAAAATCAGAAAATTAAATCAAAATATGAAAAATGACGTAACTTTGATTCGGAAGTTGTTGGAAAAAATTGCAAAAAATGAAAAATAAACGTTACTGCAATAACGAATAAGGAGCAACAGGGCGGATAGAGAGAACAAGGGGAATGACATGTGGAAGTGAAAAATAAATATTAGGAATTCAACAGTTCTTCAAAAATATGAACGAAATACAAAAAGACGGAAATGAAATTGTTTAAGTTGGAAATGAAATTGAAGGATTCAAAAGATAAAGGGTTCAAATTCTAAACCCTTTTCTTTTGAATCATCCAATTTCATTTCCAACTGAAACAATTTCATTTCCCCGTACCAACAATAGATGAACTTTTTGATGAATTAAGTTCTGCAACTATTTTTTCTAATATTGATCTAAGATCTGGTTACCACCAAATTAGGGTAACACCAGAAGACACACATAAAACAACATTCAGAACCTTTGATGGACACTATGAGTTTTTGGTTATGCCTTTTGGTCTAACTAACGCTCCTAGTTCTTTTCAATCGGCAATGAATGATTTGCTTTGACCATATATACCCTAATTTGTTTTAGTCTTCTTTGATGACATTTTAATTTACAGTTCTTGCCTTTCTGACCATGCTCATCATTTACGGTTGATTTTAGAATTAATGTTATCAAATCAATTTTATGCCAAGTTATCCAAATGCGTTTTTGCTATTCCTAGTGTTGATTACTTAAGTCATATTATCTCAAGTGAAGGTGTAACCCCAGATCCGAAAAAATATTCAAGCAATCATTAAATGACCTAAGCAATCATTGATGATTTGTTCATCATTACGCCTCACTCGCCATTCCTCTCACTGATTTATTGCGCTCCACTAAATTAGTTTGGAGTACATAAGCTGATTTAGCTTTAACAACATTAAAACAAAAAATGACAGAAACTCCAATCTTGTGTCTTCCAGATTTCTCCCAAATCTTCGTGCTTGAGACGATGCTCCAATAGTCACTATTGGAGCCGTTTTATCGCAACAGGGACTCCCTTTGGCTTTCTTCAGTAAGAAGTTGTGCAATCGACTCCAAGCCTCCTATGTGTATGTTCGTGAGATGTACGCCATTATAGAAGCTGTTAAGAAATGGCGTCAGTACTTAATCGACAGACATTTTCACACACATACTAATCAGAAGAGCTTAAAAAATTTGTTGGTTCAAACTATTCAAACTCCTTAACAACAAAAGTGGGCCACTAAATTAAAATGTTTTCACTTTGACATTTTTTATAAACTTGGGAAGTCTGTCTAACTAAGTTATCGATGCTTTAAGTCGCATTCAGACTGAAGATGAGATCGTGTTCCTATCAATCTCTTCACCTATTCCCCTTATGATCACACAACTCAATCAATTCTATAAAACAAAACTCGATGGTCAAAACCTCATGAGTAATGTGTTGTTTGATCCAAGTTCACAACTTATTTTTCAAATCAAGGGTAAACTCTTGTACTACAAGGACAAGATTTACATACCTCCCATTGAAAAGTTGAGACAAAACATCTTGAAAGAATACACTATACCCATGTTGCTGGTTACTCAGGGTTTTAATCAACACTGACGCGTATTTCCTGTTCCTTTCTCTGGCCTAGCATATACATAGACACAAAGTTTTTGTTCAAAATTGTTCAGTATGTCAGCAAAATGAGTATATCACCAAGAAGAAACAAGGTCTTCTCCAACCCCTACCAATACCAAACCAAGTGTGGGAAGATTTGACAATGGACTTTATAACACACATATCTGTTTCTTTTGGTCACACGGTAATTTGGGTAATATGTGACAGGCTCACAAAGTTTTGTCATTTCATTGGTCTCCCTACCAAATTCTCAGCTAAGGATCTGACTTTGCGTTTCTTGGTAGAGATCTGTCAGTTGCAAGACATTCTGAGGATAATGATCACATATCGTGACCCTCTATTCCTCAGCACTTTCTGGAAGGAGCTATTTCGCGCCCAAGGCACCACTTTGAAGTATAGTACTGCCTACCACCCTGAAACATACAGTCAAACAGAGGTCGTTAATCGTTGTCTGAAAACCTACCTACGTTGCTTCACAAGTGAACAACCAAAACAGTGGTTCAAATACTTACACTTAGCAGGATTTTGGCACAACACAACTCTCCATAGTTCCATCAAAATGTCCCCTTTGAGGTTGTCTATGGTCGACCTCCTCCGTCCTTTAATCATTACGACTCTGGTTCTTCGACTCTTTAAGTCGTTGATGTTTCTCTATAATAAATAAACAAGATTCTTAGAGTTTTAAAACAAAATCTGGAACGCAACAAAAAATATATGAAAATTCAAAGCAACAAAAAAAGACAAGATATCACCTTTGTAGAAGACGGTCTAGTTTTTCTTCGACTACAGCCATATCGTCAAAATTCAATGCAAAGGCGCGTCTCTAACAAGCTCTCCAAACAATATTTTGGTCCTTTTAAGATTCAATGTCGGATCAGGAACATTGTGTATCATCTGGATCTTTCTACTTCTTTAAAGATCCATCATGTCTTCCATGTCTCTCAGTTGCTCGCTTTTCATGGTACAAATCCTACTTCACAGTTCAACCATATTCTAACTGAGTTTGCAACAGAAAACAACGAAGATGTTCCACATGCACAACCATCTTCACATGTTAACTTAACACAAGACAACATCACAATTGAAGAAACTAGGGAGAAGAATGGAGGGGGACGTGTTTCTAAGCCATTGGAAAATAAGGAAAGGACAGAAGTCTTAGAGGATTTAATTTTGAAACGTTTGAAAATTAAGGGAGAGAAAAAGAAATTAATAACCCCGCACTTGGAAATCGTAACAACTAAAGAAAATGCTCCAGCTGATGACATGCATTATAAAGAAACAATACTCGTGTATAAAATAAATGTTGTTGTATGTGAGTGAGATTCACTTGAAGAATAAAGATATAAAATGAATGATTTTCTTTATCTTCTGAAATATTGTTGTTCATATTGACGTTGTCTTCAAGTTGTTATTCATGATGTTTTGATTCTATTTCATTAAAATAAATTACATTAACCTTTCCCTTTCTACTTTTCCTATCTTATTTTTCTCTCCCCCGTTATTCTTGTCTTCCTTTTTCTTCTATTCCTTATTCATATACACAGATGAACTCAAAAACCAGAAAAACATAGTAGACAACGATGCACACAAGCTAGATTGAAGATGAAACCTGCCCTATAACTCTCTTATCACTTTCAATTTATGGTTGCTCTGTCACAGTTATATATATTTCCACGATGTGTTTATTTAAATTCTACAATGATCTCTCATCAATTTATAACCATCATTTTGTATTCATTCATGGATAAAGCATTATTTATGTGTGAATTTTCATCAAGGGTTAATAGTCATTTTGCCCCCTGCCATATAGACGCTTTTCGAAAAACCCCCTATAAAAAAAACTTGCAAAAAATACCCTAACATTTGAAGATTCTCTCAATTTTAACCTTCATCACACCCGGTCAGCAAAAATGCTGACGTGTCAGTTTTTTTTTTAGTGATGTGGAAGGTCAAGTGGCTTTTTTATTTTATTTTTTGAATTATTTTAATGCTACCTTGGCATTTCGTTTTTTATTTGTTTTTGGTTTATTTTAAAAAATATGTCACATGTTATTACATGCTTTTGAATTATTTAAATTGAATAGCAATATTAAACTATTAGTATTATTAGAAACTATTAAACTAAATACTAAATTCTAATGTTAAAATAATTTAGTTTATATTAATAGAAAAAAAAACTCAACATATAATATATACATTTTAAAAGTAATAACAAAAGAAGTGGATTGACTTAGTGGTAAATAGGGGAACCTATGAAAGAAATGGGATGGGTTCAATTCCCACCTCCAACAAATTTTGAACATGTGACATATTTTTTAAAATAAACCAAAAATAAATAAAAAACGAAATGCCAAGGTGGCATTAAAATAATTCAAAAATAAAATTAAAAAGCCACTTGGCCTTCCACATCACTAAAAAAAAAACCTAACACGTCAGCATTTTTGCTGACCGGGCGTGATGAAGGTCAAAATTGAGAGAATCTTCAAATGTTAGGGTATTTTTTGCAAGTTTTTTTTATAGGGTGGTTTTTCGAAAATCGCCTATATGGCAGGGGGCAAAATGACTATTAACCCTTTACCCAATTACTATAATTTTTATATATGAAATACATAGCAATGTCTGCAAAATTATGTGAATTGTATCAATAAAGAGATCAAATGAATTGTATTCCTAAAAGTTAGTTTAAAAATGTAATTTTTTTCTTAGTTTTATTGTTATTAGGATTTAGAATTGGTTGATATAGTTATTTGGCTTTTTAGCCTAGCTATATTCTACCAATACTTAAAAAATGTAGACTGGATGTTGAATAGATTGAAACTAACATGATGAGGAGTTAGCTAAATATAGATCGTATGTATAGTTAAATCGAAGTAACATTACTAACTCAACTTTATTGGTGAAGTGTGGATTTTAAGGGTGACATAAATCAGATAAAACAAAACTTTATTTTCGAAGAGATTAACCCTTAAAGTTGATACTAATTCAAATGCTCTCGAGATATTTTTAATATTCCATAAGTTATTTCATGTCCCTTCCCCATAACCATTGTGTCGTCAACAATTTGATATTTATTAAATTTTATACTGTTATTTCATGGGATGTTACACGACAAATAAAATCATCCTCTAAATTTATCAATTATCATCAAATTTGTGTTTTTGTAAATTGACAATGTTTGTTTTTCTTTATTTGGGCAGATAACGCCTTTAACTTGACTTGAAGTTTAGCTGGACAATCTTTAACTTGGCTTGACAATGTTATGGAAATTGTAACAGAGTTGGCCATATGTTATCACTACACTGAGGTTATTCAGAGATATTAGCTTTTAAATACTGACAATAGAAAGGAATATTTGTCTTAAGGTTTCTTCATAACAATAACCTACAAGATTATGATGGTTATTGATAATAATTTTTATTTTAAACATTTGATGTATTTGTATTTGTTATGTTAATTTCTTTTTAACAAATTTGCTATCCTTAGTAATGCTATCGCAATCGTATCTGTACAACATTTATATTGGTGTTGGTGTAAATGATATATAACTTTTTTATTGTTATTCTGAAAAACCATTCATCTAACTGTAGAGATAATGTTAGTGAAACTAGCGGAATTATACCTGAGTGAATCGCACATTCAAAGATACAACAGAGTAGCCACCGAACTTTATTTAGTCCCAGAGGACAGGGAAAATATCAATAAAACCCAAGGGGAAGAGAAACGGATAAGGGGGTCGGTTATGCGAAAGGAAGGTACTAGCACCTTACGCATCTGTCAGACTCGACGGGAACCATTTCGCTTGCTTTTAGGTTTGGATGAGTTATCTATATAAAGGCTTCTAGCTAAAAGAGAAGAGAAGATAAAAGGAAAAAGAAAGAAAAGTGCTCGCGGAGGACTAGGGCCCTCGCGCCTACGTACCCTCATAGTGCAATGAGAAAATCAGAGCGTCGTAGTTCATGGAACCAGGGACATAGAAGAAGAATAGAAGAAGGTGGAAGTGTGCTCGCCAAGATCATCGCAATATTGTGCCAATGTATCTTACATTTGAATGAATGAAGAATCAGAGCTTCCGTAGTTCGTGGAACCAAGACGGAAAAGAAAGGAAAACAGTGTCAAAACCAAGAGCAAAAGAAAGAGAAACTCTATCGGGGAAATCCGAGCAGGAAGAATGACTGCGCTGGGGAAAAACGAAAGGAAAGGTGTCAAAACCAAGAGAATAAGAAAAAGGAAACTCCGTTGGGGATGCAAAAGTATTGGTGTCAAAACCTAAAAAAAGAGAAGGAGCAAAAGGATAATAGAGACTTCACTGGGGAGTAAAGAAAAAAGTGATTGTGCTAGGGATCAAAGAGTTATGAACCCTACTGGGGATCAAACAAAGGGATGATGTCAAAACCAAGAGAAAAAGGTTCGGTATGTCAATTGACTGGTAGTGGTTAACCGAAGAAAAAGAGTAGGGCTCTGTGGGGAAACAAAAGAAAGCTTGGTGTCAACAGACAGGCTATGATGAACCAAAAGGAGAGTACTGAACCAAAAGAAGGTGTTTGACTCTGAAGGGGTTTCAGTATATTAACTGATAAACAATGGTTGACCAGAAAAATAGGTGTAGAACCAAGCAAAGGTTGTGACCCAAAGGACGGGTGTGGAACCAAGCAAAGGTTGTGATCCAATGGGGATTCGGTGCTTAACAGAAAAACTGTGATTAACCGAAAAGAAAATGAGTGATTAACCAAGAGAAGGTGATTAACTCAAAATGAGCTCAGTATATTAACAGACGGGTTGTGGTTAACTGAGAAATGGGTGATTAACCAAGAGAAAGTGATTAACCCAAGAGCGACATAGTGTGTCAACAGATAGACTGTGGTTAACTGAAAAATGGGTGATTAACCAAAAGAATGTGATTAACCCAAGAGCGATTCAGTGTGTTAACAGATAGATTGTGGTTAACTGAGAAGAAGTGCAAATTTGGTGTTTTAGCTGACAGGCAGAGGTTAACCAATCAAAGGGAAAGGAACCAAAAGAAGGTTGCGAACTCCGCAAGGGTTTCGGTGTTTAACAGGAAGACTGTGTTTAACCAAGGAACAAGGTTGTGACTTGTTGGAGAACAGAGCATTGGTTTTAACACTATAACTATGATTAAGCAAAGAAATAATGATTGTGAATCTTCTGGGGAATCAAAGAACAATGATTGACCAAAAGAAAATAATATTGAGACAAGAGATGGGTGTTAACCCAAGAGACAATGATCTTTAACCAAGAGAAAGGTGATTGATCAAAGGAGAGATTGAAAGAGGTAGGAGTGATCAGGGACCGACTCAGCTAGAGAATGAGATACGCTACCGCCTGGAGATAGAGGTTACTAAGGAAGGCACAAGGTCATTCGTCCCCTACCTAAAGTAGTCAGAATGAGAGTGGGAATTCTCCCTTCTCATCCCTTCTCTAACACATAGGGTGTAGTGCAGAAATTGAATATGACAGCGTAACAACTCCAAGTTGTGCAGTGCTCCAGTGTCGCGCGAAACTCTGACTCCGTGAGGAGGAGAGAGAAAGAAAGCTCTAAAGGAAGCCTAAAGAGAAGCACCAAAGGGAAGATCAATAATTGAAATAAAGTTTTGATTAATTAATCAAAATGGAGAAATACGCTAATAATTTTCCAAATGAATTAAAAAATTATTAAAGCAAAAGGGTGCATTGTTGATTATACAATATTAAGCTTATTCTTTGAAGAACAAACTTAATTCAAACATGAATGAAAGTGCACAATAGTACCAAATGTCACTTAAAATGCATCACGAATCATGTTATTATGTGGATGAAATTATGCAAGAATGATCATGTTCATACAATGCCAAGAATGTGCACAATCATAAAATTGAAAGATCGAGCACCGAAAAATTCACAATCATGCTTCAAACTGAAGTGAAACAACACCTAAAACATCCATAAAAATCAATCATATCGGTCCATGGAGATTAGAGGAGGAAAACATGGCAAACAAGCTTGAAAAACACAAAAAATGGCACTCTGTTATAGTGGTAATCGATTACCAAAAAGAATGTAATTGGTTACTTGCTTGAAAAAAGTAAAACTAGTGAAAATTGCACAGAGTAATCGGTTACCCTGAAATGAGTAACCGATTACCACTGTAACAGTGGCAAAAATAGCTTTTCAAAAAGCACTTTCAGGACCTAAATCACTTGTCCAAACTACCACATACTAGGGTATGAATTTGTGCACGAAAATCAAGTCTAACAACATCAACAACCAGCAATTGAATCAATTAACTCATCAAGATCATGGATCAAGTAATGACATAATCAACGAAGCATCGAAACTACATTGTGAATGATACGAAAACGTTTGAAACAGTAAAATGTGCAAAGAAATACCAACATACAAGGCTGAAATATGCCTTGGATGTTGTTGCAAATGAATCTAGATGAAGATAATCAAAGAAAACCAGAGGAATCTTCAATTATAGCCGAATCGTATCGAAACCGAGCAAATTGCGACGTAATCTCCAAAATACGAGTTCAAACCGTAGAATCTTGAAGCAAACACTTGAGATGAATCTAAAAGCTAATAAAACTCCAGAAAATCGAGTAGAATTGTAAGATGATGAAGGTTAAGCTAAAGAAATAATCACTTCCAAGGTGAAAGTGATTACTCTTCAATGGTGAAGAGCTATAGTGAGGTTTGGGAAGAAAATGGAGATGGAGATAAAGAAATTGCAGAAAAAATTCAGAGAGAATGTGAGAGAATTGAGATTGAAGTGTAAGTGAAATGGTGAATAATGTTTCCTCCCCTTTCAACAAAGTGAAGGTTTCTTTAAATAGAGTGTTGGTTTGGAGTGTGAGAGGTTTGGAACTTGGTTTGGAGCTAGCTAAGGGTGGTTTTGCATTAGGTTTGGAGTTAGTTACATTTAACTCACTGAGTTAGAGGTTAAGTCAGTTAGTTATTTGTTAACTCGGTGGGAACATCCCAATGTAAGCTTCAAATCCAATGGTTCACACATTTGGAAATAAAGGTGTATGGTGGTCTTGAGTGGAAATGATACATTGTAGCAAATGCAAGTGGATTCTTGAAGAGTCTAGAATATTCCACACAGCTAGAACTAAGTAGGATCAAAGAACAAAGAGAGTGCAAGGTTGTTGTCCCAAAAAATGCAGCAGGAAATGTGAAAGTGCACAGGGTAATCGATTACCCTGTTTTTGCCTAGAAATAGTGTAATCATTTACTCTAGGCAAAATTTGCCCAAATTGCTTATGAACAAGTGTTGAAGTCCTGGTTTCGATTTTCCACCTCTTGCTTTGGTGAATAATCATGGAAACCCTTATTTTGTGCTTGCTTTGATGAAGTGATGACTTTGTGAGGATGTGATCAACTAGGCATGAAAAACCTAAATATTCCTGCAACAAAATCATAGAGAAAAAGATGTGAATGCTTATGCCAGCAATGCGAATGCAAATGCTTATGCAAAAGGAAAAAAAGATGAGGTGAAATTTCGGGCTACGACAGTTAGGATGATTACATTTCGAATAAATATTTTGGTGTTCAACCATGTCTAATTTTAAATTATATTTTAGAATGTGAACTAACCATATAAGAGTTTTGATTACTATTACTATTATTATAATTATTATATCCATGTCCCCAATCAATTTAAATAAACATTTTTTATGCTCTTTATTGCATTTTTGTGTGATAAATTTTTGTTAAAAATCAATATTGCTATTAAATATATTGTTTTCATAAATGAAAATGAAAAAGTTTTTGAATTTTTTACACAAATAACCCCCTTTTTCAAAAAAATCCCAAAATACCCCACTTTTCAAAAATATTCCCAAACTACCCCACTTAGGGTTTCTGCATACACAAGGGCGTCATTCCAATTGGTGACCCTTCCTTAAGGTCATAAGGGTGTCGCCAATTGAATTAAAGACACCTCATCAAGTCTCCAATCCAATTGGCGACTTGGTTCAAGACTTAAAGCCCTGTCGCCAATTCATCTAGAGATAGGGTGTACTTTGTATTTTTTTTGCCTAAATTAAATAAAATTATCATTAATTAAATAAAATATTACATAAATTAATGTTGGCGACTGGGTGGATAAAATCGGCCACCGGTTCCACATCCCCTAGGCACTCTCACTCGTTGCACTCGCCCCCCTCGTTCCCCTCGTTGTTGATTCACGCCCGATGTTTGAGGAATTGAAGTCTCAGGAACATTCCCAGATGGTTCCCTAAGGATTTCTTGCATTTCCATGAGGTCTTTCATGTTAAAATTGAGCTTACGACCCATGCCAGAGTAGTTTGGGTGCGATGAAAGAGTCATTGGTGTGCGGCCTGGACGATTGAAGAAGGACATTGGTGTGAAGGAATCATTGGTGAAAGGTTGAAATGATAGTGGTGTTTGAAAGCCATAAGGTTGCTGAGATGGTTGAGTGTGTTGGTTAGGGTATGATGTTTGGGCGTTATGACTATGGAAAGATATTTGCCTAATATGGCTATGATGTATCCTCATTTTGGCTGTATCTTGGTGTTGTGTTGGGGGCATAGCCATATTGAGTTTCTTGATAGTAGTCATTTTGTTGGAGATGGTATGAGAGACGTTCTTGGTATTGTGGATGGGTGTTTGGCATGTTTGGATGGTTAATGGGTTGGTAAGTTTGTTGGGTAGGGGGTTGTGAGTAACACGACCTTCTAGGTGGGTTACACGTTGAGGCTTATTGTGTGTAGGTGGTATGGCGTGGGTCGTATAAATACTTGTCTACGGAGACAAACCCAATTGCAACCGATCTGTACCAAGCCATATAATTATTTATTGGTATAGACAGGGTTGCCATCATCGGGTCACGTAAGACATGGTTTCTGTAGTTCATCCATTTACGACGCTCAGTTTTTGCAAAATCCTTCTCGTTGTTAAAGTCCCATTGATCATTAACTCTTTTTAGATGCCATTTACCGATGTCAACAGTAGGATCTGGGATGTTTTGATGCATTCCAAATTGCAGTTTGACACGGTAACTGTTGTGCATCTCCACAGTTGTGAATTTGATGATCGGGGCGCATGCAGTCCAAACGACATCATCTTCCTCTCTGACTTCATGTAGGTGTTCCATGTCTAGATATGAACTGAAGAAGAGAAAAATATTAGATAATAAAATAGTTGATATAAAATATAAATTGATTTGTTTAGAGGCCTTACATCTGCGGGTGTTAGGTGATCCAATATATTGCAATATTGAATGATACAATGTTTAGGACATTTATTGTAACTCATACCCTTAGCCGACCATTTAAACACACAAGAAGTGGAAATTCAATTAGTTAGACACAATAATTGGTAAGGTAAAAAAAAATATTAAGTTATTAACTTATTTTGTGCATACAGGAAGGAAAAGCTGTTGTGGTTGACGGGCGATAGAGATGGTAATCTATACCAACCCCAAGCTTGAAACAAATGGCGCATCAAAAAAAAGTAGATGTGTTTTTTTTGGCGCACTTACACAAAGAGATATACAAATAAGATAGATAAGCGGAACCCCAACTATACTCTCTTGTTTCATTTAAATCTCTCAATAAGGGTAAATACATAATGTGCATGGAAGAACCAGTACCCTCGGGAAATAAAAATAAACCAATTAAAAGCATAAGATAACACCTCGTTTTCCTTATTTTCATTTCTTTTGTAGAATCTTGAGTTAATGTAAATTCGGCGTACCATGCTTTTAGTTGCAAGAGTAAGATACCTTGGCCTCTCGCGCTCTTATCTAGCAAGTCGACACCCAAAAAGTTCCTCACAAATTGATGAGTCAAGGTTTGTTGGTCCATTGACCACCTTACCATCAACACGCAAACCGAGTAACATGTACACATCCTCTAAGGTCACGGTACATTCACCAGTTGGAAAAAAGAAGGTGTGTATGTCTCTGGGCGTCATCTCTCTTGCAAAGCTAGTATAAACTTTGCATCAACCGAATAAGACATGATTTGGCTTACATGTCCAAAACCAGCGAGCTCAATATATGGTGCAATGAGTTCGTCGGGTGCAACATATTCATGGGAACGAGGGAAAAATCTAGAGACTTCCAGCATAATTATCAATTTAGAAAAAAATTAATAGACACTATGTGTTTCACCCATTGTCAACAAAGCCATTATAACTGATTAAATGTGATTCAGACGATTAAATGTGACACTCTAGACTTAATTTTACCTTTCTATAACAAGTATGATCCAGAGTATTTTGACCTCTCAGCAACACTCTAGCTTCCTTATATAGTGCATAAGAGTCACATGTGAGACAAATCACACTGAACCATGTCGCCAGATGAATTGGCGAATGTTCTCACCCTTTACAATGGGTCGCCAGTCTAAATGGAGACTGGCCCTATCTGTTCACGTAGCCTGAGCCTAGCTGGAATCTGCCTCATGCATGCATAGCATGCTGACACCCACCTGGCGACACAGTCATTAAAGCCTGAACCATGTCGCCAATTAATATGGCACATTCATTTAATGTTCTGAGTTATGTCGCCAATTAATGTGGCGAATGTACTTTGACTGCATGAATGTGTCTCCAATTATGCTGGCGAGTATGTTACATATTAATATGTGTATTAATATGTCTCATGCATGCAATCAAAGTAAGTTCCCAAAACAAGCAAAAATAGTAAGTCTGTCTCAAGCAAGTCCTTTTGGTATGTCATCTGCACAAAGATACATTGTTAACGCCCATTACAACGGAGAGACATATGTCTCCGATGTATCTGGGTTTGGTTTTCTAAACACCGATATTTTCCGATTCGCAATCAATAGAAACACAAGTTTCTTGCACTTCAAAGAAAGATTGGAATCGAAGTTAGGGTTTGGTCCTATAGCACAAATAGTATATCAAAGACATATTGCATTAGACATATTGCACAAAACTTCATGCGTGCAATCAAAGACAAGAACCTTCGCAAAAAGGTTGTGAATGCTGGTTATGCTCTAACACAACTAACATTTCAACACTACCTAATGAAATAAGGATGTCAAATGCAGACGCAGGAAGCTGGTTAGATAACATTCCACTGGAAAAGTGGACAAGGGCTTTTGATGGTGGATGTCGTTAGGGCCACATGACGACAAACCTTGTGGAGTCCATGAACGAGGTATTCAAAGGAATTAGAAGCCTTCCCATCACCGCTTTGGTGAGATCAACCTATTATAGGCTGGCATCACTTTTCGCAACAAGAGGCAAAAGATGGAGTGCAATGTTACCGTCTGGTCAAGTATTCAGTGAAAGCATAATGAAATTGATGAAATAGGATACTATCAGAGTCAACACACATGCAATTACAATCTTTGACCGTCATAGGCAAACATTTAATGTACAAGAAACAATGGACCATAATGAGGGGAGGCCCAATTTATCCTATGATGTCAAATTAAACAGATGTTGGTGTGACTGTGGCAAGTACCAGGCCTTCTGTGTACCTTGCTCACATGTCATTGCAGCATGCGCACATGCTCGTCAGGATGCTTATGGCTATCTATCTTATGTTTACAAGGTGATTAATGTTATGAATGTATACAACGAAGGCTTTGCAGCGCTACCAATGGAGGATTATTGGCCTCCATACCAAGGTGATATAGTTTGGCACAACGATGAGATGAAAAGAAAGAAAAAAGGACGCCCAAATAGCAAGCGTATAAGAACCGAAATGGATATTGCTGATAAAATGATAAGATTATGCAGTATATGTTGTCAGCCCGGGCACAACCGAAAAAATTGTCCCAGTGTCGGAGGAACATCTGCATCATGATTTAGCTTATCGTTTCATTTGTTGTAACCAAATATTTTCATATATTGATGAGTCTTTGTTACAACAATGTTAACAACAAACAACACTAACACGAACAACACTAACAACAAACAACAATGTTAACAACAAACAACACTAACAACAATGGTAACAACAAACAACACAAACAACATAATACATTCCTAACTGATTACAACAATTAAACTAATTTCATTTGGTCCAAACATGACTTCCCTCGCATCTTTGTCAGTCTTCACGCGAACCCATTCACGAAGCCGATCAAGTCTCTCGATACTTCGAATTTTTTCCCTTTCACCAATGTCTCCCTCTAACCACCGATTCAACTCCTTTTTAAGTTGATTGAAACTTTGAATGTTCCAAAACAGCATGTCCATCGGAGGCTTCTCTCGCGAATAGACAACTTTTCCCCATCGGCGACGATACATGTTATCAGTAGAACAAAGTTATGAGATGAGATGTGGAACTAAATGATCAGAACACCTATATTTATAGAAAAAAAATCAGTTTCTAAGGAGTCTCCAGTTGAATTGGCGACTCCCTTATGTGCCTTGAACCATGTCGTCAATTTGATTGGAGACTTGATGAGGTGTCTCCAATTCAATTGGCGACACCTTTATGCCCTTAGGGAAGGGTCGCCAATTGGAATGACGCCCTTGAGTAAATCCAAACCCTAACTAGGGTAGTTTGAGAATTTTTTAAAAAAGTGGGGATATTTTAGAATATTTTTTTGAAAAAGTGAATTATTTGAATAAAAAATTCAAAGTTTTTGATATTCAAATTTTTATTGCTTAAGGGGTTATTATAATTAATGTGTCTGTCTTCTCGTATTTTTTAACTTTTTTTTTGTATAGTCAAAGTTTTTAATTTTTTCTATTTGACCGTTACATAGAAAATTAATTATAAATAAAATAATTATTTTTAATTTGCTTTAACCTAGCATAGAAAATCTTTTAAACAGATGGTTTGGTTACATAAAAATTGATTTAATCAATTAAGTATATTATTTATACACTATTAATATCAATATTATAAATAAAAACAATATATTCGATGGAAAATCAGATATGATATTATGACATTAATAAAAAAATTGACCTAACCCTTCTTCATTAAGTCAAATAACTCCACATTTTAATTCTAAATCATTCTTCAAATCTTTGACTTGGTTTTTAATTTATTCTTACAAGGATTTTGTTTGTCTTTCATATTTGGTTGTTTCAATATATCTCTATGTATTAATATTATTTTTCATATTACTTGATCTTTATGAACGTACGAATATATTATAAATTAAATTATAATAATTTTAAATATATGAAAATTAAACTTATATGTATTAATATGAAAATAATATTATTAAAAGATCAATAAATAATATAAATTTATTGACAATTTTTCGTAAAATATATGCAAATGATAATTGTGCTTACAATAAAAGTGAATATATTTTTTAAAATTATGTAAAAATTTAAAATGAATATTTATTTAATACAACATTAAATCATTTTTATTTTAATGTATACTATTCATTTGCATTACATTAATTTTATTTAATATAATTTATTATGAATTGATTATTTAATATATTTTATTATGAATTAATATAGGGTTAATAGTCATTTTGCCCCCTGCCATATATGCGTTTTTTGAAAGACCCCCTATAAAAAAAACTTACAAAAAATACCTTAACATTTGAAGATTCTCTCAATTTTGACCTTCATCACGCCCGGTCAGCAAAAATGCTGACGTGTCAGATTATTATTTTTTTTAGTGATGTGAAAGGCCAAGTGGCTTTTTAATTTTATTTTTGAATTATTTTAATGTCATCTTGGCATTTCGTTTTTTATTTATTTTTGGTTTATTTTTAATAATATGTCACATGTTCAAAATTTGTTGGAAGTGAGAATTGAACCCATCCCCTTTATTTCATAAGTCTCCATCCTTACCACTAAGCCAATTAACTTCTTTTGTTAATTTATGCTTTTAAAATGTATATATTATATGTTTAATATTTTATTCTATTAATATAAACTAAATTATTTTAACATTTGAATTTAGTATTTAGTTTAATAGTTTAATAGTTTAATAGTATTTAGTATTTTTTTTGCTACATTAGAATTTAGTATTTAGTTTAATAGTTTCTAATAATACTAATAGTTTAATATTACTATTCAATTTAGTTTTTATTTACTAATATAGTAGAATTTATTTATTCAATTTAGTTTAATATTAATAGTTTAATAGTTTTTAATAATAATAATAAACTAATTTAATTTTTGGTACAGTAATTTAATTGAATAACAAATGATGAACTAATTTAATTACTGTAGCAAATGATGAACTAATAAACTAATTTAGTTTAATTACTGTAGCAAAAATTAATACTAATAAACTAATTTAATTTAATTACTGTAGCATAAACTAATAAATTACTGTAGCAAATGATGAACTAATAAACTAATTTAGTTTAATTACTGTAGCAAAAATTAATACTAATGAACTAATAAACTAATAAACTAATTTAATTTAATTACTGTAGCATAAACTAATAAACTAATTTAATTTAATTACTGTAGCATAAACTAATAAACAAATAAACTAATTTAGTTTAATACTAATGAACTAATAATCTAATATAGTTTTTAATTGAAAAACAAATGTTGAACTAATAAACTAATTTAATTTAATTACTATAGCAATATTAAACTATTAGTATTATATACATTATATTAAACGCCTATATCAATAGAAATATAAATTATTAAACTAAATATTAAACTGTAGCAATATTAAATTGAATAGCAATAGAAACTATTAAACTAAATACTAAATTCTAATGTTAAAATAATTTAGTTTATATTAATAGAAAAAAATATTAAACATATAATATATACATTTTAAAAGCATAAATTAACAAAAGAAGTTGATTGGCTTAGTGGTAAGGAGGGGGACCTATGAAATAAAGGGGATGGATTCAATTCCAACCTATAAAATAAATTTTAATGCATACTATTTATTTTAATGGTTAATAGTCATTTACCCACCTGCAATATTGACGAGTTTTGATTTACCCCTTTAAAAAAATAATTTTGGATTACCCCCTGAAATTTTGGGGTACCCCCTAAGCGTGTAAAAATCAGGGTGGTAAATAAAAAAAAATATTTTACACGGGGGTAATTTTTCAACCTGGGGAGCAAAAGACTTAGAATTTTAAAATTTCAGGGAGGTAATCCAAAATTATTTTTTTAAAGGGGGGTAAATCAAAAGTCGTCTATATTGCAAGGGGTAAATGACTATTAACCCTTATTTTAATTATGCATACAAATTGTAATTTTACTATTCATGTTACAATTTTTATATAAATGTCTCACTATAGTTATATAAATTATGTTACAATTTTTATATAAATGTCTCACTACAATTATATAAATTGGTTAATCATATATAAGAGTATATGTGATAGTAAGCAAGTACAAGAAACGAGAGTAAGCAAGTACAAAATATAGATGTGAGAGTAAGAATGAACGTAACCTGACCCTCTCAAACGAGAGTAAGCAAGTACAAAATATAGATGTGAGAGTAAGAATGAACGTAACCTGACCCTCTCGAGTGAGAGGGTATTTATAGGATGCCCCAATCGCGGGGCCAACGGTTACATGCACTGGGCTAGATTGCAAGGCCAATCCAGGCAATTGCCAGGGCTTACGTGGCGTAGGGAAGACTAGCATGTGGTCTTCGCCATGGGGTAACGGTCCCGAGATCTCCGGAAGGTGGGCAGACCAATTCCTTCGGAGATGGGAGGTTACAAGATGACGTGTCCTCGCGGGGAGGAGAACATGGAGGTCGAGGAGAGAGGTGCTCTCTTAGACTCAATGACTCTGCTCGGTAGTGTCAGTCCAATACGTGCCCGAATAGGGGGAGGTTTGGATGTGCTCGACACTGGGTAACCGTGGACCTTATTGGGTCGTACCAGTATTGGGTTGGACCTGCCCGATGGATGGGCAAGCGTCGGCCCAGTCCGGAACAAGAGCCCCTCAAGTCGTTGCTCCGAAGTGTCAGAGTAATGACTTAAGGATCAACCCCTATGTCGAGGATGCAATAAACGTGCTCGAAGCACCGGGATAAAAGTAATCGTCTGATGCATGCGAGTAATCCTTTGTCGGGGATACGCGTCAAACGGGGCAGTGTCCCCGTGTAAACGGCCATAAGGTAATAGAAAGACCATGAGCGAGGGACGCTAAACGGGCAGGAATCTTGAAGTCTGCTCGAATTGCGGTGTTACCGTTGGATGGCGTTGCAGGGAGATGAGAAGTTGTGAATTCGAGCACTAAGGCAAACGAAAGGACATACGCGGGAATCCGTGTGCCACATGTCACTCGTCATGATTACCTAGGGCGGCTAGGCTATGGCTAGGGTACTCGAGTGCCTAGGGGCGCCTCGAGTCCCGTGAGGGGCTTATAAAAAAGGAATCAGTCAGTGCCATTTGCATGTTTCCCTCTTTCCCCCCCCCCCCCCCCCAAGTCTCTCCCGTCTCCTTTTTGCTTCCGCCGCCGTCTCGCCGTCGTACCGCCGTACCGAAACTTGTCACCACCGTCACAAGTAAGCTTTTCTCCTTTTTCTTCGCATTTTACGTTTTCTACAGTGGTTCTCCAGTGAACTAATGAAGTTCCCGGAGAGGCCACGAAGTTTCTGGCGAAAACGGCGGATCTCCTTTAAACCTTTTGATGAATCTCCCGGGAAGATGGGATGAATGTCCCGGGGACCTGAGGAATATCCCGAGGAGAAGTGATGAATTTCCTGGAGAGACCGGATGAAGATACCGGGGACGCTGGCGTGATTGTTTTGGGGACGCGCGACAGAGATACCAAACACATCTGCACGTTTCCCCGATCATCGTGGCCGAGTGGTCGTCTCCCTGTATCTCTTCGCCCTTTCACTTGATCAGTGGTGGAAGGGTGAATTTGATCTAGGATATCGAATTCACCAGCTTCCTCTGCTTTTCAGGTCAAAATGGCTGCCGAGTGGATTGAAGGGAATATTAAAACGGACGACGAGCCCGACTCCCTTGTGTCCCCGGAGAATGATGCCTCACCTCCCGAGGACTGGATTGGGGACGAGCCTCTCAGCTTTCCTTCGTTATTTATCCCTGGTGGTCCCGGTGCCTTCGCCACTATTGAGGATGTCCGCCCAGGTTCCCCGTTGAGTTGGAGGGCATACAAGCCACTAGAGCATCACAGGATATGCTCGACCTTTAAAATGACCCGATTTCCTATATACGAATTCATGTTCCAGGTGGCGGGCATACGCATGCCCTTTAGTGGTTTCCAGATGGGGGTGTTTTCTTGGATGCACCTGGCACCTTCCCAACTTCATCCAAATGCCCTTGCATTTGTGCGGGCCTATGAACTTGTTTGTAAATATCTCGATGTCAAGGCCACTGTCTCCCTCTTTTTCCGGATCTTCCACCTGCAACGACAAACGGTGGACGGTCGCCACAACTGGGTGTCATTTAAGCAGTCGATGAGCCTATTCCGGGCGTATATGAACTTTGTCCGGAATTTCTAAGGCCGATGGTACATAGTCAAACCTCTCACTCGGGCAGCCACTGACACTCTGTATGATCGTAGGACCGTGTAGCTAGAAGGTGGTCGACAGAAAGAGGTCCTCGATTCGAAGTGTCCCCTGGAATGGACAGAGGAGCACTTCAAACTGAGCACCGAAAGCTACACCATCAGTCCGAGCGCCTTGGGCGAGGAGGACCAACGGGTCTATGATAAGATAGTGAAGTTCGTCCAAGGGTTCAGCAAAGCGAAGTTGGTGACCCTAGACGGAAAGTTCATAACCAACGCCCGCAGAGAGAGCCTCACAAAAGCCCGACTTATAAACACCAAGGCCCTTCTTGAGTGTGGCATTGAGGGGGAGGCTTTTCGGTTCTTAGGTAGTGGGTACGCTCCCCTAATTCGGGGTTTGTTATCGTTTATGTTGTTAGTTTACTAATGTCCGTTCCCTTTTTCGCAGGTGCTATGTCGACCTTGGAGGAACGCGTGAAGAAACTGACCTCTGCTCGTGGCCCGAAGAAAACAGGCAAAGGACGGGTCGAGCAGGTCAAACAGCAGACTTTTGGTCCTGTCCCGTCCCCTGGGGACTTCTCTGGTTCTGCGCAGGGCAGTCAGTCTCCAGACTCGCAGGGGTCTCCGAAGAGACAAATGACTATCGAGTAGACCCACATCGTTCTTACTAGGAGCCCTCCTCGGGAAGGATTTGTGTTTCCACCATGCCATCTGAGGCCTAACCTCTTCTCGGGGGCGAATTCCCTGACCATGACTGGTTTTGAGGTCCAGGCCATCTTGGGAGCTGACCGGGTTTCACGGAGAAAGAACCTGGTGGAAGACATGGTCGTGATGATGCGGGTTTGTGCCACTGCGCTAGTCTTGAACGATGAAACTCGTCCCTCGTCGGAGCTGACAAAACTGCAGAACAATTTCCGAATAATTAAGGCTGAAATGAAGAAGGTGAGCGAAGACCTTACGGAGTGCAAGAAGCAGAACGAATCCCAGGTCGAGCTTCAGAAGCAGCTGGAAGGGAAATTGGAGAAGGCTGCCGAAGAGAGGAGAAACCTCCTGGAGAGAATCGCCGAGCTGGAGCGGGCTGTTTGACCTACCGAGGAGGAGACTGAGGATGAAAATCTATTGACTTCTTGGGCTGAGCTGATCTCTAAACTCAGGTTGACTGAGCAGGACGTCCTCCAGTCTGTCGCGTATGGCATTGAAAAAGCTTTGAAGCAGCTCCAGGTGCTGAACCTTGGCCTTATCTCTGAGGGGGCTGGCCCTTACCACGAGGTCGTCGACGGTCAGATTGTCCCCCCGGTGTCCGAGGAGGAAGACGACAAGCCCGTGGGGGAAGGTCAGCCTGGCGGGGACCAGGATACTTAGGTTTTCTTTGTTTAGCTTATTTGGCCCGTGCGACACATTTTGTGTTTGTTCGGTTTGGCCTGCGTGCCGTGAATTTTGCAATTACCTGGCCTGCGTGTGTCATACCCCAAATTTGTCCTACCTGTGAATAGTTTTCATCTGAACATTCATCCACTAGCCATCATATCTATATCCAATCCATTTGTCCATTTTCACTTTTAATTAACCTATCTTTTTCTTGTATTCTTTTTTTTATAACCATTTCCATTATCCATTACAAATATCCATATCCATTTTTATTCATATCCAAACTCGTTATTTTTTTTATCCATTTCTAACCGAAATCCATATCCATTTGTGATTAACCAATTCCATTCTAAACAAATATCCAATTTCATTTGACTCCATTGCTTTCTCTCCACATTTTAACCCATTATCCATTATCCATAATTCTCCATTTTTCTAACCCAAATTTTATTATCCAATTCAACTTATACACAAAATCTTTTTTTTTCTTTTTCTCTCAAATCCACATTTATTTTCAATTATCCATTTATATCCATTTCAAATACCATTTCCAAAGCCTTTTTTTTTTTTACAAATCTATGTCATGTCTAAATTTCCATTTAAATATTCTATGTCCTATTTTTACAAATCCATTACATTACATAAGCCCAATTCAGATTTAATATAAATGCCATATTGAAAAATCATCATTACAACAAAAGTCCATCACAAAATTACAAAAAATATACAAAAAAGGTCTTCTGCAACCAACAACACATGATAACACGCACATGCCACCACTTTCCAACCATTACACAAGTTGCTTCATGCTACCAATATGCCAAGACAAAACAAAATTGTGAAATAAACAAGACAACACCAGCCTCATAAAGTCGTAGCAACATGAAAACGACCTTGCACAAGCTACACCAAAACCAGCTCCAATTTTGCACTGCATCAACCGTACAAGGCCAACAAGCAATTTTACTACAAACCAAATCCTGCAAAACCAACAGAGAATCACGCTGCCTCATAGCCTGCATTTTGAAAGAGACTTATCACAACAACAAGACAAAATCTTTGGTACCAAAAACTTAATCCGCAAGTTTATTCGGTTTTAAAAAGGGGAAGAAAAAAGAGAATAGGGGGAAAACCAAAAGATACTCACCCGGATATTCTTCAACATCAAGAAGCCAACCACGTTTTCTCCTCCAACAGCAACACGCATAAGCCGGTTCTTCAGCTTTCAACCTTAGTTTTTTTCTCCAAACCTTCATCACTCTGAACCTACACCAAAAATTCCATAAACCACCTTCAAACTCACAGAAAAGAAGGAGAGAACAGAAGGGGGGGGCGGTAACACAATCGGTCACCTCATAATCATCACAAACAACAACTTCTTACCTTCAATAACTGGTTTTCTGCACCTAAATCCCAACCAACCTCACCTTCTTACAACACTTACCTCGCCATAGCCATAACCAAAAAACTCATTCATCACCGCCGCTATGTTTTCTCATTACCACCACTAAACCAACAACCGTGTTTTTCTTTCAAACAAATACAACACTTTCAACAACACCCAATAATCCTTCACAGACCTACAATTGACGCTGCCACAGAGAGAGAAGAAAGATCGAAGAAGAAAAGGAAATGGCGTAAAATCAGAAGCAAAAGAGAACTCTGAGAAAAATTTCATTCCAAACACCACTCATCCTTTCCACTCTTAGTCAACCCTTAACACAAAAGGACTAAAACCCGCTTCTCACCAATTTCTCCCAGTTTTCAGAACCGCAAATCCACCTTCAAAAACTTTTCCTCTCATTCTTCAACCTAACTCATTCTTAACACCTTCTGAAAACCCTCAGCCTCTCTCTTCTTCGCTCCTCAAACCCACGACTTCTCCTACAAACACCATTGAAACGACCAAGTTTCCTCCAAGACGCTGACAAACTCGCCTTGACCACGCACAAACCAAATATCCATGTTCCGCCATAACCCCATCGTCGTGAAACACCTCTGATGCAGCCATCAACGACAACAATCGAACAACAATCATAACCACCAAACCGTCATCAACCAACCGCCGCTGAGAAACGAGAAGAACATAAAGGATTTTCGATATAGAGAGGTTTGATTGCGAGAAGGACACGATCGGTACTTTGTAACTCGTTTCCGATTGTTTTGCTTGTTGAATTTTGTTGTTGTATCATGTTGCAGCTTTTGCTTGTTTCATTTTTTTTCTGTTCTTTCCCTGGGCGTGAAGAGGAATTGTGGTGTGGATTAGGTTTTGTTGGTTTTTTAATTCCAACCGGGTTGCACATGGGGCGACCCGCCCCGGACCCAGGGTCACATGGCCAAACACCCTATTTCATTTAGGCCCTAATTTTATTTTCTTTCCACACCCATCCCGATTTGGTTTTTATTAAGTTTCCTTATTTAGTGTTTTATCGTTTGTTTCTAGTTATTATGAAATACAAAAAAACAGATTTTAGTTTAAATTTTATAATTATTTAGTTTATATAATTTTATTACTTCTCTTAAAAAAATAATAAATAAATAATTTAAATTTAATCTTTATTCTAGATTTTATTTTTAGTCGGATATTGGTTATTTAGACTTAATTATTTAGTTAGACTAGGTTTAATTTTTAGTTTTAAATTATAAATTTAGTTTACTTAGTTTTTTAGTTTGTTTAATTAATTAGTTATTAGTTTATTAAACTAGATTTAGCTACTAATTTTTGTTAACATTTTCTATTAGTTATTTCGTAAATAATTTACTAGGTATTTTATAAATTATATTTTATTAAATATTTTCCTAAATATTGTTTACTTCCTCAAACCTTTTTTCAATTATATTTTGATTATCATTTTGTTTAGATTTTTATTTCTAGATTCATTCTTACTTTTCATTTCTACTTTGGTTTCCATCTTCAATTTTGTTTTCGGCCGATGATATAAAAAGTCTTGATTAAGTTGATTTATTGAAGTCGATTCAAAATCTTGATTTATATGAGGCCACCTTTTTTATTCTTTATCGATCAATGAAGGTCTTAAACATCATGGAACCCTTTTTTAGAGTTCTTGATTAAGACGAGGTCGTCACTTTCTATTTCCCGATTCACCCGATTAATCATTATCTTGTTTATTTTCCTTCAAATATTATCTCGATTATATTTTTATTCATACTATTCATATTGGCCATATCATATTCATATTTATCTAACAATTTTCTTTGTCCATACACTATTCAAACCTTTTTATAATCACTTGCCGCTTAAAACATTTAATCATACTTAAACATTATTCCTTAGAAGGTGAAAAGTGAGGGGGATCGAGTCTTTGGTCTTTCTCTTCGATTGTTTGGGTGCGAGTCCTTACTCGTGTGTGAACAAGCGACACCTTTAAAAAACTTACACTTTAACTTGTCGATTATTTAGGTGCGAGTTCTCTTACTCGTGTGTGAACAAGCGACACCTTTAAAAAACTTACACTTTAACTTGTCGATTGTTTAGGTGCGAGTTCTCTTACTCGTGTGTGAACAAGCGACACCTTTAAAAAACTTACACTTTAACTTGTCGATTGTTTGGATGCGAGTTCTCTTACTCGTGTGTGGACAATTGACGTCTTTAAAACACTTGTAATCCGACAACACTCAAATTTCTTTTTCCATTATTAAAGCACGTAATCTCTACTTAAATATCATTTCTTAAAAGGTGAAAAGGAAGGGGATCAAGTCTTTGGTCTTTCTCCTCAATTGTTTGGGTGCGAGTTCTCTTACTCGTGTGTGGACAATTGACACCACTAAAACACTTGTAACTCGACAACATTCAAACCTTTTTCCACGTAATCCTTAAAACACTTAATCTTTATCTAAATACACTTTACTAAAGGTGAAGTGAGGGTGGTCGAATCTTTGACCCTTCTCCTCAATTGTTTGGGTGCGAGTTCTCTTACTCGTGTGTGGGCAATTGTCACCTCTAAAACACCCAATACGATCAAAATTATCCTTTCCTCGCCTCCGTCCGACCGAAACCCTAATATACTTAATCCACAACTCAAACACCTTTCCCAAAGAACATTGTTTAAGTCATTCTCTCGCACATATGAACTCGTGCTTCAGCCTCCCCTAGTGAGCAGACAAGCCAATGTTTAGCAGTTAGAATGCAACCTAAACTCTCGTTCGCCTAAAACACGTCCAAATTAAACCATTTTCTCAATCAAATCCTTAACACACTTAATCCTTATCCAAACAATTTTTCACAAAAAGAACATTGTTTAGTCCATTCTTCCGCGCATATGAACTAGTGCTTCAGCCTCCCTTGACGAGCAGACAAGCCAACGTTTAGCAGTTAGAATGCGAATTAAACACTCGTTCGTTTAAAAAACACCAACAAACTGTAGTCCCTCGAACTACGAATGCTCTAACTTTCCCATTGCACGAGGGAATACGTAGGCCCGAGGATCTTAATCCTTGCCGAGCACAATAATAAAAAACCACCCCATTCCCCCTAAGAAGCAATATTACCTTAGAAGATAAACAAACAAACCTAGCTAACCTTTCTCACGAATCGAATCAAGAGGTTCCCGTTGAGTACAACGGACGTAGAGGGTGCTAATACCTTCCCTCTTGCGTAACCGACTCCCGAACCCGAATTTGGTTGCGACGACCATGTTCTTATCTCCTTTTAAAGGTTTTATCGATATTTTCCTATTCCTTCCTTGGAATGAATAAAGTTCGGTGGCGACTCTGTTTCGAGCGAGTTTTTTCTGCGTCCATCGCGAGGATCGTATTTTTCGAGGTACGACAGATGGCGACTCTGCTGGGGACAGGTATTGCCCTATGCTAGAGATAGTTAAGCCTAACTTGACTCGATTCGTGAGTGTTAGATCCGCTTGTTTGTTTATCTTCTCTTGCTTGTTTGCTTGCTTGTCTGATTATTTGTTATCTACTTGCTTGCTTATTATTATTATATCCTGTTATTGTCTCTTATGACACTGTGGGGGTCCTCTGATCATTGGTGCTTTGTGAGATGGCTCTACACCCGAGTCGAGAAAAACCCTAGGATTTGGATGGTGGTTGTGTAGTGTAGGCTTGCGTGGTCTCTTCCGCATGAGTTGAAGCGAAAACCCCGCTTGGAGTAGGTTCCCTTGGATATATTATTGCTGTGGTAAAACTTTGCCATGGCGGTAATGTTTTCGAGCCTGAATCATTGATCCCAAGGACCTTTAACCCATTTTACCCATGGCGGTTAGTAGTGCTAATTCTATGTGAGTTGACGCGAACGCCCCAATCAGATGAGATCCCTCGAATGTATTACTTCCTGACAATAATATTTTCGACCTCGATCTAGGATTCTGAGAACCCTAAACCCGTGTGTCGATGGTTGTGTAGTGGGCGCCTCCGAGGAGTCTTTCTCATGGGGAAGAAACGAAGACCTCACCTAGACGAGATCCTTTCAAGGATATTATC
Organism: Lathyrus tuberosus; assembly: GCA_022829125.1. Classification (NCBI taxonomy): domain Eukaryota; kingdom Viridiplantae; phylum Streptophyta; class Magnoliopsida; order Fabales; family Fabaceae; genus Lathyrus; species Lathyrus tuberosus. The sequence goes on along the minus strand of JALAZF010000529.1, from coordinate 2,004,594 downwards.
GTCTGATGTTCCTTCGTCATGGCTATAATGTCTTTGAAAGATATCCATAACTCTAGGCACCTACCCGATTAGAGCCTACCTATGGGGGGTCTGGTGATCAGAGATATCCCGTGTCTAACTCCTTCCTCAAAATCAGATGTTGTTTTGATCCTGGAACCTTGCATAAGCATTGCATACTCATGGCATTAGCATTAGCATATCATTTTTTAACCAACTCATCCGATCCTCTGTCCATTTCCTGCCAGCTAATTTCCCGACGCTCATACTGAATCTGTGGTAACCGCAAAGCATTTAAAGCAAGTTCAAGCGGAGATAAGAGGAGCATAGACAATTTGAAAGTTGTGATGGCTATGTCAGAGGATAGCTTTCAACATGTTGGGATGAAGGATTCTGACCCCCCATCAGGCCTTGCTGTGTCAACTAACCCATTGTTTGATCATCTACCTGGTGATCATACTCCACAAGTAAACGTCCCTGCTCAGTCTCAAATGATGTCGCTGACTAATTCCATGGAGAAAAGGTTTTGTGCCCTCGAAGAGAAGGTTTAAGCTATGAAATCACGCGATATTTCTGGGCTCGATGCTGTTGATATGTGCCTAGTGCCAGACTTGGTAATTCCTCCAAAATTCCAAGTACCCAACTTCGAGAAGTACGCTGGTATCAGTTGTCCAAAGCGTCATTTGGTGACGTTCTGCCGAAAGATGACTTCTCATCTCCACGACGACAAGTTGATGATTTACTGCTTTCAAGATAGTTTGAGTGGTGCATCTTTGAATTGGTACATGGATTTAGAAAGAAGCTGTATCCAATCATGGAAAGACTTATCCAACGCTTTCATAAAGCAATATGAGTACAATTTGGACATGGCTCCCAGTCGCACGCAGTTGCAAAGCCTATCTCAGAAGAGCGGTGAATCCATTAAGGATTATGCACAACGATGGAGAGAGTTGGCAGCCAGGGTGCAACCACCACTCCTGGATAAAGAAGTGATTGACATGTTCTTGAATAGTCTGCATGACACCTATCTTGAAAGGATGGCTGGCAGTTCATTCTCAAGCTTCTCTGACCTTATAATAGTGGGAGAACGCATCGAGAGTTACCTCAAAGCTAAACAAGTCCAAGACGTCTCGAGTAATCAAGCTAGTGAAACTGAATCCTTCAGCAATCCCCAAGAGGAAGAGGATAATGAAATTGATGCAGTCATAGCAAATGTTGAGTATTCTCAGGGTACACCAGCAAGACTTTACGGCCCTTCAACTTCTCGGCAGTTATCATTGTCAGCGCCACATCATCCTTATGGGCAACCTGTCAATCCTAGGGCGTCATACCAGAAACCCATGATTTCTCCTCGTGCAAATCAACGAGCCCGTGGTCGAGGATATCAGAATCATCATCAGAATCAGCATAGGCCTCGAAACAACTTGGAAAGAAGGACGGCTCCTCTTCACCTAGTTCCTATGTCGTACAGTCAGCTTTTGCCGCATCTGGTCCGAAACTCACTGGTAGAGCCCAAAGCTATCAAGCCATTGCCAAAACCATACCCGCCTGGATATGACCCCAATGCACATTGTGGATATCATGTTGGATCCATGGGCCATTCAACTGAAGATTGCAAAGCTTTTCAAGCCAAGGTGCAACAGTTGATTGACAAAAAATACATATCATTTCCAGAAGGAAACTTGGTTGTGCACGTCAGCTTCTCGCCCAAATGAGTCCCAAGACTTTAAGAGGCATCCCCTAAAGCCAGTGGTTCAGATAGGAAGACTTCCTCAGATACTGGCAACCATTGGACATTTATCATCTGCATTTGTAATTTCTTTATGTTAAGTGCTACTTGTTTTTGAACATTGTTGTTTTGAATGGTAATGTTAATGATGTGATAATGCATTTTCTGAATTAATCATGTCGCATTCGCTCATTTTTCTTTACTTATGTATACAAAAATAAAAAAACAACAAAATTCTTCCATATACTTCTTGTCCACTCACTTTATCAAACTTTTGTTTAGCAAAGATTGGAGGGAGGATGATGAAAACAAGATACCCATAATTGCTGATGGTATGCTTTCGGATAAAATCCTGCCAAGGATGTACAGGCATTGTTTCAAATCCCCAAACACTGGAGAGATAAGGAGTTAGTCCCTAGTTAACCACTTCGAGCCTAGAAGTAGGAGTTTCCTTCATATTTAAAAACCCTTACACTCAACTTGGGGCAGGGTAGTGTTCAGTTAACCTGATTACGCACTCAGTTCACAAAAGCAAAATCCAAAAACATGATGGTTGTTCATCAATTACCCATGACTTGGCAGTCACAATCCTTCGACAAAATAAAAAACAAAACAAAAATCAAAGGCCTGCTAAGTCAAACACCTCAAAGGAGACTTAGGCAAAAATTAAGGCAACCCTGATGGACTCGAAAAGCAAAATCAGTCCATGCAAAAGATAGGGATAGAAAAAACAATTTCAAAAGAGGCTTTCGAATCCTCAACAAAAACAAAATAAGATTCACTGACATCCATCAAAACAAAATAAGGTGACTGCCATTTCGAGAAAACCTTGAATCATTCATCGCTTACACCGTCACCCCTTTTGGAGGACAAACATGTGCAGAGTCAACTGAACGTAGGACTGGAGAACATCACGAAGAAAGGGTGGGTACAAAACACACTTTGAGCCTTATATCCTTTGTTTCTATAACCGTGAACCAGACCACGTTATAACCCTCGAAAGACCTAATTGTGGCAGGGTTTAGTCTGAAAGCATACTACAGCAAGGTTGCGTAAACTGACTCCTAGAGATTTGCTAATCTTCTGAATTGGTGTCATATTCTTGCTATATCCTTCACACCAGCTAAATCAGCACCATGTTTGGACTAATGGTCCATTCGTCATACACTATCGTATCATTCCAATAATTATTATCTTTCAAAACTTGCATGAACATCGCATTAAAACTACCATTTGTGAACGAACAATTTTGACTGCAAGTCAGTGTTTGACATCAAGGAAATTCCAATAAGGAGCAATCAAAGGGAGGTGGGTCATTCAACAATGTTGGCAGGAATTGACAACACCTCATAACCCTATGGAACAGGGGCATTGACATCCAATGATTATGGAATCAGTCAGTTTAAAGCAAAGTCCCCGAAGCATTAGTTGATTATGGGGCAAATCATTCAGGAACAGGTTGATCAGAGTAAATCATCTCAAGAATCTACCAACCAGGGGCAGGCCACCCAGAGGTTCTTTTGATTAAAGGAAAACCCCTCCAATGTTCAATCAACACAAGTTAAGTCGCTCCAACGCTCATTCTGGGCCAGGCTACCTCAAGGGTACTTCGAAGCCAAATACTTCAAGAGTCATTCAATGAAGGAAGAATCCTTTCAGGACTTGGAATTATGGGGCAAGCCATCTCGAGTCAATCTCATGGTACATCTGCTTCCAACTTCCGTTCGAGGACAACCCCTTTTACGACATGGAATTCTGGGGCAAGCCATCTCGAGTTCATCTCATGGTACAACTGCTTCCAACTTCCTTTCAAGGACAAATCCTTTTAGGACTTTGAATTCTGGGGCAAGCCATCTCGAGTCAATCTCATGGTACATCTGCTTCCAACTTCTGTTCGAGGACAACCCCTTTTACGACTTGGAATTCTGGGGCAAGCCATCTCGAGTTCATCTCATGGTACAACTGCTTCCAACTTCCTCTCAAGGACAAATCCTTTCACGACTTGGAATTCTGGGGCAAGCCATCTCGAGATCATCTCATGGTACAATTGCTTCCAATCTCCTGTCAAGGAAAATTCTTCATAGGCCTAGACTGGGGCAGGATGAGCTATATAGGGGCAAATCTCTCCGCTGCTTTCAATCTGCTCAAGCGAACTCCGTCAAGTGACCTTTGAGTTCAAGACGAGTGTCGGGGAATCATGTTATCACCCCACAAATAACCTTTTGCCTTCCTTCTGACAAGGGACCTTGATGCATAGGAACCTACCCATACCTTATCCTCTACCGGGGCATCCTTGGAAACCTTCATATCATTGCATAAGTCACTCATATGCATTAGTCATGTCGCTTCGCTCATTGCATAGACATGCGCATCATATCATTCTTCAAACCTTCCAATAAGATTTGACGTCTCAAAGCCTGGTATTGCAAGACTTGACACCAAAGTCCAACTTAGCTTGGCAATCCAAAGTCCAGTTCTCATCTGGAAAATCACTTTAAAGTCCAGTTCTTGTCTGGCAAATCTTTTAAGGCCCAGTTCCCGTCTGGCTAATCTTTTAAGGTCGAGTTCCCGTCTGGCAAATCTTTTAAGGTCCAGTTCTCGTATGGCAAAATCTTTTAAGGTCTAGTTCTCGTCTGGAAAAACTTTTTAAGACCCAGTTCTCGTCTGGCAAAACATTTTAAGGCCTAGTTCTCGTCTGGCAAATCACTTTAAGGTCCAGTTCTCGTCTGGCAAATCTTTTAAGGTCCAGTTCTTATCTGGCAAATACCCTTTTCACGCCAGTTCTCGTCTGGTAATCTATCATCCAATCCAGTCTTAGTACGGAAGTAAAACCCAAAGTCCAATCCTTTATTGGCAACTACTCAAAAGTCCACACTTGTTGGCACCTTTAAATCTACCCTTTTAAGTCCAGTCTTCATTGGCAACTAGTAAAAGTCCACCGTCGTTGGCATCCTCATAACACCAAAATGACCTAAAGTCCAATTTCATTTGACGATTTCCAAATCTAATCCCTGGTGATACCCTCGACAAGGAAACTTATCCCCAGCGCGCCCTGATCATTTGCATCGTCATATGCATAGCATGCTAGCATAACATTACATAATCATATTGAGAACTATCATATCATACGTGCATTAGATTCCCTAGCAGTTGCATCTTAGTATATGTTTCAGTGCATCAAGAAATGCATGGCATGTTCATCCCCAGCACCATAGCATAACAGGATCCAAGATCAGTTCGCAAGCATCTTGGCCAGTCCTCCTTCGAAGTCGGCAGTATTCTTCTAAAGAGAAGTTGATACCCCGAACGTGCTCAAGGAATTCAATTCCCCAGCAAGTCATTCTTCAGCCAAGCAGTGATATTGACAATCCCCAGCAGCTGTTGCTATTCTTAATCCCCAAGCAGAGGATATCCTAGAAAGTTTCTTGTGAGCTTTCCCCTGCAGAGCCAGCACATTTCCTCCGACAAGAATCTTGCTCAACTATTAGTCAGCAAATTTACCTTCAGAGATACTGCTTTGGTATCATCGAGGAACCTTAATGGATAAGGGACTGCTTCGACAACCCAGAGAATCGTCTGCCCTCAGAGATACTGCTTTGGTATCACCGAGGAACCTTAATGGATAAGGGACTGCTTCGACGACCCAGAGAATCGTCTGCCCTCAGAGATACTGCTTTGGTATCATCGAGGAACCTTAATGATAAGGGACTGCTTCGACGACCCAGAGAATCGTCTGACTTCAGAGATACTGCTTTGGTATCATCGAGGAACCTTAATGGATAAGGGACTGCTTCGACAACCCAGAGAATCATCTGCCTTCAGAGATACTACTTTGGTATCATCGAGGAACCTTAATGGATAAGGGACTGCTTCGACAACCCAGAGAATCGTCTGCCTTCAGAGATACTGCTTTGGTATCATCGAGGAACCTTAATGGATAAGGGACTGCTTCGACGACCCAGAGAGTCATCTGCCTTCAGAGATACTGCTTTGGTATCACCGAGGAACCTTAATGGATAAGGGACTGCTTCGACGACCCAGAGAATCGTCTGCCTTCAGATATACTGCTTTGGTATCATCGAGGAACCTTAATGGATAAGGGACTGCTTCGACGACCCAGAGAATCGTCTGCCTTCAGAGATACTGCTTTAGTATCATCGAGGAACCTTAATGGATAAGGGACTACTTCGACGACCCAGAGAATCGTCTGCCTTTCAGAGATACTGCTTTGGTATCACCGAGGAACCTTAATGGATAAGGGACTGCTTCGATGACCCAGAGAATCTCAAGTTATTTTGTTTAGTTAGAACCATGCCACTTCATTCTGTCAACTCTTACTCTACAACACTTTACCTTTCGTGAGACAAATTTTGGGGCATTCTTATATCTAATTGACTTCTACCCTTAGAATGAACGCCGTAGCCGTTCACTCTCTCGGTTTAAGCTAATTAGATAGGGGCATCTGTCATACCCCAAATTTGTCCTACCTGTGAATAGTTTTCATCTGAACATTCATCCACTAGCCATCATATCTATATCCAATCCATTTGTCCATTTTCACTTTTAATTAACCTATCTTTTTCTTGTATTCTTTTTTTATAACCATTTCCATTATCCATTACAAATATCCATATCCATTTTTATTCATATCCAAACTCTTTTTTTTTTTATCCATTTCTAACCGAAATCCATATCCATTTGTGATTAACTAATTCCATTCAAAACAAATATCCAATTTCATTTGACTCCATTGCTTTCTCTCCACATTTTAACCCATTATCCATTATCCATAATTCTCCATTTTTCTAACCTAAATTTTATTATCCAATTCAACTTATACACAAATTTTTTTTTTCTTTTTCTCTCAAATCCACATTTATTTTCAATTATCCATTTATATCCATTTCAAATACCATTTCCAAAGCCATTTTTTTTTTACAAATCTTTGTCATGTCTAAATTTCCATTTAAATATTCTATGTCCTATTTTTACAAATCCATTACATTACATAAGCCCAATTCAGATTTAATATAAAGGCCATATTGAAAAATCATCATTACAACAAAAGTCCATCACAAAATTACAAAAAATATACAAAAAAGGTATTCTGCAACCAACAACACATGATAACACGCACATGCCACCACTTTCCAACCATTACACAAGTTGCTTCATGCTACCAATATGCCAAGACAAAACAAAATTGTGAAATAAACAAGACAACAACAGCCTCATAAAGCCGTACCAACATGAAAACGGCCTTGCACAAGCTACACCAAAACCAGCTCCAATTTTGCACTGCATCAACCGTACAAGGCCAACAAGCAATTTTACTACAAACCAAATCCTGCAAAACCAACAGAGAATCACGCTGCCTCATAGCCTGCATTTTGAAAGAGACTTATCACAACAACAAGACAAAATCTTTGGTACCAAAAACTTAATCCGCAAGTTTATTCGGTTTTAAAAAGAGGAAGAAAAAAGAGAATAGGGGGAAAACCAAAAGATACTCACCCGGATATTCTTCAACATCAAGAAGCCAACCACGTTTTCTCCTCCAACAGCAACACGCATAAGCCGGTTCTTCAGCTTTCAACCTTAGTTTTTTTCTCCAAACCTTCATCACTCTGAACCTACACCAAAAATTCCATAACTCACCTTCAAACTCACAGAAAAGTAGGAGAGAACAGAGGGGGGGGGCAACATAATCGGTCACCTCAGAATCATCACAAACAACAACTTCTTACCTTCAATAACTGGTTTTCTGCACCTAAATCCCAACCAACCTCACCTTCTTACAACACTTACCTCGCCATAGCCATAACCATAAAACTCATTCATCACCACCGCTATGTTTTCTCATTACCACCACTAAACCAACAACCGTGTTTTTCTTTCAAACAACAACAACACTTTCAACAACACCCAACAATCCTTCACAGACCTACAATCGACGCTGCCACAGAGAGAGAAGCAAGATCGAAGAAGAAAAGGAAATGGCGTAAAATCATAAGCAAAAGAGAACTCTGAGAAAAATTTCATTCCAAACACCACTCATCCTTTCCACTCTTAGTCAACCCTTAACACAAAATGACTAAAAGCCGCTTCTCACCAATTTCTCCCCGTTTTCAGAACCGCAAATCCACCTTAAAAAACTTTTCCTCTCATTCTTCAACCTAACTCATTCTTAACACCTTCTGAAAACCCTCAGCCCCTCTCTTCTTCACTCCTCAAACCCACGACTTCTCCTACAAACACCATTGAAACGACCAAGTTTCCTCCAAGACGCCGACAAACTCGCCTTGACCACGCACAAACCAAAGATCCATGTTCCGCCCTAACCCCATCGTCGTGAAACACCTCTGATGCAGCCATCAACGACAACAATCGAACAACAATCATAACCACCAAACCGTCATCAACCAACCGCCGCTGAGAAACGAGAATAACATAAAGGATTTTCGAGATAGAGAGGTTTGATTGCGAGAAGGACACGATCGGTACTTTGTAACTCGTTTCCGATTATTTTGCTTGTTGAATTTTGTTGTTGTATCGTGTTGCAGCTTTTGCTTGTTTCGTTTTTTTCTGTTCTGTCCCTGAGCGTGAAGAGGAATTGTGGTGTGGATTAGGTTTTGTTGGTTTTTTAATTCCAACCGGGTTGCACATGGGGCGACCCGCCCCGGACCCAGGGTCATATAATTATATTTTATTAAATATTTTCCTAAATATTGTTTACTTCCTCAAACCTTTTTTCAATTATATTTTGATTATCATTTTGTTTAGATTTTTATTTCTAGATTCATTCTTACTTTTCATTTCTACTTTGGTTTCCATCTTCAATTTTGTTTTCGGCCGATGATATAAAAAGTCTTGATTAAGTTGATTTATTGAAGTCGATTCAAAATCTTGATTTATATGAGGCCACCTTTTTTATTCTTTATCGATCAATGAAGGTCTTAAACATCATGGAACCCTTTTTTAGAGTTCTTGATTAAGACGAGGTCGTCACTTTCTATTTCCCGATTCACCCGATTAATCATTATCTTGTTTATTTTCCGTCAAATATTATCTCGATTATATTTTTATTCATACTATTCATATTGGCCATATCATATTCATATTTATCTAAAAATTTTCTTTGTCCATACATTATTCAAACCTTTTTATAATCATTTGCCGCTTAAAACATTTAATCATACTTAAACATTATTCCTTAGAAGGTGAAAAGTGAGGGGGATCGAGTCTTTGGTCTTTCTCTTCGATTGTTTGGGTGCGAGTCCTCTTACTCGTGTGTGAACAAGCGACACCTTTAAAAAACTTACACTTTAACTTGTCGATTGTTTAGGTGCGAGTTCTCTTACTCGTGTGTGAACAAGCGACACCTTTAAAAAACTTACACTTTAACTTGTCGATTGTTTAGGTGCGAGTTCTCTTACTCGTGTGTGGACAATTGACGTCTTTAAAACACTTGTAATCCGACAACACTCAAATTTCTTTTTCCATTATTAAAGCACGTAATCTCTACTTAAATATCATTTCTTAAAAGGTGAAAAGGAAGGGGATCAAGTCTTTGGTATTTCTCCTCAATTGTTTGGGTGCGAGTTCTCTTACTCGTGTGTGGACAATTGACACCACTAAAACACTTGTAACTCGACAACATTCAAACCTTTTTCCACGTAATCCTTAAAACACTTAATCTTTATCTAAATACATTTTACTAAAGGTGAAGTGAGGGTGGTCGAATCTTTGACCCTTCTCCTCAATTGTTTGGGTGCGAGTTCTCTTACTCGTGTGTGGGCAATTGTCACCTCTAAAACACCCAATACGATCAAAATTATCCTTTCCTCGCCTCCGTGCGACCGAAACCCTAATATACTTAATCCACAACTCAAACACCTTTCCCAAAGAACATTGTTTAAGTCATTCTCTCGCGCATAGGAACTCGTGCTTCAGCCTCCCCTAGCGAGCAGACAAGCCAACGTTTAGCAGTTAGAATGCAACCTAAACTCTCGTTCGCCTAAAACACGTCCAAATTAAACCATTTTCTCAATCAAATCCTTAACACACTTAATCCTTATCCAAACAATTTTTCACAAAAAAAAACATTGTTTAGTCCATTCTTCCGCGCATATGAACTAGTGCTTCAGCCTCCCTTGACGAGCAGACAAGCCAACGTTTAGCAGTTAGAATGCGAATTAAACACTCGTTCGTTTAAAAAACACCAACAAACCGTAGTCCCCCGAATTACGAATGCTCTGACTTTTCCATTGCACGAGGGAATACGTTGGCCCGAGGATCTTAATCCTTGTCGAGCACAAAAATAAAAAACCACCCCATTCCCCCTAAGAAGCAATATTACCTTAGAAGATAAACAAACAAACCTAGCTAACCTTTCTCACGAATCGAATCAAGAGGTTCCCGTTGAGTACAACGGACGTAGAGGGTGCTAATACCTTCCCTCTTGCGTAACCGACTCCCGAACCCGAATTTGGTTGCGACGACCATGTTCTTATCTCCTTTTAAAGGTTTTATCGATATTTTCCTATTCCTTCCTTGGAATGAATAAAGTTCGGCGGCGACTCTGTTTCGAGCGAGTTTTTTCCGCGTCCATCGTGAGGATCGTATTTTTCGAGGTACGACAGCGTGCCAGGGGCATTAAGACATCTTTGTAACGTTTGCACAATGGGGTTCTGCCTGAGTTAATGCTCTGCCCTTTGCTTATTTGTGTGTGTGATGCTTGTATGTTTGATATACTTATCATTTTTGTCTAAGTAATTCGGTAATTTGGGGGCTTGCTCGACTTTGTCTATCCTCGACTGTGTGGGGAATTGGTCGAGTGGCCGGAGGTGTATTCTGACCTTCAACGAGGCTAAGAGCTCGGTCGAGGTCTTAACTTCGTGGCGTGAACTTCTCATCGCGAGCTGAGCATTCTGCCTAATTGGTATGGCGACGACAGAGCTCAGTTAAGGTATCCTCGTCGGATAAAGGGTCCTCGCGCACACACAACGCGGTCCTTGACCTTCGAGTTTCGTGGAAGGGAATCGCGCTTGTACCTTAACTCGTCCTCGTGATCGCGACGTTGTTGTGTCGCGGGCTGTGTTTAACTGTAGTATTGTTTAAGCTTCTCAGCATTCCATGGTCGAGCAAGTTCCTCCCCATGTAGATTTTCAAGGTAGTAGGCTCCTGTCCCCGTTTTCGCGCAGACGCGGTAGGGGCCCTCCCAATTCGCGGCGAGCTTGCTTTCTCACGAATCTTTATGATTTCTTCGTAGGACGAGGGTGCCTACTTGAAAATCACGTTTAGTAACTTTTTTGTTATAACGTAGAGTTATTTTTTGTTTAAGTGAGGCTTCTCGGAGGGATGCGCCAGACCTTATCTCCTCAACAAAGTCGAGCTCCTCCCTCAGGGCCTCATCGTTTGTCTCCTCGTCGAGGGGAGACTCCGTTCTCATAGAGGGTTCTTTTATTTCCACGGGGATCACTGCTTATTTTCTGTAAGATAAGCGGAAAGGGGTCTCCCCAGTCGTGGAGTGTGGAGTTGTTCGGTAGGCCCAGAGGACGCTGTGCAGCTCCTCGACCAATCTTTTTTTGGCGTCGCCTAGCCGACATTTTAGTCCTCGCAGGATCACTCTATTCTCCGCTTCAGCTTGCACGTTTGTTTGAGGGTGCTCAACCGACGTGAAGTGCTGCTTCGTGCCTAACTTGGTGACGAGGTCCTAGAAGTTCTTGTCGGTGAACTGTGTCCCGTTGTCGGTGATGATCGCTTGGGGCACGCCGAACCGGGCGAGTATGTTTCTCTTGTAGAAACGTAGTATGTTGTGAGCGGTGATTTTGTCCAAGGCTTCGGTCTCAATCCACCTCGTGAAATAATCCACGCCGAAGATCAGGTATTTGTTTTGGTATGATCCCACGACGAAGGGCCCGAGGATATCCATTCCCCACCATGCAAACAACCACGGGGACGACAGTGTTTTGAGCTCGGTGGGCGGAGCCAGGTGCATGTCCCCGTGCCGTTGGCATCTGTCGCACTTCTTGACGTGCTCCTTGGTGTCCTGTTGCATGGTGGGCCTATAATACCCTGCTCGTAGTGCCTTGCGGGCTAAGGATCATCCTCCGAGGTGCTGTGCGTTGATCCCCTCGTGGATTTCCTAGAGTATACCGGGGACCCTGGTCTCCTCGACGCACCTGAGGACGGGAATGGAAAAGCCGCGTCGGTATAGTTTGTTTTCAACAATGGTGTACGAGCATGCTCGTCGCTTAACTGCCCCGGCCTCCTTGGGATTGTCGGGCAGCTTGTCAGTGGTGAGATACTCGTATACCAAGGTCATCCAATAGTTGCTGTCCCTGATGGCGTTCACGTCAGTCACAGGGGCAGGTTTGTCGATGCTCGGGCGAGATAGCACTTCTTGTATGACAGACTTGTTCCTGTCTTTTTTCTTTGTGCTCGCCAGCTCGGACAATACATCTGCTCGGGTGTTGTGCTCGCGGGGGATGTGGGTTACTTCCGCGGAGGCGAAGTTCTTCATCTTTTCCTTCACCAGGGTAAAGTATTCGATGAGGTTGTCGTTCTTGGCTTGGTGCTCTTCTCGGACCTGAGAGGCTACGAGCTGAAAGTCGGTGAAAATTTTGACTTCTTTGGCGCCGAGGTCCTCAGCCAACCGTATCCCGGCGAGGAAAGCCTCGTACTCTGCCTGGTTGTTCGACATCGAGAAGGACAATTCGAGGGAGACTTCGATCAGGATACCTTCTTCGTTTTCGAGGATGATATCTGCCTCGCTACCCTTCGAGCTGGATGCCCCGTCGACGTAGGTTGTCCACTTTTGGGATCCGTTGGTCCAAGGCTCCGGGAGGGTCATTTTTGCCATGAAGTCGGCCAGTACCTGAGCCTTCAGGGCCTTTCTCCCCTCATACTGAATGTGGAACTCAGCGAGTTCGAGTGACCATCTGAGCATCCTTCCTGCCATGTCTGGTCGGCCGAGGAGCTGCCTTATGGGCTGCTCGGCCCTTACCACGACCGTGTGGGCCAAAAAGTAATTACGCAGCCTCCTGGCCGCGGTGACGAGGGCCATGGCAACTTTCTCGATCTACTGATACATGAGCTCGGGGACTTGGAGGGCCTTGCTGGTGAAGTAAATCAGTTTGTGTCTGTCGGGGGTTTCCCGGATGAGAACAATACTGACTGCTTCGGTCGTGATGGCGAGGTACAAGAATAACGTCTCCCCGTTCTCTGGTCGTGAGAGAACCGGGGGCTGTGACAAGACTTGCTTAAGGTAGAGGAGCGCTTGCTCGCATTCCTCGGTCCACTCGAATACGCCTTTCTGTCGCAGAAGCTTGAAAAATGGGAGTGCGTACTGTGTAGATTTGGCGACGAAGAGGAAGAGTGCGGTCATCATCCCGTTCAGCGATTGTATCGACTTTTTCGAGTCCGGGGTCAGAATCTCGGAGAAAGCCCTACAGTTGTCGAGATTTGCCTCGATTCCTCGCTCTGTGAGGTAGAAACCGAGGAACTTGCCCGCCCGAACGCCGAAGGTGCATTTGTCGGGATTGAACCTCATCCTACATCTCCTCGTCGTGTCCAAGACCTTCTTGAGATGGGTGGCGTGGTCGACTTCTTTCGCGGATTTCATGATCATATCGTTCATGTAGACCTCGAGCATGTCGTCGATCTCTCCCCAGAAGACTTTGTTCATCATCCGCTGATAGGTCGCGCTGGCGTTCTTCAGACCGAAGGGCATTACGTTGCAGTAATAGTTGCCCGACTCGGTCATGAAGGCAGTATGCTGCTTGTAGGCCTTAGCCATGGGGATTTAGTTGTACCTCGAGTAGGCGTCCATGAAGGACAATAGCTTGAAACCTGCATAATTGTCGACAAATTGGTCGATGTTAGGCAAAGGATAATAGTCTTTCGGGCATGCCCGGTTAAGGTCGGTATAGTCAACACACATCCTCCATTTTCCATTATTCTTTTTGACAAGTACAACGTTGGACAGCCAGGTGGTGTACTTGGCCTCCAAAATAAAATTTGCCTCTAGGAGGTCTTTTACAGCTTTTTCAGCAGCCTCCGTTTTTTTGGGAGACTGTCTACGCCTACGTTGTACTATGGCCCTAGCAGCGGGATCTACGGTGAGCTCATGACAGGCCACCTTTGGGTCGAGGCCAGGCATCTCAGAGGCGCTCCATGTGAACAGATCATCATTCTCTCGGAGGCATGTGCTGAGTTGCTTCTTCGCCAGGTCGGGGAGTCCAGTGCCAATCTTCATGCACCGGTCTGGATTGTCTCCGAGGGCGACGAACTCGAAATCTCCGTCAGGGACGGGGTGCGTTGGGTGGATAGGCTGCCCGTTGCCTTCGGCTGGGAGGTCGTGGTCAGCTTCTCCGCCTCCTTCCTGCTTGTCGGGGAACCTGCCGTCGAGGTCGATCGCGTTGACGCATGGGAGTGGCTTCTGCACTGCGTCTGGGGATGACTTCCTACCGGTTTTGGGCTTCGTGTTGATGGAACTCAGGCCTTTGGTCACGGCGTCGAAGCACCTCTTGGCTGCTTCAATATCCCCATGCATAGTGACGACCCTGCCCCTGGCCGTGTAGTACTTCATCTTCAGATGGACTGTCGATGGTACTGCTGTGAGTTCGACCAGAGTGGTCCTCCCCAAGATGCAGTTGTAGAGGAACGGACATTCGACCACTAAGAAATGGGTCTTGATTTGTCAGGCAGTGTCCTCGCTCCCGAAAGTGACCATCAGTTCAACATAGCCCCATGGTCTGGTGGTGGGGTCGTTGAACCCTTGTAGATCCGAGCCCACGTAAGGGGTTAAATGCTTCTCGTCGAGCTAGAGTGTCTCGAAGAGGTGGGCGTACATGATGTCCACTGAGCTCTCCTGGTCGACCAGGATCCTGCAAACGTCAAAATTTTCCATCTGCGCCTGGATCAGGAGGGGGATGATGGCATTGGGCGCTCCGTCTGGCAGCTCCTCGAGGTAGAAGGTGATGGGGCTTGATTTCCCTTGCACCTTCTCGAAAGTAGTGGTCTTCGCCGATGTTGCGGATTCCAGCTCGTCAAATTTCCGCTTGACCGACCCGACGAAGACCTTTTCAAAGCCTCCACCGGATATGACCATCGCCGCGGGGAAGCTCTCCCATGCGCTGCGGGCAGTGACAGGGTCTTCAGGGGGAAGTTCACCCACATGTTGCGAACTGCCCCGGGGTCCTCGATTCCCTCAGGGACGTAAAATTCCTCGGGTCGAGTGATGCTGAGGGCAACTTGCAGTCGGTTTTCCCCAAAAGGAGGTGTCGTCTACTCGACGCTTTAAGCTTCTCGGGCATTTGACCGATGAGCGTCGTTCCTCTTGGTGTACTTCTTCCGATGCCCTTCCTTGATCAGGGTCTCTATTACGTCCTTGAGGTGGACGCAGTCTTCCGTGACATGTCCATGGCTCCGGTGGAACCTGCAGTACTTGGACCTGTCTGTGTTTGATTTGGGGGCTGTAGGCATGGGAAAGCGGACACCCCCTTTCTGAAACTCCGAGTTGGCGCACTCGGAGAGGATTCGCTCGCGGGGAGCGTTGAGCGGCGTGTATTCCATGAACCGGCCAGCCGGACCCCGCAGTTCGCGAGAGTCCCGGGGACGACCTTCTCGTCTTCTCTCTCCCCCACGCCGGGGGGGAGGATAACCTTCATCTCTATGGCCGCGGGGGCCATCTCGACGTTGTGAGTCGAGGACGATTTGGGTGGCCTCTGACTCTTTGAACTCGATGTACGATTGAGCTCGGTGGAGGAGGTCTTCCAAGTTGCGAGGCCTATGGATGCCCACAGATTTGGCGAACTCGGTCCCGATGCGCAGTCCTCGAACGATCAGAAACTTCTTTATGTCGTCGGTCGTATGGACCTCGACAGCCTCTCGGTTGAATCTCTCAATGTAGTCTCTGAGAGATTCGTTCTTCCCCTGGAAGATGCCTTCCAGCGAGGCCTCTGTCTTCGGGTGTCGGTGAGAAGCAGTAAAGTGTTTGGTGAAATGTCCCTTCAGTTGCTTCTAGGACGTGATAGATTCAGGTGCAAGGTTTTTGTACCAAGTCATGGCACCTTTCCTGAGGGTGGTCGGGAATAGCCTACACTTAATGGCTCCCCGGACATTCATATAGTCGAGCATGGCTTCGAAGCTCTCGACATGATCGTCGGGGTCAGCTGTGCCGTCGTAGGCCCCTAGCGGTGGAGGCTTCTCCATGCCTACGGGGATAGAGGTGTCCATAATCTCCCTAGGCAGAGGGGTCCTCTGGTCGTCCTCATCACTTTTGACTGGCGATCGTGATGGGGAGTGATGACCTCGACCAGGTCCACGTCGTCGAGGAGAGTTTCTGGAGCGGTTCTTCGGCTTTTCACCGTCAGCCTTACTCCTCTTCTGGGTCGGGAGAAAGCCTTGGCTCCTGCGGAGGAGGGGAGCGATGACGCTTCTGTGTGACCGGAGGCTGGGGTCGCTTCAAGCGTGGTCGGCGGCCCTCATGATGCGGGGAGAAGCCGCGAGAGTCCGTCTGGAGATGACGGGTGAAGGTGTCTTTGCGGGGAAGAGCGTCGTGGCCACCCTCTCTCAAGCGCTTCAATCCTGAGATTCTGCTGGGAAATCAACTGGTTGGTTTGGTTGACCAAAACGAACAGGGCCACCGTGCCCGAATCGGCATTTGATGGTGCAGCGATTGGCTGGTAGACAACCAGCGGGTTGTCCTGTTGAACGACGTCATACACCGCGTTGTCTGATAAGGGGGAGGCAGTCTGCCCGTCCCTTACGTCACCTTCTTCGATGTGGACGACCGCGGTGTTCTCGTGGTGGTCACCGTTGTCGAACTGGGCAAGAGTGATGTAACGCCCAAGTTTTGGTTAGTTTTATTTAATCGAGTCGTTTTGATTATTTTATTATTATTTTATTTTATTTTTGACTTTTATTTGAAAATACATTATTTTTCATTGTTGTTATGTTTTATCGCGTTTTGGGAGCGTTTGTGAGATATTTGAGTGTAGGGGTAATTTGGCCATTTTGCTTTATTTTCCTTAAGTTAGAAATAGAAAGAAAAGAGAGAAAAATAGTAAGGAAAGAAAGAAGGAAAAAAAGAGAAGAAAAAGAGAGAAAACTTGTGGATTAAGAAATCGATCAACCGACTTTCAAAAACACGATTAAATCGGGTAAGGGTGCGAAACTCGGTTATACTATGTTTGTGTATGATTATGTATGTGTGTGTTGGATTGTTTGTGGTGTTCCATAGCTTTTCGATTCTAGGTCAGAACGATAGAATCGATGCGTTCGCGGATGAAATTCGATATAAACTGCGTGGAATACTTGTTACCATGATTGGGTTATGTTCTGATTGTTATGTTTTGGTTTGGAGGTGTTTTGAGGGTTGAAATGTTGGTTGGGAGTGATCTATAGCGCTGCTGGGTTTTTCAGGTTTCGCAGGTTCGCACTGCGAATGGCCAGCGAAGTGGAAAGCGAACGTTCGCGTGAGGTTTGCACTGCGAAAGTTGTGTTGTTTTTCTTTCTGCCACGGTTCGCTGGGGGATTCGCACTGCGAAGGGGGCAGTGAAGGTTCACTGGGAGTTCACACTGCGAACTTTAGGTTGTTTTTCTTTCTGCCATGGTTCGCTGGGGCATTCACACTGCGAATGAGGAAAGCGAAGGACTCGCTAGGAGCTTCGCATTGCGAACATGACAGCTTTTCTAATTTGTTTTCTTTATAACTGTTGGGTCGTGAGTCGGTTTGAGGTGCGGTTTGATGCGTTGGAGAGCTAATGAAATGTTCTTTCTTATTAAAATGGTTTTGAGATTGTTAGTCGATTTAATTATGTCAGGAATTTGGAATAGTGTCATTTTGCCGACTTTTACCGTCTTAACTGTGTGTAATTGATGTGTATCATGCAATGTGCTATTGATATATATGTCGTATGACTTGTGTGATGTTATATGATGTGAATGCATGTGATGATATGTTGTGATGATGGATTGTGACCTAAGGGCAAGTAAATGCAAGTTGTTGTGTTTGATTATATATGCATGATTATGGATGTGTATATGTGTGCATTTGAATGTCATGAGTCATTATATGTCAAGCATCATGATATGTATTCTTGTGATGTCGTGTGCCCTAGTGGGTGTGAGCGACGAAACAATTCCAGAGGGAATCCACTATAACATCGTGCGCCTTATATAAAGAGGACCTAAAACGATGATTATAAACGATCGTGCGCCTTATACAAAGAGAACCTAAAGCGATCGGATTGTGCGCCTTATACAAAGAGGACCTAAAGCAATCCATAAACGTCGTGCGCCTTATACCAAGAAGACCTAAAGCGACGGGGAACATCGTTTGCCCAACGGGGAGTTACACTAAGTAACAAGCGATGGTTCCAATAGTTCCTGAGTGAACTAGTGTTGAGATGATGGATGGATGGTACCGCATTGCATTTGCATAGAGTCGTTGTGTCGGTCTCTTTGCATTTGCATAAATCATGAATGGATTGATTTTGTGTGGGATTGTGAATGGAATTGATGAGTTGATATATATATATATATATATATATATATATATATATATATATATATATATATATATATATATATATATATATATATATATATATATATATACATATATATTTGTTGTTGATAAATGCATTAAGCTTGATTATATATGCCTTGGTGATGAATATATGAGATATGCATTGTGTTGTTTTGTGTTTGAATTCTGGTGTAAGTTGTGGTGAGAATATTTTACATGTGTATTTTTGTGTTATTATATAATTGTATGCAATTATATTATGATTGTGTTTCTCACCCTTCTGCTGTTTTGAATGCTCTATGAGGCATTGCAGATTAGATGCTGGAGGTCTTTTTGTGAAGCTTAGGTCTTCATATTTTTGTCGGTCGGCTCTGATATGTAGCACCGGGTAGTCGGGGAGATCGTTGTGATTTATTGTGTATATGTATCTATATCTTTTGGATTGTACATGTATGAATCTATGTATGACAGACAAACTTGTTATGTGATATATATATATATATATATATATATATATATATATATATATATATATAAGATTCAGTTGCAGATTTTCCGCTTTTATT
Source organism: Lathyrus tuberosus (assembly GCA_022829125.1). Classification (NCBI taxonomy): domain Eukaryota; kingdom Viridiplantae; phylum Streptophyta; class Magnoliopsida; order Fabales; family Fabaceae; genus Lathyrus; species Lathyrus tuberosus. The sequence goes on along the minus strand of JALAZF010000529.1, from coordinate 1,985,765 downwards.
CTGTATCTGATTTGTGGGTAGTAGGAACGAAGTTCCTCTGTTATTTGCTACCTGATTGTTGCATATCTTTATGAGCAGGTTTATTGTGTTTTGTCTCAATTGATGTGACGCCTTCGTCTATGCCATGAATATTTAATTATACTCTGATGATATTTTTGCCGCTTTATTTAATTGGGGGTATAGATTGGGGGTGTTACATTAAGTGGTATCAGAGCCAGTCCGTGTCAGTTTGTGTCAGTCCTTGTTGGTGGTTGTGTTTGGGTGAGCTGTTTATTTAACCATAGTTGCTGTTATTGGAAATGAACAGAATATGGCTGGTAGGAATGATGCTGCTTTAGCTGCTGCGATGCAAGCTATGGCTCGGGCTATGCAGGGTGCACCTAATGCTGTTGGGAATGATGAGTTCAGGAAGAACAAACCACATGTCTTCAAAGGGAGGCATGATCCTGATGGTGCTCAGATTTGGCTGAAGGAGATTGAAAGGATTTTCCGAGTGATGGATTGTGTTGAGGATCAGAAGGTGAGACTGGGTACTCACATGTTGCAGGAGGAAGCAAATGACTGGTGGGTTAATACTCGTCATGTGTTGGAAGCTGCAGAGGAAGAAGTCACTTGGGCTTTGTTTAGTATTGAGTTTCTGAGAAAGTATTTTCCTGAAGACGTAAGGGGAAATAAGGAAATAGAGTTCTTGGAGTTGAAACAAGGTAATATGTCTGTTGTTGATTATACTACTAAGATTGTGGAACTTGTTCAGTTTTATCCACATTATGCTGAAGCTACTGCAGAGTTTTCTAAGTGTGTAAAGTTTGAGAGCGGATTGCGTCCTGAGATTAAGCAGGCAATTGGTTATCAGAGAATTCGAAGGTTTTCTGATTTGGTGGATTGTTGTAGGATTTATGAAGAAGATAGTAAAGCTCGTTCTACTCACTATAAGAGTGTGAACGTAAGGAAAGGGAAACAGCAGTTTCGTAGTGGTCCTTATGTGACACCAGCTGATAAGGGTAAGCAAAGGGGTAATTTTGAGAAAAGGTCAAGTGGAGGAGGTATGTCTAATTCTCCGAGATGTTTTAGGTGTGGTGAATTAGGACATCGTCAGTTTGAATGCAGAAAAGATATGAGGAAGTGTTCCAATTGTGGAGGTTTAGGACATGTAGCAGCTGAGTGCAAGAGGAAGAATGTGGCGAAGTGTTTCAACTGTGGTGAACCTGGTCATATTAGTACAAAGTGTCCGAAACCGAAGCAAGCTCCAGCTGGTGGGAAAGTTTTTGCATTGGCAGGAACTCAGACTTCTAGTGCAGATCGTCTGATCAGAGGTACTTGTTTTATTAATAGTACGCCTTTAGTTGCTATTATTGATACTAGAACGACTCATTCGTTTATTTCGTCTGAGTGCGCGATGCGTTTGAATCTTTTGTTGTCTTCGATGGGTGGAGAGATGGTTATTGATACTCCAGCAATGGGGTCAGTAACTACTTCTTTGGTTTGTTTAAGTTGTCCTTTGACCATTTATGGTAAAGATTTTGAGATGGATTTGGTGTGTTTGCCGTTGGAGGGTTTAGATGTGGTTCTGGGTATGAATTGGTTGCAGTTCAATCGGGTTCATATTGATTGTTATCATAAGCTGGTAAGATTTCCTTCTCTTGAGGAAGACAAGGACTCGAGTTTCTTATATACCAAAGAGTTGAAGAAACTTTTGGCGGAGGAAGCTCAGTTGTTCAGGTTGTTTGCATCGTTGACTGTGGATAGTCAAGTTTCAATTGGTGTGTTTCCAGTTGTGTGTGATTTTCCGGAAGTGTTTCCTGAGGATATTTCAGATGTGGTGCCAGAGAGGGAGGTGGAGTTTTCTATAAATCTAGTTCCTGGTACTAGACCTGTATCGATGACACCTTATCGTATGTCGGCATCTGAGTTGGTTGAGTTAAAGAAGCAGTTGAATGAATTGTTAGAAAAGAGGTTTGTGAGGCCAAGTGTGTCGTCTTGGGGTGCTCCAATTTTATTGGTGAAAAAGAAAGATGGAAATATGCGACTGTGTATTGATTATCGCCAGTTGAATAAGGTGACGATTAAGAATAAGTATCCTCTTCTGAGAATTGATGATCTGATGGACCAGTTGGTTGGCGCGTGTGTGTTTAGTAAGATTGATTTGAGGTCAGGGTATCATCAGATAAGAGTGAAAGAGGAAGATATTCAGAAGACAGCTCTTAGGACACGATACGGTCATTACGAATATTCTGTGATGCCGTTCGGGGTTTCTAATGCGCCGGGTGTGTTTATGGAGTATATGAATCGTATTTTCCACGAGCATTTAGATTGATTTGTTGTTGTGTTTATTGATGACATATTGATTTATTCTAAGTCCCGGGAGGAGCACGCGGAGCATTTGCGTGTGGTGTTGCAAATTTTGAAGGAAAAGAGACTTTTTGCCAAGTTGTCCAAGTCTGAGTTCTGGTTGTCAGAAGTGAGTTTTCTTGGGCATGTGATTTCAGGTAATGGTATTGTTGTGGATCCATCTAAAGTAGATGCAGTTCTACAATGGGAGGCTCCTAGATCTGTTACTGAAATCAGAAGCTTTTTGGGTTTAGCTGGTTATTATCGGAGATTCATTGAAGGTTTTCTAAGCTAGCACTTCCTTTGACCCAGTTGACTTGTAAAGGGCAAGCGTTCATTTGGGATATTCGGTGTGAGGAAAGTTTTAGTGAGCTGAAGAGAAGATTGACTACAACTCCGATTTTGATTTTTCCGAATCCTAGTGAACCATTTGTGGTGTATTGCGATGCGTCTTTGATTGGTCTAGGTGGTGTGTTGATGCAAGAAGGTATGGTTGTGGCTTATGCTTCGAGGCAGTTGAGGGTGCATGAGAAAAATTACCCTACTCATGATTTGGAATTAGCGGCCGTGGTTTTTGTGTTGAAAATTTGGAGGCATTATCTCTTTGGTGCAAGATTCGAAGTCTTTAGTGATCATAAAAGTTTTAAATACTTGTTTGATCAGAAAGAGTTGAATATGAGGCAACGGAGATGGTTGAAATTTTTGAAGGACTAAGACTTTAGCTTGAATTACCATCCTGGTAAAGCTAATGTGGTAGCCGACGCGTTAAGCCGGAAGTCGTTGTATATGTCCGCTTTGATGGTTAAAGAGTGGGAACTTTTGGAATCGTTTAGAGATTTGAGTTTGATGTGTGAATTAACATCTGATAGCGTGAGGCTTGGTATGTTAAAGGTTACTAATGAGTTTTTGTTGACCGTAAGCGAGAAACAGAAGTTGGATGTGAAATTTGTAGATTTGATGTTGGTTGGAGTAAAAGATGCGAATGGTGATTTTAAAGTGGACGATAACGGTGTTTTGAGATTCCGTGGTAGAATTTGTATTCCAGATGATTCAGACTTGAAAAAGATGATTTTGGAGGAAGGACACCGGAGTAATTTGAGTATACATCCGGGAGCTAATAAGATGTACCAAGATTTGAAGAAGATCTTTTGGTGGTCTGGATTGAAAAGAGATGTGGCTCAGTTTGTGTATGCGTGTTTGACGTGCCAAAAGTCGAAAGTGGAACATCAAAAACCTAGTGGTTTGTTGGTACCGTTGGATATTCCTGAGTGGAAATAGAACAACATTTCTATGGATTTTGTGACAGGGTTGCCGAATACACAGAGGGGACATAATGCCATTTTGGTGATTGTGGATAGGCTGACTAAATCGACGCATTTCATTCCGATTGACATCAGTTTTTCTTTGGAGAGGTTAGCTGAGATTTATATCAGTGTGATTGTGAAGTTACACGGGGTTCCATTGAGTATCGTTTCAGATCGAGATCCGAGGTTTACTTCCAGATTTTGGGAAAGTTTGCAAAAGGCGTTTGGTTCCAAGTTGAGATTGAATTCGGCTTATCATCCGCAGACAGATGGTCAGACCGAGAGAACTATTCAGTCATTGGAAGACTTGCTGAGAGCTTGTGTTCTTGAGCAAGGTGGTGCTTGGGATAGTTATCTTGCGTTGGTTGAATTCACGTATAATAACAGTTTCCATTCAAGTATTGGAATGACACCTTTTGAAGCGTTATATGGAAGGAGATGTCGAACACCTTTGTGTTGGCATGAATCTGGTGAGAGTACGGTGGTTGGACCGGAATTGATTCAACAGACTACAGACAAGGTGAAACTTATTCGTGAGAAAATGAAGGCTTCTCAGAGTAGGCAAAAGAGTTGTCATGATCGAAGAAGGAAAGATCTTGAGTTTTAAGAGGGCAATCATGTATTTTTGAGAGTTACACCGGTGACGGGTGTTGGTCGTGCATTGAAGTCGAAGAAGCTTACTTCTCGATTTATTGGTCCTTACCAGATATCCGCGAGAGTGGATTCAGTGGCTTATCTGGTGGCGTTGCCGCAGAATCTGTCGAATTTGCGCGATGTGTTCCATGTTTCACAGCTTCGGAAGTATGTTCCGGATCCGTCGCATGTGATTCTGATGGATGAGGTTGAGGTAAGGGAGAACCTTACGGTGGAGGCATTACCAGTGAGAATTTTGGATCGCGAGTTGAAGCGGTTGAGGGGCAAGGATATTGCACTTGTGAAAGTGGCGTGGGGAGGCGCTGCTGAGGGCAATTTGACTTGGGAGTTGGAGAGTCGGATGCGGGAGTCGTATCCAGAGTTGTTCGTCTCAGGTATTATTTTCGAGGACGAAAATTTCTAAGTGGGGGAAAGTTGTAACGCCCCAGTTTTGGTTAGTTTTATTTAATCGAGTCGTTTTGATTATTTTATTATTATATTATTTTATTTTTGACTTTTATCTGAAAATATATTATTTTTTATTGTTGTTATGTTTTATCGCGTTTTGGGAGCATTTGTGAGATATTTGAGTGTAGGGGTAATTTGGTCATTTTGCTTTATTTTCCTAAAGTTAGAAATAGAAAGAAAAGAGAGAAAAATAGTAAGGAAAGAAAAAGAGAAGAAGAAAAAGAGAAAGAAGGAAAAAAAGAGAAGAAAAAGAGAGAAAACTTGTGGATTAAGAAATCGATCAACCGACTTTCAAAAACACGATTAAATCGGGTAAGGGTGCGAAACTCGGTTATACTATGTTTGTGTATGATTATGTATGTGTGTGTTGGCTTGTTTGTGGTGTTCCATAGCTTTTCGATTCTAGGTCGGAACGATAGAATCGATGCGTTCGCGGATGAAATTCGATATAAACTGCGTGGAATACTTGTTACCATGATTGGGTTATGTTCTGATTGTTATGTTTTGGTTTGGAGGTGTTTTGAGGGTTGAAATGTTGGTTGGGAGTGACCTATAGCGCTGCTGGGTTTTTCTGGTTTCGCAGGTTCGCACTGCGAATGGCCAGCGAAGTGGAAAGCGAACGTTCGCGTGAGGTTCGCACTGCGAACGTTGTGTTGTTTTTCTTTCTGCCACGGTTCGCTGGGGGATTCGCACTGCGAAGGGGGCAGCGAAGGTTCGCTGGGAGTTCGCACTGCGAACTTTAGGTTGTTTTTCTTTCTGCCATGGTTCGCTGGGGCATTCGCACTGCGAATGAGGAAAGCGAAGGACTCGCTAGGAGCTTCGCATTGCGAACATGACAACTTTTCTAATTTGTTTTCTTTATAACTGTTGGGCCGTGAGTCGGTTTGAGGCGCAGTTTGATGCGTTGGAGAGCTAATGAAATGTTCTTTCTTATTAAAATGGTTTTGAGATTGTTAGCCGATTTAATTATGTTAGGAATTTAGAATAGTGTCGTTTTGCCGACTTTTACCGTCTTAACTGTGTGTAATTGATGTGTATCATGCAATGTGCTATTGATATATATGTCATATGACTTGTGTGATGTTATATGATGTGAATGCATATGATGACATGTTGTGATGATGGTTAGTGACCTAAGGGCAAGTAAATGCAAGTTGTGTTTGATTATATATGCATGATTATGGATGTGTATATGTGTGCATTTAAATGTCATGAGTCATTGTATGCCAAGCATCATGATATGCATTCTTGTGATGTCGTGTGCCCTAGTGGGTGTGAGCGACGAAAGGATTCCAGAGGGAATCCGCTATAACATCGTGCGCCTTATACAAAGAGGACATAAAGCGATGATTATAGACGATCGTGCGCCTTATACAAAGAGGACCTAAAGCGATCAGATTGTACGCCTTATACAAAGAGGACCTAAAGCAATCCATAAACGTCGTGCGCCTTATAGCAAGATGACCTAAAGCGACGGGGAACATCGTTTGCTCGACGGGGAGTTACACTAAGTAACAATCGATGGTTCCAATAGTTCCTGAGTGAACTAGTGTTGAGATGATGGATGGATGGTACCGCATTGCATTTACATAGAGTCATTGTGTCAGTCTCTTTGCATTTGCATAAATCATGAATGGATTGATTTTGTGTGGGATTGTGAATGAAATTGATGAGTTGATATATATATATATATATATATATATATATATATATATATATATATATATATATATTTGTTGTTGATAAATGCATTAAGCTTGATTATATATGCCTTGGTGATGAATATATGAGATATGTACTGTGTTGTTTTGTGTTTGAATTCTGGTGTAAGTTGTGGTGAGAATATTTTACATGTGTATTTTTGTGTTATTATATAATTGTATGCAATTATATTATGATTGTGTTTCTCACCCTTTTGCTGTTTTGAATGCTCTATGAGGCATTGCAGATTAGATGCTGGAGGTCTTTTTGTGAAGCTTAGGTCTTCATTCTTTTGTCGGTCGACTCTGATATGTAGCACCGGGTAGGCGGGGAGATCGTTGTGATTTATTGTGTATATGTATCTATATCTTTTGGATTGTACATGTATGAATCTATGTATGACAGACAAACTTGTTATGTGATATATATATGAGATTCAGTTGCAGATTTTCCGCTTTTATTCTGTATCTGATTTGTGGGTAGTAGGAACGAAGTTCTTCTGTTATTTGCTACCTGATTGTTGCATATCTTTATGAGCAGGTTTATTGTGTTTTGTCTCAATTGATGTGACGCCTTCGTCTATGCCATGAATATTTAATTATACTCTGATGGTATTTTTACCGCTTTATTTAATTGGGGGTATAGATTGGGGGTGTTACAAGTGGCGTCCGGAGTGTGGTTCCCGGGCTGAGTGCTGGCCATGGTTGTTAGGAAAGTTGAGGTTGCTTTGGTTTAACGATGAGGAAAAACGGGGAAGCAAGTGTTCCCACATATGGCGCCACTGATCGTACCTGGATCAGACAGTAGGACAGTGGCCAGCAACGCCGTGAGATCTTCAACTCCGATAGTGATGGAACGACGGAGGGGGGAAGGGGGTGCACTTGCAAGGTACTCCGATGCCAAAGTCAGGAAACGAGAGTAAGCAAGTACAAAATATAGATGTGAGAATAAGAATAAACGTAACCTGACCCTCTCGAGTGAGATGGTATTTATAGGATGCCCTCAGCGCGGGGCCAACAGTTACCTGCACTGGGCTGGATTGCAATGCCTAATCCAGGCAACTGCCAGGGCTTACGTGGCGTAGGGAAGACCAACACGTGTTCTTTGCCCTGGGGTAACGGTCCCGAGATCTCCGGAAGGTGGGCATACCGATTCCTTCGGAGATGGGAGGTTACAAGATGACGTGTCCTCGCGGGGAGGAGAATGTGGAAGTCGAGGATAGAGGTGCTCTCCTAGACTCAAAGACTCCGCTCGGTAGTGTCAGTCCAATACGTGCCCGACGAGGGGGCGGTTTGGATGTGCTCGACACTGGGTAACAGTGGACCTTATTGGGCCGTACCAGCATTGGGTTGGGCCTGCCCGAAAGATGGGCAGGCGTCAGCCCAGTCCAGAACAATAAAACTTACAAATGATATGTATCAATAATTTGTTATCATCAATAATTTGTTATCGTTAGAATATTTTTTTAATTAGACATTATTATGAAGCAATTATTAATAACTAAAATCTTAAAAATTATTTAATTATTTTAAATAAATATTATATGAGTAACATTAAATAGAAAATTTTGAATATTATGTATTAATATTAAAATTCACGGATCAACGTAATACCTATTTTATTTTAATCAATCATTACCTTTATGTAAAAGACAAAATCTTTATATTCAAACGTCATAATTTCTCTCTTTTTTTTACATCTCGCAAGTTCTTATAGTTATTTAATACAACTAACTTTATTTGATAATTATTTATAATTTATTTTATAATTAAATAAATTATTTCAAATTTATAATTATATCTAAATACATTTTATTATAATTTTTATATCACATATTTCATTATAATTATATAAATTGGTTAAATTTAAATAAATTTACTAGGTTGATGATTATATATTTTATTTATCAAACAAAATATCTTATTTCTATTAAATTAGATATATTTTTTTTAATTGTCCGCATTTATTAGTATAATTTTAAAATAGTGTTCCATAAACCCACCAAAGATGTTAACAAGCCCAACACAATAGTCAGATATAAAAGATCGGTGTAAATTGGATAATCCGACCCACAAACCCGACTCCAGTGGCAAATTGAAGCAAGGAACCCTATCTTTGCTTTTTCTTTATCCTTCCTTTTTCCCCTTTCTGAACCCTCCTTCTGCTTGAGCGTTTCAACCACACGCCTTTCTCTCTCCCACCCCAATCTCCACCTTCGTTTAATCGTCGATTAAGGTGGTGTAGGGCACCATGTCAGATCGATTGACGCGTATTGCCATCGTCAGCAACGACAGATGCAAGCCCAAAAAGTGTCGTCAGGAGTGTAAGAAGAGTTGCCCTGTCGTCAGAACCGGTAAGATCCAATTTTTCACTTCAACCTTAGATTTGTTTTTTTTTTGGTTGCAATTTCGATGATCTGAGTAATTATCTGTGTAATTACAGGTAGGTTGTGTATTGAGGTTACTTCTCAATCGAAGATTGCTTACATATCTGAGGAATTGTGCATTGGATGCGGTATTTGTGTTAAGGTATTGAAGATTTGTATTGAAGATTCGGTTATCTTGTTGTTTACTTTGTTTCTAGATAATGGGTTTGGGGTTTATATTGATGAGTTTGTTTGTTTGTTTGTTATGCATTGGTGTAGAAATGTCCTTTTGAAGCTATCCAGATTATCAACTTACCTAAGGATTTGGACAAAGACACCACTCACAGATATGGTCCTAATACTTTTAAGCTTCACAGGTGTGTAATTCAGCTCGTTTTCCTGATAAGTTTGTGTTAGTATGCTTTTTTTTATTGAAAGAGTTGTAATTGTAGGTTGCCGGTTCCGAGGCCGGGGCAAGTGCTTGGTTTGGTTGGGACAAATGGAATTGGGAAGTCCACCGCCCTCAAAGTTTTGGCTGGAAAGTTGAAGCCAAACTTGGGTCGTTTCACTGTAAGAACATAATTAGTTTTTTTATTTTTATTTTTAATGTGGACAGACAAATGTGATGTTTTATTGCATTCATTTTAACTTAGCTTTTTGTTTGTAGAACCCCCCAGATTGGCAGGAAATTTTGACCTATTTTCGAGGATCTGAATTACAGAATTACTTTACTCGCATTCTAGAGGATGATTTGAAGGTGATGTCTATGTCCTTATTCAATATCATTATCCATATGTGCAGAAATATCTTAATGATTTAGACTTGGTGGCTTTATTAAATAGTGATTATGTGTTTCTGTAACCTGAAACTTTTTTTTTTGTTACCAATTAGGGTTTCTGTATTTTTTTTTATTCTTTAACCAGACTGTTTACTAATTATTATGAACCACCCGGATAATTGAGAATGGTACCCAAATTCACAGTTTATCATGTTGACATTGAATGGGATATGTTGTGACCGTGATTTGTGAGTGTGACATTGTTATGTAGAAGCCATTACTAGTAGGTGACTTGTAGAAAACTACAACTTAAGTAATGTTTACAGACCTGGGAACAAGCCAAGCTCACTTTTGATACTGTTAGTTTATTGTTAGCCATATTATCAAAGTACCTCGGTAATACAAATTGTAAAACCATATTATTAATACAAATATTGTTTGAAAGCTTTGTAATCTGTAGTTAGTTACTACCTTTGTCCTTGTATATAAGACCTTATTGGTCAAAAGACAAGAATCAGGAAGACTAGTTTACACATTAATTGAATCTGTCATTTATGTACATCTCTTTCCAAAATGGCTGGTCTATTATTTCTTTTCATTTAATTAGGGGTATTTTTGAGAAAATAATAATTAATGCATCTTCTGAAATTTGAAAAGGGTCTAATAGAAAGCGACTATAAATTTTTACAAGAGGGTCTTATATATAGGGACAGAAAAATGATTTTATGTTTTAGTACTGATTCTGTACTAGAAGTAAATGAGGCATTATAACAATCACTTCAGAATCCCTTATTATTTTTGAACATTTTTATGTTTACTTGATAGCCTAGCATTTGCTGTGCTTACATTTTTCTGAATGTTCATTCATTTAATTGGGCTGTTTTTGAAGTTTGTTTGGATAAGATTGCGTGTCATTTAGAATTTTTTTCCTTTTGGCTTCTAAATGTGCATATTTCAATATATGTTATAATACAGGCTATAATCAAGCCTCAGTATGTTGATCACATTCCAAAAGCAGTGCAAGGGAATGTAGGGCAAGTGCTAGACCAAAAAAATGAAAGAGATATGAAGGAAGAGCTCTGTGCTGATCTTGAACTTAATCAAGTTATAGATCGTAATGTTGGTGATCTTTCAGGGGGTGAGCTCCAAAGGTTTGCAATTGCGGTTGTTGCCATCCAAAATGCTGAGATATACATGTTTGACGAACCTTCCAGTTATCTTGATGTGAAACAGAGGCTGAAAGCGGCACAAGTTGTCCGTTCATTACTAAGGCCTAATAGGTTTGTTTATTTTCTCAGTAATTTCGACTTTTAAGTATTGTTAATATCATTATGTGTACTACTCCTTGATTTTTGGTCAAGATAAATCTTTATTTTTTTTTGCAATTTGTCTTTTTTTTTTCAGCTATGTAATTGTTGTTGAGCACGATCTTAGTGTCTTGGACTACTTATCAGACTTTATTTGCTGTTTGTATGGCAAACCTGGTGCTTATGGAGTTGTAACACTTCCTTTTTCAGTCAGAGAAGGAATTAATATCTTCTTGTCTGGCTTTGTTCCAACAGAAAATCTTAGGTTTCGGGAGGACTCTCTTACCTTCAAGGTATTTATATAATCTATCTTCCACCTCCCATTTACAGAATTTAAAGCCAATTTGGGTGTAAAAATGAATATTTCAGCACACTGAGATTTATTCAGCGGTGTTTGTTTTTACATTCAAAAATAGAATTGAGTAAAGTAGTGCTGAAAGTATTTAGTTTCTAACTTTCTAAATATATTTAGCAAAATTTTTTGTTCTAATAAAGACAGCAAATATTTCCTTCTGTGTTGCATCATTTATATTATATTAATTTGTATTCTTAAGTCCTTATATTATATTTAAAACTTAAATGATGTAGAGGAACTTATTGAGCGATATTATATTATCCTTCAATTGAATATTGTAGTCTGTCCAAGTTTTCAAGAAGTTAATGAATCATAAATAATAAAAGACTTATGGGGTCATAAGAGCATATAAGTCACTTATTTAGAATTTAATGAAAGAACCTACAGTGTAGTTTTTATTTGACCATTTATATTATTCTATGTTAAGACTTTCAGCACCTCAAAATGAAAATATTCCAATAAATTAGACATGGGGTTTAATTTTTGTTACTCAGAATTTCTGTTCTCTATTTTTTCTTTTTTAAACAAAAGTCCAAATTTATCAAATTAACCTTGCTTTATGTTGTGTCTAGGTTGCAGAGACTCCTCAGGAAACTGCCGAAGAGGCTCAAACATATGCTCGATACAAATACCCAACCATGACCAAAACTCAAGGCAATTTCAGGCTTCGTGTAGTTGAAGGAGAATTTACGGATTCTCAGATTGTTGTGATGCTTGGTGAGAATGGGACGGGAAAGACAACATTCATTCGAATGCTGGTATACTTTTATTCTTTTTTATTCATCAAACTGCAATACTGCATAGTTTTAATCATGTCTATTCACCTTCTCCTTTTGTCCAGGCTGGTTTATTGAAACCTGACGTTATAGAAGGTGGAACTGAGGTGGAGATGCCTGAGTTCAATGTTTCATACAAACCTCAGAAAATTAGTCCTAAGTTCCAATCAACTGTTAGACACCTGCTACATCAAAAAATTCGTGATGCGTATACTCATCCTCAGTTTATGTCAGATGTGATGAAACCCCTACTTATTGAACAGTTGATGGACCAAGAAGTTGTGAATCTTTCTGGTGGAGAATTGCAAAGAGTTGCCTTATGCCTTTGTCTCGGAAAGGTATTTTAAGTTTCATCCTTGAGAACTGCACGAGATTGCTTGTGCACCTTAACTCTAGTGTCTGTTCTCTGTTTTATTTCCTTGATTTTTTGAATAGCTTCATTGTTTCCTTTATGCTAGTGTTTCCTTTATAATTTCCTTTCCGAGTGAGTAATTTACTTTTGAATGGTGACAAAATCAAAGGATTTTATCCTTATGAAATCTATGATTTGTTATAGATATGCATCAACTGTTTAATATTTTGTCTATGGTTGAGTATTAGAAAAAGAGAAAGAGTGCATGATTGAGAGAAAGGAATGAATCTGTTGTATTGAATGTAGCAGAATTAGTGAAGTTAGTTACATCAAATCAAGCAGTATTTATAGAAATACTGATGTGCCACTGATGCTGAGTTATCGTGGCAGCTCAGCACTGAGTTAGTTGCTACTTAATAACTAGAACCTAGCTAACTAACTCATCAAGAGATACATGTATATTAATTCCTAATATAATCTAATATTGAGTTGTACTTCCCACTTTTGAGAAGCCAAATCCATGTTGGTGATGTCAGCTGGATTTCTTTCCATATAACCAAAACAAGTTAAATGCAACGTCAAGTTTTTGGATTTGTTGACAGTTATTTTTTTATCTCTTAAAGTGTATACATTTTAATTTAATGTAAACACTAATTGAATTCCTGATCCATAACTGTACTTCTAGTACTACAGTAGCCTATAGGCTTCTATTTGTGCTGACACCGTGGCAAGATTTTTGAAACTACATCTCTTGGCTTTGTTGTGTGTTTGTTTTCCTACTTGAGATGTACAATCCTATTGATTTCAAACTAAATAGCGTTTATAGTTTTCTGATCGGTTGCTATCCTCTTGCCACAACAGCCTGCAGACATTTATCTGATAGATGAGCCAAGTGCATATCTTGATTCTGAACAACGTATTGTTGCTGCTAAAGTCATCAAAAGGTTTATTCTTCATGCAAAGAAAACAGCCTTTGTGGTCGAGCATGATTTCATCATGGCAACTTATCTTGCTGACAGAGTTATTGTCTATGAGGGGCAACCTTCAATTGATTGTCAGGCAAATTGTCCACAATCACTGCTGACTGGGATGAATCTTTTCTTATCCGTAAGTGTCACTATTTTTCAACAGTTCCTTTACTTTAAAAAAATTAAAGTATAATGCATTCAGAAAAATAAAAATTATGTTGTGGTATTTGTTTGTATGATTGCCTAATGTACTCATCACTGTTGCAGCATCTTGATATCACATTTAGAAGAGACCCAACTAATTTCCGCCCAAGGATCAACAAACTTGATTCAACCAAGGATAGAGAGCAAAAGCATGCTGGTTCTTATTATTACCTAGATGACTGAGTTTTATTCAGAAAGCAGGTTGGTTTGTTTTTGCATTTGCTATTTTGCTCCCAGAACACTACCTTATCTTTCGCAGCAATTGAAATCTAACTCTGTTTTCTATTGTTGCAGTCTGCTCTTTTGTCAATGCAACAGCACAACAAATTGAGCTTCCCAGTTTTAATTTATTTGATGCATAGACATATAAGATAGACCTTTTTCTGAATGGATAGAAGAGTTTTTGCTGCAGGCAAAGCATATGTGGGTTGATGCATTTGTATATGTTTCTTTGACATTTAGCGATGTTGCTCATGACCAGTTTTGGTATGATTTTGGTTGGTGAATCTGCTTATTACTCAAGTTTATATCGGTCATGGTTTCACATGTGAGAGAATAATGATGCCACATATTAAGTTTATTGCTATCTCGGCTCTCATAATTTATCAGCTGATTATGTAACGAAGTATACTTTTACTTCCATGTTACTTGATTTTGATAGATGAATTTCTTTTTGAAATATATATTGCTACTGAAAGGATGGTTATTTTCACGGTTATTTCATAGCATTTTTAGATCATCCCCTTTTCATGTCAAATAATATGTCTCTTTTCTAGCAACTTATTTCAAATGTGATGTCTGCTGGTGCATTGAAACTTGACTTACTGAATTCAAAATAGAACAAGAAATGTCTCTTTTAATTTTGGACCTACTTATGCTAGTACCCCTAGTAATTAATCACACTAGTCTTACAAGTAGGCATGATTAATAAATATACAAAATACGTCTGTATTAACCATACTAGTTTTACAAGGATGCATAATTAATAAATAAGCATAGTCTCATTCCAAACTTGTTTTTTCGTCACAAGTAATAATACTCTAATTACTATCTATGAGAAATTCTATTGTCTTTTTGAAGTATGTCTAAAATATTTTCCACTGCTTTTCGTTTTGGACATAATTGTCAGGTAGTACTACCAGTACCGAGTTACTGGTGTAAAACAAAACTTACCTCATTCCTAAATTCAAGGATCAAATGTTTGATGCCACTTTTACGATAGTAGTGGTTTAAATAGTACTCTTTTTTCAGATAATTTAAGTTTTAAATAGTACTCTTTCTTCAGATAATTTAAGGGGTAATTTTTTTGACACCACCCTTGTTTCTTAGGCACCAACTGAATTTTCGGTTTTGCCCTTTTATTTCGGATGTGCACATCTGAATGCACCATTTTTTTTAAAATTTTCATTTTTTTCCGGATGTGCACATCCGGTAAAAGTTTGTATTTGCAAATCCGGGAAAAACACTGAAGCAGAACACCAGAACCACACATGTTTCTCACATTCATAAAATAAAATCGGAATTACATTGAGAAAATCGGCATGGTATCGACAGAAATTTAAATATTACAAGATCAATAGCCCGGTGGACGCTTGCACATCTCTAAGATGTCATCGACCGTTCTTTGGATTGTGACGGTCGCCTCGAACTCGAACGAGAATTGTTCCTCGTAACCCAAATAAGTTTGCCACATCGCTCTAACATTGTCTTGATTCTTGAGCTCAACAAGGATGTAAGCGACATTCCCTTCGTTGTCAACCGAAGGTGAGCGATACTGAAGCTTCGCAACCTTCCGCTTGTCTCCGTAAGGTAGGAGATGTTCGATGTCGTCAATGATTTGGTCGAGGGGGATGTCCCTCATTATCGTAAACTTTTGACTGCGTGTTTTGCCGTCGGTGAAGGAGACACTTGCGGCATACCAACGGATTTTGATTTGATACAATTGAGACATTTTGAGGTTTTGTGAAAGATATCAAATGAAACCCCTAATTTAAAGAAAAGTTAGGGTAAAGTTTTTTCTGCCCAAGTTCGTTCCGGATGTGCAGATCCGGACAAACCCTGCAAATACTATTTCCGGATATGCACATCCAGAAATTGCCCGGATCTGCAAACCAGAATGTTTTACTGATACAATTTTAAAACAGAATTGACAGCTTATGCAGTCACTTGGTGTAGGCTTCAGTGCAATAAAATTCGTAAGTGTATTAAAAAGACATATGGATAAAAGTACAATATATTTCACTTCAATAATGTACATTGTGTCGTATGATTATACAAAAGAGTTAAAACAAAATTCTCCGTCTAAATCTATCGGAGCTAGAACTTTCGATTTTTCCGCATTTGATGCCTTTTCAATTGCTTGCAATTTTTCGAATTCAACCGTCCTTTCGACAAAACTATCTGGCCACGACTCGGCAATTGCGGTTGCATGCGTCGCCCATTGCGGTGATTTAGGTGGTATCGGACATCCGGGTTTCAAGATAACTTGTACGAAATGTCTTGATTTCGCAAGCCATCCGATACACATGATGCGATCATTTGGATTCGACGGAGGTGCGGTGTGTAGTGGAAAAAAGGTTTCCGAAAATCCGTATCTCGTCAAGTCGATACACACCATATCGTAGGCGCATGCTATAAGATGACCCATCTCGGGGAAGCTCATCCATTTCGATACCGGTGCCGGACCACTCAACCACGGAACAAGTGACTCGTGAACCTTGTTGTAATTTTCTTGATTTTCATAGAGACGCAAGTATGCTTCTTTATGCGTCTCCAACTCTAGGATAAGTTGATGACGTACAAGTGCATGACCTTCCTCTCCTTTACCGAGTAGAGCCGACACGGCTCGGTAACCGCAATTACCATCCCCTACAACATCGATTATACCGTCGATATGCTTGTGCATAAAAACCGGCATCTCGTCAATAAAGGAAATCATACGTGTAGTTGGAGTCGGAGTCGGAACTCGTGGAATCGGTGTCGGAGCCGGTTTGGAAATGCGAGCTCCTTTCACGACACTTTGTAGAGATTTAGGAGTCGGAGAGTCCGGAAAGATTTGGTCAACGTGCTCATAATACGAAGGATACCGAGTTGTTGAGTTGTCATTTGGTGTAGGCTTCAACTTCTTCGGAGCACCCTTTGTCTTAACCGGTTGAGACAGAGGTATCATTGCGGTTGTTTCGGGGAAGGCAATCTTCCTCAAATCTTCTTTGATGTGTAGCTTCATATTGTCGTCGGCCTTCGAAAATCTCATTTGAATCGCTTCCAATTCGGCCAAAATAGAGATATCGGGTTTATCTCCTTCCTTACAAGCATCATCATCAAAACTAAGTCTCATCCAATGAGGGCAAACTTCGTCAATTTGTATTGGGTCACCTAGTTTCAACTTTTTAGCAATGGCACAAGCACAAGGAAGACCGTAGGTTTTCACAATAGTGAAACCACACTTTGCACTATCGGAACCTACCATTTCGGCTCGGTTGGCCTCGTGAAAAATATAGCCCAACCCCGCCCGAGACATGTTGCCGATCAATTGAGAGTAGAGGAAGTTACCTTTAAACCGATGTTCCAAAACTGTGATGCTCCGACCGAAAGTGGTTTGTATCTCATTGTGTTGGTTTTTGATCATTAGATGCACGGAGTCCCAATCCCGACATAAATCCCCCTTGCTATTTCCCAACCAATTCTTCAAAGTGGCATGTGCCGACTCAACTCTATTGGTGGTAGTGTTTCCAAGATGTCGTACGTTATCGGTCCACGCACAAACAATCTTTTCTTTCACTTGATCAAGAATGGTGGATTCAACATATTTCAACAAAGCGGGGGTACCGTTCACACACTTTCCGGAATTTAATGACCGAATCGGCATATAATTCCGTTGTGGAAGAATTTAGAATATGAGTCCATGCATCCATAATTTTCTCTACAATGACACCCGACTTGACCACTTTTCCGTCTTCCGAATCCACTTGCTTCGCACCCACCGCAGTCTTAACCCGACTTCACACATTCTTTGTTATGTGAAATCGACAAAGTAGTGCATTGGAAGACGGAAAGACTTTTGCAACCGCATTCATCAAGGCGTTGTCGCGGTCCGTAACAACTGCTTTTGGCATTTGAACATGTTTCTTCAAAAGTGACCGACACGTCTCCAACGCCCACGTGAAATTGTCCTCTTTCTCACACTCCAAAAAGGCAAAGCCGACGGCATATGTCTTATCCGTAGACGTAACGCCAACCATCTCAAACAATGGAAGACGATACTTGTTTGTCTTGTAGGTGCTATCGAGAATGAGCACTGTCGAGAACGTGTTGAACAACTTGATGGAATCCGGATGAGTCCAAAAAATATCTCGTACCGTAATTCCATCATCGCGACATCTGTACCGAGACACGTAATCGTTGTCCTCCAACACTTTCAACAGTTGTTGCATCTCATTCCTATTTCCCCTAATTGCCTTGTTCATTCGATACCGCATGTTATACACTTGCTTAATGTTTGCAATATTTTTGGGTTCTTTCCGTTTCAACGTCGCAAGTATATTCTTCGGTGGGACAAGGTTCAAGGTCATGTCGGCTATACATGTCATCTCTTTCGCCTTGAGCCGACATACACTTGGATGACCTTCTAGCTTTGAGCACATTTCGTGGTTATGTATACCACAACGAACGGTAAATCTCCATTTCTTAGAAACTAACATGTAACCACCAATCTTAAAAGGGCACTCACATCTTCTAGTACCGGTCTCGTCTTTCTTTAACTTCCGTAGAGGTGCTTGATATTTGCCGCTTCTTTCGCACCCCAAAATTACAAAAGCTTTTCTTCTATCCGACCCATTATCCGATCTCCCGATATTTACACCGAAGCCGAGCTCAATAGCTGTCCTACGAATGTATGCGATCATGCTTTCACGATCATCAAAGTCTTGCTTGTTGTTAAAGTCACCGCCGACATCAACCGACTTTACGAGCATACCTTCATTTTTCGAGGAAATCGGCGCAACTAATTCTTTTGCCATGTTATCGGGATGCACCATCTCTATTTATAAACAAGAATAGAACAATTAATATGTATAAATAAGATTTATTCAAAAATGCTGAAAACTTAAATTAATTAGCTTCAGGCATTTTTCCGGATGTGCACATCCGGAAAAGTTCATGCTAAATTCTTTCCGGATGTGCACATCCGGAAGTAGCGTAACTTGTTTTTTCAAAAATGTAGACTGATAATGTGAGCAATGTAGTGGATGAAGTTGAATGTTTACCTGAAATTCAGTCTTTTCTTGCTCCCTTTGATTTGTTGCACCAAAAATTTGAACTTTTTGAGTGAGAAATGAGATTGATGAAGTAGGGTTTTTTGACTTGTGAGAGTGAGTGGGAAGAAGCAGGTTGATTATGGAAAGGGGGGAGTGATCACGCAGCTTTAAATATTTCAGAATGTCTTTCGGATATACAGATCCGGAGAAAATCCGGATATGCACATCCGGAAAAAGGTTTTAA
Organism: Lathyrus tuberosus; assembly: GCA_022829125.1. Classification (NCBI taxonomy): domain Eukaryota; kingdom Viridiplantae; phylum Streptophyta; class Magnoliopsida; order Fabales; family Fabaceae; genus Lathyrus; species Lathyrus tuberosus. The sequence continues at coordinate 1,966,727 of JALAZF010000529.1, read as the reverse complement.
TTCTTAAGGATCCGGTGCGTCCGGATGTGCACATCCGAAATTTGGGGACAAAAAAATAATTTCACATGATGCTTAAGAAACTTGGGTGGTGCATTAAGAAACACCCTAATTTAAGTTAGTTAATTGCTTTGCAGGTTGAATTTATAATTTAAGTTAGTTAATATTAATTTTTTTTTAAAATTTAATATTCGGTCATAATTTTTTTTTGACTCTTATTTTTTTCATATGAAAGTTATAAATTTGAATATATTTTGTCACAAATATTAACATTTTAATTTCCTATATGAATGTCTATTTTGTAGATTCATCTGAGTTTAAAGACTAATAATGATGTGTACTTATTTTAGGCACATCACCCCTTAATGATGATTATTTAACAAAAATGAAAGTTATGTGAAAAGGCATGCAATTAATATATTTATAAAATGAAAGTTCCATTTAAATAAAACAAAAACTAATCAATAAACTAGGACTAGGACATACAAATGATAAAACTAAATTGTTAATATAAAAACCCTTACATGCCATCTTACCAAATTGTTATAACAAATTATTCTTTTCTCTTTAAAGAATCTCCCATTCTACATTTTTTTGTTGCTAATTTTTTTGGTTGATGAACCTTGTACATAATTCCTCGTTGTAATCAAGCATCAAGGCCATAATGAAAAATTGGTGCATCAATTGAGGTCAAGTCACCAAATATCAAGTCATCATCATTCTCATTGTAGATACTTGAATATTGCGTTTCAAAGATTGTTTGAATATCTTCAGGAAAATTACGATGTGGTGGATTTGACTCAACAATCGGTGGAGTGTAACTATCTTCAATCGATGACGACGAAGTAGTAGTATTATTTTCAAACATTTCTTTGAATTTTGACGAGTTTAAGATAAGATCAACTGCTGAAGATCCCGTTGATGTGTCACCTGCATCAACTAGTTCTTGATTAAGATCCATCTCTTGATTATTATTGCTAGGGTTTTGATTATGTTTGTTGTTGTTATCATTATTAATATAACGACTAAGATCAAAATTTGTAACGGCGTTAAGTCCTCTGTATTCTATTGCCGCCATGTCATATGCTGTGGCTGCTTCTTCTTGTGTAGCTGTTCCATAAAATATTCAAATTAGTCAATTGAGTCAAAAGAAGTGGGAGAAAAATAGTAGACACATTTGAGTGTATTAATACAAAATTTGAGTAGTCAATTAATACGTTTGAATAAAAAAAGATATAGAAGGAGTGAATGAGTGATATGATGATTAGTATAAAAATAATTAAATAAATAGGTTTATTAAGCAGTTGAAGTTTGGTGATCAATATTACAACCTACTAGATTTGATTGCATATTTTGACCTTTACATTATCCTAATAATATTTTTTTTTGAGTATGTAATGTAGGACCAGTTTGAAAATGTAGTAGGTTACTTTTCTTGTTGGCATTTCAAGGCAGGCACCGTTCAAATAGATTCCCTCTACTTTCTTTATTAGAGTGACAAATTTAGATGGCGGCTTCATTTGCGAGTCAAAATTTAAGTGTTTGTTTCAAATATTCATCATATTCAAAATATACATAGACTATTGATTGATTATTAATGAATAAAATGTTAAATTTATAAGGCTGATCCATATCATATATCTAAAGTCCTAAAGTTTTGAGAGGGGAGGTTGTCTTATTGGATCTTTCGTTATTAGGGGTGCTCGTATGGCGGTTTAGTTTGAGTTTGAGAGAATTAAATATTTATATTGATTAAATATATATAGATTAGTTTGAATTGAATTTGCTCATGTTTTTAGTAAAATCTAAACTGAATTAAATCGAAAAAAAACGAGTTGGTTTGTGTTGGATTAATCATGTATATTATTAAGAACAATTATTAAAGATGTTTTAAAAAATATTTAATTTTTATTGTCTAATTTTTTATAATAATATAATTCTTTTTTCTTCGTAAATTTCACAAATGACATTTTATTTTTTTTCTAGTTGAAGTTAAATATCTTATACTAAATTTCTATGATAATTATGATATAAATTATTTAAATTAATATGGCTGATTCTGATAAATAGATCGTGAGTAAAAGTTTTAAAATCTGTTAGCTGAATCAATTAACATTAATTTTCATGATTTGATTTGATTTTTATTCGAACTAAAAAAAATCCGACACAAACACTATAATTTGATTTGAATTCTGAATTAGTTCGAATTTATTCGAATCAATGAAATTCCTATTTGTTACTCACAATTTTATGGGAGTTTTTTGGCAAATAGTATATTTTATAGGCAAAATATTAAATTTATAATAGAGACAGAGCTAACTCATATATCTAATTTTTATTTATAAAAATTCTCCAATGTTTAGAATATGGACAACAACTCTTTATTAACTTACAAAATTTTTGTTTGTATTAGTATATTTTATAATGATAATAAGTGTGAAAAATTGACTAAATATATTAAAATTATTATAGATTTTTTTTTTAGATTTTACTTCCACGTGTCATAAGGTCACATGAGACTCTTAAATGCAACCAAATCTAAATATGTAAAGCCATACACCTATGTCCATAAAAACGGGGAAGAATGATACCCTAAAATTCATGAAAATGACTTTCTCTTTGTTAGGTTTTTCTAAAACCATTTTCCGTCCAAATTAATGCGTGTCTCACTCTTTAGAATATTTGTTTTAATATATTAATATTGGTATTTTTTTGTTAAATGAAATATTCAATAAAAAGTATATTAGATGAGGGTCTTATTAAATCACATAGATCTTATATATTTAATAAAAAATATATAAAATGAAAATAATGATAGAATGAGTAGAATTACCATAAGTTCCAAGGTATAGATATTTGTTGCCAAAGACTCTGCCAATTCGAGCTTCCCATCTTCCATTGTGGTGGTGTCTAAGTATTTAAAAAATAAAAATAAAAAGTAAGAGAATTTGCCACCAAATTAATTACTCAAACATAAATATATGGATGGGAATATGTAAATGTCAATAGGAAAGGTATGGACCATAACATAATGGTGGTGGCTACCCATTTGTCACCCACTAACTTGCATAGAGAAATGATAAGATTCAACATCAAATTTATCAAATACATATTTAATGCGTTTGTATTGTATGGTTATGAATTTGTTCTTTCTCTCTAAGATTTTAGATGTCAAATATTAATTGACCAAACTCAATTGATAGCTGTCTAATGACATCAGACAAATTTAAATACGTGATATCCCACTTATTTCATTTATTTTTAAAAAGTTAAACTCTAATCACTATAATATTTGATTAAAAAAACTAAATTTGCAAAAATTTTAAATAATAATTATTTGTGTCAATTTTAGCAATAAATTATTTATATTAGTTGTTAGATAAATTGAAATATAATAAATATAATATTTTTATTCATAAAATAATAATAAATATTTTATTAATATTTAAAAAAATACAGTTGAGGCATAACAAGAAAAAAAATATTTATAATTTAATGGAGAGATCAAATGTTTATAAGTTAAGACAATTTTATTCATAATTTAGTTTTGTAAGATTTGAGTTAAACCAAACAAAAATTTTAATATTCAAAATTTAAATTTTAATAACACAACCCTTACAAATTTATTTATATGAGAATGAGTTAAATTTAATTCAAATTATAAAATTTTGATTGATTAATAAATATGATTTAAATACCTAAATAATTTGACTCTAGTAGTTAACGACTTCATTTAATAAAAATTATTTTAGAGAATTTAAATTTAAATTTCAAATGAAATGATAGTTAATAAAATTTTATTTCCTTCAACTTTAATTAAACAATCTTTTATTTATTTACTTTAAATTGGAAGATTAAAATAAGAAATACTTGAATTGAGTAAAAAGACAAGTTAAACTCTTAGACCACATTAGCAAAAAAAACTACTTGAACTTCATTTTAGACAAATAGACTAGTTTTTTTAGGCAAATAGACTAGTTTTTTGGTACAAAATTGACTATAGAAACAAGAAAGTCCAAAGTTTTGAAATAGAATTCTTAATTACTTACATCTTTTCTTTCATTAATCATTCCTTTTCACATATATTCTCTCTTCTAATTTTTTTGTCTTCTTGTTCTATAGCTATCTCATTTTTCTTTTACACCTTTTATATATATAAAAATGTTTATTATACTTTATAAAATTTTAAATAGTTCAACTATTTTTCTTTTTTCTTTTATTTTTTTATAATAGTTAATATCTTCACATAATAAGAATTGTGTTCATATGTGAGTTACCTCCTTTATCAACTAACTCAATTATTTTTTTTTTAATTATATATTCAAAATTTTCAAACTAAAGTTTTATTCGAATAGATGAAATAGGATGAAACGAAATAAAATTTGTTTAAATTATTTAAAATTGGATGGAGTAGAGTGAAATGAAGTGATATAATTTTCAGGCAATTCTATCATTTATCATTATAATTCTTCCATTCTAATTTAGACCTAATAAACAAATTGCCTTACTCATTTCTAAAATTTTCAAACAATAAAATAATATCTTATCTTCCACTCTACTCCATTCCTTTCCGTTCCATTCCATTAATTTCATAATATTCAAACATAAACAACCTTAACCAATACACTTTGTAACATATAATTATACATATATTTTAAACACTTTTATTATTTAAATATTCCAAATGATTATTGAGTTGCTTGAGTCTAGCATAGTTGAGATATACTTAATTTATAAGAATGATGTTATTTATGTCACAATTGTAGCTAATGGAAGACTTGATTTTTCTACATCACTATCACACTATCCTCAACTATAACCGACCACGTGAGAATCATGGGTTAATCTATACTATGGCCTAGCCTTTCCTATAGGCTATGCTCTATGCAAATCAACCTAAAATTTCAATATTTATTGGTCTTAATGGAAAATCATATTGTTAAGACTCAATCGACCAAAGTAATAATCACTGCATTGAAAATACTATGTAGTACCTTGCTACACCTCTGTATTTTGATACTCCTCTTGAAAATCCACTGCTTTTTCTGCATATTATAAATTCATTCATAAATATCATATTAAAACTCATCTAAATCCTCCATTTTTTCCCTCTATGGAAGATAATTGTTCAAAGATTTTACTAACTAAACCTTCTTAAGGATCCAATATATTCTTCTTTTGATTGTCCCTCCATCTCTTTGAGCTCCTCTTCATAATTTGATACCTAAAAACATATTTACATATAAAAAACTCAAAATATTTATATACATGATTTTGCTAAATATATGAAAGATGAACCAAATAAAGAAAATATTTCTTTCTGAGGTATGTGGATTTAAACCCGATTCTGATCATGCAACATTGTTAAATTTTTTTAAACACAATTTTATCGTCTATTATAGTCCTAGTCCTTTAGACTTAATACTTAATCTTTATAATTACGCGAAATGAAATAGAAAAAATATAAAATTTACTTGAAAGTTGAGAGTTGTGGCTTGGCCCCAATACTTCAATGCTGCCAAGTCATAGGCACGTGCTGCAGCTTCTTCATCATCATAAGCCCCTAAATCACAAACCCAACTTTTTACTACTCATTTAAATCTTTTCATCCCACTTTCAATTCTCAACAACAATTTTATTCAAAATCATAATAATTAACACACTAATTAAATAATTAACACACTAATCATACCTAGATATACTGCATCCATTGATTTCCATTGCCATTATTAAAAAAACAAAAAATGACATCAAATCAAATAAGTGATGAATGAGATCAAAAGAATAAAATTTAATAATAATAATAATATGAAAAATTATTTATTAAAGAATTGAATTACCCTGTCTTCCTTTCTTGCTTTGTGATTGATTCCAACAATTCTTATCCCACAAATGAGCTTCATATCGACCAGTCCAACGATGTCTAAAACAATAAAACCCATTTTAGACAACACAAAAACATTAACAGAAATATAAAAAAGATCAAATTTTGAATTGAATATAAAAAAAAATTAATATAAATATATATATATATATAACCTTGTGACACCTCTATAAATAGAGCTTCTTTGAGGAGGTGAGTTTCTAGGGATGCTTTTACGTTTACGTTTCACCATAGTGGTTGAAGAAGAAGAAGAAGAACTAGTAGTAATAGTAGAAGAAGAAGTGGTTTTATGAGATCTCTTTGCCATGAAAAGTTTGACTCAGAAAAAAGATGAGAGATGAACACTGCACTACATACGGTTACAGTTCAAAGAGTGATGGAAGGGACATAGTTATATAAATATATGACTAAGTCATCCAATAAAAAAGGCATTCATTAATTTTATTTATAAATTGTGGAGCAGAGTGAAAAAGTAGGTCTAAATCTTTATTTCTATCTTTTTTATTTATTTTTTATATTTTTAATTGAGATTTTTATTTTGATTGGGAAAGTGAAGGTTAAGGTGAAATCATGAACATATATATATGTTCAACCATGGACCATTATTTCTACCTATTAAAGATTTGTTTGTGTATTTTTAATACTATTATGTACTCATTCTCTTATTAGGTAAGGTATAAGGTTTTTGAAATTGCAAATGGTGTGGCTCTAAAAGTATATTTGGATTGCATAATAAATTTTACAAGTTTAGACCATTTAAATGTTTTATGTATAACAGTACTTTAGTATGTTAGGTTGCGGTATGATTATGGACAAAATAACAAATATATATAAAGAATTTTACTATTGTGAGGTTAAGGCATAACTTTCATAGTTATTTATTATATATTTATACACCAATAATTCTTTTAGTAGGAATAAAGGGTCAAATGCTAAGACAAGAAAAATTAGGCAACAAGCCTAACAGAAGAAACAACACAATCATTATCTAATAATTAATTAAGATCAATTGGGCAAACATCCAACCAAATCCTATCATCTAATTTAGGCAGATCCAACTTGGCCAAGAAATCAACGCGCTTGTTGGTTTCTCTAAGAACATGCTTGAAAATAACAACCTCAAACTTATGAGAGAGGAGAAGAATACGCCTAGCTAAGGATAAACCATGCTTGAGAACCGGACCAGACCCAACAAAGGCATCAGCAACAATCTTGTTATCCACTTGGACAATAATCTTCTTGAAGTTATCCTACCAAGCAAAATTCAAACCAGAAAAAATTCCCCAGTATTCAATAAAGATACTAGTACACTCACCAAGGACTTTGTGAAAACCACTATGCTACCTCCCAAAGCTATCCCAGAAAAGCCCCCACAACTAGCATCAAGATTGCCATTACACGCACCATCCGGATTGAGACAGATCCGACCCGAAGGAAGAGGGCACCACTGTATAGCAGTGGGATGCTTAATGGCAGGTTGTGGTCTATGAATATAACTCCCGCTGAATCTGTAGAGTGAGTCTTGCTTTCAAATTTCAATAATCAAATTGCGAGGAAAATAAAAAAGGGGGTCATAGAGCTTTTTATTTCTCCAGGTCTAAATGAGTTGATAGCTAGTGGCCCATAAAGCTGCCCAATCGGGGACATAATGATGAAAATTCTCAAACATATTAAGTAATAACCAATCTGGAAAGGGAGCGGAGAAGAACTGATCTTTATCACCATTACTAACCAAGTGAGACCATATGCTTTTAGGAGTAGAGCAATCCTGTAAATCATGCAGAATAATGCCCGGTTGGTCGCCACAAGTATCACCAAAATGGTTTTGTAGATTAAGACGATTAAGGTAGACATTGGAGATGATTCCGTTGTGGAAGTCTTTCCAAATAAAGTTTCTGGTTCGCTCGAGGACTTGATGCTTCCAAATAGAATCCCAGTGGGGTTGAGCAATATTTTCATGGGAATTGCTGAGATGAGAGTACAAACTGGAAACAAAAAAAATTACAGACTCTTTATCTCCCCATAAGCAGTTATCAGAGATACCAATAGAAGAGGTATGAGGCAAAATGGGATGCAACTTGTCTAAGATAAACAGAGGAAAGATCCTATGAAGCAAGTTCTAGTTCCAACGACCCTTAGTGGAAATGAGATCAGTTATAAAAGTAATAGTCATCCTAGAATCTTCCTGAAGCTGAACATGGTCTTTGTGGTGCACCCTGGAGCGACCCACACATCCTCCCACAAATTAATGGAAGCATCGTTACCAACTTCCCAGAAGGAAAAACTATTAAGCTTAGGGCGCATATCCACAATAGATTTCCAAAGATAGAAGTCGCAAAGTTTGGCGATCAAGCTACCAGAAACAAGTCTTCTAGATAAGAATTTGGTTTTCATGAGAGAAGCCCAAATAGAAGTACTTCTCGTATTGAAGGTCCAACCCAGCTTGGCAAGGCAAGCTTTGTTCATGATGTTAAGGTATTGAAGGCCAACACCACCTTAATGTTTGGCTTTACATATAATGTTCCAATTAATCGAATGGAGATGTTTTCCCTCATTAGTATCACCCCAGATGAAAGCGCGCTCACATTGATGAATTTTCTAGATGCAGGGTTTAGGAATATCCATAGTCATCATAGAGTAGGTGGGTAAAGCTTGAATCACAACTTTAGCCAACGTAACTCTGCCAACAAAATAAAGTTGACTGCTCTTCTAATTAGCCAACTTAGATTGAAATTTATCAATGAGGTAACTGAAGTATTTGATTCTGGGATTTTTGCCCGTAATAGGCACCCCTAAGTAAGTACCAAGAGATGATGTATCTTTAAAAATAGATTTAGCTATAAAAAGTTTTATGATAGAGACAGGGATATTACCAGAGAACATGATGCTAGATTTATCCATATTGATCTTTTGCCCAGAAGAATCGCAGAACTTAGTAAGGATGTCCATAACCACTTGAATTTGAGGTTTGATGGCTACACCAAATGTAATATCCCATATTCCCTTAAATGCTCAATTGGTTGTTAGTTGTTGTCAGTTTAAACCAACTAAGTTTCTATGTACTATATTTCTTGTGAGTTGGGACAATTTCAGCTTCTATGTGCTCTAAATGTTTTCTATTAGGACAAATACAGTAATTAGAGGACTAGGAAAATATCAATTCTTATTAAAGGAGATTGACCATTATTAATAAGTATAAGAAGGAACATTTTGGTAACATTAATAATTGGTCAATTGGTACTAGAAGGCAATCCCAATTAAGATATTTTCTCTCTTTTATATAATATTATATTATATTATTTGTTATATATTGTATGGTTGTAAGAAGAAAAGAAAAGTGGGGAAAGAAGAAGAAAAACGTGGAAGAGAGAAAAGAGAAAAGAAGAGAAGAAGAGAAAGAGAGAAATAAGAAGAAACTCAAGGAATAAGAAGAGGAAAGTTCATGGAATCATCAACATCATCATCAAATCCATCTCAATTTCTTCATCACCTTCATCTCCAAGGTGAGTTCCTATACAGTTTTATCCTTTGGGGGGGGGGGGGGGGATTCATGATTTAGGGATTATGGTTTTTAGAAAACTTATGATTTATGGAAAATTAATGTTGTAGTGAATTCATGAGATTATGTCTTGAAGATATGTTGTGTTGGTGTGTATGTTATGTTGTGTTGTGATTGCTAACCCATGAAGTTGATGTTGGATTGATGTTGAGAAATCATATAAGGAAACTATATTGTTTTTGTTGTTGTTCCTTGTGGTTATGACGTGTTGATAACATGAGTTGTGTTGTTATGGTAAGAGATTCAAGAGTTTAAGAAGTGATGAAACGTAGTTGTCTATATAACTTATATGTTGTGGAATTCATGTTATGAAACGTTTGGATATGTTAGACTGTGATTAGATATGGTTTTGAATGGTTAAAGGTTGAACAAAATGTGAAAATTATGTGTTTATATGATGAACTATATATGTGGTTGTTGTCTTTGATTCCATGGTTTCATATGTGTGTTTTCCTATGAAGTTATACCTCATAATACCTTGATTTGGTATGTGTTTATGTTAGTGTATGACTGGGTATGTTTAGGGTGGTAAAGGATGAAAGAATATGTGTTGAAAAGGTGGAGAAACTAAAAATATACTGGTACCAATCGATTGACATGCTGGACCAATCAATTAGTCCATTCAAATTTTGTGAAAAATCTGGCAGCAAGCTTATCCAAAAGATTAGGCCATGATAACAAACAATTGGTTCCTCTGTTTTCACTCTAAAATGAGTTTCGTAACTCGGAATGAGGCACAATTGGATGCATTGGAAAGCTAGTTCAATGCTCTACTGGTTGGTAAGATAAAATCATGCTTATATGTCAATTATAACTTAGTTGATGGTATTATACTATTATGCATGTGTAGGTCTGGTTTCCCTGTTTCCACCATAAAAAATTGTATTCGTAACTCCAGTCAACGTGAGGTTGAATGCGATGCAACATTAATCCAATGCTTTATCATTTTATGAAGTAAAAGCATGCATATATTTTGATTAATGATTGATGAGAAATGATGAAATCTTATGCTTATATTGTGAATTAGTGTTTGTATTGATTGCATAATTATAAGATTAAAATCTTATGAAGATGAGTGAGGAAAACCTAGGAGCATAACTATGTGAATGATTTAGAAAGATAACATATGTTATGGAAAATGAATTATGTGGTGATGCTTGGACACAATGGTACCTCGGTGTGTATCGTGGACAAGTATTCGCTTGATTAAAGAATCAATATGCATTGTATGGAACATGTGGAATAATATATGTGAATGGATGGATATGATCACCTGTCATTTGATGAATAACTGTAACTTTGTTAAGCATATTCAATGCAGTGGAGGTCTGGACTTCGTTGACAATATCTATTGGATGATGGAATCTATATAGTAGAAGTCTGATATCCATTCACCATATCTGGTGGAAAGGGCATAGTACATTCCTTTTAGTGGAGGTTTGGCATCCATTGACCATATCTAATGGCAAGTGTAAACCATGCAGTGGAGGTCTGATGTCCATTGACCATATCTGATGGGGAGTGTGTTTGATGCACTAGAGGTCTAGGTCCCATGGACAATATCTGATGGAGGATGAATCCATGTAGTGGATGTCTGATATCTATTGACCATATCTGGTAGATAGTTAGTCCGTGCAGTGGAGGTCTGGTTTTTCCATTGGCCATATCTGACGGATGATTGATTAAATCCTTGTGACCGGTTTGGGCCAATCACCCTTATGTTACAATTTGCATTTCCTGAATAATGATTGGTTGAGTTATGATAACTCAAGTGACATGTTACGTGGCGTGAGTGGTATATAAGTAACAAGATAAAGACTTGAGTTAGGGTTCGATTAGAAATCCTATAGAGCTGAGTGAACCCATAGGATATGGGAAATCATTGAGATTATTATCTCATCCTATTATTGTTGTTATTTTTTAGGTATTCGTTGCAGGTTGAATTCAAGAGTAGCTGTCTGCTGATGTTTCGAAGGTTTCTCACTGTTGTGATCTTCCGTTGTGGATTATGTACAATGAAGATATTGTACAGAGATCTTAGGTTTATTTTAGGCGTTATTGTATGAAACGTGCCTTAGATGTTGTACTCTACTTTGAACATGTACATATGATGATGTCATTAGAGATTTGAGTTGTATTAGCACCAAATTAATATCTCGTATAATCTATTTTCTAGATGTATATTATACAGGGTGTTAAACCAAAGAGGATTAGATAATCAGCAAACAAAATAATCAACTAATTTATGTTCATGCTCTTAATTTAAAGATAATCACACTATTAATTATGAATGAAGCGTTCTAAAATAATAAACCTTTTTATCATGCCATCATTCTTGATCTTGTTCTTATCTTAAGCTTTTACTCATCTACATTTGGCTTATTCAGATAATTTTAACCCATACAAAGTTTTGAATTTGTTTGAACAAGCACTTAAATAAAGCAATTAAATGACAAGTGTTTTTGACATGTATGCTCATTTTTATCTCCATTTCATTCAACCCCCTGCAGAGAAATTTGGATTGTCTTCAAGTCAACAATCTTATGAGAGAGGAGAAGAATACACATAGCTAAGGATATACCATGCCTGAGAATTGAACCAGGCCCAGTAAGGGCATCAACAACAACCTTGTTATCCACTTGGGCAATAATCTTCTTGAAGTTATTCTACCAAGCAAAATCCAAACCATAAAAAACTCCCCAGTATTCAACAGAGATACAATTACATTTACCATGGAATTTGTGAACACCACGAAGCCACCTCCCAAAGCTATCCCGGAAAAAGGCCCCCACAACTAGCATCAAGATTACCATTATATGCGCCTCCGAATTGAGACAGATCCATCCCGAAGGAAGAGGGCACCACTGAATAGCAGTAGGATGCTTAATGGCAGGTTGAAGTCTATGAATAAAACTCCTGCTGAATCTGTAGAGTGAGCCTTGCTTTCGAATTTCACTAATCAAATTGTAAGGAGAAACAAAAAAAGGGTCATGGAGCTTTTTATTTCTCCAGATCCAAATGAGTTGACAGCCAGGGGCCCATAAGGCTGCCCAATCGGGGACATAGTGATGAAAATTCATATTCATATTAAGTAATAACCAATCTGTAAAGGGGGTGGAGAAGAACTAATTTTTATCACCATTACTAACCAAGTGAGACCATATGCTTTTGGGTGTAGAGAAATCCCGTAAATCATGCAGAATAATGTCTAGTTGGTCGCCAAAAATATCACAAAAATGGTTCCTCAGATTAAGATGATTGAGGTAGACATTGGTGATGATTACGTTGTGGAAGGCTTTCTAAATAAAATTTATGGTTCTCTCGGGGACTTGATGCTTCCAAATAGAATCCTAGTGGGGTTGACAATATCTTCATGAGAAATTCTGATATGAGCGTACAAACAGGAAACAAAAAAATATATAAACTTTGTACCTCCCCATAAGCAGATATCATAGATACTAATTGAAGAGAAAGGAGGCGGAATGGATCGCAACTTGTCTAAAATAAACAGAGGAAAGATCCTGTGAAGCAGATTCCAGTTCCAGCAACCCTCAGTGGAAATGAGATCAGTCACAAAAGTAATAATCATCCTAGAATCTTCCTGAAGTTGAATATGGTTTTTGAGGTACACCCTTAGATAGACCCACACATCTTTCCACAAATTAATGGAAGCATCATTACCAACTTCCCAAAAGAACAAGCTATTAAGCTTATGGCGCATATCCATAATAAATTTCCAAAGATAGGAGTCGTAAGGTTTGGCAATCAATCTACCAGAAACAAGTCTTCTAGAAAAGTATTTTCTTTTAATAAGGGAAGCCCAAATAGAAGTACTTCTCATTTTGAAGGTCCATCCCAGCTTGGCAAGGCAATCTTTATTCATGATGTTAAGGTATCGAAGACCAAAACCATCTTGCTACTTGGCTTTACATATAATGTTCAATTAATCGAATGAAGATGCTTTCTCTTATTAGTATCACCCCAGATGAAAATACGCTGACATTGATGAATTTTCTAGATGTAGGCTTTAGGAATATCCATAGTCATCATAGAGTAGACGGGTAAAGCTTGAATCACAACTTTAGCCAACGTAACTCTGCCAGCAAAATAAAGTTAACTGCTCTTCCAATTAGCCAGCTTAGATTAAACTTTATCAATGAGGTAACTAAAATATTTAATTCTGGGATTTTTGACCATAATAGGCACCCCTAAGTAGGTACCAAGAGACGATGTATCTTTAAAACTAGATTTAGCTATAAGAAGTTTTAAGATAGAGACAGAGATATTACCAAAGAACATGATGCTAGATTTATCCATATTGATCTTTTGCCCAGAAGAATCGCAAAACTTAGTAAGGATGTCCATAACCACTTGAATTTGAGGTTCGATGGCTACACCAAATGAAATATCCTGTATTCGCTTAAATGCTCAAATAATTGTCAGTTGTTGTTAGTTGAGACCAACTGAGTTCCTATGTACTATATTTCTTGTCAGTTGAGACAATTTGAGCTCGTATGTGCTCTAAATATTGTCCGTTGGGACAAATAGAGTAACCACTGGACTCAGAAGATATCAATTCTTATTAAAGGAGATTGGCCATTATTAATAAGTACAGGAAGGAGCATTTTTGGTAACATTAATAATTGGTCAATTGGTATTAAAAGGCAATCCCAATTAAGATATTTTCTCTCTTTTATATTATATTATATCATTTGTTATATATTGTGTGGTGGTAAGAAGAAAAGAAAAGTGGGGAATAAAAGAATAAAAATGTGGAAGTGAGAAAAGAGAAAAGAAGAGAAGAGAAGAGAAGAAGAGAAAGAGAGAAAAAAGGAGAAACTCAAGGAAGAAGAAGAGGAAAGTTCATGGAATCATCAGCATCATCATCAACACCATTTTGTAGCGAGCGATTTTTGGACGTGGTTCTTAAGCACTGCCGCTCTGGGGTACTATAGGTCGATTCATTTTTTATCCTATTAAGCTGACTAAGGAAGGGAAATAGATGTCTCCAATTAACCCTGCTTGCATACTGAGTTTGAACAGTGGTCTGTTAGGTTACAGATGTGGTTTAGATTGTGGGCCTCTCTCTGCTTATTTTTTCTAAAAACGTAGAGATCCGAAGTATTCGAACTGGTCCACGTAAACTGGTCGTCAGATAGCGAGATGCTCGGATGGAAGCTGGTCGTCAGGCGTACAAAATGTTCGGCTCGTGAATGAGGAGAGGAGGGGGTGTACCTGCAAGGCACTCCGACGCTCAAGTAAGAAAGGGTCAGAGAAAAGGGGCAAGTACAAAGTGTATTCTTAGGGTGAAAATGTGATACCTGACCCTCTCAAGCGAGAGGGTTTATATAGAGCCCCCAGCGCGTGGCCAACGGTCCTATTTTCGTGGCGAAATAACCGTTTTCCCTGAAGAATAGGTAACTGCCCAAACTAGCCGTTATGTCGGGCAGGGTGTCAGAAACTAGCCGTTATGTCGGGCATAAACGCGGTTCCGGGCACCTATCCTTTGCTGTTCGGGCAGCGAGGAAGCCGTGCGTGACGGGCATAGAAGCCGAGGAGGAACGTTGCGTTCCTTGCCCGGTTGGAGGGGCAGAAATGTCACTTTTGCCCCTCTGTGGATTGGGCTTAGGCAATTTGGGCCGCTCTGGAGCAGAGGTGGATCGGGCCAATTCTAGCCATTGGTACAGTCCAGAACAGGAGCCCCCCAAGTCGTTGCTCCCGAGCATGGGGGTGATAACTTAAGGACAGCCCGTGGAAGATTGTCTCGAGGTGCCCGTGTCCCTCTATGCCCGTGATGTCTGTGGTCGTGAACCTATTGCCCGGTATTTGGGAAGACAAAGCGTCAGGCAGAATGGGAAACGTTGGGCCGCCACGTGTGCATCGAGCCCTGCGTAGCAGTTAATAGGTAATTATGGCTAGTGGACAGTCATTATTACCTACGGGCGCGTGTGTGCACGTGCCCCTCAGTATAAAAGAGGGAAGGTTGTCCCATTTTGCACTTTTTCCCTTCTGACTTTTGTTCGTCGTCATCAACGTTCTTGCCCGTCGCCGTATTCAGAGCAACCGACCACCGTGCCAAGTTTCGAGCAACCTTTCTCTTCTACTCAAATCAAGTAAGTTCTCTGATTTCCAGCTTGTTTTACTTTTTCTCATTGTTAATGGTAGATTGCATGCGGCTAGGGTTAGTTTTAGGTGACAAACTAGGTAGATTTCTGGCGAGTGTTGGTGGTGGGCGGCGGTTTTGCCCTTCTGCTGTATCAAACATCTCGCCGGAGTAGGTAGCGCGTTCGGTGAACGTGGTGGTCCACGTCGTGGTTGCGAGTCGTGACCACCGCGTCTTACCACCTTCTGGTGGATCGGTGAATTTTCCGGTGCAACGTTTCCAGATTCCGGTGGAGTTTTGCAGTTTCCGGCGGAGCTTCAAACGGAATCTGGGCACGAGCACGGGGAAGTTGCTCGTAGGAAGATGGTGTGTATCAGGCATCTCCTCGCGTGGAGGTTTTTCCTTCTTCGTTTGATGTTAGGGCTTAGGCCGGGGACGTTGTCCTTAGCCTTCTGCGCGCCCTTTCACTTGACTTAGCGGTGGAAGGGTGGATTTGATTTCCTGTCGAATTCACTGTCTTTCTCTGCTTTTTCAGGTGATCGTAGTGGCGATGGAGCCAGAGAGGGAGGTTATCCCCGTTACATCCGAGGAGAAAACTGTCTTCGAGGAGAGCAGTAGTGCAACGACCTCGAGTTCTGCGTCCTCGAGCTCATCGGCTTCGAACTCCTCGAGCGAAGTCGAGGGGGAAGCGAGCGAAACTGAGGAGGGAGAGGATTTGGAGGTCGTGGAGGAGGATATAATGGAAGAGGATGTGGACGTGTTCTGCCCGGAAGAGTGGGAGGTGGCCGAGCCTTCCGAACATATCTCCATATTTGCTAGGTCTACGGCGGATGCCTTTATCGAGGTGGGGCCAGTGGGTGAATGGAGAGTGCTTTTGCCTAATTCGGATGAGCGAGTCTGCTCGAGCTTCGGGGACTGCTTCGCGATGTATGAATATGCTTTCAAGGAATTGGGGCCGAGGTTTCCCTTCACTGACTTCCAGCGGTCGGTGTTTGCGCATCTGAAGCTGGCGCCTTCCCAACTCCACCCCAATTCGCTGGCCTTTATACGGGCTTTTGAGTTGGTGTGCGAGCACCTTTCTCTGGGGACCACCATTCCTCTATTCTTTGCTGTTTTCCACCTACAGCGGCAGCTGGCGGGGAAAAGGTACGGATGGGTCTCTTTGAAGCAGCCCAAAAAGTTGTTCAAGCCGTTCTCGGAATCCATTCGAACGTTCAAGGGACGGTACTTCATCGTCGAGCCATTGTCTGAGGCTGCCCAGGACAGCGTGTATGTCTGGGAGGTGGAGGTGGATGAGAACGGAGAGGAGTTGATTAACGAGGAAGGGAAGTATATCGGGGAGAGAGTGTACAAGTTCCCGATCCGCTGGACACCTGACCACTTCTCAAAGAAGCCTAGTGGTTATGTCTTTGAGCCGAGCGCACTACGCGGGCAGGATGCCGCATCTTATGAGAGGCTGGTGAACTGGGTCAACTCTTTTCAGCTCGCGAGCTGTTGGACGAGCAAGGGTAACCCCATCTTCGAGGAGGATGGTAGCCAGAGGGTTGAGCGAAGGTTTATCAACGTGAAGGCACTGCTGGAGTGCAAGACTCCTGCGGATGCTGAGAAGCTGCTCGGTAGTCCTAGTTACTTAGATTTTGTTTGTGTTATTTCCTTTCCCCATCACTAACGTGCTTGTTTTTATTCGTGCAGGTGAGATGCCTCAAGCTCGTGATCGTGTGGTGAGGAACGCCATGGCGAGGGGCAAGGCTGGAGTGGCTCCTCCCAAGGCCCGTCCTGTTGGTGGTGCTTGTGCTCTTCCTTTTGCTTAAGTTGCGGTGGGGACCTCTGCTTCTCCTACTCCAGCTCCCCGGGACTCTCCACTGGCTTTGGCTGGGCGAGCGAAGCGGCAAAGGTCGTCGGATGCCGTGGACCTGACTCGGGCGTCTGAGAAAGGGAAGTTTGAGCTCCCTCCGTGCGTCCTTGACCGGAGGTTCTTTGAGGGCAACACTTTGGTCGTTCCGCGGGCAGAGTCACTCAACCTCGGAAGCATGGACCGAGCGAGCAAGAGGGCGATGGTGGCCCAGGATGCTTCTGCCATGGCGAGGATGCTGGAAATGGCGGCCGTTTATGCGGAAGGGGACTCTGTGCTTGAGGCTGAACTTACTACTGCTCGGGCCTCCGAGGCGTCCCTAAAGGAAGAAGTCAAGGGTGCTCGTGAGGCTAGGAAGAAGGCCGAAGAGGAGGTGACCAAGATGAAAGAGGAGGTTGCCAAGCTGAAGGCAGAGAAGAAGGAGGCCGAGGAGTTGAACAAGGAGCTGATGGCTGCCAATGCCCCGGGTGCTGATGAACCGGACAAGATAAAAGTGTTGAAAACTCGGGCTGAGCTGGTCGCCAGCATACTGCAGGCCGAGGAGGACGGCATCGCTGTGGCATCGGAGTCCTTCGAAAGTGCCGTAGCCCAGTTGCGGGTGGTGAACCTTGGGCTCGACATTTCGACCAATGGTATCCATTATCTTGCACGAGTGGAGGATGATCGCATCGTCCTGCCCGCATGCCTTGTTCTTGACACCCCTGAGGTTCTGACCGAAGACCAGCCCGTGGAGGAGCAGGAGCCCGAGCCTGAGGCGACTGAGCATGTGGAAGGATGAGGATTTAGGTTGTTTTGATGTTGTTGTGTTTTGTCCGGCCTGCGTGCCGTTGATTAATTTGTAACTTATTCAATTTTTGGGGGGGCATGGCCCCTTTTTTTTATGTAATACGCACAGTCTTTTTGGCCCTTGTGGCCTTTTTATTTAATGCTCGGTTCATTTATACAATTTTTGTTGTATTTTACATTATTGCTGTACTTTATATTAGTTGTGCATGTATGACTGCTCGTCGGAGGGTGTGTCTGTTAATGGAGCTTTCTTTTGAAAGATAGCTCGCTGTGTGTGAATTCGCCAGTGCGGGGAACTGGTCGAATATCCGGGGAAAGTCCTGGCGAGGTTGCGGATCTCAGGTCGCGATTGAGGCCTGAGGTCGCGGCGTGAACGTCCCATCGCGAGCTAGGGTTCTGCCAATCATGGTACGTGGGCGAAGGCGGTGCTCGGTTGAGGACCGCCGACGAGCAGAGTTCCGGCTTGTTTGTTTGAGCGGGATTCTACTTTGTGTGCATGCGTCGTTTGTACCTGGACGAGCATGATGACCGTTAGGTGGTCCTTTGATGCGAGGAAGCCTATGGTTACTTTAGATGTAGTATTGTTTAAGTTTCTCAGCGTTCCATGGTCGAGGGAGTGCCTCCCTGTTAAGGTTTTCGAGGAAGTATGCACCATTTCCCGTTTTGGCACGGACTCTGTATGGCCCTTCCCAGTTGGCTGCTAGTTTGCCTTCGCGAGAGTCCTTGTGGTTTCTTCGCAGGACAAGGCTGCCCACGTCGAACTCTCGTCGTAAGACTTTGGCGTTGTGCCTGATTGCTATTTTTTGCTTAAGAGATGCTTCGCAGAGGGCTGCTCCTGTTCGAATTTGCTCGACGAGGTTGAGCTCTTCTCTCATCGCTTCGTTATTCATCTTCTCGTTTAGAGGTGATTCGGTCCTTCTGGACGGTACGTGGATTTCGATGGGTAAGACAGCCTCCATGCCATATGCTAAGCGAAAAGGCATTTCCCCGGTGGTGGACTGGGGAGTAGTGCGATATGCCCATAAGACGCTGTGGAGCTCCTCGACCCAGGCTTTCTTCGTTTCATCCAGCCTTCGTTTGAGGCCACGAAGGATGACGCGATTGACCGCTTCCGCCTGCCCGTTGGTCTGGGGGTGCTCTACCGACGCGAAGTGTTGCTTTGTTCCGAGATGGGCGACAAAGTCTTGGACCTTCTTGTCCGTGAATTGTGTCCCATTGTCCGTGACGATTTCTTGGGGAATCCCAAAATGGGCAAGGATATTCCGCTTGTAGAAGCGTAGAATGTTGAGGGCCGTTATCTTTGCTAAGGCTTCTGCTTCTATCCATTTTGTGAAATAATCTACGCCCACTATCAGGTATTTGTTTTGGCTAGACCCTGTCACGAAGGGTCCTAGGATGTCCAGGCCCCACCAGGCAAATGGCCACGGGGAGGTCAAGCTCTTCAGTTCGTTAGGTGGAGCTAGGTGCATATCCCCGTGCCGTTGGCATTTGTCGCATTTCTTTACATGCTCCTTGGCGTCTTGCTGCATGGTTGGCCAATAATACCCTGCCCGGAGTGCCTTGCGAGCAAGGGATCTTCCTCCCAGGTGCTGGGCGTTAATGCCTTCGTGGATTTCTCGTAATACGTGGGGGACAACCTCTTCCTCTATGCACTTGAGTAGTGGGATGGAGAAGCCCCTTCGGTAGAGTTTGTTTTCGAGGATGACGTACGAGCAAGCCCTTCGTATGATGGTGCTGGCTTCCTTGGGGTCGTCCGGAAGTTCGTCCCTGGTGAGGTAGTTGTACACGGGCGTCATCCAACAGTCGCTCTCCCCGATCGCGTGTACGTGTAGGGTCGAGGACCCTTTGTTGATGCTGGACCGGGGAAGTATCTCTTGGATGACTGACTTGTTTCCGCCTTTCCTCTTGGTGCTCGCTAGTTTGGATAAGACGTCTGCTCGCACATTGTGTTCGCGTGGAACATGTCTCACTTCTACCGTTCTGAACTTCGACATTTTTTCCTTGACCAGGGTGAGGTATTCAGAGAGACTGTCATTTTTGGCCTGATACTCCCCGGATATCTGGTGGGCTATGAGCTGGGAGTCCGTGCAGATGACGATTTCTTCAGCCCCTAGGTCTTCGGCTAGGCGCAACCCGGCGAGGAAGGCCTCGTACTCGGCCTGGTTGTTCGACGTGGGAAAGGAAAATGTGAGAGAAGCCTCGACTATGGTCCCTTCATCGTTTTCCAGAATTACTCCTGCCCCGCTGCCACTCGAGCTGGATGCTCCGTTCACGTAGACGGTCCATCTGTTCGCTATGTGGGGTGAGGAGTCTGAGAAGGTTACTTCCGCCACGAAGTCGGCCAGGGCTTGTGCTTTAAGAGCTTTTCTGCTTTCATACCGGACGTCGAATTCGGACAGCTCCAACGACCACTTGAGCATTCGACCGGCCATGTCTGGTCGGCCCAGCAATTGCTTGATGGGCTGGTCCGTCCTTACTACGATCGTGTGGGCCAAGAAATAGTGTCTCAGTCGCCTGGAAGGGTTGACGAGGGCCAACGCTACCTTCTCTATCTGCTGATATCGCAGCTCCGCGTCCTGCAACGCTTTGCTCGTGAAGTATACTGGCTTTTGCCCTCCAGGATTCTCGCGAATGAGAACGGCGCTAACGACCTCGGTAGTGACGGCGAGATATAGGAACAGGGCTTCCCTGATATCTGGTCGTGATAACACGGGCGGTTTCGACAGAGCTTGCTTTAAGTGAAGGAGGGACGCCTCGCACTCTTCGGTCCATTCAAACGCTGCTTCTTTTCTCAAGAGCTTGAAGAAAGGAAGGGCGTGTTGGGCGGACTTTGCGACAAAGCGGGACAACGAGGTGAGTACTCTGTTGAGAGACTGGATGTTCTTCTTAGACGTGGGTGTTGGGAACTCAAAGAATGCCCGACATTTGTCGGGGTTAGCTTCTATTCCTCGTTCCGTTAGGTAGAAGCCAAGGAATTTTCCTGCCCGTACATCAAACGTGCACTTCTCTGGGTTAAAACGCATTTGATACTTTCTCGCTTGCTCGAAAATTTTGCGAAGATGGGCGACGTGATCAAGCTCCTCGTGGGACTTCACGATCATGTCGTCCATGTATACCTCGAGCATGTCGCCTATTTGTCCTTGGAAGAATTTGTTCATCATTCGTTGGTACGTAGCGCCAACGTTCTTCAGTTCGAAGGACATTACGTTGTAGTAATAGTTGTCCGATTCAGTCATGAAGGCCGTGTAAGTTTTATCGCTCGCGGCCATTGGGATTTGGTTATAGCCCGAGTAAGCGTCGAGGAACGATAAAAGTTTAAAACCTGCGGAGTTATCTACGAGCTTATCTATATTGGGGAGGGGGTAGGCGTCCTTCGGACAGGCCTTATTAACATCGGTATAATCAACACACATCCTCCATTTGCCATTATTTTTTCTTACAAGTACAACATTTGAGAGCCATGTAGTGTATTTGGCCTCAGAAATAAACCTAGCTTCTAGAAGGTCTTTGACAGCTTTCTCCGTGGCTTCCATCTTCTCCGGGGACTGTTTCCTTCTGCGCTGGGCAACGACTTTGACAGCCGGATCGATTATAAGCTGGTGGCAAGCGACGGAGGGGTCCAATCCTGGAATTTCAACAGCGCTCCATGCGAACAAGTCTGCGTTCTCCCGGAGGCATGCTTTTAGCTGTCTCTTGGCCAGGTCGGGGAGGTCTGCCCCGATCTTCACTCCCCGTTGGGGGTCTTCTCCGAACGGAACGATCTCGAAGTTGCCATCTGGGATAGGGCGTAGGAGATGACCGTTGTTGTTGGACTGGCTGCCCGAAGTCGTCAGGTCTTTGGCGTGATCCTCCTCGCTGAAATGGCTGTCCAAGTCGATGGATTCGACCTGGGGGAGTGGTTTTGGCTGCTCGGAGCTGCTGGGCAAAGGAGGACGACCAGAGGTCCTCGGCCTCGCTGAGATGGTGCTTAGTCCTTTTGATGCTGCTTCAAAGCATCGACGGGTAGCTTCGATGTCGCCGTGGAGGGTGGCGACCATCCCTTCAGAAGTGTAGTACTTCATCTTGAGATGTACGGTGGAAGGCACTACAATCAACTCTGCCAGGGTTGGCCTTCCAAAAATGCACTGATATAGTGACGGGCATTCAATTACCAGAAATTGTGCTTTGATTGCTCGGGTTGTCTTTCCTGAACCGAAGGTCACGATGAGCTCTACGTAACCTCGGGGCCTCGTTACTGCTCCGTTGAATCCCTGCAGGTCGGATCCAACGTATGGAGTAAGGTGAGAGTCGTCCAGCCGCAGTGTTTCGAACAAATGGTTGTACATGATATCAACTGAACTGCCCTGGTCCACGAGTATCCTGCGAACGTCGAAGTTCGCCATCCTTGCCCGGATGAGAAGCTGGATGCTTGAGTTCGGTGATCCGCCGAGGAGCTCCTCCTTGTAGAAGGAAATGGGAGAGGATCCTTTGTGAGTGGTATCCAACATGGTAACTTCGTTGGAGCTTTTGCTGATCAGTTGATTGAATTTCCTTTTGACTGAACCGACCGTGATTTTGTTGAATCCACCACCGGAGATGACCATGGCCGACTGGAAGGCCTCCTACGGGCTGTGAGCGCCGAGGAACACGGAGGCGGGCAGACTATCAGGGATACAGAAGTCTTCTGGCCGAGTTATGGACATGGCGATTTATACGTTTGTGTCCTCGGAGGGCGGAGTCTCTTCTGCAGCTTTCTTGCTTTCCTGGGTTTCTTGCCGGGGAGCTTCTTTCTTCTTCGCGAACTGCTTCAGGTGGCCGTCGCGAATGAGGATCTCTATGGCATCTCTGAGGTGGATGCATTCTTTCGTCGTATGGCCGTGGCTCTTGTGGAAGCAGCAATACTTGGATTTATCTACACCCGGCCTGGCCGACAGCTGTTTGGGGAAACGGACTCCCGCCTGCTTGAACTCTGAGTTGGCATATTCGGACAAGATTTTCTCCCTCGAGGTAGTGAGGGGGGTATAGTCATGGAACCGCGAGGCCGATCGTCGCGTCTTTTATCTCCTCGACGGGATGTCGAGGGTTCTTCAGCTCTGGATAACCGGGCACCTTATTGGTGACGGGAGGCCCGGACAGAGTGGGCGGCGACTTCTCCTCGTACTGTATATGCGACTGGGCTTGGTGGAGGAGAGCGGTGAGGTTCCTCGGCGGATCGAGGCTGATGGCTTTCGCGAAGTCTGAGCCGGGACGTAATCCCTGCTCGAGCAGGAATTTCTTCATCTCGTCGGTCGTTGGCACTTGTATGGCCTCCTTGTTGAACCGCTTAATATAGTCCCGAAGAGGCTCATCTCTTCCCTGCACGACAGCTCCGAGGGACGCCTCGGTCTTTGGATGGCGTCGTGATGCGGTAAAGTGACGGGAGAAAATCCTCCCGAGCTGCCTCCAGGATGTGATGGATTCCTCAGGCAGCTGTTTGTACCAGGTCATTGCTCCCTTCCAGAGCGTGGTTGGGAACAGGCGGCATTTGACGGCTCCTCTTACACCTCTGTAGTCTAAAAGAGCATCTATGTTTTCTATGTGCTCGTCTGGGTCCGTGGTTCCATCATAAGTCCCTAGAGACGGAGGCTTCTCTAGTCCTTTAGGGAGACGGGTGGCCAGGATCCTGCGGGACAACAGGCCGCGAGGCTCGTCATCGCTGTCCGAACTTGAAGTTGATGGTGACCATTGTCTGCACTCGCGGCGGCGGTCTCTGCGAGGTGAGGGTGATCGTGGCCGGTCTCGAGGTCTGACCGGTGGAGAATGCCTGTCCTGCCTTATTCTCTTGTGTCTTGGTGGTGACCGATCCGGCGGGGAGATCTGGTCGCCCTTGCGAACGCGTCGTGGTTCAGGCTCACGCCTCGTCGTGCGGTCTTCCCCGCGCCTAGGTGGCGGGTTTCTTGATCTCTGGTGCTTATTCTTGGGAGGAGAGGATCTTGGAAGAGATGCTTCCTCGAGAGCTCCTATCCTTTCTCCTTGCTGCAAGATAAGGAGGTTCGTGCGGCTGACAACTTCCAGGAGAGCTGCAACGGCCAGGTCAGCGCTGGGAGGGCCAGGAATTGGTCGTTCCCCCAACGGTAGCTGTTTACCTCCTTGCTCGGTGGGAGGAGGAGTTGGAGATGCAGTGGCCCCGTCCCGAAGGAAACGGGGATCAGAAAGTAGCAACGAACTGCCGTCGGCGTCCATCTTGTTAACGGGAATGAGAACCGTAGCGTCAGCACCTTTCGCGGAGTTCTGAGCGGCCATATGTGGGCGAATCAAGAAAGTATGTTTTGATCTTTTAGTTTCCGTGGAGGAAAGAAAGAAGGGGAGAACAAGGAGTTCCCACAAACGGCGCCACTGATCCGAAGTATTCGAATTGGTCCACGTAAACTGGTCGTCAGATAGCGAGATGCTCAGATGGAAGCTGGTCGTCAGGCGTGCAAAGTGTTCGGCTCATGAATGAGGAGAGGAGGGGGTGTACCTGCAAGGCACTCCGACGCTCAAGTAAGAAAGGGTCAGAGAAAAGGGGCAAGTACAAAGTGTATTCTTAGGGTGAAAATGTGATACCTGACCCTCTCAAGCGAGAGGGTTTATATAGAGCCCCCAGCGCGTGGCCAACGGTCCTATTTTCGGGGCGAAATAACAGTTTTCCCGGAAGAATAGGTAACTGCCCAAACTAGCCGTTATGTCGGGCAGGGTGTCAGAAACTAGCCGTTATGTCGGGCATAAACGCGGTTCCGGGCACCTGTCCTTTGTTGTTCGGGCAGGGAGGAAGCCGTGCGTGATGGGCATAGAAGCCGAGGAGGAACGTTGCGTTTCTTGCCCGGTTGGAGGGGCAGAAATGTCACTTTTGCCCCTCTGTGGATTGGGCTTAGGCAATTTGGGCCGCTTTGGAGCAGAGGTGGATCGGGCCAATTCTAGCCATTGGTCCAGTCCAGAACACGTAGTGTGATGGGATTATTCTATTGGTGGGATGTTAGGACTGATGCTTTTCGATTGATGGGATTTTGGGTTTTTGATTAGTGTGCTCGCTAAGATCTTTCAATCTTATGCCTACGTATTCCCGTTTGATAGAACAGGGAAATCAGAGTGATCGTAGTTCCTCCTATTCTATGGGAGGAAAAAGGTTGTTTTGGTGTCTTGTTCAAAGCCCAAGACGTGAAGCTAAAGGGAGTATATGTATCTTGTTCAAATCCCAAGATGTGAAGCTGAAGGGTCTATTTGTATCTTGTTTGAAGCCCAAGATGTGAAGCTGAAGGGTCTTGGACTTTAGAGAGAATTTGTCATCTCTAAAGAGGAGTTGTTGATGTTTGTATGCTATAAGCAAGGCACAAATTTGATGCTAAAAGGTTGATTGACTTAATCGGGGTTTTCCTTATACAAAGCCTAAGAGGAGGCTATTGACCCAATAAGAGGGTGTTTTTATATGTGTCTCGTACGAATCCCGAGATAGAGGCTAAAAGAAGAGTTGACTCAACAAGAGAGTTTTTATATCTCGTATGAAGCCCGAGATGGAGGCTGAAAGGTTTTTTTGACTCAACAAGAGAGTCTTCTATACTCAACAAGAGAGTGACTTTCTATCTCGTACGAAGCCCGAGATGGAGGCTAAAAGTGTTTGTGACCCAACAAGAGGGTCTTTTATACTCAACAAGAGAGTGTTTTCTATCTCGTACGAAGCCCGAGATGGAGGTTTAAAGTGGTTTGACTCAACAAGAGAGCCTTTTATACTCAACAAGAGAGTGTGGGGAGAATCATTGTACAAAGCCCAAGAGGAGGCAAAAAGGTGTGTTGACCCAACAAGAGGATTTTTTATACTCAACAAGGGAGTGTTTTCTATCTTGTATAAAGCCCGAGATGGAGGCTAAAGAGGTGGGTGACTGTTTCAGTTGAGTGACAGGTCCAGTATGTCATATAAAAGAGAAAATCAGTTCTTATAAATAGAGTGATTCCAAGAGGGGTTGTACTTTGGTACTGATCAAAAGATCAGGTTTATTTCCTGTTCTTTAAGGAAATGAGAAATCCAAAGGGTATTGAGACCATTCAAGTCTACTGGTGTTTGAGAAGTGGATTCTCAGATAGCGAAGGCATGTTGTATGATGCCTGAATGAAAGCTGGAATGTTAAGGGATGAAGGTCTAGACTCTTTTGAAAGACTGTTCTATTAAGATGACTAGTTTCTGTTCCTATACCTTTAAGAGGCCGTCGGGACAATTTGTACAAAGCCCAAGAGAAGGCAGAAAAAATTTTAAGAAGCCGAAGGGACAATTTGTACGAAGCCCAAGAGAAGGCTATCTTCGCTGAGGAAGAATCATTATACAAAGCCTAAGAGGAGGCTGTGAAAACTTATAAGAAGTCGACGGGTCCTTGTACAATGCCCAAGAGGAGGCGAGGATGCTTTTAAGAAGCCTGTGGGTCCCCAAACTCCGAGAAGTTCAAGACAGGCTATTCACAGAGAATAGATCAAGCCAGGAAAGTTTGAGAGTTTGGAAGAAACTCAAGAGATGCCATTCACGGAGAAAAGATCATCTCTGGGGATTTAGAGTTTCTTTGACAATGTCTAAGGGTGAGAGTCTGAGAAAGGGTTCACCGAGAATGCTGCCTTTCACGTCTCCATATTGTTTAACCCCAAGAGGAGGGAAGACTGTATCTGGTAATCCTATGGGGATCTAGTTTTGTCTATTTCTAAGAGTGATCAACTGGGCTTCACCTAGTGCTAGACGTAGTTGCCGGGGAAGACTCTAAATAGCTATACTAGTATTACACGGTATATAAAGTATGTGAAAGAAGACTTACAGCGAGCAGCCCCATAATACAATTATATATATATATGAAAGCGGATAAAGAAAGCGGGTAAACACTTACACGGTTGTAGAGCTTCCATGCTGTTTGGTTAGTTGTTCAACAAAGAAAACTTTGATAACAATATTATGTTCAAAATCAAAGGAGAAAGTGCTTTGAAAAGGTTATTGGGGCTTACAGCTCAAGGAGAGGCCCAAGTTTCAACGATGATTGCACCGTTGTTTTGAATTTGTACAGGGGCTTATACAAATGACTGAGGCCCAAAAGGTTTTCTGTACAAAGGGATGGGTCTTACACTCTCTTAAGAGGCCCAAAAGTTTATTTTTATACAAGGGGTGGGGCTTACAGCTCAAGGAGTGGCCCAGAGTTTGATTTTAAACTGGCGAGCGTGCCGAGATTTTCTTTTAACGCAGAGGGACTTATACAATATCGGAGGCCCAAAAAAGGTTTTGGTTAAAAGGGGATTGGGTCTTACACTCTATTAGAGGCCCAAAGATTATTTTTGTACAAATGGTGGGACTTACAGCTCAAGGAGAGGCCCAAAGTTGAAAACAACGATCGCACCGTTATTTTGAAAACTGTACCGGGACTTATACAATGACTGAGGCCCAAAAAGTTTTAGGTACAAAAGGGGGATTGGGTCTTACACTCTATTAGAGGCCCAAAGATTATTTTTAAAAGGTTTGATGAGGGTTGAATTAATCAAAACCCTAATTTGTTTCCAAAATGTATTTTAATTGAATAAAAAATTCAATTAAAATGATCAAAATTGTTTAACATGTGGAAAACAAATTGTGATCTTGGATTAATGTTTCAAAAATCATGTTTTGACCTACAAAATGATTAGAAATCATTAAAATTTGCAAAATCAAGAAGGAAAAAATATTTTAAATGTCAAAAACAATTAAAATATTAATTCTTGGAAAAAATATCAATTATATGAAATAAATAATATTTTTGGGATTTTTTGGTAAAATAAAATATTTTAACATTTTTGTGAATTATTAAAAAAAGAATCAACTCAAAATCATTAAAACTCAGAGAGAAATTAATTTTTGAATCAATTAAATAAAATCACAAAATTCAAATATTCAAATATTTGAAAAAGGGCGTCAAGAACATGGCAAGAACACGCGCCCTTCCTCTGTTTCTGCAGATTTGCGTTTTCTATCCAATCTCGCAGAATACTTGATTATATCATGCAATCTACATATCAATCTACTTGTTTCAACCTCACGATCATGTCTATGGTCTTTAATTTCATTTATTTTAAGCATGGAATAAGAAATCAAAGAGAAACCTCAAGAACCCTAAATTCTGCATGAAGGTTCAGAAATTCCACACACGATTCAAACAATGCAATTGATTAAGGGAAAACACTCTATGCATTATGAACATATGGCCAAATTATTGTGCAGCAAAAAATGCATGAATCATAGAGTTAGAAGAGTTCATGCTTACCTCTTGCAGCTGGTTGTCGAGTTCTAGGTTGGAGGTGTTACAACTAGGTTCCAATGATGTGGATAGCTTCCCTGGGTGCCATGGGGTGTGTCTGGATGCTTGGAATGAATGGAAATGTTCTGGAACTTGAGATGGTACCCCAACTGCAAATCTGTCAAGAACTTGAGCAATTGGCTAGTGATTTTGTGATTTTGGTGTTCCAGATGTTATGTGAGTGTTTGGATCACTTCTATATGATGTATGTGAGGTGTGTGTGTGATTGGTTTAATTGGAATAGCCCTCAAACTCAAAACCCGATGGTGACTTGCTTTGGAAGGCAAATTTGGAGTAAAAGAAGAGATTTTGAGGAAAGCATCTGTTTGATGGCTTTGGTGTACTCAAACTGATTACAAATGAGCTCTATTTATAGTAGAGCAAGTTTGTTTTGCAAGGAATAGTGAATGGCAACTGTTGCATAGGTTTGGCCAATGTTGAGCAATGAGAATCCAAGTCTCCTCTAGCCATTGACTAGAGGTTAGGGCACAGGCTGCTGGTTCCCTTGGTCTTGGATAAGTATTGACTGAATTCAGTTGGAAATGGCTCAGTTCATGCCACCTTGGTGCATCCATTAAATGCTCCAATCCAAAATTAGAGTCTTGTCCCTCTTTTAGGGATTTCTAGGTTTAGCATGCTATTTTTGGTTCCAAAGACTTGGGAGGCTTGGGATCAGAGTTGGTTCCTCCTTGGTCCCCCCTTGAGATGTTCAAATGGATAGAGTTGCTTGCCCTTTGCAAAATTTGCGCAAATCGAGCAAAATGCACAAATCTTCCTTGCCTTGACAGTTTTCAGCAAGGTATATTGCCATTGTCATATCTCATGGCTCAAGTGGAATTTGATGGAGTTCTTGGCCATTTTGGAAAGCCCTCATATGATACAACAACTGTTTGATCATAGTTGGTTTTGATACTTTTTGGATCCAAGTGAAAAATCCCCCTACATTTGGAAAAAGTGAAGGCAGATTCTGACTTAGTGAAAATTTCACTAAACGTTGGAAAAAAGTGACATTTTCACTTTTTGTGATTTTGATCATTCCATAACTCAAAATCCATGATGAATTAGAATGAGGTGTAGTTGAAGCTTTTGTAGAGGGTAATGAGAGCTACAAATCCAGCTTTGAATGGGGAAAAATGGCCTTGTGGTTTAGGAGTTATGATCCTCCAAAGTTGGTACCCTAGCCACTTTGTTCCATAACTTAGAGAATTTTTTAAGTTTTTTATGGTTACCCCTTTTACAAGTTATCCCACTTTTCTTGATTTTTCTTGATGAATGATGATTCTAATCACACATTAACATCATTTTAGGGTCAAAGAATCATAATTGTGAAAAAATCTCAAAAAGTCAAAGTTGACTTTTGTGCACAGTTGACTTTTTGTCAGATGAATTCCAAACTGTGCAGTCCTCTATGAAATCAAGTCCTTGACCTAAATCAAACTTGATAGATTAATTTCATAGGTGTTATAGGGTGTATTAAATCATGTCCCAAGGTTTGGGAGCATGCCTGAGTCAAAAGTCAAAGGCACAGTTGACTTTTTCCCGCGAAACCCTAACTGTGGTTCTGGTGAACTTGAAACTTGTTGCTCAAGCTTCCTGGATCAATCCATTGTTGCAAATGGATCAATGTGGTATATTGGAGACCCTCAAATCTTCTCTTGAGGTCTTGGCTCATGATTTGTCCCAAAAGTCAACTTAGGGGTGAATTAGGTCAAGAAACGCTAATTCCTGATTTTTGATGAATGCTTCCCCAGAGGCTAAATTGACTTGATGAGTGGGTTAATGATGTCCCATGGAGTATTTTAGGTTATGATTTCAAGAATTGGCTCATGCCCAGAGGAAAATTTCCATCTGGAGGCCCTGGTCGACCAAAACCCTAGTTTGGTGACACTGGCGATCTTGAGGCTTAATCCACCTGGAATGCTGTAAACTTGTGCTTGATTCTTGCAGTGGGAGTCCTCTTGATCCTTTGTGGATGTTTTAGAGGTTATACAAGTTGAATATCATGTCATTTCTTGATTGATCCTTTGTCTAAGAGCTCTGAGAGGGCTTGAAACCCTAAATTTGTTTGTAGTGAGTACTCACCCATCTTTGGGGAGACTAATGAGGTATGGTGGTCCATCCATATTGTGATGATGATTTGCACAATGATGGGAAATCTTAGTGGTCAAAATTTTGGGTATGACACATTTCAATTTCTTCATCACCTTCATCTCCAAGGTGAGTTCCTAGATAGTTTTATCCTTTGGGGGGGAGGGGAGGGAGAATTCATGATTTAGGGATTAGGGTTTTTAGAAAAGTTGTCATTTATGGGAAATTAATGTTGTAGTGAATTCATGAAATTTTGTCTTGAAGATATGTTGTGTTGGTGTGTCTGTTATATTGTGTTGTGATTGCTAACCTATGAAGTTGATGTTGGATTGGTGTTGTGGTTATGTTGAGAAATCATATAAGGAAACTATGTTGTTATTGTTGTTGTTGTTCCTTGTGATTATGACATGTTGACAACATGAGTTATGTTGTTATGGTTAGATATTCAAGAGGTTAAGAAGTGATGAAACATAGTTGTCTATATAGCCATATATGTTGTGGAATTCATGGTATGAAACGTTTGGATATGTTAGACTATGATTAGATATGGTTTATAATGGTTAAAGGTTGAAGAAAATGTGAAAATTGTGTGATTATATGATGAACAATATATGTGGTTATTTTCTTTAATTCAATGGTTATGTGTTAAGAAAAAAGAGGAACACAATAACAACACAAGAGATTAAAGTGGAAACTCCAAAACCAGAGAAAAAATTACGGCCGTTGTCAAATGAAAACCAGAGAATAACACTATCACTACAACAAATAACGCTTTTCATGACAAAGTTTTCACCTCGAACAATAGAAACTTGATGTATAAAGCCAAGGTGCACTATTTTTTATTATTTAAAAAAACAAAAGAAAAACATCAATTCTCTCGGTTTTTAAAATAACCGAGGTGAAAAAACAACTCAATACAAGTTTCGATTCCTAGCTATCGCAGTTTATGATTTTATTTGTTTATAAGTGTAAATAAAATGTATTAACCCTTCGGTTTAATATTTAACTGAGGTATAAAATAATAAGATTTTACTATAAAAACACTCGTTAAACAGATTTTACCCTAATCCTTACTTATATGAAGCCACCTTAAACGCGCAAGCATAATTTTTTGGGATGGATTGCAAGACAGGAAAAATCTTAAATGTTCTTCTATCTTGAAGAAGATATTTTTGCTGCCCTTGCAATCTATCTCACATAATGGTGTTAATATTATCGTTGTTGTATTTTTTAGAATAATCCTCAATAAAAGAAGGGTACTAAGTTGATAGATTGTAAGTGCAGAAAAGCTTTCTTGCTTCAAGTTACCCAAAGAAAGGAGCTTAACCAACAATGAAGTGAGCTCAACCTTTGAAAAGAGCTCTTGATAGATTGCAAGTTCAAAAAATCATTCTTGCTTCAAGTTAAACAAAGAATGAAGCTTAACCAACAAGGAATGGAACTAACTCAACCTTTGAAGAGTACTCAGTTGATAGATTGCAAGTGCAGAAAATCATTCTTGTTTAAAAAAAAATGTTTTAGTGGGTATGCAACAAACTTTGGATATCACCGAAGATTTATTGTAAACAATGTTTTTTAATATTCTGTGTAAATAATGTATTTTAAAAAAAAAATAGTCACCTCGGTTTTTTTTATCACGGAGGTGATAGTTAATATAAAACCTCGGTTTTATAGTAAAACTGATGTGGTTAGTAAGCATATTTTACTTTTAAAACACTCGTTAAACAAATTTTACCCTAATACTAAATTATATGAAGCCGCCCTAAAGAGAGAAAATATTCACCACCATCTATTTCTATCATGAGTTGCTACTACAAATATTACAATGTATTTTTAATATTATGTATAAACAATGTAATTAAAAAAACTTATTCACCTCAGGTTTCTTCTTGGCAGAGGGGGTAGTTAAACGTTTTTTTTTATTATTCGTCCTTAAATAAATCTTTGTCGTCTAATTAATATTTATCAATGCTCAAGAATCTACCATCAGTGATTTGCGTGAAACCTAAGGGACACCCGTTATAAACGCATGCTGAATATTGATAATCTAACCTAAATGAAACATGAAGCGCTTGAAACATAAAGATGTTTGGAAAAGTTCTCTATGATGGATTGCAAGAGTAGAAAATTACTTGGGTTTGAAGTTTGTTTTCTTAAATATTTGTTGGGAAATAAGTTGAGTTGTGTGGAGAAACAAGTGTGAGTTCTAAGTCCCACATTGCTTAGAAAAGTGAAGGTTGAGCACTTTATAAGTAAGAGGACCCATACACCAATCACCTTAAGGTTTTGGGTGAATATGTGGTGTCTCTCTCACTTGTTTGGGTGAGTCTTTGACCTTTAGGTGAGTGTTTAATCCAATGTGAATGCTTCCACCCTCATGATTACCCATCAGTGGTATCAGAGTCCGATTCAAGTAAGGGAACGACTCCTTGTGTCGAAAGTCTTCCTAACATTGTGGTTAGGAGGCGTGTTCCGTTGAAGTGCCCAAGACGAGATAAGGGTGTCTCTCAACGGCGGTACAAACATGTGGATGAAAGAGCTTCCGCTTGAGGGGGAGCATAGTGGATGGACTCACACTTGAAGGGGAGATTGTTGGGAAATAAGTTGAGTTGTATGGAGAAACAAGTGTGAGTTCTAAGTCCCACATTGCTTAGAAAAGTGAAGGTTGAGCACTTTATAAGTAAGAGGACCCATACACCTATCACCTTAAGGTTTTGGATGAATATGTAGTGTCTCTCTCACTTGTTTAGGTGAGTCTTTGACCTTTAGGTGAGTGTTTAACCTAATATGAATGCTTCCCCCCTCATGATAACCCATCAATATTTATTTGAGTACAAAATCATATAATTGAAATATTGATTTTATTTATCTAACCCTTATTTTATTTTGCTTCAGAATCAAATTCATGCAAGATCCATAGAGAATAATCTTGCACCCAACATTTTATCTTCTCCAAGATTCAATAATTCGAAGATCTAAAATCTAGATCTTCAGGAAATTTGATTTTTACCTTGTTCCCTAGGGAATTTAACTTTTATTTTAAACAATGTAATATTCTGGGTAAACAATGTAATAATTAAAAAAAAAATCTAGTCCGTCAGTTTTCAAAATGAGCCGAGATGAAATATACGTTTGTTTTGAAAATAATAATAATGTTGTTGCTGGGTTAGAACCCATGTGCATTTAACTTTACCTTTCAGTTTTAATAACACCCAGGTGATAAGTTGCGAGTTATCATGTCATCGTCCATTACCTCGCTTCTATAGTCGAGGTATTATGCATTTCGCGTCCGAGGTAACAAGCATTTTTTGTAGTAGTGTATGTGAATATTGTTACAACACATAGACTGCCCTCAACCACCCTAAGGCCCCAATACACCCGCACTCTCCAAAGCAAATATTTAACTACCCCTCACAACACTCTAAACCAAGAGTATAAGAGAAAATATAAAAATTCAAATACAAGCTTAAAGTGCTTTTGACTAGTGCGTCTTGGAATGAAAAACTTGAATCCTATATATAGCCTTGGACTCCATATTCCTTCACAAACCTAAGTGACGTGGGACTTCAAAGAACATGTTTCCTATATATAGCCTTGGACTCACTCTTCATTCACAAAACTAAGCGATGTGAGACTTTTTCAACATGTATATTTTCAATCAACCCCAACATTATGTTAGTGTATGATTGGGTATGTTTAGGGTGGTAAAGAATGGAAGAATATGTGTTAAAAAGGTGGAAAAAACTAAAAAATATACTTGTACCAATCGATTTCATGCTGGACCAATCGATTGGTCCATTGAAATTTTTTGAAAAATCTGGTAGCGAACTCATCCAATTGATTGGGCCATGACAACAATCGATTGGTTCCCCTGTTTTCACTCTAAAATGAGTTTCGTAACTCGAAATAAGGCACGGTCGGATGCGTTGAAAAGCTAGTTTAATGCTCTACTTAGTGGTGAGATAAAATCATGATGATATGTAAATTATAATTTAGTTTATGGTATTATACTATTATGCATGTGTAGGACTGGTTTCCCTGGTTCCATCATAAAATGGGATTCATAACTCCGATCGACGTGAGGTTGAATGCGCCAGAACATTAATCCAATGCTATATACTTTTATAAAGTAAAACCATGAATCTATTTTGATTAATGCTTGATGATAAATTATGAACTCTTATGCTTATATTGTGAATTGTTGTTTGTATTGATTATATAATTATAAGATTAAAACCATATGAAGATGAGCGAGGAAAACCTAAAGGAATAACTATGTGAATGATTTAGAAAGATAATCTAGGTTATGGAAAATGAATTATGTGGTGATGCTTGGACACAATGGTACCTCAGTGTGTATTGCAGACAAGTATTCGCTTGATTAAAGAATCAATATGCATTCATGAAACGTGTGGAATAATATATGTGAATGGGTGGATATGATCACGTGGTATTTGACGAATAACTGTAACTTTGTTAAGAGTATTCAATGCAATGGAGGTCTGGACTCCATTGATAGTATCTATTGGATGATGGAATCTATATAGTGGAAGTCTAGTATCCATTGAACATATCTGGTGGAAATGGCTTGGTGTATTCCTTTCAGTGGGGTCTGGCATCCATTGACCATATTTGATGGCGAGTGTAAACCATGCAATTGAGGTATGATGTCCATTGACCATATCTAATGGAGAATGTGTTTTACGTAGTGGAGGTCTAGGTCCCATTGACAATATCTGATGGAGGATGAATCCATGCAGTGGATGTCTGGTATCTATTAACCATATCTGGTAGATAGTTAGTCCATGCAGTGGAGGTATGGTTTTTCTATTGACCATATTTGATGGATGATTGATTAGTTCCTTATGATCGATTTGGGCTAATCACCCTCGTGTTACAATTTTCATTACCCGAATAGTGATTGGTTGAGTTATAAGAACTCAAGTGACATGTTTCCATACATTGCAGATATCCCTTAGATACTTAAGTCTTGGGTACATGGTGTCAGTGGTACACAAGTAACAAGATAAAGACTTGAGTTAGGATTTGATTATAAATCCTTGTGGATCCGAGTTAACCCATAGGATAGGGAAACTCAGTGAGATTATTATCTCATTCCGAAGGTTTTGTAGAGTTTGTGTTCCAAGGGTGGACTTAAGCCATGAGTAGGAAGTAATTAGAATCGATGAGTTCAGTTGAAATCTTAGTAAGAGTTGTGATTCGAGTAATGTGGAATTGAAGTGTGGTGTATGGTTCAAGCAATCTAGTAGTGCTAATGGAGTCGAGAAGTTGAGAATTTTTATCAGATGAATTTATCAGAGTTTTGAGAAATATGGGAATTTGTTAGTAGAACAAGATTGACCCATTGGTATGAAATAAGTATTGTAAGAAATTCCATACAGTGAAGGAGAAATGACAGTTTTGTTGCATGTGGGACATAAGGTCTGAAAGTGAGGTAGTGTATCAGTTTTTCAGCTTCTAAGGTCACTAGAGCATATTGGAAGAATGAGAGTACTTCAGGGAATATGTTCATAATGGTACCATCTAAGTGGTTGAAAGCTCGATAGATAGACCTTTGTAAGGGTATAAGGCAGTGGTGAAGTGTAAGATGAGGCTTGAGGACATAACTGCCTATTCCAAGTGGAACTTGTATGCATCAGGTGAAGGGTCAAAGATAAACCAAGTATACCCAGTCTTAGAAGAAAGATCAAGTTCAAGAAGGTTTGCCTGGGATTCAGTATGAGACGTTATGGATATACTGAATTGCCTAAGGATCAGTAGAAAGAGATTTATGTCGAAAAGAGAACAAGCATTACCGATCAATGTAAGTTCTAGTGGCATTGGTTGAAGGAGGTCCGTGTTGGGGAAATGAGTAAGTAATTTGGATTCAAGGAATTTTTGTAGAATGGTTCTATTATTGGAATTAAGGGAATTACCTTAGAAAAGAAGCAGGTGTCGAGTTTGGGAACAATGCAAACCTTGCTATACAATTATCGTAATGGAATACATTTCAGATAAAGAGATAATTGAGTCATCAAGATTTTATTGATGCTAAAGTAGGAGCGAGTAGTTGATGATTGTTCACATATGAAGACTTTTAGAGTATGAAGTGGAGTCGAGAAAGTTATACCTTGGTATTAAGAAACATGTGATAGTAGAATTATTGTCCCAAGTATAGGTGATTGATTATTTTATTTTGGGATGGTTGTAGAGTATCACACTCTTCATTTAGAATAGTGAATCTTGTGTCCTTAGAAGTTGATTTCGTGGTAAGCAACGGAAGACAAGCTAAGCTTGAGTACGAAACTAAGTGTGTGGTAATGCCAAGTTCATGTTTAGTGCATCTTATTTGGGTTGCGAGAGTATGAGTGGCTTAAGGGAAGTCAGTTGTTGTTCATCCTCCTAAGTAGTGTTTGTATTGGTTGATCACAAAATATGATGTTCACACCTTGTTGGAACTAAGTATATCTCAAATCTCATTGGTGTACCGTTATGGATGTGCGGGGTTGAGAATGGAGTTGCAAGTTATTACAAGACTTATTGAGAGTTTTAAAATTGGAATTTTTGAAGGTGTGTTGCATAGTTGATCATCTGTAGAGATGCTAAAGAAGTCAGATGGTTAGGGAACCAACCTAGTGAACCGTACTCAGTGTGAGTAAGTCTTGGTTGTATCACTATTGTAACTACAGATAACCATAAGGAGTGAAGTTGGAAGAGACTTATCGAGTGGTGATCTTGAGGAGATCAGTTCAGTATCTTGCATATGTGTTAGTAACGTGCAAAGTGGTTGGTCAGAATAAGGCATTGGTTATTTCTCTCGGATTCATGGCCTCGGATGTAGACCCTCATGCGAGTGGTGCATGATGTATACAATGGTACTCTACCCTACTGAAAGGATTCATGAGTCATCCTTCTTACAAAGAGTGGGAATCGGATAATTCTGAAGTTAAGCATGTAACTTGGATTGTATATGAGTAAGAATGCAAGCTAGAATTGTGGGAGATGGAGCAGGACGCTTGAGATGAATGACTTTGGATATGAAGTTCATTGTTATCTCCAGATGTGTGACCGTGTTGTGTAACTCTGTGAGTAGTAAGAAAAACACAATTACATCCTAGTTTGGTTAGAGTTCCTTAGAAGTGTTGTCTTGTTGATGAGTTGGAATTCCTTGTTGGTATTATTTATCCAATTGGTTGGAATTCTGTGTCATCAGAACCCGTAGGTAGGTCAGAACTCCATAAGAATTTAGAATGGATTATGGAAATAAGAACCAAATATTTTTCAGAATAAGTTGAATTGATCATAAATAGTATAAAATATTTCTGAAAATTTTGCATTCTTATGGTTTTAGTCGTGTGACTCCTATGTATCCATCCTTGATAGTTAGTTGTTGCACTTCTTTACCTTTTTGTCGGCAAGAAGGTTATTCTTCCTGGGAATGATGGTAAGGTTCTAGTATTGTTTTGAGTGGTAGGAACTCTGGGAGATATATATGACTTTTTATGGGAACTGTATGCTAACCAGTAGTGCACTTGCATCTCATGTCTTCCACCCTATTTGAATCAGAGTAGCGCAGTAGAAGGTGATGAATGAAAGATTTTAATAAAGTTAATGGAGGATCAGAGAGATAGCCACTCATAGGAATGCAGTATGACACTCTCGTGCCAAGTGTGTTAACTTATTGGAGTACTACGAGAGAAGTGAATCATCAAGTGTAGGCGCTCGTAGTTTATAGTACCAGGTCAAGTGAAGTTGATAATGATATCAATAGATGTATTATAACGTTTAACACAATTACTGAAGGATTTATAAGAGAAGAGTCATCAGTATTGTGTGTAGTCAAAGAATTAGTAAATTATCTTATGAAGTTCTAAGAGTATTGGCTATCCAATCAGAATAAGATGTTATGGCTATAGGTTTGGTTAACTCAGTGACAGAAGGGGAAGTTGGGGACTCCAAAAAGACCCATGACCAAGGATTTCATAACGGTATATCAGATGAGTTGAGTGTGTCAGAGGATTGAAATGAAGAAAAGCCAAGTGTTGACCTAGGACGGTGATGCAAGAAGTGTTACCATCTTTGAGTGGAAGAAATTCGAGGGTGGATTTCAATTTAGGGGGGGGAGTGTAATATCCCATTGTTAGCCAGCAAATTTCGACTGGACCTATAGGCAAGGGAAATAAAGGAAACATGAAGTCGATCGACGCCAACCACAAGTAGAAGGAGAGTGTATCGACGCAGAGATTAGGGAAATCCACAGGACGAGAGACCGTCGAAGCATCTTCGACATGACATTTCAACAAATTGGCACGTCGAAGGTTTCCGTGGGTAAAATTCAAATATGGCCAAGGCGTGAACAGTTGAAGAGACGTGGGTGACATGTGTTCGCAGCAGAATCGATTGATGGTTCATTTTTGTTACTATATAAGCAAGGCTCTTAGTGAGTTTTAGGGGCCGCATTTATAACATTGCAAGGGAAAAACACTCAAAGTATCTAGCGTTACGAGAAACGAGTCACACTCCCACAAAATGTATTAATTGCGTCCCATTTTCGTTTAATGCAATTTATCTTATCAAGCCATTTACATTTAAACTTGTCTTTTACTTGTTTTTATTTTATTTATGACTTCCTGCACTTAATTTTGTTCTTCCCCTCTCACTCAAACCTCTTCGACCCCTAATTCTGTTCTATTTCTCTCCTCACCCCAAACTCTACTATTCGACAACTAATCACGAAATACTACCGTCTAAACACGAGAGTCCGGGATTCCATAGCCGGTCCCGCAAGTAAACCTGCGTTAGGAGGCTAGAGGTTGTTCACGTGAAATGCAGCGCGAACAAATTGGCACACCCAGTGGGACTCGTTTGTGTTAAGTGCAGTTTATGCTATTACGAAGTGGTAAGATGGTAACACCGCGTCCAAGTAATGAATAACCCCTAGGGGGTAACCTAGTTGTGTCACAAGTGACCAGCGTTAGTGACATCTCGACAACCGCAGTTACGACTGCGTTGAGTAGTCCTATCTTGTCGACACCTCGGTCAGAAACTACAAGGACGACATCGACAGGAACGCCTGGGCCCTATACACCCAGCGTTACAATGCCCATTCCACGAACTTATGGCATGCCACTCGAATTTTTGACTGGCATGCGCAACAACATTTCGACGTTCGGGGATACGTCGTCATCAGCATTCCAGCCTTACCATGGGTTGGGGCCGTTAACCAATCTGTTCAGTCGACTGTTAGGGTTAGGATTGTTGACTCAGTCAATCCCAAGTTTCACATCAAGTTCTGTCGCCGTGATGAGACAACAGATGGATGAAAGTAACCACGAGATGGGCCACATGCTAACACAACAAATAGGAACCATACTGAGACCTTTAAACCAAGAATCGACACTGAGTTACCAACAATTGGCAACTCAGATGACTAGAATTGGCAATTTTTTAGGCGCCCCGATGGCACAGGTCCTACCACGACCCCAGCCTCATCAGGAGGCACCCCTTCAACAGGAGGAGAGGTTCGATTAAACGGTGGACCAAGAGCCTCCCAAGGTTGAAGAGATACCTAGGCTGAATCACCGTCCGCCCGTGGTAATGGTTAACAAAACCCAAGACCCTGACTATGTCGTTAGACAGGTTCGACATAACGCAATGGCTGAAGAACAAAACTTAGAGGCCATTGAGGAGAGCATCATGGTTCAAAACGGTGCAAACCCTGGCCTAAAAAGGCCAAACTATGCTTCCCATTTACCTGATTTTGTCTTGCAGACAGAACTACCAAGGGGATGGAAAGTGCCAAAATTCACTAAGTTCGTCGGGGATACTGAGGAATCCACGGTTGAACATGTGGCTAGGTACCAGACAGAGGCTGGCGACATAGCCAACAATGAAGATTTGAAAATGAAGTATTTCCCAAGCTCCTTAACTAAGAATGCATTTACGTGGTTCACCACGTTGCCACCACAGTCTATCCACACATGGGCACAGTTGGAAAGGTTGTTCCACGAGCAGTTTTACATGGGGCAACTGAAAATTACTCTGAAAGAGTTGGCTAGTGTGAAATAGAAGCC
This sequence comes from Lathyrus tuberosus, assembly GCA_022829125.1. Classification (NCBI taxonomy): domain Eukaryota; kingdom Viridiplantae; phylum Streptophyta; class Magnoliopsida; order Fabales; family Fabaceae; genus Lathyrus; species Lathyrus tuberosus. Next base: position 1,926,096 of record JALAZF010000529.1, on the reverse strand, counting down.
TGCAGAGTCGATCGACCAGTACCTTACCAGGTTCAGGCTTCTGAAAGTTAGATGCTTCACTCAAGTGCCTGAACACGAACTGGTTGAAATAGCCGCAGGCGGGCTCGACTATTCGGTTAGGAAAAAGCTAGATACACAATATCTTAGAGATATGGCTCAGTTAGCTGACATGGTTCGACATATCGAACGCCTACGAACCGAAAAAATCAAGACCGAGAAATATCACAAAAAGGAAAAAGTTTCCAATGTGGCAGCCGTCGAAAGTTCATCTGATTACGAGGGTCCCTTCGACGAAAGCGAGGTCCATGTGGTCGAGCTCAAACCAGGTCCCCCATACACGTGTAAATGTTTAAAACCATCAAACGGGAAAACCCCGTCGAAACTGAGAAAACAGATAAATACGTTGCAAAAAATTACACGTTCGATGTAACTAAATGCGATGAAATATTTGATATTTTAGTTAAAGATGGCCAAATAATTGTTCCCCAGGGTTTAAAAGATCCCCCACTAGAGTAAAAGAAAAAAAGGGATTTTGTAAGTTTCATAATTTTCTTGGTCATAAAACTTATCAATGTGTTCTTTTCAGGGATTGGTGCAAAAGGCTCTGAAGGAAGGCATGCTACAGTTTGGCGAGAAACCAAAGATGCAGGTCGACACTGACCCATTGAAAGTTGAGGAAGATCTATACTCTGAACCTTTCGATTGCATGATGGTTGAAGTCGCTGACACGGCGAAATGCATGATGGTTGACACCACTAAGAACACTGAGAAAGAGGGCGTAGCTAGGGTGTATCCGCAAGCAGGCGAAGGACTGGACGAGTTTCAGGAAAAGTGCAGATTAAGCGGGTCGAAGGCTGTTTTGTACCCAAGATGCAACACGGTCTTTGATGAAAAAGCCGATGAAAGATATGAAACTGAGAAGAAGAATGCGCTGGAGGAAAGCAAACCTCCTGTTCCAAAATTCGTGTTCGACAGGGTGGAAGCGCCGCAGAAAGGTGAGGAATACCGGAGACAGTGCCAGCCTAAAAAAACTAGAACTTTCCTGCCTCCGACAGATATTCCACAAGAAAAATGGGTGGAACCGGTCAACCATAAAGGAAGCAAAAGACCGAAATGGAAGGTACTCGACCTGGAAAAGGAGGCTCAGAACCCGAAGGAGGGAGTTGAGCCCAGAGGTTATCATGTGTCCCCAAATTAAAAAGGAAAGAATCCCATGACTCAGACTCAATGGAGACGCTATCAGCGAAACAATAAAGCTGGGAAAGAAGCGTCCACTTCACAGCAGAAACAAGGGTCAATTTCTCAGCTGAGGCCCGTTGAATCTACAGGGCAAAGGAACTACTCACAAAGGGGTAGGTGGGTCGAGAAAGGCAAAATCATGGCCAACCAAATAGTGGCCATGACGGTTAATTCTTTAGGACACAAAGAGGTGATGTCGACTCAGAACACCAAGTGCAAGTCCTCCGCCGAGGCATGCAAAGAGCCTGGTGATGACATGGATGATTATGACCTATATGATGACACTTACGGCGAAGAATTTGTTATAAACAGTGGCATCGTATCAGTACTGCCAGCGGAATATGATAAAGTGTCAGAGGTGTTTGAGGCAGACGAAGACTTTATGCCGAACGAGGTTGCTGAGCACAAACCTCCGTGCTATTACGTCCTAAATAATGGCGTCGTTGAAGAACAAAAAGCAATGTTCGAGAGGCCAAGTGCAAAAATAATGTATCATCTGAAGCCTTTGTTCATCAGAGCCAAAGTTGACAGACTCCCAGTCAACAAGGTGTCTGTAGACGGGGGGCAGCCGTTAACCAGATGCCTCATACAATATTTACAAAGATGGGGAGGAAGGACGATGAGCTTCAGCAATACAACATGGTTTTGTCCAACTATGAAGGAAAAATCAGTAACATTCTAGGAGTTATCCAGGTCGAATTGGTCGTAGGGTCGATCGTTCGATCGACATTGTTCATGGTCCAAATCCAATTTCAACTTGCTGCTGGGGCGAGAATGGATCCATGGAATCGGAGTTGTCCCATCAACTTTGCACCAGAGATTGATCATCTGGAGGAAAGATGGCATCGTCGAGAATATTGAGGCTGATCAGAATTATTATAAGGTGGACGAAGCCAAAGGCGCAAAAATATCCTTTGATCAACACCTGGAAAATATAGCCCCTTGTGAGGGTGAGTCGAAAGTTGCTACCTCTGCATACACAAGCCGTGTCCTGAACTTGGATCTTGATTATGGTTTTGTTTGGGACAGTGAAGAGGCCATGGGGCCTGAAGAGGTGCATCCTCCGGTAAGGGGGCTGATGGCAAGACGCAATGGCCATTAAACCAGAACGTCTGGCACGAATTTCGGCCTACTTGGCTGAAAACAAAATAAAGACGTCCCTGGAGGCCGAAAAGTTACAACATTTGGCTGTCAAAGCCGAAGTCAAAGAGTTCAAATTTGGCCCATGTGGCCAGACACCAGCTTTGGAAAATCGGAGGTTGGATTGCATTTATGATAATGAGCCTTTGGGATTCGAAAGAGACCCGAATAACAAAATACAAAGGATGCAGGCTCAAGACCCACTCGATGAAATTGATTTGAGGGATGGTGTCACAAAAAGACCAACATACATAAGCACCAAAGTTGGGCCGAAGATAAAGGCGTAATTAATCAAAGTATTGAAAGAATACAAGGATTGTTTTGCCTGGGATTACGGCGAGATGCCTGGTTTGAGTCGTAGCGTTGTTGAGCACCGACTACCAATCCAGCTAGGAAAGAGACCAATAAAACAACATCCTCGACGTTTCGTACCAGAGGTCACGTTGAAGATAAAACAAGAAATCGAAAGATTGCTCAAAATCAGGTTCATCAGAACTACTAGGTATGTCGAATGGTTGGCTAATATAGTGCCTGTGATTAAAAAGAATGAAACCCTTCGAGTTTGTATAGATTTTAGAGATCTAAACAATGCAACGCCCAAGGATGAATATTCGATGCCAGTGGCAGAAATGCTAGTCGATACGACCGCGGGCTTCGAATATCTTAGCATGTTGGATGGATATTCTGGCTATAATCAAATTCTCATAGCGGAAGACGATGTTCCTAAAACGCCGTTTCGATGCCCCGGGGCTTTGGGAACATATGAGTGGGTCGTTATGCCGTTCGACTTAAAAAACGCCAGTGCAACCTGCCAAAGGCCCATGAATGCCATATTTCATGACTTTATCGAAATCTTTATGCAGGTCTATATTGATGACATTGTGGTAAAGTCTTCGTTCGAGGACGACCATTTAGACCACCTTCGTCGCACATTTGAAAGAATGAGAAAATATGGATTAAAAATGAATCCACTAAAATGTGCTTTTGGTATACGTGCATGAGACTTTTTAGGTTTCGTGGTGCACAAAAAGGGCATAAAGATCAACCAAAACAAGATAAAAGCGATTTTGGATCTCAAAGCACCGACAACAAAGAAGGAGCTCCAGTCTTTGTTAGGAAAGATCAAATTCTTGAGAAGATTCATCTCGAATTTAAGTGGCAAGACGAAGATTTTCTCGCCATTGCTAAAGATCAAGAAGAATGGGGAGTTCGATTGGAAAGAGGAGCACCAAGAGGCTTTCGACGCCATCAAAGGATACCTTACAAAGCCTCTCATGCTACTACCACCAAGCACAAATAGGCATATGAGATTGTATATTGCTACGCCGGAAATAACCATAGGAAGTATGTTAGCACAAGAGGATAACAATGGTGTCGAGAGATCCATCTATTACCTCAATAGATTATTAATAGGTGCTGAAACTAGGTACACTATGATTTAAAAATTGTGCCTATGCTTGTACTTTTCGTGTATGAAACTAAAGCAATATATAAAGCCAGTTGATGTTTATGTTTCGTCTCATTTTGATGTTATTAAAAATATATTGTCAAAACCCATTTTGCATAGTCGAATTGGGAAATAGGCACTCACATTAACTGAATTCTCGTTAACATACACACCTCTGAAAGCCATGAAAGGACAAATAATGGCAGACTTTATTGTAGACCATGCAATAGTCGAAACAACCATTAATTTGGTTAATACAGACCGTGGAAACTTTACTTTGACGGGTCAAGTCATAAAAATGGTACAGGTATTGGAATCTTAATAATATCCCCACAGAATAATCCCACGAAATTCAAGTGTAAGGTTGAAGGAAAATGTTCTAATAATGAGGCTGAATACGAGGCCTTAATAATTATCCTCAAGATCATGAAAGACTTAGGCTCCAGGAGAGTCGAAATAAAAGGGGATTCAGAGTTGTTCATCAAACAGATCACACACGAATATAAGTGTGTCAAAGATAATCTGTTGATGTACTTTGCCACGGCGACACACTGGATGGAATAATTTGAGATTGTTAATATCTCTCATGTACCCAGAATGGAAAACCATGAAGCTAACGAATTGGCACAAATCGCGTCTGGGTACAAAGTGTCAAAAGATAAGCTCAGGGAGTTTGTCGAGGTCAAAGACAAAATGGTTTAGAATGTACCGCCGCCATCACATTTGCCAATAGAAAAAGCTGGAGGGGCAAGGGTCCTGTCCAAAAATTTTAAAAATTTTATAACTTTTGAGAGTTATGAAGTTTTTGTTATTGACAATTTGTCACAATCCGATTGGAGGAGGCCAATCGTAGAATACTTGGGAAATCCAATCAGAGGTGTTGATAGAAAGATTAAATATAGAGCTTTGAGTAACGCATGTATGGGGAATGAATTGCTAAAGAAAACCCCAGAAGGAATATTGCATAAGTGTCTCTGTAACACTGAAGCATATTTGGTAATGTCCGAAGTGCATAGTGGAATGTGTGGAGCTCACCAAGCGGGCCACAAAATGAAGTGGTTGCTGTTTCGACAAGGTGTTTATTGGTCGAGTATGTTAAAAGACTGTATGGACTTCGCGAAAGGTTGTTAGGAATGTCAAGTTCATGCAAATATTCAGCACGTTCTGGCTAGCGAGTTACACACGATTGTCAAGCCATGGCTTTTTAGAGGTTGGGCATTGGACATAATAGGGGAGATTCGACCGGCCTCGTTGAAACAACAAAGGTTCATCCTAGTAGGGATATATTACTTCACGAAATGGATAGAAATGGTGCCTCTAGTAAAATTGGACCAAGAAGCGGTAATCGACTTCATCCAAAAACACATTGCGTACATGTTTAAAATCCCTGAAACTGTTACCACAAGTTAAGGGTCCGTCTTTGTCAGACAACGGGTACAGGAATTCACCACCGAAATAGGATTTAGATTAACCACCTCTACGCCTTACTACGCCCAAGCAAACGGGAAAGTCGAGGCCGCTAACAAGGTAATAATTGGTTTGATTAAAAAACATGTGTCTAAGAAGCCAAATAATTGGCACAACATGTTAGACCAAGTCTTGTGGGCATGTCGAACATCCCCAAAAGAAGCGAAGAACTCAACACCGTTTCGCCTAGCTTTTGGCCATGATGCTGTGTTACCCGTAGAGATTCATCTACAGTCGATCAGGATACAAAGACACAATAAAATACCGTCAGAACAATATTGGAATATGATGTTCGAAGAGATCGTCAACTTAGACGAAGAAAGAATGGTCGCTCTAGACATGTTGTTACGACAAAAAGCAAGGGTGGCCAAAGCATACAATAAGAAAGTGAAAGAAAAGATCTTCGCAGTCAACGATTACGTTAGGAAGGTGATCCTGCCCATGGATCGAAAAGATCGAACATTAGGAAAATGGTCACCCAATTGGGAAGGACCGTTCCGAGTTAATCAAGTGTTTAGTAATAATGCTTACGAGATCCAAGAAATTAGCATGGATCAACGAATCTTACGAGTAAATGGAAAATATTTGAAAAAATATAGGCCTATGCTACAAGAGATTCGAATAAAGAGTTAAAAGCACTTGTCATTAATATAATAAAATCCAAAATGGCCCAAACTGCCAAAATGGCTTACAAAAGACGGATTACATTGTGGTAAAATAAACACATAGTTACACCGGGAACCGAGACTTAAGGTCTTCAAAAAGAGTCTTCTCATAGGTCACTCTGGTATCTAGATAAGCATGTTTTGCTTTCAGTTGGGCAATGCGATCCTTAAGCTTGAGTGCTTTTTCGCCATGAGTGATCCATTGGCGAACTGCGTCGTCAATGGCATCTTGAGTCGGAAGTGTATCGGCTGCAAGAAGGGAAACCTTCTGCTCCTCGATCTCGGTAATCGTTGCATTAAGCTCGGCTATCTGGGACTTATAGGCGGCAATCTGTTGATCAAAGGTCTGTTGTTTATCAAGATGAGCTTGTTTCTTGGTTTCAAGATCCATCCGGTTCTTATTACAAAGAGAGTTGAGATCCCACTCTTTGTGCATTTTGGCTGTGTGAGCTTCGACCTGCGAATTGGCACTACGCTGAAGGGCAAGGTCTTTGACAAACTGGCCAAGGAAAGCCTCACGCTCTATCAAATACTAGGCTAGGGGACTGGGGATCTCAGATGTCAAAATCTTCTCGATCAGTTTAAAAGCATCAGCCTCCAAAGCCAAATTATCCCCAGTCCCATCGATTAGTTTTTTGTGAGACACGATGCTCTTGAGTTGTTCGAGTTGGCGGAGGACAGTGGCGTCGAGTGATGAAGGGATGTAAGTTGCTGTATTAGTTGGATGAACGTCGACCGTTACTTGTCGAAGACGTTGAAGTTTTTGCAGGGCCTCAGACGGATTGGTTTTCTTCAATGACTTAATCTCCTCATGATCAGGGAGATCGCCAGTGTCGACGATGGTCGAAGAAGGATCGAGAACAATGTCTGGAGTAGTTTGGGAAACGACGCCTTGTGGTACGATGGTTTGGGAAGCCCCAATGGCGTCTCCCGCTACAGCATTGGCCTTCGTAGTCAAAGTGGTCGCGATGGTAGCCACATTCGAAGCGGATTGATATGCATCCATATTTTGATCCCCACCATCCGTCTTCTCCATATCAGGGGCATGGACAGCAGAAAAACTTTGGGGTTCATTTCAAATCGGAGATCTTATGGGCTCGATGGGAGGCACATAACCTAGGGAGTAGATGTAGATGATGATTTAGCTTTGGAAATCGTGGCACAGAAAAACGCCATCATGGGACGTGACGTCACGAATTGGACAGGTTGTCAAAATCTGGCAGAATATAAAACGCCAAGTTTCTCCGTCGACACCATGTCTCAGTCGAAACTGGCCTTTTAGGGGGTCAATTTGTTAGCCAGCAGATTTTGCCTGGACCAATAGGCAAGGGAAATCATGGAAACATGAAGTCGATCGATGCCAACCACAAGCAGAAGGAGAGTGTATTGACGCAGAGATTGGGGAAATCCACAGACGAGAAACCGTCGAAGCAGCTTTGACATGACATTTCAACAGATTGGCACGTCGAAGGTTTGCGCGGGCAAAATTCAAACATGGCCAAGGCGCGAACAGTTGAAGAGATGTGGGTGACACGTGTCGGCAGCATAATCGATTGACGATTCATTTTTTTTACTATATAAGCAAGGTTCTTAGTGAGTTTTAGGGGTCGCATTTGTAACATTGCAAGGGAAAAACACTCAAAGTATCTAGCGTTACGAGAAACGAGTCACACTCCCGCAAAATCTATTACTTGCGTCCCATTTTCGTTTAATGCAATTTATCTTATCAAGCCATTTACATTTAAACTTGTCTTTTACTTGTTTTTCTTTTATTTACGACTTCTTGCACTTAATTTTGTTCTCCCCCTCTCACTCAAACCTCTTCGACCCCTAATTCTGTTCTATTTCTCTCCTCACCCCAAACTCTACTATTCGACAACTAATCACGAAATACTACCGTCTAAACACGAGAGTCCGGGATTCCGTAGCCGATCCCGCAAGTAAACCTATGTTAGGAGGCTAGAGGTTGTTCGCGCGAAATCCAGCGTGAACACCCATATTCCCTTAAATGCTCAATTGTTTGTCATTTGTTGTCAGTTGAGACCAATTGAGTTCCTATGTGTCGCACCCTAATTTTTGACCCTAGGATCCCCGCTTTGTTCTTTGCATAGCATCTTTAGGTCTTTGTGTGCATGTTTTTTTATCACTAACCTGTTTGTGTAGGTACAACAATTCCAATAGGAGATAAAGGAGAGATGTGCCCTCATTCTCATTATTAAGTAGTCATGCTTTTCTTTGGTGAATGTTGAACCATACTCAAATCGACCCCGAGGCTATGTAACGAACCAAGATAGGTGATGGGAAGTATTTGTTGAAAATTTATTCAAAAAAAGTGATTTCCCAAGCTTCAAAGAGAACACTATTCAAATTGGCATTATTGATGGTTGATTTATTCAAGAGGGTCTCGGAACCATTACTTCATAGACAAAGATAAGGTCAAGGCATAAGAGGTGCACCACATACAAAGATGAAAGGCATAATCAAACCCACAAGGATTCTCAAAGTCATGCCTGGATGTTCTTTTTGATTAAGAAATATGACTACCCATGGAAGGCCCCATTTGAAGTCATGATGCACGCAATTACAGCATTAGCATATACCACTTTGACTGCAATTCACAAGATAAATATTTGTTGTCCAAGGTTATTAATTTGCAAAATTGCATTACATAAATTGGAGTTGCAAAGTTACTTTTGAAGTGTAACGTCAAACTTAAATTCAAAATGCTCACAAAAGTAACAACCAAAAGAAGGTACAAGCTACAGTTTACACAAAGGTCATGACAATGTCAAGTTCTAATTGAATCAAAATATTATTATAGAGCTATTAATACAAAACGCAAAGGCTTTTGTGTGACGACAAGTTGATACAAGCTCATTCCCATATTCAAACGTCCAAGTGGAGATTACATAACAAATTACATCATAAACCACCGTTAGCCTCCAAAGTTTAAGTGTGAAGGTTCATTACATTACACAATCAAAGATATCACAATTGCACTATTTTCAAGAGTTTACATCACATATTCTCGTGGGAATTGCATATGAGGCAATGTGCTCTTGCAGGCTGTTGTGACCCTCTGATTTGAAATGTTCAGCATGAAGATTAGTCCACCAAATAAACCTGCAATATCACACCATCTCAGTACATTAATAACAATCACTGCCGTGTCAAAATACTATTGTGCCATGTCTAACCAAGCATATACCAGCTCTTCTACACCCTACAAGCTTGTTATAATTGAAAATGAATTGAGAATGAAAATGGGAAGATACCTCGCCACCGCTTTGCAACGTGTAGAGCATGCTACAGTCTCAGGTTGGTAGAAACAATTCATGTCGTTCGCGCACCTATCTAGAACGAAGCCATGGAAGTAATTCAAGAGAGTTTTGTACAGTTCAACACAAAAGGAAATTAAACACGGTTACCAATTTGGAAAACAGAAACAAACCCTCAAACAGTACCACAAAGCAAATCATTTACCAAATAATTCTTATAGTTGATCACAATCTAACTTGATTACATTGCCAAGTTCAAGTAAAAAGACTCAATCAAAGTTATTTCAAATCAGTTGAGGTACCTTGAGACTCGTTGTTAAGTCTTTGAGAGCAGGTTGCGCGATTACAAAGTTGTTGTTGACTGCTCTGTAGATGAAGACCCAAGGCAGGCACATCATGATGTATTAGAATTATCACGAACTGCAAATAATCAATCCAAACATGGCAATTTAAGTTGTAAATGATTAATGATGATGGGCTCACAGATTTTATGTAGTTTCTAAGATTGACTTCTCATGTTACCTTTTGACTCCTTGCGGATTCTTGTCGAGTTGCCATGGCGGACGATCTGTCACGTGGAGATTTGGGGGCCCTGTAGGATTCTTCCAATCCTATTTCCAGAACATGGGAGGTTTCAGGTCATACATGCTGACTTGGGGACATAAAGGAAAATCAGACTGATAATTTGTTTTCAGGAAGTAAATTTGGTGTTGTAATGCATTTTTCCAGACGTAGGAGAAAACACTTTACCTTGTTGGTACTGGAGGCTATGGCTGATGTATGAGGTGAAGACATTCGCGTATCCGAGTACGTCGCAACATATGGAGAATTTGACAGAATGCCTGTTATAGGAGTAACAAATCATCAGTCCATTTGATCTATTTTCTAAATCAAGTCTCCAACACGATTAAAGATTCTCATGACAAAATCAAGCTCATTTCCGTAAACATAACTCAAAAGTCATTACCGGAGTTGCAAACTTACCGGGATCCTCTCTTTCATCAGGGTGATCACCGTTCCAGCCAGGGTCGTGATGAATACTTCCATCTGCAATTTCTAACACATTAAAACCGACGGAAAGGAAACAGAAGCCCTGGCAACCTTTGTTACAGCTCAACAAGGGAACCTGATTTCATGAGCAAGTTAATAAACTATTAAAGTTTTGAAAAGGAGAAAACAAGAGGAGATGAGGGTTCAAATCATTCGTACAGATGGAATACCAAGACTTTAAGGACAATCAGATGGCAATTTTTCTCCCTGTCGGTTCTGTCTACATAAAATTGTGTTATCCTCTTGATAGTGTGTAAAGGCCTAGGATTAGTACCATTCCAAGCATACTCTCCATCACCTTTATTATGCTGTCAACTATCACCACCTTGGAATTTCCAACCGGCTGCTGCCATGACTCTTCCTCTGCATTTGGAAAATTTAAGTTGCATCAACAGGTGGTAAAACCTTAGTCACAACCATAACATCATCAGTACACAAACACGGCTGAGAAATTGAAAGAATTCACATCAACATCCATCAAGATTCAACACAAATTTACATTCAAAATCGTCATATAAGAAAATAATAATAAACCCAGAAGCGATAATTTCAAGTATCCACTGTTGCAATACAAACACAAGGAAGTACGTCCAAAACTTTTCGGGATTCCCTATTTTGGCCTCAGAGTATTTTTGAATCAGAAATTTTCCTCATTTTCAAAACCAAGGATGGAGGGCAACATCGTAAAGACGCCGCCAACACCTTTTCCTTCCAATTTTGGATCGATTTGAGCAGATCATATCAAGCGTGTCACAATTCAATTTCAGGTTCAAAATTTTCCAAATCAGCAACATCAGAATTGTTTCAAGACGAAGAAGGAAGGTTTTCAAAAAATTTCCAAAAACTTTTCAGATTTGAAAACCAAATCATCAAAGCATTTAAATCAGTCCAAAACTTTCCCAAATCCAAATCAAATCAGATCACACATTACCACACAATCAAATCGGAATTAAACACAAGATCAAATCAGGATAAAGAAACTTCCTAATTGAATCATCATCGACCTTATAAATACCCAGCCCCTAGGTATCAGAGGAGAACAAAAAAAACTAGAGACGAAAGAGAGACAAATCACAAAATCAAGCAGTCACGCAAAAATTACCAAAACCATTCCCAAACCCACCGACCCAAGCTCAGAGGACCGGAGGTGATCATCATCGCCGCAGCATTCAAAGCAGAAGAAGCAAAGCAACAACGCAACCAGGCTCGCGAAATAAAAAAGGTAAAGATCGGCGACGATAGATTGGGGTCAAAACCGTAGCTTCTTTTCATCATCGAGAGAGAGCGAGAGTTGAGAATGGGAGAGACGCTTTCTTTTTTTTTCGTTAGATCTTTTTTTTATTTAGCTTAAAATTAAAACTTTTTATTATAATCAAATTTAAACTTTTTATTATAATCAAATTAAAACTTTTTTAATCAAATTAAAACTTAACAATAAATCTCTTTTCTAATTAAGAATAAAACCTTTTATTAATAATTTAATTTAAGATTTTTATAATAATCTAATTTAAACCCTTTTAATAATAATTAATTTAACCTTTTATAATAATAATTAACTTAAGACTTTTTCTAATTAAAATCAAACTTTTATTAGTAATTAATCTTAAAACTTTGTAGTGATTAATCTAAGATTTTCATAATAATTTAATTTAGAGTTTTATTAACTTAAGACTTGACAAGACTTACGATTATAATAACTTTAAATCTCTAACTGTTAACTGAATACAATCATAATTGAGTCAAATCAACCTTTCTTAACAAAACCGTCCCCGATTAGAAATCTCATGCTTAGTCATAGGATCGTGAGTGATCGGATGTTTGCCTTATTTGTTTGTTTATGTTTACTTGATTTATGTTCCTGCTTCAAACCCTTTTCAAAAACAATAAAAATTCTCGATCCAACGTCGAGCCAATTTTCTACCTATGTAAGTTGATCGCCTTAGGGCATCGCATTCGACCTTTTGATCACTGGACACAAGTCTAGCATCACTTTGCTAGCACCTTCGCCTAAATAACGTTAATTAACCGCATAAAATATCCAAGGGAAAATCCCATGCATGATAACCATGTTATTGTGCATGGTGCACATCATTTGCATTCATACTCGACACCTTAAGTTAGGACTATTAGACAACTTAGGATAGATTTCTTAGGTTAGTCCCCCTACAATTTTGATTTTTCAAATCAAACTTTAGCCCACCTAATTCTCCACACAAGAGAATTAGATGTTAATCATCTCAAAGAAGGGACATACAATCCCATACCCCACAAATACAAACATTTTCAAAGAACTGTGGTGGTTTTCTTAAGATGATGACTCATCTTCCTCTCCTAAACCTTTAAACATTTAGTACCCTTAATAAGGAACTACAAGTGCTCTGATTCCCTCCTGACAGGATATGTAGGCACAAGATGCGATATCTTGTCGAGCACACTTAGGATTAAAATAATAAATCACCTACCCTTAAACCCTTAGCAAAACAAATAATAGATAATATTAAAATGAATCAAAAGGTTCCTGTAGAGTACTACAGATATCTAGGATGCTAACACCTTCCCTAGGTATAACCAACCCCTGAACTTAGAATCTTAGTGCATTTGCATTGTATTGTGGGAATTCGGTTTTTCTCCCTTCCCTTGGATAAAATCAAAGACCGGTGGTGACATTAAAAATGTGATCCTAGTTAACCAATAACTATGGTATCCAATTTTCACCGCGACAGAAATGGCGACTTCACTGGGGAAATTCATAAGAGGGTTCCCCCTAACTTGATCTTTTAATGTTATCTGTTATATATTTGTTTTGCTGTTTGGAGGAATTCTTGAGTGGTGAGCAGTCCTAGACCCGGACATGAGTATAATTATAGGAGATGATATGGTCAAGGGTACTTTGACGGAGTCGATTCCTGAAAAGTCGAATTGAGAAAATCATCGCTCAGTTTAGGTTCTTTTGAACTTAATATTGTTTGAACGAGTTCATTCGTGAAAACGGTATTAACTTCAACCAAGAACCCTTAAGACTGAGGACCGTAGCACCTTTAACCCCACTTGGTCTTTTAGGATGTAGTGCGGTGACTATGCGGGAGTTTATTTCCAAATAGTTGTCACGCGATACTACACTCAGACGAGATTCTCTTGAGAATATTATTGACTAACCGAGTAATTTGGGAAGTCGATAATATTCAAAAGATGGGTCGTAGACTCTGGGAACTTCTAGAACCCGTTCGGCAGGTACATTTGAAACCACACTACCTTATGGGATGGGTAGACCTTGACTTCATTCACGCTCCTTTCAAACCTAGGGCTTTTTTTCTGTTTAATTGCTTGAGTGTGCTTTGTGCTTTGTGTGTTTGCATCCCTGCATTCATTAGCATCATACCATAAAGATTCATGGAACTTAGTCTTGTTTATAAACATCATAAGGATATCATGGACTCTAAATTTTTTTTTTTTAAAGAAAGAACGTTGAAGTACCTTTACAAGGGTCATAACTTGGACGATCTAAGGGGATTGGAGACTTTATTGACGGATAAAGAAGGGTTCGAGACCAGATATGGAGAAACTCTTATTGATAAGGAAATATTATCTACTCTACTCCAGTCCATCACTATTGGTGACAACTCTTGAAGAATATCCTCAGCTAATGGAGTTACTTATTCAAGACAAGAATCCATTTCCCATCTTTGATTAATATTCAAACTAAGATGACTACCAAAGGAGAATATCTGAAAAAAAGCTACTTATTGCAAGAAACGGAAAGCTCAAGACGTCTTACCCCGTTCTAGTCATCAGTCAATACTTCGTCGACAAGCTTATTCTAGAAGAAGCTCAGTTGGAAGAAGAAGTCAAGCGACTCAATAGAAGACCGTTGGAAGAGTCTCCTTAGATCTATCATTGGCTTTTATTTAGCTTTACGCTATGACTGTTGTAAGGCATACATACGCGTTTTAATTTCGTACTAAATCAAATTTTTTTCCGATACTAATGGTTGTAACCGTTTTAAAAAAAAATGCGTCTTTTGATATTCCCTGATGATTATAAATAGCCGAGTTCCATGAATCTTGTTGCACAACATTCGTATTTGCATTCGCATTCCTTTGCATTCCAGGTTTTCATTCTTGTTTCTCTTCTCAGGTCAAGCTGAATCATCGATACAATACTCGAGCCAGTCGCAAGAAGAGAATGGATCAACTCGAGCAGGAAAACAAGGCACTCCGGAAAGAGGTTTCAACACTGAAGGAAAGTTTGGAAAAGATTAATGGGATGATGGAAGCACTGATGGCCGCTCAGAATCAGCCATCACATAGTACGCCGTCACACAACGCTGTTATCTCGGAGATAATATCTGCACCGATCCCAGTGGTGTCCGCTACAAGTGAAGTTCAATATTCTATGCCTCATAACTTTACTCCAGCCGGATACCGCCCGCCGTTTTCTCAAGTTATTGCCACGACTGCTGTAATGACTGTGCCACCACCTGTGGTAAATGCTACTCCTTCTCATCTAGAAGAACCTGTGTTTCATGCCGCTCCTAGTGAAAGTATTGGGATGGAGGAACGAATGGATGATTTCCAGGACCAGTTTTTGGAAATGCAGAAAGAAATCAAGGCCCTTCGTGGGAAAGAGCTGTTTGGAAAGAGTGCTTCCTAGCTGTGTTTGGTTCCTAACGTTAAGGTCCCTCCAAAGTTCAAACTTCCTGAGTTCGAGAAGTATAAAGGAAATTCTTGCCCACATAGTCACATAGTTATGTATGCCCGGAAGATGTCTGTTCATAAGGATAATGATCCCCTATTGATACACTATTTCCAGGATAGTTTGACTGGTGCAGCCCTCAAGTGGTATATGGGGCTAGATAGTTCAAAGGTCCGGAGTTTTAATGACCTCTGTGAGATTTTTATCAAGCAATATAAATATAATGTCGACATGGCACCAGATAGAGACCAACTGAGAGTCATGGCCCAGAAAGAAAGATAAAATTTTAAAGAGTACGCCCAGCGTTGGCGAGAACTTGCTGCTCAAGTTACTCCACCTCTGGAAGAAAAAGAGATGACCAGAATTTTTCTGAAAACACTAAGCCCATTTTTCTATGAGAGAATGGTGGCAAGCGCTCCAAGTGATTTCACTGAGATGGTGAATATGGGGATGCGCTTAGAAGAGGGCGTCCGCGAAGGAAGACTAGCTAAGGAGGGGAATACTTCCAACAATGTCAAAAAGTATGGAAGTAATTTTGGAAAGAAAAAGGAACAAGAAGTTAGTGTTGTGTATCAAGGACGATCAAAAGGAAGGTATCATCCACGCCCATACGTTGCTGCTGTAACCCCAATTAGCAATACTCCAGCTTATCAACCACAGTTTACGCAACCACCTCAACCTCCACTTGCTTCACCACAACAGCAGTATCATCAGCAAAATCAGAAACCTCCTCAACAAGCCCGACAATCGTTCAATAACCCAAGTCGTGCACTGAGGAAACCAAACTTCGACCCGATTCCCATGTCATATGCAGAACTTTTCCCAGTATTGTTACGCAAGGGCCAGATCCAGACTAAGTCCCCACCAGCGGTGCCTAAGAACCCTCCTTTCTGGTACAGAGCTGACTTATTCTGCCCTTATCATCAAGGGGTGCCAGGTCATAATATTGAAAGTTGTTATGCGATGAAAGCCGATGTCCAGAGATTGATTGAAAGTGGAATCCTAACTTTCAAAGATTCCAACCCAAATGTGCAGAACAATCCTTTACCACAACATGGGGAGTCAATATGAACATGATACAAGGATGTCCTGCAGGTGAAGACTATTTCCAAGTCGGTGAAATCAAGAGAAGAGCATGTTCCCGAGCTCATCAGGCTGTTTATTTATTTGCTTGCACTTATGACTATTTCTTTGATTGTAAAAGTTTGGTTTGCATACAAGAACTTGTTATTTCGAATAATTAATGCAATAAACATGTTTGTCATGAAGAACTCCATTCGTTTCACTCATTTTAAAATGTTTTTTCTATTTTTATAATGCCAATGCTGCCCAACCTCTTGCCTCGGCAGAGAATTGAGTGGAGGATGATGAAATCAAACGCGAGATCTCTTGTTGTATGCTTTTGAAATAAAACTCCGCTGGTGATATAAGGCATTGTTTCAAATTCCTAAACACCGGAGATATAAGGAGACAAACCCTCGTTAACCCTTTTGAGCCGTTGAAGTAGTAGTTTTCTTCTACAAATAAAAAAACCCTCATTCTTAACCTGGGGCAGGACAATTAAAAAAAAACGGAGTAAAATATCACGAAGATTGGGTGGGCGCAAACACACTTTGAGCCTTATATCCTTTGTTTCTTAAACCGTGAACCAATCCACGATAAAACCCTCAAAAGACCTTATTGAAGCAGGGTTTATTTCAAATCATACTCATTGAGATATCGTTTCCTGACTCCTATGAGCTATGCTCAAAATTCGCGTTGGCATTATAAAATCGGTAATGCAATCACAAAAATATTTTTTAAATAAAACTTCAAGACAAACATGCGTTGCATTATCTATTTCAGAATTAACATTTTCCTGCTTGCTAACTAGCATACGAGCATCAGTGGTGAGTTAAATCTTTTAAGATTTGAAGCTCTGATAGGTAAATGGTGAATCATTTCAAAAGGATGATCACACACAGGGGCATGTTGCCTAAAGAATTTTCTGAGCAGGGGCAAGTTGCCTCTCAGCTATTTCTTTCACTGTCTGACCCAAGGGGCAAGTTCGAGGACTCAAGGCACCGTCAATGTGGGCCAGTTACGTCGAGATTTGATAAATCTCTCCAAGTATGAAGAACAAGTTTGAAGACTCAGAACACCGTCAATCTGGGGCAGTTAAGTCGAGATTTGATAAATCTCTCCAAGTTCAAAGATTCATATGCAGATCACAGTCAACCTGGGCCAGTTACGTCGAGATTCGACAATCTCTCCAAGAGTTTGAAAACATTGGGACAGTTGGATGCCAAGTTTTCTGTAAAATCCTCTTGAGATGACTTCTTCTCATAAACCATGTACCCTGGGGCATTTTGAGAAGTGAGGATTACTTTTCATTCGTTCACAACAACCGTTGTTCAAAATGGCGACTACTATGCAGGTTATCAATACAGAGTCACATCAGTCTCACGACTTTATTCTCTCATACCTCAAAGGGTTTTTATCCCAGGTAATGTGACGACCCTCCAGTAAGTTTTTGCTTCAGGTAGTCACGACTACTCCCCGGTAAACCTTCACGTCAAGAAGTTATGACACCTTTGATGCAAGACTCCTCCGACGGGCAGCCTGAGAATCCCCGGTGAACTTCTTCGGTTTCGACCTTCCTCAGCGAAGCAAGTGTTTATTTCACTCCTCATTGGATTTTATCAATCTTCTCTAGTGAAGGCGGATGTTTATTTCATCCTTTCGAAGTTTTATCTCCGATATTCTCAACTACTATTGATCCAAGTTTCCCAGACGAAGCGGATATTTATTTTATCCAGCTACACCTTTCGTTCAAGACTATTTCAGTCCACAACGGATATTTATTTTATCCAGCTACACCTTTCGTTCAAGACTATTTCAGTCCACAACGGATATTTATTTTATCCCCATTAAAGTATTGTCGATCATGAGTTTGATTCGTTCCCAGTGAATCTTCCTCATCTTCTCAACAGAGTGGCCAGATCCATCTTGACATTTCCCCAAGCGGAGTGCTCTCTTTTCCCCAGAGAAAGTTTGAATCTGTGAAGTGGGGCTTGTTTGGTTTTCCATTCATCCCCAGTGATGCTTCTTATATTGCAAAGATTGGCCGAGTATCCGTATCGAGATGCTTGTTTTCGTCTCCAGTTTGTTTTTCGTTTTGTTAGCATAATCATAAGCATAGCATGACATTCTTTCATATAGATTCATGGCATTTGCGCATTTTTGCATCTTGCATTTTTGTGTTATTTGTTCTGTCATTTTGGCCGCGGTTATCCCCAAGTGACTGGGTTTGTCTGCTCCCTCCAAGTATAGTCGTCAGCCCTAAGCAAAAAAAGCACATATTTTCTAATTCCCCACTGAGCTCGATCCTCGTGGAAGATGGTTGCTTTAGTTTTCTTTTCCATTTTTGGATAAAGATAAACCCATTGAGCTCAATCCTCAATGGATGGAGTCTTGTTTGACCGTTTCTTTCCAGTTATTTCCTGGATTGAACTTTGGTCCCTGACAATCGCAATTTTGAATATCTCTAGGCTGTTGAACCTAGACTGAGCGTGCATTTATTTTGTACTTTGTCTCCCAAAGAAGAGCTTACTTGAAGATCTCTATGGAAGACATGGATTATTTCTCCAACAATGATTATTACATGTTCAAGGGATTTACACCCAGACGACAAGTGGCAGCTCTTTATTTGAGCAGTTTGTTTATCAAGATTTATACGACAAATGGCGGTCTCCTCAGGACAGTTTGTCTATCCCCAGCAAAGTTATCAAGGTTATCAATTCATTTTCCATCAAATGTTATCTCCTCGGAAATCCGTCCGGGAAACTTATTGAGGACTTTATAGGCATTCTCTTTATTTTAGAACTCCCATGGCAAGAATTCTATTTACTTCACTGAAATTTCAACTACAGCCATATCGCTCTACAATGGCTATCTCCAGTGAATCCATTATTCAAGTTACTCCCACCAGATGATATCTCTCTGAAGAGGGTGGGAAATTCAAGACTTTGTTTGAGGCAGACAACCTCACAACACTTATTTTCAAGACTTGCCCGTGGTATACAACAGTGGGGCATGGGAAAGTGTTTACTCTTCCTAAGTGGAACATTTCAAGAAGCTGGATCATCACCTTGATTGTTGAAGCTTATTTCAGTCTATTACCTCTGCTTAGGCTATCGTGTGATAGTAGGTAATATGTCTGTATTTTGGTCAGATGCCTCGCTTAGGCTACCGTGGTGGTAGTAGATCATCTTTCCTTCTTGTGTTTACCTGGATTAGGCTATCATATGCTTGATAGTAGGTAACACAACCTTTTTGGGTCAGATGCCTCGCTTAGGCTACCGTGGTGGTAGTAGGTCATCTTTCCTTCTTGTGTTTACCTGGCTTAGGCTAGCATATGCTTGATAGTAGGTAACACACCTTCTGGTTGGACGCCTTTGCTCAGGCTGCCACAAGTTAGCAGTAGGTGATCCTTCTTTTCCAGTCTATTACCTGGCTTAGGCTATCATGGGATAGTAGGTAATACGTCTGTATTTTGGGTCAGATGCCTCGCTTAGGCTACCGTGGTGGTAGTAGGTCATCTTTCCTTCTTGTGTTTACCTGGCTTAGGCTATCATATGCTTGATAGTAGGTGACACACCTTTTTTGGTTGGACGCCTTTGCTCAGGCTGCCACAAGTTGGCAGTAGGTGATCCTTCTTTTCCAGTCTATTACCTGGCTTAGGCTATCATGGGATAGTAGGTAATACGTCTGTATTTTGGGTCAGATACCTCGCTTAGGCTACCGTGGTGGTAGTAGGTCATCTTTCCTTCTTGTGTTTACCTGGCTTAGGCTATCATATGCTTGATAGTAGGTGACACACCTTTTTTTGGTCGGACGCCTTTGCTTAGGCTACCGTGTTTGGTAGTAGGTGATCTTTCCTCCCCAGTTTATTATCTTCGCTTAGGCTATCGTGTGTGATAGTAGGTAATATACATCCTTTTATTGCAACTGGATACCTTGGCTTAGGCTACCAGCTGTTGATAGTGAGTTATCCTGTTCCTTTCAAGTTTCTTGCCATGTGCTTAAGCTGCCTCGTGATTGTCAGTTGGTAGTCCCTTCTTCCCCAGTGGAGTTAGATCTTTCCCCGTGGTGTCTCGTCTTGTTGAGTTGCCCTCGTCGGGTCTTTCTTGCTTTGTGTTTCAACATCGGTTATCCCATGTGACGTTATCCCTCACAGATTCCTTGTATTGCATAGCATATCATATCATGTGCATTTGGCGGCATCTTAGGGCCAAAAATTTTGTGCATGTTTGTATTTAAGTCTCCCCTATCTCGTCGAGACGAAGATTTCAATCTCCATATCTCCGAATAGGAGAAACTTAAATAGGGGCATCTGTCGCACCCTAATTTTTGACCCTAAGATCCCCGCTTTGTTCTTTGCATAGCATCTTTAGGTCTTTGTGTGCATGTTTTTTTATCACTAACCTGTTTGTGTTGGTACAACAATTCCAATAGGAGATAAAGGAGAGATGTGCCCTCATTCTCATTATTAAGTAGTCATGCTTTCCTTTGGTGAATGTTGAACCATACTCAAATCGACCCCGAGGCTATGTAACGAACCAAGATAGGTGATGGGAAGTATTTGTTGAAAATTTATTCAAAAAAAGTGATTTCCCAAGCTTCAAAGAGAACACTATTCAAATTGGCATTATTGATGGTTGATTTATCCAAGAGGGTCTCGGAACCATTACTTCATAAACAAAGATAAGGTCAAGGCATAAGAGGTGCACCACATACAAAGATGAAAGGCATAATCAAACCCACAAGGATTCTCAAAGTCATGCCTGGATGTTCTTTTTGATTAAGAAATATGACTACCCATGGAAGGCCCCATTTGAAGTCATGATGCACGCAATTACAGCATTAGCATATACCACTTTGACTGCAATTCACAAGATAAATATTTGTTGTCCAAGGGTATTAATTTGCAAAATTGCATTACATAAATTGGAGTTGCAAAGTTACTTTTGAAGTGTAACGTCAAACTTAAATTCAAAATGCTCACAAAAGTAACAACCAAAAGAAGGTACAAGCTACAGTTTACTCAAAGGTCATGACAATGTCAAGTTCTAATTGAATCAAAATATTATTATAGAGCTATTAATACAAAACGCAAATGCTTTTGTGTGACGACAAGTTGATACAAGCTCATTCCCATATTCAAACGTCCAAGTGGAGATTACATCACAAATTACATCATAAACCACCGCCAGCCTCCAAAGTTTAAGTGTGAAGGTTCATTACATTACACAATCAAAGATATCACAATTGCACTATTTTCAAGAGTTTACATTATATATTCTCGTGGGAATTGCATACGAGGCAATGTGCTCTTGCAGGCTGCTGTGATCCTCTGATTTGAAATGTTCAGCATGAAGATTAGTCCACCAAATAAACCTGCAATATCACACCATCTCAGTACATTAATAACAATCACTGCCGTGCCAAAATACTATTGTGCCATGTCTAACCAAGCATATACCAGCTCTTCTACACCCTACAAGCTTGTTATAATTGAAAATGAATTGAGAATGAAAATGGGAAGATACCTCGCCACCGCTTTGCAACGTGTAGAGCATGCTACAGTCTCAGGTTGGTAGAAACAATTCATGTCGTTCGCGCACCTATCCAGAACGAAGCCATGGAAGTAATTCAAGAGAGTTTTGTACAGTTCAACACAAAAGGAAATTAAACACGGTTACCAATTTGGAAAACAGAAACAAACCCTCAAACAGTACCACAAAGCAAATCATTTACCAAATAATTCTTATAGTTGATCACAATCTAACTTGATTACATTGCCAAGTTCAAGTAAAAAGACTCAATCAAAGTTATTTCAAATCAGTTGAGGTACCTTGAGACTCGTTGTTAAGTCTTTGAGAGCAGGTTGCGCGATTACAAAGTTGTTGTTGACAGCTCTGTAGATGAAGACCCAAGGCAGGCACATCATGATGTATTAGAATTATCACGAACTGCAAATAATCAATCCAAACA
The DNA here is from genome assembly GCA_022829125.1 of Lathyrus tuberosus. Classification (NCBI taxonomy): domain Eukaryota; kingdom Viridiplantae; phylum Streptophyta; class Magnoliopsida; order Fabales; family Fabaceae; genus Lathyrus; species Lathyrus tuberosus. Next base: position 1,904,083 of record JALAZF010000529.1, on the reverse strand, counting down.
TGGGAATTCAAGTTGTAAATGATTAATGATGATGGGCTCACAGATTTTATGCAGTTTCTAAGATTGACTTCTCATGTTACCTTTTGACTCCTTGCGGATTCTTGTCGAGTTGCCATGGCGGATGATCTGTCACGTGGAGATTTGGGGGCCCTGTAGGATTCTTCCAATCCTATTTCCAGAACATGGGAGGTTTCAGGTCATACATGCTGACTTGGGGACATAAAGGAAAATCAGACTGATAATTTGTTTTCAGGAAGTAAATTTGGTGTTGTAATGCATTTTTCCAGACGTAGGAGAAAACACTTTACCTTGTTGGTACTGGAGGCTATGACTGATGTATGAGGTGAAGACATTCGCGTATCCGAGTACGTCGCAACATATGGAGAATTTGACAGAATGCCTGTTATAGGAGTAACAAATCATCAGTCCATTTGATCTATTTTCTAAAACAAGTCTCCTACACGATTAAAGATTCTCATGACAAAATCAAGCTCATTTCCGTAAACATAACTCAAAAGTCATTACCGGAGTTGCAAACTTACCGGGATCCTCTCTTTCATCAGGGTGATCACCGTTCTAGCCAGGGTCGTGATGAATACTTCCATCTGCAATTTCCAACATATTAAAATCGACGGAAAGGAAACAGAAGCCCTGGCAACCTTTGTTACAGCTCAACAAGGGAACCTAATTTCATGAGCAAGTTAATAAATTATTAAAGTTTTGAAAAGGAGAAAACAAGAGGAGATGAGGGTTCAAATCATTCGTACATATGGAATACCAAGATTTTAAGGACAATCAGATGGCAGTTTTTCTCCCTGTCGGTTCTGTCTACATAAAATTGTGTTATCCTCTTGATAGTGTGTAAAGGCCTAGGATTAGTACCATTCCAAGCATACTCTCCATCACCTTTATTATGCTGTCAACTATCACCACCTTGGAATTTCCAACCGGCTGCTGCCATGACTCTTCCTCTGCATTTGGAAAATTTAAGTTGCATCAACAGGTGGTAAAACCTTAGTCACAACCATAACATCATCAGTACACAAACACGGCTAAGAAATTGAAAGAATTCACATCAACATCCATCAAGATTCACACAAATTTACATTCAAAATCGTCATACATGAAAATAATAATAAACCCAGAAGCGATAATTTCAAGTATCCACTGTTGCAATACAAACACAAGGAAGTACGTCCAAAACTTTTCGGGATTCCCTATTTTGGCCTCAGAGTATTTTTGAATCAGAAATTTTCCTCATTTTCAAAACCAAGGATGGAGGGCAATATCGTAAAGACGCCGCCAACACCTTTTCCTTCCAATTTTGGATCGATTTGAGCAGATCATATCAAGCGTGTCACAATTCAATTTCAGGTTCAAAATTTTCCAAATCAGCAACATTAGAATTGTTTCAAGACGAAGAAGGAAGGTTTTCAAAAAGTTTCCAAAAACTTTTCAGATTTGAAAACCAAATCATCAAAGCATTCAAATCAGTCCAAAACTTTCCCAAATCCAAATCAAATCACACATTACCACACAATCAAATCAGCATTAAACACAAGATCAAATCAGCATAAAGAAACTTCCCAATTGAATCATCATCGGCCTTATAAATACCCAGCCCCTAGGCATCAGAGGAAAACGAAAAAAACCAGAGACGAAAGAGAGACAAATCACAAAATCAAGCAGTCATGCAAAAATTACCAAAACCATTCCCAAACCCACCGACCCAAGCTCAGAGCACCGGAGGTGATCATCATTGCCGCAACATTCAAAGCAGAAGAAGCAAAGCAACAACGCAACCAGGCTCGCGAAATAAAAAAGGTAAAGAGAGAAAGGACTTCTTCCCCGACGGAGATCCGTGAAGTTCTCGCCGCCATCGCCGCCCCACCCTTTTCTTTTCTCGCTTTTGCTGGTTTATCTTTTCTCATGTAACTGTAATCATCATGAAATAGTGAAATCGGGGTAACGGGCTGTGTGGTGTGGGTTTATTTGATGTTTTTGATTGTTTTTTCGTAGGTCGTCGGAGAGATGAGAGATCGTGAGAGATGGCGAGATCGGCGACGACGGATTGGGGTCAAAACCCTAGCTTCTTTTCATCATCGAGAGAGAGCGAGAGTTGAGAATGGGAGAAACGCTTTCTTTTTTTTTTTCGTTAGATCTTTTTTTTATTTAGCTTAAAATTAAAATTTTTTATTATAATCAAATTTAAACTTTTTATTATAATCAAATTAAAACTTTTTTAATCAAATTAAAACTTAACAATAAATCTCTTTTCTAATTAAGAATAAAACCTTTTATTAATAATTTAATTTAAGATTTTTATAATAATCTAATTTAAACCCTTTTAATAATAATTAATTTAACCTTTTATAATAATAATTAACTTAAGACTTTTTCTAATTAAAATCAAACTTTTATTAGTAATTAATCTTAAAACTTTGTAGTGATTAATCTAAGATTTTCATAATAATTTAATTTAGAGTTTTATTAACTTAAGACTTGACAAGACTTACGATTATAATAACTTTAAATCTCTAACTGTTAACTGAATACAATCATAATTGAGTCAAATCAACCTTTCTTAACAAAACCGTCCCCGATTAGAAATCTCATGCTTAGTCATAGGATCGTGAGTGATCGGATGTTTGCCTTATTTGTTTGTTTATGTTTACTTGATTTATGTTCCTGCTTCAAACCCTTTTCAAAAACAATAAAAATTCTCGATCCAACGTCGAGCCAATTTTCTACCTATGTAAGTCGATCGCCTTAGGGCATCGCATTCGACCTTTTGATCACTGGACACAAGTCTAGCATCACTTTGCTAGCACCTTCGCCTAAATAACATTAATTAACCGCATAAAATATCCAAGGGAAAATCCCATGCATGATAACCATGTTATTGTGCATGGTGCACATCATTTGCATTCATACTCGACACCTTAAGTTAGGACTATTAGACAACTTAGGATAGATTTCTTAGGTTAGTCCCCCTACAATTTTGATTTTTCAAATCAAACTTTAGCCCACCTAATTCTCCACACAAGAGAATTAGATGTTAATCATCTCAAAGAAGGGACATACAATCCCATACCCCACAAATACAAACATTTTCAAAGAACTGTGGTGGTTTTCTTAAGATGATGACTCATCTTCCTCTCCTAAACCTTTAAACATTTAGTACCCTTAATAAGGAACTACAAGTGCTCTGATTCCCTCCTGACAAGATATGTAGGCACAAGATGCGATATCTTGTCGAGCACACTTAGGATTAAAATAATAAATCACCTACCCTTAAACCCTTAGCAAAACAAATAATAGATAATATAAAAATGAATCAAGAGGTTCCTGTAGAGTACTACAGATATCTAGGATGCTAACACCTTCCCTAGGTATAACCAACCCCCGAACTTAGAATCTTAGTGCATTTGCATTGCATTGTGGGAATTCGGTTTTTCTCCCTTCCCTTGGATAAAATCAAAGACCGGTGGTGACATTAAAAATGTGATCCTAGTTAACCAATAACTATGGTATCCAATTTTCACCGCGACACTATGTACCCTATTTCTTGTCATTTAGGACAATTTGAGCTCCTTTGTGCTCTAAATGTTTTTAGTTGGGACAAATATAGTAATTAGTGCACTCAAAAGAGATCAATTCTTATTAAAAGAAATTGACCATTATTAATAAGTACAAGAAGGAACATTTTGGTAATATTAATAATTGGTCAATTGGTACTAGAAGAGAATCCCAATTGAAATATTTTCTCTCTTTTTTATATTATATTATATTATATGTTATATATTGTGTAGTGGTAAGAAGAAAATAAAAGTGGGTAAGAAAAGAAGAAAAACGTGGAAGAGAGAAAAGAGAAAAGAAGAGAAGAGAAGAAGAGAAAGAGAGAAAGAAGAAAAAACTCAAGGAAGTAGAAGAGGAAAGTTCTTGGAATCATCATCATTATCAAATCCATCTCAATTTCTTCATCACCTTCATCATGAAGGTGGATTTCTAGATAATTTTAGCCTTTGGGGGGGGGGGGGGGGGGGGGGGGGGGGAATTCAGGATTTGGGGATTAGGGTTTATAGAAAACTTGTGATTTGTGGGAAATTAATGTTGTATTGAATTCATGAGATTATTTCTTGAAGATATGTTGTGTTGGTGTGTATGTTACGTTGTGTTGTGATTGCTAACCCATGAAGTTGATGTGGGATTGATGTTGTGGTTATGTTGAGAAATCATATAAGGAAACTATGTTGTTTTTGTTGTTGTTACTTGTGGTTATGACATGTTGATAGCATGAGTGTGTTGTTATGGTAAGAGATTCAAGAGGTTAAGAAGTGATGAAACGTAGTTGTCTATATAGTCTTATATGTTGTGGAATTAATGGTATGAAATGTTTAGATATGTTAGACTATGATTAGATATGGTTTTGAATGGTTAAAGGTTGATTAAAATATGAAAATTATGTGTTTATATGATGAACTATATATGTGGTTGTTGTCTTTGATTCCATGGTTTCACATGTGTGTTTTTTCTATGAAGTTATACCTCATAATACCTTGATTTGGTATGGGTTTATGTTAGTGTATGATCGGGTATGTTTAAGGTGGTAAAGGATGAAATAATATGTGTTGAACAGGTGAAAAAACTAAAAATATACTGGTACCAATCAATTGGTCCATTCAAATTTTGTGAAAAATCTGGTAGCAAGCTTATCCAATCGATTAGGCCATGACATCAAACGATTGGTTCCCCTGTTTTCACTCTAAAATAAGTTTCGTAACTCGGAATGAGGCACAATTAGATGTATTGGAAATCTAGTTCATTGCTTTACTGCTTGGTGAGATAAAATCATGCTTATATGTCAATTATAACTTAGTTTATGGTATTATACTATTATGCACGTGTAGGACTAGTTTCCTTGTTTCCACCATAAAACGAGATTCGTAACTCCGGTCGACGTGAGGTTAAATGCGTTGGAACATTAATCCAATGCTCTATCATTTTATGAAGTAAAAGCATGCATGTATTTTGATTAATGATTGATGAGAAATGATGGACTCTTTTGCTTATATTGTGAATTATTGTTTGTATTGATTGTATAATTATAAAATTAAAACCTTATGAAAATGAGTGAGGAAAACCTTGGAGCATAACTATGTGAATGATTTAGAAGGATAACCTAGGTTATGGAAAATGAATTATGTGGTGATGTTTGGACACAATGGTACCTCTGTGTGTATCATGGACAAGTATTCACTTGATTAAATAATCATTATGCATTGTATGGAACATGTGGAATACTATATGTGAGTGGGTGGATATGATCACATGGTATTTGATGAATAATTATAACTTTGTTAAGCGTATTCAACGCAGTGAAGGTCTGGACTCCGTTGACAACATCTATTGGATGATGGAATCTATATAGTGGAAGTCTGATATCTATTGACCATATCTGGTGGAAAGGGCTGGGTGCATTCCTTTCAGTGGAGGTATGACATCCATTAGCCATATTTGATGGCAAGTGTAAACCATGCAGTGGAGGTCTGATGTCCATTGACCATATCTGATGGGGAGTGTGTTCTACGCATTGAAGGTCTAGGTCCCATGGACAATATCTGATGAAGAATGAATCCATGTAGTGGATGTCTGGTATCTATTGACCATATCTGGTAGATAATTAGTTCGTGTAGTGCAGGTATGGTTTTTCCATTGGCTATATTTGACGGATGATTGATTAGATCCTTGTGATCGGTTTGGGCTAATCACCCTTGTGTTATAATTTTCATTTCCTGAATAGTGATTGGTTGAGTTATGAGAACTCAAGTGACATGTTACATGGTGTGAGTGGTATACAAGTAACAAGATAAAGACTTGAGTTAGGATTCAATTAGAAATCCTATAGAGTCGAATGGACCCATAGGATAAGGGAACTCACTGAGATTATTATCTCATCCCATTATCGTTTTTATTTTACAGGTATTCCTTGCAGGTTGAATTCAAGAGTAGTTGTCTGTTGATGTTTCAAGGGTTTCTCACTGCTGTGATGTTTCGTTGTGGATTATGTGCAATGAAGATATTAGACATAGATCTTAGTTTTATTTTAGGCGTTATTGTATAACACGTGCCTTAGTTGTTGTATTCTACTTTAGACATGTACATATAATGATGTCGTTAGACATTTGTGTTGTATTATCACCAAATTAATATCTCGTATAATATATTTTCTAGATGTATATTATACAGGGTGTTACACCAAGGAGGATTAGATCATCAGCGAACAAAATAATCAATTAATTTATGTTCATGCTATTAATATAAAGATCGTCACAATATTAATAATGAATGAAATGTCTTAAAATAATAAATATGGTATTTTGGATCGAACTCTAGTGTCGACAAGGGTAGCTTGATATTTCGACAGGAGTTGTGCATCTTGTAGTCGAAGTCTGTTCAAGCATACTGTCAAAATATCTTAACTTGTAATTTTAGTATGTTGAATTGGGTCTTGTTTGTAAGCCCAATTGTTTAAGTTAGCTTGTTCCCTAAGTTAGCTTGTGTAATGGGCCTATGTGTAAAAGCCCATTAGGTTAGTATGCTAGTTTTCGTATAAATAACATGCTAGTCTCTTATCTTTGTAAGGATGGTGCAAATCCTAATTAGGGTGAGAGAGGTTAATTATTGGTATTTACTTGTAATCTTTGAATCCTTATTTAGAAAGTGAATAGTAAAACAGATTTAACCAATTCTCTATTCTTCTTCCTTCTTCTCTTTTCCTTTGTGAAACCTAATAGGATTTCTTGTGTTTGTTCAAGAAACTAAATCTTTATCTCATAACTTTGTTCAGTTATTGACGACATCATTTCACAACAATAAACCTTTTTACCATGCCATCATTCTTGATCTTGTCCTTATCTTAAGCTTTAATTCATCTGCATTTGGCTTATTAAGATGATTTAAACCATGTGCGGACAAAAAATCTCAGACAAAGTTTTGAATTTATTTGAACAAACACTTAAATGAAGTAATTAAATCACAAGTGTTTTTGACGTGTATGCTCATTTTTATCTCTATTTCATTCAACCCCCTGCAGAGAAATTTCTATTGTCTTCAAGTCAAAAATATTGGGTTAGCCTGTAGAAGAAGTATAAAAACTCTAAGCCGTGTGAATCTGGCTAAGCGAGTTAGGTGCAACAAAACTTGCTTAGTGGTCCATACAACTCACTTAGCACATTGTTTGCTACTTTCGGTGGTACTGTCACACCTCGAAAAAATCGCTTAATCGAAGACGTGACCCTTCGCGCGAAAGGCGCGGAAAACGGTTCGACAGAGTCGCCACCGAACTTTATTTATCCCAAAAGAGGGAAAGGAAAATATCGAGAAAACCTTTAATGAAGGATAAGAACGTGGTCGTCGCAACCACATTCCGGGTTCGGGAGTCGGTTACGTGAGGGGAAGGTACGCGCACCCCCTCACGTCCGTTGTACTCAACGGGAACCTCTTAGTTCGATGTGTGTTGAGCGTTATCTAAGCTTGTTTGTTTTCTTCTCAATGGTAAACGTGAAACGATAAGATAAAGGGAAAAGATACTAAGGGGAAATGGGGTGGTTTTAGGATAGGGTGCTCGGCAAGATCATCGCGACCTCGGGCCTACGTATGCTCATTCGGACGAGAATGAGGAATCAGAGCAATCGTAGTTTGACTACGGGAAAGGGTAGAGGGAATACGAAAGATGGGGGGAAGGTAGCTCGCAAAGATCATCGCAATCTAGTGCCTACGTATCTTTATTCCGACGAGAATAAAGAATCAGAGCAGTCGTAGTTCATGGTATGCCCACGAAACAAGGATTAGGATTTGAATTTTAGGAGACGAAAGATTGAATGACATACAACCCAAGGGGCGTGCCTCGAGAGTAGTCACTCAAGAATCCAAGGAATGCTAGACTCCAAAAACTCAGTTCTTTCGTGAGTTGATTGCGAAAATGTTTGATAGGGATTAAGTGTTTTAAGACGAAAGGGTGAATGAATAACCACCCAAGGGGCGTGCCTCAAGAGCTATTCATTCGAAGATCCAAGGAATGCTAGATCCCAAGAATCTCCTCCTTTCGTAAGGTTGATTAAGAAAAAAGTTTGAAAAAGATTGAGTCGGATTGGTTGCAAAAAGAGGTAAGGATCGATACTAGTCCCTAGGGGTGCTCCTAGTAACAAAAGCTACGAAATGTGCAAGTGTGCATTTGACGACGAGGCGAAAGGCACTCGACTTACGAGAATGTTTTGAAGAGTGACTCGACGACCAGTCGAGAATTGGTTTGGAAATGGTTTGATTTGTTAAGTGTTTTTGGGAGAATGACGATTATTCGATAAACGAGACGTCGGCCTCGCAACCAATTAATCGGGGCATTATTGGGATGCTAGATCTCAACGACACCTTTTTCATTCGATTGATATATGAAACATTGTTTGTTGAACAACGAAAGTACCACGTGGAATGCTAGACTCCAATGGCATTCCTTTGTCCAAATAATTGAGGCGAGTGTTTTAGGAACGAAAGGTCGAATGATCACTACCTAAGGCGTGCGCCTCAATAGCGGTCACTCAAGAACCCAAGAAGTGCTAGACCTCAAGAATTCAATTCTTTCGTGATTTAATTATGAAAATGATTTGAATATGTGCGTTAAGTATTTTAATCGAAAATTAAGTGTTTAAGCGTTTCGATAATTTTAGTATGTTTTGATTATGCGTATAAACAAAGAAAATGGTTAGATGAAGAAGATATGAATATGATATGAATAATATGATAAGAATATGAACAATAATAATCAAGATAATATTGACAAGTAATTAAAGTTGACATAAAATAAAGTTGGTCTCGTCTTAATCACGATTTAATCGACAAATTGATAATCAACGATTTTTTACTTTCATGGACCAAAATGAAAAGACATAAGATAATGAAAAATAAAATCGAAATAGAAATAAAATAGGTCTCGTCTTAATCAAGATTTAATCGAGAAATCGATAATCTTTAATATTTGACTTTCATTGACCAAATAAAAGAATATACGAAAATTAAATGGAGATAAAAATTAAACCAAAAAAAAAAACAAGAAAGGTCTCACCTTTACTAGGATTTTACATCGAAAAATCGATAATCTTTAGTATTTGATTTTCATTGACCCAAAAATGAATAAAAGTAATGAAAAATAATAGAAATGAAATAAAATCGAAAAATGATAAGAAAAAGAATAAAGGTCTCACCTTTATCAAGATTTAAAATCGAAAATCGATAAATCCTTGATATTTGGTTTTCATTGACCCAAAATGAAAGATAATGAAAAATATAATAAGAAATGAAATAAAATCGAAAAATGATAAGAAAAAGATAAAGGTCTCACCTTTATCAAGATTTAAAATAGAAAATCGATAAATCCTTGATATTTGGTTTTCATTGACCCAAAATGAAAGATAATGACAAATATAATAAGTAATGAAATAAAAAAATTGAAAAAGATAAGAAAAAGAATAAAGGTCTCACCTTTATCAAGATTTAAAACCAAAAATTGATAAATCTTGATATTTGGTTTTCATTGACCAAAAAGTTGAAAGAAAAATAAAAGAAAATAAAAGTAGCCTCATATAAATCAAGATTTTGAATCGATTTGCGAAAATCAACTAAATCAAGATTGTTGTCATATCATTGGCCCTAAAAAATTGAAAATGAAAATCGAAAATGGAAAGTAGAATTAATTAAAAACTAAAATAAGATCTAGCAATTTAAAACTAAAAATTTTTTAAAGCAATGATCAAAATAATAAAAAACATAATGAGAAATGAGGGTGAGAATATGTGGATAGAAAATACGGTGTAATCACTTGGGCCTTAACCCATCATCCACCCAAAAACAACACGCCACATGAAGAAAAAAAAACAGGGGTGGTGTATGATTTAGAAAGGTATGTGTAGGGATCATGTGGGCTTCAACAGCCCATCATCTTACAAAGCCCAGATCTAGTAACTAAAAAAAATAACATAAAACTTATATCTGAAAATGAAAACAGCAACATCCTCTAGCGACCAAAATGAAACAGGGTAAAATGCATCCACAAAAACACGATTTGCTTCATCTCAAAACGAAACCAATCGAACCAAGTGAAAACAGGGTTAAATCGTAATCTCAAACTTTAACTCGTCTGCGCAAACTTTATTCTTGATTCGTCCAGGTTTGTACTCGATTCGTTCTCCTTTTTACGGTCTCGGCTTGTTTCAATCTTCTTCTTCTTCTACTCCATTCTATTTCTGTTTTGGGTTTCTAAAACCGATTTGGGATTGGGTTGGTTGAGTGTATGATTTCTGGGTTGAAGATTGATTGAAGAAGAAGCTTGGTTGTAGTGTGGCGGATTTGGGGAGTTGTAGGTTGATGAAATTAAGGTTGACGGAAATTAGGTTATGAAGAGGGTTGGAATGGTTTGAAAGCAGAAGGTTTGATGAAGGTTGGGTGAGGAGAAAAATGAAGAGAGATTTTGAGATGAGGATCAAGGAATGTTTGAGGGAGATTCTGAGGTTTTGAGGGAATTTTCACAGCGTTTTTCCGGTTCTGTCCAACTTTTCGAATGAGTGAAGGAAGCGTTTGATTTATTGAGTGAAAGGTGAGGGTAGAAGTGGAATTGATGGTGAGAATTTGTGAGCTGGAAATTGTTGACGTGGTTGTACGGACGTAACGGTTTTGCGTGGCATTGAAATTGTGAATTGCTTGCAGGTATGCATTTTATCGTGGTGCTGAGCAAGTGGAATTGTTCAATTGTTGCCTGTGTGTATCGTACGGTTTTGATTTGTTAGCTGCTGGCGATTTGTCTTTCTGATGATTATCACTTTGCGGGCCGTTTGGTGAATCATGGTGGACAGGTTGATACGATATGCATAAAGCTCATCGCGTGGGCCATGTTGTTACGAAAAAGGTTGTATGAATCATGATTTTTCCTTTGTGTGCCGTGGCTTTTTTCGTTTGTGTGGAGTCATGGCTATGGGTATGTTATGTTACTGCATCACGTGGTTATGATATTTGGTGATGGTTGATGACTTGTTGAGGTTTCTTTTTTTTTTTTTGCTGCAAGTGGTATGATAGCAAGGTAAGTGGGGTGGGTGATGGATCATGTGATGGTGGTCTTGGCTAGCAGGATGTGCGCAAGGCTTTTCAACTAATATTTTTTGGCAATTGATTCTCTTTTTTTTGGTTATTTTCATGGTGTAATGGGTTTTGCAATTGTAAATGGGCTTGGTTATTTTTTTTAATGGACTTGGAATTTTTCCTTTTTTTTTTGAATGAAACTAAAAAAAGAAATGGTGATGGGCTTTTGAAGCTAAGGCCTTTTGAGATAATAATTTGTAAATAAACTTTGTGATTAAAAAAAATGAAAGGAAATATGGAATTGATCAATTGGATAGTGACAAATGGGTTCAAAATGACTAAAAGATGGATTAAATGGATTTGGAAATGATAAAATGGATATTAATGGATAATGAACGATGAAAAGATAAAACAAGGTAATTGGATTTATATGAAAAATAGATATTTGGAAATGGATAGGAAATGGATAGTAAATGGATAATAAAATGAATTGGAATGAATGGATTGATTATTGAAATGAATTAAAACTAGGAAACCAAAATTGAAGTGGGATTGAATAGAAATAGAAACGAAACTTGAATTGGATAGAAACAAGATATAATCGGCCATGAGTCAATCTCTTCATCGATCCTCTAAAACTTGCCACTTGCATTACTGATTGAAAAGAATATGATTCTCCATCATGCACCATTTGAACACAATTTGATAACTGGATTCACACACTGACAACCTGCATTGAGACTTCTGACACGACCACCTGAACCAATCACACCCTGGCCTTGAAAAGAAAACAACATATTTTTTTGGATTTTCTGAATAATGATTAGTGGGTGGATATATAGATGAAAGTAATACACAGGTAGGACAAATTTGGGGTATGACAGATGCCCCTATCTAATTGGCTTGTACCTAGTAAGGTGAACTGCTGCGGTGTTCATTCTTTCAAGGTAGAAGTCAATTAGATATTAAGAAGACCACAAATTTGTCCGAAAAGAAAATGCTTGGGAAGTGAAACGATGGATCAACGTCACTCTCGAGTGGACACTGAAAAACTTGCAAAGGTCGTTATCACCAAAAGGATGATAACGGGAGAATCTGACACCAAAAGGATGACAGACCTATCACCAAAAGGATGATAACGGGAGAATCTGACACCAAAAGGATGACAGACCTATCACCAAAAGGATGATAGTAACACACGCACACGGACCCTTCCACCAAAAAGATGAAAATGAGGTCATAGCCTGCTATTACCAAAAGGATAATAGGGCACACACACACAACCTGCTATTATCAAAAGGATAGTAGGGCACACACACACAGACCCTTCCACCAAAAGGATGAAAATGAGGTCAAAGCCTGCTATTTCCAAAAGGATAATAGGGCACACACACACACACAGACCCTTCCACCAAAAGGATGGAAAATGAGATTAAACCCTGCTATTACCGAAAGGATAATAGGGCACACACGCACACAGACCCTTCCACCAAAAGGATGGAAATGAGGTCATAGCCTGCTATTACCAAAAGGATAATAGGGCACACACGCACATAGACCCTTCCACCAAAAGGATGGAAATGAGGTCAAAGCCTGCTATTACCAAAAGGATAATAGGGCACACACGCACACATACCCTTCCACCAAAAGGATGGAAATGAGGTCAAAGCCTGCTATTACTAAAAGGATAATAGGGCATACACGCACACAGACCCTTCCACCAAAAGGATGGAAATGCGGTCAAAGTCTGCTATTACCAACAGGATAATAGGGCACACACACACAGACCCTTCCACCAAAAGGATGAAAATGAGGTCAAAGCCTGCTATTACCAAAAGGATAATAGGGCACACACACACAGACCCTTTCACCAAAAGGATGAAAATGAGGTCAAAGCCTGCTATTACCAAAAGGATAATAGGGCACGCACACAGAACCTGCTACTACCAAAAGGATAATAGGGCACACACACACAGACTCTTCCACCAAAAGGATGAAAATGAGGTTAAGCCTGCTATTACCAAAATGATAATAGGGCACACACACACAAACCCTTTCACCAAAAGGATGAAAATGAGGTCAAAGCCTGCTATTACCAAAAGGATAGTATGGCACACACACACAGGCTGTCACTCACCAAAAGGATGACACACAGACTAAGGGTTTATGGATCGGCGACACCAAAAGGATGATGGATCAAAATAAGCTACTACCACCAAAAGGATGATAAGAACTTCTTATTCGTGAGGACCAACATCAAAAGGATGAAGGTTGAATTGACATGGTTTCGGCTATCACCAAAAGGATGATAGAAAAGTTTTTATTTGAGGGTTACCAACACCAAAAGGATGTAGGTTGAATTGAGTTGATTGGGTTTGGCTATCACCAAAAGGATAATAGTAAGGTAATTGACAAAAGGTCAAGTTTGCTGGGGATGTGATGAGATTTATTTGGAGACATCAACAAAAGGTTGAAGTAAAGAAATCAATGAGGAGAGCCCACGAAAAGGAAAGAGAAATAGTGAAAAATGGAGAAGGTAACCCGCCAAGATCTACGCAATCTTGTGCCTACGTATCTTTACTCGGACGAGAATAAAGAATCAGGGCAGTCGTAGTTCGACTTGAAGAAAAGATTCAATGAGGAACGCCCACTGACTCGGAGGAATGTTTATTGGTTGAGCTGAGGATGACAACTTCATCGACAAAAGGTTGAGGAACAACTCAATGAGGAACGCCTACTAACTTGCTTGGAGATCATAGATTCATCAATAAAAGATTGAAGACTTCATGAGGAACGCCCATGAACTTGAAGAAAATGCCCCTGACTGGGCTGAAGATTGCTTGAGCTTGATCAACAAAAGGTTGGAACAACTTCATGAGGAACGCTCACGGATTTGAAGAATATGCCCCTGCCTGGGCTGAAGATCGTCTTGAAATCTCGAGATAGATCCTAGACCTTGACTTGTGGATGTATGAATGCTTGATTTTGTAATGATATTCCATGTCGGATGGAAATGCAATGCAAATGCTGACGCGCGGAGATGCAAGTGTTGGGGAAGTATGATTTGGTTTTTGCATGCATATGATGCATATGATGTCGAATGCGATGCGGGTGATTGGATAAGTTTGGAGAGGTGCCAGCGTGGTAGACTTTTGGTAGTTGGCAACGAAGATTAGACTTTGGGTGGTGGGGAGGGATTTGATTTCCTCGACACTCAGTTTGCTGAAGACGCCATGATTGAAGCAGACGAAGATGCTCTTGATGCCTGAGCTTGACCACTTATTGATGAATTATGGGTTCATTTCTGAGAGATCCACAACTCTGTCTTAATGGTCAGGATAGCCTGCTTGACCGACTTTAAGATACAAAGGGATCTGCCTGCTGCAATGGATCTTGCCCCAGTCTGAACATGGTAATGGTCTGCCCCTGGTTAACCAGTTCTGAAGCAGTCTGATCTTTGGAGGTTGAGATTTGACGTGCTTTGAGATGACTTGCCACCGATTGAGCTGTTGACGGATTTGTCCTCTGATTGAGCTGTTGAGGTAGTCTTGCTTCGGGTTGACACCACTGAAAATTCAAATTCCTCTTTGATTGCCCCTTGTTTGAATTGCTTTGATGTCTAGCACTGATTAAAATTGCACATTCACAAATGGTAATCTTAATACAATGCTCATGCAAGTTTTGAAAAAGAGTTGTTTATTCGAGTGTCGTGATAGTGAGACGAATGAACTGTTAGCCCAAACGTGTGCTGATTTTGATGGTGTGAAAGATATAGCAAGGAGAATAACACCAATGCTGAAGATTAGCAAATATGGGGAGTCAGTTTACGCAACCTTGCAATAGTATGCTTTCAGAATAAACCTCGCCTTAATTAGGTCTTTCGAGGGTTGTAATGTGGTCTGGTTTACGGTTTATGAAACAAAGGGTATAAGGCTCAAAGCATGGTTTGTACCCACCCCTTCTTAATGATGATCTCCAGTCCTACGTTCAGTTAATTATGCACATGTTTGTATTCCAAAAGGGTTGACGGTGTAAGAGTGATGGCTCAAGGTTTGCTCGAACTGGAAGTCACCTTATTTTGTTTTTGATGGGTGTCAGTGCCCCTTGATTTGGACATGGTGGTCACTGAATCTTATTTTGTTTTTGTTGAGGATTCGAGGGCCTCTTTTGTTTTTTTTATCCTTATCTTTTGCATGGACTGGTTTCGCTTTTCGAGTCCATCAGGGTAACCTTGATTTTTGCCTAAGTCTCCTTTGAGGTGCTCGACTTAGCCGGCTTTTGATTTTTGTTTTTTTTGGTTTTGTTGGATGATTGTGACTGCCAAGTCATGGTTATTGATGAACAACCGTTTTGTCTTTTGGATTTAGCTTTGTGATTTGAGTGCGTAACTGAACACTACCCTGCCCCAGGTTGAGTGTAAGGGTTTGAATATCCGAAGGAAACTTGCTACTTCTTGGCTCGAAGTGGTTAACTAGGGATTATCTCCTTATCTCTCCAGTGTTTGGGGGATTGAAACAATGCCTGTACATCATTGGCGAGATTTCATCCGAAAGCATATATTTGCAATTATGGGTATTTCGCTTCATCATCCTCCCTCCAATCATTGCTAAACGACAGTTTGATAAAGAGAGTGAAGTGGAAATAAATGTGTCTGTGATTTGCAGTAAATGGAAAAGATGAGTGAATACGACATAACTAATTCAAAACATGCATAGTCACTACATTAAGAAAACCAAATACAAACGACAATGTTTGAAGCAAACAATACTTAAACAAACAAAGACAAAATACAAGGATGCAAAATGATGGGATGGCATGACGAATGCCTTCTTCAAGGAACTGATCTTTCTGTCTTGACTTGATTGACTTGAACTAGCTTGGTCAGAGTTGGAAACTGTTCTGCTTGTCTTCGGCAACTCTTTTGATAACATTCGCTGATGGTCTTGCCTGTACATGTGGCGACATGGTCTTGTTGGACGTGTTTCATCATTTGTCTGCTCTTGGCTCGAGTAGTGCATCCGTGTCGAGGAATCAGCCTGATTTACTGGAGATGAAGGAAGGTGAAGTGAGATTCTGAGGTTGAAATGCAATGCAAGATGTGCAACAGATGCAATGCAATGCAATGACATGAGATACAATGCAAGATGCAAGATCCAGGATCGCAGATCGCAGGTTCAAACATTTCTGAGGTTGGCCGTTCACGGGTAGATGACCAAAGCCTCTGATCAAAGAAACCTATAGGTAAGCTCTATGAGGAAAGTTCTAGGTTCTTTACCCATAAACCCACTCACTGGATAGTTTCTACGTTGACGGATAAGGTTCCCGGGATTACGAACACAAATCGCATCAATGTCACGCAACAGGCTAGCTGCATTACAATGATAATGACGACAAGGTCTCTCCTGAGTGGGATCCTCGTGCTAGGCGCACAAAGAGCGAGTCCTTGGAGACTAACACTACACGACCACCGATATAGAACTTGGTTCTAAGAGTGGTTCATAGAGTCCAGGACCCTTCATGAATCAAGTCGTACGACAGGCTAGCTGTGTTACAACAGGATCTACGAAAAGGTCTACTCTAGGGGAGCTTTCATGCTAGGCACGCAAGGAGCGAATCCTTGGGGACTAACACTACTCGACATCCAATTCTAAACTATGTGTTCCCTCTGCTTTTACCAAAGCTCGGGTGTAGAGCTTTACTCATGATATCATCCCAAGATCCAACAGATAAGAACAATAGAAGAAAGCAATAAGAGAACAAATACGTAAACGAGAAAAAAACATGCAAACAAAGATAACGCTCCTCACAAATCGCTCTAAGATAGGCTTGACTCTATCTTGCATGGAGCAATTGGTCCCCAGCAGAGTCGCCATCTGTCGTACCTTGAAAAACCGCTTAATCGAAGACATGACCCTTCGCGCGAAAGGCGCGGAAAACGGTTCGACAGAGTCGCCACCGAACTTTATTTATCCCAAAAGAGGGAAAGGAAAATATCGAGAAAACCTTTAAGGAAGGATAAGAACGTGGTCGTCGCAACCGCATTTCGGGTTCGGGAGTCGGTTACGTGAGGGGAAGGTACGTGCACCCCCTCACGTTCGTTGTACTCAACGGGAACCTTTTAGTTCGATTTGTGATGAGCGTTATCTAAGCTTGTTTGTTTTCTTCTCAATGGTAAACGTGAAACGATAAGATAAAGGGAAAAGATACTAAGGGGAAATGGGGTGGTTTTAGGATAGGGTGCTCGGCAAGATCATCACGACCTCGAGCCTACGTATGCTCATTCGGACGAGAATGAGGAATCAGAGCAATCGTAGTTCGACTACGGGAAGGGGTAGAGGGAAGACGGAAGATGGGGGGAAGGTAGCTCGCCAAGATCATCGCAATCTTGTGCCTACGTATCTTTATTCGGACGATAATAAAGAATCAGAGCAGTCGTAGTTCGTGGTACGCCCACGAAACAAGGGTTAGGATTTGAATTTTAGGAGACGAAAGATTGAATGACATACAATCCAAGGGGCGTGCCTCGAGAGTAGTCACTCAAGAATCCAAGGAATGCTAGACTCCAAGAACTCAGTTCTTTCGTGAGTTGATTGCGAAAATGTTTGATAGGGATTAAGTGTTTTAAGACGAAAGGGTGAATGAATAACCACCCAAGGGGCGTGCCTCAAGAGCCATTCATTCGAAGATCCAAGGAATGCTAGATCCCAAGAATCTCCTCCTTTCGTAAGGTTGATTAAGAAAAACGTTTGAAAAAGATTGAGTCGGATTGGTTGCAAAAAGAGGTAAGGATCGATACTAGTCCCTAGGGGTGCTCCTAGTAACAAAACCTACGAAATGTGCAAGTGTGCATTTGACGACGAGGCGAAAGGCACTCGACTTACGAGAATGTTTTGAAGAGTGGCTCGACGACGAGTCGAGAATTGGTTTGGAAATGGTTTGATTTGTTAAGTGTTTTAGGGAGAATGACGATTATTCGATAAACGAGACGTCGGCCTCGCAACCAATTAATCGGGGCATTATTGGGATGCTAGATCTCAACGACACCTTTTTCATTCGATTGATATATGAAATATTGTTTGTTGAACAACGAAAGTACCACGTGGAATGCTAGACTCCAATGGCATTCCTTTGTCCAAATAATTGAAGCGAGTGTTTTAGGAACGAAAGGTCGAATGATCACTACCTAAGGTGTGCGCCTCAATAGCGGTCACTCAAGAACCCAAGAAGTGCTAGACCTCAAGAATTCAATTCTTTCGTGATTTAATTATGAAAATGATTTGAATATGTGCGTTAAGTATTTTAATCGAAAATTAAGTGTTTAAGCGTTTCGATAATTTTAGTATGTTTTGATTAAGCGTATAAACAAAGAAAATGGTTAGATGAAGAAGATATGAATATGATATGAATAATATGATAACAATATGAACAATAATAATCAAGATAATATTGACAAGTAATTAAAGTTGACATAAAATAAAGTTGGTCTCGTCTTAATCACGATTTAATCGACAAATTGATAATCAACGATTTTTTACTTTCATGGACCAAAATGAAAAGACATAAGATAATGAAAAATAAAATCGAAATAGAAATAAAACCAGTCTCGTCTTAATCAAGATTTAATCGAGAAATCGATAATCTTTAATATTTGACTTTCATTGACCAAATAAAAGAATATACGGAAATTAAATGGAGATAAAAATTAAACCAAAAAAAAAAAACAAGAAAGGTCTCACCTTTACTAGGATTTTACATCGAAAAATCGATAATCTTTAGTATTTGATTTTCATTGACCCAAAAATGAATAAAATTAATGAAAAATAATAGAAATGAAATAAAATAGAAAAATGATAAGAAAAAGAATAAAGGTCTCACCTTTATCAATATTTAAAATCGAAAATCGATAAATCCTTGATATTTGGTTTTCATTGACCCAAAATGAAAGATAATGAAAAATATAATAAGAAATGAAATAAAATCGAAAAATGATAAGAAAAAGAATAAAAGTCTCACCTTTATCAAGATTTAAAATCGAAAATCGATAAATCCTTAATATTTGGTTTTCATTGACCCAAAATGAAAGATAATGAAAAATATAATAAGAAATGAAATAAAATCGAAAAATGATAAGAAAAAGAATAAAGGTCTCACCTTTATCAAGATTTAAAATCGAAAATCGATAAATCCTTGATATTTGGTTTTCATTGACCTAAAATGAAAGATAATGAAAAATATAATAAGAAATGAAATAAAAAAATTGAAAAAGATAAGAAAAAGAATAAAGGTCTCACCTTTATCAAGATTTAAAACCAAAAATTGATAAATCTTGATATTTGGTTTTCATTGACCAAAAAGTTGAAAGAAAAATAAAAGAAAATAAAAGTAGCCTCATATAAATCAAGATTTTGAATCGATTTGCGAAAATCAACTAAATCAAGATTGTTGGCATATCATTGGCCCTAAAAAATTGAAAATGAAAATCGAAAATGGAAAGTAGAATTAATTAAAAACTAAAATAAGATCTAGCAATTTAAAACTAAAATTTTTTTAAAGCAATGATCAAAGTAATAAAAGACATAATGAGAAATGAGGGTGAGAATATGTGGATAGGAAATACGGTGTAATCACTTGGGCCTTAACCCATCATCCACCCAAAAACAACACGCCACATGAAGAAAAAAAAAACAGGGGTGGTGTATGATTTAGAAAGGGATGTGTAGGGATCATGTGGGCTTCAACAGCCCATCATCTTACAAAGCCCGGATCTAGTAACTAAAAAAAAATCAACATAAAAATTTTATCTGAAAATGAAAACAGCAACATCCTCTAGCGACCAAAATGAAACAGGGTAAAATGCATCCACAAAAACACGATTTGCTTCATCTCAAAACGAAACCGATTGAACCAAGTGAAAACAGGGTTAAATCGTACTCTCAACCTTTAACTCGTCCGCGCAAACTTTGTTCTTGATTCGTCCAGGTTTGTATTCGATTCGTTCTCCTTTTTACGGTCTCGGTTGGTTTCAATCTTCTTCTTCTTCGACTCCATTCTATTTCTGTTTTGGGTTTCTGAAACCGATTTGGGATTGGGTTGGTTGAGTGTATGATTTCTGGGTTGAAGATTGATTGAAGAAGAAGTTTGGTTGTGGTGTGGCGGATTTGGGGAGTTGTAGGTTGATGACGGAAGTTAGGTTATGAAGGGGGTTGGAATGGTTTGAAAGCAGAAGGTTTGATGAAGGTTGGGTGAGGAGAAAAATGAAGAGAGATTTTGAGATGAGGATCAAGGAATGTTTGAGGGAGATTATGAGGTTTTGAGGGAATTTTCACAGCGTTTTTTCGGTTCTGTCTAACTTTTCGAATGAGTGAAGGAAGCGTTGGATTTATTGAGTGAAAGGTGAGGGTAGAAGTGGAATTGATGGTGAGAATTTGTGAGCTGGAAATTGTTGACGTGGTTGTACGGACGTAACGGTTTTGCGTGGCATTGAAATTGTGAATTACTTGCAGGTACGAATTTTATCGTGGTGCTGACCAAGTGGAATTGTTCAATTGTTGCCTGTGTGTATCGTACAGTTTTGATTTGTTAGCTGCTGGCGATTTGTCTTTCTGATGATTATCACTTTACGGGCCGTTTGGTGAATCATGGTGGACAGGTTGATACGATATGCATAAAGCTCATCACGTGGGCCATGTTGTTACGAAAAAGGTTGTATGAATCATGATTTTTCCTTTGTGTGCCGTGGCTTTTTTCGTTTGTGTGGAGTCATGGCTATGGGTATGTTATGTTACTGCATCACGTGGTTATGATATTTGGTGATGGTTGATGACTTGTTGAGGTTTCTTTTTTTTTGCTGCAAGTGGTATGATAGCAAGGCAAGTGGGGTGGGTGATGGATCATGTGATGATGGTCTTGGCTAGTAGGATGTGCGCAAGACTTTTCAACTAATATTTTTTGGCAATTGATTCTCTTTTTTTTGGTTATTTTCATGGTGTAATGGGTTTTGCAATTGTAAATGGGCTTGATTATTTTTTTTAATGGACTTGGAATTTTTCCTTTTTTTTAATGAAACTAAAAAAAGAAATGGTGATGGGCTTTTGAAGCTAAGGCCTTTTGAGATAATAATTTGAAAATAAACTTTGTGATTAAAAAAAATGAAAGGAAATATGGAATGGATCAATTGGATAGTGACAAATGGGTTCAAAATGACTAAAAGATGGATTAAATGGATTTGGAAATGATAAAATGGATATTAATGGATAATGAATGATGAAAAGATAAAACATGGTAATTGGATTTATATGAAAAATAGATATTTGGAAATGGATAGGAAATGGATAGTAAATGGATAATAAAATGAATTGGAATGAATGGATTGATTATTGAAATGAATTAAAACTAGGAAACCAAAATTGAAGTGGGATTGAATAGAAATAGAAACGAAACTTGAATTGGATAGAAACTGGATAGAATCGGCCACGAGTTAATCTCTGCATCGATCCTCTAAAACTTGCCACTTGCATTACTGATTGAAAAGAATATGATTCTCCATCACGCACCATTTGAACACAGTTTGATAACTGGATTCAGACACAGACAACCTGCATTGAGACTTCTGACACGACCACCTGAACCAATCACACCCTGGCCTTGAAAAGAAAACAACATATTTTTTTGGATTTTCTGAATAATGATTAGTGGGTGGATATATAGATGAAAGTAATACACAGGTAGGACAAATTTGGGGTATGACAGGTACATGTTGTACTTTGTTTAAAATTTCACATACATTCATAAAACCACACAAATATTTATTCATAGATGAGTTCCAAAGTATACTCAGGCATTTCAAGAGTTTGGACATGCTCAAGTAAAATGCCTAACATGTCTAAATTCAACTTTGTTCATGGCATTTGTTAGTACTACATAAAAACTTATAAAAACACACAATTTGTTCAAAGCACAATAAAATTAACTAAAAAAATAAATGAAAGCAAATAAGATTAACATTGATGGAGACATGATATGACAACAACTCAGTCACCATCATCATCATCATTTTCTTCACACACATTCTTCTTCCTTTTCGGTTTCACTATCCTTTTCATCCTCATATTCTTCTTCTTCAACCTTTTACCATTGCCTCTTCCACTTTTGCTTGCCCCACCCCCATAATTTTTGGATAAAATGACATATTCTATGTCATTGAAGATCATTGACAAAATCCTCCTGTGCAGATAGATGATCATAGGGAGAATGAAGTTCCTAAATCCGCAATTTCAATTTACTTATAGAATCATGAATGGAAAGAAAACCTTATGGTATGCATCAATAATACCCCAAGTGTGAGTAAAGTATGTACGTAAATTATGATTCACAACATCCAAGCTTAAAGGTTCTTGTTGGTGTTGTTGGGGTGTTGTAGATGGAATGTTTGAATGACTTTATTCTCTATGATTTCTTTCCATTCAAAAGAGGTGAACAAAATCTTCGTCCATTTTTGCATTAAGGAAGTGATGATGGTAGTCTAGGATATCTACTTCAAATGTTTTGTAGAGTCTAATGATCAATTCTAAGAATGATAAAAGAGGTTTTGAAATTGAATGCAAAATATCTCAAATTTCGTTTTTAGTTCCTCAAAATATTTTCTTTAAAAAATGCTCCTCTTAAAATTTTTCATCCACATTTATGGCCTCTAATACTAAAGTCGTCCTTAATTCAGTCACTAAGTAATAAATCGTCGCTAAAATCGTTGATAATTCAGTCGCTAAGTTGTAAAAACCGTCACTAATTGCACGAAAGATAAAAAATGTGGATGAAAAATTTTAAAACGAACATTCTTTGAAGAAAATATTTTTAGAGATTAAAAACGAAATTTGAAATATTTAAAAGGACCACAAACGTGTGTGTGTATATATATTAGGGCTGACAATGAACCGAACCAACTCGAAAATAGTTCGAAACTCGGTTCGACAATTAAATCGTTGAACTAGGTTCATGAACCAAATGAGCTGAATATGAGCGAAAAACTATGTTCGTTAACTAAATGAGCTGAACTTGAACTACACATAGCTCGACTCGTTAGATTCATGAGTCAACTCGATTATATATGAGAATGATTATATTATCTTTAAGAGTATGTTTAAAAATTTACTCCAAATTTTAACCCTAAAATGTCTCTTATGTACTAGTTATGGAAATAAAGATGACAATTGCATTTAGAGTCGTTCTTGTTGGAGATATTATGACATTGGATAAAATAACATGTGTAATAAAGGTTGCAAGTGGTGTAATTCTTCTATGATGAAAATGTATTCATTTCTAGTATTTTTTTGTACTATTTCATTAAATTTGTAAGTTTCCTTAATATTTGATGAAGTTATGGGTATTTTAGATAAATTTAAACTTCAATTGAGTGTTTTTTGAATTAGACTTTAAAATATGTCTCTTGAAAGTTGTGTAATTTTTGAATTAGTAGATTTTTGAAACAAAGTTAAATTTCATACTCATAACTTTTATTTTATCTCAATATTTTCTATTTAAAAAAAATATTAATTTAAAATGTCAAATATATAAAAATAAAATAGACTTTAAAAAATGGCTTTTAAATCCGTGAAACAAGTGAGTTGAACCTAATGAGATGAACTTAACGAGATGAACCGAATAGTTCGTGAATTTTTAACGAGTCGAGTTTGAGCTTAAAAAAAATTTGTATCAAACTCGAAACGAGATTTGAGCTGAGTCAATTCTTAACGAGTCGAGCCGAGTTAAGGCGAGTTCGACTCGACTCGACTCATTTTCAGCCCTAATATATATATATATATATATATATATATATATATATATATATATATATATATATATATATATTAGTCTAGAAAATATTGAAAATAAAAAAGTAAAGTGTATACAAGAGATTCATTTGAGATAAACACTGAGTTGTGGACCACTATAAGTGTTAAATTCCACTTACGAGTTCCCCCTAATATCAAGTGGTGCCAAATTGGTACAATATTGAACATAAATCATTGTTTTTTTTATCTTTTAGTCCACTCTGGCTAGCTCTTTAAGTTATTTTTGTCTTTGTTGAGAACTCTCTCGACATCGTCACATGAATATTTTAATATGGTGATGACTGATATTTATGTTCCCTATTTAACTAATTTATTTTATACAAAGCAACTAACAGTAAATTATTATGCTGATATTATGATATTAAGAAAAAAAATTAATGGATCTTAATTTGTTAATTTGTTAGAATATTTGTCTAATATTTTTTCGTTGAAAAGAAATGATGTTTATTCGTTAAAAAATTGTGGTGCACACCATAATTTTAAGTCATTAAAGAAAGAAAATATAACAAAGAAGATACTTTATGTAACAAAATCTATTCGAAAGTCAAATAATGAACTATCGAGAAAATATCCAACTTTTAGAAAGAAAAACTCACTTGTTGAAGAAGTTCTATAAAAAATAATTAATAATACTAATAGATAATTGAAGAACATAAACCGATTATTTTGTTATATTCATATAAAAATTGAGAAAATAAAGTATTATGAGATAAAAGATTAAGAAATTTAAATTCATATTTCTCATTCAAATACGAATTTAGTAAAAAAATCAACGAGAAATATTTTCCGAGATGATAAAGAATAGGTGAAGTAGTTTAATTGATATGTGGTAATTATATTAAACTAGTATAATTTGATGTTTTAAAATTTAATTTTTGATAATAATGTTTATTTATATTTATATAATATAAATAAATTATTGATATTTATTAATCAACAGTTTTAAATATAAAATAAAATAAAAAACAAAGTTGAAAAAAAACATATCCAAACAATGGAGATAATACGAGAAAAATTGAGGAACAACGTCAAATTCTAGAATCCTCAATACAAATATAAGTGTTGCTCAAGACAAATATATATATATATTAATTTTTTTATGAAGAATAATAAAGGTTTTACTGAATTTATTCCCATATCTAAAAAGAAGAATTCAAAAAATATTGTTCATGACAAAGTTTTATTGAATATTTGGTCCAAATTCAGATAACACTTGTTAAATCATTAATAAAAATATACGACGTTATTGTCAACATGTTTTATTTTATTTGTTTAAATTCAAATGCATTTTATATTGACAATAATTGTAAAGGTACGAGAAGACTAACCATAAATAAATTACTAAACAATGATCGAACATGACTTTTAATTAAAAAGAAGCGAGCTAGCAAACACTATAAATGAAAGATATTTTTTACTCTAACCTAATATATAAAAGGAGAGATGTCACTTTATATAAAACTCTTTAAAAATTTTATATTTAATCAATACAAAATTTATAATCTTTTCAATATATTTTTTCATGCCCAACACTCTTTTGAACTTGGTGCGTGAATGTAAACTGTAGACGTCTATGATCCGATCGATTGACTCTGATATCATATTAAAGTTTGACATAACTCATCCTTATAAAACTGACATGTCTATATAAACTCTTTAGAGACTTAATGTCTAATTAATATGGGGCCACCATAACCCATTGAGTGCTCTACCTCGGGCCATCAACATCATACACTCTACAGAAATAGATTTCGCAGAAAACCAACTATGAGCGGGTAGTTAATATTGCTCCTGATAAATTCTTTCCTTTTTCGTTTGTTTATCTTTCTCACTTTCAAGAATTAGCCCAAATCCAACAAGGATAAAGCCAAAAGGCACTCTTTCAAGATCGAATGATAGCTGAAACAAAACTTCCGTTCTCAAGAAGTACAACTTTTCAAAAGCAAGATAGTTAGAATTCACACATTTAAATATCATACGAACTTTAATTAACCTTTTCTTTTCTAAGGATATTTTCACTGAAAAGTCTCTATTCTTAAGGAGTTGATTATAGAGCAGCCCCGGACTTAGAATCTTTCATATAAAACTTGATAAGTTATCTAAAGATTAACATCATTTTTTTTTTAAATTTTAGACTAAAACCATTTATTGTTTTTTATTGATAACTGTTTTTACTAATATGCAATTTGCATAAGAGCATAAAGCATGTAGGTGTTGTTACTTCCCCGTGTTGTAATCTAGAAACATACTACAGGTCTTAACTCGTCACCAATAAGGTTGTTTCAAATGACGAGTAGGTTCAAATAAGGAGTCATTGTAGGATGTACATGGAACTATTGTGCAAAAGGTTAAAAGATAAGAAGTTTCCCACAAAAGAAGAAATGTGTCATGCCACATCGAGTTTGCCAAAATATAAGCTAACAGAAATCATGAATTTATCGAGCGAGACCGCTGATAAAACTAAAAGATTGAACAAATACAAGTGTATGCGTTAAATTAATTATCTTTATTGTCGGATAAGGTAAGCTAATTTCTTTGTCGTTTGTAACTAATGACCCATTTAGAACTTACTTTAAGAAATGAGTGTTGTTCCTTTCCCCTGCGAAGGCCGGATGCACCTCCTCCTTTCTAACTTTTAAAATAAGGCAAGGTGGTTGTCATAAGATTGAACTCGAATTTTTAGTAAGAGGACATCATGTACTATGGTCAAAAGAAACCAAGATGTCACACGAACTAAACAAATCGAAAGTTAAAAAAGAGAAGTCGATTGATCTCGTCATGACAACAATCTGATGCCAAATTTGACATCACCCTCTGAGTATTACAAATTTGTTGTGTTGTTAATCATTTTTATGTAATTTATCAAGTACAAAGTCTTGACATACCACTAAGTGAATCAAAAGACCAAGTTAATATACCTCTTGCATCTCGGCTAAGTTAGCATACCTCTGGCCCGATCAAGTTAACGTGCCTCTAACCTTAAACAAAATCCCAAAAGTTAATATACATTTGGCATCTTGTTCAAATTAACATACATCTTACCTTAAGAGGTTTAGTTAACTTATCCTTGACCAAACGTCGGGATTCACTATGATCCACCCGGGGTTGGCCTGTCTATGTTAAAAATAAAGAGACCCATCAGTCAGTAAGGCCCAACTCACTGGTGCTTTGAATCTAAACGGTACAAACCTCAACTAAAGATAAGCTAAGATCAGTTTAGGGCCAACCATTCTATTTGATTTCTAGTCGAACAAATCGATTTTTATCAAACAGATAAAGCGCTTAATGTAACACCCCCTTTTTATACCCCCAAATAATCTAATAAATCATTTAGGCACGTATTGGAAATTTCATCAGAGTATAATTGTAAACACGGCATAAAAAGGCATGTCACATTATGCTTGAAATTAAAACATACAACACCTGCTCAACAAATGATATGCAACAGTGGGGTAACTTTCAACGTAGGAACTCAGTCCTTACACCCACATCTTAATATTTAGAATAAAAGCGGAAAATCTAAACATTGATAACATTGAACATATATGCATTATATATATATATATATATATATATATATATATATATATATATACACACATCAACAAGTATGATACAACAACATCATTCATGTTTATATACACAAATTCATCAGCAAGATACATACACGAATGTATCACAAAAAGGAATCAAACATAAGCATCCTAGCTACCCGGTGCTACATATCAGAGCCAACCGACCAGAAAGGTATGAAGACACACTTCACAAAAGACCACCAGATACCTAATCTGCAACGCCTCGTAGAGCATCATAAAACAGCAGAAGGGTGAGAAATATTATCATAATAACAATGCATATAATCATATATCTCAACACAAAAGTATACACATAACACATTCTCACCATTCTACCATTCCACATAAACATACATATTATATTCATTCTTCAATGCATCATTACCACGATACAATTCTTATCATAATTCATCACATCTCATTCAATATACATTGCAAGGCATACATATATATATATATACATATACAAAACCAAGCATATTCATCACAATGCTTATCATTCAACATAAACACATATATTCATGTTCATTCATCCATGCACAAATACAAGGATGACCAATGCAAATCATAGAGACCGACTCACGACACTATGCAAATGCAATGCGGTACCGACTCATTTCATCTCAAGTTCAATTGAAGAACTTATTGGAACTATCGCTCGTTACTTAGTGTAACTCCCCGTCGGGCATACGATGTTCACCCATTGCTATCACCTCTCAAAAGGCTTACAATGTTTATGGATTGCCCCCACCTCTCAAAAGGCTTACAATCCGATTGCTCCCACCTCTCAAAAGGCTTACAATCGTTTGTAATCATCACCCCCACCTCTCAAAAGGCTTACGACGTTACAACGGATTCATCTTAGAACCCCACAATGCAAGAATGCAATCATGATGCTTCACATACAACATGACTCATGACACTCTTGACATGCATAAATATTCACAATATAGTCACGCATTCATCACACACAACCCACATACATTCACATCAATTGTGCCAAACGGCAACCGAACGTTTTCACAAATAACCAAACAATTCGATTTACGGTTTATCAGAAAAGTTGGTTAAAAGTCGTCTAAAAATAATATTTTCCATCATCATCAAAAAGTACTCATCCACAGCTTCGATTCGATATAAAGAACACTTAAATCCGATAAACAATGAAGAAGATATGTATATTTCAAAATAACGCAAAAACATAAACCGGAGGCCCGACACTACGAAACGGTTCGAAAATACTGTTCCAATTGGACCAGGTTTAGACCTCAAAACCATTTTTCCTAGAAATAACATCTCGTTAGCTTCCCAACGCTTCGAACGGGGTTCAAAACCGACTTACGGTTCAAGAGATATGAATTTCCGAAGTTTCCCCGACAAACCAGAATTTTCTGGTTCAGCCCAGTATGTATCGATACATAGGCTTATGTATCGACGCATAGAGGCCACATGTATCGATACATAGCACGCATGTGTCGACGCATGCTGTAGTGAAAACGCTGTTTTCTCAAATTTCTTCAGTATGTATCGATGCATAAGGGTTATGTATCGATACATAAATCATTTCGTATCGATACATAGCTGTTATGTATCGATTCATAGCCCTGTTTTTCTCAAAAATCAGATTTCTCAATTTACACACTTGCTGTAACTTTTTCCAAATGCCCGAAACTCGACTAAATCGAACATTTTCACCGAAACAAACATATACGCGCAACCACCAAATACATAAGAACAATTTAGAACACATAAACGAAATTTCTACGACGTTCGATTTTTCGATTAAATTTCAACCTTTCAAAAACCAGAATTTTCAAACATCACCAAATCGAATAAAAAGCACGCTATACGACGACCTAACCTTACTCGATACAACTACGTAATTTATTTCGAAATTCATCCGTGAAAACATCGGTTTCTATCGATTTCCTACAATTCGACCTAAACGGAAACAACAACGGAAACATACCGAAAACTAACCAAAACATAACCAAACTTCATGAAACTTTAAACAGCAGCTCACATACATATATCCAACCAACACATGTATTTATACGACTTTTCGACCGTAAAAACATCGGTTTCTATCGATTTCGTCAAATACGGCATAAACGGAAACATATGGAAAACCAACCAAAACATCCACACAAAACACATACATAATCATACACAAAGTTAGGATAACAATATTTCACACCCTTACCCGATTAAATTCGATTCCTAGAGTTGTCTTGACGATTTCCTAGCTTTTCCAATCTTTTCTTCTCTTGTTCTTCTTTCTCTCTATTTTTCTTTCTAACTCTCCTTTTCTCTCTTTTCTAACTCTTATACTTTTCTTTCTATTTCTTTTCTTACTACTTTCTTTTCTTTACTTTAAATATCTCACAAATACCCTTAAATCATTCCTCACTAAAATTCTAACTTAACAATAATTATGAAATGTCTAAAATACCCTCCAATCTAATTTCCCCCGAAAACTCTCAAAAACGGTAAAATAATATAACACGCCAACATATCAGATTAAAACACCAATTTCACAATAACATTATTATCACCCAAATTAAATAAAAGACTCAACAAAATAATACAAATTAGCACAAAATGGAGATAATCATAATCGGGCTGTTACAACTCTCCCCCACTTTTGAAATTTTCGTCCTCGAAAATATTACCTGATTCAAACAACTCCGGATACGACTCTCGCACCCCACTCTCTAATTCCCAAGTCATATTGCCCTCCGAAGCGCCTCCCCACGCTACTTTCACAAGCGCAATATCCTTGCCTCTTAGCTTCTTAACTTCACGATCCAAAATCTTAATCGGTAAAACTTTAACCGTAAGATTATCTCTCACTTCTACCTCGTCCATAGGAATAATATGTGACGGATCCGGAACATACTTCCGAAGTTGCGAAACATGGAAAACGTCATGCAAATTCGAAAGATTCGGAGGCAACGCCACACGATAAGCCACAGCGCCAACACGTGCAGTAATCTGATACGGACCAATAAAACGAGAAGTCAACTTCTTCGACTTCAAAGCACGACCCACACCCATAACCGGTGTAACTCTAAAAAACACATGGTCGCCTTCTTGAAACTCAAGATCTTTCCTTCTCTTATCATGATAGCTCTTTTGTCTACTTTGAGAAGCTTTCATCTTCTCCCAAATAAACTTCACTTTCTCCGTCGTTTCTTGTACCAATTCCGGTCCAACAATCGCCCTCTCACCAGTTTCATGCCAACACAAAGGTGTTCGACATCTCCGACCATACAAAGCCTAAAATGGTGCCATACCAATACTCGAATGAAAACTGTTATTATAGGTGAACTCAATCAACGCTAAATAACTATCCCAAGCACCACCTTGCTCTAGCACACAAGCACGCAACAAATCCTCCAACGATTGAATCGTCCTCTCGGTTTGACCATCTGTTTGCGGATGGTAAGCCGAACTCAATCTTAGCTTAGAACCCAACGCCTCTTGTAAACTCTCCCAAAATCTCGATGTAAATCTCGGATCTCGATCCGATACAATACTCTTAGGAACACCATGTAACTTCACAATCACACGAACATAAATCTCGGCTAACTTCTCCAAAGGATAACTAATGTCAATTGGAATAAAGTGAGCAGATTTAGTAAGCCTATCAACAATCACCCAAATAGCATTATGACCTCTTTGCGTATTCGGCAATCCCGTAACAAAATCCATCGATATACTATCCCATTTCCATTCCGGAATATCCAACGGTTGCAACAAACCACTAGGCTTCTGATGTTCCACCTTCGACTTTTGACAAGTCAAACACGCATACACAAATCGAGCCACATCCCTCTTTAAACCGGACCACCAAAAGATCTTCTTCAAATCTTGATACATCTTATTCGCACCCGGATGAATACTTAAATTACTTCGGTGTCCTTCCTCTAAAATCATCTTTTTCAACTCCGCGTCGTCGGGAATACAAATACGACCACGGAATCTCAAAACTCCAAAGTTATCAACCTTGAAATCCTCATTCTCATTTATCATTAAATCAACGAACTTCAAATCCAACTTTTGCTTTTCACTAACCGTTGCAAGAAAATCATTCGTAACATGTAACATACCAAGTCTCACACTTCGCGGCGTCATTTCACAAACCAAACTCAAATCTCTGAAATCCTCCAAAAGTTCCCATTCTGTCATCATTAATGCGGACATATGTAACAACTTTCGACTTAAGGCATCGGCTACCACATTCGCCTTACCCGGATGGTAATTCAAACTAAAATCAAAATCCTTCAAAAGCTCTAACCATCTTCGTTGTCTCATGTTCAATTCTTTCTGATCAAATAAATATCTTAAGCTTTTGTGATCACTAAAAACTTCAAATCTTGCACCATAAAGGTAATGCCTCCAAATTTTCAAAACAAACACCACCGCCGCTAACTCTAAGTCATGCGTAGGATAATTCTTTTCATGCACTCTCAATTGTCTTGAAGCATATGCCACAACTTTTCCATCTTGCATCAAAACACCACCTAAACCAATCAATGAAGCATCACAATATACAACAAATGGTTCATTAGGATTCGGCAAAATCAAGATCGGAGCCGTTGTCAACCTTCTTTTTAGCTCCATGAAACTCTTTTCACAATCTATATCCCAAATGAAAGCCTTTCCTTTACAAGTCAATTGCGTTAACGGAAGTGCCAACTTCGAAAATCCCTCTATAAACCTCCGATAATAACCCGCCAAGCCTAAAAAGCTTCGAATCTCCGTAACCGACCTAGGAGTCTCCCACTGCATCACCGCATCAATCTTAGATGGATCAACACTAATACCACTCCCGGAGATAACATGTCCAAGAAAACTTACTTCCGATAGCCAAAAGTCACATTTTGACAACTTAGCATATAATTGTTTCTCTCTCAAAATTTGCAACACAATTCTCAAATGCTCTTCATGCTCTTCTTGAGACTTAGAATAAATCAAAATATCATCGATGAACACAACCAAAAAACGATCCAACTGTTCATGAAAAATACGATTCATGTATTCCATAAACACCCCCGGCGCATTAGAAACCCCGAATGGCATCACAGAATATTCGTAATGACCATACCGTGTCCTAAATGCCGTCTTCTGAATATCCTCGCTTTTCACACGAATTTGGTGATATCCCGATCTCAAATCAATCTTGCTAAAGACACGCGCACCAACCAATTGGTCCATCAAATCATCAATCCTTGGAAGCGGATACTTGTTCTTAATTGTCACCTTGTTCAACTGTCGATAATCAATACATAACCGCATACTTCCATCCTTTTTCTTTACCAACAATACCGGAGCACCCCAAGGAGAAACACTTGGCCTTATAAATCTTTTGTCCAACAAGTCATTCAACTGCTTCTTCAATTCTATCAACTCCGATGCCGACATACGATACGGTGCCATCGAAATCGGTCTAGTGCCAGGAACTAGATCAATAGAGAACTCAACTTCTCTTTCCGGCGGTACATCCGTAATATCCTCCAGAAACACTTCTGGAAAATCACACACCACTGGAAACACATCAATACCAATCTTACTCTCCACTGACCATGATGCAAACAAACCAAACAATTGAGCTTCGTCCGCTAAAAGTTTCTTCAACTCTTTAGTGGATAGGAAACTCTCATCTTCATTATCTTCCAAAGAAGGAAACCTTACCAACTTATGATAGCAATCTATATGAACTCGATTAAATTGCAACCAGTTCATACCCAAGATTACATCCAATCCCTCCAACGGCAAACACACTAAATCCATAATGAAGTCTTTACCATAAATGGTCAAAGGACAACTTACACACACCAAAGACGTAGTTACCGACCCTGAAGCAGGAGTCTCAATAACCATCTCAATACCCATCAAAGACAACGCAACATTCAAACGCTTCGCGCACTCAGACGAAATAAACGAATGAGTCGCTCCCGTATCAATAACAGCAACTAAAGGTGTACTATTAATAAAGCATGTACCTTTAATCAAACGGTCTGCACTAGTGGTCTGAGTCCCCGCCAATGCAAACACCTTTCCGCCCGCTTGAGCTTGTTTCGGCTTAGTACACTTAGTACTAATGTGACCCACTTCTCCACAGTTAAAACACTTCACCATATTCCTCCTACACTCAGCAGTAGAATGCCCCATACCTCCACAGTTAGAACATCTCCCAATGACCTTCCTACACTCAGTTGCTTTATGACCCATTCCACCACAATTGAAACACTTAATGAACCCAGAACTTCTTCCTCCAGATCTCTTATCAAAGTTTCCCTTATATTTACCCTTATCAGCGGGAGTCACATAAGGTCCACTTCTAGCTTGCTGTTTCCCTCTCCTCTCATTCACACTCTTGTAATGTGTAGAACGAGCTTTGCTATCTTCCTCGAAGATTCTACAACATTCAGTCAAATCCGAAAACCTCCTAATCCTTTGATATCCCACAGCTTGCTTAATCTCAGGACGCAAACCATTCTCATATTTAATACACTTTGAGAACTCAGCAGTAATTGCAGCATAATGAGAATGAAATTGAACCAATTCCACAAACTTAGCAGTATAGTCCACCACTGACATACCACCTTGTTTCAATTCCAGGAATTCCATCTCTTTCTTCCCTTTCACACTTTCAGGGTAATACTTCAGCAAAAACTCGGTACGAAACAATTCCCAAGTTACCTCTTCATTATCCACCTCAAGAATTTCACGCATACCGACCCACCAATCGCCGGCTTCTTCCCTCAGCATGTGAGATCCAAGCCTCACCTTATTCTCTTCCGCACAATCCATGACTCTGAAGATTCTTTCAATCTCTTTCAGCCAAAGTTGAGCACCATCGGGATCAAATCTTCCTTTGAAGACCGGTGGTTGATTCTTCCTGAACTCTTCATTAGCACTTACATTCGGCGCACCCTGCACCGCCCTAGCCATTGCTTCCATAGCAGCAGCCATCGCATTATCGTTTCTACCAGCCATATTCTGATCATTCCCAAAAATAACAACAAAGGTTAAACAACAGTTCAACCAACACAACAATGAGACAGACACGACTGACTCAACCTTGGCTCTGATACCACTTAATGTAACACCCCCTTTTTATACCCCCAAATAATCTAATAAATCATTTAGGCACGTATTGGAAATTTCATCAAAGTATAATTGTAAACACGGCATAAAAAGGCATGTCACATTATGCTTGAAATTAAAACATACAACACCTGCTCAACAAATGATATGCAACAGTGGGGTAACTTTCAACGTAGGAACTCAGTCCTTACACCCACATCTTAATATTTAGAATAAAAGCGAAAAATCTAAACATTGATAACATTGAACATATATGCATTATATATATATATATATATATATATATATATATATATATATATATATATATATATATATATATATATATATATATATATATATATACATCAACAAGTATGATACAACAACATCATTCATGTTTATATACACAAATTCATCAGCAAGATACATACACGAATGTATCACAAAAAGGAATCAAACATAAGCATCCTAGCTACCCGGTGCTACATATCAGAGCCAACCGACCAGAAAGGTATGAAGACACACTTCACAAAAGACCACCAGATACCTAATCTGCAATGCCTCGTAGAGCATCATAAAACAGCAGAAGGGTGAGAAATATTATCATAATAACAATGCATATAATCATATATCTCAACACAAAAGTATACACATAACACATTCTCACCATTCTACCATTCCACATAAACATACATATTATATTCATTCTTCAATGCATCATTACCACGATACAATTCTTATCATAATTCATCACATCTCATTCAATATACATCGCAAGGCATACATATATATATATACATATACAAAACCAAGTATATTCATCACAATGCTTATCATTCAACATAAACACATATATTCATGTTCATTCATCCATGCACAAATACAAGGATAACCAATGCAAATCATAGAGACCGACTCACGACTCTATGTAAATGCAATGCGGTACCGACTCATTTCATCTCAAGTTCAATTGAAGAACTTATTGGAGCTATCGCTCGTTACTTAGTGTAACTCCCCGTCGGGCATACGATGTTCACCCATTGCTACCACCTCTCAAAAGGCTTACAATGTTTATGGATTGCCCCCACCTCTCAAAAGGCTTACAATCCGATTGCTCCCACCTCTCAAAAGGCTTACAATCGTTTGTAATCATCGCCCCCACCTCTCAAAAGGCTTACGACGTTACAACGGATTCATCTTAGAACCCCACAATGCAAGAATGCAATCATGATGCTTCACATACAACATGACTCATGACACTCTTGACATGCATAAATATTCACAATATAGTCATGCATTCATCACACACAACCCACATACATTCACATCAATTGTGCCAAACGGCAACCGAACGTTTTCACAAATAACCAAACAATTCGATTTACGGTTTACCGGAAAAGTCGGTTAAAAGTCGGCTAAAAATAATATTTTCCATCATCATCAAAAAGTACTCATCCACAGCTTCGATTCGATATAAAGAACACTTAAATCCGATAAACAACGAAGAAGATATGTATATTTCAAAATAACGCAAAAACATAAACCGGAGGCCCGACACTACGAAACGGTTCGAAAATACTGTTCCAATTGGACCAGGTTTAGACCTCAAAACCATTTTTCCTAGAAATAACATCTCGTTAGCTTCCCAACGCTTCGAACGGGGTTCAAAACCGACTTACGGTTCAAGAGATATGAATTTCCGAAGTTTCCCCGACAAACCAGAATTTTCTGGTTCAGCCCAGTATGTATCGATACATAGGCTTATGTATCGACGCATAGAGGCCACATGTATCGATACATAGCACGCATGTGTCGACGCATGCTGTAGTGAAAACGCTGTTTTCTCAAATTTCTTCAGTATGTATCGATGCATAAGGGTTATGTATCGATACATAAATCATTTCGTATCGATACATAGCTGTTATGTATCGATTCATAGCCCTGTTTTTCTCAAAAATCAGATTTCTCAATTTACACACTTGCTGTAACTTTTTCCAAATGCCCGAAACTCGACTAAATCGAACATTTTCACCGAAACAAACATATACGCGCAACCACCAAATACATAAGAACAATTTAGAACACATAAACGAAATTTCTACGACGTTCGATTTTTCGATTAAATTTCAACCTTTCAAAAACCAGAATTTTCAAACATCACCAAATCGAATAAAAAGCACGCTATACGACGACCTAACCTTACTCGATACAACTACGTAATTTATTTCGAAATTCATCCGTGAAAACATCGGTTTCTATCGATTTCCTACAATTCGACCTAAACGGAAACAACAACGGAAACATACCGAAAACTAACCAAAACATAACCAAACTTCATGAAACTTTAAACAGCAGCTCACATACATATATCCAACCAACACATGTATTTATACGACTTTTCGACCGTAAAAACATCGGTTTCTATCGATTTCGTCAAATACGGCATAAACGG
This sequence comes from Lathyrus tuberosus, assembly GCA_022829125.1. Taxonomy (NCBI): domain Eukaryota; kingdom Viridiplantae; phylum Streptophyta; class Magnoliopsida; order Fabales; family Fabaceae; genus Lathyrus; species Lathyrus tuberosus. The sequence goes on along the minus strand of JALAZF010000529.1, from coordinate 1,866,983 downwards.
AAACATATGGAAAACCAACCAAAACATCCACACAAAACACATACATAATCATACACAAAGTTAGGATAACAATATTTCACACCCTTACCCGATTAAATTCGATTCCTAGAGTTGTCTTGACGATTTCCTAGCTTTTCCAATCTTTTCTTCTCTTGTTCTTCTTTCTCTCTATTTTTCTTTCTAACTCTCCTTTTCTCTCTTTTCTAACTCTTATACTTTTCTTTCTATTTCTTTTCTTACTACTTTCTTTTCTTTACTTTAAATATCTCACAAATACCCTTAAATCATTCCTCACTAAAATTCTAACTTAACAATAATTATGAAATGTCTAAAATACCCTCCAATCTAATTTCCCCCGAAAACTCTCAAAAACGGTAAAATAATATAACACGCCAACATATCAGATTAAAACACCAATTTCACAATAACATTATTATCACCCAAATTAAATAAAAGACTCAACAAAATAATACAAATTAGCACAAAATGGAGATAATCATAATCGGGCTGTTACAACTCTCCCCCACTTTTGAAATTTTCGTCCTCGAAAATATTACCTGATTCAAACAACTCCGGATACGACTCTCGCACCCCACTCTCTAATTCCCAAGTCATATTGCCCTCCGAAGCGCCTCCCCACGCTACTTTCACAAGCGCAATATCCTTGCCTCTTAGCTTCTTAACTTCACGATCCAAAATCTTAATCGGTAAAACTTTAACCGTAAGATTATCTCTCACTTCTACCTCGTCCATAGGAATAATATGTGACGGATCCGGAACATACTTCCGAAGTTGCGAAACATGGAAAACGTCATGCAAATTCGAAAGATTCGGAGGCAACGCCACACGATAAGCCACAGCGCCAACACGTGCAGTAATCTGATACGGACCAATAAAACGAGAAGTCAACTTCTTCGACTTCAAAGCACGACCCACACCCATAACCGGTGTAACTCTCAAAAACACATGGTCGCCTTCTTGAAACTCAAGATCTTTCCTTCTCTTATCATGATAGCTCTTTTGTCTACTTTGAGAAGCTTTCATCTTCTCCCGAATAAACTTCACTTTCTCCGTCGTTTCTTGTACCAATTCTGGTCCAACAATCGCCCTCTCACCAGTTTCATGCCAACACAAAGGTGTTCGACATCTCCGACCATACAAAGCCTCAAATGGTGTCATACCAATACTCGAATGAAAACTGTTATTATAGGTGAACTCAATCAACGCTAAATAACTATCCCAAGCACCACCTTGCTCTAGCACACAAGCACGCAACAAATCCTCCAACGATTGAATCGTCCTCTCGGTTTGACCATCTGTTTGCGGATGGTAAGCCGAACTCAATCTTAGCTTAGAACCCAACGCCTCTTGTAAACTCTCCCAAAATCTCGATGTAAATCTCGGATCTCGATCCGATACAATACTCTTAGGAACACCATGTAACTTCACAATCACACGAACATAAATCTCGGCTAACTTCTCCAAAGGATAACTAATGTCAATTGGAATAAAGTGAGCAGATTTAGTAAGCCTATCAACAATCACCCAAATAGCATTATGACCTCTTTGCGTATTCGGCAATCCCGTAACAAAATCCATCGATATACTATCCCATTTCCATTCCGGAATATCCAACGGTTGCAACAAACCACTAGGCTTCTGATGTTCCACCTTCGACTTTTGACAAGTCAAACACGCATACACAAATCGAGCCACATCCCTCTTTAAACCGGACCACCAAAAGATCTTCTTCAAATCTTGATACATCTTATTCGCACCCGGATGAATACTTAAATTACTTCGTTGTCCTTCCTCTAAAATCATCTTTTTCAACTCCGCGTCGTCGGGAATACAAATACGACCACGGAATCTCAAAACTCCAAAGTTATCAACCTTGAAATCCTCATTCTCATTTATCATTAAATCAACGAACTTCAAATCCAACTTTTGCTTTTCACTAACCGTTGCAAGAAAATCATTCGTAACATGTAACATACCAAGTCTCACACTTCGCGGCGTCATTTCACAAACCAAACTCAAATCTCTGAAATCCTCCAAAAGTTCCCATTCTGTCATCATTAATGCGGACATATGTAACAACTTTCGACTTAAGGCATCGGCTACCACATTCGCCTTACCCGGATGGTAATTCAAACTAAAATCAAAATCCTTCAAAAGCTCTAACCATCTTCGTTGTCTCATGTTCAATTCTTTCTGATCAAATAAATATCTTAAGCTTTTGTGATCACTAAAAACTTCAAATCTTGCACCATAAAGGTAATGCCTCCAAATTTTCAAAACAAACACCACCGCCGCTAACTCTAAGTCATGCGTAGGATAATTCTTTTCATGCACTCTCAATTGTCTTGAAGCATATGCCACAACTTTTCCATCTTGCATCAAAACACCACCTAAACCAATCAATGAAGCATCACAATATACAACAAATGGTTCATTAGGATTCGGCAAAATCAAGATCGGAGCCGTTGTCAACCTTCTTTTTAGCTCCATGAAACTCTTTTCACAATCTATATCCCAAATGAAAGCCTTTCCTTTACAAGTCAATTGCGTTAACGGAAGTGCCAACTTCGAAAATCCCTCTATAAACCTCCGATAATAACCCGCCAAGCCTAAAAAGCTTCGAATCTCCGTAACCGACCTAGGAGTCTCCCACTGCATCACCGCATCAATCTTAGATGGATCAACACTAATACCACTCCCGGGGATAACATGTCCAAGAAAACTTACTTCCGATAGCCAAAAGTCACATTTTGACAACTTAGCATATAATTGTTTCTCTCTCAAAATTTGCAACACAATTCTCAAATGCTCTTCATGCTCTTCTTGAGACTTAGAATAAATCAAAATATCATCGATGAACACAACCACAAAACGATCCAACTGTTCATGAAAAATACGATTCATGTATTCCATAAACACCCCCGGCGCATTAGAAACCCCGAATGGCATCACAGAATATTCGTAATGACCATACCGTGTCCTAAATGCCGTCTTCTGAATATCCTCGCTTTTCACACGAATTTGGTGATATCCCGATCTCAAATCAATCTTGCTAAAGACACGCGCACCAACCAATTGGTCCATCAAATCATCAATCCTTGGAAGCGGATACTTGTTCTTAATTGTCACCTTGTTCAACTGTCGATAATCAATACATAACCGCATACTTCCATCCTTTTTCTTTACCAACAATACCGGAGCACCCCAAGGAGAAACACTTGGCCTTATAAATCTTTTGTCCAACAAGTCATTCAACTGCTTCTTCAATTCTATCAACTCCGATGCCGACATACGATACGGTGCCATCGAAATCGGTCTAGTGCCAGGAACTAGATCAATAGAGAACTCAACTTCTCTTTCCGGCGGTACATCCGTAATATCCTCCAGAAACACTTCTGGAAAATCACACACCACTGGAAACACATCAATACCAATCTTACTCTCCACTGACCATGATGCAAACAAACCAAACAATTGAGCTTCGTCCGCTAAAAGTTTCTTCAACTCTTTAGTGGATAGGAAACTCTCATCTTCATTATCTTCCAAAGAAGGAAACCTTACCAACTTATGATAGCAATCTATATGAACTCGATTAAATTGCAACCAGTTCATACCCAAGATTACATCCAATCCCTCCAACGGCAAACACACTAAATCCATAATGAAGTCTTTACCATAAATGGCCAAAGGACAACTTACACACACCAAAGACGTAGTTACCGACCCTGAAGCAGGAGTCTCAATAACCATCTCAATACCCATCAAAGACAACGCAACATTCAAACGCTTCGCGCACTCAGACGAAATAAACGAATGAGTCGCTCCCGTATCAATAACAGCAACTAAAGGTGTACTATTAATAAAGCATGTACCTTTAATCAAACGGTCTGCACTAGTGGTCTGAGTCCCCGCCAATGCAAACACCTTTTCGCCCGCTTGAGCTTGTTTCGGCTTAGTACACTTAGTACTAATGTGACCCACTTCTCCACAGTTAAAACACTTCACCATATTCCTCCTACACTCAGCAGTAGAATGCCCCATACCTCCACAGTTAGAACATCTCCCAATGACCTTCCTACACTCAGTTGCTTTATGACCCATTCCACCACAATTGAAACACTTAATGAACCCAGAACTTCTTCCTCCAGATCTCTTATCAAAGTTTCCCTTATATTTACCCTTATCAGCGGGGGTCACATAAGGTCCACTTCTAGCTTGTTGTTTCCCTCTCCTCTCATTCACACTCTTGTAATGTGTAGAACGAGCTTTGCTATCTTCCTCGAAGATTCTACAACATTCAGTCAAATCCGAAAACCTCCTAATCCTTTGATATCCCACAGCTTGCTTAATCTCAGGACGCAAACCATTCTCATATTTAATACACTTTGAGAACTCAGCAGTAATTGCAGCATAATGAGAATGAAATTGAACCAATTCCACAAACTTAGCAGTATAGTCCACCACTGACATACCACCTTGTTTCAATTCCAGGAATTCCATCTCTTTCTTCCCTTTCACACTTTCAGGGTAATACTTCAGCAAAAACTCGGTACGAAACAATTCCCAAGTTACCTCTTCATTATCCACCTCAAGAATTTCACGCATACCGACCCACCAATCGTCGGCTTCTTCCCTCAGCATGTGAGATCCAAGCCTCACCTTATTCTCTTCCGCACAATCCATGACTCTGAAGATTCTTTCAATCTCTTTCAGCCAAAGTTGAGCACCATCGGGATCAAATCTTCCTTTGAAGACCGGTGGTTGATTCTTCATGAACTCTTCATTAGCACTTACATTCGGCGCACCCTGCACCGCCCTAGCCATTGCTTCCATAGCAGCAGCCATCGCATTATCGTTTCTACCAGCCATATTCTGATCACTCCCAAAAATAACAACAAAGGTTAAACAACAGTTCAACCAACACAACAATGAGACAGACACGACTGACTCAACCTTGGCTCTGATACCACTTAATGTAACACCCCCTTTTTATACCCCCAAATAATCTAATAAATCATTTAGGCACGTATTGGAAATTTCATCAAAGTATAATTGTAAACACGGCATAAAAAGGCATGTCACATTATGCTTGAAATTAAAACATACAACACCTGCTCAACAAATGATATGCAACAGTGGGGTAACTTTCAACGTAGGAACTCAGTCCTTACACCCACATCTTAATATTTAGAATAAAAGCGAAAAATCTAAACATTGATAACATTGAACATATATGCATTATATATATATATATATATATATATATATATATATATATATATACATCAACAAGTATGATACAACAACATCATTCATGTTTATATACACAAATTCATCAGCAAGATACATACACGAATGTATCACAAAAAGGAATCAAACATAAGCATCCTAGCTACCCGGTGCTACATATCAGAGCCAACCGACCAGAAAGGTATGAAGACACACTTCACAAAAGACCACCAGATACCTAATCTGCAATGCCTCGTAGAGCATCATAAAACAGCAGAAGGGTGAGAAATATTATCATAATAACAATGCATATAATCATATATCTCAACACAAAAGTATACACATAACACATTCTCACCATTCTACCATTCCACATAAACATACATATTATATTCATTCTTCAATGCATCATTACCACGATACAATTCTTATCATAATTCATCACATCTCATTCAATATACATCGCAAGGCATACATATATATATATATACATATACAAAACCAAGCATATTCATCACAATGCTTATCATTCAACATAAACACATATATTCATGTTCATTCATCCATGCACAAATACAAGGATAACCAATGCAAATCATAGAGACCGACTCACGACTCTATGTAAATGCAATGTGGTACCGACTCATTTCATCTCAAGTTCAATTGAAGAACTTATTGGAGCTATCGCTCGTTACTTAGTGTAACTCCCCGTCGGGCATACGATGTTCACCCATTGCTACCACCTCTCAAAAGGCTTACAATGTTTATGGATTGCCCCCACCTCTCAAAAGGCTTACAATCCGATTGCTCCCACCTCTCAAAAGGCTTACAATCGTTTGTAATCATCGCCCCCACCTCTCAAAAGGCTTACGACGTTACAACGGATTCATCTTAGAACCCCACAATGCAAGAATGCAATCATGATGCTTCACATACAACATGACTCATGACACTCTTGACATGCATAAATATTCACAATATAGTCATGCATTCATCACACACAACCCACATACATTCACATCAATTGTGCCAAACGGCAGCCGAACGTTTTCACAAATAACCAAACAATTCGATTTACGGTTTACCGGAAAAGTCGGTTAAAAGTCGGCTAAAAATAATATTTTCCATCATCATCAAAAAGTACTCATCCACAGCTTCGATTCAATATAAAGAACACTTAAATCCGATAAACAACGAAGAAGATATGTATATTTCAAAATAACGCAAAAACATAAACCGGAGGCCCGACACTATGAAATGGTTCGAAAATACTGTTCCAATTGGACCAGGTTTAGACCTCAAAACCATTTTTCCTAGAAAGAACATCTCGTTAGCTTCCCAACGCTTTGAACGGGGGTCAAAACCGACTTACGGTTCAAGAGATATGAATTTCCGAAGTTTCCCCGACAAACCAGAATTTTCTGGTTCAGCCCAGTATGTATCGATACATAGGCTTATGTATCGACGCATAGAGGCCACATGTATCGATACATAGCACGTATGTGTCGACGCATGCTGTAGTGAAAACACTGTTTTCTCAAATTTCTTCAGTATGTATCGATGCATAAGGGTTATGTATCGATACATAAATCATTTCGTATCGATACATAGCTGTTATGTATCGATTCATAGCCCTGTTTTTCTCAAAAATCAGATTTCTCAATTTACACACTTGCTGTAACTTTTTCCAAATGCCCGAAACTCGACTAAATAGAACATTTTCACCGAAACAATCATATACGCGCAACCACCAAATACATAAGAACAATTTAGAACACATAAACGAAATTTCTACGACGTTCGATTTTTCGATTAAATTTCAACCTTTCAAAAACCAGAATTTTCAAACATCACCAAATCGAATAAAAAGCACGCTATACGACGACCTAACCTTACTCGATACAACTACGTAATTTATTTCGAAATTCATCAGTGAAAACATCGGTTTCTATCGATTTCCTACAATTCGACCTAAACGGAAACAACAACGGAAACATACCGAAAACTAACCAAAACATAACCAAACTTCATGAAACTTTAAACAGCAGCTCACATACATATATCCAACCAACACATGTATTTATACGACTTTTCGACCGTAAAAACATCGGTTTCTATCGATTTCGTCAAATACGGCATAAACGGAAACATATGGAAAACCAACCAAAACATCCACACAAAACACATACATAATCATACACAAAGTTAGGATAACAATATTTCACACCCTTACCCGATTAAATTCGATTCCTAGAGTTGTCTTGACGATTTCCTAGCTTTTCCAATCTTTTCTTCTCTTGTTCTTCTTTCTCTCTATTTTTCTTTCTAACTCTCCTTTTCTCTCTTTTCTAACCCTTATACTTTTCTTTCTATTTCTTTTCTTACTACTTTCTTTTCTTTACTTTAAATATCTCACAAATACCCTTAAATCATTCCTCGCTAAAATTCTAACTTAACAATAATTATGAAATGTCTAAAATACCCTCCAATCTAATTTCCCCCGAAAACTCTCAAAAACGGTAAAATAATATAACACGCCAACATATCAGATTAAAACACCAATTTCACAATAACATTATTATCACCCAAATTAAATAAAAGACTCAACAAAATAATACAAATTAGCACAAAATGGAGATAATCATAATCTGGCTATTACACATTAGGGCTACATAGCAATTCTAAAAGGACTAACATGGTCATAACTAAAACAATCTCATGAGGGATTGAATATTATTGTCAAAGGATCCAAAAAGCGTCCAAACATTACAAAATGCATCCGTAAAGGATGACTAACGACAAAACAATTGTGAACCAATGCTCCGATGAGAATGATCTCTGGTTTTAATCACACTAAAGATTATCGGGCATTGGACCCCAACTCAACTGGGTCATGTAAAGAATGAAACAAGATATACTCAGAATTTGTCAACCTATGAACATCTGACTCTTCCAGGAGTTGGTTACTAATAATATTCAAAAACCCAAATGGGCTATCACGATTCTAATAATAAAGCAAAGCGATGGTGTAGTTAAAATGGGGCGTCAATTGGTCGAGATCCCACCGGGACTCTCCGACTTCTATATGCTAAGAACCTACCGGGTTTTACGACGACAACTGGTCGAGATCCCACTAGGGCTCTCTGATTTCTCTATGTCTAGAACATACTAGGTTTTACGATGACAACTAGTCAAGATCTCATTGGCGCTCTCCGACTTCTCTATGTCTAGAACCTACCAGGTTCTACGACGATAACTTGTCGAGATCCCACTACGGCTTTCCGACTTATCTATGTCTAGAACCTACCGGGTTCAACGACGGAAACTTGTCAAGATATCACTGGGGCTCTACAATTTCTCTATGTCTAGAACCTACTTGGTTCTACGACGACAATAACTCGAGATCCCACTGGGGCTCTCCGACTTCTCTATGTCTATAAATGGTTTGGTTACCTTGTTGAACTAAGGTCATGATGGCCATTGACTTCCCCATAACACTAAACTTGATGGAAATACAACCCATTCAAGAAGAAAAAGTTCTGGGATTCTCTGTGTGAACACTTCATCCATTTGGGCCTCGTGATCGAGGGGCTTGTGTACTTATCAAAATTCTCAAAGACGAGTGAACAAAAATGATGGTCATTCCTCTCTTCTAAAAGAAACCTCCCAAACACCTGATTCCCATTGCATTTGTGGTCTCACCTGACTTATTTCGGGGAGATTATCTAAAAATGTTTATCAGGAACATATATATATATATATATATATATATATATATATATATGCTAACGAGTATTTACCTCAATCAGATAATCAACCGAGGTAAAATCTAGTCAATTAGGCGCCCTTTTTTATTTCAAATTTTTATTAAAAATTTGTCACCAATTTCCTTGGTTGTTATCAAAACCAAGGGGAAAAGTCCCACAGGGACAACCTTTGATTCCCAACACTTGTAATTTCTTGTTTTATTTATAATAAAAGTGGCTGATTTTATTTTTTATTTTAAAACTAAATATAAATTGCTCTTCCCCTTGATTAAATGGAACAACCGATGGGAAATGTTACCCCAATTTATTTATAAAGTATTGTGTTCTTTCGTTTTTTCATGACCTAAATCTAACTCATATTTCTGGTTCCGAACTTCATCTTCCGTTTACGATTCTAAATTTCTCCCCTGGAACAAACTCTATTTGTTGTTTTTTTTGTTGTGTTGTTGGTTGTGGTGGTATTGTTGTTGTTGTTGATGATGTTGTTGTTGTGGTTGTTGTTGTTATTGCTTTTGATGTAGTTGTTGTTTTTGTAGTTGTTGTTATTGTAGTTGTTGTTTTTGTTGTTGTTGTTTCTGTTGTTGTTATTGTTGTTGTTGTTATTGTTGTTGTTGTTATTGTTGTAAGGAGTAGTTTATTGATGTTGTCATCCAAGGAAAACATTCATTGATTTACGGCTTGCCTTGCATGAGAACATTGCGACCCAAAAATAAAATGGTGAACAATAAGAAATTGAAAAGGATATTTCTTACAAAGGCTTATGGCTTGAATATATTACCCTCACTGAAGCTGTGAAAGAAGCATTATGGCTTGAAGGTTTTGCAAAGGAGCTGAAACTTCAAGGTTGAGTTATCACTATTAAATGTGATAGTCAAAATGCAAGACACTTGTCGAAGAATTCAGCCTATCATGAGCGAATCAAGCACATCGATGTAAGGCTGCACTTCGTTAGAGAGATAATCGAGTGTGGAGAAGTCTAAGTGCTGAAGGTTTCGACGGATGACAATGTTGCTGATATGATCACCAAGACATTGCCGAGCTGCAAGTTTTTCCACTGTATACAATTGATAAAGATGCATGATGAAAGCATGAATATTCCCTGTTATTGTAGAGTTTGTTCCAAGGTGGAAATTTGTGAGATCAATGGATCGAACTCTAGTTCTGTCGACTGGGACGTTGTCGACAGGGATAGATTTCTTTTTTTGACAGGGGACAAGCATGAAGTCAAAGATGGTTCACATGCTGATGTCTAACTGTTACATATTATAGTCGAAGTCAGTTCTAATATGTATTGTCGAAATTGTAATGTCAAATTGGGCATTGTGTTAAGGATCCAATTGTTTAGTTAGATTGTAATGTAAGTTAGCTAGTTAGTATATAAATAGGCTAGATCTCTCAGGTTATTGAGAGAGGTCAATTGTGTTATTCATTTGTAATAATTTGTAAACCCTAAATGAGAAAGTGAATAGAAAACAGTTGCCCAAAATCCTATTCTCCGTCTTTCTTTATTCTTTCTTCTCTCTCTTTGTTCTAATCGTTTCAATGTTCACCCAAGAAACTCTGTTTCTCAATCAAGAATTTGTTAATAGGTATCGTTTGTCACAACATTGGAATTTCTCATCACATCTGCGATACATAAATACTTTCTCCATTTAGGTAACAATAATATTATTGTTGTGGTTGAGATATATAAGGTTTATATTTGTTGATTTTGTTATTATTATTGTTGTTGTTGTTGTGTTAACTTATTGTTGTTATTATTGAATATTGTTGTTAAAATTTCTAGTTTATAAATGTAACTTAGCAATGTGTGTCTAATTTTATATAGGTGTAGATTTATTACAATTTGACTTATTAATGTTTTCAACTTAGCAAGGGTTTCATTCAAAATGCATGATCAATTTGGGTAGGATTTTGACTTTATTTTATGAAAGTATGTAGTTTTGTGAAATTCTGGCATAGCAGACAGCAGATGTCCTAAAACATGTCAAGAAATTGTTTTGCATAAATATTTAAACAAAGAACAGAACTGCAAACTGATTTCCAGAAAATCAGTAACTGCAGTTAGATAGATGTTTCGACATCTGTTCCAACATGTTAATCAAAACTGAACAGTAAATTGCAGAATGATAAACAACATAGAATATGATGATCCAGTTCGGTGCAACTAACCTACATCTGGGGGGATACCAATCCAGGAATGAATGCACTATTAGCAGTATTAATTTAGAGCTAAACTCCCCCGTTTACAACTCCTCACTTAATCCCTACCAAGTCGAATTCTATCTAGAAATCGCCTTCTAGATAAGAGAAACCCAACTCAATTCCTAAATCACCTCAGTGATATCTAACAGTTACAATTTCCAGCAAATGCATCAATCTATTCAATTGAAAGACATTCCTTCCAATAACAATATTCAGCCAAGACTCTTGACTAACAACAATACTCGGTTTTGCTTAAAAGCTTTAACAAAGAACAATACTCAACTCTTGCTTCAAAGCTTCGAGTGAGAACAATTTACAACAACCTATGTCGACCACATAGTATCAAAAGACACATGAGTGACTTACAAACTACACAAGAGACTCTCAAAACCCTAAACCCTTATGTTGCACCGACGACTTGTTGTTGTGTGTGCTTGCTTCCTTTAGGTCTAGCAAGTCCTTATTTATAGACTCTTGTAGTATGGGCATGGACTTTTCAATCAGGTCCAATCTTCACGTTGTAAATCTTATGCAGATTCTTCTCCACAAAAATAGAAACAAATCTTTTATAGTTTCCTAAAAAGTCTCAAAGATCCTTTTTATGAAATCCAATTAAATCTGCACTTTGTTCCTAATAAATCTCCTTGACCCGCGCATAATGAAGATGTATATCCAAAATGATCTCATCAAATCAAATCAAATCAAATCTGTCAAGAGATATAAAACAGCAGCGCCTGCTGTACCAGACCAAGATGTCATGACATGTGTCTTCGACATCTGTCTGAAACACATGACAGTAGTACTGTCATGACAGTTGATGAGAATGTTACAACATCTTGCTCAATATCTTGCTGTAAACTTGTTTTATCCAAAATGCAGCCAATCAAAGACCTAACATTTTGGATCATAGTTAGATGAAAGCTAACAGATTAAGTGTGAAGTATGAGAATTAGGTGGTTTAATTTCTTTAATTCACTGAAAGAAAACTTCCTAACAATAAAGGAATTTTTTTTTGTCTTTTGGTTTTATGCTAGAATAAAAAATATGAGGAAAGAAAGAAATATTCAATCATCTATGTATTTATATAATTTGTCAATATTATACGACATGGGTGTGGTGTGGAAAAGTGGAAAAAAAACCAAGTGCCTTAAATAAAGATGAAGTTGATGAAAATATGGGCGATCAACTAGAATATATGATTCGTGATATTAGAGAAGATTTTTTTAGGAGAGTCCATGTGTGTGATACTTTAGGTAGTAACAAGGAATAGTCGTTATATCCTGGGTGCACAAATTTTACTTGATTGTCAACAGTTTAACACAGTTTAATTTGAAGGAAAAAGTGGGTGGATGGACAAAAGTTTCACTAAATCACTTGGATTGTTGAAAGATATGCTTACAAAAGGTAATTTGGGATGTCCGTTCACGTCATGAAACTTTGGTTAATCATTTGTTAGTTAATCATTTGTATATGTTTTAGTTTTGTTGTAAAAAAAGAATGTGTGTTCGATTTTTGTTTTAGTGTAAATAATATATCGTTTTGGTAAAAAAAATGTGCTCCATTTTAGTACATAAGGTATATATAGTTTTGTTTCACAAATGTGTCTTTTTTTTCATGTTTCACAAAATGTGTAAATTAGGTTATCTTTAAAAAAATACAGGTTAAAACAAAAATTATGTAAAATTAAAAAAATTAAAATAAGGGATTTCTCCTCGGTTGGAACTGTCAACTGAGGTAAAAATATTATTGATGGGAATCGACTCATGACTAATGCTAATTTTCCCTTCAGTTTTCACTTCCAACCAAGGTGAAAAGTGGGAGGCTTTCTAGTTTTTCCCCTATACCTTTGTCCCAAGGTGAAATATATCTCACTTTCCGTTACCCCGCTCATCCAATTGAGGAAAAATTTCTTTTCCTACCGAGGTAAAAGCCATTTTTCATAGTAATTGTGCCATTTATTTAAATGGCTACACAGACAAAACAAAAACTATATATATTTAAATGACACACATTTTGTACCTATTGCAGCAACTGTTAGCAAGTGCAAAATTATCGTATCCACTAAGTCTGGTTGTGCTTAATAACATATTCATCAGGTTAATGATTCTAAGTCAGAGTTTATAGTTGTTTGGTTGCATAAAAGTAAATGACAGAAAAATGAATGGAGATTTCTATGTTAGCAGTGAGAAAACTTATTAAGGGTAGATTTTGTCATCATTTATAATCATGCATAACAATTGGTCAATAATATGCTCTTCTACAACTTGAGATTATATTATCTAATAACCAATCTCTGTTGAGTTGTAATTCCTTGTGTCGAAGCAGTTTAGCTCGATAGAAACAAGGAGCAGACGAATTGTGATAATGTGTGTGTCAAGTTGTAATAGTGTGTCGAAGTGTCGAAGGAGGTTCCTTCACACAGGATTTCGACTTAGGCCTATTTTAGTAATATTAACTATTTTGGGCTTTTATAGTTTTGGGCATTGGCTTGGGATGCAAGCTAACCTAAATCTATAAATAGGGAGAAACCCTTATTTTTTGTAACAAGTTTCAGAATTGAAAACTTGTATTCACAGTTTGCAGTTGCAAGTGAAATAACAGAATTTCCACAGTTTGTGGGCAGAGAGTTCTCTGCAGAAAATTGTTCGGCTTCTCCTCTAACGTTTCTCTTTCTTTTCTTTCTCAACCCTTTTCTTTTTCATTGCCACTGTGTGTTTGTTAACAATTTTGAGATCAAGATTGAATAGGAATTCCCAAAAGGTTTTGGGTTAATTCCAACATCTGGTATCTAGAGCTCCGATTGCGATTCAAGGAAGGAAAATCATGATGGCGATGAATCATTCGAATTGGCACTTTCCGGCGAGCGTTCCGATTCTCAAGAAAGACAATTATGAGAATTGGTACAAGCAGATCAAGGTGGTTTTCTGTTATCAAGATCTTTGGGATTTTGTGAAGGAAGGAGTAGCACCGCTTGCAGAAAACTCGACGGATCAAGAAAAGGATGCACACAAAGAGTTGAAGAAGAAAGATTATAAAGCTCTCTTTATAATTCATCAGTGTGTCGAAAATCTGAAAAAAGTCGCATTCAGTGTTTCAATTGTCAGAAGTATGGCCACTATCTTAGTGACTGTCCAGAAAAGAAGAAAAATCAAGAAACTGATGCAAAGCTGGCGAAACATGAAGAAGAAGAGACGTTGCTGATGGTCACAACAAGAGATGAAGAAAGATTCCAAGATCAGTGGTACTTAGACTCAGTATGCTCATCACACATGACTGGAAGGAAAGATTGGTTTATCAACATGAAGCCCTCATTGAAGAACACAATGAAGTTTGCAAATGATAACACTCTAGCAGCTAAAGGTGTTGGTGATGTTTTGATTATGAGGAAAGATGGCAAGAGGTCAACAATTTCCAATGTGTTGTACATACCAGGCATGAAGAGTAATTTTCTCAGTATAGGGCAACTGGTCGAAAGGAGCTACAAGGTATTTGTCAAAGACAAGATGATGAGAGTCATCGACGCAGGTGGTAGGTTGATCTTGAAGGCTCCAATGTCTCAGAATAGGACCTTCAAGATTGAACTCAATGTGATGGAGCACAAGTGCCTAGCAACTGCAGCTAACAGAGATGAGTGGTTATGGCATTTTCGACTAGGCCATCTCAACTTCAATGACATCAGAGAGCTAAAGAGAATAAATATGGTTTCAGGATTACCAGAAATCGACATTCCAAGTGAAGTCTGTGAAGAGTGTGTTTAGTCGAAACAACACAAGAAGAGCTTTAGCAAGGATGCAGGAAGGAAGTCGAAGGCAATTCTGGAAGTCATATACTCTGATGTATGCGCTCCAATCCAGGTTGATTCAATTGGTGGCAACAGATACTTTGTCACGTTTCTAGATGATTACAGTTGAAAGTTGTGGACTTACCTCATCAAGAAGAAAAGTGATGTGATCGAGGTATTTTCCAGATTCAAATCTATGGTCGAAAGACAGAGTGGTCGAAAGTTGAAAATTCTGAGGACTGATGGTGGTGGAGAGTATGTTTCGAAAGAGTTCGATGCATTATGTGAAAAAGAAGGGATTGTGCATGAGGTGGTGCCACCCTACACTCCACAGCAAAACGGAATTGCAGAATGAAAGAAAAAAACCATCATGAACATGGTGAAAAGTATGTTAAATGGAAAGCATCTACCCAAAGAATTATGGGGAGAAACGGTTTCGACAGCAACATATATTTTGAACAGATGTCCGATGAAGAAGCTTGAAGGAATCACACCAGAAGAATGTTGGTCCGGTGTTAAGCCTAGCCTCAGTCACTTGAAGGTGTTTGGATTTATAACACATAGACATGTGCCAGATCAGTTGAGAAGGAAGCTTGATAACAAGTCGAATAAGATGATCTTGATAGGATATCATTCGACTGGAGGTTACAAACTGTTCGACCCAGTGAATAAGCATGTAGTGATCAGCAGGGACGTGATCATAGATGAGATTAAAGAATGGGATTTGACTGAGAATGTTAAGAAGGATTCAGTGAGAATCTCTTGTGAAGAACCACCCACTGAAGTCAAAAGCGAAGTTCGACAGGAATAAGTCAGAGATGAAGTTGGCCCAAGTAGACCTCGACGAACAAGGCACATGCCTGCAAGGTTGCAAGAATGTGTAATTACATCAAATGATGTGGTTGATGAAGAGGGTAAGCTGGTACATTTGTTTTTTACGCAGATGTCGAACCTGTCAATGCAGCTGAGGCATTGAAAGATTCGAAGTGGGTGAAAGCAATGGAAGAGGAGTTATAGTCCATCAAAGTCAACAACACCTAGTTACTTGTTGAATTGCCTTAGGGCAAGAAGGCAATTGATGTGAAGTAAGTTTACAAGGTGAAGGTGAATCCTAGAGGAGAAGTAACTCGACACAAGGCGAGACTTGTGGCGAAAGGATTTCTTCAAAAGGAGGGAATCGACTTTGACAAAGTGTTTTCACCTGTTGCTAGGATTAAAATAATCAGATTGGTTGTTGGTCTAGCAAATATGAACAATTGGCACACATGTCAGATGGACGCGAAGTGTACATTCCTTAATGGCCCCTTAGATGAAGAAGTTTATGTCACACAACCAGCTGGGTATGTGAAACGAGGCGAAGAAGGAAAGGTGTACAGGTTGCATAAAGCCCTGTATGGACTTAAGCAAGTTCCAAGAGCTTGGAATAAGAAAATCAACAGCTTCTTAAGGGAGAAGGAATTTGTGAAGTGTACGACTGAGCATGAAGTGTATGTAAGGAGAAGCAATAATGAATTGCTTATACTATGCCTCTATGTCGATGACCTGTTGATAACAGGGAGTTGCAAGAAGGAGATCGAAGATTTCAAACATGACCTAAGTGAGGAGTTTGAAATGTCAGACTTGGGAAATCTCTCATATTTCCTTGGCATCGAATTTTACAAGACTAGTAGAGGTTTGATGATGCACCAAAGAAGATATGCAAGCGAAATACTCAAGATATTTGAGATGCAAGATTGAAACCCAACTTCGACTCCAGCTGAGACCAGACTATAACTGTCGAAGGATTCAGATAAAGATGATGTCGACCCAACCCAATACATAAGACTTATTGGGTCACTTAGATACCTTTGTCACACAAGGCCTGACTTAGCATACAGTGTGGGTATGGTAAGTAGATTCACGTAGAAGCCAAAGGTATCACACCTAGCAGCAACGAAGAGGATAATGAGGTATCGGAAAGGGATTCTCGACTACGGTATTTTGTTTCCTGTAACTGATGTTGGGAAAGAATGTAAGTTAGTGGGATACACCAACTCTAGCTGGTGTAGTGATGTCGAGGATAGAAAATCCAAAGCTGGATATGTGTTTTTGTTAGGTGGTGCACCAGTTGCTTGGAGTTCGAGAAAGGAGCCAGTAGTGGCATTGTCATCATACGAAGCAGAATATATAGTTGCTTCTCTTTGTGCATGTCAAGCAACCTGGATGGGGAACTTGGTCTAAGAGATTACAGGGAAGAGTCATGGAGCAATTACCATAAAGATCGAGAGCATGTCAGCTATCAACTTGGCGAAGAATCCTATAGCAAATGGTCGAGGCAAGCACATCGAAATGAGGTTCCATTATCTTCGAGAGCAGGTAGCAGAAGGGAAGATGAACTTGGAACACTGCAGAACTGAGAATCAGATTGCAGATATCATGACGAATGGAGTGCAGGTCGAAGTTTTCAGAAAACTAAGAGCCATGATGAATGTAGACAGCTTAGACACAATGAATTAGGTGGTGTGTTGAGTTGTAATTCCTTGTGTCGAAGCAGTTTAGCTCGACAAAAACAAGGAGCAGACGAATTTTGATAATGTGTGTGTCAAGTTATAATAGTGTGTCGAAGTGTCGAAGAAGGTTCCTTCACACAGGATTTCGACTTAGGCCTATTTTAGTAATGTTAACTATTTTGGGCTTTTATAGTTTTGGACCTTGGTTTAGGGTGCAAGCTAACCTAAATATATAAATATGGAGAAACCCTTATTTTTTGTAACAAGTTTTAGAATTGAAAACTTGTATTCACAGTTTGTAGTTGCAAGTGAAATAACAGAATTTCCACAGTTTGTGGGCAGAGAGTTCTCTGCAGAAAATTGTTCATCTTCTCCTCTAACGTTTCTCCTTCTTTCCTTTCTCAACCCTTTTCTTTTTCATTGCCATTGCGTGTTTGTTAACAATCTTAAGATCAAGATTGAATAGGAATTCCCAAAAGGTTTTGGGTTAATTCCAACAATCTCTCGCACTATTGAATACAACAACATTAAGATTCAATAGTGGTATAATGATATTGATCATCAATTATCAATACTATACGAATATTAAACCTAACCTTATCTCTAAGCGTTAACATCCAATAGACGGAGACTTGGATCTAGTAACAACCCGCACCTCTCGTATGTTAAGTCGTACCATGAAACCATATTTTAGGTAGCTAATCCAAAATAAGCATTAAGAATGAATAATCATAAATATTAAAGCTTAAGTAAAATTACATAAAACTCCATGACTATAATTAAATACGAGAATATAAAGACTACATCTTCCACCAACAAAGACATTTCTTTCTAATCTTACTGATTGTAATTGTACAAGTAATCACAAGGAGTCAAAATTGGAAGGACATATGCAACAATCTCTCGAGTAGAGCTTCCACCTAAAATACTCTCTCTTATTCTCCCGTTGAGACCAGGGTGAACTTACTACCTTTCTGTACTCCATTTAATCCACTTGAACTCTTCTAGAACTGAAACTAGACCTTATATTTACAAACTTAAGAAAGGTAGGCTCGCTAGGTGCACTTTCCATATTCGCTTAGCGTAACTACTTTCTTCTCTGTTAAGTAATACCAGCTCACCTTGCAACTAGCCCTAGCTTGCTAGGCGCACCACCCATCTTCACTTAACACACAAACCTTCCTTCACCATGAAGTTACTTTTCCAGGAAGTATTCTTTCACTTATGCTCACCTAGCACGCCCATGAGACTGGCCTAACAAGCCTTGCTAGTAGGAAAATGGTTTTTAGCAAGGTCTTTTTGTGTTGCTTGATGGTTTTTCAGTCTTTTTCAGGTTTTTTTTTTATAAATGTGCAAGTAAAAAGTCCATATGGATGTTTTATCACTTATATAGACAAATCAGGGGTTTTAATATTGATTTCATATAAAATAAGTCAATAAGTGTATATGTATTTTATATAAATTTGACACTTATCAAATATCCCCAACTTATTTTTTTTCATCCTCTAAAAAAATTAATTCAATTGGCTTAGAAGTTTTAAAATGCACGTGATCGTGAGTGCTGGATCAGATCCTGTAGAATTAGGCCGCCAAGTGCGTCAGAGATGCTGGTCGTATGGAGAGGTGGATGGGGTGTACCTGCAAGGTACTCCGAAGCTCAAGTAAGAAAGGGTTAGAGAAAAGGGGCAAGTACAAAGTATTAGTTCGTAGGGTGAATATTGGATACCTGAACCTCTCAAGCGAGAGGGTTTATATAGAGCCCCCAGCGCGTGGCCAACGGTCCTATTTTCGGGGCGAAATAACCGTTTTCCCCAAAGAATAGGTAACTACCCAAACTAGCCGTTATGTCGGGCAGGGTGCCCAAAACTAGCCATTGTGTCGGGCATAGGCATGGTTCCGGGCACCTGCCCATAGCAGTTCGGGGAGCAATGAAGCCGTGCGCGACGGGCATTAATTCTAGGGAGGAATGTTGCATTCCTTGCCCGGTTGGAGGGGCAGAAAGGTAACTCTCGCCCCTCTGTGGATTGGACTTAGGGAATTTGGGCCGCTCTGGAGCAGAGGCGGATTGGGCCAATTCTAGCCATTGGTCCAGTCCAGAACAGGAGCCCCCCAAGTCGTTGCTCCCGAGCATGAGAGTGATGACTTAAGGACTACTCGTTGCTCCGGGGAGCCAGTATAGAGTCGTCGTTTGAAGACGAGGAGGATTGTCTCAAAGTCCTCGTGACCCCAGATGTTCGTGAGATTCGTGGTCGTAACCTTATTGCCCGGTGTACGGGGAGACAAAGGGTCAAACAGAATTGGAAACGTTGGGTTGCCACGTGTGCCTCGAGCTCTGTGTAGCAGTTAATATGCAATGATGGCTAGTGGGTAGTCATTATGGCCTACGGGCGCGTGGTTGCACGTGCCCCTTTGTATAAAAAGGGGAAAATCGTTCCATTTGGGACTTTTTCTTCCTGATTTCTCTTCGCCTCCTTAAGGTTCTTGCCCGTCACCGTCCTCTACCTCTCTGATCACCGTAACAGGCTTCTAAGCAGCACCTTTCTTTACTCAAATCGAGTAAGTTTTCTGATCTGGAACTTGTTCTACTTCTGTTTGTTGTTAGTGGTAGATTGCATGCGGTTAGGGCTAGCTTTAGAGGACAAAATAGGTGGATTTCTGGTGACAGTTGGTGGTGGACGGTGGTAGTGCCACTTTTCTACTTCTGACATGTCACCGGACGTGTCTGCGTGCTTCGGTTAGGAGGGTGGTTGACGGCGTCGTCGCGATGGCGACGCCTGCGTAACCGTCGTGATTTTCCATTTTCTGAACGAATGATGAGTTTTCCGGCAGAATAACTCCAGATCCCAGTGAAGCTTCATGATTTCCGATGGAGCTTCGAACGGAAACTGGGATTGAGTGCGGGGAAGCTCCTCGTCAGTCGTTGATATGTTTCGAGCGGCTCCTCGCAGGGAGGTTCCAACCTTTCCTTTGATGTTAAGGCTTAGGCCGGGGACGCTGTCCTTAGCCCTTTGCGTGCCCTTTCACTTGACTTAGCAGTGGAAGGGTGGATTTGATTTGCTGTCGAATTCACATTCTACTATGCTTTTCAGGTGATCGTAATGGCGACGGGGCCAGAAAGAGAAGTTGTTATAGATTCGTCCGAGGAAGGGACGGGCTCCGAGGATAGTAGCAGCTCGACGGCCTCTAGTTCGGCGACTTCGAGTTCCTCTAGCAATGTCGGGGAAGAGGAAGAGTTGGATGCCATGGAGGAGGATGTTGAAGGGTTCTGCACGGAGGAATGGGAGGTGGCCGAGCCTTCCGAGCATGTGTCCACGTTCGCAAAGTCCTTGGTGGACGTTTTCACGGAAGTGGACCCGGAGGGAGAATGGAAGGTGCACTTCCCTTCCCTGGACGAGCGGGTATGTACGAGCTTCGGGGACCGCTTCACCATGTACGAGTATGCTTTTAAAGAGCTGGGCCCTGAGGTTGCCTTTCACTGATTTTCAGCAGTTAGTGTTTGAGCACTTGAAGTTAGCCCCTACCCAACTGCATCCCAATTCGTTGGCCTTCATCCGGGCTTTTGAGTTGGTGTGCGAGCATCTTTCTTTGGGGGCTACTCTCCCTTTGTTCTTTACTATTTTCCATCTCCAAAGGCAGCTGGTGGGGAAGAAGTACGGCTGGGTTTCCTTGAAGCAGCCCCGCAAGCTGTTCAAGCCGTTTTCGGAGTCAATCCAAATATTCAAGGAACGATACTACGTTGTTGAGCCCGTGTCCGAGGTTGCCCAGGATAGTACGTATGTCTGGGAGATAGAAGTCGACGAGAATGGGAATGAGCTGCACGACGAGGAAGGGAGGTATATTGGGCGGAGACTCTACAAGTTCCCCCTCCACTGGGCGCCCGACCATTTTGCCAAGAAGCCTAGCGACTATGTCTTTCAGCCGAGCGAGCTGCGCGGGCAGGACGCCGTGGCGTACGAGGCGTTGGTGAAGTGGGTTAACTCCTTCCGCCTTGCTGAGTGTTGGACGAGAAAGGGCAGTCCGATCTTCGAGGAAGATGGGAGTCTGAGAGTCGAGCGTCGATTCATCAACGTCAAGGCACTGCTGGAGTGCAAGACTCCCGTGGATGTTGAGAAGCTGCTTGGTAGTCTTAGTTAGTTAGATTTTATTCATGTTATTTCTTTTCCTCGTATCTAATATGTTCGTGTTTTACTTGTGCAGGTGAGATGCCTCAGGCTCATGATCGGGTTGTGAGGAACGCTCTGGCGAGGAACAAAGTCAGAACGGCTCCTCCGAAATCTCAGTTTGCTGGTGGCCGTGATCCTCCTTCGGCACAATCTGCTGCGGGGACCTCCACTTCTCCGACTCCTGCCCCCCGGGGATCTCCTCTGCCTTTGGTCGGGCGACCAAAGCGGGCAAGGATTACTGATGCCGTGGACCTTACTCGGGTAGCGGAGAAAGGGAAGTTCGAGCTTCCTCTCTGCATCCTTGATAGGAGGTTCTTCGAAGGTAACTCTTTAGTTGTTCCTCGGGCAGAATCTCTTCGCTTGGAAGGTATGGATCGCCCGAGCAAGAGGGCGCTGGTGGCCCAGGACGCTTCTGCCTTGGTCAGGATGCTAGAGATGACGGCTGTGTATGCTGAAGGGGACTCCGCGACTGAGTCCGAACTCAATGCTGCCCGCGCTTCTGTGGCATCCCTTAAGGAAGAGGTCAAGACTGCCGACGAGGCTCGGAAGAAGGCCGAAGAGGAAGCGGCCAGGTTGAAGGAGGAGAACTCCAAGTTGGCGGCGGAGAAGAAATCTGCCGAGGAGCTGATCAGGGAGTTGAGGGCGGCCAATGCCCCGGGTGCCGACGAACCAGACGACGTGAAAGAATTAAAGACTAGATCCGAGCTGGTTGCTCGTCTGCTGCTGGCCGAAGATGATGGCGCCGTCGTCGCGGCGGAGTCTTTCCAGAATGCCGTGGCTCAATTGCGGGTGGTGAACCCTGACCTCGATTTTTCTGTCGAGGGTACTCACTACCTCGCCCATGTTGAGGATGGCCGTATCGTCGTGCCCGACGGTCTTCTTGAAAGTACCCCCGAGGACCAGCCTGCAGAGGACCAGGGACCCGAGCCAGAGCCTGCTGATCAGTGAGGAATTTGTTATTTTAATGTCGTTGTAATCCGTCTGGCCTGCGTGCCGTTGAATCATTGTAATTTATTTTTGGGGGGCATGGCCCCCGTTTTATGTAACAACGTACAATTTGTGGTCTTTGCGGCCACTTGTTAAATTATCACATATTTAGTTCTGTTGTTTGCATGATTTTACTTTCTTTTATTTTTGCCAAGTATCGTATTCATACTCGCTGTGAATGTATGTCCGCCCGTGATAGGGGGTATTTGACTTGTGTGAATATTTTTGGGGGGACTGCTCATAATAGATGTGTTCGGCAGTGTGGGGAACTGGTCAAACTGCCGGGGAATTTCCTGGCGGGGAGCGGAGCTCAGGTCGCGTTTGAGGCCTGAGTTCGCGGCATGAACATCCCATCGTGAGCTGGGGTTCTGCCAATCGTGGTACTTTGATGACGGCGATGCTCGATAGAGGATCACTGTCGAGCAATTACCCGGCTTGTTACTGAGTGGGGTTATGCTTTAATCGTATGCGACGCTTGTACCTAGACGTGCATAGTGGTCGGTAGCTGACGTTCGTCGTTGCGACGGGTCAAACCGTTAACTTAGCTGTAATATTGTTTTAGCTTTTCAGCGTTCCATGGTCGAGTAAGTTCTTCCCCAGTGAGATGTTATAGGTAGTAGGCCCCATTCTCCGTTTTTGCCCGGACGCGATAGGGTCCTTCCCAGTTGGCTGCTAGTTTGCCTTCGCGAGAGTCTTTGTGGTTTCTTCTTAGAACAAGGCTTCCCACGTCGAACTCTCGCCGTATCACCTTGGCGTTGTGCCTGATGGTAATTTTTTGTTTTAGTGAGACTTCGCGGAGGGCTGCCCCGGTTCTGATTTCCTCGACGAGGTCGAGCTCTTCTCTTAAAGATTCGTCGTTCATCTCCTCGTCTAGGGGCGACTCTGTCCGCCTAGAGGGTACGTGAACTTCGACGGGGATTACAGCCTCGGTTCCGTATGCTAGACGGAAAGGTATTTCCCCGGTCGTTGAGTGTGGAGTTGTGCGGTATGCCCAGAGCACGCTCTGTAGTTCCTCGATCCATGCCTTCTTTGTTTCGTCCAGCCTTCGCTTGAGGCCTCGAAGGATGACTCGGTTAGCTGCCTCAGCCTGCCCATTTGTTTGGGGATGCTCGACGGATGCGAAGTGTTGCTTCGTGCCCAGTTGGGCGACGAAGTCCTGAAACTTCCTATCCGTGAATTGCATCCCATTGTCCGTCACTATCGCTTGGGGAATACCGAAACGTGCAAGGATATTTTGTTTGTAGAAACGCAGGATGTTGAGGGCAGTTATTTTGGCTAGAGCTTCTGCTTCTATCCATTTGGTGAAATAGTCCACGCCCACTATGAGATATTTGTTCTAACTTGATCCTACCACGAAGGGTCCTAGGATGTCTAGGCCCCACCAAGCGAATGGCCACGAGGAGGACATGACCTTAAGCTCGTTAGGCGGAGCCAGGTGCATGTCCCCGTGCCGTTGGCATTTGTTGCATTTCTTCACGTGTTCTTTCGCGTCATTTTGCATGGTCGACCAGTAGTAGCCTGCCCGGAGAGCCTTTCGAGCAAGGGACCTTCCGCCCAGATGTTGGGCGTTGATTCCTTCGTGGATTTCGCGCAGAATGTGTGCGACCATTTCCTCCTCGACACATTTGAGCAGCGGGATGAAGAATCCCCATCTGTAGAGTTTATCTTCGACCAAGACATAAGAGCAGGCTCTTCGCCTGACTATGCTAGCCTCCTTTGGGTCGGACGGGAGTTCGTCTTTGGCGAGATAGTTGTAGATTGGGGTCATCCAACAGTTGTTGTCTCCGATCACTTGCACGTCGAGTGTCGGGGAGGCCTTCTCGATGCTGGGTCGAGGAAGTACTTCCTGTATGACGGACTTGTTTCCGCCTTTCTTCTTCGTGCTGGCTAGTTTGGATAGCACGTCTGCTCACACATTATGTTCGCGGGGAACATGTTTCACTTCCACTGTTGTGAATTTTGCCATTTCCTTCTTCACCGTGGCCAAGTATTCAGTCAGGTTGTCTTTTTTGGCTTGGTATTCACCCCGGACCTGGAGGGCCACGAGTTGTGAATCCATGCAAATGACGACTTCTTGTGCGCCCAGGTCCTCGACAAGGCGTAGCCCAGTGAGGAAGGCTTCGTATTCTGCCTGGTTATTGGAGGTTGGGAAAGACAGTGTGAGTGATACCTCGACTATAATTCCTTCATCGCTCTCCAGTATGATGCCCGCGCCGCTTCCTGCAGAGCTTGAGGCGCCGTCGACGAAGATGGTCCATTTGCGTGCTTCGCTCGCGGGGAAGTCCGTGAACGTCATCTCCGCGACGAAGTCGGCCAGAGCTTGGGCCTTGGGGGCTTTTCTGCCTTCGTATTGGATGTCGAATTCGGACAGTTCTAGCGACCATTTGAGCATTCGGCCAGCCATATCTAGTCGTCCGAGCAGCTGTTTTATGGGATGATCTGCTCGAACCACGATCATGTGAGCCATGAAGTAGTGTCTTAACCTCCTGGTTGCGTTAATGAGGGCCAGCGCCACCTTTTCTATCTGTTGGTATCTTAACTCTGGTCCTTGCAGGGCTTTGCTCGTGAAATAAATGGGCTTCTGCCCGTCAGGCGTCTCGCGGATGAGAGCGGTACTCACTGCTTCGGTTGCTACGACCAGGTATAGGTACAATGTTTCACCGTTGTCCGGTCGAGAGAGGACCGGTGGCTCTGATAATGCCCGTTTCAGATGGAGAAGGGCCTTGTCACACTCCTCGGTCCATTCGAACGTTGCCTCTTTGCGGAGGAGTTTGAAGAATGGTAGGGCGTGTTGGGCGGACTTGGTCACGAAACGAGATAGTGACACGAGCATCCTGTTGAGGGATTGGAAGGATTTTTTGGACTTGGGCGTAGGAAACTCGGAGAACGCTCGACATTTGTCGGGATTGGCCTCGATTCCTCGTTCCGTTAAGTTGAATCCGAGGAATTTGCCTGCCCGGACGCCGAACGTGCATTTCTCCTGATTAAAACGCATTTTGTATTTCCTGGCCTGTTCGAAGACCTTTCTCAAGTGGGCGGTATGGTCGGTCTCCTCGTGGGATTTTACGATCATGTCGTCCATGTAGACTTCGAGCATGTCGCCTATTTCTCCCCGAAACACTTTGTTCATCATTCGTTGGTACGTTGCTCCGACGTTCTTTAGGCCGAAGGGCATTACGTTGTAGTAATAGTTGCCCGATTCGGTCATGAAGGCCGTGTATTTTTTGTCGGACATTGCCATTGAGATTTGATTGTAGCCCGAGTAGGCGTCCATGAACGATAAAAGTTTAAAACAAACAAAATTATCAACAAGTTTATCAATATTGGGGAGGGGGTAGGCATCCTTCGGGCATGCCTTATTGAGATCGGTATAATCAATGTACATGCGCCATTTTCCATTAGATTTTTTAACAAATACAACGTTGGACAGCCAAGTTGTGTACTTGGCTTCCGAAATAAATTTGGCCTCGAGGAGGTCCTTTACAGCTTTTTCAGCAGCCTCCGTTTTCTTCGGAGACTGCTTCCTTCTACGTTGTGCTACGGCCTTGACGGCCGGGTCGATGGTCAGCTGGTGACAAGCAACTGATGGATCCAAGCCGGGCATTTCCGCGGCGCTCCACGCGAAGAGGTCGGCATTCTCTCTGAGGCATGCTTTAAGCTGCTTCCTCGCGATGTCAGGCAGGTTAGCTCCGATCTTCACTCCCCGTTGGGGGTCTTCGCCGAACAGAACTACCTCGAAGTTGCCATCCGGGATTGGGCGCATCGGATGGGAGTTGCTGCTGGATGACGTGGACGGGCTGGCTGAAGCTGCTCGTTCCTCCTGTTGGTCCTCGGGGAAGCGACTTTCGAGGTCGATAGAGTCGACCTGGGGCAGGGGCTTGGCCTCATCGGAGCTGTTTGGCAGTGCTGGCTTGCTCGACACTTTTGGCCTGGGCGCAATGGCATTGAGCCCCTTTGTAGCTGCTTCGAAACACCGTCGGGCAGCTTCGATATTGCCGTGGAGGGTGGCGACCATCCCTTTCGAAGTGTAATACTTCATCTTCAGGTGGACGGTCGAGGGCACTGCTACCAACTCGGCTAGAGTTGGCCTTCCGAAAATGCATTGGTAAAGCGACGGGCAGTCGATTACTAGAAATTGCACCTTGATGGATCTTGTCGTTTCAGCTGATCCGAAGGTCACGATCAGCTCGACGTAACTCCACGGCTTGGTCACATACTCATTGAATCCCTATAAATCGGACCCTACGTAGGGGGTAAGGTGCGATTCGTCCAGTTGAAGCATTGAGAACAGCTGGGAGTACATGATGTCGACTAAGCTGCCCTGGTCGACTAGGATTCGGTGAACGTCGAAGTTTGCCATTTGGGCCCTGACGAGCAACGGTATGCTTGAGTTCGGGGAGCCGTCGAGGAGTTCCTCCCTGTAGAAGGAGATGGGGATGGAACCCTTCGGGGCCTGATCAAGCGTGGTCACTTTGTTAAAGCTGGTGTTGATCAGGTGTTCGAACTTCCGTTTCACGGACCCCACAGTGACTTTGTTGAAACCCCCGCCAGAGATGACCATGGCGGAGGGGAAAGTCTCCCACGGGTTGTGGGCTGCGAAATATGCAGGGGCACTGAGCCCGTCAGGGACGTTGAAGTCCTCGGGTCGCGATATGGACATAGCGACCTGTATGTTGGTGTCTTCCAAGGAGGGTACCTCCTCCTCGACCTTCTTGGACTCCTGGGCGTCCTGCCGGGGAGGGTCCTTCTTCTTTGCGAACTGCTTCAGGTGGCCGTCCCTGATCAGTATTTCAATGGCATCCTTTAGATAGATGCAGTCCTCTGTGATATGGCCGTGACTTTTGTGGAAACGGAAGTATTTTGATTTGTCCACGTTTGGTTTGTTCGGAAGCTGTTTGGGGAAGCGGACCCCAACCTGTTTGAACTCCGAATTGGCACATTCGGACAAGATCTTTTCCCTGGAAACGGCCAGGGGAGTGTAGTCGTGGAACCTCCCGGAGGGGCCTTTGCTGTCACAGGAATCACGAGGACGGTCCTCGCGCCTCTGGTCACCTCGACGAGATGTCGAAGCTTCTTCTCCTTTGGATGCCCGAGCGTTCTCCTGATGGCACGATGCTCGGACGTGGCTAGCCGCAACCTTCTCTTCATACTGAATGTGTGATTGGACTTTAAGGAGGAGGGTGTCTAAGTTCCTCGGTGGCGCGAGGCCAATGGCTTTAGAAAACTCGGAGCCTGGGCGGAGCCCCTGCTCGAGCAAAAACTTCTTCATTTCGTCCGTCGTTCGGACCTGCACTGCTTCTTTGTTGAACCTCTCGATATATGCGCGGAGAGGTTCGTCTTTACCCTGGATTATGGCTCCCAGAGAGGCCTCAGTTTTGGGGTGGCGGCGAGATGCTGTAAAATGCCGCGAGAACATCCTGCCCAGCTGTTTCCAAGAGGTGATGGACTCCTCGGGCAGTTGTTTATACCATGTCATTGCTCCCTTCCGAAGGATGGTCGGGAACAGTCTGCATTTGATGGCGCCCCGTACGCCGCGGTAGTCTAGCAGCGCATCGATGTTCTCGATGTGCTCGTCGGGGTCGGTGGTCCTGTCGTATGTGCCAAGTGACGGGGGTTTCTCCAAGCCTTTTGGGAGACGGGTAGCCAGGATCTCCTGGGACAATGGGCTGCGAGGCTCGTCGTCGTCACTAGAACTGGTGTATGATGGGGACCGGACGGGATGCTCGCGTCGGCGGTTCCTTCGCGGGGAAGGTGAGCGGTTTCTTCGAGGAGAAGGTGAATGGTTCCTTTGAGGAGAAGGTGAATGGTTCCTTCGAGGGGAAGGTGAGCGGGCCCGTCCTTTGGACTTGATCAGGGGAGACAGCTTGTTCCTCCGAGTCCTCTTGTGGTCATGAGTGTACTGGTCACGCGGGGAGATCTGGTCGCTCTTTCGGGCTAAGCGAGGATCATGCTCTTGGCCCAGTCTTCGGTCAATTTCTCTCCGTGGCTGCGGGCTTCTTGATCGTCGCTGGTTCCTCCGCGTAGGAGGGGATCTTAGACGGCGAGACTCTTCCAGTGCCCCGATCCTCTCGTTCTGCTGCCGGATCAGGTTGTTAGTTTTGTTGAGTGCCTCCAGAAGGGCTGCCACGGCCGGGTCGGCGTTGGGCGGAACAAGAACGGACTGGAGGTCGAGAGAAGGTTGATCGTTGTTGCGATTAGCAGGGGTAGGGGAAGGAGAAGCAGTGGCTCCATCCCTGAGGAAACGGGCATCTCGGAGGAGAGATGACTGGCCGTCAACGTTAGATTTGTTGACGGGGAGGATGGTGGTTTGGAGAGCATCCTTGGAGCGATCTTGGGAGGCCATGATCGTGATGAGGTTTGAGAATTATTTTGATCTTCGATTACTGAGGAAAGAAAGATGGGGAGAACAAAGTTCCCACAGGCGGTGCCACTGATCGTGAGTGCTGGATCAGATCCTGTAGAATCAGGCCGCCAAGTGCGTCAGGGATGCTGGTCGTATGGAGAGGTGGAGGTGGTGTACCTGCAAGGTACTCCGACGCTCAAGTAAGAAAGGGTCAGAGAAAAGGGGCAAGTACAAAGTATTAGTTCGTAGGGTGAATATTGGATACCTGACCCTCTCAAGCGAGAGGGTTTATATAGAGCCCCCAGCGCGTGGCCAACAGTCCTATTTTAGGGGCGAAATAACCGTTTTCCCCAAAGAATAGGTAACTACCCAAACTAGCCGTTATGTCGGGCAGGGTGCCCAATACTAGCCGTTGTGTCGGGCATAGGCATGGTTCCGGGCACCTGCCCATAGCAGTTCGGGGAGCGATGAAGTCGTGCGTGACGTGCATTAATTCCGGGGAGGAATGTTGCATTCCTTGCCCGGTTGGAGCGGCAGAAAGGTGACTCTCGCCCCTCTGTGGATTGGACTTATGGAATTTTGCCCGGTTATATATTTTTAACCCTTATATATATATTTAAGGATCTTTTCATTTTGAATGGTTTAGGTAGCTTAATTGGTAGTATTGTAAAGAGGTTAAGCATAAGGTCGCGTGTTCAACCCCTATTGCATCCATTTTTATTTTTATTTTTTATTTTTGTTGCTTTTATTGAAAAAAGGGTTTAAAAAATTATTATTATTTTTTTGAAAAAGAATGAAATATATTAATTTAAAAAAAAACAATACAAGCCCAAGAAAGGCGACCAAACGGTCCAGCCAAAGACTAAAACACTAAGTTGTTCACCCTAACCAAATGATTACATAAGCAAGTTGGCTATATGAACTCTAAACTTGGTTTTTTGCCACAATCTATAAACCACACTATCTTTAATTTCCCTAATGACCACTACTTTATCAGCATGACCATCAAAGATTATTTTATTTCTAAACATCCAAATGCCATAGACAACCTCAGTAAAAACAGTCTTCAGTAAATTCTTTCTCCAGCCTTTACCTTTTGTAGTCTGCACTATCCAAGAAAGTTCTTCACTCCATCTTTTAGGCCTATGGTTAATCTCAAGCCAATCAAGGAAGTGTTCCCAAATATCCTTTGTACCCCTACAATAAAAAAACAGATGCTCAATAGTCTCGGCATCATCATTACATAAACTGCAGGAGTCATCAGTGAGTAAACCAAGATGATGTAATCTCGCTTTTGTAGACAAACGCCCATGGCAAGCCAGCCACAAATTCTGAACTTCTCGAGGTCTGGCTATATTATGGTAAAGTAAAGAGTTCCAGCTAGTAACATTATTGTCTTCAATGAGCAAAAGATAAACTTTCATCATGTAGAACTTCTTATTCATAATCATAGAATCCCATAGATTTTGAATCCTCATAATCAAATGCCTTTGCTGCAAAATATTAATCAAAATCCAAGAACATCTACTTTTATCTTCTGTGCAGTTGAAAACATCACCACCTTTTAAATAATAGATGTGAATCCATTTCACCCATAGGTTATCACTTTTAAGACTAATACACCATAAGCATTTCAACAGAGCAACAGTATTCCAAATATCTAGATTTATAACATTCAATCCACCATTTTTGATAGGGCTACATACCTTTTTCCAGGAAACAGGGCTTTTTCTGCTGATCTCTTCCTTACCAGTCCAAATAATGGAGCGGAAAATTACATCAATCTTGTGTAATACCATTTTTGGAAGAGGAAGGCAACTCATCAAATAATGTGTTATTGCTTGAGATATACTTTTGACAAGCTGAACTCTCCCAGCAGCACTGAGTAATTTCGCAGACCAGTGTTTACATCTAGTAGTTATATTGTCTATCAGAGGCATATAATGATCAATATTCAACCTTTTACCAGATAAAGGCTCCCCCGGGTATCGAATGGGCAACTTACCTTGCTCAAAACCAGTTTGTATCTTGATAGTTTGAACAATATCATCTGCCATACCTCCACAAAACATTTTGAACTTGTTTGGATTAATGATCAAACCTGTAGAATCAGAAAACAGTTGGAATGCTTCAAGGATCATCTCAATGGATACTTTATCACCTCTGCTGAACAATAAGATGTCATCTGCAAAGGACAGATGAGTTATGCCAAGTTTTTCACATTTACTATGATGATTAAAGTTTGAATTCTTCTGCATTTTAACCATGATTCTGTTCAAATACCCCATCATTATCACAAACAACAAAGGGGAGATAGGGTCTCCCTGTCTAATACCTCTTTTGGCATGTAACATCTCAGTCAATTCTCCATTTACATTGAATCTGTAGCTGACAGAACAAACTACCTTCATAATCCTTGCAGTAAATCTGTGAGGCATCCCTATCTCATTAAGAACAATTTCTAAAGCATTCCAATCAATCATATCATATGCTTTTTGGAGATCCAATTGAAGCATACATCTTGGAGTCCCCCCCTTTTCTATCATAGCCTTTCATTAATTCAAAAGCCAATAGAATGTGATTTTGAATAATTTGCCCTGGGATGAAAGCAGCTTGGCTTTGATGTATAACTTTTTGTAACACCTTACCTAGTCTATTAGTCATTATTTTAGAAATGACCTTATAGAAGGTAGTGCACCCTGCTATGGGTCTATAATCCTTCACATACTTTGCATTCTCATTTTTAGGGATAAGGGTCACAACAGTGTTGTTGAACCCCTTGGCCAAATCTCCTCTATCAAAGAACTCATGAACAACCTTAATAAAATCCTTCTTGATAATTGACCAACTAGCCTTGAAATTTTTTGCCCCAAAGCCATCAATACCTGGAGACTTCAAATCACCTATGTTTTTCAAAGCATCTGTAATTTCCTTTTCTGATATCTGAGTTATCAATCTATCACCATCTTCTTTAGTTATTTGCATTCCTTTTCTCATAGCATCTACATCAATGTGTTTAGTAGTGTTGGCTTTAGTACCCATCAGCCCTCTGTAGTAATCTAAAACCTCTTGGTGGATCTCATTCTGGTTGTCAATACAAGTGTCATCAACTTTGAATAAAGTAGTCAAGTTATTTGTATGATGTTTAGCCTTAATAGTGGCATGGAAATAAGCATTATTCCCATCACCCAATCTAAGCCAATCTATCTTTGCCCTTTGGACCAGAATTCTCTCTTCAACATCATTCCAGTGCATCACTTTAAGAGTACAGCTTCTAACTTTCTCAATCAGGTGGCTATCCATTCTATTATGAATAAGTTCCTCTTGAGCTTCATCTAATTCCTTTCTAGCATTCTCCAACCGGTGCCTCACATTATAATTCTGCTTGCTAAACATACTCAGATCTCTTTGAAGTCTTTTCAATTTCTGCCACAGAACAATCATAGGATTACCATAAGTATGTTTACTCCAGCTTCTTTTGACAACATCATCATAACCTATCATATCAACCATATAATTGTTAAATTTAAATCTGTTCTTTCTCTTTATAGTGTGAGTAGTATCCTCTACACACAACATTGCATGATCAGACACATTGGGGGGAAGAATCTTCAGCTGTTTATCAATATTGTCTTGGAACCAGGCTGCATTACCAATAAGTCTATCTATTCTAGAGTAAATAGTTCCATGAGTATGCTTATTGATCCATGTATAGTAATCTCCAGAACTGACCATTTCACTAAGACCAGTGAGGTTCATCATATCAATTAAATCTTTATGCTCAGTTTCCATCACCAATCTACCCCCAATTCTATCAATAGCTTGAGTCACATTATTAAAATCACCTATCACACACCATGGGCCCTGTTGACTATGATGCAGATGAGTCAAATCCTTCCACAAATGTTTCCTATTCTCCAACTGGTTATGAGCATATACTGCAGTTAGCCAATACTTAAACACCCCTAGTTTATCAAATACTCCACAGTGAATGAGTTGGTCAGTGCTTTTCACAAACTGAATGTTAAATTTACTAACATTCCAAGACAGCCATATCCTACCAGTATAGTGATTCTGGTAGTTATCTAAATACTTCCTATGAATATTGAGCTTGTTCCTAATAGTATTAGCTTTCTCCTTCTTCACTCTTGTTTCTATAAGAATCACAACATTTGGCTTTAACTTGTAGAGACGGGAGCTTATCTCTCTAAGTTTGCCAGTTTTATTCTGCCCCCTTATGTTCCAAGATACGATCATGATCCCCTATCATGGGGCACAATAGGGTCATTCAAAACCCTAAGGGCATCAAATCCGCTCATACAAGTTTAAAAAAATTATTATTTTTTATTATTTTTAAGTTTTATTTATAATTTTAGTTTTATTTTTTAATAAAAAATTAATTTTTTGTTTTTATTAATTTTGTATTTATTTTATACTCTTTTGGTAACTTTTCCTAATTAAGAACCATAAAAAGTCAAATATTTCATTCATTGCACAAAATTAGGAAATTGCATCATTTTTTGTTAGAAATTATTGGCATTGAAAATTTTTCTTTATTAATTTATTCTTTTTTTAATTTGTTAATTAATGGTCTTAACCTAGTTTTCTAGTATAAAAACTAATATTTTTCTACACAAAGAGGCGGTCACCAAGTCATAATTTTTTGCACACAATATCCACACACACACACATTAATAATGAATACAACACGTGAAATAAGAAAAGAGAAAAAAAAAAAAGAAAAATGCACCCCTTCACTTTCACGTGAAAAACACCCCATTAACATCAAAACCTTTAACCAATATAAACAACACCATTCATCCTCCTTTGTCATATTCATACTAATAGTTTCAAATCTTAAACACCATTCATCACCTACAAACAATCATCCCTTCATCATCACCACCATGTAAATACCAAAATTTCTCTTCACTTTATTCACTTTCACTAACTATTTTTGGATAACCACAATTCACAAGTTTACTCTCTAAATTTCTTCATCTTCTCAAATTCCCAAATCCATCAATTCTTCATATTCATCCTCATCTCAATCCAATATACACAATAGCTCACTTCATCAATCCATAAGGCTCAACAACCTTCAAGTTTTAACAAATTTCGTCACCTCAATAATCATCATTCTTGAATTTCCATTATCATCATCATCTTCAAAAAGTCAACAAGCCAAAGCAATCACAACAATGAATAGAAAATCAACAGCAAAAAACTTAGAGAAAAACAAAAGTGAAAGAAGAAAGGATCTGGTCGAGCCTTTTCATCAAACACTTTGCAAGCGAAGCTTAAATTTCGTATTTTCGAAAAGCATTAAAAAACAATAACAACCGAAAATTCAGCATCAGCAGGAAGTAGTAGAAAAGTAATCAAGAAGCGGTAAATTAGTCATACTTATACTCGGTTTTCAAGGTTTTTCCTTTAATTTTATCCAACCTGAACCAAATTGTGAGTGCATTCTTCTATCTAGCCATGTTTTGAATGATGTCAAAACTAGGAGAGTGTTTTAGCGTTTTTGTATATTGGGCGGTATCAACCAAAGTTTAGATGTGCATTGATTATTTTAGCCTTAGGATGCATACAAATGGTTTTGAAAACGATTGGAAATGTCTAGGAATGCTTCATACATCAAAAACTATGTTTTATGCGTGAACATTGTTGCATAGGCCGACACATACGAGTTCAGGCCGACCTATAGAAGCTTTTGATTCAGTCTAGGCATGCTTCATACATCAAAAACTATGTTTTATGTGCGAACATTGTTGCATAGGCCGACACATACGAGTTCATGCCGACCTATAGAAGCTTTTGCTTCAGAAGGCCTTGGGACAAGGTGGTTTCCTTGCAACGGTGTAGCGCAAGACGGTGAATCATGTTCGTTAATCTTGGCTTCAACAAGTACGTGCTGGGGATAATCCGACCGAGCGAAAACCTTGAAGATGAGGAGGACTTGCAAGCAAGTAGTCAAGAAAATGTGGATTGTATCAGCATTGTTGGTGACTTGATCAAGCTTTGATCAAGGGTTTAGAGGTGGTTGAATAAACAACAAAACACAGGGTTTGTGGGGTTAGAGCTCTTCACCTCTTGTATAAACATTTTTGCAAAGATAAGGTTAATTGCAAGTAGGGCAGGCGTATCCATAGCGAGGTCTACTGGGGAAATGCCTAAACAAATATTTGTGTCTCTCTTTCTTTATCTTTTTATCTCTTTAATTGTTGTTCTTTCAAATTATCGATTTCATTGTTTTTTTCGATTAATTCGATTAGAAATAGTTTTTTAAATATCTTTCAAAGTGTTGTTGTTGATATAATCATAATCACTTTAATTGTGATTGACTTTTAACATAAACAAAACTAATTGAATTTCCAAACGTTATCAATCGCACACAAAGTGTTTGATAAATTGCCTTTGAGTATTTTTATTGTTTTGTGTTCATTGGAAATAAGCTTTACGAATAGCTTTGCATTTGATTTATTAGTGAGTTAATCATTGTTGAACAATTTTTGTTCATTATCATTCCATAGGTTTTACATTACGCATATTTGAGCTTTTCGATAGTAGATTCGGTTAGACGATTCGATTCGTGTTGTTTCCGTTGTGCCATAAAACTTTTGAAAATCTATTTTATCCAAAAGTTCTGTTTTTAAATTTGTGGTCTGCTCACCCCCTCTAGATCGAAGCCTATCGTCTAACACAAATGAATTGAAGAGATTTTGTAATGTGAAACACAAATCTGAACTGTAACAAAGTAGTAACGTAAAATCAAACAACATAACTCAAATAAAAAATTATGAACCATAAAAACCATAACCAAAACAGAATCGTAACTAGAATCTAAATCGCGAAACTATTCTTAAAACAAAAAAACAATAGCCGAAACCGATTCAGAGACGACGATTTAGTGTGGTTATCGCGTGACCACGAATTGTAAGCAATTTTTGTTGTTGTCTCATGAACTTGAATTTGAATGTATAGTCATTATCGCTTTGTGAGAGAGACGAGCGAAAAGAACTTATCTGAGAAAGCGATTATTGAAGGAATCACAAATGGATTATTCATGTTACATGTTCTTTAGATTTTCCTTGTTTCAATTATTTTATATACTTTTTAATTTTAAGTTAAGACAACACGTGTCAAGTTTTGGTTGGTTTAGACTAAAGATAAAAGAAACTAATCCTACGCCTCCCCGATTCCAGTTAATAGGTTGTTCTTTTTTCTTATTTTCATTATTTTATTTATTTGTATTTTTTTGGAATAAGGATACTTATATTACCAAAAAATCAATTACAAATCAAGTCGATCCTAAGATCCAGGCTTCCAACTGACAAATCTAAACATAGGACATCAACCCAAAAAACACATCAGAGCATATTACAAAACAAGTATAATTTCCTATCTAGTTCTACACGAACACACACAATATCAATAATGTCTTTGCTTTGCAGGTCTTCAATCTTGCTGTCTTGAAAGATGATTCGGTTTCACACCAACCAAATCTGATAAGTTGTCTCCACAAGCACCATTTTAAGAAGCTTCCTTTTACACCCCTTGCCTCGAGTAACCTGGCTGATCCACTTAAGCTCATACTGCCAGTCCCCGGTATATGGAGAATTCCCATCCAAGTGAGCATTTGATTCCAAATATTCTTCGTAACAACATAGTCAAAGAATAAGTGGTTGCAACTTTCTTGTGAACCATAGAAAACACATTTGCCACCAGCTTCCACACCAAACCGCTACAAGCGATCCTTCGTTGGCAACCTATTATTACATGTCAATCAAAGCTGGAAAATTGCTCTAGGACGAGCCAAATTTTCTATGAAAATTTTACTCCAAGGCACTCTAGGTCCCCCCCCCCCCCCCACCTCAACACTTGATGCATTTTCCTTGTGCTATACCTGCATTCATTCTAGAATTCCTCCCAAGCTGCAGAATTCATTATCACATCTCTATACTTGAATATATTCTTAAGGATCCATGAACAATTTGATGTTGGCTGGTATCTTGTAACATCCTCCTTTTTCATATAATAAATGTGAATCCATTTGATCCAAAACTTATCATTTTTGCCCAAATGTTCCAAAAGAGCTTTCTAATAGTTGCAATGTTCCATGCTGCCAAGAACACAATCTTTACCTGTCCAAAGGAATTTCCTGTAAATGCCATCAATGTGCTCATCACCTTTGGTATAGGGAAGATCTGCATCCAATAATTTGCTATAGAGAACAAGACGCTCTTCACCAATTGATATCTACCCGCATATGACAGGAGTCTTGTGCTCCAGGGATTTAGCCTCTTCATCATTTTCTCAACCAAGGGCTGACAGTGGGCCACAATCAGTTTTTTATTATCCAATGGAACTCCAAGGTATTTAAAGGGCATGATACCTATCTCAAAACCTGTTTCAAGCTGCATCTGGCCTTGAATATCTCTATCAACACCACCCAAGAAGAGTTTACTTTTAGGACTGCTAATGTGAAGGCCTGTAGCTTCAGTGAACTCCTGCATTTTCTTCATAATTAACTTCATAGAATCAAGATCTCCTCTCAAAAATATCAGAATGTCATCAGCAAAGCTAATATTTACAATTCTTAATTTCTCACACTTAGAGTGGTAATTGAAGTTAGGATTATGTTGAAGACCTGGAGAATTCTATGCAGATATTCCATGATGATAACAAAAAGAAGGGGAGGTATGGGATCACCCTGTCTCAACCCTATTTTAACTTTACTTATTTGTTTTTATGTTTTGTTTTCTTGATTTCTTTTATTTAGTACATTAAGGTTATTTTAATTTAGGCCTATTGGGCCTTGCTGAGATAACACCCTCACTAATTCTTACATTCCTGTATCTAATTTAATTTATTTTAATTTATTCAATTTAATTTAGTTAATAGTTTAATCTATTTAATTTTAGTTTATTCGTTAAAAACACCAAAATCCAAAACATATGTCTTATTTCAAGTAAATTTAAAAATACAAAAATACCCAAAAAAATGTATCTTATTGCACTTAAATTAAAAAATACAAGAATACAACCTTTTTCACTTGTCAATAAATCTCATACATAACTATGACTGTTTTTTTTTAAATCAAACTAATAACTAACTTTTTTCTAATTAAAATTGATGAGAGCATGCACATCCATTTTGTATCCGAGTAATTGATTGGTTGGTGCTCGCCACATCGATCAATTCTTCTAATTTCAAAACAATCTAAAATCAACTTCAACCTGTTAGGTTTTATGATTGGCTGCATTTTTATATCCCAGTGAGATGTTGAACAAGATGTCTTGACATGTTGGGATGACATCAAAGCAGATCTAGTTGCACGTTTCTTGGAGATTTGATTTAATCTCTGAAGATTCTCAAAAGATTTAATTCTCGTATCCTGCAGTCAAAGTACTAATTCAATGTTGTACTCTCATAGTATCGTTTCTTGAAGATATGATTGGTACTAGTGATTATGTCATGTTGTACTCTCATAGTACTAATTCAATGCTTGTAGGGTATTGTGATGCAGATTGGGCAGGTAGTGCTGAAGATAGAAAAAGAACTTTTGGAGGATGTTTTTTCTTGGGGAACAATTTTATCTCTTGGTTCAGCAAGAAGCAAAATTATGTGTCCTTGTCTACTGTTGAGGCTGAATATATTGCAGCAGGAAGCACTTGCACGCAACTAATGTGGATGAAACAAATGCTGAAGAAATATAATGTCCAACATGATGTCATGATATTGTATTGTGACAATCTGAGTGCTATCAACATTTCCAAGAACCCCATTCTACACAGCAGGACAAAACATATTGACATTCATCATCATTTTATTAGGGATCTCGTTGAGGACAAAATTGTGACACTTGAGCATGTAGCCACTGAGAAACAACTTGCAGATATATTCACTAAGGCCTTGGATGCAAATCAATTTGAAAAATTAAGAGGCGAATTTGGTATTTTTATTTTGGAGGAATTATAGAAATTAATACTATGGAGGCGTGCAACAAATATTTGTTCTTCTCACCATTTAATTGTGCATGCTATTTTAGGAAAATCATTACAAACTTTCCATAAACCTTTTCTAACACGCCTTCAACTACTAGATTCCTACTTCATTGTTCTCATTCTCAGAAATATGTTCCACTCCTTCATTCACTTGCACTTTCATCTCTCATCTCTCTCAACCAAAATGTCTAAGGCTTTCATCTCAACTCCCAGCAAGAGCTCCAACGAGCAATCTATTCCAACCCCTGCGAAGGCTAAGGACATGCATGCAAGCACCAAAGATGATCCCATTGTTGCTATCATCGATGATGTTCAAGTTTCGGTTGTTCTTCCAACTGCTTCATCAAAAGGAAAGCCAAAAACTCATAAGGCAAAGAAGGCAAAGTCCTCAAAAGTTAGTCAATCCTCAACCCCTAATGTGTCTATGAAGAAAACCTGTGGTAATATGAAAGTTGAATCGTCGGTTGTCAAGAAAACACATTCCATGATAAGTCTTTACCTTGATCCTCTCCCAACTCCAAATGTTGAACCTAATGTTAGATCCTCTATTGATGAACCGGTTATGCAAAATATTGATGTTAAGGACCCCTAATCTGTCATTGAATATGTCGGTCTGGACAACCTTAGTACTGATGAAAAGTTTCCAAATCAAACTAGTGTGGATGTTACTTTTAAAGACATGATTGATGAGAATGTTCATGTTTCACCCCCAAAGTTGTTATTGATGATCCTGAGTTAAGTACTTTGCCGGATGTTGAAACATCCTTGGCCCAATCTGCTCCCCTGTTGAAACCATTCAAGAAAACTCTCTTGATGAGTCTTACAAAGAGATTGGTTTTGTTGAGTCTCAGGGAGATGTGATGAAAGGAAATTCTATTAATAGTAACAAATATGATTCTGATAAACAAAGCATGTCTGTTGATAATAATGAAAGGCGTTTTGACAAAGAAGGAAGTTCTGGGGAGAAGGCTACTGAGGTTGCTAATGTTAATAATTAGAATTTTGATGATGAACCTATTGTAAAGAACCTGTCACTTGGTATTGCCAACAAACTAAAAGATAGGCGAAGAAAGGTTGTTATATCTACAAGAAATCCCTCTAAGATATAAAAAAGAAGTTCTAGTGTGGGTCCCAAGAAGAGCTAGAGCAAGGTTGTAACTCCTGCCACCAAGAAAAGATCGTTGAAAATGAAGGAAGCTCATGTTAGTGATACTGATTATGATGTCACACAAGATGTTTATGACTAGAGGTTGCAACCTTTGGGAAGAAAACCCCGGCTAATGTACCAGAGGTTGCAATTGACAACATCTCCTTTCACTTCGTAGAGAATGTTGAAAAGTGGAAATTTGTGTATCAAAGAAGGTTGGCTTTGGAAAGTGAACTTGGCAAGGATGCTTTGGAGTGAAAGGAAGTGATGGAACTGATTCAGGAGGCTGGGTTAATGAGAAGTGTGGTTGGTCTTGGGGAGTGCTATGAGATGTTGGTAAAAGAATTTATTGTCAACATCTCCAAGGACTGTGATAACAAGAGAAACAAGGAATTCAAGGTGTATGTCAGATGCAATTGTGTTGATTTTTCTCCTAAAATTATAAACAGATTCATGGGTAGGAATGAAGAAGAATAGGCTAAGGTGCCAGTAAGTGACAATGACATGTGCAAGGATATTACTGCCACTCAAGTGAAAAGTTGTCCAAGGAATGGAAAGTTGTCTGCTAGCAAGTTAAGTGTGAAGTATGTTGTTCTTCACAAAATAGGAGTTGCTAACTGGGTGCCTACTAATCACACCTTAACAATTGCTACAAGTTTGGGTAGATTCATTACATTGTTGGAACAAAAACTATGTTTAATTTTGGGTTGTATATTTTTGAACAAACCATGAAGCATGCAAATACATTTGTTGTGAAGTTACCCATTGCTTTTGCTATTTTGCTTTGCAGTATCATTTTGAGTCAGCATCCTGGTATTCTAGTTAGTTCTGATGCAGCCTGCAAGAAGGAATCCCCCTTTTCGCTGCACTATAAGTTGTTTGAAGGGACACATGTCCCAGATATTATTGTCATGACATCTGGCAAAGGAGCTGCTAGTTCTACTTCCAGAGAAGGTGTCATTGCTGAGCTGAAAGGCACTTGCAGAACCTTGGATTAGACTATTAAAGCATGTACTGAGAAGAAAATCAGCATTGAGAACCTGATTAATGCTCTGTCTAAAGAGGATCTGTCTAAGATCTTGTTTGATGATGAGAAGGAAAATGATGGGGAAGAAGACAATGAAAGTGAAGGGAAAGTTGCTGGCAGTGGTGATGAGGAACCCGAGAATTAGTTTTGCTATCTAAATTTTTATCATTTTTTTTGTTGTTTTTGCTTCTGTAATTTTGTGGGCTATGCCTTGGGATTTATGCACTCTGTGTGCTATTGGTCTGTAAACCTTAACTGTTTTTTTTGTTCCTACTGGATTGGTCAGCTGGTTTTATCTAATTTGTGGCTAAAAAGGGGGAGTAGTAGTACTTAAGGGGGAGTAAGTTGTTTTTTTTTTTGTTCTGAGCTTTAGGGGGAGCATGTCTTCATGAACATGTTTCTATGTTTTTTCTTTTGAATGGATGTTGGGTGTTGAGATGTCATATCTGATGTCTCGATATCTTGTCTTTAGATGGTTGCTGAAAAAGTTATTTTGAGAGTTAATTTCTCTCTTCGCGTGCGCCTTGTGAGGATGAAGTGTACTTCTTCTGCGTTTATATATGTTACTGTGCATCGTTCTTAAAGATGTTTTGGTTGTTGTGGTTGTTTTCTTGAAGATGTTTTGCATAGATTGTTTTAGCAAAAAATTTGCCAAAGGGGGAGATTGCTAGGTTTTATGGTTGGCTGCATTTTTGTAATCCAACGAGATGTTGAACAAGATGTCTTAACATGTTAGGGCGACATCAAAGCAGATACGGTTGCATGCTTCTTGGAGATTTGATTTAATCTCTGAAGCTTCTCAAAAGATTTAATTCTCATATCCTACAGTCAAAGCCGCACGTTTTTTTAGCAGCAAAGGTCGGTTTGTGCATTGCCTTGCTTCGTAAGAAAGGATGTTGTAACATTTAAAGGAGATTGGATTTGATATGATTTGATTACGCCGCTATCATTAGAATCTGCATTTAAGGAAATATTATATCCCCATCAAGGAAATAATATGTTCTGTTCAGAATTAGAGTTTGAACCTGCAGTGAAAAGCCCATGTGTTTCTCGAGCTATAAAAATAAATGATCAAAACCCTTGCAAGCAGAGAGTCGTATTTTGTGAGAAGTTTTGTCATTGTTCATTGTGATTTGTGAGCCACCCTTGTATCAACTTGATACTTGGGATGGACTATTGTTAGTTGAGTTATAATTATGAATACACTTATAAGCTTTTAAGCAAGAGTGTATTCTTGGAGTGCATTTTCTTCTTGACTGTTTGATTTTTATCACTGTTGTGTGATTGAGGGGGAGTGAGAGGGGTCTCATATCTAAGAGTGTCTTAGATAGAAATTGCACGGATAGTGATTAGGTGTGAAGAGTGTAAATCAGAGGTTGTTTACATAAGAACTTCAAACTAATACTATTATAGTGAATTTCCTTTCTGACTTGGTAGCCCCCAGATGTAGGTGACGTTGCACCGAACTAGGTTAACAACTTTTGTGTGTTATTTATTCTCTGTCTCTTTTAATCAGTCAATATTTGTATTTGTGCTATCACAATTTTTTGACATTGCTTTCGACATTCCGGTGTTATGCATCGTATTTGACATCTGCCCACTGCGTGCCAGAATTTCACAACCCACCAAAACTCTTTCGTGCCCTTGTGCACCCATTCATATCTTTTCATAAAAAGGATATGTTAAGTCATTTAGATGCGGAATACAAACTAGTTCTTAAGCTTCCATCGTGTGAGCATACAAGCCAATGTTTAAACGCGAGAAATACTTAAACCCTATCCTATAAAATCAACCAACACACAATGTTTTATACGAACTACGATGCTTTGATTTTCTCACTGCACTATGAGAATATGTAGGCACGAGGATTTGAAACCTTGGCAAGCACAATAATTAAATAACGAATTTTTCTCTTTTCTTTTTGTAAATATCTTAATATATAAAATATAATAAAGCAAACATTCCCTTATGCAAACCCTTAACCTTGGAACTATAGAAGGTTTCCGTTGAGTACAACGGATGTGAAGGGTGTT
Organism: Lathyrus tuberosus; assembly: GCA_022829125.1. NCBI lineage: Eukaryota > Viridiplantae > Streptophyta > Magnoliopsida > Fabales > Fabaceae > Lathyrus > Lathyrus tuberosus. The sequence goes on along the minus strand of JALAZF010000529.1, from coordinate 1,823,781 downwards.
AATACATTTCCTTCACATAGCTGACTCCCAAGCCCTTTTTTTGCGATGACCATCTTTTCCTTTTCCTTTTCCCTTAGAGTTTTATTATTATTTCTTCTTTCCTTAGAAATAAATAAAGTAGGATGGCGACTCTGTTAGTCATCCGCGAGGGTGCAATCCGCTTGCGAGGTTGTATTTTTTCGAGATGAAAGAATTTGTGGCCATACGAAAGAATTCGTGGCCTTACGAAAGAATTTGTGGCAATGCGAAAGGATTCGTGTCCTTACGAAAGAATTTTTGGCCTTACGAAAGAATTCGTTGGCATACAAGAGAATTCATGGCCTTATGAAAGAACTCGCAGTCTTACGAAAGAACTCGCAGCCTTACCAGAGAATTTATGGCTTTATGAAAGAACTCGCCGGTAGTAATTGCCAAGTCGACATGACTGACATGGTCACTCATTAGAGTCTTCATCCTTTTTGGAGAACCCGATTTTGATCCCCTAGAGGTAGGAACAGAGGCAGTCTAGGGATCTAATACGATTGGGGCTTCCTTGCCAGCATCCATTTTCTTCCTTTTAAGAGTCCGAGACTGGATATCGGACATGTCACTCTTAGAGGTGGATTGTTCCCTATGCATCGCTCTCGCTTCAGCCATCAACTTCTTATGTTCAAATAGTTTAAAGTTCGTCATATTAACTGGAAAGAAATGAACAAATTAAAGTTCAGAAAAATAAAATAATAAGATTGTCGAAGAATAATAAAGGGCATATATAAGCATTACCCAAGAATTTAGAAATTTGTTCCTGGTTGTCGACCATATGTAGAAAGTCCTTAACTTTTACTACTCAAAAGGCATCTAAAACGGCTAAAGCTTGAATTTCCAAAGCGTTCAATTTGTCATAATCAAAACCAGAAATTAGCTGTGGGCTATCAGACCAATAAATCGGGAAACGATAGTTCCCGTCCAACGTGTACACAACTTGAGGGCACCTTTCCCCACTCTTCACTTAAAGGAATTTATCCTTGAAACCTTTATAGTTGGTAATATAAGCCTGAAGAAAACTCTTCCTAGAAATTCCACTAAGGGAAACCCAACCTCCTTTTTCCGCTCGTTTCAGCTCAAAGAATGAGAAGAACAAACCTAAAGTAAGAGTTATGCTCACCATCTTATAGACAAGTTCAAAATCTTTAATAAATCTTCAACCATTTGGGCGTAACTGAGAATCGGCGATATTTAGGGTTTTAAGGAGGTCGGATTCAAAACCAGTTAAGGGGATACGGATCTTAAAATCCTCGATTACCCCTAATTAAAAGTAAAAATACTCATCTGACACACTTCTTTTGGCCGAGTAATGCAAACTCTCTCTCCAGCTATACATGGTTCTAACACAACGTCCTCCTCATTCTTGGTAGATGAAATTTCATTATTATAGCAAAGCTTTGAGATGTAAATGTCGTCGATGACGTTGTGGTCATAACTTAGAACCTCTTTATCAATCAAAGACCCTATTCTCTCCATAAGAATATCCACGAAACCTGATGACGAAGACTCTGAGTCAGTATTATTACTAGGTAAAGAGATCTCGCCATAAACTTCCCTAATAATATGACGAAGACTCTCATACATTCGTCCCAGAGTTTTCTTCTCTCATGAGTAGTAAGGGAAATCGGAAATTCTCTCGAATCATCACAATCCCATATTATAACCATAACAAAAGAGTAAAAAAGAGAGAAAGGGAGTAAATATGAAAGAAAAATCAATACCCGAGGCTTGAGCTGGCAAAAAACGATTGACAAAGGGCGCAAAGGAATCTTGTCAGCAAGTCTTGAAAGAAAAAACACTATTTAGATAGAAGAACAAAGAAGGAATGAGTCTTTTGTGGAAATAAGTTTAAAGTGGTCAAAAAGTTGTATCGAACTAAAATCACGATGACGATAAATAAATGAATAAATAAGAGAAAAACACATGTTTAAATAGATACCTAATAGTTGAATAATCCAACCGAGAGAATAAATACATTTAAAATAAAAAGGTGTCAATTTAAAACAAGAATAGATAAATTTTAAATGAATAAAAGAGCATTAAAAAAGTTAAATAGATACATTCTATAAATAAATAAAAATAAAAACCATAAGAGCTCATATTCGAAGCGCAATCCACGATTTAAAACTTAGGAAATATGTGACATATTTTTAATTAAAAATTTAAATTTAAATTAAAGCGCCTAATGAAAGTGATTGTACACAATCTTGCATTCTAAATTTGTCCAATTTTTAGATATATGGAGAGGTCAACAAAAATTGATTTGACTAAATCAAAAGGGTGATGATGAGATTCCTCAAACGATCAATGACCTTAGAATCTTGTACAAGAAAAATACAATGGTGAAGCTATAGGGATGATCATATTAAGATTTTGTCCGAAATCATGTTCAATGGAAGAGAATCTCTAAACATGTGTTCATTTATAAATCGTGACTTGATAATAGTGTGTCATGTTATAGTACAAGTGTATTGAATTTAAAAGTGGGATATTTACGTTCTTACAGAAATTTGGAGACAGTTTGGTTTGTAAATTTTTGTAATTAAAAAATAATGAATTAAAAACTTACACTTTCTTCTCTTTTTTGTCACTTAGTATTTAGTTTCTCTTTAAGCAAAAGTTAGGTTAATTCTGATATGATCGGCTCTAAATATTATGAATTTAAATTAAATTTAAACTGAACTTTTTTTTAAGATTTCATTGAGTACACAAAACTATTCATTTTAATTGAAAATGTAAGAAAAAAAGTTTAATTTACTATCTACCCAATACAAATAGGTTGCATGAACTGCCCAAAGTGCCCTTGCACTAAAAATTATTTGTTCTACTAAAAGGACATTTTCGTAACTAACAAATAACACAAATAATACACTGCAAACCTCTATTTGCATGCCAAATGTCAATCAACCATTAGCTACTTCAAATAAAAATATTTTCTCATTCCCACCAAAACTATTCTCTCTCTGCTTTCCTCTCCAACTTTCTCTCTCTTTCTCACTCTTTCTCTCGTCTGCCCCTTTCGCTCTCCATGTTCTCTCTTTCACCCATAACCCTAAATCACGTCGTCATATCTCCGTGTTCTCTCTTCTTTCTACGCTTCAACCATGGCGGATAGGGTGGACACGCTTGCAAGATTAGCACAGTGGAAAATTGACAATCTACTATCTACCCAATACAAATAGGTTGCATGAACTGTCCAAAGTGCCCTTGCACTAAAAATTATTTGTTCTACCAAAAGGACATTTTCGTAACTAACAAATAACACAAATAATACACTGCAAACCTCTATTTGCATGCCAAATGTCAATCAACCATTAGCTACTTCAAATAAAAATATTTTCTCATTCCCACCAAAACCATTCTCTCTCTGCTTTCCTCTCTAACTTTCTCTCTCTTTCTCACTCTTTCTTTCGTCTGCCCATTTCTCTCTCCATGTTCTCTCTTTCACCCATAACCATAAATCACGTCGCCATATCTCTGTGGTCTCTCTTCTTTCTACGCTCCAACCATGGCGGATAGGGTAGACACGCTTGCAAGATTAGCACAGTGGAAAATCGACAATTTTGGACCTTATTCCTACAAAAAATCCGATCCTTTCAAGCTTGGAATCTGGAACTGGTCTGTGTGTCTCAACTCTCTCTCTATCTCTAACTCTCTTGTATTTCAACGAGCTTTAAATTTTCAATTTTTCTTTGTTTCCTCTTCTTTCCCAATTCTCCAGGCACTTTACAATCGTAAGGAATCGATTCTTCTCCATTCATCTTTTTCCAGAACCTTCTCGTGTTTCTAAGGAACACCCACCCGTTGCTAGATTCATTCTTCGAGTCTCCGTTGCTGGTTCATTCCGCAAGTTTATTATTTCTCCTGGTAACTCTATTCACCAACACTTTTTTTGTTTATTTACTATTTATTTATGTGTTTCTGATAACATTATATGACATTTTAATTGCATAAATGTGATCTACAGGATAAACTTTATTATATATGTGTATTGGCTTTTGATCAATAAAGAAAATGGAATTGTATTGAAATGGTTGAAGTGATTCACAAAATGGCTTTATATAGGTTATTATTACAATTATTATTTGTCGAATCCATTAGTTTAAGTTCTTAGTTTATTAATTTATGAGTTGGTTGGAGTTAGTTAAGAGTTTGTTAGAATTCAACCCACTTCCAACTCTCTTATATATTGTACACTACATTAGTTGTAAACTTTCATTTTCAAGGGACGGAGCTGGATTAGTTGCAAGGAAAACACACTGACCAAGATTTTGGTTGAACGTTTCATTTTCAATTCATTTTCATTTCGTGTTGTTTCTGGTTATTTGCTCAAGATTTCATTTTCATTTCATGTTTGTTGGTGTTTCTGTTTCTCAGTTTGTCGCTCAGGTGCAGAGTTCGTCGGTTGTGTATTGCTGGATTTTGGCACAACTTGATTTCATCTCCCTTACAGTAAGTTAATCTCTTCTCTGAAGCTACTTTGTTCTTCTCGTGGAAATGTATTGTTTATTGACTCTTTCATCTTCCATCCTATTTTTTCAGCGCACGATCCATGGAGATTTACGGTTTGGTGTGATTTTCGATCATTTTAAAGTTTAAATGGTTGTTGAACACTCTTAACTTTATGTATATTTGTTTAGCTTTGGCTTGGTTTGTGTTTTTGAACACTTGGTGTTAGATTTAGCAATTGCTTGGTTTATGTTTTTTTTTTTCATATTTCTAACATGGAGCTTAACTTTTATTTGTTAATGATTTAACAGCTTGACAGAGAGACGATGGGACATACCAACTCTTATTTAGGTGGGTTTTGAGGCGGCGAGTGAAGAGAAACCACATGAATGATCCATTTGGATTGACGGGCATTTTCAGCCCCAAAACAATAATAACCCCTGGTATGATAAACAATAATAGTTGTTATAAATTTCTTTGACTGATGTATCAGACCAATTGGTACAAATGTTGATGATTTTATAGATTTCTCTTACTTTAAGCACAATTTTACAAATGTTAGTGTAGTGGTGCTGGTGTGATGAAAGATTTTGAAGGTAACAGTTTGCTCAGTTTGGTGCTCAGTTTGCTCAGTTTAATTGCAACTCTTAGAAATATTATTTAAACTAATTGTAATCGTAACGTTATTTTAAATTTTCTTGCAGCAATTGGAAAGCTTAACCTCTCCAATGCATGGAACGGGTCAAAGTTACATCTGAATTATGACCATCCTCAAGTGACCAAGTTCATTTCAACGTATGTTTTGTATTCTCTTTACTTGCGTAACTCCCAGTATTGTGAAATCATCCATTCTTAATAACTTATGTTTTCTAACTATTACAATTATTGCAAAGGTATTTTACTACTAAATTTTGAGTAAGTTATGAGTGTGTTGTTTCAGATATCAATGTTTAGTGCTGTTTATAGGAGTTTGATAGGACTATGAAATATGTTTATTGCAAAAATAGGAATCTTGTTGTCTTTATGTTGTTGTTTCTGTTTTTGTTTTCTTTATGTTGTTGTTTCTGTTTATGTTTTCTTTATGTCGTTTTCAGTTTGTATCCTGTCATGCCAATGCAGTGAAGAAATTGGGAGTCATGACCATATATTATTCACTTCCCTTGCCACGAATCAAATATGATAGCTCTTCGCCGTCCTAACATTCAAGAGTTATAGTTTTAGATTAGATTGATCAGTTGTCATTAATGTTATATATATTTTTTAGATTGTATATGTGATTGTTGAGGATTCTTGGGGTTAATGTAATATTTACAAATTATGGTCACTACTGATAAATTGTTTATTTTTTAACTTGACCTCCAGTTATCCGAGGCACTTGAAAGGCTTCTTGGGGTTAAACATGAAACTGAAGATGGGTTTTCTTGGTCTTTTATTTGGCCATCAGATGTTGGCATTGATGCTTCTCTGGTAAAACCTCATCTGGTAGAGTGTAATTCTAAGTTGGCTGTTGCATTATCAATAAATTCGGTTATGCTTTCATGTGTCATTTTTAATAGCTACTGTCATATAATTAATAGCTACTGTAATATTGCTTTTCTATTTAATAGCAAATATTAATAGCTACTGTCATATAATTCTAAGTTGGCTGTTGCATTCTACAGTTTAAGGATGTGTTGTTTCCTCTTAGATAAGTTTCCTCTTAGTTGTTTCCTCTACAAATATAAGTTTCAAATTTAAGGTTGTTGCATTCTTATTGCAGGTCCAACATCTTATTGCAGAACTCAATGAAATCCTGGCTCATGATACCGTAGTGGAGGCTGGTTTATGGAAGAAGAAACTCACTGATCAGTCATTGGAGCTTTTTGACTTCTTACCTCAAGCAATTCAAGAACAATTGTTGCTTGAAAGAGATCCACATGGAAATGTTCAGGTATCTAAAGTTCCATAGCACTATATTTTGCGTTTATTTGTCGCCTTTATGCAATCTGAATCAGTATCATTATTTTGACTTTGTATGACTGCATTTTTCATTGTTTTGCTGTATATGAATATGTAATTTTCTTTGCAGGTAAATTTAAGCCTGTGATCAAGAAGGTCTTAAAGGTGAATTTTGCTAATCTCCCTGTGCTTTGCAGACTTTCAATGAGGTTCAGAGGCTACTGAGTAAGACCAACGGCAAGGTGATTGGTGAATTAATGACCACTGCCCCTATGAACAAGGTCACAGTAAAAAAATCTACAAACCTGTTTGTTTGTATGCATACTGTCAATGTTTTTTAACTGTCACTAAACTTCAGATTGTTGCTGGAAACAAAGTTTCGACGCCTTCCAGTTGTAGATGTTGGGGGTAGATTGGTACTGAAAATTCTGCCCTTCTTTTATCTTTGATTTTTCTTCCTTGATTTCATATTTGTAGTGTTTGAAAACATGTTTGTAATGGTTAATGTTTTCTATTTTTAACGTGACATGAAGGTTGGGATTATCACAAGAGGAAATGTTGTAAGAGCTGCACTTCAAATGAAACGAGAAAGCCAAAAGAAAGCATGATAGGATCTAGAAGATCAATCCAAAAATTTGTTGCTTGATTTAAAGCAGTCATGGGCAATATTTAGAAAGAAAAATCGCAATGTTCACATTTGACAAGGACCACCTTGGTGATAATGATGTTGAAATGTGAATTTGTTGTATTAATCATGTTCCACAAACTAATGATAAACTCCAGACACAAATATCAACCAACATTAATCTTGCTTCTATTGACTACTTTATAATTAAATAAATAAAATCTTTCTAAATCTTTTATGTGGTTCAGCTGAAACGATGATAGCACTTGCTTGGCCCATCACGTTTGAGACTAACAGACCGGGGCCTGCTGCTTTATACTTTAATTTGTAAGCAAGGATAATTATGGGTCTTTTCAAAAATATTTTTTGTTTTGATTTACATTTTGAATAATACATTTTGAATATAGTGAAAATATTCTTTTTTGCCTTTTTATTTGTTTGTCTACAATTGCAAGTCTTTTTTGTATTTTTGTTAGCACACAAAAACTATAATTTTTAAAAATTAAAAGTAAAAAATATTTTGAAAAGAAAGAAGTGTGATTTGTTGGACACTTTATGATTTTGTTATTAAAGTCTTTGTGTTATTATGAACTTTATTTCGACTACTATATTCTTGATTGTTGTGATTTTCGTAATGAAAGGTTTATTGTCTACTTTTTTATACTGAATCTTATCTATTTCACTGTAACTTTTATTGTGTTATATTTTCTAATAATCTCATATATGTTTTTTTTTATAATCGTATAAAATGTTTAATTTTACAGGTCACTATCAATAAAATACCTATTTTATTTTAATCAACACTAATCTTTACTTGAGAGGCAAAATCATTATTTTTAAATGTCACATTTTTTCTTTTTTTTTTCTCTCATTATCTCACAAATCCTTTTTTTTCCTTTTTGTATTATTGTTTAAAACAATTAAATTTATATAATTATTATTTATTTTAATTTACAATTAAATAATACATTTCAAATTATATTAATTTTTTTTTTATATTATATCAAACAAAATTTACTCGTGCGGGAGCACGGATATCTTACTAGTTTTATATTTAAAATTAAGTCCTTCATATAAATTTGATGATAAATGATCGTACCTGGATCAGACAGTGATGGTGGCCAACGGCGTCTGAAACGGCAACTCCAGTGATGGTGAGAGACGGCGGAGGGGGGGTGTACCTGCAAGGTACTCCGACGCTCAAGTGAGAGAGTGTACAGAATATCAGCAAATACGAGAAAGTGAGAATGGTAGGAAGAAAAGTGTCTAACCTGGCCCTCTCAAATGAGAGGGTATTTATAGAGAGCCCCCAGCGTGGGGCCAACGGTTACCTGCAATGGGTTGGATCAACTAGGCCCACTCCAGGTAACTGCTAGGGCTTACGTGTAGCAGTGAAGACCAGCACGTGGTCTTCGCCCTAGAGTAACTGCTCCTAGATTTCCGGAAGTAGGGCAGACCAAATCTTTCGGAAGTGGGAGGTTACTTGGAACGTGTCCACGCGGGGTGGACCGTTGGGTGCTCCTCGCGGGGAGGAGCCTTCTGTGTCGAGGAGATGTGAAGCCCGTAGGAAGGGCATGGCCTCGCGGGGAGGCGATACTGTCCGTCGAGGAGGGACAAGTAGCATGCTCGCGGGGGGAGAGGTTAGCTCTTCGAGGAGTCACATATCAGCGGGGTGGGACGTCCTCGACTCCTATTGACCAAGGTGTCCGATAATACCCGACTGCCCAGCGAGACTGTGGCTAGCACGTGGCAGTCGCGTGTCCGCAGAGGGACCTTGCCTTATTGGGCCTCCCCGGGCAGTATGGGTTGGGCCTGCTCGACTGTTGGGCAGCCTCGGCCCAGTCCAGAACAGGAGCCCCCCAAGTCATTGCTCGGAGTCGTCAGAGTAATGACTTAAGGCTTACTGGCACGTCGGGGATACCCCCAGAGAGGAGCCGAGGAAGCCATCTTCGTGGTCGACGTACGTACGGTCGCACGTACGTCAGGGATCGTTCAGTCGTGTTTGGTCGGCACGCCGGGGAGATGAGGAGTTTCAGATCCAAAGCGTTGGGGGAACATGGAACGACACGCGTGGGAAGACGCGCAGCTGCATGCGTGCCACGTGTCGCCTGCCATTATTACCTAGGGAGGCTGGCTAGGGTAGTGCACTTGAGTGCCCTAGGCCCCTCGAGTCCCACGAGAATCGCCTATAAAAATCCGCTCCCCTCGTTCATTTTCCACTTTTGCCTTTCTCTCTCAAGAATCCTTCTCCTTCTCTCTCTACACTCTCCCGTTGCCGGTCGCCGCCATCAGCCGTCGGACACTCCGTGCCTGGAACCTACAACCGTCGCTCTCCGCCGTAAAGCCGCCGAAAACTCCGTGCCGGAACCCTAAACCGCTACTCACAAGGTACTTGCTTCGAAATCGACCTTTTTTCTTACATTTCTCTTTAATTTCATCTAGTATAAGGCATTTCCTTGATGAACTGATGACATTTCTCATGAGAAATGTGAGGATTCCTGGCGAATGCGGCGGGAATCTTTAGTTGTTGAGAGAGGGGGTGCTAAGAACTTCACCCGCTTTCGTTGAATGTTTCGGGAACTAGGGATGAACATGTCGGGGACCCGTTGAATGTCTCGGGGTCCCCAATAGTTACTCTCTTTCCTTAGCGTCACGGGGACACGGGGCAGAATCTTCCGGGGAGGCTCTCTCAGTTCCCCGGCGAACATGTCGATCCTCGGCCGGTTATGTCGGGGAACCGAGAGAGCCTTGCCCCTTCCTCGCCCGTTCGCTTGAACAGCGGTGGAGGGGTGAATTTGATACGACCCATCGAATTCACCGTTTCCTTCTGCTTTTCAGGTAAATGGACGATTTGTCTACGAAGGTGGCCGTAGGATCATTCGAAGATGACGACAACCAACCCGACTCCCCCATGGCTCACATGGCTTTCGCCCGGGAGCGCCCGCTCGAAGAGTGGGTCTGTAAAGAAGCCCTGGAGATGTCGTCAATCTTCGCCTACAAGGACGTGGACGACGCGTTCTGCACTGTCGAGCACAGGCTCGTTGGTTCGGACAAATCTTGGAAGGTCTTCCGTCCAGAGGAGCATCATCAGATATGCCAGCCTTATCGGGGAATGCGAATCCCGTTGTATGAATTTATGTTCAACCAGGCGGGGTGGAGGTTGCCCTTCATGGACTTACAAGAGGGAATCTTCTCCTGGTTGCAGCTGGCCCCTTCACAAATTCATCCGAACTCCTTGGCTTTTATCCGGGATTTCGAGCTTGTCTGTAAGCATTTAGCAACCGTCCCGACGGCGTCCCTCTTTTTCTAGATATTCCATCTACAGAGGTCGTCATCAGGTGGACGACATGGATGGGTGTCCTTCAAGCAGAGCAAAGCTCTGTTTCATACATATTTAGACTTCATCCGGGACTTCAAGTTCCGTTATTATTTCGTGAAGCCGGTCACCGTCGGGGCCGTATACTCGTTGTACCAGAAAGTCACTCGCGACATCGACGGTGTCTCCGAGGAGGTTCTAGAGCCGAGGTTCCCCCTATACTGGGTGGAGGAACACTTCAAGAAGGGGGTCGAAAGATATAAGGTGAAGCATAGTCAGTTGGTCGTCGAGGACCGGGAAGCTTACGACAAGATCGTCGCGTTCGTCGAGAGCTTCAACGAGGCTCAGCACGAAACGTTGGATGGCCAGCCCATAATGGGAGCAGACGGGCAGGTGAAGAAACAACGCCGTCTGATCAACACCCACGTTCTGCTCGAGACCTTCTCCGACGAAGAGGCCATCGAGTTGTTAGGTGATGAAAACATCCACGATCTAAGCATTCCGCGCATCTGAGTCCCTCTCGTTCCTTGCCTTACTAACATTTTCTTTCTTTTTGCAGGAAAAATGGCCGGAGCCGAGGAAAGATTCAAGAAAATGAAGGCGAAGAGGGCTAGGGAAGAGCAGCTTCGGGTAGGGGTGTCTCGCTCGAAGGGTCAAGATGTCGCTCCTTCCGGGGCCACGCCTGAGGGTGGTTCCTCGGCCGCCATGCCCGAAGGTTCCAGTCAGTCTCAGCCTGCTACCATTGTGTCCGAGATTTCAGAGAGGCGGACACCTCCTGCTGGGAGCCAGTCTCCGGGTGCTCAAGGGACTCCAAAGCGGCAACGGCTTTCGAGCGTGGAGATCGTCGACCTGGGCCATAAAGACAGTCCCCCACCTCCTTCAAGGTTTGAACTTCCACCATGCCATCAAAAGCCTCGCTTCTTCTCCGAGGTCATTTATCCCCGCGTCCCTCCCTCTGAAGTCCAAGCTGTGCTGGGAGCTGCCGCGGAGGCGAGGAGGAAGACGATCTTCGAGGATTTGTCCGCGGTTATGCGGCTTTGCTTGACCGCCATTGTCCTGAACGACGAGACTCGCCCTGTTGCTGAGTTTTCTCGACTGCAAGAAAAGCTCGAGAAATTGGATGCTGAGATGCTCGAACTACGCAATGAGTTAAAGGAGTGCAGGGACCTAAACAAAGAATAAGGCGAGCAGCAGCAGCGGGCTGAGAAAAAACTTAAGGAAGTCGAGGAAATGGAGAGAGGTCACGTTGCCCGCATCGCCGAACTGGAGGCAGAGGAGAAGCGGCTCAAGGAGAGGGTCGCCGAGTTGGAGGCTGCTGTGCGGCCAGCTGAAGGCGAAACCGAAGAAGACAGGCTCCTAACCACTCGAGTAGCGTTGGTGGCCCAACTCAGGAAACTCGAGCAGGATATTCGTCTGGCCGAGGATGACGCTCTTGAGACTGCGGGCATAGGGTTCCGAAACGCAGTGGCGCACCTCCAGATCCTGAACCCCGGCCTGGTGACCAATGGGGCGGACGTTGACTTCGAGGTGGTCGACGGCCGGATAGTTCCGCCCGGGCAAGGAGAGGACGCCAACGAGGGAGGTGGGCCGGACGCCACCGAGTCTGCTGTAGAGTAGGGACATAGTTTGCTTGGCCTGCGTGCCATTTTGTTTTTGCCCGGCTTGTGGGCTTGTTTAACGTATGTTTCGCACAATGGTTATTTTGCCCGCTTTGTGGGGTTATATGTGTAACATTCGTACAATGGGCTTTGCCCGATTTTCATACTTCGTTGTGTCTCTTTATTAATTTTGCTTGTGTGTGATATTTTATGCATTACTTATTATTGTCTAAGTAGTTGATACGACTGGCGCCTTGGGCTTGTGCTCGACTGCGAAGAAAGCTTATCCGAGCGGTCAGGGGTTGTACTCCGACCTTCAACGAGGCTAAGAGAGCGGTCGATGTCTTAGCTTCGCGGCGTGAACTTCCCATCGCGAGCTGGGTGTTCTGCCTATTTGGTACATCGATGAAGGAGCTCGGTTGAGGTCTCCTCGCCGGGCCAAAAAGTCCCACGCACACACTCCGTGGTTTTTGGCCGTCGTGTATTATGTAGAGGTGTCGCGCATGTACAGTTGCACGCCCCCGTGGTCGCGACGCTGTACTGTCCCGGGCAGTGTCTAACTGTAGTATTGCTTGAGCTTCTCAGCATTCCATGGTCGAGCAAGTTGTTGCCCGTGTAGGTTCTCGAGGTAATAGGCACCCGTCCCCGTCTTAGCAGTGACGCTGTAGGGGCCCTCCCAGTTTGCGGCCAGCTTTCCTTCGCGCGAATCTTTTTAATTTCTTCGCAGTACAAGACTGCCTACTTGGAAGTCTCGTTTGATAACTTTGTCATTATAACGCAAAGTTATTTTTTGTTTTAAAGAGGCTTCTCGGAGGGAAGCACCAGTCCTTATCTCATCGACAAGATCGAGTTCCTCACGCAGAGCTTCGTCGTTCGTTTCATCGTCGAGGGGAGCTTCTGTTCTCCTCGAGGGTTCTCTGATCTCGACGGGGATAACCGCTTCGGTTCCATACGTTAGGCGAAATGGGGTCTCCCCGGTCGTGGAGTGCGGGGTCGTTCGATACGCCCAGAGGACGCTGTGCAACTCCTCGACCCACCGTTGTTTGGCTTCGCCGAGTCGTCGCTTAAGTCCCCGGAGTATCACTCTGTTCGCTGCTTCGGCTTGCCCGTTAGTTTGAGGGTGTTCGACCGACGTGAAGTGTTGTTTTGTGCCCAGTTTGGCGACGAAGTCCTGGAAGTTCCTATCGGTGAACTGCGTCCCGTTGTCCGTGACAATGGCTTGGGGCACCCCGAATCGAGCGAGGATGTTTCTCTTGTAGAAACGGAGTATGTTGAAAGCGGTGATTTTGGCTAGTGCCTCGGCTTCAATCCACTTCGTGAAGTAATCCACCCCGACTATGAGGTACTTGTTTTGGTATGACCCCATGACGAAAGGTCCGAGGATATCCATTCCCCACCACGCAAATGGCCACGGGGACGACAATGACTTAAGCTCGTTTGGAGGAGCGAGGTGCATGTCTCCGTGTCTTTGGCAGCGGTCACATTTCTTAACGTGTTCCTTCGCATCATGTTGCATAGTGGGCCAATAATACCCTGCTCAGAGTGCCTTTCGGGCTAAGGACCTGCCGCCGAGGTGTTGGGCGTTGATTCCTTCGTGAATTTCTTGGAGGATCCCCGAAACTTTGCCTTCTTCGACACACCGGAGTAAGGGAATGGAGAATCCTCGACGGTATAGTTTACCTTCGACGATGGTATACGCACATGCCCGCCTCTTGACTATCCCTGCTTCCTTAGGATCGTCAGGCAGTTTGCCCGTCGTCAAGTATTCGTGAACTGGGGTCATCCAACAGTCGGCGTCTCCGATTGCGTTGACTTCCGTGGTCGGTGCGGTTTTGGTTATGCTCGGTTGGGTCAGTATCTCCTGGATAACTGATTTGTTCCCTCCTTTTTTCTTAGTGCTCGCAAGCTTGGAGAGTACGTCGGCCCGAGTGTTGTGCTCGCGCGGGATGTGAGCTACTTCCGCGGAGATAAATTTCTTCAACTTTTCTTGCACCAAGGTGAGGTACTCGATGAGACTATCGTTTTTAGCTTGGAACTCTCCCCAAACTTGTGATGCCACGAGCTGGGAGTCTGTAAAGATTTTGACCTCTTTTGCGCCGAGGTCTTCCGCAAGCCGAAGTCCCGCGAGGAAGGCCTCGTATTCGGCTTGGTTGTTCGACGTCTTGAAAGACAGTTCAAGGGAGACCTCTATCAGGATGCCCTGCTCGTTTTCCAGGATAATGCCCGCTCCGCTTCCCTTAGCACTGGAGGCCCCGTCGACATAAATCGTCCATTTCTGGGAGCCATTGGTCGAGGATTCAGGGACGGTCATTTCTGCTACGAAGTCGGCCAGTACTTGGGCTTTCAGGGCTTTTCTTCCTTCGTATCGAAGGTCGAACTCAGATAGTTCGAGAGACCACCGGAGCATCCTCCCCGCCATATCTGGCCGACTGAGGAGCTGTCGGATGGGCTGCTCTGTTCTTACCACGATTGTGTGGGCCAGGAAGTAATGACGTAATCTTTGGGCTGCAGATACGAGGGCCAAGGCGACCTTTTCAATCTGTTGGTATCTAAGCTCGGGGCCCTGAAGAGCTCTGCTCGTGAAATAAATCGGTTTCTGTCCGTCGGGAGTCTCCCGTATAAGGACAGCGCTTACTGCTTCGCCGCTGACGGCCAGGTACAAGAAAAGTGTTTCCCCGGTATCTGGTCGGGATAAGACCGGGGGTTGAGACAAGACTTGCTTTAGATGGAGGAGGGCTTGCTCGCATTCTTCACTCCATTCGAATGTCGCCTTCTTCCGGAGAAGCTTGAAGAAGGGGAGTGCGTACTGCGCGGATTTGGCTACGAAACGGGAGAGAGACGTCAGCATTCTGTTAAGCGACTGGATCGACTTCTTCGAGTTTGGTGTGGGGATTTCGGAGAACGCCCTACATTTGTTGGGGTTCGCCTCGATGCCCCTCTCCGTGAGGTAGAAGCCAAGGAATTTCCCTGCGCGAACACCGAAAGTGCATTTGTCGGGGTTGAACCTCATGCGACATCTCTTTGCCGTGTCGAACACTTTCTGGAGATGAGCGGCGTGGTCGACTTCCTCCGCGGATTTGACGATCATGTCGTCCATATAAACCTCGAGCACATCGCCGATATCTGCCCGGGAGACTTTGTTCATCATCCGTTGGTAGGTGGCGCCCGCATTTTTCAAGTCGAAGGGCATTACGTTATAGTAGTAATTGCCCGATTCGGTCATGAAGGCTGTATGCCGTTTGTCGGCCTCGTCCATGGGGATTTGGTTGTACCCCGAATAAGCGTCCATAAAAGATAGTAATTTAAATCTTGCAGAATTATCGACTAGTTGGTCGATGTTAGGTAAGGGATAAGAATCCTTCGGGCACGCCCGGTTAAGATCCGTGTAGTCGACTCGAGGCGCAGAGAAGGCCCCCGCGACAACAAGGAAGAAGACTCCCCTCCACCCAGGCGTGCCCGAAGGATTCTTATCCCTTACCTAACATCGACCAACTAGTCAATAATTCTACAGGATTTAAATTACTATCTTTTATGGACGCTTATTCGGGGTACAACCAAATCCCCACAGTCGGCGCCACTGATCGTACCTGGATCAGACAGTGATGGTGGCCAACGACGTCTGGAACGGCAGCTCCGGTGATGGTGAGAGACGGCGGGGGGGGGGGGGGGGGGGGGGGGGTACCTGCAAGGTACTCCGACGCTCAAGTGAGAGAGTGTACAGAATATCAGCAAATACGAGAAAGTGAGAATGGTAGGAAGAAAAGTGTATAACCTGGCCCTCTCAAATGAGAGGGTATTTATAGAGAGCCCCCAACGCGGGGCCAACGGTTACCTGCAATGGGTTGGATCAACTAGGCCCACTCCAGGTAACTGCTAGGGCTTACGTGTAGCAGTGAAGACCAGCACGTGGTTTTCGCCCTAGAGTAACTGCTCCTAGATTTCCGGAAGTAGGGCAGACCGAATCTTTCGGAAGTGGGAGGTTACTTGGAACGTGTCCACGCGGGGTGGACCGTTGGGTGCTCCTCGCGGGGAGGAGCCTTCTGTGTCGAGGAGATGTGAAGCCCGTAGGAAGGGCATGGCCTCGCGGGGAGGCGATACTGTCCGTCGAGGAGGGACGGGTAGCATGCTCGCGGGGGGAGAGGTTAGCTCGTCGAGGAGTCACATATCAGCGGGGTGGGACGTCCTCGACTCCTATTGACCAAGATGCCCGACAATACCCGACTGCCCAGCAAGACTGTGGCTAGCACGTGGCAGTCGCGTGTCCGCAGAGGGACCTTGCCTTATTGGGCCTCCCCGGGCAGTATGGGTTGGGCCTGCTCGACTGTTGGACAGCCTCGACCCAGCCCAGAACAATAAATCATGCATATTTTGCTTGTGGTTAAGTAGTTTAGAAATTAGACTCACAAATTTTAAAGTTCTTCATATTTAATCAACGATTTATTATATAAATTTTTTAACATAAATTGATCATGTCTAACCAATAATATAAAGTATAACACTTTGTGATATAACATGAAAATGTCATTTCAAATAATAGTAAGAAAATTTATGTCAATCATAAATAGCATGCATACAATGTTTTTCTTTTCAGGTAACACTCACACAAAATGAGATTGTGTAAAAAATGTACAAATTATGAAATGTTTCATTTTAGTAGAAAATATATGATCAATTTGTGCTATTTAAATATTTCTCATATTTAATGGTTAATACTAGATTTTCTTGTTAACTTTTTTTTTTTTATAAAATTTGTCTATAGTATCTTCTTCTAACTTATAGTTCTCTTACTTCTTTTATATTATTATTATTATTATTATTATTATTATTATTATTATTATTATTATTATTATTATTATTATTATTATTACTATTATTATTATTATTATTACTATTATTATTATTATTATTATTATTATTATTATTATTATTATTATTATTATTATTATTGTTTGTATGATAAAATTAGAAAACTTAGATAAAGATTTAGTATTTTACAAAAAAAATCATTATTTTGATATTTTTTCTCTCTATTTTCCTTCTTTCAATTTTATATAATCTTGTCTTGAAGTGACTATCACATTTAATTATTTAAATTAAATTGATGATTGTACGTTGACACACAAAAAAGAAACAAAAAACGGGTGTTTAATAATGTTGGAGAACAATTTTTTTTTTTAAACAAAATGCTGAAATAGAAAATGTATAAGAATACAATATTGCAATATTTCAGTTTTTAACATTTATCTTTCTCAAAGTGTTTTTATTTTAGTGGCTACCGTAAGTCATAAGCAATTCTTTGTTTTAATCACAAACTTACTATTTATCAATTTCAAGTCAACTATCCCACAAAGAATAGAAAATGCTTAAGCAATCCCTAATCTACTCTTCTCTTCAAAAACACTTTTGCACTAAAACATGCACTTTTTGGTAATTCAATAAACAAATATTCATTGACCAATCAGATTTCCCCTAATGTCCACATGACATACCTTACTCTTAAAACAAAACAACAATTTTTAAAAGCACTTTCTCTTTCTCTTTATCTCTCTTTATCACTAGTAGAAGACCCGTGCGTTCGCACGGGTGAATTTTGTTTGGTTTAAATTTAAAATATTTAAAATGGTCTTTTAATAATAAAATATTAAATTGATAAATTAAAAGTCATTAAAATTGTATTATGGAAAATAATATTTAAAAAATGTTAAAAGAATATTGGATAGTTTTAGAAAAATGAACGGTAAGAGAAGTTCAATGGAATACACTGGGGTTTGGTTCATTATGTGGGCCGAAATGCTTAAAGTGGTGTTTTTTTAGGGTTTATTAGGTAATAGGAGAGATAACTTTCATCTAAGCTGTGGTAAAAGTGGCGAAGCTGGAACGTTCATCTGATCGGACAAGGTAATCATGTTTCAGAAATGTCAATGTTGTCGATTTTTTTGAAAGTTATTTTCGATTATGTGTAAACATTTGCATTAAACTGAATCATCTTATTGAATAAGCCCTTTCGTAATATATTTATTCGTATATCACAAAAAATCTACATTTTTAGAGAAATTTCAATGTAGTATATTTTGTTTCTTGTTTTAATAATCCTGAAAACTTATTTGGTCGAAAGATTTAGAAATTAATATGTGTGAAAAATCTGTTGCATGTGGGTTTTATGAAGGAAATTGTTAGCATGTATTGTAATACCGATTTACTATAGATTCAATATGTTAAGGTATAGGGTTTATAATATGTCGACGTTGATGATCCGGTGTTTTCTTGATTTTGGTCGTAAACGAAGGGAAGAGAAGAAACGTTTGTATGAACTACAGATTGAGTATATGGAATATGAAGAGTGTGAATGGCGTAAAGGCAAGAAGGAATCAATGTCCTTTGAAGAATTTTGTAGGCTAAAAGCGAATTGCGAGACACCGTCATTCGAATGAAGGTAAAATGATATTTTTAGAGTTATTGATGTTTGATTTAAATGAAATATAATACACATAAAAGTAATGATTATATTGAATGTTTTGAAAATTGATTGAAGAGGACATGAAAGTGTGGTGGTAGAGAATCATTGCAGAAGAGTGGGTCTGGACATGGCATACCTGGAAGCAGAGGAAGCAGGTTGTAAGTAGGAAGCAAAAAGCACCAAGTTCGAGTAAAGGGGGAAGGCTCCATCTCACCACAATCTACATGATGGCGTCAAGAAGAGAACAAGAAAGGTGAAGGAGAAGCTTACCTTGCGGCGGCAAAATTGAAGATTCCGGCGAAGAAAAGTGAAGCTGACGATGTCTCCTTAGGTACTCTGATTTACCTCCTTTTCCTTTTTCTTTAGCAACGTCTTCTTCTTCTACTCTCTTCTGCAGTGCTTAGATTCTGGTGTTGTGTTCTCTATCGCTCGTTTCAGAGGAGATGATGAAAGTGAGTTATGAATCTGAAAGATTGATGATGAAGAAGATTTGAAATTGGGAGGGAAATGGCACGTGCCCAATGAATTGGAGGGAGTTATATAGTTAGAGGTGGAATGATTTGAGCCCTTAGATGAAGGATTCAGTTAGAATTTAATGGTGGGGATGAAATCAACTTGGTTAGTTGAAGGTTGTTAACTCAGTTAGTTGGGGTGGACTCAGTGAGTGAGAGATTCTGTTAGATTGGTTACTTGACAATTGGTTATATGTTAAGGTTAGTTGGTTGGTTATAAGAAATAGAAGTTAGGAATTTGAATGTGAAATAGTTGGTGAACACAGTGAAAGTTTGCTTTAAAATCAATTGGAAACAAATTGAGTAAGTTGTGAATTCATGAGTGGTTGTATGAAATTTATTAATTTGGATAGAGAGATGTTAAAAAAAGTTGGGACGGTTGGATAGAAGCTGGTATACACTTGCAGTTAGTTACTGAGTTAGTGAATGTTAACTAGTGTAGTAAGTTGTGAGCTTCTATTCAAATTAATCAATTTCATAATGAATTCCAAACTTACTCAATTTTTTTCCAATTGATTTTAAAGAAAACTTTCACTGTGTTCACCAACTATTTCACATTCAAATTCCTAACTTCTATTTCTTATAACCAACCAACTAACCTTAACAGAGTTTCCAACCCCTAAGCAACTTTTAACTCATTCAATACCCCTAACAGAATTTCACTCCATAACTAACTTTCACCACTCCCAGAATTCTAAACATAACTAAACTCAAGTAACCAATCTAACAGAATCTCTCACTCACTGAGTCCACCCCAACTAACTGAGTTAACAACCTTCAACTAACTGAGTTGATTTCATCCCCACCATTAAATTCTAACCGAATCCTTCCTCTAAGGGCTCAAATCATTCCACCTCTAACTATATAACTCCCTCCAATTCATTGGACACGTGCCATTTCCCTCCCAATTTCAAATCTTCTTCATCATCAATCTTTCAGATTCATAACTCACTTTCATCATCTCCTCTGAAACGAGCGATAGAGAACACAACACCAGAATCTAAGCACTGCAGAAGAGAGTAGAAGAAGAAGACGTTGCTAAAGAAAAAGGAGGTAAATCAGAGTACTAAGGAGACATCGTCAGCTTCACTTTTCTTCGCTGGAATCTTCAATTTCGCCGCCGCAAGGTAAGCTTCTCCTTTTCGCTTTTAGCCTACAAAATTTCTTCAAAGGACATTGGTTCCTTCTTGCCCTTACACCATTCACACTCTTCATATTCCATATACTCAATCTGCAGTTCATACGAACGTTTCTTCTCTTCCCTTCGTTTACAACTAAAATCAAGAAAACACCGGATCATCAACGTCGACATATTATAAACCCTATACCTTAACATATTGAATCTATAGCAAATCGGTATAACAATACATGTTAACCATTTCCTTCATAAAACCCACATGCAACCGATTTTTCACACATGTTAATTTCTAAATCTTTCGACCAAATAAGTTTTCAGGATTATTAAAACAAGAAACAAAATATACTACACTAAAATTTCTCTAAAAATGTAGATTTTTTGTGATATACGAATAAATATATTACGAAAGGGCTTATTCAATAAGATGATTCAGTTTAATGCAAATGTTTACACATAATCGAAAACAACTTTAAAAAAAACGACAACATTGACATTTCTGAAACATGGTTACCTTGTCCCGATCAGATGAACGTTCCAGCTTCGCCATTCTACCCCTTTGCTTAGCTGACCCTAGGATTACAGAAGACACTTCTACCACAGCTTAGATGAAAGTTATCTCTCCTATTACCTAATAAACCCTAATAAAACAACATTGGGCCACTTTAAGCATTTCGGCCCACATAATGAACCAAACCCCAGTGTATTCAATTGAACTTCTCTTACCGTTCATTTTTCTAAAACTATCCAATATTCTTTTAACATTTTTTAAATATTATTTTCCATAATACAATTTTAATGACTTTTAATTTATCAATTTAATATTTTATTATTAAAAGACCATTTTAAATATTTTAAATTTAAACCAAACAAAATTGACCGGTGCGAATGCACGGGTCTTCTACTAGTTTAATATAAAACACAATATTTAAGCATGTCAAATAATAAAGCAACATGTTTTTTTATAAGATAAGTTTTTTTTTTAATATGCTCTATTGTTTTTTTTTATAACTTTTTTAAGGAGAGAGTTGAGAGTTTGTTAATCATCAAAGAATAATATTATCATATTTTAAAACAAAATAAAAGGTATACTATAACATAAAAATAAATAAAAACAAATTAAATTAAAATTAAACTATGTATTTTTTTTGCTAGTTAAGATTATATTATGATTCTAATTTTTTATTTAAAAATATAAAAAAAACTCATTTAAATTATTTAATACTTATAAATAATATATAATATTTTAAAAATGATCTCAAGTATTTTTTTAAACTTAAATTTATTTTTTCTTGTATAAAATATTTTACTCTAAAATTAATTTTAGGTCTTACAATATATTGGTTGTCTTAGAAATCACATTCAAATTTTATTTCAAAACAAGACTTTATTAATTGGCATAGTTAAAAATGTAGTTTAGCTTATATTTATAAAAATCTAAATATATTTATTAAATAGGATTTCTTCAAAAATATTTGTGATAGACCCCTATAAAGTTCTCTTTTATAATAAATCAAAAACATATGAAATATAATTGTGTTACTTGATCCCAATATATATGTGATGTTATTGACTAATCAAAATGTCCAATATTATCTGCATTTTAAAAACAGAAGAACTTAGAGTAATTAGAGGGAAACAAAACAAGTTGTTATTAAAACGTTAAGATACTCATTTGTCGAGTCCTCTAAAAAAAACTATCAAATGTACTTTTACCTTACTTAAAAAACATTTTAAATTAATTATTACATAAAGACGACAGATTCATCCGTGCTAAAAGCATGTGATACACTACCTTTAACTCATTCATATGGTAACCTTTTCTCCTTGACATCCTCTTTTCAACAATGATAAAAGGACGACAGATTTTATCATTGTTAGAAATTAAGTAGACACACAATATAATGTACGAATGTTCATTTATATAATTAATAATTTTAACTCGTATCAGTTTTGCACTAAGATAGTTATAGAAAGTATAATATATTAAAATAACTTTCTAAAAAAATCGAGACAAATAGTATTATCTTCGCACATACGATGGCAAGATACATAAACTAAATAAAAACAACTTATATGAGTATACCATGAATATTTAAAAAAAAATTATTTCATTTTTATTAAAAAATAATTAAACATAAAAAAAAATATTAATAAAAATAAACATGGTAAGGATATAATCAATTACAACAGAACTGTTTATTAGATTTTTTATTGACATGAACACTAAAAACTTGCTGATGCCACCACTTCTTCAAATTGTTCTTAGCTAGTTGGCATAGGTCTTGAACAAGAAAAAAAACTTAAGTTTTATTGAATATGAGTAATAATAATGAATGTATTTTTAAATGAATATATTTGATAAAATATATTGAGAATAATAATGGTAAGAAAAACATTAGGCAGATCCATCTGGTTTCTAGCTACTTCGATAAAAAAGGATATCCATAGATGGGTCATGCCTAATTATTCTACTAATCAAAATAACAACATAGATTAAGATAATAATGGTTAAAATATGAAGAATTAGCTTAATGCTGAGAAGCAGAGAACAAATGAGAGTAACAGTATGCAGCAAAAGGAGGTGGAAGGATTTACCAACCAAGATAGAGGCAAGCTAAGGAATGATGGAGAAAGTAATTGCCAACTTGTTCCAAAACCTAACTAGGTCAGACTAGGTGTCATTCAACATTGGAGTAGGGATGAGACTCCCATCAACCACACAAAGAAAGCCAACAAAGAACATAACATGGAGAAAATTAATTATATTAGCATAAATAAATGTCACAATAGAAACACAGAAGGGAAGTGATTATCTTACCTTGACAAAAAATAACCACTCGAACAATCTGCAAAAAGTTTATAACTCGCTAGCATAACGAGGAACATGCAACTAAGGGGAGCAACAACAAGGACATTAAGTTGAGCAGCCACAAGGACATGTTATAGAAGATCTGGAAGACCGATAATGTTGAGTACATGAATAGCATGAATAGAAAAGTGAAAGATAAAATGAATATCATCATAATAACATTATTTCTCACCTGGATACACAAAACCCTAGTAGAAAAGGAATGTGCACCATCCGAACGGATGTGAACCTAGCGATGGATGGCGAATGAAATCTCGACGTTATTATTCTGGATGCGTTTCATAACAAGGAATATGAGATTAGTTGGAAGAAAATGGAGTATAAAAATGTGATGGCGACTGAATCTTAGGCCATAATCAATGCGCTATATGTGGCCAGGCTTATGGAGATTAATCAAGTTAATATTCAGAATGACTATAAAGAGATTGTAGAGACGGTGACGAAATGGGATGACGGTGATGAAGATAGGACTCACATTAGTTACCAAGTAAATCACATTAGGAAACCCTAGGTAAGTTTGCTAAGGGGGGCATTCTTTACATTCCCAGACGGGCCAATAAGGAAGCCCACTTTCAGGCCCAAAAAAGCCATATGGTCCAATAATTATATTAGACTTAGAAATCTAAACAAGCATGTAAGAGAGACCTTTTTGGACATTTTTTAAAATGTATAAATGCTTGGTGGTTCTGTTAAAAAAATTACACCAATCTAATACCCATTATTACAGAAAATACATTTTATGTCAAGTGGAAATGGCATTTCACATCATGTTCCCTTCCGATGTAAGATATAGTGTATTAGTAAGTCAATCATATATCACATCGAATGACTGGCCAAGGTGAAAAATTATATTTTACCTCAGTTATAGTATATTACTGGTTACCGTCGAAAATGGCAAACAACTGCTAGTCCTCCAAGTTACTAAGTCTTTGGTCACTTACATGATCGACTAGATTGATCCTAGGACATGTGTTGTGATTTAGTTCTTGATTTTAATGATCATGAACATTTATACAATGTTCTTCAAATATTCTCCAAAGTTGTTAAGAGAACGTTGTGATTTCTTTTAAGTAAGAAAATAAATGTAGATTACAGAAAGATAAATTGCTTGAAGAGAAATGACAAGTAAGTAAATTGCAAGTAAAGGTAAATGACTGGAATTTAAATGAACTTTATTGTAAAGAAAGATATTCAAACACACATTCTCTCAAAATCACTCTTTTCTTACACGCAGGTACTGGGAGTAAAATGTAGAGTTTTGTACAATTGTTGAACACCCCTATTCTAAATGCTAAGTGCTCTATTTATACTAAATAAAAAATAACAGTCATCTAACAATTATTTCATCAGAATGTGCCATGTTCCAAACTGCATGCATTTCGTCGCCTCAAAATCCTCCACGTGTCCTAAGAAACGGATAAGGCCTAAAAGGTAGTTATCAGCCTCATTTGAACTCCATTCATTGAAACGCTTCTCCAAGTGAACATTGTCAAACTCCAATCTAAGCTAAAATTCTTCTAAGTCCTACACCAAAGCGCCCTCTATGCAAAGACTTCTTCTACTAGATCTTCAACATTTCCTTGTCGAAACAATGTAGTTTTTCTCAAAATGATTCTTCAAACTCCAACAGCTCATTTCAAATCTTCATTGTCGTTGAAACATCCTTGTCACTATTTGTTGTCAAATTCATCATGTCCTTCTTCAGGATATAACTTTGAAACCACCTAACTAACTTCCAACATTAATGAGTGTTAAAATCCCATCTAACAAATTGCCCCCCAAAAATGTCGTTTTCGATTACAAAAGAGAAAAGGACATTTTTTGAAGCTTTTCAACACTATTGTACCGTTACTATTGTGAAGTCATGGCCATCATCATGACCACGCCGTTTCAATAGTCTAATCAAGACGTGCATGAACCCAAAAGGTAATCATCATTCCCCTATTTACTAGGGAGTAGTGGGCTACCCTCTGCAACTATCCTATCATACCTTAACGGGCCAACACTTGCCCCATGATGCCAACCACTACTCATGATGGCTAAAATGAAGCGTCTCGCTTTTCCCTTATAAATACTCTATTTCATTTCTTTTTCCATTTTTTCACCTTTCTGAGCTTTCTTCTTCCTTTCAAGCGCAAGAACAATTTTTCATCTTCTCACAAGCACACTCAACAAACTCAGATCTTCAAACTCAAACATCAATAGCGTCCAAGAAAACAACAGTTCTTTCTAAAGATGCTAAGAAACAATCAGTTATCCGTTCTACCCACACAATCATCGGCCCTCAAATCGTAGGTAATCAACAATATGTTCCAGAACCTCCCCTTGAGGAAGAAAAAAGGCTAATATATCAATCCCAGGTAATTATTCCAATTTTTGTTTTTGGAAAAATATATGCTCTTCCTGGTCCTTTACCAGATGTTGACACAGATGCTGTGAAACTTAGGGAATTATTCCCAACTTATCATAGGTATAGACCCATGCCAAGTAGGAGAAAAACTAAATCTGCTACAGAAACCAAAACTCTTGAACTACATAAGGGAACTTATACCCAGGCAACGTCTTCGACTGAGCCTGAAGAAAACACCATTAACTTAGATTACATGAGCAATGCTCTTAGAGGATTTCGCTCTTGCCCCTTGTCAAAGGATCCTGAGAACTATCTAACTTGGCTGACGAAGATAGAAGGAAATGGAAATTTTTGACATGATCCGGCTGTCAAAATATGGACCTGGATACTGTCAAACTATGTTGCTCACTTCCTTGTACTTCTGGGACAGTACTCACAACAACTTCCACTTACCTTGTGGAATGCTAACCCCACTCCCTTCGACATAGCTGCCATTACTGGCCTTCGACCCACGGGAGAATCTTTCGATCCAAACCTGATGACAGAAGACAGCGTTGGCTTCTACGGGAATCGAGCCACTTTCACCAATTACATTTCTGACCATCACCAGCAAGACACTGAAGAAGTATTTGACGAAGAGCATGTTACTTTCCTAGCTCTCTGGTTGTCTCGCTGTGTTTTTTGATCAAGGTCTTTACAGGTAGAGAAAAAGTTTCTGGCCATGGCTAACCAACTCCACACTGGTCGAAAACTCTGCCTTAGCTAGATGATCCTCGGTTGCCTGTACGGATCCTTAGGGGAAAGTGTGGCACTTCACAAAAGTATTCATAATGGATCAAATTCGAATTTAATTCTAGCTGGTGCATTCTAATTACTTCAGTTGTGGCTCAATGCCACCTTCGAACCCTCATTGTTGACTCGATACACCATTGACGAAGAAAGTGATGAGATCAAGAACAGATGGGTCGAAGGGACACACATTGTCTATGTAACTCCAAGTGACGAAGGCTCAAGTCTTCAGAAGGCCTATACTGAGTATTTAATTATGTATGCCAAGTGCTACAACTTTACTCCTTATATGGCTCCCTTCGTCGAAAGTACTCATGGCCCATAATGGTTCACTCGAAAGTTCCCTCCTATGTCAAAAGATCAAGAAGCAGAATCCATAGTCATATAAGATGCCTTCCTCACACCCAAACTAATTGCAACCAGACTTTGACCCCCAGAAATCAAATAGCCCTTCTCAGCTACCAGCCAAACCTTGTCTCTCGACAATTTGGAATTAGCCAGATTTTACCCAAACCCCTTTTTCCAAGGAAAAGTAGAGTCATCATTTACAACATGCATCACACAGAAGCTGAATGTATCAAAGAAATAGCTCGTTACTCTGTCTTTACTCAACTTACTCCTATTTCTTTCACACCGTCTTATTACTGTTCCAAAGAATATGACACTTGGTGAAAACAATACTATCTTACAGAAATGTTTGACGTTAATGCTTTTAATCAACATTTAACATCTATTTTCGCTTTTATACAGGATGGCTTACCTAGATTTTGATATGGTCAGGATGACTTACCTAGATAGGATGGACTCATCTCGGATCCTAGAAGATGCACCTAATAGCATTTCGTCGTTACAACACCTAAGGATCAAACAATAATTACTGATCTGTTACGGTATTAAATCCATTGGTAAAAGTAACCGATTAAAGCATTATACCAATTTAAAGACCATTAAAACTATTGAAATCATAATTATCAAGAGAAATATATATAAGAGATCAGTGTGTAATCTAGGGGGAGACACTAATATAAAGAAGAATCTGGAAGACCCCAAAAATAATGGTCATTCCTCTCTTCTAAAAAAATCACTCGAACACCTTATTTCTATTGCATTTGTGATCATCGCCATGGAGTCCAATAAAACTTTCTAGACCACACAAAATAAAATATTGCACTCTTGAGAACCTCTCCCAATTCTACAGCCGCCCATCCATCAACGACGACCTCGACATCTAAAGATCTCGATGAGTATGCGATTGAAACCACTGTAGTTCCATGAGCCTCGCAAAATTCGCTCAACCCGACAATTTAGATCCAGGAGGATCTGAAAAAATATCCGTACTTCCCGGAATGGCGACGTTCGTCATGCTCGACTTGAAATCTTCCTTTTTGGTCGCATCATAGGTGAGATCATACTAAAACACAAAATAAATTCACGTTGTGTCAAGTACTGCATAGTTGTGGTGTTTGATTAGCTTCTGGTTAGCCATTCAAGAAGTAAACCCATTGCATTTTAATATGAAAATAGTGACTCTCTATTGCCTAATTAAAGAGTAACTCTTCAACATTTTTATAATACATATGTGTATCCATGGAATGCCCATTTTTTAGTGTTCCAAAATTGTAACTTAGCATGACTGTGTGTTAATATCAAAGTTTTTCTTGAAGAATAATACACATACAATGTTAGATGGATGATTATTTGTGAATAACATATTATATTGAAGTGTGCATAATTCTTTACAAATTTGTATACCATTTTAATATGTAGTCTATATGCACTTGAAAAATTGGAATGGGTCACAATCTTGTTTACGGCATATTTTCCCATGCAATGATCCATGTTTAACATCACATTATGCATTTATACCTAAGTGGAAGGCCACAACGCAGCGCCTATCTTTAAGATGAATGATTGGATTGGCAGAAGTTACACGAGGAAGAGGATAGTTCATTCTTTTACGTGCTCATGCAAGAGCCTATCACAGATATGTCTTAGAGTATAAGTTAGTTATGTTAAGTATGCTTTATAGTTAGTTTGTTACTTATATATATATATATATATATATATATATATATATATATATATATATATATATATATATCACAACATGTATGTAATACAAATTATTCATTGATAATGGAAATCATAACTTCCAATTTCTTAATCATTTCTTCCAATCTCTCTCTCTGTTGCAACATTATCATGGTATCAGAGCTCAATGAGCTCTGGTGACCAATCTTCTTCTTTCTTGCTCTAAGATCTTGAATCTTCTTCTTCCTCGTGTTCATTTTTTCCTTCTCAATTCAGATCTTGAATCACCTTTTTCAGAGTTTCTCTGCTCTTTCTATGGATCACCAGAGCTACTCAGATTTTGCAACAAATTCTGCAAATCCCTATTACCTTCATCCAAACGAGAGTCTTGCGTTGATTTTTGTTGTTCCACCCTTGAATAACAAGAATTATCACATCTAGTCACTTTCTAGGCACCTTGCGTTGATCTCCAAGAATAAAGATAAGTTCATCGATGGTTATTTTCCCAAACCCTTCGTTTCCGATCTGTTATTTCCTCAATGGATTCGATTCAACATGATGGTTCTATCTTGGCTTCAACGTTCAATTTCGAATTCGATTGCGAAATCAGTTCTATGGATGGACACAGCAACGGGTGTTTGGAAGAATCTTCAAATTAGGTTTTCGCAGAGCGACGTTTTCCGCATTTCTGACATTCAAGAAGAATTATACCGCTTTCGCCAATGTACTCTTGATGTTTCTGAATACTTTACACAACTGAAAATGCTTTGGGATGAACTGGAAAATTATCATTCATTCCCTTGTTGTAAATGCTCTTTTGCCTGTTCTTGTGGCGCTGTTGATTCTGCCAAAACATACCGTGAGCAAGACTATGTGATTAGGGTCTTGAAAGGCTTAAATGAGCGATTTACACACTCCAAATCACAGATAATGATGATGAACCCTCTACCTAATATTGATAAGGTTTTCTCGCTGGTCATTCAACAAGAACGAGAATTGAATCTTGCTACTCCCATTGAATATACTAATTCTGCAGTCTCTGCATTACAAGTTCAAGGCTCTTCTAATGGCAAAACTCAGAAAGGGAAATGGACTCATCCTTCAAAAGGAACACATCGCGTTTGTACTTACTGTGGAAGGACCAATCACACAGTGGATACATGCTTCTTGAAACATGGTTATCCACCTGAGTTTAAGCAGAAAGGGAAAGGTCAACATGCTGCAAATGGCCCTTCATATTCTCAGACCAATAATGCTTCAACTGCTTCTTCCTTGGAAGATTTACCTTGCTCCTCCTTTGGCTTCACTCAAGAGGAGTTTCAAAGTATATGTGCCTTACTCCAACAATCAAAACCCAGCCCTACTGTCAACTCCATCGTCATATCTCCCTTGGTCTTGTACTCTCACTCTTCCTCACACATTGGTAAGAACTAAAACCTTTGGATATTAGACACAGGTGCTACTGACCATATTACCTTTAATTTTGATTTTTATTTCATATCAAACTATTATTCCTATTTCAGTAACTTTACCTAATAGTTCTCTTATGAATACTTGCATAGCTGGAAATGTTGTTATTTCTTCTTCTTTAACTTTGTCCAATGTTCTATACATTCCCTCTTTCCATGTCAATCTTATTTTTGTTCCTAAGTTAACTAGTAGTAATGATTTTCATCTAAATTTTTCCTCAAACATGTGTCACATTTTGCAGAACCATTCGAAGAAAACGATTGGTACAACTAGCTTAGAAAGAGAACTTTATATCATAGATACTCATGCTACTACATTCACTTGTAATTCTGTTGCTTCAAATTCTTTTGAAACTTGGCACCTAAGATTAGGCCATGCTTTTCATTCTAGTTTACAAATACTTCTAAGTGTTTTCCTCTTATTCCTTGTAAAAATAACATGAACCCTTGTGATTCATGCTATTAAGCTAAACAAAAGAAGTTACCTTTTCCAAATAGTATTACTTATACTCATTCACCTTTTGAACTTTTACATACTGACTTATGGGGGCCATTTGCCACTGAATCTATTATGGGCCACAAGTATTTCCTTACCCTTGTAGATGATTACTCTAGGTTTACATGGGTTATATTTCTTAAAACAAAGTCTGAAACTAAACAAATCATAATTCACTTTGTTACCTCACTAAAAAACCAATTCAACACTACACTCAAGTGTTTTAGATCAGACAATGGTTCTGGATTTTTGGCCTTACATTCCTTTTTCCTTTATAAATGCATTCATCACCAAAAATCTTGTGTGGAAACTTCTCACCAAAATGGAGTAGTTGAAAGAAAACATCAGCATATATTAAATGTGGCTAGAGCCATCACATTCCACTCTAACACTCCTTTAAATTTGTGAAATTTTAGCATCAAGCATGCAGTCCACTTGATCAACCGGATTCCTAGTCCCTTAGTACACTCCAAATGCCCTTATGAAATGCTTTTTAATACCTTTCCAGTCATTATTCACTTAAAGGTGTTTGGTTGCCTTTGCTTTGCAACCACTCTACAGAACCATAGGACTAAAATTTCAGGCAAGGGCCAGGAACACTGTTTTTCTAGGATATAAAGATGGTACCAAAGGTTACCTACTTTATGACCTACAATCTAATGATTTGTTTGTGTCGAGAAATATCATCTTTTATGAATCTTCCTTCCCTTTCAAAAACCTTACTAAACCATCTTCTGACCAACCACATAAACCTATGGACAATGCCCTTCCCCTTGACAGTCACATAGTACACACTATACCTATTACACTTCATAACCATACACTTGTTGTACCTGATATACATTTAATATCCCTCCCTAGTACCTCTACTGTACCCTCTCCATCTGTTACTTCTACCCCTGGCCTGACCATATCTTCTCTTCCTCATCCTTCCCCTCACAATTGGTAGTAGACTTTTACCCTAATGATGTAAGGGACCGCCCTACTACCAGCCTGGGAAAAATTCCTTTAATGCCTCACCAACTATATCTCTCCCTCATATTAGGAAATCTAACAGATCCATAAAATCCTCCAAGTTACCTCAAAGACTAACATTGTAGTCTTTTTCCCAACTCTTCCGTCAACTTTTCAACTTCTACAAATTACCCTATTTCTAATTCATTATCTTATGATAATTGCTCTCACACTTATAAGCAGTTTTGTTGCACCATCTCGTCCATTCCTAAACCAAAAACCTATACCCAAGCATCTAAACATGATTGTTGGAAAAAGTCTCCTCTTGAGGACAACCAAACTTAGACAATTGTGGATATTCCTGCAGGTAAAGTTCCAGTTGGTTGCAAATGGGTGTATAAGGTCAAGTATCATGCAAATGGGACCATAGAGAGGTACAAGGCCAGGTTGGTTACCAAGGGCTACACCTAATTAGAGGGTGTTGATTATTTTGATAATTTTTCCCCTGTGGCCAAAATCATTACAGTTAGAGTTCTCTTGTCTCTTGCACCTATTGAGCATTAGCATCTTGATCAACTTAATGTCAACAATGCTTTTATTCATGGAGACCCCCATGAAGAAGTGTATATGTCTCTTCATCCTGGCTATGGTACTCCTAATTCCAACAAAGTGTGTAAGCTCACAAAATCTCTTTATGGATTGAAACAGGCTAGCAGGCAGTGACATGCTAAACTTTCTTCTTCTTTACTTTCCTTGGGTTATACTCAATCTGAGGCAGATCACTCCTTATATACCAAAACTTCTACTAATGGTTTCATTGCATTATTGGTGTATGTTGATGGTATTGTTTTAATAGGTGACTCCATTATTGAAATTAATAGTGTCAAGGTCTTCTTGCACAACAAATTTTGCATCAAGGACCTTGGCCAACTCATATATTTTTTTAGGATTGGAGACTGCTAGATCTGACAAAGGTATCTTCCTCAATCAAAGAAAGTATGTCTTGGAGCTACTTGAGGACACAGGGTTTCTTGGGGCCAAACCTGTCTCAACTCCCTTTGATCATAATGTGAAGCTATCCTCCACGGAAGGAGTGCCATTAGATGATCATTCCTCTTATAAAAAGTTAATTGGCCGCCTTTTGTACCTCACTAACACACGGTCTGGCATCTATTTTTCTGTTCAGCATCTCAGTCAATACGTGGCCAATCCCTTTATTGCTCATTATCAGACTGCCACTAGGATTCTGAGGTACTTGAAAGCTTTTCTTGCCCAAGGAATTCTTTTTGACAGCTCCAGTCAGCCCAAACTACATGGATTCGCAAATTCTGATTGGGCTAAGTGTCCAGACACACGGAAATTTGTCACAGGCTATTGTGTTTTTCTTGGTAATTCCCTCATTTCTTGGTGTTCAAAGAAACAGAATATCGTGTCTAGATCCTCCACTGAAGCAGAGTATCGAGCACTGGTTTCATTAACATGTGAAATTCAATGGCTATGTTACCTCTTTAAAGACTTCCACATGCATTTTTCTGGCCCTGCTTTGTTGTATTGTGACAGCAAATTAGCAATATATCTTGCTCACAATCCTACTTTTCATGAGCATAGCAAGCACATTGAGTTAGATTGTCATGTCATTCGCGAAAAGCTGCAGCCTCAATTGATTCCTCTTCTTCATATACCTTCTAGATCTCAATTGGTGGATGTTCTAACCAAGCCTCTTCATGCTCCATTGTTTTCCTTACTCTTGTCCAAGTTAGGTCTATGTAATATACATGCTCCAACTTATGGAGGTATTAATATAACTACCAATAGTATAAGTTAGTTATGTTAAGTATACTTTATAGTTAGTTTGTTACTTATATATATATATATATATATATATATATATATATATATATATATATATATATAGCACAACATTTATGTAATACAAATTATTCATTGATAATGGAAATCATAACTTCCAATTTCTTAATCATTTCTTCCAATCTCTCTCTCTCTCTCTCTCTCTCTCTCTCTCTCTCTCTCTCTCTAGTTGCAATATTATCAAAACTCAAATCTAATACCCGAATTAAAATTATATGGATTATTGTGGATTTATTATAGTATATCCGTAAATATATAGATTCGGATAATTTATGAATTGGTTTGATTGAAATTAACGAATTTACGGATCGACTCGCATCCATGAACATCCTAAATGTGTATGAACCTATTTTGTAAAACTGAGCTAGTCTAGAGTGATGTGTAAAAAGGTGTTATTGAAAGGAGAATCTACTTTTCTCACATGTTTTTTTTATAGATTTTTATAAACTCAAATTAAATATTATTAAAAATATTTTTAAATATTTATTTATTTATATTTTTATATTAATGTAAATAAGTTATTATTATTTATAAATTAATTTTAAAAAAGAATACACTTATTTTTTATTGATGAATTTTTTGGTATGCATGTCTTCCTCAATTTAAAATTTGCATATTCTTAATCTTCAAGTTACCAAAAATTCCTAAATAGACACTATACATGTGATCTTTTGATAAAAACAAACATCAAAAAACTACATTTAATTACTAATATCATTTATATAAATCATGTATTTTTATTTTTGTAACATATTCTTTATTTATTTTGTTTTAATGATGTTGGGAATCTCCATTTTAGTGTCTATTTATTAAGGGTTTATCGAGATCTTTTTCCTCTTAAATATTTAAATCTATAATATAAGAAAGTTAATTATTTTGGAATGACATAAAATATAATTCTACCTTTTTTTTTTTGGAGAAAATCATTCCAACTTTTTTCAAAATCAATATTTTTATATAACGGCTAAAAATAATTTGTCTTCTCATTTGCAAATTCTTCTCTCTCTCTCTCTCTCTCTCTCTCTCTCTCTCTCTCTCTCTCTCTCTCTCTCTCTCTCTCTCTCTCTCTCTCTCTCTCTCTCTCTCTCTCTCTCTCTCTCTCTCTCTCTCTTTGCAGTATCTGACTAGTGGTGTTCAAATCCAAACCAATACAAATAAAAATCGCAAATCGATCTAAAACACTAAAAATCGCAAAAAAAAAATTATGGATGTGTTTGGATGTCATTTTGTAAAAATCGTTCATTATGGATTGTATTTTGGATTTACTTTTCAAAACCGATCTAAACCGAACCGCATGTATACATTTTTATACTTATATATTTTTTATTAGTATGATATGTTGTGTTAATTTATTATTAGATGATACTTATTTTTTTAAAATACTATCTATTAATTTGATTTAATATGTTTGTTTTTATTATTTAATGTGTTTCAACTATAAGCAATCATTATGGTTTTGTAATATTAACTTTTAATATATATTATATGTTATATCAAACTTATTATTTATTAGTACTTTTATAATATTAATAAAAAATATAATTGGTAATTTGGATATCCAAAAAACCGATCCAAATCAAACCACATGAAATTGGATTGGATCGGATCGGATTTTTGTAACCAATCATCCAAAACTGAACCGAACCGCGAGTTAATTTATATTTGGATCGAGTGATATTTTGCTTCAAAATTTATTCAAACTGCATTGCAAACACCCCTAATCATGACACATCAAAGTGTGTTATCCATGGTTTACTGATATCTTTTCTACCACAACTTAATAACGAATGATTTCAGACATACCGACATCATTTGGTCTCAAAGATGTAACACATACGAGTTATACAAATTATTGAGGGATGACACATATATAAATTATTTTTCCATATACTGACCAATGAGATGATAGTTACTTTGAACGCCATGTCTTATTTGCTTAACATGTCGATCACTGACCAACTTTTGGATCATTCTCTGATTCATAAGACCTATGACATGTTGGCAAGGGAGTTAATAGCTGGCCCATGGAAGTTGATGGAGAAATATTGTAAACTTAAGATTGTCATGTGATATTCAAATTGTTGGAGAAGTTGTACAATGTTGATTTAGAATGTTCATTGGTTCATCATGGCGATTGTAGTGGAATAATTGAGGAATATCATGAGTGAAGGGTGAGAGGCATATGCATTGTCCTTCTTGAGTCACCCCTATATTAGTTTGAGCAGCCTTCATCGGGTTATATCACCCCTTGTCTGGATCAGTTGCTCAATTTTCCATTCCTTAGTCCATGATGTGCATGTAGTAGGTTAAAAGTCAATACATGGGAAGTTGTGGGGTATAATTATCTCTCAAGAATTTTTGGGTACTAAACCACTCACTTTCATGAAGGTTGTTATATTCTATGGAGACTAAGCTCACTTGATTAAAGGTCCTTATGGGCTATAAATAGACTAGCACCATGATATTTAAGAGGTCTCTAAGACTCTCTCTCTCTCTCTCACACACACACACACATACACACACACATATAGAGGGAGAGAGGAAGAGAGGGAGAGAGAGAGAGAGAGAGAGCATTCATATAAAGCTTCTCACTTTGTTGTGTGTGAGCTATCTCTAACCCTCAATAAACCCTAAGCCCCTGACAGCCCTTATCCATTAGGGATTGTCACTCTCATTGTACTTTTATCTAGTACAATTGGCGCACACTATATGCCCCGATAAAATTGACATGGGTCACATACACATCATCTTATCACGAATTAATCTTACCATCTTCCCACGAGGATGCTCGAGCCAAGTTCCAAGAAGACCATTAACACCATCGCTAAAGGTTTCGCTGAAGGAGGAGAATCCAACTCGTCCCAAAGAAGATATGTCCCACAGGTGTTGGTAGCAGACATCACACCCCTAAAAACCCCTGAGCATCTTAGGCACGAACTAAGAGCATGAAATCACCTTCTCGAAACAAGAAGTTATAGGCATAATCCCTCACAATAATGATCATATGGTTATCACGATTCAACATGCTTACTGGGAGGTGAAAATGGTGTTAATCGATCATGGTAGCTCTGCGTATATTATATTCTAGAGTACCATCTAAGGGCTTTTAATATATCCCCGATATATTATATCTTTCCAAGGATCCCTAATAGGTCTATCAAACTAACAAGTATAGGTCAGGGGCTACATCACCCTTGAGAATATATTAGGCTCAGGGGCGAGCGCCAGGCCATAAAAGCCAAATATCTCGTAGTAGATGTTATGCCCCCTATAGCATCATCCTGGGGAGATATGACCTAAATCTGTTAGGGGCGATCATGTCCATGTGCCATCTGAGCTTAAAACATCATTTGCCTAATAGGTACCATTAAGGGAGACCATGTAGCCAAGAATGTTATATAATAAGCTTGTTAGCAACAAAGGAACCTCTCACCCTGGCTGCAATCCATCGCCATAGAATGGATGAATCTAATATGGCAATTTATAACCCAAGATTAGTATTAGAAATTGAAAGGCTCACGCCAACTGAAGATCTAAAAGAGGTCAAAATCAGTTTATTGTCACACCAAGTCACCAAGTTGGGCACCTGATTGTTCGAATCTGAAAAGGAAGACGTGATCGACATGCTCGGAAGGAACATTGACATGTTTGCCCGGGCTACTACAGATATGGCCGGTGTTGTAACACCCTTTTCTACCCCCACAAATGTTGCAGCAGAAACAACTCAAATATCAGAGTAAGGCATAAAAGTTCCCTCAAAGGGTGCACATTTCTCATTAAATCAAAATAACACAATTACCCTGTAAACAAAGGGTTTTCCTCAAAATAAATCAAAAAGCCTTCACATGGCAGCGGAACTCAAAAATTTTAAATAAAAGGTTTTCAACAAACATCATAATGATCAAAACAAAACCATATCATCAAATGACAACAAAAATAAGGAAACCACATAGTTCGACTCAAAGAACCCCAACCCAATGTTACCCTATCAGAGCAAGACCCTTTAAATCGACCAAAAGCAAATAAACTTCAAATCCTCGAAAGCATCCACGACTAAACCTGATCACCTGCACGTTACCCACGTGGAGGCAACATTCAAACAGGCAGGGTGAGTAATCACAATTCATAATAATCATTATAAAACAAGATATACATAAAATGGAATTATCTTGATATACAACATCTTCAGGGTCATCACAAGAAAACATCAAAATCACGAACAACATCATAAAATACAACAATGCCAATTAAATGCAAATGCACAACAAGACTCATGCATGTGGTACCAATCGTCATAATAGATGGACACTAGGCCATCAACCCTCCAAAAATCCCCGTCAATAGGATAGATCCCGCAATTAGAACCGGAGCACGTCATAATTACCTCATATCCGCACAATTGGAATGAAGCGTCGTCACAGAGTATGCATATGAATGTATGATACACAAACGTCAATAATTCATCATCATCAAGTAAACATCACCATGTGCATCATCATTCATCAATTTTCATAAAACCCATATCATCATGTATTCATCAAAACATCACAAGTTATCACCTCAATATCATCAAGAACATCATGGCAAGTCATCATAACATTACAGCATCAAAACATCAAAAACAGCACAGCAACATAAACAATAATTTGCGAACAGCTAAAGTTCGCTCCAGGACTCGCCTAGCGAACATGTTCGTTGTGGCCTACGTTTAGAGAAGCGGCCAGCGAACCTCACAGACCCCACACTCAACACCAGAACACAATCGTCTGTCACACTCGCCGGTTGACTCTCTTAGCGAACTCCCTAGCTGATTCCTTCGCTTAGCAAAACTCCCAGCGAAGCCCACCTTTCCACTCCAGAATCATCTCAGTACTCCCTCCCACGTTGTTGTGCATTCGCTGCGCTGCTCGCTTATTGAGCCTTGGCGAACATTCGCCTAGCGAACCCGCGATTACAGCAAATCGCTGCTACGCATCAGTGGTTCCACAGCCTCAAAGGTACCTGCGATTACAGCTCCAACTGACCCAAAAACATCCCTATAACAGTTCTAATGCATCACGGAGATCAACGGCATAAAACCTACGTCTATTAAGTCGATTCGGGACCCTACGGAAACCTTAAATTCCCTAAACCTTCAAAACTCTCAAGCTCCCCATAAACTCCATAAATCCCTTCACCCCAAGGTTATAACTACAACGACGCGGAAATCAGCCCCAAGGTCTATTTTATCCGATTAAATTCAACCCTTAATAACCGATTCACCAAAATACCTTCAAATCATCAATTCGTCACAAAAATCCCATAAACCCTCAAACACAAAACAACCACTTCAATTACATCGAATCCTATAATGAAAACAATGAAAGGTAATTACTCCCCATACCTTAGATTGTCGATCCGATGTGTTCTCTCTTGAGCCTTTGGAAACCTTCACGAAAATCCTCGCCTTTTTCCCGTTTTCCTCAGAGCTCTGCATTTTCTCCTTATTTTCACGATCTCCACAAATAAATCCTAATTCTCCTCAATTCCTCCTTTTTGGTTAATTTAACTCTTGGGCCTCAAATATGGGCTTTCCCATAATACTCCCTCTAATACTCCTCAAATGTCCATCTTACCCTTAATTCCTCTAATATTATTTAAATTAATAATAATACTAATATATTCATATTATATACTATTATTTAATTAAAATAACCAAAACTTCATAAAAACACCGACATCGACACGAAACACCAAAATTCACAGAAAACCACGAATATAATATTTAAATAAATTAAATAAATATTCTTACGAAAATCGGGGTGTTACAACTCTCCCCCACTTAAAGGATTTTCGCCCTCGAAAATTACCTCAAGAAAATAGAGTCGGATACGACTCCCTCATCTGATCTTCGCATTCCCAAGTCCAACTTTCGCCAGCTGGTCCACCCTACAACACCTTCATCAAAGTTATGTCTTTACCCCGCAACTGCTTTATCTCTCGACCATCAACACGCACAGGCAATGCTTCCACAGTCAGATTATCCCTAACTTGTACATCATCCATCTGAATCACATGCGACGGATCCGAAACGTACTTCCTCAACTGAGACACATGGAACACGTCATGCAAATTCGCAAGTGGCGGCGGTAAAGCAATTCGATAGGCTACCTCTCCTATCCTCTGTGATATCTGATTAGGACCAACAAAACATGGAGTGAGCTTCCTAGACTTCAAAGCTCGACCCACACCTGTCACTGGCGTCACCCTCAAAAACACGTGATCTCCCTCTTGGAATTCAAGTGTTTTCCTCCTCTTATCATGGTAACTCTTCTGACGACTCTGCGAAGCTTTCATCCTCTCTTGGATCTTCTTAATCTTCTCAGTCATCTCTTGTACAATTTCAGGTCCGAGTATAGCACTCTCGCCCGACTCATACCAACACAAAGGAGTCCTACAGCTTCTCCCATACAAAGCTTCGTAGGGTCGTCATTCCAATACTAGCATGAAAACTATTATTGTACGTGAACTCAATTAATGGGCTATCCCGCAATCATCCATGATCCAACACACAAGCCCTCAACAAATCCTCTAAAGATTGGATAATCCTTTATGTCTGACCGTCCGTCTGCGGATGGTAGGCAGAACTCATCCTCAACTTGGTACCCAATGCACCTTGCAAACTCTTCCAGAACCTCGATGTAAACCTCGGGTCTCTATCCGACACAATACTCGAAGGTACCCCGTGCACCTTCATAATCTCTTCAATATACATCTCGGCTAGCCTCTGCATAGAATGGTTAATCCTCATCGGCCAGAAGTGAGCCGACTTAGTTAATCTATCCACGACCACCCAAATTGAATCATTTCCCTTAGCAGTCTTCGGCAATCCCACCACAAAATCCATGGAAATACTATCCCATTTCCATTATGGAATCCTCAATGACTGCTTCATACCTAAAGGCTTCTGATGCTCAACCTTCAACTTCTGACAAGTCAAACACGCATAAACAAACTCCACAACATCCTTCTTCATACCTGGCCACCAAAACAACTTTTTCAAATCTTGGTACATCTTCGTAGCACCGGGATGAATACTCAGCCTACTTCGATGCCCTTCTTCAAGAATACTCCTCTTAATATCGGGAACATCTGGGACACACACCTTATCTCTAAACATCATCACACCATTCTCGTCAACCCGGAAGTCACCTCCGTTACCTTGGTTAATCAAAGTCAATTGGTCAACTAACTTTAAATCAGATTGCTGTCCCGCTCTGATTTCTTCCAGAATACTACTAGACAACTTCAACATTCCCAACTTCACACTGTCAGGAGTCGCTTCACATACCAGACTCAAATCTCTGAATTACTCAATTAGTTCCAACTCTTTCACCATAAGCATCGACATATGCAATGACTTTCTGCTCAACGCATCGACCACTACATTTGCTTTGCCTGGATGATAACTCAAATCAAAATCAAAATCCTTCAACAGCTCTAACCACCTTCTCTGCCTCATATTCAATTCCTTCTGATCAAATAAGTACTTCAGACTTTTATGATCGCTGAACACTTCAAATTTAGAGCCAAACATATAATGTCTCCAAATCTTCAACACAAACACCACAGCGGCCAATTCCAAGTCATGCGTAGGATAATTCCTCTCATGAACTCGCAATTGTCTCGAAGCATAGGCAGCAACTTGTCCATTCTGCATTAATACTCCACCAAGACCCATCTTTGACGCATCGTAGTACACCACAAAAGATTCACTCGGATTGGGAAAAATCAACACTAGAGCAGTCGTCAACTTCTTCTTTAATTCCACAAAACTCTCTTCACAAGCTACATCCCACACAATAGCTTGACCCTTTCGAGTCAACTGAGTCAAAGGTAACGCCAACTTAGAAAAGCTTTCAATAAACTTGCGGTAATAACCCGCTAATCCCAGAAAACTTCGTATCTCAGTAGCAGACTTCAGAGTCTCCCAATGTAATACAACATCAATCTTAGAAGGATCAACAGCAATTCCTCCCATTGAAATCACATGGCCAAGAAAGCTTACTTCCTTCAGCCAGAACTCGCACTTAGACAGCTTTGCATACAACTTCTTCTCCTTCAAGACTTGCAACACAGTCCTCAAATGCTCAGCGTATTCTTCTTCCGATTTAGAATATATCAGAATGTCATCAATAAACACCACCACAAACTTATTCAAATACTCATGAAAAATCCGATTCATTTACTCCATGAACACACCAGGTGCATTGGATACACCAAACGGCATCACAGTGTATTCATAGTGACCATACCTCGTCCTGAAAGCCGTCTTCAGAATATCATCAGGCTTAACTCGAATCTGATGATAACCAAACCTCAAATCAATCTTGCTAAACACACAAGTACCTACTAACTGATCCATCAAATAGTCGATTCTCGGAAGTGGATACTTATTCTTGATAGTCACTTTATTCAATTGCCGATAATCAACACACAACCTCATACTTCCATCCTTATTCTTTACTAACAACACAGGAGCACCCCACGGAGAAACACTTGGTCGAACAAACTTCTTCTCAAGCAACTCTTCCAATTGTTTCTTCAATTCACTTAACTCAGAAGCTGACATCCGATAAGGAGCCATTGACACTGGACTCGTACCTGGTACTAAGTCCACTGCAAACTCTACTTCACGCTCTAGAGGCAAACCATTGATGACATCTGGAAACACATCTGGAAATTCACGGACAACAGGCAACTCCACACTCGCAGCTTCACGATCAATTTGCAACGAGGCAAACATTGCAAACACCACGGCTTCTTCTTCCACAAGTTCGTCTACTTGCTTAGCAGATAAGAACATCAACTCCCCACTATCATCAAACTCTGAAAACTCTATAGTCTTGGTATAACAATTGATATGAACACGGTTGAACTCCAACCAGTTCATTCCAAAGATCACATCGATCTGGTGCAAGGGTAGGCACACCAAATCCATCACAAAGTTCTTCTCAAAAATCATCACAGGACATCTCAAACACACAAGGGTAGTAGTAACAGAACCATTAGCTGGAGTTTCTATTACCATATTCCCATTCATATCAGATAACTTCAAACCTAATCTATTAGCACATTCAAGCGAGATAAAAGAATGAGTAGCACCAGTATCAATAATAGCAACCAATTCGATATTATTAATAAAACAAGTACCTCGAATCAGGTTGTCCTTCTCTGGCACCTCTGCACCACTCAAAGCAAACACTCTGCCACTGGACTGAGCGGTAATTGCAGTCTTCTTCGACTTTTGACATTGAGTACTGATATGACCTTTCTCACCACAATTGAAGCAGGTCGGACCCTCATCTTTGCAATCAGTAGCTCTATGCCCCTTCTTACCACATCTATAGTACCTCAGCACATTGTTGGTACCACATCAGCACGGTGACCCTGCTCGCCACACTTATGACACTTTCCAGAAGCGGGAGCTGCTCCCCCACTTGACTTTTTCCCTTCTGCAGCCTTCTGCTTTCCCTTGTCAGCTGAAGTAGTATAAGGTTCCCCCTATACTTCCCTTTCTTCTCACTCAACTGCTTGTAGTGAGCAGATCGAGCTCGGTTGTCCTCATTGTAGATTCTGCTCTTGTCAACCAACTCAGCATACCTGCGGATCTGTTGGTACCCAATACCCTGCTTAATCTCTGGTCTCAGCCCATTCTCGAACTTGAGACACTTGGATATCTCAGCATCTGCACGATTGTAGTGTGGACAGAACTTCACCAAAGCCTCGAACTTCGCGGCATACTCCGCCACAGTCATATCTCCTTGTTTCAGCTCAAGGAATTCCACTTCTCTCTTGCCACGAGCATCCTCTGGAAAATACTTCCCCAGAACCTCCTACTTAAACACAGCCCAATATATCACAGTGCCCACATCTGCAAGTCTCTGACGGGTGTTATCCCACCAGTCCTTAGCCTCTTCTTCCAGCATATGCGTTCCAAACTGAACCTGTTGCTTATCAGAACACCCCATCACTCGGAAAATCTTCTCGATCGCCTTCAACCACTTGTGTGCACTTGCTGGACCATGCGTACCCACAAAAGTCAGTGGATTGTTCCTCTGAAACTTCCCCAACGCACGAAACTCATCAGGAGCTCCACCATTTGGATTCAGCTGCGCCACCACGTTAGCAACCGATTCCAATGCATCAGCAATAGCATGATCATTTCTTCCAGCCATCCTGTACACCACCAACAAGGTTAGAAGAACTAAAGCATCGACAGTGTACACACACTCGTCGACTGACAGGGGACTGACATCACGTAAAAACTTGGCCGGATGGACCGACCTGCTCTGATACCACTAATGTGACACCCTTTTCTACCCCCACAAATGTTGCAGCAGAAACAACTCAAATATCAGAGTAAGGCATAAAAGTTCCCTCAAAGGGTGCACATTTCTCATTAAATCAAAATAACACAATTACCCTGTAAACAAAGGGCTTTCCTCAAAATAAATCAAAAAGCCTTCACATGGCAGCAGAACTCAAAATTTTCAAATAAAAGGTTTTCAACAAACATCATAATGATCAAAACAAAATCATATCATCAAATGACAACAAAAATAAGGAAACCACATAGTTCGACTCAAAGGACCCCAACCCGATGTTACACTATCAGAGCAAGACCCTCTAAATCGACCAAAAGCAAATAAACTTCAAGTCCTGAAAGCATCCACGGCTAAACCAGATCACCTGCACGTTACCCACGTGGAGGCAATATTCAAACAGGCAGGGTGATTAATCACAATTCATAATAATCATTATAAAACAAGATATACATAAAATGGCATTATCTTCATATACAACATCTTCAGGGTCATCACAAGAAAACATCAAAATCAAGAACAACATCATAAAATACAGTAATGCCAATTAAATGCAAATGCACAACAAGACTCGTGCATGTGGTACCAATCGTCATAATAGATGGACACTAGGCCAATAACCTTCCAAAGATCCCCGTCAATAGGATCGATCCCGCAATTGGAACCAGAGCACGTCATAATTACCTCATATCCGCACAATGGGAATGAAGCGTCGTCATAGAGTATGCATATGAATGTATGATACACAAACGTCAATAATTCATCATCATCAAGTAAACATTACCATGTGCATCATCATTCATCAATTTTCATAAAACCCATATCATCATGTATTCATCAAAACATCACAAGTTATCACCTCAATATCATCAAGAACATCATGGCAAGTCATCATAACATTACAACATCAAAACATCAA
This sequence comes from Lathyrus tuberosus, assembly GCA_022829125.1. Lineage (NCBI taxonomy): Eukaryota > Viridiplantae > Streptophyta > Magnoliopsida > Fabales > Fabaceae > Lathyrus > Lathyrus tuberosus. The sequence continues at coordinate 1,779,614 of JALAZF010000529.1, read as the reverse complement.
AAACAGCACAACAGCATAAACAAGAATTTGTGAACAGCTGAAGTTCGCTCCAGGACTCGCCTAGCGAACCTGTTCGCTGTGGCCTTCGCTTAGCAAAGCGGCCAGCGAACCTCACAGACCCCACACTCAACACCAAAACATAATCGTCTGTCACACTCGCCGGTTGACTCGCTTAGCGAACTCCCTCGCTGATTCCTTCGCTTAGCGAAACTCCCAGTGAAGGCCAGCTTTCCACTCCAGAATCATCTCAGTACTCCCTCCCACGTTGTCGCGCATTCACTGCGCTGCTCGCTTATCGAGCCTTGGCGAACATTCGCCTAGCGAACCTGCGATTATAGCAAATCGCTGCTACGCATCAGTGGTGCCACAGCCTCAAAGGTACCTGCGATTACAGTTCCAACTGACCCAAAAACATCCCTATAACAGTTTTAATGCATCACGGAGATCAACGGCATAAAACCTACGTCTATTAGGTCGATTCGGGACCCTACGGAAACCTTAAATTCCCTAAACCTTCAAAACTCTCAAGCTCCCCACAAACTCCATAAATCCCTTCACCCCAAGGTTACAACTACAACGACGGGGAAATCAGCCCCAAGGTCTATTTTATCCGATTAAATTCAACCCTTAATAATCGATTCACCAAAATACCTTCAAATCATCAATTCGTCACAAAAATCCCATAAACCCTCAAACACAAAATAACCACTTCAATTACATTGAATCCTATAATGAAAATAATGAAAGGTAATTACTCCTCATACCTTAGATTGTCGATCCGATGTGTTCTCTCTTGAGCCTTTGGAAACCTTCATGAAAATCCTCGCCTTTTTCCCGTTTTCCTCAGAGCTCTGCACTTTCTCCTTATTTTCACGATCTCCACACATGAATCCTAATTCTCCTCAATTCCTCCTTTTTGGTTAATTTAACTCTTGGGCCTCAAATATGGGCTTTCCCATAATACTCCTCAAATGTCCATCTTACCCTTAATTCCTCTAATATTATTTAAATTAATAATAATACTAATATATTCATATTATATACTATTATTTAATTAAAATAACCAAAACTTCATAAAAACACCGACATCGACACGAAACACCAAAATTCACAGAAAACCACGAATATAATATTTAAATAAATTAAATAAATATTCTTACGAAAATCGGGGTGTTACAGGTGTTTACACCATAGTGGTGTGTTATCAACTCGCCATAGATCCCTCGGCGAAACCAGTGTCTCAGAGAAAATGCAAGGTTGGTGTAGAAAAGAGAAGCAGCCATTAACGAAGAAGTTCAGAAGTTGACAAGTGTCGATTTTATAGCAGATGTCAAATACCCTTCGTGGCTAGATTATATGGTTAAGGTAAGGAAGACATTAAACAAGTGGCGTACGTGTGTCGACTTCATGATCTCAATGCAACATGCCCCAAAGATCCTTATCCACTCCCTAATATTGATTGGCTTATTGATGGGTGTTCGAGCTACAAAATGTTAAGTTTTATGGACACCTCTTCGGGTACAACCAGATTAAAATGGATCCCATAGATGTTCATAAGATGGCATTCATGTCCAATCACGATAATTACTACTACAATGTCATGCCTTTTTGGCTCAAGAACGCCGACGACACCTACCATCGACTCATGGATGCGGTGTTCGCAAAGCAAATCGGACACATCCTGAAATATTACATTGATGAAATTTTCGTGAAGACGCCAGAAAGGGAAATCCCCACAATAGACTTGGAAGATATCCTAGGATCCATCGGGGATTACAACATGCACCTTAATCCTGCCATGTGCTCATTCGATGTACATGCAGGACAACTCTTGGGTTTCATTCTCGCCAAACAGGGTATAGAGGCTAATATAGATAAATGACAAACCATCATAGACATGAGAAGTCCCTTAAATGTCAATAAGGTTCAACAATTAATCAAACGCTTGGTCGCACTTTCTCATTTTCTTTCCTATATCGGTAACAAGTCTTTCCACTTTTTCACCTCATTGAAAAAGAATGAGAGTTTGAATTGAGTAGCGAATGTGAGAAAGAATTCTCTAGGCTAAAGGTTTTCTTACTGTCGCCGCCCATTTTGACATGCCCAACATCAGGTTCTTTATTATATCTCTACTTGTCTGACAATGATCAGGCGTTAAGCTCAATACTAGCTCAAGAAACAAACAAGGTATAATAGACTGTCTATTTCGTAAACAATGTGTTTAGGGGCATAAAGGTCTGCTATCAAAAGAAAGAAAGACTTGTTTTGGCAGTGATAATGATCACAAGAAAGCTTATTCCTTATTTTCAAGGACACCGAATATTGGTGAACATAGACTATCTCATATGCCATGTTTTGAAGAAGTTGTTTTCAGTTGGAAGAGGTCAATACAGAAAACACTCAGCATTCCTAGCATAGAATCAGAAGAACTACTGCAAAAAGCACTTTTTATCTCAGATGGGAAATGCATAATACCTCGGCTAAGGAAGTGAGGTAATAAAGGGCGACATGAAAACTCGCCACTTATCACCTCGGTGGAATTAAAACCGAGAGGTAAAGTTATATGCACATGGGTTCAAAGCCCAACAACATCACTTTTATTATTTTCAAAACTAGTGTATCTTATATCTCGGTTTATCTTGAAAACCGAGGGGTGAGATTATTTTCTTTTTTCTTTTTTTAAATTGTTACATTGTTTACCTAAAATATTACATTGTTTACACAGAATATTAAAATAAAAATCAAATTCCATAGAGATTTAGATAAAAATCAAATTCCCTCAACATTTAGATTTTAGATCTTTGAATTTTTGAATCTTTAGGAAGATCAAATGTTGGGTGCAAGATTATTCTTTACAGATCTTGCATGCATTTGTTTCTAATTAAAAAAAAGGTAAGATAATTAAAATCAGTATTCAAATATATGACTTTCGGCTCAAATAAATATTAATAAAACAAACCTTGAACCTAGATGATTTTCTGCTCTTGCAATCCTCCATAGAGAACTTTTCCAAGCATCTTTAGGTTTCAAGCACGTTATGTTTCATTTAGGTTAGAAATGTTAATATTCAACATGCTTTTATAATGGATGTCTCTTAGGTTTCATGCGGATCACTAATGGCAGATTCTTGATGATTGATAAATATTAAATGGACGATAAATATTTGTTTAAGAACGTCGAATATAGAAAAAAAACTCTTAACTATCCTTTCGGTCACGAAGAAAACCGAGGTGAATAAGTTGTTTTTTTAATTACATTGTTTACACAGAATATTAAAAATACATTGTAAAATCTTTGTCCAATGAGAATTTTTATTTTTCATGTCCAGGTCCCATGCAAGATGCTAGAGATCTGTTTCCCAATGAGAATTTTTATTTTCTGCACTTGCAGTCCATCCCAGAGATCTGTAGTAGCAACTCATGATGAAGTGGACGATGGTGAATATTTTCTCTCTTTGGGGGGGCTACATATAAGTTAGTCTTAGGGTAAAATCTATTTAGCGAGTGTTTTCATAGTAAAATATGATTATTAAACACCTCGATTTTAATTAAAATCGAGGTTTTCTATCTTCTCCTTTTAACTATCACCTAGGTGATGACGAAAACCGAGGTGAATAGTTTTTTTTGTTTATTTTGAAATTACATTGTTTACACATAATATTAAAATAAATTGTTTACAAAAAATCTTTGCTCTTATTACTAAGTATTTTCGCTGATATCCATATTTAGTCGCGTTCCCTTCTTTGTTCAAAGGTTAAACTCCCTTCCTTTCTGATTAAGCTCCTTTGTTTGTTGGTTAAGCTCCCTTATTTGTGTAACCTGAAGCAAGAATGATTTTCTGCACTTGCAATATATCAACTGAGTACTCTTCAAAGGTTGAAATCCCTTCTTTAACTGAGGGTTATTCCAAAAATACAACAGTGACAACATCAACACCATTATGTAAGATAGATTGCAAGGGCAGAAAAAATGTTTTGTTAAAGATAGAAAAACATTAAAGATTTTTTCTTTCTTGCAATCCATCCCAAAGAATGATGCTTGCGAATTTGGGGCGGCTTAATATTAGTAAGGATTAGGGAAAAATTTGTTTAATGAGTGCTTATATAGTAAAATCTTATTATTTTATGCCTCGGTTAAATAGAAAACCGAAGGGTTAGTGAAGAATCAAGCTTCTCAAATGTGTTTTGATGAAGACAACAACATTATACAACCAATTGATAATGACAAAAAGGAATGACTAAAGAAAAGTATCAAGTTTTAAGTTTCAAGTATATCAAAACATTTTTTTGGCAAATATTTTTTGGCAAATATTTTGATTTCTGGAAAATACACATGAAGGCTCATTTAGAAGCACAAGGAGGTGGAATATGGAAAACTGTTGAGAACGGCCCACATCAACCTGTTAGTGTCTTAAATGGTGTCGGAACTCCAAAGATTAAAAGTTCTTGGGATGAAGATGATAAAAAGAAATTTCTTAATGAAAAGAAAGCCATTAACATATTGCAAAGTGCATTAAGTATGGATGGGTTTTTCCGTGTCTCTCAATGTATATCGGCAAAGGAAATTTGGGATACCTTGGTGGAAACTCTTGAAGGAACCACTGAAGTTAAATGATCTAGATTGAATACATTAAGTCAAGAATATGAAATGTTCCGAATGCAGCCCGGAGAATCCTTCGTCACTTTGCAGAAAAGATTCGTACATTTAAAAAATCACTTGATTGCACTTGGTAAAACATTTTATAATGATGAATTGAATCTTAAAATACTAAGATCCTTGACTAGAGAATGTCAACCAAAAGTGACGGAAATATCGAAAAAGAAAAGTCTTTCTACCATGACATCCGCATCATTATTTGGAAAACTCAAAGAACATGAACTTGAACTTGGAAGACTTGAAAAGCATGAGAATCAAGAGAAGAAATCCAAAGGTATCGCTTTAAAAGTAGATTAAAAAGAAGATCAAGATGATGATGCACCGGAGGAAGATGATAACTTCATGCTCCTTGTAAAAAGACTTGGTAAGTTCCTAGGTAAAATTGACAAATCCTTTAATTATGCAAAAAGAAAGAAACACTTCAAGAAAAAGGAGGCTTCCACTTCTACACAAGATATCACATGTTATGAATGTGGTAAGCAAGGTCACATAAAGCCAGATTGTCCAAAACTCTCCAAGAAAGGTGGATTCAAAGGCAAAAAGGAGACAAAGAATAAAAAGTCATGTATTGCATGGGAAGACAATGACATAAGTTCATCATCCGACTCGGAAAGCGACCAAAGTGCAAATTTAGCTTTAATGGCCACACACAAATCCGACGATGAAGATGATGAGGTTAGTAATGTATTTTCTCTTTATGATAATGATGCACAAGGTGCCATAAATGAACTTTTAAATGAATGCAAAGTATTGTACAAAACAATATCTTCACAAAAGAAGCAAATTACATCTTTAGAAGAAAAAGTGGAGACTGTGGAAAAAGATGCAAAAGATGAGAAATAAAAGAATATTAGTGAAGAAAAACAAAAATTTGTATGTTAAAATTATGAATCACTTTCTTTCCAAATTGTTCAATTAAAAAGAGTTCTTGAAAGATATGAAAAAGGACAAATTGGATTGGAAGGTGTTCTTAGTCAACAAAGATATTCAAATGATAAAAGTGGACTTGGTTATTCAAAATTTTCCAAACCAAGTTCTAGTAAAACTATCTTTGTAAAGGCTAGTGACCAATCTTCCAAAGAGACAGTGAACAAACCAAAAATTGTGCATCCTTATCCTAAAAGGAAGATATTTGTGAAAAAGAAGTCATATGTTCCTAGTTATAAGAGCAATTTTGTTCCTACTTGTTTTTATTGTGGTATTGTTGGCCATACACCTAATGCTTGCTATGTTAGAAACTTTAGTGTTGCAAGTGGGCATTATGTGTGGGTAAAGAAAGGTAATAATTATGAAGGAACCAAGGCAATTTGGGTACCTAACAAAACTTAATTTGTTTTGTAGGTATGCTTGAAGACTACTTCTAATTTATGGTATCTTGATAGTGGTTGTTCGAAGCATATGACGGGAGATATTGACAAATTTTCAAATCTAGTGCTCAAGGCCAAGGGTTATGTTACTTATGGAGATAACAATAAAGGAAAGATTCTTGGCTTAGGCAAAGTTGGAGCACAACCTTTCACATCCATTGAAGATGTTCTTTATGTTGAAGGACTAAAGCACAATCGTCTAAGTATAAGCCAACTTTGTGACAAAGGCTTCAAAATCAAGTTCACCAAGGATGAATGCTTGATAGAAGATGAAGTCACACATGAGGTAAAACTCAAAGGTAAAAGGATCAATAATATATTAATGATTTCCCTTGATGATTTGTCTTTGAAGGTAAAATGTCTCATGGCGAAAAATAATGATTCATGGCTTTGGCATAAAAGATTTGCTTACATTCACATGGAACATTTAAATAAGTTAATCAAGCATGATCTTGTTATTGGTTTACCTAAGATCAATTTTTTCAAATATAGATTATGTGACGCTTGTCAAAAGGGAAAACATACCCAATCAACTTTCAAATCTAAGAATGTGGTGTCCACTACAAGGCCACTACAATTGTTGCATATGGACTTATTTGGTCCATCAAGAACAAGAAGCTTCGGAGGTAATATTTATGCATTGGTTATTATTGATGATTTTTCTATATTTTATTGGACATTCTTTTTAGTGCAGAAAAGTGATGCTTTCAAAGCATTCAAGAAGTATGCGAAGCAAGTTCAAAATGAGAAATCACTAAAAATTGCCTCCATAAGAAGCGACCATGGTGGAGAATTTCAAAATGCATCCTTTGAAGAATATTGTGAAGAACATGGAATTAATCATAATTTTTCAGCACCAAGAACTCCACAACAAAATGGAGTGGTGGAAAGAAAGAATAGGTCACTTGTGGAACTTGCAAGAACAATGCTAAGCGACTCAAATCTTCCAAAGTATTTTTGGGCGGATGCGGTGAGCACGGCATGCTATTTAAGTAATAGAGTAATTATTAGACCTATATTGAAAAAGACCCCCTATGAACTCTTCAAAGGAAGGAAACCAAACACTGTTTATTTTTATATTTTTGGATGCAAGTGTTTTGTCTTAAATAATGACAAAGACAATCTCGGTAAGTTTGATGAGAAATCTAACTGAGGTATTTTTCTTGGCTATTCTCTTAATAGTAAAGCTTATAGAATTTATAATAAACGAACTTTAACAATTGAAGAATCTATGCATGTTTCATTTGATGAATCAAACCCCTCCAAGGAGGAAATTGTTTTGTGTGATGATGATGATATTATAGATGTTCCTAAAGAAGATACTTCCAAAGAAATCAATAATGATCAACCGAAGCATCAAGAAGAACCAATTCAACAAGAGTCAAATAATAATGATCTACCTAAGGAATGGAGAACTCGTAGAGATCGTCCAATTGATAAAGTCATTGGAGATATTAGTCAAGGCGTTACAACTAGACTAAATCTCAAAGATGCATGCTTGAATATGGCATTTGTCTCACAAATTAAACCTTCCAAAGTTGATGAAACCTTAGGAGACTACCAATGGATAATTACTATGCAAGAAGAGTTAAACCAATTCGAATAGAATCAAGTTTGGGAACTTGTTCCTAGACCAAGGGATAAACACATCATAGGTACCAATTGGGTGTTTAAGAACAAGCTTGATGAAAATGGAATGATTGTTCGAAGCAAATCAAGATTGGTGGCCCAAGGATACAATCAAGAGGAAGGAATTGATTTTGAAGAAACATTCGCTCTGGTTGCAAGGTTAGAAGTTATCCATTTATTACTTGCTTATGCGTGTTCATTAAATTTTCAGTTATACCAAATAAATGTCAAGAGCACATTCTTGAATGGCTACATCAATGAAGAAGTCTATGTCAAGCAACCCCCGGGCTTTGAAGACTTCAAGAATCTTTCACATGTCTTCAAGTTGAAGAAAGCTCTTTATGGCTTAAAGCAAGCACCAAGGGCGTGGTATGATCGACTTAGCATCTTTCTTTATGAAAGAGGATTTGAAAAAGGTAAAGTAGATAAGACCTTGTTCATTAAGAGAATTAAGGACAACACTTTATTGGTTCAAGTCTATGTTGACGGCATTATATTCGGTTCAACAAACAAAGACCTTTGTGAAGAAATCTCATTGATGATGCAAGGAGAATTCGAGATGTCTATGATGGGTAAAATGAATTATTTTCTTGGATTGCAAATCAAGCAACTAAAGGATGGCATCTTCATCAACCAAGCCAAGTATTGCAAAAAGTAGTTGAAGAGATTCGACATGGATAGTTGCAAAGCTATGTCTACAACTATGGGATCCGGAACATATGTGGATCAAGACAAATCGGGTATTTCAGTTGATGTTACAAAGTATCGAGGTATGATTGGTTCTTTATTATATTTGACGGCAAGTCGTCCTAACATAATGTTTAGTGTGTGTTTGTGTGCCCGCTTTCAAGCAAATCCGAAGGAATCACATCTCACCGTTGTTAAAAGAATCGTGAAGTATCTCAAGGGAACGACCAATGTTGGGCTATGGTATCCAAAAGGTAGTGATTACAATTTAGTAGGTTATTCTGACTCAGATTATGCAGGTTACAAAACTGATCGCAGAGCACAAGTGGTACATGTCACATATTTGGGAATGCGTTAGTATCGTGGTCTTGCAAGAAACAAGCTTGTGTCACACTTAGCACGGTCGAAGTAGAATATATTGCAGCAGGAATTGGTTATGCCCAGATTCTATGGCTCAAGCAACAACTATGTGACTATGGACTCAATCTTGGATGTGTTCCTTATGATGTGATAATACAAGTGGGATCAACATAACAAAGAAATCGGTTATGCATTCAAGAACAAAGCACATCAACATACAACATGATTTCCTTCGTGATCATGTACTTCAAATGGATGTCGAAGTCACCTTTGTGGATACACACAACCAACTAGCAGACATCTTCACGAAATCGCTCGTAAAAGAACAATTTTTCAAAATTCGGCGGGAGCTTGGTATTCTCGATGAAGGTGACGTGTAATTCTTCAAGTTTTATTCATTATAATTAATAATGAACAAAAGGTACACATAAAATTTCCTCTCTAGCAATTTTAAAATTTTCTTTAAGTGTGAGTTTTTACTTATTTTCATATTATATGGTGGTTAAAATAATTTTTATGACATGTTTGTTGAATTAAAAATTGCATTATATTGTATTATAACATGTCAATGTGTTAAAATTAAAATTTTCTTAACATACTCAAAATTATGAAGCTACTGTTTTTTGTAGTATGTTAATTGATTAACCATTTTCCTTTGCAAATATGTTAATCGATTAACACTAAACGTATTTGCCAAAATTTTCAACCCATTAATCGATTAACCAAGTTGTGCTTGTTTTGGGTTAATCGATTAACCCTGTAGCTTCATTGAAAAATATGTAACTTTTATTATGCAGAATTGTTTTTATTATTTTGTCTTGTATTTCAATTTTTTGTCTTGGTCATTTAAGTGCTTTTTTGATAAGTCAAAAACACTTTCCAACTTTCATTGGTACTCTTCAAAGCTCTTTCCAACTTTCATTGGTACTCTTCAAAGCTCTTTACTCTCTTTTACTTTCTTCTTTAATCCAATAAACTCCATTCAACCACAAAATTAAAACCCACTCTACCAAATCATCTTTATAATCTCTCAACACTTTAAAACTCTCATATCAAAACCCTCTCCTACCCAAATATGAAAATCACATTCTAACTCTCAAACCATCATCCATTTATGGCTTCCACAAGGAAAGACAAGGGAAAACCCAAAATGGGAGAAGAAAGCTCCAATCTAGCGGAACATGCACCAACCACTAAGTCCAGAAGGGTCACCTTCGACTTCCAGAAGTGTCTGCTCATGCCGGTAAAGTATGTGAACTTATCATCCTTTCCTTCTCACATCTTTAATTTTCCTGAACTGTTGAAGAACCATAACATCGATAAATTAGTTTCTGAGGTTGGTCTTTACTACCCTGATTTAGTGAAGGAATTTTTCTCCAATTTGCATGTCGGAACCGATGAATTTGATGACCACATCTTAACATCAAAAGTTAGAAATGTTGAAATTAGTTTGGATTTAGAGACTGTCGGAAATATTTTAGGTGTGTCTACTGCTAGTCAATTTATTCGGCAAGGTGTTACCCCAAATACTAATGGTTGGGAAAATTACAATAAGATAGACTTTAACTTTTGAATTTCTCGTTTCAGTCAGGTTGAGATTTTGAGTAGGAAAAATGTTGCTTCTTCGAGAGTTTTGTTATTTGCAAAGAATTTAACCGTTAGTGATCGAATGATGCATTATATTATTGCCTATGTTTTGATGCCGAAACACTCTAATCATGCTCAAATTAGTGACACTGAGTTGCAAATCATACATGCTCTCAAAAATGGTTTGAAGGTCAATTGGGCGTGCACCATCATGTACCATATGGTCTACCAACAAAATTTGAGCAGTGGTCTTCCATACGCAAGACTTGTTTCAAAACTTTTGGAATCCATTGATTTACCTTTACAAAGTGAACCAAAGATTGATATGAAGTCGAAAGATTGTGATATGAATGCTTCTACATGCCTTAAGAATATGGGAATTGTTAAAAATCAGAATGGACATTTTGTATACAAAGATGATGCTCCTCAATTTGTTCCTCCACCGGCTCCGGAAGGTGGCTACATAAACGAAGCCCTTTATAACAAGATGTGCTCCATTGAGGCAACCATACAAAGGAATCACCAAGACCATACCTTCGAGATGGCTTCCATGAAGCGTATGTTGCTTAAGCTCACCAAATCTCATCGTCGTAAACCAAGAGTGGAGGAAAGTGAAGAAGAAGAGGAAGAGGAAGACACCAATATGTCGGAGAGTGACTAGTTTTATGATTGTAGCATTATTATGTTATTTCTTTTTGTTAATTTTTTATGAACTTTTTCTTTAAGAATTATGTTATGTCAAATCATGTTATGTTTTAGTTTAATGTTTCCTTGTAATGACTATGTTATGTTTTGTCAAAATTATGTTGTGTTATGTTTTGTTCATTTGGTGTGTGAAAATGTCTCAAATGTGTTATGCTTTACTTATGCTTCTCATAGTTCATACATATTATGTTTTTTCAATTTTAAAGTATTTTCCCTTCCTTTTTGGTAATGACAAAGGGGGAGAAGATACCAAGTATTGTTGTTTATTTCTCTAACATAATTATGCAGCAAGTTAAATGTCTTTAAAACTCTAAAGCTTGGATTAAGGGGGGCTTACATCAAGGGGGAGTAATGCCATGTTAGAGAAAACAAGGTTGGAACCAAACTTTCAAGAAAAGGGTTGTCATCATCAAAAAGGGGGAGAATGAATAATCAAGCTTCTTAAATGTGTTTTGATGAAGACAACAACATTATACAATCAATTGATAATGACAAAAAGGAAGGGCTCAAGACAAGTATCAAGTTTCAAGTTTCAAGTATATCAAAAATGTATTGAAGTTTTTAAGAGAATGATCATGAATTAAGGTATATGAACTCATCTTATCTTTGCATATACAAGTGTTCCAAACATCAATCTTACTTGTCATAATTCATTAAAACATTTGCTTTAGAAAACCATTGCATTCTACATCTTTTACAAAAGTATTTTTTCGTTTTTAACACTGGTTAACCGATTAACCATTTGCTAGTGTAAATGTGTTAATCGATTAACACTTGAAAACTTTGGATTTTTTGTATGTTGCAAAGGGTTAACCGATTAACCATTTGCTTGTGCAAATGTGTTAATCGATTAACACTGAAACAATATCTAAAAATACTTTGTTTTTTCAGCAGAATGATTTTCAAACTTGGTTTTTTGAAGCATGGTATCATTTCAATGATTACACTCATTTGAATAGGTGTCTTGTGCCTATATAAACTCATTTATTTTTAGAATTAAACTCACCTCTTTTTGAAAATTTCATACATTTAAAATCTCTCTTCATCTTTCAAGAATTTCTCTAAGTGTTCAAACCAAACTTTTTAAACACTACTACAAAACGCGCAAACACCAACGCCAGGTTTACAACAGATTCATATACACCATTGTAATATATTAAAATTTTCGCGCCCATTGAGTAGCTGAATTTATAAACAGTAATTTAATGACGGTTGTCTATAAAAACCGTAGTAATAAATAATGTGTAGCAAGCTTCGATTCTCAGCAACTATATTTTTTTTCCATTTTTTAAAGTACATTAAACGTGTGTAACTTAAGTCCTTTATTTAAAAAATAAAATGTAAATGATTTTACAACGGTGAATTAAAGCAACTGTTGTTATAAGCTTGTGTCACTTAAGTCCATTATTTAAAAAATAAATTGTAAATGATTTTACAACAGTGAAGAAAATCAAACGTTGTTAGAGGACTTACAATTCCACTACGGTTGCGTCACCCAACCGAGATTAAAGGGTTTACTGATAAATTAAAACAAAACTTATTATGTATTTCTTTCATAAGACGCCCTAGGTGAACAAGCAATCCAGAGACGGCAGTGGTGGCGTAATCTTTACCCTCATTGTATCCATTTATTTGGAGCTCAAATCTTCACCTTCGAAGTACGATAATCTTCAACATCTTCATTCCTTTTATCTTGGTTTATGTTGTATATGCTAAAATATTCACCCTCTTCCTTCATTTGATTCCTCAGCTTCGAAGTACGGTACTCTTCAACATCTGTATTCGTTACGTGCATAAGATTCTCAACTTTGAAGTACGGTATTCTTCAACATCTTCATTCTTTTTTTCTTTGTTTATGTTGTATATGCTCAAGTCAGTATGAGAGTACATGTTTCATATGCTTAAGGTCTATATTTGCATATGCATATGCTTAAGTTTTTGGATAGGTTTTGTTGTGTCATTCACATTATTATACGTGTATAAATTTCAGAAGTTGTTATGGACCGTAGTCGAATGAAAGCCTATAGATTAGGTCCGGTTTATGAGAACGGAGTTCTTGAATTCATGGAATATGCTGATAAACATCTTCCCGTCAATAATGGTATCTTTTATTGTCCTTGTGTTGTTTGCGCGAATATAAAAAAGGGTACAAAGAAAGAAATATTCCATCACCTTTGTTGTGATGGTATATGTCAAAATTATATAAAATGGACGTGGCATGGTGAGGTGGATAAAGTGGAAATTCGAGCGTCACAAAGTCAAAGAGTGGATGAAGATGAATATATGGAAGATCAACTAGATGATATGTTCCGTGATATTGGGGAATCATCTTTTAAGAACACTGCAAGAAAATTGGCAAGTTGCGACGGTTAATATTGGCAGATTACGGCGGTTTGAACGACCACACTTTACTAGTCGCGACGGTCTTTGCTTCTGTCGCGAAAACGTGTGTCGCCAGGCTATATCGCGACGGTTCCTAAAACTGCCACTCCAACCGTTGTTCTATATTGCGACGGGTAAGGAACTGTCGTAAATTGAAAATTGCGGGGTTAAAATCGCCATAAATAATTCTTTTTATTATCCAAAAATAAAAAACCATAGGTATTTCCAAAGGTAAATCCGCAGGAAATGTAAAATCTGCAGGTAATTCCACAGCTAATATATTTCTAAAATTAAAAAAAATATCAAATGAACTTTTAGCACACAGAGCATTGTTTTCATTTACGGTTTTATTTACATAACCTTATTACAAAAAACAATTGGTTTATTGAACAATGCAGAATAATTTTAAAAAAAAAGTGATTTGGAAATTAAATACCTTGATTGATATGCAAAGATCAAAGCAAAAACTATTAGAAATGCAATATTTTTTTTATTGAAACAACAAAATTATTATTTAAATTGGCATAAGGCATGCCTAAACCAGTTACAACATCAGTACCCAATTTACACTAGAAACAGCCAGCTCAAATAAAAGGCTTAAACTAAACACCCCAGCAATCCTACCCTCCCAAAGAACCAAATACTGCTACATAAACATATTAAAAAAGCAGGATATCTCTGCAAGACAAACACTACCCGTACAACTGCACCCAAAACCAATACCTGCAACAGCAGCAAGCCTAGACAGTCAAACAAAATAATCAACTCCAAAAATAAAGGGAGAGTGACCAGGATTTCAATTTAACTGTCAAAACTTAGCAACATAGATATTACAAGTCTACTCCCTGACCAAGCATTTTCAACATCTCATTAGAAATGCAATATTAACAGCAGCAACAACTCCAAGAAATCATGCTTGAAACCAAAGTAATCTCTCAAAAACTCTTCCACAGTTGTTACTCCTCCATCACTAGATTCAATCTTGTGTTTTACATCTCCATATTGTGATACCAACAATCCATACAAACTCCAAGCCACTGGATTTTTCCAACTATACCATCTCCACCACACTGGAATTTTTTGTCAGTCCAAGCCATAAAAATGCAGTAAAAAAGCTATATTCATCTATGCTTAACAGTAACTTGAAACTTGAGACATAAAACATGAAATTAAAATATGATAAGGATTTGAGGAAATTGAAAACTTACTGGTCTTGGGACTATGAATCCTGAGAAGAGATTCCATAGAGAGGCCTTGGGACTATGAATCTTGGGAAATTGAAAACTCTTTTTTATGCTATAGAGAGAACATTAGACATATAATCATTTTGTCTCTTGGAAACATTAAATTCAGAATAGAAAAACACATACCAAGTGATTGGTTTCAGGAAGCAAAAGCCACTGGTGATAGAGTGTTTTGACGAAGGTGAAATTAGACTTGAGTCCCGCAGTAGACACCTCTGGGAGCTGCAACAATTCAACCTCCAATGATGCCACATCGCTAACAACCTCCATTCTCATCAAAAACCAAATGTATCTCTGATGAACGAATCAAACCAAACAAATATCAAATAATGTCCATTCTGTCTTTTAGGAATCCTTGTCTTGAACTAACCCTCCATTAGCAACACTATTCCCAGTAACACCCCTATTAGACCCAGATTTAGAATCTGATTCACTTGAAAGTGTAGATGTATCTCTCTCTATTTTGGAGGAGTCTATCAATTAGGCCAAACAACAACCAACATAAGAAATTAAATACAGTGTCAGCATAGAAACTATAAACAAACTACCACTAAATTAATGAATTACATACCATTGACAATGTTTGAGAATGTTAGATAAGGAATAGTGTACTTCATATCATAATATAGCTCACAAGGAGGCATTTTCTTCTTCTGTGCAGCCAAGTTTACCTACAGTATAAAAAATACAAATTCGCAAACACTTCAAAAAAGTACATATTTGCAAACACTTCAAACATTTGAAATTAAAACAACAAACTACACAAACCAAATGGTACAAAACAACACTTACATCAGGAGTAATTAGGGCAATTTTCACTTTCCTGACAATACAATCAAGAGGATTTTCATCTTTGACATCAGATATAAAAACCCACTTCTTGTCAATAAGCTCAAGATGAATCTTAATAACATACAACACACATTCAAATCTCCAAAATTAAACATAACCCTAAAAATATAAACAAACAACAGTTAAAACAAACAATCTTACAGTATCTTCAGCTCTATAAAACCATTGGGCAGTAAAATATGGATCTTTGTCTTCAGATTCGAAGAACTCAACAATCCTTGCAATATAGTCAGGTTTACCATCTTCGGCCTAAAAAACACAGTGCAGAAAATTAGAAAAAATAACATAGAAAGAAAACCCCCAATTTAAAAAAAAACATATAAACCCTAAAACCCTAAATCTAAAATACCTTGACATAGGCAGTGTCATTGAGCTTATAAATAACACCATCAACCTTCGCTTTACGATAATGAAACTTCTCTTTTAAACAATTGTTCTCCTCGGATCCACTACAAACAATCCACAACAATGAATTCACAACTATTCTCACATAAAATAAAACTATTTAATAAATAAGTATAGAAAATAAAATAAAATAAAATAAAAATTTACTCTTTCTTGGAGTAATGCCGCGGCCATTTAGATCTGGCTTCGTCCCCCGGAATAGGTTTTCCAACAAACTTAGCATCATCAGTGTTAGCAGAAGACGACTTAAGCTTCTTTCGCTCCGACGGAAGAAGCGAAACGATTTCCTTATCTTCTAGCGAAAGAACGTTTTCATCAAGTTCATCTTGTTCCGGTGTGGCTGGCTGAGCACGTTTACTGCTAGAGCGAGCTTTTCCCATTTCGTTAGGGCTTCAATTGTTGCTTAGATTTAGGTTCAATCAAAAGAAACTGAAGGAAATGGAGGATAGATTTAGGGGAGGTTGATCAGGGTAGGTTCGCGCTTTTGTTCATGGCGGATTCATCAGTTCCATTGATTTTGTGAGTATCGTGAGAAGGAGAAGGTGATGCGCTGTTTAGGGGATATGAGTGAAGTATGCTGAAGATTCTTCCATGCCTACTTACTTCCTTGATTTTATGTTATTAATTTCTAAATTTTCTTTTATAATTTATAGTTTTTTTTTAATTTATAGTTAAAAATAATTAACTAAAAAATTATTAATATAATATATAAAATTAATTTTTTTACAAATTTAACGGCAGTTATCCGAAACCATCGTAATAGGTTTTAAATTTTAAAAAAATTTAATGGCGGTTATCCAAAACCGTCGTAATATGTTTAAATTTTTAAAAAATTTAACGACGGTTGTCTAAAATTGTCGTGGCAACCGCTGTAACTTACAAATGACGATGGTTTTTATGGAACTGTCGCAATCAGTGTGTCGCAAAACACTATTTTTCTTGTAGTCGAATGCTCATATTTATGATACTTTATGTAGTGATAAAGACACCCCTTTATATAAGGGATGCACAAATTTTACACGATTGTCAGCGGTGTTAAAGTTGTTTAATCTGAAGGCAAAAAATGAATGGTCGGATAAAAGTTTCATGGAATTACTTGAATTGCTAAAGCAAATGTTACCAAAAGATAACAAATTGTCGGATCGTTGCTATGAGGCCAAGAAGATATTGTGTCCAATGGGTCTGGAGTATATAAAAATACATGCTTGTCCTAATGATTGCATATTATACTGGAAAGAGTATGAAGACTTGTATCAATGTCCGAAATATGGTGTGTCGCGTTACAAGCTGAAGGCCAACAATGGTGATGATAATGTTTATGACAATGTTAGTAGGAAGCATCCTCCTGTTAAAGTGTTATGGCACTTGCCAATAATTTCACGATTTAAGAGACTTTTTGCTAATTTGAAAGACGCAAAGAATCTTAGATGGCATGCAGATGAAAGGACTCGTGATGGAAACATTCGCCATGTAGCTGATTTGTTGCAATGGAAGAAAATTGATTCGTTGTTTCCGAATTTTGGAGTTGAGCCAAGAAACCTTAGGCTTGGGCTTGCCACCGATGGAATGAACCCCTTTGGTAATATGAGCACTAATCATACTTCGTGACCTATTCTTCTCACTATTTACAACTTATCTCCTTGGTTGTGCATGAAGCGCAAGTATATACTATTAAGTATGATGATTTATGGACCACGACAACCTGGTAACGACATAGATGTTTATCTAAGTCTATTAATTGATGATTTGTGACTCTTGTGGGATGAAGGTGTTGAAATTGATGATTCATATTCTAGGGAAAAGTTTAAGATGCGTGCAATGTTATTTTGCACAATCAACGACTTTCCTGCTTATGGTACCTTGGCTGAATATAGTGTCAAAGGACATAGAGTGTGTCCTATATATGAAGATGATACTTGTTATCACCAACTTGAGTTTGGAAAAAAGACCGTTTACCTTGGGCACCAAAAATTTCTAAAACCTGGTCATCCTTATCGTAGATTGCAGAAGGCTTTTAATGGAGAGCAGGAGTTTGATGAGGCTCCTAAACCTTTAACCGGGGATAAAGTTTATCAACGGTAGGAACACATTAATGTTGTCATTGGGAAGAGAGAAAAGGAAAAAGGGGCGGTTGCGAAAAATATATGGAAAAAGAGGTTCATCTTCTTTGATCTTCCATATTGGTCAAGTTTTGATGTTAGACATTGTCTTGATGTGATGCACGTGGAGAAAAATGTGTGTGATAGTTTGATTGGCACACTTCTAAACATTCCAGGCAAGACTAAATATAGTAAGACTTCCCGTCTTGATATGGAGAAGATGGGTATACGAAAACAGTTGGCTCCAATAGAGAAAGGAAAAAGAACTTATCTGCCTCCAGCATGTCACACTCTATCTAAAAAGGAAAAGAAAAATTTCTGCGAGTGTTTGCAAGGTATTAAAGTTCCGCAAGGTTACTCATCAAACATAAAAAAACTTGTATCAATGAAAGATCTCAAGTTAATTGGTTTAAAATCTCATGATTGTCATGTATTGATGCAACAACTTCTACCAGTGGGTATCCGTGGGATCCTACCAAAAAAATGTGAGAGTAACTATAACGAGATTGTGCTTATTCTTTAATGCCATAAGTAATAAAGTTCTTGATTTCAAAAAATTAGATGAATTAGAAGATGAGGCAGCCATAATCTTGTTTCAATTGGAGATGTATTTTCCTCCATCATTTTTTGACATTATGGTTCACTTACTTGTTCATCTAGTCAGAGAAATCAGAATTTGTGGTCCAGTTTATTTAAGGTGGATGTATCCAATAGAGCGATATATGAAGATCTTTAAAGGATATACAAAGAATCATCACCGACCAGAAGCTTCGATTGTTGAAAGGTACATAACAAAAGAAGCTGTTGAGTTTTGCACAAACTATTTGTCGGATGCAGATTCTATAGGAATTCCAAAGTCTCGTCATGCTGTCACAAATGGAAGAGGTATTCAAGGTCTAAATGTTAAGTCAATGGCTCGGGATGTAGTTATTCAAGAACATTTCTATATATTAAATAAGATAGATGAAGTTCAACCTTTCATAGATGAAAGCACCTGATGATTTGACGAAATTTTGGTAAAACATAAGAAGATTGGAGATGAAGAATCTGCTCAGAATAAAGATGTCAAAGAAGATGTCCTAACAGCAAGACACGACATCCTGGAGTGATTAGTAGGATTTAAATTAGTAACAAATCTGTCCGAGACTTTTTGAAGATTTAAAGACTGGATCAAGGATCAAAAGATGGAAAGCCCAACAGCAGAAGACTATATAAGGAGACTTAGACCTAGGGTTAAAATAATCTATGTACTTTTGTATCACTTGTAACTTTGTAACCTAAAGACTTTGTAAAATAAGGGTTTAGGGTTTGAGAGTCATTGGTTCTCTTAGGAGTTGTAAGTCTCCACTCTGTAGTATAGGATGCAGAGTGGAAGGCAAAGGTGCAGGCACACAACCAGAAGCCTTTAGGAAATGGTTGTTGTATTGTTCTTGGACGAAGCTTTTAAGCAAGTCCAAGATAACTTCTTGGTCAAGGAAACTACGACAGGGGTCTGTATATGGCAGAAGACAGAGACATCACAGGTGGTGATGAAGGATGTGAGTAGGTCTCTCATATCAGGGTTGTAAACGTTAGAGTTTAACCTTGGTAAAGATATTCATTGAGGGTAGTGATTAGGATAAAGTTGTAAACGAGGGAGTTTAGCTTTAGGGTAATACTACAAGATAGTGAAGTCTTCATCCTGGATTGGTATCCCCTAGAGTATGTGAATTACATCGAACTGGGTCAACATATTATGTGTTCTTTATTCTGCAGATTTAGAATTTTGTTGTTTATGTTCTTGACTGAGTTGTCACAACAGGATGTCTCGACATCCTTTGTGACGCTGCTGCTGCACTTTATAACAGCAGTTGTGTATTCATCCTTGCTTACTATAAATGCATTAATCAATGTCTAAACCTGATGTTGGGACATTTGAATATATGCATAACCAGAATTTCAATTGGTATTAGAGATGGCATCTTGGTCTATGTCTGGATGAGATCCAAGGGAGTACTTTCTAGTGATTAAGCAAGGAGGAGTTGAAGGAAGTAGTTCAGTCGTCTGATGATTGAAAATGAGTGTTATGGTTCTTTGTTTTTTTAGGAGGTTCTGCAACAACAAACAGGAGGAGTGGCTAGTTCTCTTGGTTAGTGTCCTGAAAGATGTTATGACATCTTGTCTAGGGTAAGTTGAAGGTTTTCTTGGTGTTTCTGCTGCATATGTTTCTGATTGAAGAATTCCAGTATTATAGGATACTGGAGTTTTGATTGAAGAAAGATTGTGGCCTATCTTACCTAGTTCTGTTCTTGGAGATTTCAACCGGTTTGAAGACACGTAGCATTCTAAAGTTGGGAGCAATGGAATGTTATTGTGATGGTTGATACTTGTGACTTGGTACTTGGATGATTTGCACCATCATGTTTAGTGAAGTCAGATTGAAGAGAAGGGGTAAGATTAATTGTCAAATTTATGCTCTAGGGGTTTGATGATTTCTTGTTGGCTAAGTTGTTGAAGACACTTGGGATGAGTCTCAAGTCCACTCAAGGCCATTCAAGTCATGGTTATGGAGTCTTCTAGTTATTCTTCAGACTAGAAGGTGTTTCTTTGAAGCATACAAGTGAAGACAGTGGAGGTGATTTATTTTCATCGTTCACAAAAGTGCAAGGAAGAACTCATACTTCTCAACCCTAAGGATGAGTTCACACAGTTGAGGTAATTAGGATTCGTTCAGAGAGAATCTTAAGAGCTTGAGTCAAGGGTGGTAGCCTTGATATCTCAACAACTTGCACAAAAAGAAAAAGACAGCATGAAGAGGAATATCTTGGTGATATTTATAAGATGCTGGAATCGGATAAGGGTTAAACTACAAGGATTTAAGATCAATTGTTATCTGAATTGTGCAGATATTTAATTGATTATCCTTGTGATTCAAGATTGAAGATGTTCTGTCAGATGGTCTAACATCTCTTCCTTAGAGGTGTCATACCCCAAATTTTGACCACCAAGATTTCCCATCATTGTGTAAATCATCATCACAATATGGATGAACCATCATGCCTCACTAATCTCCTCAAAGAGGGGTGAGCATTCACCACAGCCAAGAATTAGGGTTTTGAGCCCTATCAGAGCACTTAGACAAAGGATCAATCAAGAATTGACATGATCTTCAACTTGTCTAAACTCTCCAACACCCATAAAGGATCAAGCGGACTCTCACATCAAGAATCAAGCACAAGGGTGCAACATTCCAAGTGGATCAAGCCTCAAGATCGACAGTGTCACCAAATTAGGGTTTTGGTCGACCAGAGCCTCCAGATGGAAATTTTCATCTGGGCATGAGCCAATGCTTCAAAGCATAACCTAAGATACTCCAAGGGACCTCATGGACCCAATCATCAAGTCAATTTAGCCTCAGGGGACACATTCACAAAAAATTAGGAATTAGGGTTTCTTGACCTAATTCACCCCTAAGTTGACTTTTGGGACAAAACGTGAGTCAATACCTCAAGACATGATTTGAGGGTCTCCAATACACCACATTGATCCATTTACAACAATGGATTAACCCAGGAAACTTGATTCACAAGTTTCAATTTCATCTGAACCACAATTAGGGTTTTGAAGAAAAAGTCAACTGTACCTTTGACTTTTTGACCAAGGCATGCTCCCAAACCTTGGGACATGATTCAATACACCCTGTCTCACCTATGGAATCCATCTATTAAGTTTGATTTAGGTCAAGGACTTGATTTCATAGGGGATCGCACAGTTTAAAGTTCATCTGATAAAAAAGTCAACTGTACAACCAAAGAAACTGAGTTAACTTGTAAAAGGGGTAACCATAAAAAACTTAAAATTTTTCTAAGTTATGAAACAAAGTGGCTAGGCTACCAACTTCCAAGGATCATAACTTGAGATCCAAGTAATCATTTTAGATGGTCCAAAGATAGATTTGTAGCTCTCATGGCATACTTTAAAAGTGTCAACTACATCTCATTCCAATTCTTCATGGATTTTTAGTTATGGAGTGATCAAAATGGCTGAAAACATGAAAATCACTTTTTTTTCAACACACTTAGTGAAATTTTCACTAAGTCAAAATCTGCCTTACTTTTTCCAAAATGTAGGGACATTTT
The DNA here is from genome assembly GCA_022829125.1 of Lathyrus tuberosus. NCBI lineage: Eukaryota > Viridiplantae > Streptophyta > Magnoliopsida > Fabales > Fabaceae > Lathyrus > Lathyrus tuberosus. Next base: position 1,757,524 of record JALAZF010000529.1, on the reverse strand, counting down.
TCACCTTTATCCAAGTTAAACCAGGTCTTGGGTTGGACATCAAAGTTGAAGTATGCCATGAGGGCTTTCTAACAAGTACCAGATCATCTCCAAATTCCATTTAAGCAAGGAGATACAACCCTTGAAACATGGCCTCATGAACTGATTTTTCCAAGACAAATTTGGCAGATTTTGTGCATTTTGCTCGATTTGATCAAATCTGACAAATCCAAGCTTTGTCATCATTTTGGACACATCTGAGGATCAAATCCAAGGGGGATGATCTGATCTCCAAGCCTCACAAGTCCATGAATCTACAAATAGCATGCCAAACCTAAAAGCCTAAAAGATGCCAAATATCAAATTTTGTTTTCAAGCATTTAATGGATGCACCAAGGTGGCATGAACTGAGCCTATTCTAACTGAATTCAGTCAAGACTTATCTCTGAACTAAAGCTACAAAGCATGTGCCCTAACCTCTAGTCAATGGCTAGAGGAGACTTGAGATTCCATTTGATCACCATTGGCCAAAGGCCTGCTGTAATTGCCACACGTTATTGCTTGCAAAACAAACTTGCTCTACTATAAATAGAGCTCATTTGTGCTCAGTTTAAGTACACCAAAGCAACCAAACTGATGCTTTCCTCAAAATACCTTTCTCTAGGCCAAAATGCCTTCTTTTGCAAGGTAACTCTGAGTTTTTGAGTTAGGGAGCATTTCTACCATAGCTCATTATCTAAACACATCCAATATGTCATATCTAAGTTGTCCAAACTCTCACATGTGACCTGTAACACCAAAATCTCAAAGTCCCCTCTCAAAACCTTAAAATTGGACTTTTTTGCATTTTTCAAACCATGTCTTGATTCAGTCACTTTCAAAACCAGTTAAAACCTCAAACACACTCCAAATATCATCTTTGAACTGTTCCAAATGGTTCCCCACATCTGGAACACAATTTGAGAGAGTTGCCATATTGCTCACTTTTGTCCTTTTTGCAAGAAAGAGCACAAACTTGTTCCTGGGGATTCCAGCTGGTTCCAACCATTCTAAAAGCTTCTAAGGGATCAATTGAGAGTGTCTAAAACATCAAATTACTTCTGGCACAAGAAACTTGGCAGACAGCCCAAAAAGCTCCTAAAGAGGTAAGCATCACAACTTGAACTCTTTGAAATATGCATTGCTTTGAAGTCCACTGATCATGTATATCTCATACATGTTATATATGTTGTGTTTGAACCAATTCATCATGTAATTCATGCCTGTAACAAGAGGTAGCATAGAAAATGCAATTATAGACCTATTTCAAGAACACCATCAAGTTTTGAAATAGGAGTCTCATCTGAAAAAACCACCACCACCATTGGATTCCTTGTGAAATTCTAGGCAAGATAGACCTAAATTTTGTCCCAATCCATGGAGAAATGAGAAAGTTACAAGCTTCACGTTTTTGGCCAAAATCTTGCATTGTCTTGCCTTGGCCAGGCCAAAAACAAGGCATACCTCATGTATTCATGGGGTGGTTTTGATACACGGATGTATCACCACCCTAGTGGTAGAAGGTGCGCGTTGCACCCTAGAGACCTGGGGTTCGAATCCCCCTCGCCCCAGATCCTTTTTTTACCACTTTTTCCCATTTTTTTTTATATATTTTGTTATATTTTAAATGATTTGGAAAATTAATTTCTCCTTCAATTTTAATGATTTTTTATTGGTTCTTTTTGCAAAAAAAAAAACACAAAAATGTTAAAATATTTTATTCCACAAAAAAATCATATTTATATTAATTATTTAATATAGTTGATATTTTTGTAAATAAATTCATTTTTAGTTGTTTTAAATACTTTTAAAAGTGGATTTTTATCTTGAAAATCAAAACCAAATGAGTTTTAATTCATCTTGTGATTAAAACATCATTTTTAAAATCTTAACCAAAAATCACAAGTTGTTAATTCAAGCTTATTTGGTGTTTTATCATTTTTTATTGATTTTCTTTAAGAATTTACTTTTAAAAAATGATGAAATTAGGGTTTTGATTGATTTCACCCTAACAAATCTTTTTCAAACACTCCTTGGGTCTCTTGATAGAGTGTAAGTCACACCCCTTTGTAAATAAAACATTTTGGGCCTCACACATTGTATAAGTCCCTCTGTATATTTTCAAAACAACGGCGCGATCGTCGCCTTTGTAATAAAACCAATTGGGCTTCTCCTTGAGCTATAAGACCCATCTCTATTCATTTTTCAACTCTTTGGGCCTCTAATAGAGTGTAAGACCCATTCCTTGTAAATAAGATACCTTGTTGGGCCTCATATATTGTATAAGACCCACTGTGTTTTCAAAAACCTCGGCGCGATCGCCGTTTTCAAACAAACCATTTGGGCCTACCCTCGTGTTGTAAGTCCCATCTTTCTTTTTCAAAATAATCTTTGGGCCTCTAATAGAGTGTAAGACCCAACCCCTTTTTGAAACCAAACTTGTTTTGGGCCTCAGACGTTGTATAAGTCTCAGTACAATCTTTTCAAAACAATTTCTCTTTTGATCTAGATTCAAATATACAGTTGTTATCAAAACTTTATTTAATTTCTTTGAACAACTAACAATATAGCATGGAAGCTTGCTCGCCTGTAAGTTTTATCCGCTTTCATTTACTTGCTTTTATATATATAACTGTATTGTGGGAAGCTGCGCATGGTTTGTCTTCTTTCATTCTTTTAAATACATGTCAAATATATATATATATATATATATATATATATATATATATATATATATATATATATATATATATATATATAACTGTATTGTGGGAAGTTGCGCATGGTTAGTTTTCGTTCATACCCTTTTACATACTTGTCATATATCAACTGTATATATACTAGTATAGTTATTTAGAGTTTTCCCCGACAACTAGGTCTAGAACTAGGTAAAGCCATGTTGGTCACTCCTTAAATACAGTCAAAACTAGAGCCCCATTGGATTCCCAGATACAGTCTTCCCTTCTCTTGGGGTTAAACAATATGGAACAAAGAGAAAGGCAGTATTCCTCGTGAACCTTTTCTCAGACTGTCACCCCTAGAAATTGTCAAAGAAGTTCTACTCCCCAGAGTTGATCTATTCTTGGTGAATCGCATCTCTTGAGCTTCTTCAAACCTCAGAATTTTCACTAAATGATCTATTCTTGGTGAATAGCATTTCTTGAACTTTTCTTGGTTTGGGACCCATAGGCTTCCTAAAAGCATCCCCGCCTCCTCTTGGGCTTTGTACAAGGACCCGTCGGCTTCTTAAAAGTTCCCATGCCTTCTCTTGGGCTTCATACAAGGACCCTCACGACCTCTTGGAGGTATAGGACAGAACTTAGTCATCCTTTGCTAGAGTTGTCTTTCTAAAAGGAGTCACAAAAGCCCTCAGACCAAATTTAGGGTTGATACTCATCCCTTAAACGAGTCGGCCTCCTCTTGGGCATTGTACAAAGATATACCACACTAATAGACTTGAACAGTCCAAATCCCCTCTTGAGTCTCCAAGACATTCTCAAGTTCCCTACAAATATAGGAAGAAACCCCGGATTCTGGATTAATCTCCAGCAAGAGTTAAAACTTGTGGGTTCTAAAACCCCGTCTCTCTCCTAAACTCCCCCAGCCAGGGTCAGTCTATCACTAGTATAGCACTATCATCAGAACCTCAAGGCATCTGATACCTCAACTCTTCTGTAATCCTCAGCAGAAGTTAATTCCCCATTTGGACATGCCTCAAGATCTCAAGAATCCCCAGCATAAGTTAGCCTCATCTTAGGCTTTGTATAATGATCTTTTCCTCAGGAAAGTCAGCCTTCTCTTGGGCTTTGTACAATGATTCTCCCCAACGGAGCTAACCTTTTCAGACTTTCTTGTTGAGTTAATCACCTTTTCAGACTCTCTTGTTGAGTCAACCACTTTTCAGACTCTCTTGTTGAGTCGATCACCTTTTCAGACTCTCTTGTTGAGTTAATCACTCTCATAGACTCTCTTGTTGAGTCAATCACCTTTTTTGCACTCTCTTGTTGAGTCAACCCCTTTTAGCCTCAATCTTGGGCTTTGTACAAGATAGATAGAACACTTTCCCCAGAAAAGTCAAACTGTTAGCCTCCTCTTAGGCTTTATATAAGGATATCCCCAAAGAGTCAGTCTCTTTTAGCCTTCGTCTTGAGCTTTGTACAAGACACCAATATATCCACTCTCTTGTGGAGTCGGTCTCATACAACCTCCTCTTAGGCTTTATATAAGGACTTCCTCAGTGGAGTCAATCAACCTCTTAGCTTCAACCTTGGGCTTTGATCAAGGCACACAAAAATCAACAATGCCTCTTTAGAGATGACAAATTCTCTTACAGTCAACCTTTTAGCTTCAATCTTGGGCTTTGAACAAGACACAAATACTCCATTTTGCCTCTGTCTTAGGCTTTGAACAAGACACTAAAACATCTTTTTTCTCCCTTAGAATAGGAGGAACTACGATTTCTCTGATTTCCCTGTTTCGTTTAAACGAGAATACGTAGGCATAAGATTGTGAAATCTTAGCGAGCATACTAATCAAAAACTCTAGGTCCAATACCGTCATACACTAATCAAAAACTTAGGTCCAGCACCTTACCCAAAAAACATCAACAAAAAACTCGCCCTCCCTGTCACATTTCCCTAGAAACTTTCCTAACCCATTAACAGATAAACACCATCAAGTACAAAGCGAAACCTAAAGCTAATATCCTGTGGATAACCACATATAGGATGGGTAATTGATAACTCCACATTGTATAACCTAACTCCGGACCCCCAATTTCTTTAAGCGTTTGTTCAATTAAACATTCGCGTGAAAGGTTAGTTTTAGATACCTTCCCTTTCATTTCCAGCTTCATGGGATAAATAAGAAATCAGAAAGTAGCACCCCTTTCTCCTTGAGGAGGAAAACCCAAACTTCAGCGATAAGGTGGTCGCATCACCGACAAAAATCGCTCGCTACAAGAGGTATGCAGAATCATGGGAGGGGTACTGCATATGCTCAGAAGCCTCTTAGGTGTTGACCTAAGATTATTGGCTTAGCCTGTTATTGGCTTAGAATCTGATTCCTGGAGAGTTTTACGGGAGAATAACTTGTCCAGATTTTGATGGTGTTGAAGATGGAGATGAAGACTATGAAGACATCACAATCTTGATGACTACTTGGATTGGTTTATTTCTGATCCAGGTATTTTGGGGCATTTTTTGGATGCTCATCATGGAGTTTAGATAGGTGGCAATATCAACAACTTCGTGAAGAAGGCTCTACTCAAGGAAAAGCGGCATTCCTTGGTACATCTATAGGGGGTAGTTCCTAACTATTCCTTCTGAAGATTCAGACAGTGGTAGGTTTGAAGTCTTTGGAGAAGCTTGGTAAGTATTCATCAAGGTGTGAGCTTGTATGGAATAACTGCAAAATCAACAGAATGGAGGTTGTCTACTCAAACTTGGTTGGTGAATCAAGTCTATGAGAGTATAGAACTCTTGTTCTGTTAAGGGAGGAAGTTCTTTCAAGTGGCGGAAGAAGGAGTTGAATTCAACAACTAGATGTCGTATCAGAATGTTCTGACATCTAGTTTAACATCAGAATCTCAGTTGGTGAAGTGGCACATCAACTTAAGATAAGGTGATCTATAGGAATGGAAGTGTTGATGCTTCAAAAAGATCTGTCTCATAGCAGTTTGCGGGAGCTGCAGGTAGGAGAAGATGTTACATGTCCTAGACTTAGTGGATCTAAGGTGGCTTGCTGTTGAGCAAGAGGATCATGTCACTTAAAGATCAAGTTTCATTGGTGGATCAGGATATCTTGCGCGAGTTATGACAAAGGGTGAAATAATCAAACAGTGGCATTTGGTTGGGTTCACATTTTGGATTCATGAATGAGGTGATCAAACTGTGGCAATTGGTAGATCTCAAAAGTGGATTCGAAGAATCAAGATAATCAGAATATGACATCTGGTTGGTCTTGAGGATTGTCTTGGAACAAGTTACTCTTGGGCAGAAGGGTGATGAGTTGAAGACTCAAGGAGATTTATCTTCTTGAAGGTGGATGAGAGTTTATTTCTCTCTTTCTGGAGTTCTTATTCAAGCTGGTGGCGCAGTGTTGTCTGGAGATCTTCAGCTTTGGATTACTATGCTATAGTAAGTCCAGTGGTGGAGCATATCAAGAGCTACTATGTATGGTGTCTTGATGTGTGGAAGATGTCCTAACTTGGTGTTAGGACATTATCTGGGATGATTACCTACATTGTGTCTAAGGAGCGTCTATCTTGTCATACGGGAGAATGATAGAGTAGAAGGTTTGCCTTGGAAGGATAATGTAGAGAAGACTGAAGTAGATCACGGGTTAATTGCTTGGAAGTTTGAATATGGATATTAATTAGCTGATTAGGAGTATTCTGGATTATCATACGGGAGAATGATATGGAATGACTACCTTTGGATGGTTGGGTGTTTATCTATTAGATGGCCTTGCTAAGGTCAGTTGAAAAGCTTGTGGAGGGGATAACGCCCCTATTTGGCAAGTCATGCTTTTTTAAAGCATGTATCCAGTATTTGACACTGATGGAAGACAACAAACTAAGAGGTATGGTATCTCTTTGGGGAGTGTACTACATTCCAGGCCAATTGGATTTTATCTCGAGCAGCTGGAGGTCTATACATGAGAATTCAGGCGGAGTTCGTATGGTGTGTAGATGGTTGCAGGAAGACGGGGATCAATGGGACTTTGATCATAATCCAAGAGTTTATTACTAATGGAGGATGGCGATCCTTGTGTGACCTCATGATAGCATGATGTGACATCATGTGTGAGTAACTGATGTTTTTTGTTAGAAGGGATAGTGGTGCCAAAATGAATGTGCTTCAGTAGGTGGCTGGACAGGGAGTGAGCTCTTGAAGACATTGAAGATACGTCTTATGTTTTCCATTCACCATACGCAGGTGCTTATTGGAGAAGCACAAATTACCTTAGATAGGGGGAGTTGGCTCTTGATCTAAGATGCTATGTTGTAGGGGTGCAGTTCAGAATCCAGCTTGTGTTGTGTGTCAAGCAAGCTATGGATATTTCCATCCTGGGAGGATGAGGTGTCAAGTGAGATGTCTTGACATTGTATTGTTGCAAGTTGGGGGAGACTTAGCAATACAGAATATATGATTCTTGATGGATGCTTAGAGAATCATTGGAGGAGTCTGGGAGAATTTATTTTTCTCTGCAGATTAAAGTCATTATTCTGTGAATCTGTCTCTGATTGATAAGATGATATGAGAAGTCTTGTCAAGTCTGAAGTTGAGTGCATGTAAAGAGAAGACATTGTCTGGCATGATGTTAGGACATTGTTATTTCCTAAGGAATTTCTTGGTGGTTCGTTACTTCCTAAGGAATTTCTTGGCTATAAATAAGATTGTTTTGGTTCTTCTTAGTCTCATAATTCCTTCTTTAAGTGAGTGTTCAATGGCGTTCTTCAAATATTGGGTGAGTTGTGTCTGGATTTGGAGTTGTTTGGGTCACTTTTGCCAAGTTTTGGCTAAAAAGGGGGAGAAGAATAGTTTTCTGGTTCTTGGGATCATTTGTGCAGTGGCAGTGCAAGAATGTTAGAGAAAGATGTTCTATCATCTTAACATTCAAATTTCTATCTTTTTATGTCTTGTGATTTACATTACAATTACTGTTTCTTTTTTGGAGGAGTCTTCTGGTGTCAACCTCTTTCTGGATCTTTCTTGGAAGGAAAAAGAAATGTGTGAGGGGGAGACTCTCTCAGAATAAAAAGCTCCAATCAATTTTCAAGATGGAGAAGTCTTGCTGAAAGCAGAATGCAGAAGAAGATGTTTTAGCCAAAATTTGTCAAAAGAGGGAGATTGAAAGTACCTGATGATTTGACGAAATTTTGGTAAAACATAAGAAGATTGAAGATGGAGAATCTGCTCAGAATAAAGATGTCGAAGAAGATATCCTAACAGCAAGACACGACATCTTGGAGTGATTAGCAGGATTTAAATTAGTAACAAATATGTCCGAGATTTGTTGAAGATTTAAAGACTGGATCAAGGATCAAAAGATGGAAACCCCTACAGCAGAAGACTATATAAGGAGACTTAGACCTAGGGTTAAAATAACCTATGTACTTTTGTATCACTTGTAACTTTGTAACCTAAAGACTTTGTAAAATAAGGGTTTAGGGTTTGAGAGTCGTTGGTTCTCTTGGGAGTTGTAAGTCTCCACTCTGTAGTATGGGATGCAGAGTGGAAGGCAAAGGTGTAGGTACACAACCAGAAGCCTTTAGGTAATGGTTGTTGTATGGTTCTTGGACGAAGCTTTTAAGCAAGTCTAAGATAACTTCTTGGTCAAGGAAACTGCGACAGGGGTCTGTATATGGCAGAAGACAGAGACATCACAGGTGGTGATGAAGGATGTGAGTAGTCTCTCATATCAGGGTTGTAAACGTTAGAGTTTAACCTTGGTAAAGATATTCATTGAGGGTAGTGATTAGGATAAAGTTGTAAACGAGGGAGTTTAGCTTTAGGGTAATACTACAAGATAGTGAAGTCTTCATCCTGGATTGGTATCCCTCAGAGTATGTGAATTGCATCGAACTGGGTCAACATATTATGTGTTCTTTATTCTGCAGATTTACAGTTTTGTTGTTTATGTTCTTGACTGAGATGTCACAACAGGATGTCTCGACATCTTTTGTGACGCTGCTGCTGCACTTCATAACAGCAGCTGTGTATTCATCCTTGCTTACTATAAATGCAGTAATAAATGTCTAAACATGATGTTGGGACATTCGAGTGTCTGCATAACCAGAATTTCAATAGATACTCACAAAAGACTTTTGAGGAAAAGATATCCCCGAATGAGTGACAAGTTGTTGTTGATAAAGCATAACAAGAGATTCATAGATTGGTTTAATAAAAGTGTATCCAATGATCATAGTGCATCCGAGATACTTAAATGGTTGTCGTACGAGCCAAAATTTTGTGTCATTACTTGGACTGCATACGACATTGGTCATTATACCTTTTATACAAATCAAAAGATGATCGTAGTACAATGCAAAATAGTGGGGTTATGGTTGAAGCTGAATCGATGTATTTCTCTAGTGCGAAAGATAAGAATCCTGTATTGGTAACTACCGCATTTTATGGTGTCATTGATGAGATTTGGGAGATTGATTATGTTATTTTCAAAGTGGCTTTATTTAAATGCAAGTGGGTTCCCGATAATAGTAATGATGTACATATTGATGACTTAGGATTCACCCGGGTCGACTTTGGCAAGGCATCTTTTATGACCGAACCATTCATCATGGTTTCTCAAGCAAAACAAGTTTTCTATGTTACCGACCCATCGAACATATTGGGGAAATGGTCAATCGTTCTCCAAGGAAAACACATTCCTCTTGGTGATGAAAGTCTTGATATTCCGTCCACACCTTCTTACACAACACAAGTTCCTACCTCATATGATGAAGTTGATGGAGATGTCGTGCATGCTATTCGAATCGATCATGAAGAAGGCATATGGGAAAATTAACAAGTACGTAATTTATTCTTTATTCATAATATATTAATTGTATGTTATAGTTTCTAAGTATTTTTACTAACAAGTATAATTATTTGAAATCATAGGTCTTTAGAGTCAAGAAACCAAGAGACAAGACACCAAGAGACAAGAAACCAAAACACCAAGTAACAATTATGTGATGTTATGTAATGTAATGTGTAAATTGTAGGTTGTTTGTTTTGATAAATTGTAAGAAGTTTGTTCTGATACAATTGAATATGATACAATTATGTGATATTATGAATATGATACAATTATGTGATATTATGAATATGATACAATTAATATTATTGTGATAACTTTATCACAAATGTGAGTTGTATTTTCTGTTGTGATATGGTGAACAATAATACAGGTTAAAAAATGGGATTATATATAAAGCAGGATGATATTTGTTAATCCTGCAGAAAATATAACAACGGTTATACATCATAACTGTTATAATATCTCACGCGCTGTCCAAAAAAAATATCAAAACGGCGCAACTGGGAATCGAACCTAGGACCATTAATTCTATCACAACGGTCCTTTGGAAAAACCATTGTGATAGGGCACGCGCTTTCCAATTTATTACAACGGTTTCTGGGCCATCATAGTAAGTATCATATATACAATGGCACTCTACGTAACGACGCATGCGCCCGCGTGATTATATATCTGTCATACCCTAATTTTTGACCATAAGATTCCACATCTTTGTGCATCATCTCGCACATCTGCATGTTTTATTGCTAACAGGTTTGTGCAGGAACTTTGTTTTCAAGTGGAGTTAGTGTCCGTTCTCTCAGTCAAGTGTTTCAAGACGTGGCCAATGGACTTGGATTCAAAAGGTCCTAAGGTTTTCTACTGGTTGTTTGCCTTAAAATTCCTCAACAGCTTCAACGTACATCTCAAGAAGATCAGGGTTGTCTTATTTTATGATGTTTGAGATATGTCAATTAAAGATCAGGTTATGCAAGTTGACGGAGTGTTCACTTGATGTCTTGAGTTCAAATTGTCAAAAAAAGATTGGGTGTACAAAATGGTTCTAAGATTCATTTCAAGAACCATGGTTGTAAGTACAAAGTTCAAGTTGTGATTACAAGCTCGAGCATGTGTCAGGGTTCAAAATTCAGGATCTAGTTGTGATTGGGTTCGTACGGTTCAAACAGTTTCATTCATACAAAGCTTAGATTTAATGTCATTATAAGAGACCCACGTTCTTTACCAAAGTTCATATTGATTGTTATTTACAAGAAGTTCAAATTGATAATTCATTTTAAGGCCAAACTCGAGTTGATTCTAAAGTTCAAAGTGCTTAAGGTTCATCACAAGTGGAAATTATGTTTAGAAGTGCAAGAATTCCAACATCCTTTATATGTTTCAAAGTTCAAAATTTAATTGAAGAGTCATAAATTCATTCACATGTTACGAGCTCCTCAAGCTCTAAAGGCAGAATCTGATTCGTTGCCACCTCACATTGAGTATCATGCTCATATTTAAGTGTGGACTTGGATGCTATTTGAAAACAAGCGAAAGATTTTAGATTGATGTCATTGGCAAGAAAAGTTGATTTTGATTTTGTGTATAAAATGGCACTGCACGTTCACATTGCCAACACGTGCCTATGGTACTACAAATTAAACCCAAATATTACATGATATGGCTAAAAGCATTTCAAAACCATTCCATGTGCCTAAATTGTAAAAAAGGGTCTTCTACTGCAAGTGGGCCAACATGTTTCAGAAGGCGGCAAAAGGTTTGAGGCGTCACCAAAAAGATCACCTCAGTATCACGGCCATGAAATAAGGAGATTTGTGGACTTTTTGTTTCTATCTTCGTACCTACAGCCAGTATACGAAATCATCTAAATTAATTCATTCCAAGTATAACTAGACAGTTTTGAGTAAGAGCAAAATCATCATAATCAAAAGCTCTTAAGATAGTGTTGCGGCATGTTGAACAAAAAAATCAAGTTTCACCACAATGTTGGTCACGGTTTTGGAAGGAGTTAAAAGCAGTCATCAACTCCCAAATAAAATCAGATCTTCGGGCATTAACAACAAATATTTGCGGCGGTTAATACGAAATCAAACATGAGAAAGATGAGAATAACAAGTCTATGGATCACCATTAAAAGCCATCAGAGTTGAAGATAAAAATGGAAAAACTTTTGACTCATTCCAAAACAAGGTCAAGCGCTGCATTCAATGTATTCAGACATGTTTGTGTAAAAGCGGAAAGCGTATTCAGGTCGCATATTCACAGTAAGCAAATCAGACAAGATTAAGGCATTTCCATAACAGTTCCAAACATGTCAAGGTGAAAACAGCAAGCTCATGAATCAGAAATCACGGTGAATCACAAATCATCAGTGGCATATTTTTCTTTCCAAAACCGAAATCAACAAGGCAATCTCACATTTAATTTCAAAATCAAAAAGATTAATTCACAGAGCCTATAAGAGGGTCATACACATAGACGTGTAAAGGGGGGCGATAACAGAAAAGAGCAGCAAAATTTCACAGAAACCACAACATACATGCTCACGGTTTCGAAGTCAGAACACACACTTTCACCAGAAAAATCACAAACATATCTCAGAAACAATACGCAACAGCTTCACACCAGAAGAAATTTCGCAAGATATCACTTCACAGCATCAGTACAATATCATCAACACAGACGTGTAAAGGGATCGATACCTGGTGCTCTCCGTCATCGAACCACAACGTCGAGTTTTTTTTTCAAAGTGAGTGTCGTCATAAAATTGATGTCGACCGCGTGAATCCTCTATACACCGTCGTTGCCGACGCCATACCACCACCATTTCCTCGCTCGCGGATCACTGCTGCACCTTGTTTCCTATTACGCATAGCAGAAATTATCAACGACATCAACGCAATATACAACGGACAACGACGACGCATCTCAACAACCATTTGAAGCAACAACAATGCACAGATGAACAGAAGAAGAAGAGAGTTCGAAGCATACCTGTGGAATTCTCTGGTTTTCTCGCGTCAACGTTGTCGTCGAAGACGCGTCGGACGAACTCCGACCGGTAAGCCCTCCAAACCTTTATCCTCGCACCATCTTTAGTCATCTCTATAGTGTTTAATTGTTTGCCTTTTTCTACAAATCGCACGAATTTTTGAAGTTAGGGCTTAGATCAATGTAGGTTGATTGAAGAGTAATTATACAAAATTGATGTTGGATTTGACTTTGGAGAGTTGGAACGATTGTTTTGATGGGAGTTTTGTGAGGTTTCTCTGGTAGAGTGAAGGCAAAAAGGAAGCATGTCCGCGAGAATTAGGGATTCGTGGAGAGATTGTGAACGAGAGGGAGGGAGATTGATGAGCGATTTTGCGCGAAGAAGGAGACGACGGAAAGAAGCTGGGACGGCGAGAAGGGTTGCATATTCATAGCTTGCGTGGACGAAGGGAAGACGAGAGAGAGGTAGTGAAAAACGAAAGGATGGTGGTGATTGTTTTCCTTTTCCGACGAGAGAATGGAGCGAAATAAGAGAGTAGGGAATTTGAGAGTGAACCGAGGAAGAGAGGGATTGAATTGAGAGAGAAATGTAGGGCGAGGGTTTTCTTATCCTTTGGTCTCAAACGCAAGACCTGTATAGACCATAACCCGACCCGTTTTTCACTAATGATGGATAGCCCTAGCGGGCTTTGACCCAACATGTTGTTTCTCATGGCCCATGTTGTCACTTTTGGTTTATCTTGTCTAAATTCAATAAATAATTTCATGATTTATTTTGTAGATTTTATCTTCGAAATTTAAATCCACTCTTTTAATTAAGTTTTTAATATTTTTATTAGATTTGTTATTTAGTTTTAGATTTTAATTTAGGTGTTTTAAATAAAAATCCACAAAATTCGCAAAAACATTTTATTATTAATTTCTATGAATAAATATGTTTCTTCTTTAGGATTTAATATTCAAACATTTAGATTTTAGCTAATTATTTTCTTTAATCGGTTCGACTTCCACCTTGTGAGTTTGTGACTCTTATGTCTGTTTGCCTGTCTTTTTCAATTCCAAAGGAAAGATTTTCCTCTGTTGACTGCCATGTCACAGTTTATTCTGCCTTTACAACCTTCACCTTATCCTAGCCTTAGGATCGGAGTCACCGCACTCTATACATGTGTTCTACCATGGACACTCATCTACTCTTTTTAACTTAATTTTAACTTTAGAGTCACGGTACTCTATGTAGTGTCTTGCCATAGACGCTACCTCCCCCTAGAACCTTGACCACCATCAAGAGTTCCTCACCCTCTCTGAGGGGAACTACGGATACTCTGATTCCATTCCCGTCAGGATACGTAGGCACAAGATGCGATGTCTTGGCGAGTATACTTAGATACTAACCCCTAGGTCTTTACCTTAGCAGATACCTTTAGCGAACAAGCAATAGATAACATAAATACTAACAAGAGGTTCCTGTAGAGTACTACAGACGTTTAGGGTGCTAATACCTTCCCTAGACATAACCAACCCCCGAACCTTAGATCTCTTATTAGGTTTTTCAATCTTTAACCCTTTCCTTTGGATAAAATAAATACCGGTGGTGAATTTCAAAAAAATTGTGATTCAAGTTAATCCAATAGCTTGGTATCCAATTCTCACCGCGAACAATATCTTTCCCAACCGTTGTTAAAAGGGTTTTCCGTAATAGTGAAGGTGAAACTTTCTGCACTTAACCTTCATAGAAAAAGCATTCTAAGTTTCATTTCATAAAACATTGAACGCCTGTGTATCATAGATAATCTGGTTGTTCAAAGGAGAAGCTCAATATTAGATTTGATATTGTAATCTTAATATCAAATACTTGTAAAAATTCAGAATTATTGTATCACATCTTATTTTTCCAGGATTGTTGGATATAAGATTGTGAGGTTGTTATCCTTGTTGTCCAGGTTGTTGGACACAAGAGGTCCATTTTGAGAGGATTGTTCTCATTTGGACTTAGTGAAAAATCCAAGAGATTGTTCTTGGTGTGGATTGCTAGTGTCTGTATATAAAGGCTAGGAAGAGTCTTGTCTAGAGTCCTAACAATATTAAAAACCTCTTTCATGTTGAAAGGGGACTGGAGTAATCTCGGACTATGAGGAGAACCAGGATATATCCTTGGTCGTTTACTTTCCGCATTTACAGTTTTCATCACATAGTAATCACTTAGGAAAGTAAAACATAAAACCATAAAAAAAATCTGAAAAATCTTCTAAGCACCTAATTCACCCCCTCTTAGGTACAGTCTTAACTTACAGTTAGAACATTTTGTTTACACTAATAAACAAATAAATTCATAAACTGCGATAGTTAGGAATCGAAGCTTGTACTGAGTTGTTTTTTCACCTCGGTGTTATGAAAACCCGAGGGAATTTATGGTTTTTTATTTTTTTAAATAATAAAAAATAGTGTGCCTTGACTTTATACCCCGATTTTCTATTGTTCGAGGTGAAGGCTTTCGTTAAGAGTGAGCGAGCCTTGGCCCACAAGTTGTTAAGAGTGAGCAATTATTTACCCACATTATTAAGGGAATTCATAGCTTTCGTTAAGAGGTGTGACAAATTCTAGAGGCATGCCAGTCTGCACCACGTGCTATCTGAGCTTCTTCATTATGTATCAACGCCTTGGCCTTTCTATCAATGGAGCATGGATATTCTGGGAAATTTTCCTCTTGCTCTAAGCCAATTGAAATTCTTGATTTTCAGAGTTGACTACTTTAAAAAATGGATATAAGTGGAGGTTGTGTCCAAGATAACGACAGAAAGAGTCCACCTCAACTTACCAGGAGTCATTGTCTCAAATCATGAACCTACAGGGTAACCACTCTATTGGATTCTCTCAGAGAGATCCACGCTGCTCAAATTGACACGTACAAACCGCCATAGCACATCCCTTAGCAAAAGGCTCCTTAATTAGGGGAGTTCAGAATTCTCCACGAGGAAATTAACTCTAAAAAACAAAAATTATATATTTCTCATGTATACACTTGAGGAAATTAAGCCCAACATAGTCTCGCCTGAGGGGCTCAACATAGTCTTTTTAGAGGAACTCAATATAGTCTCGCTAGAGAGATTCAACATAGTCTTATTAGAGGGACTCAACATAGTCTTGTCATAGAGACTTAACATTGTATCATAAGAAGGAATAAACATAGTCTCACTTGAGGGACTCAACATAGTCTCGCTTGAGAGACTCAACATAGTCTCGTCAAAGAGACTCAATATAGTCTCGCCTGAGGGACTCAATATAGTCTAGAGGGACTCAATATAGTATTATCAGAGAGACTCTGCATAGTCTTGCATGAGGGACTCAACATATTTTTTTCAAAGTGACTCAACATAGTCTCTCTTGAGGGACTCGACATAGTCTCAACAAAGGGAATAAATATAGTCTCGCCTGAGATATTCAACATAGTTTAATTAGAGGGACTCAACATAATATCGTTAGACAGACTTAACATATTCCCGTCAGAAGGACTCAATATAGTATCACCAGAGAGATTCAACATAGTATCATTAAACGAACTCAACATAGTCTCGTCAGATAGACTCAACATAGTCTCATCAGAGGGACTCAACATAGTCTTGCCTGAGTGTAATACCCCGTATTTTATAAACGCTCTGGATAATATTAGTTGAGACCAATTGAGATCCAGTGTGCTCTGAGTATTTATCTGATAAGATAATTAGAGCAATTGATGAACTCAGAGCAGATCAGATTAATATTATCTAACTCTAAGGTTTTGTTAATTTGTGCATTTTAGCTAATTTGGACATTTAGTAGTGTTACTAACTTTGAGTACTTTCTCTATATCATTTCTTTTCCATCATTTTTTCAAAGTTAGAAACATTTGGAGAAAGAGAAAGTAGAGAGAAGGAAGAGGAAAGGAAAGAAAAGAAGAGAAAGTCCAAGAGCTCAAGATCAAGAATCATCCACAACTCTTCACCAATTCATCTCATCTTCTTCATCATCATCTTCTAATCCAGGTGGGTTCTAGATAGATGCTTTAGTTGTAGAATTTCTTGAGTTTTAGAGTTAGGATTGTTATTGAGAGAAAATGATTAATCTTGCTAAAATCATGAATCTAATGGTTGAAAATCGATATGAATTGCGTAGTATAATCGTAATATGCATATGAACATTGTTGATGCTTGTTTTTGTTGTTTGGAAATGTTTTGGGTTGAGAAAGATGGATTTTTGGACCTTGGAGCCATGGAAAACGTAAGCAGAATTTCTGCTCTTGGTGTAGAGCGTCGGGCGGTGCTCAGAGTGTCGGGCGACGCGAAGCGTGCGCCCCTGTTCCTCCGGGCGATGGTCAAGAGGCGCAACAGGGAACACTTCTGTATCTTTTGAGTTTTGATGGGGGGATTTATGCCCCTGCTTTGCTGGGTGAAGTAGAGACGAGGGGCCACCTCCGGGCGATACTTGTAGCGCCGGGCGCTCCTGGGACTTCTTCAAATGCTTTTCTTTTCCTTTAAAATCCATATCTTTTGACTCGTTTGTCAGATTTAAGCGTTCTTGATATCGATGTGAAGCTATGAAAGAGTCCTATGCTGTGGAAAGTGAAAATATTATTTATGAGACAAAATTTATTCGATTGTGGTAATTAATTGGAATTTTGTGGTTTATGGAAAAAAGTAACTTTTGAAAATTTAAAAGCTTCAAGTTGTGAGCTAGTGAGGAAAACATTAGTACAATAGAATGACTAGAGAATTGTGGGTCAATGCTTACATAGATACTAGAAGTGTACCTATGATAAGCAGTTTAGTGGAGGTCCGAGGCTAGTTTTGTGAACTCCTCCGAATTAAATGTGTGTTATCCCTTAATAAATATGAGTGACTTGTGTCGAGACCCTCTGGTGTAGGATGGTCAGGGAAAGTATTTATTAGTGTTATCCCTTAATAAATATTAGTGACCCGTGTCAAGATCCTCTGGTGTAGGATGGCTGGGGAAAGTATTTATTAAGTAAGTAGCCGTGACCCGTGTCGAGATCCTCTTGTGTGGGATGGCCGGGGAAAGTTGCTTAGTGGGTGGTATTAGTGACCCGTGTCGAGATCCTCTTATGTGGGATGGCCGGGGAAAGTACCATTGGTAGATAATTAGTGACCCGTGTCGAGATCTCCTTGTGCGGGATGGCCGGGGAAAGTTATCTACGTTAAGGATCCGTGACCCGTGTTTAATCTCCTGGAGTGGGATGGCTGGGGAAAGATTCCTTAACTAGTTGTCGTTTTGTGTATTATGCGATGGGTTCTCTAGTCATAAATGTTTGAACTCAAGGCCTAGTTCCTTTTCCCCCGACTTGAGTTAGGTTTGGGTGAGAACCTTGTAAAGCCGAGAGAATCCATAAGATAGAGAACTCACTGAGATTTGATGTATCTCACCCCACTATTGTTGAATATTTTCAGGTACTTCAGGTTCCGCAAAGGGTAAGGATAAGGCCGTGTGATTATCCTTACTTGTATGATGGCGTAGCTTCCGTTGGGGAGTTTTTTTGAGATCGTTGTCAATCTACGATCTAGTTCTTAGTATTTATCTTTGGAACATCTTGTATATATATTTATGCCATAGTTTTTTGTATTAGGCAGTTTGGGCATGTATATGTATAATGTGTTTACTAGGGACTTATGGGTATTTCAGTACCAAACGTGGAATTTATGTATAATATATGCTTTGATGTATGTATTTATATATGGGTGTTACAGTTGGTATCAGAGCGGGTCGTATCCTCGACCTAGCCATGAAATAGTATAAGTATTTCTTTCCGTTTCATATGCGTTGTTTCACCATTTGTCTTAAGTGTTATATTTATGGTATTGAGCCTGATCAACTTAATCCTATCTGTATGACCTTTAGGAACACGGTAGACAGACGCAGAAGCAATCGTGAAAGACCCCGCACTACTCCAGCTGGGACGAATCCGCCAGGCGGCGATGAGAATCCTCCTTTGTATCAGTTTATGCAAGAGATGCAGCAGCAATAGAATCAGTTTATGCAACAAATGGTACAACAAATGAATGGAGGTCTGCATCCTCAGGTGGTTGTTCTAGAAGTTGTAGGTGGGACTTTCCGGGATTTCTTCCGCATGAATCCTCCGGAATTTCATGGCGAATTAGATCCTGTAAAGACTAACGAATGGATAGCCGGTAGGGAAAGAATTTTCTTGATAGTGCACTATAGTGAAAAGAATAAGGTGGTTTTTGCTTCGCATTCGTTGAAGGGTCCTGCCAAGAGGTGGTGGGAGAGTGCTTCGGCTCTTATGACTATTCAGGGTGTGCCCAAGGTCTGGGAACAATTCAAGGCAATTTTCATGGAGAAATATTTTCCTAGCTCCTTGAAGACTCGGAAAGAATTTGAATTTCAACAGTTAAGATAGGGTAGTATGACTGTGTCCAGTTATGCTGAAATGTTTGAGGACATGGCTGCTTATTCTAGGCAGGCTATGTATGCTCCGGATGAACGGTGGAAAATAGATCAGTTTCTGTTTGGACTAAAAGCTGAAATTTCTCATAGTGTATCTCAGAGGGAGTTCACTACTTATGCAGAAGTTCTAAGGCAATGCTATGTGGTTGAGCATAGTTTGAAGAAAGTGCAAGCTGAAGGTGTTGCAAGTAGGGTGAATCAGGGTGATCGTGGGAGAGCGAGTCAACAGTTTGGGCCAAGATCACAAGCTTTCAAAGGAAAGCAGGTTGCTAGACCCAATGTTATTCCTCTATGTAGGGTGTGCAAAAAGCATCATTTTGGGAAGTGTGTCGATGGGAGTGTTATGAAATGGGACATATGGCTAGAGTGTGTCCTTAGAATAGAAACCAAGTGCAAGGAAGGAATATCGGACGGGTTTATACCTTGGATGCAAGGAAGACGAAAAGTGACAACTCTTTGATTGCGGGTACGTGTTTCGTAAACGGGCATCCTTGTTTTGTTTTATTTAATTGTGGGGCAACACATTCTTTTGTGTCAATGCGATGTGTGAAGCGACTGGGGTTGCAAGCTATTCCATTGTCTCCTCCTATGATGATCACTACCGCCATGGATGAAATGGTTGAGACACCGTTGATGTGCGAAAACTGTGTTTTGTCTGTCAATGGTAGAGTTTTTTAGATTGACCTTATCTGTTTACCGCTTAAGAAAGTTGATGTCGTTTTGGGGATGGATTGACTTTCTGCTAATTCGGTGTTTATTAGGTGTGAGGAAAAGCTAATCATCATTCCATCTACCGAGGCTACCCCAAAGGATGTGTTAACAACTATTTTGGAAGGTACAGTGGGAATGATAAATTTCTTGTTTGAGAAGGAGAAATCTGTTTTACTGGTTTTTACTAAGGAAGGGAGTAGTGACCAGCAAGTGCTGAGTATTCCTATAGTCTGTGAGTTTCCCGAAGTTTTTCCCGAGGACGTCGCTTCTCTTCCTCCGGAGAGAGAAGTTAAGTTCTCTATTGACCTGGTACCAGGAACAACTCCTATATCCGTTTCTCCTTATCGGATGGCACCGCTTTAATTAAGAGAATTAAAGGAACAATTGGAGGATTTGATGGCTAAGCATTTTGTTAGACCTAGAGTTTCACCGTGGGGAGCTCCAGTGTTATTGGTAAAGAAGAAAGATGGTGGAATGCGTCTGTGTATTGATTATCGTCAGTTGAATAAAGTCACCATTAAAAATAAGTACCCATTACCCAGGATAGATGACCTGTTGGATCAATTGAAGGGAGCATGTGTGTTCTCGAAGATTGATTTATGGTCGGGTTATCATCATATCCGAGTGAAGAGTTCCGATGTGCCTAAGACTGCATTTAGGACCCGTTACGGCCATTACGAATTCTTAGTGATGCCTTTCGGTGTGACTAATGCCCCAGCTGTTTTTATGGATTACATGAACTGTATACTTCAAGCCTACTTGCACCAATTTGTCGTAATCTTTATTGACGACATTCTTATTTACTCTCGTACTCCACAAGAGCACGGAGAACATCTGAGAATTATCTTATTGGTATTGCAGGAGAAGCAACTTTTTACTAAGTTAAGCAAGTGTGAGTTTTGGATGTCGGAAGTAAATTTTCTTGGTCGTGTTATATCTCAAGGTGGTGTGGCAGTGGATCCTACGAAGGTAGAAGCAGTGATTAATTGGGAGAGACCAAGGAATGCTTCGGAAGTTCGAAGTTTCTTGGGATTGGCAGGTAACTATAGAAGGTTTATCAAAGGTTTTTCTCAATTGGCCTTACCAATGACAAAACTTACTCGAAAATATTGTGCTTATGAGTGGGATTCAGGTTGTGAACAAAGTTTTATGAGATTGAAGGAAAGTTTGACGACGGCTCCTGTGTTAACCATTCCTGATCCTAACAACTCTTACAAAGTATTTTGCGATGCTTCTAAGATGGGATTAGGAGGTGTTCTGATGCAAGGCGATCAAGTGGTAGCTTATGCTTCTCGACAATTAAAAGTTCATGAGAAGAATTATCCAACTCATGATTTGGAACTAGCAGCGGTTGTATATGCACTGAAGGTGTGGCGCCATTATCTGTATGGCGTACGTTTTGAAATGTTCAGTGACCATAAAAGTTTGAAGTATTTATTTGACCAAAAGGAGTTGAATATGCGACAAAGAAGGTGGATGAAGTACTTAAAGGATTATGACTTAGAATTGAAGTATCATCCAGGAAAAGCAAAAAAAGTAGCAGATGCATTAAGTCGGAAAATGGTTCATAGTGCCGAATTGATGATATTGGAGTATGCCTTGTTGGAAAAGTTTAGAGATCTTAATCTCCAGTTTGTATGGACTCCGAATGGTGTAATTATTGGAAATTTGAATGTCAATTCTACTCTAAGAGAGGAGATTCAACAAGAACAAGTTTTAGAGGAGAAGTTTCAAGAGATGTTACTTCAATCGGGTTTTTCACGAGTAATGGATGGGATTGTCCTGTTTAACCAAAGGATTTGTGTTCCGAATGACGCGGTACTAAATAGAAAGATTTTACATGAAGCTAATAAAGGTACTTTTAGGATACATCCTGGTTCTTCGAAGATGTATCAGGACTTAAAGAAAGATTATTGATGGTCCGGAATGAAAAAGGATATTGCGATTTATGTGTCAGAATGTGCAGTGTGCCAACAGGTGAAGATTGAACACCAAAGATCGGGCGGTCTGTTGCAACCTTTAGAGATTCCAGTTTGGAAGTGGGATAGTATTTCTATGGATTTTGCAGTAGGTTTACCCCGTACGCAAGGTGGTCATGATTCTATTTTGGTGATAGTGGACCGACTAACGAAATATGCGCATTTCTTAGCCGTGAAGACTACTTACAAGGCAAGTCATCTTGCAAGGGTGTTTATTGTTGGAATTGTGAGATTGCATGGTGTTCCCTCTAGCATTGTGTCAGATAGATATCCAAAGTTTACTTTGAGGTTTTGGAAGGCTTTTCAACAAGCTATGGGTACGAGGTTGCGTTTGAGCACGTCGAATCATCCTCAGACGGATGGTCAGACTGAGTGAATAATAAAAACGATGGAAGATATGTTGAGAGCTTGTGTGCTAGAGAGTAGAGGGAATTGGAAGGAACTTCTATCGTTGATTGATTTTTCTTATAACAATAGTTACCATGCGAGCATCGGTATGGCTCCTTATGAAGCATTGTATGGGAGAAAATGTAGAACACCTTTGTGTTGGGTGGAAGTTGGTGAAGATAGAATTTTGGGACCCGAAATTATACAAGAGACTACGGAAAAGATTCGGATGATCTGCGACAAAGTTAAGAAAGCACAAGATCGTCAAAAGAGTTATACGGACAATCGTAGGAGACCTTTAGAATTTGAGGAAGGGACCATGTGTTCTTGAAAGTTACTCCGAGATTGAGATTAAAAGGACCATTTAAGTCACTCAAGTTAAGTCTGAGATACGTGGGACCGTATCAGATCTTAGAAAGGATTGGTGAAGTCGCTTACAGACTAGCCTTACCACCTTCTCTATCAGAGATGCATGATGTCTTTCATGTATCTCAGCTCCAAAAGTTTATTCCTGATCTTCTTCAGCCAGTTCTACCTGAGTCAGTGGAAATAGAAGCAGACTTAATGTTTGAACCTCAACCGAGCCGTATTGTGGGAAGAGAAACAAAGGTATTAAGGAACAAAGACATTCCACTTGTTAAGGTGAAATGGGATGTAACGCATCCCGGTGATGCTACTTGGGAACTAGAATCGGAAATGTGGGATGCTTACCCTCATCTATTCAGGTAATCTTTAAATTCAAGGACGAATTTCTATTTAAGGAGGGGAGGATGTAATACCCCGTATTTTATAAACGCTCTGGATAATATTAGTTGAGACCAATTGAGATCCAATGTGCTTTGAGTATTTATCTGATAAGATAATTAGAGCAACTGATGAACTAAGAGCTGATCAGATTAATATTATCTAACTCTAAGGTTTTGTTAATTTGTGCATTTGAGCTAATTTGAACATTTAGTAGTGTTACTAACTTTGAGTATTTTCTCTATATTATTTCTTTTCCATCATTTTTCCAAAGTTAGAAACATTTGGAGAAAGAGAAAGTAGAGAGAAGGAAGAGGAAAGGAAAGAAAATAAGAGAAAGTCCAAGAGCTCAAGATCAAGAATCATCCACAACTCTTCATCAATTCATCTCATCTTCTTCATCATCATCTTCTAATCCAGGTGGGTTCTAGATAGATGCTTTAGTTGTAGAATTTCTTGAGTTTTAGAGTTAGGTTTGATATTGACAGAAAACGAGTAATCTTGCTAAAATCATGAATCTAACGGTTGAAAATCGATATAAATTGCGTAGTATAATCATAATATGCATATGAACATTGTTGATGCTTGTTTTGGTTGTTTGGAAATGTTTTGGGTTGAGAAAGATGGATTTTTGGACCTTGGAGCCATGGAAAACGCAAGCAGAATTTCTGCTCCTGGTGTAGAGCGTCGGGCGACGCGAAGCGTGCTCCACTGCTCCGCCGGGCGATGGTCAAGAGGCACAGCAGGGAACGCTTCTGTATCTTTTGAGTTTTGATGGGGGGATTTACGCCCCTGCTTCGTTGGGCGAAGTAGAGGCGAGGGGCCACCGTCGGGCGATACTTGAAGCGCCAGGCGCTCCTGGGACTTCTTCAAATGCTTTTCTTTTCCTTTAAAATCCATATCTTTTGACTCGTTTGTCCGATTTAAGCGTTCTTTATATCGATGTGAAGCTATGAAAGAGTCCAATGCTGTGGAAAGTGAAAATATTATTTATGAGACGAAATTTATTCGATTGTGGTAATTAATCGGAATTATGTGGTTTATGGAAAAAAGTAACTTTTGAAAATTTAAAAGCTTCAAGTTGTGAGCTAGTGAGGAAAACATTAGTATAATAGAATGACTAGAGAATTGTGGGTCAATGCTTACATCGATACTAGAAGTGTACCTATGATAAGCAGATTAGTGGAGGTTCGAGGCTAGTTTTGTGAACTCCTCCGAATTAAACGTGTGTTATCCCCTAATAAATATGAGTGACCCGTGTCGAGATCCTCTGGTGTAGGATGGCCGGGGAAAGTATTTGTTAGTGTTATCCGTTAATAAATATTAGTGACCCGTGTCGAGATCCTCTGGTGTAGGATGGTCGGGGAAAGTATTTATTAAGTAAGTAGCCGTGACCCATGTCGAGATCCTCTTGTGTGGGACAGCCGGGGAAAGTTGCTTAGTGGGTGGTATTAGTGACCCGTGACAAGATCCTCTTGTGTGGGATGGTCGGGGAAAGTACCATTGGAAGATAATTAGTGACCCGTGTCGAGATCTCCTTGTGCGGGATGGCCGGGGAAAGTTATCTACGTTAAGGATCCGTGACCCGTGTTTAATCTCCTGGAGTGGAATTGCCGGGGAAAGATTCCTTAACTAGTTGTCGTTTTGTGTATTATGCGATGGGTTCTCTAGTCAGAAATGTTTGAACTCAAGGTCTAGTTCCTTTTCCCCCGACTTGAGTTAGGTTTGGGTGAGAACCTTGTAAAGCCGAGAGAATCCATAAGATAGAGAACTCACTGAGATTTGATGTATCTCACCCACTATTGTTGAATATTTTTAGGTACTTCAGGTTTCGCAAAGGGTAAGGATAAGGCCGTGTGATTATCCTTACTTGTCTGATGGCGTAGCTCCCGTTGGGGAGTTTTTTTGAGATCGTTGTCGATCTAGTTCTTAGTATTTATCTTTGGAACATCTTGTATATATATTTATGCCATAGTTTTTTTTTTGTATTAGGCAGTTTGGGCATGTATATGTATAATGTGTTTACTAGGGACTTATGGGTATTTCAGTACCAAACGTGGAATTCATGTATAATATATGCTTTGATGTATGTATTTATATATGGGCGTTACACTTAGGGATTCAATGTAGTCTTGTCTGGGAGAATTAAATTAGTCTCATCTGAAACACTCAACATAGTCTCACCAGAGGGACTCAACATAATCTCACCTAAAGGACTAAACATAGTCTCGTCGGAGACACTCAACATAGTCTTTGCAGAGGGATTCAACATAGTCTCGTCACAGGGGCTCAATGTATTCTCGTCAAAAACACTTAACATAGTATTGCATAAGGGATTTAACATAGTATCGTCAGAGGGACTCAATATATTTTCTTCTGAGTGACTCAACATAGTCTCATCAGAGGTATTCAACATAGTCTCGTCAGAGAGACTTAACATAGTCTTTTCATAGTATTGTGTTAGTAGTATTTTGCATTTCCTAATATTAACTACTAATTGTTTGTGTTATGCATGACTAAGCATGTGAATGATTGCATGCTAAGAATTTTTAGTTAGTAGGATTGTATGATACTAAGTATAAGTTAACTGAGTACCGTGCATGACTAAGTTTATAAATGATTACATGATTGATTATTTGTTCGGTTTGGAGCAATTGAATGGATTATGTGTAGCTTCTGCTACTAACTTCTATTGTTGTTACTGGTGTTTAGCTATGATAATTGGAAGATGGTTGTTGTTGATTGAATGCTCTGATAGTCTAGTATTTCTAATGGTTGTCATTTATTATAGTCTGAATGAGTGCTATATCTTGAAAAGTTGTTTTGCCACAATTTGCCAAAGGGGGTTTGTTGTTCCTTTGGATGGGCTGCATTTTTCAAAACAACAACATGGAGGTGAAAAATGGGCATATGTTGGACACGATGTCACAACATGAGGTAAGACATATGGGCCATGCGCAACAGGTCAATACAATTGCGTTTTGGAAGAGTTTTTGGTCAAAGATTGGATCATATTTTATTGTTATTGGTTTAATTTGATTAAGTGATTTATTTGACAGTTGGACAAAGATTTATTCAGATTTAAATGAAGATTTGAATTTGAATTTAAATTGAAACAAATCATATCTTGTTATTTCTTGTAAGATCCATTGTACTAAACTGCTAATAATGAATTCCCTTTCTTGGGTTGTGGACTCAACCCCCAGGAGTATGTGTTGTTTGCATCGAAATGGGTAAACAAATATCGGGTTATTTACTGTTTTTCTTCTCCATCATCTAGTACTTGTTATCATGGTGTTTTCAGAATAACTTGTTGAACCACCTGTCTAGGACATCGTGTTCGACATCTATCCCCTGAGGAACATAATTTCAATTGGCATTAGAGCAGGCACCCTAGCATGTTGGGTGAGCTCTGGGGAAGATAACTTATTCTCAAATGGAGACAATAAAAGATGGAGGATCAGTCAACAAACCACCTGCTTTGGGTGGAGCCAATTATGATTATTAGAAGGCGATGATGGCTGTCTTTCTCAAATCCATGGGCAACAAAGCATGTAATGCCATGATAAAATGATGGAACATCCAGTGGTCACATCTAAAGATGGAACTACTAACTTAAAACTAGAAGATAAATGAATTGATGCTAAAGATGAGGAATCTCTTAGAAACTCCAAGGCTATGAATGATATCTTCAATGGTGTGGACAAGAATATGTTCAAGTTGATCAACATGTGTTCAGTAGCTAAAGAAACATGGGAGATTCCCAAAACGGCACATGAAGGCACCTTCACAGTTCGCATGTTAATGCTACATCTACTTACCACTAAGTTTGAGAATATAAGGATGAATGAAGAAGGATCAATTTTTCAATTCCACATTAAATTGTGTGATATTTCCAATATCTTTTTTGCTCTGGGTGAAAAGATGTCTGAAGAAAAGCTTGCCAGAAAAATTCTCAAATCATTACCTAAGAGGTTTGATATTAAAGTGACTTCTATTGAAGAAACTCAGGCTGAGAGACTTATATTCTCATCATCCAGGCTTAATATAACTTCTCCACTAAAACTAAGATTTCCCATCGAGCATACTATTGAACTCCTCACCTGAGGGACTTAGAGTTTCCTTGAGCAGGGTCTAAAATATATATCTCACCCAGGGGACATGACCAAAGTCTAGCCTGAGAGACTTAGTCTAAAGTATTGTCTGAGGGCTTGATAGAAGTCCCACCCAAAAGGTCAAACCCCATAGCCTAAGGATCTCATAGTCTCATCATCAAGTCTCAACGTAACTCATCCTAAGGACCTAAAAGGCTATAATCTGAGGTGATCAGAATGGATCTTTATGGCATTCCATGTAGGGCAGCGATGATGGTTGTAGGAAAGAAGGGAGTGTACCTACAAGGTACTCCGATGTCAAAGTAAGTTTGGGATAGAGAGAAAGCTAGTACAAAGTGTATAGGTATTAAGTTAGAATATTCAATATTGATCAAACCTGACCCTCTCAAATGAGAGGGTATTTATAGAAAAAATCCCTCAGCGCGGGGCCAAGGTCTCCCATGTGGCCGAAATATCTGGTCGGCCAATAAGAGACTGCCAGGTGGAAGGTCTAGCACGTGACCTTTTGACCTGGTCCAACTATCTCCGTGAACTCCGGAAGGGCAGTTGGTCATATGAACTGTCAAGCGGGTGAGGTGGACGTCCCCAATGGCTATGTTGTGCCCAACAGCTATATCGTGCCCAACGACTAGATTGACTGAACCTCGTTATTGGGCTTTGTCTAAAGCTGGACTGGGTTGGGCCTTGCCCTACTGTGGGCCATGTGCATGTCCAGTCCAGAACATGAACCTCTCAAGTCTTTGCTATGAGGAAGAGTAATGACTTGAGATAGCCTTATTGGTCGACCGAGGGGCAAGAGTTGCAACGTGGGAAAGCCTGTTGAGGTCGTTACTTTCAAATGAAAATGTTCGGGGACACGCCCTTCGCTTGTCTGTGGTAAACGTGGTGGATAGCTGGTCGCTAATGAGTCCGACAACCCCTTAGTATGCGATGTCGTGCTCGGGAAAATTGCATTTTCATGTCAACCAGGCTTAGTGAGAAGATGCTCGTGAAAAGGACACTTTATGTCAACCATCCTCGATGGGGATGTGTCTTAGAAAGGACGCTCTTCATGTGTGACCCGCGTAGATTGTCGAGGAGGGTTTCCCGCAGAGATCTCGAGAAGAATTTCCTTGGGGAATGCAACACTTAGCTTTAAGAATGCCAAATGAAGATTCTCTTTTGACACGTGGTGGTGTAATTAATTTCTGTCAAGGCCTAGGAGTTCTAGGCTATGACGGCTTATCTTTTGCACTTCCCTGTTTGAGCAATTACTTATAAAAAAGGGGGGAACGAGGATTCATTTGCACTCTTCACGCAAATTTCTCTCCCCAACCTTTTTTGCTCTACAACTTGTCTCTTTGCCGGAGTTATCTCGCCATCGTCAGCTTTCATCTTCTACCCCCAGATCTTCATCTTCAACCTTCAGATCTTTAAGTAAGTTCTTCATCCTTGCTTGTTAGTATTAGGGTAGTTCTTGATTTTCTGGGAATTAGTTTGAATTTCCCGGTAACGCATGAATTTTTCGGTTGAAGTTCATGCATTCGTTGATGAACACATGGATTTTTCAGTTGAGGTTCATATGTTCATTGATGAACACATGAATTTTTTGGAAAATTCATGAGGATCTTTGAAGAACATGACGAATCTAGGATGAATGTTTTTGCATGTCACTTAGAACTGTGTATATCTTTGTAGGTTTTTGGTTAGAAGTATGTCATGTTGTAGTCGGGCATTAGGCCTCCTCGGCGAGAGAATTGATTTTCGCGTTTGATGAGTTTTATTTGTCGAGGAGATTCGTCCCCGTGAGATCCTTTTGTAAAGTCGCGGAGACTCGTCCCCGTTCTTCGGGGGAAAGGATTTCGTCATGTCTCGGTACTGTCGACTAGGGCTTGAGGGCATCCTCGTATTAATTCCTCGCCCTTTTACTTGATTTGTGGTGGAAGGGTGAATTTAATCTCTGTCGTCGAATTCACTTTTGCTTCCTCTGTTTTCAGGTGAAATGGCCGATAGGAAATAGGGGGTAGTCCCCAACACTAAAGCTGTTAACGGGGAGACTGCGCAATCTGTCGAGCATGCCAACGTCCGGGTGGCTGAGGGGGATCTTAGCTGGATCGCCCAAGAGCCATTTGTAACGTTCGTTCCCTTACCTTGAGGATCGGGCAGAGGATACACCCGTGGGTTGGAAAGCAATTTGTCCCTCAGAGGACGAGCGATTTAACGGAGGCGGGGTATCGTCTGCCCTTCACCGATTTTCAAGAGGCTATTTTTTGTCATCTCGAGCTGTGTCCTGCCTAACTTCATCCAAACACTTTGGCGTTTATTCGGGCCTTTGAGCTGGTATGTCGGTATCTGAAGGTCGGACCTATAATGTAGCTCTTTTTCTGCATCTTCCAGATCCAGAGGAGCACGACAGGTCCAAAACAAAGTTGGATGTCCTTTAAGCAACTGAGCACGTTGTTCTTGCCATATTCGGAGTCTGTCTGAAACTTTAAATATAGGTTCTTGGTCGTGAAGCCTGTCTCGGAGGTGGCCAAGGAATCTCTGGCTACCATGCAAACCATGGAGGTAGATGGCCAGAAAGTAAGGAGATCGGTGTCAAATTTTCGCTTGAATAGGTGTTTGCTCATTTTAGATATAGGACCAACCAGTTCCTCGTTAAACATGACCAGCTGAGCACCAAGGATAAAAAGAAATCCTTCCGAGTGTTGTCGGCGTTCGTGGAGAGTTTTATCCCTGCCTTTGAAGTGGATAGGGACGACAATGAGCTGTACGGGGAGGACGAGGAGTCTGCTCGTGCAGCCCACTATATAAATACCAAGGCCCTCCTCGAATGTGAGAACGAGGATGTCGCGTTCGAGCTCCTTCGTATGGATTAACCCTTTGCCTATACTGATAATGTCTTGTGCAATGTGCTAATCCTTTTTTATTTCTGCAGGGAAAATGTCGAACATGAAGGAGCGCCTGGTCAGGTCCGCAGCGGCTAAAAATCTCAAGAACGCGTCAGTGCCGAAGGTCGACGCAGCTAAGCAGCAAGCAACGCTAGAAAAGTTTGTCGGCGGTGGTTATACCTCTTTCCCGGGCAGCACGTCGAATCCTCCTACCCCGGACACGACAAATAAAAGGAAGCGGGATGATATTAGCTCTTCCCCGGATAATGGTTCGAGCGGTTTCTTCGGGGGAAAATTTGTGTTTCCACCTTGTTATTTGCAAGAAAAGATTTTTGACGGGGAGGGTTCGGTCGTTGTCCCCGACCTTGATGCGTCGGTCATTCTATTTGCTAATCCTAAGGTGAGGAGGAAACTCTTGTGCCAGGATGCAGCTGTTGTGATCAGAGTGCTAGAGGCGGCGTTGGCCCTTGGGGACGCAGAGACAGTTCCGCTCGCGGAGTTCAAGAAGGCGCATGCAAAGGTCACCGAGCTTGAGTTGGAGAATGTGGACATGTTCAACAGGATGACAACTCTTACACTACTACAAAACGCGCATACAACAACACCAGGTTTATAATGGCTTGCCTATACACTGTTGTAATAGATGCGCGCATTTTTTTAATCTCATTAAAAGGCTTTTAATGACGGTTACTATTCCAACCGTGGTGAAATGTGAGGCCTTTCACTACGGGTATCTAAAAAACTGTCATTATAGGTAGCGCCTGGTCATGGGTTCAATTCCCTGCACCAACATTTATGGTTTTTTACATAATTTTTCAAAATGCCCATAACCTTTCACCACGGGTATTTGCAAAACCATCATTATAGCATATAGTTTAGTTTTAGGTCTTGCTCTTCAAAAAATCGGTTTTAGGGAAAATCGTCTCCTTTTTTAGATCTGCTTCGTGCATCTGAAGCATAAAAATCATGCGGTCATTAGTCCCTTACTCTGGAAGAGTTACGAGACTTCACCCTCAAAACCCCAAATTCATCTTTTTTCTATTTTTAATGATTTTTTACTCTTTCATAGTCTCAAAAAATTCCAAAAAAATTCTCAAAATTCTTATTTTACCTAATTAGATTAAATTTTGTGTTTTTAGATTTTTTTGAATTTATTTTAATCATGTTACTTCTTTCCTATTTTTCAAAATGCTGACAAACCTTTAATTACGGGTATTTAAACCAACCGTCATTATAGGTAGCGTTTTTTAATTACTTTTCCAAAATGCTTACAGACCTTTCACCACGGGTAATTTAAACCAACTGTCATTATAGGTAGCATCTTGTCATGGGTTCAAGTCTCTGCACCAGCATTTTTCAAGTCTCATTACCAACATTATAGGTGGCGTGCATATTGAGTTTATTCACTATCCTTAAACAAATCTTGGCCGCCCATGTAGTGATTATCGCGTGAAACCTAAAACTTAGACATCTTCTACCTCCAAACATCATCTTTCATTTATGATACTCTATTTCTCCACTAAACCAAATTTCAGAACCAATTTCAGAACTCGAGTTAGCAATGTTAGTTGTTGGTGTTCTTTTTTTAATTATTATTGTTCTTTGCTCTTCTTTTTTATTATTGTTGTTCTTGTTGTTCATTTTTATTAATGTTGTTCTTGTTGTTATTATTGTTATTATTATTGTTGTTGTTGTTGTTGTTGTTCTTGTTCCTATTCTTGTTCTTGTTCTTGTTCTTTTTGTTATTGTTGTTATTGTTGTTGTTGTTGTTATTGATGTTGTTGTTATTGATGTTGTTGTTGTTGTTATTATTCTTATTGTTGTTCTTGATGTTCTTGTTGATCTTGTTATTGTTCTTGTTCTAATGCTGCAATTTTTTTTATTTTATTAAAAGACATACAACAACGGTTATTTAAAATAACCATCATTATAGGTAGCGCGTTTTCCAATTTATTACAACGCTTTCTGGGCCGTGATTGTAGGTATCTAAAAACAACGACACTCTACATAACAATGCATGCGCCCGCGTCATTATATCTCTTTCGCAATTGTTGTTAAATGGGTTTTCTGTAGTAGTGTTAAAGGCAACCTAGAAGCCAAGATCGAACTCTTGAAGGATATGAACCAGATGACGGAGGAGCTGAAAAGGGTGAAGGAGGAAAATCCTGAGCTGAAGGAGAAGGTTGCTGGGCTAGAGGGCTTCTCGGCTGCCGGCCAAGATGAAACTGAGGAGGAAAGAGCTCTAAAGACCCGGGCAGACCTGATCGGCAGAATCCACATCCTCGAGCAGGATAACCTTGGGGCAGCCGAGTTTAGATTTAACACAGCCGTGGAGCAGATGAGAGCCTTGAATTCTGACGTCCAACTGGTCACCGAGGGAATGGGCGTTCTGAACCAAGTTAATGACGTCCAAGTGGTTCCTCCCGAGCTTCCCACCGATGAAGTTTAGTTTTTTTGTACGTTTGTATTTTGTTGGCCTGCGTGCCATTTTAATTGCACCTGATGATTGGGCTTGGCCCGTGTTTGTAATATATTGACAACTTTCTAGCCTTGTGGTCGTACTTATATATATTTGTGTTCGACATTATATGCCTTGCATCTTATTATTTTTTCTTTGTTAATATTTGTGAATTATGCTCGATATATGTAGGAGTTTGCTCGACTCGTTTTGATGATTGACAATTTGGGAAATTGTTGAGGAGGCAAAGTAGTTTCGCCAGTCGTGGGACTAGGATCTCGTTCGAGGTCCTGATCGCATAAGGCTTTGACTATTCCCATCACTAGTTGGGTGTCCTACCACGCTGGTACGGTAACGGCGGAGCTCGATTAAGGTATCCCCGTTGGGCACGGAGTCTACTCGTCCCATGAGCAGAAACTTGCCTTCGTTGTAATTTTAAGGTTTGTGCTTGCACCAGGGCACGCTCCCGTGGCCGAGCAACCTCTCCGTAGTGAGGGGGAGCTTGTCGGTAGTTAGTTCTAACTGATCGTTGGTCCTAACTGTAATATTGTTTGAGCTTTTCAGCATTCCATGGTCAAGCAAATGGTTCTCCGTCCAGCTGTTCGAGGTAGTAGGCGCCGATGCCTGTTTTTGATTTGACCCTGTACGGTCCTTCCCAATTTGCGGCGAGCTTGCCCTCGCGTGAATCTTTTTTATTTCTGCGTAGGACCAGGCTGCCAACTTGGAAGTCGCGCTTTATGACTTTGGCGTCGTGGCGCAGATTTATTTTTTGTTTCACTGAAGCTTCGCGGAGAGCTTCTCCTGATCAGATTTTTTTGACCAGGTCAAGTTCTTCTCTTAAAGCTTTATCGTTCTGCTCTTCGTCGAGAGGAGCTTCAGTTCTTCTGGAAGGTTCCCTGATCTCCACCGAAATTACTGCCTCGGTTCCATATGCTAGTCGGAAGGGAGTCTCCCTGGTGGTTGAGTGTGGGGTTGTCCTATAGGCCTAGAGCACACTATGTAGCTCCTCGACCCATCTCTTTTTGGCTTCACCTAACCTTCATTTTAGACCTCGAAGGATCACCTTGTTTGCGGCCTCTGCTTGCCCATTAGTCTGGGGATGCTCGACGGAAGTGAAGTGTTGCTTTGTGCCTAGTTTGGCAACAAAGTCTTGAAACTTCCTGTTCGTGAATTGGGTTCCGTTGTCGGTCACAAGGGCCTGGGTCACCTGGAATCGTGCGAGGACGTTTCTCTTGTAGAAGCTAAGTATGTTGAATGCTGTGATCTTGGCGAGAGCTTCGAATTCAATCCACTTTGTAAAGTAATCGACAACCATGGTCAGAAATTTATTCTGATAAGGCCCCATAGTGAAGGGGCCAAGGATGTCCATCCCCCACCAGGCAAATGACCATGGGGAGGACAACGTCTTCAACTCGTTGGGGGGTGCCAAGTGCATGTCCTCGTGGCGCTGGCATCTGTCATTTTTTTACATGCTCCTTAGCGTCGTGCTGCATGGTTGGCTAGTAGTATCCTGCTCGGAGGACCTTTCGTGCCAAGGATCTCCCTCCCAAGTGTTGTACGTTGATCCCGTTGTGAATTTCTTGGAGAACGTCGGGGACTTGTCCTCCTCAATACATTTTAGGAGGGGGTGGAGAATCCCCGTCGGTAGAGCTTGTTGTCGACCAGGACGTATGAGTAGGCCCTTCGGTTGGTTATGTTGGCCTCTTTGTTGTCTTCACGTAACTCACATGTGGTGAGGTAGTTGTATACTTGGGTCATCCAACAGCTGTTGTCGCCAATGGCGTGGACGTTGAGCATCCCCGATGGTTTTTTGATACTTGGGCGGGGGAGTATCTCTTGTATGACAGATTTATTGCCACCTTTCTTTCTGGTGCTGGCCAAATTTGACAGGACATCTGCTCGAGTGTTTTGTTCGCGAGGGATGTGCTGGACTTCCCACACGTCAAACTTAGTTATCTTCTCTTTTACCAGCGCCAGGTATTCGACGAGATGATCATTTTTGGTTTAATACTCTCCTCGTACTTGGGATGCCACGAGTTGGGAATCCGTGAAGATCTTCGCTTCCTTGGCGCCCAGATCCTCGGCCAACTGTAAGCCTACGAGGAATGCCTCATACTCGACTTTATTGTTCGAGGTAGGGAAGGACAGGGCTAATGATACTTTGATTAGGATCCCTTCTTCATTCTCGAGGATGATGCCTGAGCCACTACCTATAGAGCTGGAAGCTCCGTCGACGAAGATGGTCCATTTGTGTGCTCTGTTTAATAGGGACGCTGAAGGCGTCATTTCTGCCAAGAAATCGGCCATGACCTATGCCTTGAGGGCCTTCTTGCTCTCGTAATGTATGTTGAACTCTGACAACTCCAGAGACCATTTGAGCATTCTGTCGGCCTTGTCTGGCCGTCCAAGTAATTATTTTATGGCCTGGTCTGTTCGCACTACTATCGTGTGGGCTAGGAAACAGTGCCTTAATCTCCTAGTAGCATTGATGGGGACCAGGGCAACTTTTTCGATCTGTTGGTATCTGAGTTCTGTCCCTTGCAAGGCTTTGCTGGTGAAGTATATTGGGTTCTGCCCGTCGGGGGTTTCTCGAATGAGGGCAGCGCTAATGGCCTCGCTAGTGACGGAGGTACAGGTACAACATCTCCCCGCTGTCTGGTCGTGACAGAACTGGCAGTTCAGACAAGGCTCGCTTGAGGTGGAGCAGAGCCTACTCGTATTCCTCTGTCCATTCGAATGTTTCCTCTTTTTGTAGAAGCTTGAAGAATGGCAGAACGTGTTGGGCAGACTTGGCCACGAAGCGAGATAGTGAGGCGAGCATCCCGTTGAGGGATTGTATGGATTTCTTGAACTTTGGCGTGGGGAATTAAGCAAATACTCGAAATTTGTCAGGGTTGGCCTCGATCCCCCTCTCGGTGAGGTAGAAGCCTATGAACTTCCCTGCCCGCACGTCGAAGGTGCACTTTTCCAGGTTAAATTGCATTTTGCATTTCCTCGCCTGGTCGAAGACCTTCTGCAAGTGGATCGTATGATCGGATTCCTCTTGGGATTTCACGATCATGTTGTCCATATATACTTCGAGCATGTCTCCGATTTTTGATCGGAAGACTTTGTTCATCATGCGCTGGTACGTGGCCCCAGAGTTTTTCAGACCGAAGGGCATTACGTAGTAGTAATTGTTCCCAGACGAAGTCATGAAAGCTGTATATCTCTTGTCATTTTTGGCCATGGGAATTTGGCTGTATCCCGAGTAGGCGTCCATGAAGGACAAGAGTTTGAAACACGCGGAATTATTTGCTAGCATATCAATGCTAGGCAAAGGATAAGTGTCTTTCGGGCAAGCCTGGTTAGATCAGTGTAATCAATGCACATCCTCCACTTTCTATTATGTTTTTTGACTAGTACAATATTGTACAGCCAGGTTGTATACCTGGCCTCCAAGATAAATTTCGCCTCTGAGAGGTATTTTACAAGTTTTTCAGTAGCCTGTGCCTTTTCTTCATACTGTTTGCGTCTGTGCTGCGTTACCGCTCGAGCTGTTGGGTTGATGGTGAGTTGATGGTTGGCAGTTTTAGGGTTAAGGTCGGGCATATCCGTGGCACTCCAAGCAAATAAGTCTACATTGTCCCTTAGGCATGTCTTCAGCTACTCTTTTACCTCCTCGGGCAGTCATGCGCCTATCTTGACTCCTCTGTTTGGGTTGTCCCCAAAGGTGATGACTTCGAATTCCCCATCTGGTATAGGACGCATGATGGTTGATGTAGGGGAGCTTCCTGTCACTATTGGAGTGTCTTCATTGTTGTCCTCCTCACATTCTTCAGAGATTCGACTATCGAGGTCGATTATGTGCACTGGGAGAGTTGGCTTTTTGTCGGGCTGGCTCTCTACGTTGGGAAGATCTTCATCCCTTTCCCGTTTGACAGATTTTGGTGTTGCACCAATCGAACTTCGCCCTCTGGTTGCTGCATCAAAGCATATCCTTGCAGCTTCTATATCTCCTTGCAGTGTGGCGACGTGACCCTTCTCCATGTAATATTTCATCTTTAGATGAACTGTTGAAGGAACGACGATCAACTCAGCAAGTGTTGGTCTCCCTAGAATACACTGGTACAACGATGGATAGTCGATGATCAAGAATTGTGTTTTGATCGTCTTGGAGGCCTCCTCCTCCCCGAACGTGACTGGGAGCTCCACGTACCCCCAAGGTCTGGTGGTAGTCCCAAAGAATCCTTGCAGGTCTGAACCCACGTACGGAGACAGATTCTTATGGTCGAACTTCAAGGCGCGGAATAAACTGATGTACATGATGTCCATGGAACTGCCCTGGTCGACTAGGATTCGTCGGACATCAATGCTAGCTAGTCTTGCCATAATGAGCAGAGGGATGTGTGAGTTTGGG
The DNA here is from genome assembly GCA_022829125.1 of Lathyrus tuberosus. Classification (NCBI taxonomy): domain Eukaryota; kingdom Viridiplantae; phylum Streptophyta; class Magnoliopsida; order Fabales; family Fabaceae; genus Lathyrus; species Lathyrus tuberosus. Next base: position 1,720,856 of record JALAZF010000529.1, on the reverse strand, counting down.
GAACCTCCAGGAAGCTTTTCACGGTATAACATGATGGGCTGAGAACGTCCTCGAAACTTCTCGAGGGTGGACAGTCGGTCAGGGCTGCAATCGATCAGCTGATCGAACTTCCTTTTGACTGACCCTACAGTGAGCTTGTTGTACCCACCACAAGAGATGACCATGGTAGTGGGGAAGGCCTCCTAGGAACTGTGCGCTGCAAATTGGGGAGGATCCTTGAGATAGTCAGGGACGAAAAAGTCCTCTGGCCGCGTGACAGACATGGCAATTTGTGGGGGATGACTATATGGCGAAGCTTCCATTTCCTTCTTGGACTCAGAGGTCTCTCGCTGGGAAGCTTCTCCCTTATTCGTGTATTGTTTCAAGTGACCCTCCTTGATGAGGATCTTGATGGCATCCTTTAGATGAACGTAATCTTCGGTCACGTGGTCGTGACTGTGGTGGAAGCAGCAATATTTGCTCTTGTCTGTGTTGCCCTTCGACGCTGTTGGTTTGGGGAAACTGACACCCCTTGCTTAAACTCCACGTTAATGCATTCGGAAAGAATATGCTCACGGGGAGTTGTCAGCAAGGTGTATTATGTGAATCGACTAGCAGGTCCCTTATGCTCACGAGGACGATCATCTCGTCGTCTCTCCTTGTCGCCTCGAGGAGCCTCTGACTCGTCTTTTTTTTGTTGCCCGTAAATTCTCCTGATCCCTTGAATCTCGGGCCTCGTAGGCGGCTTCTTTTTCCTTGTATTGTATATAAGCTTGGGCCTTACGGAGGAGTTTGGCCAGGGTACGAGCTGTTTCGATTCCTACTGCCTTGTAGAACTCACCCTTTGGCCTCAACCCCTTCTCGATGAGGTATTTCTTCATATGGTCCATTGTGTGGACCTCTACAGCTTCCTTGTTAAATCTCTCAATATAGGCATGCATGGGCTCATCCTTGCCCTGAATAATGCCTTCGAGAGTGGCTTCCGACTTAGGATGACGTCTGGAAGCAATGAAGTGTCGGATGAACTGGATCTTCAAGTCCTTCCAAGAGGTGACTGAGCCTCGGGGAAGCCTCTTATACCAGGTCATGGCTCCCTTTCTGAGGGTGATGGGGAACAACCAGGACTTGATGGCTTCGCTCACGTTGTGATAATGGAGCATGGCCTCAATGTTTTCTATGTGGTCGCCGGGATCCGTGGTGCCATCATAGAGAGCTAGAGGGGGAGGCTTCTCTAGTCCACAAGGAATACGGGTGTCCATGATCTCTTGGGATAGAGTTTTATGGACGTTGTCATCGTTGCTCGTGCTTGATGACCAGCACGGGGAGTGACTGCGCCCGCGACTTCTGTTGCGTCGAGGAGAGTATCTGCACCGACGATGTTCACGATGTTTTTCTGAGGGCTTGGTCCTCTTTGGGGCAGGAGAACGTCTAGACCTCTGATGAGAGGTACGGTGTCGTCTCCTGGTGACTTCTTCCTCTGGCTCTTCCGATCTTGATCGTCCCCTAATGGGGGAAATGCTCTGGGACCTGTCTCGCCGACGTTTCTGCGGAGGAGAACAAGGGCGTGGAGATAGACTATGAGACCTTTGTGAAGGAAGTCGCTCCTGAAGGGCATGCTCCAGCATGTGGATCTTCTCGCCCTGTTGGAAGATCGGGTAGTTAGACTTATTGAGGGAGGCTATGAGGGCTGCAGTGCTGGGATCAGCGTCTTGAGGGATAGGTATGGCCTAAAAGACGTGACCGAAAGTCTGCATGCGTGGTTTCACGTAGTTAGAAGAAGCGGATGCAGTCTTTCCGTCCCTGTGGTCGGTCTCATGGATCGCAGTTATGAGGTTGTGGTGGTCGACGTTATCCAATGTAACGGCGACAGCAGAATCTTGATGGACATCATTGTTTAGGTTAGAGGCCATGTTGATCGAAGAAATTTTAGAGAGTAAGCTTTGGTATTTGGGTTGAAAATATAAGGGATCTTGGTTCAAAAAGACAGGGAAGCGATGTTTCCCACAGACGGCACCAGTGATTTAAGGTGATCAGAATGGATCTTTGTGGCCTTCCGTGTAGGGCAGCGATGATGGTTGTAGGAGAGGAGGCGGGCATGTACTCTGATGCCAAAGTAAGTTTGGGCTAGAGAGAAAGCAAGTACAAAGTGTATAGGTATTGAGTTAGAATATTGAATATTGATCATACCTGACCCTCTCAAATGAAAGGGTATTTATAGAAAAATCCCCCAGTGTGGGGCTAAGGCCTCCCATGTGGCCGAAATATCTGGTCGGCCAATGGGAGACTTCCAGGTAGAAGGTCTAGCGCGTGACCTTTTGACTTGGTCTAAATGTCCCCGTGAACTCCGGAGGGGCAGTTGGTCGCGTGAACTGTCAAGTGCGTGAGGTGGACGTCCCCAACGACTATGTTGTGCCCAACGGCTATATCGTGCCCAACGACTATATTGTGCCCAACGGCTAGATTGACTGAACCTCGTTATTGGGCCTTGCTTAAAGCTGGACTGTGTTGGGTCTTGCCCTACTGTGGGCCATGTGCCTGTCTAGTCAAGAACAGGCTAGTCGGTCTAGTTCGCTACGCATATCACCAAGAAACTTTGAAACTTAGGGGTTCGTGATGCTCCAACACTTTATGGCCTACAAAACACTTTGCCCTTTATATAAAGTCCTCGTGCTTTAGAGATTGTGTAGTGTTATATTTTTAAAAAGCTCTAACAAATGAGGGAGCTTGGTAGCCCCCAGGAGAGGCGAGAACCATGTGTCACACTCCAAGAGGTATTACCTCGCCCCTAAGTATCCACCACTCGTCCAGTTGTGGGAAAAAGTGGGAAATGATGTCTTTTGGTTAGAGAGAAGTCAGAGTCAATAGTTGGACAACATCCCTATAGGAAATAAGGATTTAATGGCCCATCATTGACTGGGTGGGGCGATGATCATTCCCAGAAACTCTAAGCCCAAAAGCCTCTATAAATAATTCTCCCTTAATAGGAGAAAGGGACTGACCTAACTTACACACTCAACACCTAAAGTAACATACTAACAGACAAAGCCTCTCACCTCACGTCAGCGGAACCTCTAAAAGCACCATAAAACCACCGCATAGGGCTTCTTGACATTGTGGATAAGCCCTAACCTTTAAAAACTATTATAACCCTATTAAGGCATCTAATTACCCATGTCCTTTCAGGGGTAATATGCACACTTGTACTTTTTTACTAATACAAAAGATATGGGTGACATTCGTTCACGTTGAGCCAGTTGCTTAGATTATTATGATGTAAATGTATGTGTGTCATTTTGGGTTTGTTGTAAACAATGTATTTTTGTATATATAAAATACTTTGTTTGCGCCTTTGTTGAAAACATGTGTGTATATATATATATATATATATATATATATATATATATATATGTTTCTGGCTAATAAAAATACATGTAAAAATGAAAATTAGGTAATATTTAAATACTTTACATTTCAAAAAAATATGTTTTCACATTTGGTTGTAACTACCAACCGCGATAAAAGCTCACATTTCACCTCGATTACTAACATCAATTGAGGGGAAAAGTGGCACGTGCTTTCGATTTTTGAAAATACAAAAGACTTAATATATCTTTTTGTACCTTAGTTTAATTTAAGATTTCACTTTGGTCACTTATTTAATAAACGTTATGTTTTAGTACCTTAAAACCTATTTCATTAACCAACTTAGTCAATTGTTAACTTTTAACTTTAAATGTCTTAGGTGAGACAATATTATTGAGTGTCCAATATATATATATATATATATTAATTTTAGCCATTTGAAATTTTTTTATGAATTTTACACCTTTAAATTTTGAGGGCCTATCAATTATAGTATTACACCATCAACACCTCATATTTCTTATATATCTTCGTCTTCTTCCCCATCTTCGTCTTCATCTTAATCACCATCTTCATTAATATTCATCTAAATTCCAAAAGAAAATTAAGAAAAAATAAAAACCGAAACTGTTCTGAATTGATGTCGTCAAGAACAAAACAAAATATGAAAAAAAAAAAAAGATTGAGTTTCTTTAAAAACCACAAGAAACCCTATTAGGTTTTACAAAAGATAGAGAAGAAAGAAGAAAAAGAATAAGAATTGGTTAAAATTATTTTTCTATTCACTTACTCAATAAGAGAACTATTCTATTTATAGACTAATAAGCTAACTTAGACTACAAGTTAACTTAATAATTGGGCTTACAAGCAAGACCCAATTCGATATGCTAACTTAAACACAAAGTTAACATATTTCGACAGTATGCTTGAAACTCCAGCATTCACAACTCTTGTCGAACCTTGAAACTACCCTTGTCGACACTAGAGTTCGATCCAAATACCACAAATCTCTACCTTGGAACAAACTCTACACTAACAAGGGAACAAACTAGTTTTCATCACGCAGCTTTATCAACTGCATACAGTGGAAAAACTTGCTACTCGACAATGGCTTGGTGATCATATCAGCAACATTGTCATCAGTCGAAACCTTCAGCGCTTGGACTTCTCCACGCTCGATTATCTCTCTGACGAAGTGCAGCCTCACATCGATGTGCGTGATTCGCTCATGATAGGATGAATTCTTCGACATGTGTATTGCACTTTGACTATCACATTTAACAGTCATAACTCGACCTTAAAGTTTCAGCTCCTTAGCATAACCTTCAAGACACAATGTTTCTTTCACAACTTTAGTGAGGACAATATATTCTACTTCAGTGGTTGATAAGGCAACAACCTTCTAAAGTGTCGTTTTCCAATTAATTGTTGTACAGAACATAGTGAACATATATTCAGAACTAAATTTTCTAGAATCCATGCAACCTAAAAAGAATCCACCCGTAGAGAGAGGTTAACTAACTCATGAACCTTTCCTTTATCACAACTAATTACTACTACAACTTTTGACATTTTTTTTTTTTTTTTTACGGTGAGTTTAATATTTTAGAAATAATGTATAACAAACTTTTACTTTATTTTATTAGAACTTAAATTTCTTCACTAAATAAAAAAATGAATTTGCGTTTCTTTCATTATTGGATATTATTGGAGATAACTTTTGATATTTAATTTTTTTATAGTTTAATGAATTAGGCAAAGTTTATTCACGTGATATAGCATTGGGGTGATTTAATGTTCATTAATTCCGTTCAATTTTGGGAGCTTTACCTTTCAAATTTTGTATGGCTCTCTTTCAGAATGGTAAATTCCATTCCCCCTTTTAAATGTTTTTATGAGTTGTTTATTTGTTAAAACTCATGATTCAAGATAAAGATTTTTCATTTGGGTTTCCAGATAAAAGGGTAGTTCAGATGAATGGGTTTTCATTGGGGTCTCATTTTTCATTCAAGACAAAGGTTTTTCATTTGGGTTTTTAGATGAATGGGTTTTTATGGGATATTTATTTTGAAATTATAAAAAAAAAATTAATATATTATTTATTAAATAAAGGATTAAAGCAAAACTTTAAAATATACTAGTATTTATTTTAAAGTAAAGCTGCTCAATTTGGGTGAAACATACGATAAACAAGAAGAACGATTGATGTTGGCATGAGATAGACATCTGATGTAATGTTTAGCATGTTGCTGTGATGATCTTATCAGAGTGTTCCATCTCTACATTCTTAGATCCATTAAAGCCTCCACTACTTCAACACTTGTTGCTAAACTCCATGTCCAATCACTGTTTCTTAAACTCATTATGTTGTTGAGTTGAGAATAAGGAATTTTAAGTTTGATGATTAATCGTTGATGATGTAGAAAATGGACCAGTTGTTGTTTGTTACTACCTGTAACCCTTATTATAAAAAATAAATAAATAAAAAATCATTTTTTAAATATATTGAACGATAATATATATATATATATATATATATATATATGTATATATATAAACTCAACAATCCTATAAATGATACTACCACGCTAATTCAACCGTTGTGACGTAAAGTGTGATTGTATGTATGATGAATTCCACTACGGTTGTGTAACCGTGATTGTATCCATGTAGCACGCTACCTATCACAACGGTTACGTTAACCAACCATTACGATATTATTTAATGCAACATATTTAATCACGATTGTTCTAAACAACCGTGATTAAATATAGACCTGAGTTTATTAAAAGTCATGTGGAATGCTTATTTCGCCAATGCTCACTAAACATATAAGCTTTCAATCTGTACTAGAACATTATAATATGACAAATTAAGTTATATTATAAGAATAAGTTCACGTTCAATGTTTGACAAGCGATTTTCAACACCTTATCTGTATTTTATTTTTTGACAGTAAGTACTTGGTTTAATGATCCAAGTTCTTCAACTGCCCATGTCTTCATCTCTAATTGTTTTTGTAAAATATTATTTACTTTGCAAACAAAATTAGAGGTGGAGAGAGGGGTGGTTGAAGATCTACGATTATTAAACCAAGTTCTAACAGTCAAAGAACGACATGCAGTTAACAATGTGAAAAATTCTTGTCAAGAATTGAACGTGTACTTATTTTTTAATACAATTTTATCTATCATATCATAGTTTTCTATTACATTTTAAAAAGTTATATATTCGGTAAGAGATTGGAAAAACACTCAAACCACATAATATATGATAAACTCATTTTTAAACAAATATTAACAATAACATTCATCAAAAACATTGATCAACAACAAACCATAAACAACAAAAATGATACAACAAACATATCAAGTCATAAAATGCTTCTGAAACATACCATACATGTCCTATAAATGCGTGTTGTCAATGAAATAAAGATGAAGATAAATTTAGACCTGCAAACTTGTGTAGAATTTGAATGGATGTCATTTTGGATCTTTGACACAAGTTTGTAAGGCTAAATTTATCTTTGACCTCTTTATTGAAAGAAGCATCCACACCTACAAGTCAAAACAAGAAATAAGTTCAAACATCATGAAACAAGCTATTGAAACAGATTTTGAAAAAAAACTATAGAGAAAACGAACCTGTAAATATCCATTGGCTAAGATTGGTTGTTATGGTTTCATTTTGGGGTTTCCATATGAGAGAGAAGAGTGAGAGAGTTGTTAGGGTTTTATTTTGAGATAGACGAGTGAAAGAGTTGTTAGGGTTTTGTTTTGAGAGAGACAGTTGTAATGTACTGAAGCGATAGATAACTGCGCTTATATATAAATAAAGTATCACCTTTCATCACAGTTGTTAATAAAAATCGTGGTGATATACAAGGTAAATAACATTTTTATCACGAGAAATAGCTAATTGTAGGTGTTGGGATTCGAACCATTTCACCCCGTGTATCTTTTCACCACTGTTGCTTCATTTGACCGTTGTGACATGTCCTCTAGTAAATACAAAAAAAAAAAAAACGCCTAGAAATAAAGTATTACCAAAGTTAACTCTATGGTCGTTACGAAATTGGTGTTGCAAAAGATATATTTTGTAGTAGTGTATGGTTGTTAGGCATAGAGGTCCTTGTTATTCCTTAATAATGCCACAATGGGCCTTTTTTTGCATATATTTCAAAGATATCTTGAGTATATGAGATTAATGGCTTAGTGATGGAATTCTCTTATCTAAACTTCATTAAGGCGTTCAATGGGGTAATTTGTGTTTCCATGAAGTCTTCTCAGAGATCCATACCAACCATATTATGTGCAAATTAACATCCCTTGAATTTGATAGGGGCAGATGGGTTAAGCTATTAGCATTTGTAGGGTTGAGCTTTATATTGTCTTCGTAGCATATCTCCCAACCTCTTGACCACCCCTCAACACACCGATATCCCAATTGTCCAAGTGAAAATTAAGTGTAAATTATATGGCGGTGGCCTGCCGTTAGTGCGTTTAAAATTTTCATGTTAATGATCATTTTGTATGATGAAAATAGAGCGCTCACTACTATGTAACGCACTTTGGAATTTTTTCTCCGAATGAAGGTTGTACCGAAGATGATACGACCCTCACATTTCTCTGTTCACCTGAGAAACCAACTAGGCACTCTTAACAGTTTTGAATCTGTTATGGGTCGAGTTACAACCCAACAAACACATCCCATTATAAGATATAGAAATGAATTATGGGATGAATTTGGAATCTTTTAAGATCCCATTTAAATATATACACTTCGATTAGCACTAGGTCATTTTCATGGAATATGAGTCGTTTTTGGTTCTCTGCTCAGAAGGTGATCTTTTGGATTTAAGAAATCATTAGGTCTCTGAATTTCTTTTAATGTTGTTTACTTGTCTCACATAACTCCTTCCAGATGAACTAGTTTTTTCTCTAAAGAAACCTCAAACTTTGATGTTGATATTGTATTTAGATTGAGGTCTCACTTATTGTTGCATTGATATTTGTCTTCACTCCTAGGAGACCAGGGTGATCTTGGTCTGGTATGTTTGTCTTTGCTCTTGACGAGCTTGCCTATGGTTATAACCTATATATTGTTGACCGAGTCACTCCAAACACAAGGAAGGGAGCGGATGGGTTGAAATATGATATTTAAAATTCATGATTACTTTATAAAACTTTTTTACTTTTGAAAATGATTATTTTAAAGTATATGAATTAGATAACAACAAGATGGACATGAAGAGAGATACATAGTAGAAATTAAAATGATTAACAAAAATTTATTAAATGAGAATTTGGAGAAAGTGTACCAGATATTTATACAAGTCGGCCTAATCATGTCCCTAAGAGTTTCCTCTTGAGAGTACCACTAAAATCAGACTTGAGATTTTACAGAATCAATCTAGAAACCTTCAACAACAATCAAACAAGGCTTTTACAGGGGCTTAGCTCAAGAACCTTCACCAAAACTTTTTCCAGGGTTATCTTGAAATCTTTAAGTCTTTTAAATAGAATTAACAATAGAATCACACTTTCGAATAAAGTAATCTAATAATATCACTAATTACAACACAACTCACACAAGGGTTTTTCATTATTTTAGCACTACGACAATTCTCTTGAAAAAGGAAATTCAAAAACAGATATAGTAGAAGATAAAGAGATTTCTATCCAAAATTTTGGTGTAAAACAAAATGAGGTGAAACCTCCTTTATATAGAAATATTTTGGCTAAAAAAGTAATGATTCATGGGCCAAATTAAATTATTTAATTGATTAACCCTAGCTAGTAATCGACTAAAACCCCTTCAAAAATGACATCCATAATCCAGAAAAACAAAACCTAAAACAACATTATATATTAATCAATTAAAAGAATTTATAATGGATTAAGAGGTCTTTCACCTTACTCTAATCAATGGGATCAACTCTTAATCGATTAGGTAGTGTGTAAACATTCCCAATAGATTAGACAACACTTCTTAATTAATTACATACACGATTTTCTTATGTTTTCAAGAAGTTTTTGTGGATCTATACACTTGCAGGTAAAAAGTTGATAATCCCGCAAAGATTGTCTTTGAAGTTTTGATGACGATAACAGTTGTTGAAGTCAATGGAAATAGCTTTTAACTCTATGATGATGATGACCAAACTAGAGAATCATCTCAAGCCTCATCAAGAAAAGATACTCTGTTGTGTTAAACAACTCATAGGCTATCATAGTATTACCTGTGATGGTTGTGCACAAAAGCATTTTGTTTCTCACTAATAATCACAAGGAGGCTGAGTCTAATTCTGTTAGATATAGTCTTAGTTATGATTTTCATAAAGACATTACAGAGGGCTATGGGTGTGAAATAAATGGGTTTGACTAGATTCTTAATTTTAGGATAAAGCTAATAAATGTATGGTTGAATTTAAAAGGGTCTTTATTATTTCTAAGAATGTTAAGGGATTAGGTGGTGATATCATCACCACAATGTCCTAGAAAGACTGATAAAATAAAGCAGGAATCCCATCAGGTCTAGGAGCAGCATTTCTCATAAGGTTCCACATAGCATTAACCATTTCCTCTACATTAAAAGGCCTATGCAGTTGATTCACCATATCCTCAAATATTTTGTTGCTCTGACTAATATTACAATCAGGATGAATAGTAAGATTATTGGCTTTGAATTGGTTCCAAAAGAACTCCAACATAATACTATGAATATCCTTTTTTATTATAGATGATCATCCCTATTTGGATTCAGGATAAACTTTATTTTGTTATGAATTCTTCTTTGATTGACTTTTTGATGAAATAATTAGGTGTTCATATCCCCCTCTCTTTGCCAATGGAATTTGGCCCTTTGAGCCCACCAACTCTCTTCTTGGTGAAGAAGTTGGTTGATTTTGTCTCTAATATTGTCTATAAGGAGCTTATTATTGTTGAAAGGATTGACTTTCTAGACGTTGATAAGTTTTTTATTGAGCTTGTTTATCTCCCTAGTGGGGTTAGGAAAGTTAATTCTTCCCCAAGTAGTAAGAGTATCAATAGTGTAACTAATCTTGTCCTTAGTGTCCTGATTAAAGTTATCTTTCCACATTTGTTCAACCGTGTCATTTATGTATGGATTTTCCGTATAGATATTCTCAAATCTTTCTGGTTAATCTCTGTTACTATTTGTTTCAATGATGGAGATCCGAGTGACATTTGAGTAAAATTGGTATGTGGTCAAACTTAGAGATAAGAAGGTGAGTGTTGTGGTAGTTTTGAAACCGTTGCTTCCATCAATTAGTAGCCATAAGCCTATCGAGCCAGGTTGATATGAACTTGTTACCCTATTGATTATTTCTCCAAGTTGCCATGTGGCCGATATACCCTATATCTGATAAAGGACAATAAGATATGGTATTATTAATAAAATCAACAAGCTTTAGGTCAATGGGATTGCCCCCAATTTTCTCATTAGCACAAGTTATGAAGTTAAAATCACCAAAAATAATCCAATTGGGGTGAGGGTTCCTTTGGGCTTTATTATTTATGAGGTTACATGTGAGAATCTTTTGGTTACTTTTAGAGTAACCATAGATACTTGTACCTCTCCAAAAGAATATCATTAATGTTATTAATACTAATGGTGTTATTGTTATTATTAATGTACTTAATGTAGAAATCAATCATGTTTTTATTAAAATCAATGATAACCAAATTTACAACATTACTTCACATTAAAGAAAGTCCCCCTGCACTACCTACACCATTTAATCCACAACTGACATTGTGAATATTGGTTAAGGGACAAATATTCATCAAGCCCTTATACATTGTGGTGTTCTTATCCAAGGGCATCAATAGGTGTAATAGCGGAGTAAGATTCAGTGGTTTTTTGGTCAGGAGCAGGAGTTCAGGTTCTAGTCAGTGGGCAAGAGTAGCAAATTTGTCTTGGGTTGGAATTTGTTCATTAGTACTGGAGGCTACCTTAGTTTTCAGAGATATGAAACATCAGATTTTTTTCTCAGAGGTATTTCCCTGCTTTTGTTTTGATACATTAAGCAGGTGGAGTTTTTCTGTTTGTTATAGGTGGTTGTTTCAAGGGCAATCAAGGTATTCGTTTGCCTGAAGCTGTCTGTTTTGGGCAGTTGATTTACTATTGGTTTATTGGATTGTGTAGCTCGTATCATTTCAGGTGTTCTGGTGATAGGAGGGTTTCTTTTCAAAATTCTTGGTTCTCCTAGGCACAGAAGCTATAAATCTTTATCCAGGTAAAGGAATCTCTCTTGTCATGGTGTACCAGTTCCTTTGGGGCTATCATGTTTTTGTGTCAAGGTGAGGTTAGAGAGTGGTTCTTATTAAGTTTTTAGTATGCTAGTTTATTTGGTTTTTTTTCAGTGTTAATTGAGGGATTCAGGGCAGGTTTTCTTAGCTATGCAGTGTTGTTGTGTTAGTTTTGGTGCAGTAGCTTTTAGTGTGGTTGGGCAGTCTGGTGTTTGGTTGTTTTGTTTTTGGTTCCAACCCTCTTGTTCTGGGATTTTAGGGATTTTGTTCCCTTTCTTGTATCCAGTTGTTTCCTGGCATTTCTTATGCCAAGGGATATCAATAAAATATTTTAAAGCCCTTATACATTTTATCATTACTACTTTTCTTAGTTTCAGTCAAAAAATCAATACTAGGAGTATATAATCTTATTATTTGTTTGAAAGCTCTAACAGTTTATGGATTTTCCACCCCTACAATTATTAGAGAGAATCTTCATCCTTCTCTGGCTGCCTTATTTGTGAGGCTGACCATTGTGAGAACTAAAACTTTAGGTAGGTTGGAAAATTTATCACCAAGTTCAATCAATCTTATTTTCTTTGAGTGATTCTGGGAGTTGTCTTCATCATTGATCTTACCCTTCTTATCAGAGCTAACAGATAACATAACCATTTTTCCATCACGACTTTAGGAATTGGGTTATGGAGACTCACACTAGGGTTATTCAGGGGATTACCACTGAATCTCCTTTCAGGTTGGGGATTTTGGTGCCTGCCTTGTTGGGACACTTTCATCCAAGGGCCCATCGAATTAATTTTCGTTATGCCATGAGTATGAGCTTTTTTCTTATTGTAGTATTTTTCGCTATGTCCCATGTATCCACAATAGAAGCAGAAAAGCGGAAGTTTTACATACCTAAATCGACCCAGCTGATCCCATTATTTTTGTTGCAAATTTACATTATGGCATAATGGGGTCCTTAGTGCTCATGAGATTTTGATTTTCACTATGGTTGATCTAACCGACATTTCAAAAATGCTTGCAACCAGGATCTCCCCTAATTTGGCTTTAAGTTTTTCCCCACTTGAGTAGTTCTTCCCATTAGGGGTAAACCCCAAATATGTACCCACACCGATGCTTTAGAAAGTTCAAGTTGATTAAGCTTAGTTTTAACATCACATTCTTGTAAGATTGACCTAGAATTTTTTAATAAACCAAGGAATTCTTTTTAGAATCCTTTTGTGGTCTTCATTATTTTCTACAAAGATGTTGAAAAGGGCCATATCCACTTCTTTCACCACTAGGTTCTTAGGGTTGCACCATATATTAGCAAGGACTGCTTGGATAGAACCCCGACGTATAGGTTTTTCAGTAAATATTTTTCCCGTGGTAGATATTCTTGGGATTGTAGATTGTTTTTGAATGTCTTCATCTTCATACACAGTTTTTTTTGCTTCTTTTGTCTAATCAGCTAAATAATTTGGCATATGAGGAGGGATAATGAGAGAGATTATCTGTGTGTTGTTAATTGGGTGGTTTATAGTAAATTTCACTTTTTGGTTTTTCTGGATTTGTGGATAGGTTGATTGAGAATTTTGATGAACTTCATTTGTTGTTGCATTTTTTAATCTAATAGGAACAATATGACATTATGTGTCCGAGTTAGTGCCAATATGCTCCATAACTCTGAGGATGAAAAGAAAGGCGAGATATAAAGAAAGAAACCCAATAAAGGGGGGACGAACAACAAAAATGGGTATAAACCAGCCAGGAGATCCAGAAGAGGACGGAAATCAAAGATTACAGAAGACCAGGAAGAAAACACAGAACTAGGGATAACAAAAAAAGGATGAAAAAAAAATACAAAGGAAACAAAAAAACTACAAGCACAAACAATAAAATCAGCGGATAACAACATCTACCTGAGGGATCCACACACAGTGGAAAAAGAACCCACACATGGTGGAAAATAAGCAAACACCGCCAAAAAATGTGGTCGATAAAGCATAGAACAAGAGGTCAAAATTAGGAAGAGATGATGATAGACTTAGGGAAAAGGAAAAGATTGAAGATTCATGTCTAAAAGGCTTACATGTTTACTTTATTGGGTCACCATTTGAGTCAAAGAGAAGAAAAAATTCTTAACATACTTATCCTACATTTCACATTCCTCCTACCAGGTGGTATGTTGGACTATTTATAATATTGAAAAGAAATGTTCGTTTTCTGTATTATTTTAGCTATAATTGTTAAATGTAATTTATAGTGTCGAAGTCGAAGCATTCATAGCTTAGTGTCGCGTCGAATTGTTTAGGTTGCTTCGACAGAATCGTGTTAGATTTGATTTGATTGGATTCAGATTTGGTTATATTAGATTTGATATTTTGGGCTTTTAATTTTGGGCCTTTGCAAATCTATATCTATAAATAGGAAGTATCCTTGCATTGTAATCATAACATTATATAGTATTCACAGTTGCGGTTAGCAGTGAAAATACAATAGTAACAGAAATCCCACAGTTCGTGGGTAACACTCTCTTCTCCAAATATTTCTCTTCTCTCGTTTTTCTTTTCTTTGCTGTTCGTTCTGAAATTTGTTCATTGTCATTGCGTAAGTAGTGGGTTTTGTGTACAATCTTGAAATCAAGATTGAAGTGGAATTCCCATGAGGTGTGGTGAATTTCCAACAATAATATCACGTAAAACAATTTATCATTGCCTTTACAAATCTATTAAATTAAGAGAATAAAAGAAGAAAAAAAAAAAGACAGTACAATCACTCAAACTTACTTTTACATTTGAATTTAACAATAATTCAAAGTAAAAAAAAAAAAGAATTCAAGAATTTATACTTATATTTCATAATGCAATTACAAAGTAAATTTATGTGACAATAAGCTGATTTCTTATTTAAAATTAATTGTTATGCAATGTCAATATAAAAAGTTTTACACTGTCAATGTATCACAACCATCCGTTTATATTACTTTTTAAATAATTAAAATAAAAATCAAATCTTTCAACTAAATCAGCGGTTATGATGAACTAACAGTATAAAAATTCTTTATTTGTCAGAATATATCAATTAAATTCTTCTTATTTTTAAGATACAACAAATAAAATCCATATAAAAAAGCTAAAAAATAAAATTTCATTGACAAAAATATATTTTCTTTCAAATCTTAATAAGAAAGAAAAAATCATTTGAAATTTTACTTAATTGTATAAGCAAAGCCTAAAATAAAAGAAAAAGTATTAAAAAAAAAATTCAGCCATAGAAATTTGAAAAACAGAAGGGCGCGTCTGTGACCAGATCCAAAAAACTGCCCGTTACACTTTCCCCCCTATTCATACCTATTCTTCTCCAATTCCATTTCTCACAACAACTCTTTCTTCCATTTCGTAACAAAAAAAATGGAGAAGTACGAAAAAATCGAGAAAGTAGGAGAAGGAACCTACGGCAAAGTCTACAAAGCGAAAGAAACCTCCACCGGCCAAATCGTCGCCCTCAAAAAAACCCGTCTCGAAATGGACGAAGAGGGCGTTCCCCCCACCGCCCTCCGCGAAGTTTCTCTCCTTCAAATGCTCTCTCAGTCTCTCTACATCGTCCGTCTCCTCAACGTCGAGCACGTCGACAAAGTCCCCAAATCGGGCACCAATTCCACCCCTAAGCCTATTCTCTATCTGGTTTTCGAGTATCTCGACACCGATCTGAAGAAATTCATTGATACTTTTCGGAAAGGAGCGAACCCTAGGCCGTTGCCGAGTTCGCTTGTTCAGAGTTTTCTTTTTCAGCTTTGTAAAGGGGTGGCTCATTGTCATAGTCATGGTGTTCTTCACCGGGATTTGAAGCCGCAGAATTTGCTGCTTGATCAGCAGAAAGGGATTTTGAAGATTGCTGATCTTGGTCTCGGGAGGGCTTTTACTGTTCCGCTTAAGAGTTATACGCATGAGATTGTTACTCTTTGGTATAGAGCTCCGGAGGTTTTGCTTGGATCTACTACTTACTCTACTGGAGTTGATATCTGGTCTGTTGGATGTATCTTTGGTGAGTACTCGTTCTCTCGATTCCGAGTGTTTTTTCTAGTTATTGTGGTTGTTGTTGTTGTTGTTGCTGATTTACCATAATTAGGGTATTGGATCTCGCTAGTGTTGTAGAATAGTTGTACTACATAGTGTAATTTGAACAAATTGTTAGGGTTTTGTGATATGTGGTTTAGTGTTAAATTATGTGGATATGCGGCAGTGGTGTAGCGGAATTTGAATTAAAAGTTTTGCTATTTGATCTGCCATTGACAACACTTACCCTGCTCGGTGCCCTAAGATATTCTATGGCTTAGGTTGAATTGGATTGCCTCCCAAATATGACTTTAGGAATCGAATTGAAAGAACCTAAGTTGGGGGTTGCTTGAGGGAGAGTTGTCTTATGATTCTCCTACACGGGTTTTGTGATTTGCATACTTTTTTTTTCTCTATTGATGATGGAAATGTAATTGTTTGTTTGTTTGTTTGTTTATGCAGCTGAAATGGTGAGGAGACAGGCTTTGTTTCCCGGGGATTCTGAATATCAGCAGCTTCTTAACATATTCAAGTAATAACTCATGTTTTCAATTCTTTTTCTCATCCTCTTATTAACAGAATATTGCTGTTTGTTGTGATCTATATTTTCTATAGCTTTTTATATAAGATTTGGCTGTTAAAGTTTTATTAAAGTTAGGACATTGGTTGATAGTTCATTGCACTATTTAAGTTTAACTTGTAAGTTGTAAATATTACTTTAATATGAATGGCATGTTAGTACTTGATGGTGTACGGTGTGTTGTATGAAATAGCAGTCCTACAATGGTTCGATTCCGGTTGGTGTGATGCGCTTTTTCGTGCATGTCATCCTTGTGGTCTTTTGAGAAAGATAGATATTAATGGTTTGTCAAGCTATATGATTTTTGATAGAATGTTATGACATCATTTGATCCATGTGGTTAACCTGTAAAATAAGATTTGGTTATTGTTCTTTCTTTATTTCTTTAAGTGGGTTTGGAGTACCCTTGTATTCATTTACATTTTACTGTAAAAAAATATAATGAAGATTCTACCACATGATTTAACTGTTTGTTTAGTAAGTAAAAGGTTCTGTCGCACGGTTCTAATATTGAAGTTTAACTCCTATTTCAATTGACCAGTTAATAAAACTAATAGAAAAGTTTTTCACCTTCTCTTGTGATTTCACTGTTTCAAACTGTTTTTGTATTTCCAAATTTGTCACATTTTCATGTTCTCTCTCATTCTCAATTCAACTGTTGTGTTTACTTATTTACTAATTTCATTTTTAAGGCTTTTGGGGACTCCAACGGAGCAGCAATGGCCAGGAGTTAGCTCTCTGCGTGATTGGCATGTCTACCCAAGGTGGGAGCCTCAGAACTTGACAAGAGCCGTGCCTTCTTTGGCACCTGAAGGAGTGGACCTTCTATCGGTTAGCATTCCCCTCTGATTAATTTTGCTCTCTGTTTCTAAGTTCACAAGCCTCTTGAGAAATTGTTATCTGTGCAAGATACAAATTAACAACCATAATGGGTTCTTTCATGAGTATCAGTTCTGCATTGAAAAGAGCCAACTAATTCAAAATATGGTTTGTCATAGAAATTGCATTTTAATCAGATGATAACATTGTTATGTGACAAGGGTGTGTGCTTATTCTTTTCACCTCAATGTTACTTTTTTCACTAAATCAGTTCACAAGATGATAACCACTCATTTGGAGGAGTATGATTCAATTGTGTGCAGCATACAATAAATATTTCAATAAGCACACAGCATGGCACTTTCACTTTCAGTGTTCAATAATGTGTGTCTCTTCTTTTTCGTCCCACTAAACTTTGGGAGTAATTGTATTCACTTATGCACCTGCAGAAAATGCTCAAGTATAATCCCTGTGAGAGAATATCTGCCAAGGCAGCACTTGATCATCCCTACTTTGACAGTCTTGACAAGTCTCAATATTAATGATGACTCTAGCTTGGAAGGTTTTGCGCAGAAGTGTCTGTTAAGCAACAATGTGTTGGCAGTTCAAGAAAACTAAACAATGTATTTGCAGTCAGTGAAAATAAATTCACTACATGGAGTTGAATGATGTTTAAGTTTGATTTTAAGTAATATTTCCTCATCATCTTGGTGATTTGAACAATTCACTCTTGGTTAATGTCACAATTTATGCACCTTTAGAAATGTTATTATCTGTTGAGATTGAAAGTGATAGTTTTTTAGTATGCTATTTACCTTTGTCAATGCATAATATATTATTGCTTGTACATTTATAGTGTCCTGCAAGTGAGGTTGTTTCCTCATTTCACGGGAAAGGCAAAATGTAAAGGCTACCCTAGGCAGGGTACTTGTTTTATGCCATTATTGATCACCTCATCTATGCAGGTTACTTGTGAACTCAATAACTGAATTGCAATTTCAAACACATTTTTTAGGTTTTGGAGCTTAGTGTGCTAACATTCCATGTCATGATAGAACTGTTTTAAACATCAATCAAATTGTCAAATTAAATCTTTAAAATCATTCTGTCAAATTTTGTGATTGTAGTTAGAAAATCAAAGCAGGATTCAACAGATAAATATTGTGATATTGAAATAATTCATTAATCATAATGAATATTGAAATACAGTTAAACCAATCGAATGATTTACCTAGGAAAAACCTGGGAAATGACATTCTTATGCTAGTTACCTTCTTATAAGGTAAACATAGCTGAATGTGTATATATAAATGGTCAGAGTAGAAAAAACTAGATTTTTTTTTCTTGCAGAAACTATGTGCTTAATTCTGCTATGAAGAATTGTGTCCATATGAGACATTATAGGAGTTCCCTACTTAAGTGAAACTGCATTCCTCCACTGCAAATCCAATTTTGGACTGTTTGACATCGTATATTACCCTCTGATTCCTTTGCTGATAATTCCCAATGATGGCCATGTCATTTTCATCAGAAAGACTTGCAAGTGCCAAACAAACTTGTGAAATATCGTCTTTTACCATATACAGAATACCAGCTGCATCCACATTCAGATCAACATTGCCCTCAAAATGCATACTTAGGGTAGGTATGCTAACTTCCTCAATACCAGTTAGATTAAAACAGGTATCCAAAATTGAAAGCCCTGGTGCAAAAGGGTAACCAGAAAACTGTTTCAAAAACTGTGTCTTCAAAGCATTATAAACAGATGGTGCTAGTCTAGTGATCACTGTCCCCGAATCAATCAGAACACCTTCGTTGCCGAAGCTTGTATCTTCTAGAGCCACACCGCCTACATCTATGCCGGTGAGATTGAGTATATAAAAGTTTGATAACTGTGGATTCGAAACCATACTGGTGTAAGCAATTGGAGTAAGGTTCTTGAAAACTGACGACTCGTTACCTATAACTAATGAACCAGAAGCTCCATTTTCTGTTGTTGGTAAACAGTAGGAGAAAACTCCTCCAAATGTAGTATTGGTTTGAGATATCAATGAAAGATTACTTCTTCCTAATCCCATTAGACCCGAAACTCCACCAAATAAACCTTTGTTGTTCCTACCGCAACCAAAAACAAAATTACTCACTGAAATACCTCCAAAACTAATGTGCTCAACACCTAGCTCTCCATCCGTATACGATCCATCACCATAGTTAACAGCATAGTTACAACTTGATGGATTACTGCTTTCACATGCTTCTGTATTCCCTGTAGTAAGTTGAAGATTTTGACATGCTGACGAATTGCATAGTAATGATTTATACGAAGAGGACTTAGAAGGGTTGAAAACAGGTCCTTGTTGATTATAACATGACAAACAAGGATCACATTGAACCCATGTTAAGTCACTTCCGGTATCGATTATCACAGTCATGTTCTGATTACCCAATCCCAATGTCACAATGTAGTTCAAAGTTTCCAAATTTATACCAGAAGCTAATGGAATTTGGATTTCTGAAGATTGTCCTAAACCATGGCTCGAGACCTTTGTTCGAATCTTGTTTTGCATCGAACTAACTCGAAGATTATCTAATATTAACTGCTTCTGAAGCTTTCTGTTCCAGTTAATTTTCCTCTCTGAGCAATAACCTCTATCCTTCATTTCCAGTATAATAGCTCCTTTCTCCTTTCCTGAGAATTCAGATTAAAATGGATATATAACTTCTGAACTGAAACAACTTATGCAATATTAGAGATTTCAAAATGAAAATTGAAAATTTGCAATGCAATTTTTTAACAGAAAAAACAATGCAATCTAAATCTAAATAAAATGTTGTGTTATTTTTGTTTGTTTGTTTGTGTTTTTCTTATCTGTTTAATTTTGAATTAGGTTGGTGTTCTAACAAAGACTTTGAATGATAAATAAGAAACCAATGATGGGTGTTTTCTTTTAAGGGAAAAAACAATTCTTAGATTCTATTAACAGTAAAAAGGAAAGAACTTTAAGAGATCCAATAAGAAAAAATCCCAGAAATTTAGGGGGAAAAAAACAAATTTTTTTCAGCTAAACTCACTTGATTCTGGGAGGATGCAACCTTTGGGACCAAATTGGTGTTTCCTCTGCAACATTTGCAGTTTGAAAATCTTCTTCTGTTCAAATTGACAAACCCCATTTGCAATAATGAAGTGAAAGGAAACAAGGAAGAGAAAGAATGAGAAGAAAGGTAAGTTCATAGCTATGAGTTTGTGAAAAGAGTAAGAGAGGAAAATTCAAAGGAAGTAGTAGTAAGAAAGAAGACACATTGAGAGTGAGAGAGGAAAAAGAGGAGAGATTCTGAGTTTGTGGAATTTGGCATGAGAACAAAAGAGGAAGTGCTGTGTTTGTATACCCCACTGGTGCATGAGGAATTATTGGGGTTTCACGTGCACATATTGAGAAAAAAGAAAAAAAAGATGTCATGTTTTTGGATTTTGGTGTAAGTGGGTTTCAAGGACTTTGGATTTTTCATCATCTTATTATTGGCCTCATGAGCCTTAAGCCCTCTTATGGATAAGAACCAACTACCCTTCAAATGCCACAGCTTTTCTAACCTCCACATCAAGAGTTATTAGATCAAGATCAATCCCGTAGGGATTGGTATTGGGGAGTCCGGAAAAGTCGGTGTTAGAAGCTGATAATTAAGTGTTTCAGGTTTGAGTTCGACTGTGGTGCGTTCGACTCAGTCGAATTGAGCTATTTAGAGATGATTGTATTTGACAGAGTCGAATACATCTTATAGTTGTTGTGTTGAAATGTAAGTTGTAGCTTCGTATTTGACACTTTGTAAGTTTTGGGTCTGAGCTTTTCTTGCCTATATAAAGAGCATGGTATTATGTAAATAACAACAACTCCACTCAATAAGGATTCTGTTTTTACAATTCAGTTTTCTATATTTTCTCTCTTATTCTTCTTCATCACCTTTATAGAAAATCCTAGTTATTTCATTAGTTCTAACAAATTAGTATAAGAGTTCGATTGCGATTTAGAGAGAATCAATAATGGCAAACGGAAACACAATATCAACGCAACTTCCAACGACTCTACCGATTTTTAAAGAGGAGAACTACAAGAGGTGGGTTGCGCAAATGAATGTCATCTTCAGATTTTCAAGATGTGGCTGAAATCGTGAAAGATGAAGTACTTGCATTGCAAGAGAATGCGGATGAGGTTCTGTGCATAAGGAACGAAGAAAGAAAGATGGAAAATCTTTATTCTTGATCCATCAGTGCGTGGATCATAATGTGTTTGAGAAGATCATTAAACAACAAAAGGAGTGTGGGACAAGTTAAAGAACTTGTACGGCGAAGATGAAAATTTGAAGAGGGTGAAGTTGCAAACGGTGAGAAAGAAATTTTAGATGACTCAAATGAAAGAAGATGATCAAGTTTTAGAATTCTTTACGTGTGTAGTATTGCTAACAAATCAGATGAAGGCGAATGGTGAATCAATCATTGATCTGTAAAAGATCGAGAAAATGCTGAGATCTCTAACTGCAAACTTTGATTACAATGTCGTATCCATTGAAGAGTCCAAGAACCCAGTTGAAATGAAGGTGGAAAAACTTCAAGCTTCATTGGAGGCTTATGAGATGAGACAAAAGCAAAGGAACTCAAAGACGGAGAAAGTGGCTGGACAGGCAATACAAGCAAGATCCAACAAGAAATCTAGGAAAGAAAAGGGGAAGCAGAGAAAGAATCTTGCTAATGATGAGAAGTCAAGCAAAAACTTAAAGAATCACTCTAATTAAATCAAGAAAGTCATGAGCAACAAGTATTCCAGGAAGAAAGTTGACATGAAAGAGGTGCAGTGTTACAACTGTCAAGGATTTGGTCATTATGCTATAGATTGTTGAAGAAAAAAGAATTTATAGCAAAAGATGATGATGAAGTGCAATATGCACATGCTGGAGAAATTGACTCAGATGATATGCTACTCATGGAAAATAATCTATCGAACAATGAGAAAACCAACATGTGGTATATGGATTCAAGATGCAGCAACCCCATGATTGGAAATAAAAATTGATTTACCAAGTTAGATGAATCAGTCAAGAAAGTGATCAAGTTTGCAGATGGCATACATGTTATATCAGAAGGAAGAGGAAACATAGTCGTGGTTAGAAAGGATGGCCAAAGATGCAACGTTACTGACATATTATATGCACCTTCAATGATAAGTAACTTGATAAGTATAGGTCAATTACTTGCCAAAAGGTAATAATAAAGTTTGAAGAAAATACAATGAAAGTATGTAATGGTAAAGAAATGATGATCCTGAAGGTGCCATTGGCAGATAACAAAACGTTCAAGATTGAGATCAACATAGTTGATCACTAGTGTCTTGCTTCGACTACTATCAAAGACAAGAACTGGCTATGGCATCACAAGTGTGGACACTTAAACTTCAAAGGTCTAGGTATGCTCAACAAGAAGAAGATGGTGTATGACTTACCTCAAGTTAAATAACCAAGTCAAGTATGCGAGGAATGCTGCAAAGCAATGAAGGCTAGGAAGGAATTCAAACATGACTTATCCATGAAGTCGAGAGAAAAGCTGGAGCTTGTTCAGTCTGACATGTGCGGACCTTTTAAAGTAAGATCGAATGAAGGTAACTTTTACTTCCGAACCTTCAGAGATGAATTCACTAGATATATGTGGATTTACCTTATTGAAAGGAAGAGTGACATATTCACACAGTTGAAGAACTTTAAATTGCATGTCAAGAAATAAAGTGGATACAAGTTAAGGAAATTGAGAACTGGTGGTGGTGAATACACCTCTAGAGAATTTGCAAGATTTTTCATTGATGAAGGTATAGAACATAAAGTCATTTCACCCTATACACCTCATCATAATGGTATAGTTGAGAGAATAAATAGAAGTATATTAAACATGACTAGGAGCATGTTGAAAGCATGCCAGAGATTTTAGGGTGAAACAACTTCGACAACAGTACGCATTCTAAACAAATGTCAAATGAAGAAGATAGTCGAGAAGACACCCTATGAGGTTTGGATAGGACATAAGCCAAATGTTTGTCATCTTTGAGTCTTTGGACCAATAAGCTTCAGGAATGTACCTGAACGATTGAGAAAGAAACTAGATGATCGAAGTCAGGCTATGGTGCTCATAGGTTATCATTCGACTAGTGTATACAAACTATATTCACTAAATGACGATAAACTAGTGATTAGTCGAGATGTTCTAGAGGATGATAGCAAAGGGTGGGATTGGAGTCAATGGACAGTTCAACAGGAGCAAGAAAAAAATACTAATGTGCTTGATAAAGACCTACAGATTGAAGTCACAACCAATCGAAACGAATAACCACCTGAGCAGAATGTTAAGAGATCGACTAAAGCAATAAATGAGTCGACAAGGCTAGTTGGATATGAGAGATTTCTAAATTAAGCAGTTGATGCAAATGATGATTTAATAGGAGAATTAATGATGGTGGATGATTCAGAATAATCGATTTGGATCAAGCTATGAATGATTCAAATTGGTTAGCAGCCATGTAAAAAGAACTCGGGGCAATCAAGAAGAACAAGACCTGGGAACTTGTCGAAAAAGAAATCAAGAAGCCAATTAATGTGAAGTGGATCTACAAGTTGAAGCTAAGGCCAAATGGTGAGATTTCTAAGCACAAGGCAAGACTAATGGCAAGAGGCTTTCTGTAAAAACCTGATGTTGATTTTGATGAAGTTTATGCACTTGTGGCAAGCTTAGAAACCATTAGAATTGTTGTGTCGACTGCAACATACAAAGAATGAAAGATACATCAACTAGATGTAAAGTCAGAATTTCTGAATGGACTTTTGGAAGAAGAAGAAGTCTATGTTAGTCAACCACCAGGATTCAAAATCAAAGGGCAGGAGTCAAATGTATACAAATTGAGGAATACTTTATGTGGTTTGAAGCAAGCCCCAAAGGCTTGGAATAAGAGGATAGATAACTTCCTGATCGAAGCAGATTTATAAAAATGTGCCTCAGAACATGAAGTGTATGTCAACAATGCAAGCAGGCTTAGTAGAGTCATCATATGCTTGTATGTGGATGATTTGTTGATTACATGTGCAAATAAAGCATAAATAAAAAAAGTAAAGTTGAAATTGATGCATGAGTTTGAAATTCCTGACCTATGGAACTTGTCATATTTCTTAAGGATGAATTTTAATGACACAAGCGAAGGAGTGTTTATGCACCATATGAAGTACGCCCAAGACATCTTGAAGAGGTTCAAGATAAGTCACTATAATGCACATGTTACACCATTGGAGATTAGAGAAAAGTTGAGAAAGGAAACAAATGATGAGTTTGTAAGTGCAACACTGTACAAACAAATCATTGGATCCTTGAGGTATATGTGCAATACCAGGCAAGACATTTGTCTAAGTGTCAGATTCTTGAGCATGTTCATGGAGAAGCCTTAAGAATTTCATCTAACAACAATCAAGAGAGTGTTGATATACATCAAAGGTACAATTGATCATGGCGTGCTAATGCTCAGGAAAAAGAAGACCAATACAGATGCAAAGGTATATGGCTGCACCGATTCAAATTTTAGTGGAGAACAAGACGATAAGAAGATTATTGCAGGCTACATATTCATGATTAGAGGTGCGCCAATCTCGTGGAGTTCAAGAAAGAAAAACATTGTGGCTTTGTCATCTTACGAAGATGAGTACGTGGCTGCATCATATGCAGCATTTCAAGCAACATGGATAAAGATGTTGCTCGAAGAGATCAAGATAATGGAACCTATGAAAATGAAGTTGTTTATCGACAATAAGTCAACTATCAACCTGGCGAATCATCTAGTGTGCCATGGTAGAAGTAAGTACATAGAAAGGAGGAATTATTTTCTGAGGGATCAAGCTAACAAAGGAAAGATTGAACTTTAGCATTGCAATACAGAATGACAATTAACTGATATACTCACCAATCCTCTGAAGAAATTCAGGTTTGAAGAGCTGAAGAAAAGTATCGGGGTGAGAAGCCTTGAAAGCATGAATTATAAGGTGTGTTAGAAGCTGATAATCCATTGCTTCAAGTTTATGTTCGACTGTGGTGTGTTCGAATCATTCGAACTGAGTTGTTTAAAGATAGTTGTATTCAACAGAGTCAAATATAACTTGTAGTTGTTGTGTTGAAGTGTAACTTATAGCTTTGTATTTTGCACTTTATAAGTTTTGGGCTTGGAATTTGGTTGCCTATATTAAAGACATGGTATGATGTAAATAATAACAACTTCAATCAATAAGGATTCCTTTTTTATAATTCAGTTCTCTTTCTCTCTCTCTCTCTCTCTCTCTCTCTCTCATTCATTTTCATCATCTTTCTTGAAAACCCTAATTGTTCCATCAGTTCCAACAGTCGGGAGTACAAACGGGGACCCAATGCTCTAAGACCATGAGTCTTCACATCCTATAACAGGATCCAACACCAAATTCAGCCCCCCACCAAATCGAACTATGACTCTGATACCACATGTTAGAGAGTTCAGGAAAGTCAGGAGCTCCAACGGGTGCCCAATGCTCCAGGACCACAAAAGAAGGAGACATCATATCTACACATAAAACCTTAAGACATTAGATATATGTGTCATCTCTCTTATAAATCTAAAATTTCACTCATTCATAGTCGATGTGAGACTTAACCACTCACACTTGCACCCAATAATTGGCCTAGTGATGCAGACTCGAATCTTGAGAGTGCAAACAATTCTTGTATTGGGTCAAGTCCATACAAAACTTGATAATTCTTGTTTATGCATTTGATCTACTATATACATTTTTTATTATTAGTTCTTTTGTTCTTCCACATGAGCCCGACCAAACCATCATAGGCTGTTTGGCGATAAGGTGGTATGATCGGTTGACATTTGCCTTCTTAGACAAATTTCTTTTAAAAAGATTTTAGGACTACAAATCCTAAGGATATATTATAAAGGCTAAAGAAAAATTACATTTAGGTACATACTATTCTAAAAAAATTCACATTTATGATAATCATTGATTCAAGTACACACTAGATTAATGTTGGTCAACCATCATGAGTGATCACAATATCTTATAATTGGTTGACAATGTTAGAACAAGATTTGTTCATGATATATATATATCTTGAGTTTTGATGATAACAAAGTATTGAAAGAACAATGGTGTTATATAACGTTTGTTCCAAATATGCGGGTTTTAAAGCTTGAAGAGAAGGCATTAATAATCTGATATAAGGACGCATTTGAGAGGAGCTGAGTTACTTGCTTCTGGTGGATCAGAACCTGAAGAACACTCTCTAAGTGATGTCTGGCGTAGACTCTGAAGCTGAATGCCTCGACATCAGAAGAGCAACATATTGTCTCTACACTAAGTTAATGTATCAGCTTCTCGTAAACATTCAGAGTTAGTAATAAAGCTTGAGTTATCTGTACTACAGAAAGCAAGCTGCATTATCAAATCAGGTTGTCAGCTAGAGCCTATGTTCACATGGCTCAAGAAGAGTTGAAATGCTTTACGGATATCTACTCTCAACGAATCTATAGTACAAGATTACATGGAAGACGCAATGGTGAAACATGTTACACAATGGATTAAGATCTTTTGGTGTATCTCTCTTCAATGTCTCTTGTACTATGGAAAAACAAAGACACTTGTTCGAGTTACCTCTTCCAACGGCTAGTCTTCTATAATTGCTATATAAGATGTTGAAGATTCAAACTCAAATCTTCAACAAGGAACAATCAAAAGGGAAAATATAGAAGGAAAGCCAAGAAGGATATAAGTGTTCTACATTTCTGTCTGGATGGAGGAATAACAAGATCAACAATAAGCAACACAGTCGAGTATGCATAATTTCTGTTATATATTGTAAATTATAATAAGCCTTAAGATTTCTTTAACATTGAATATCTTAGATATCTTAAGTGCTTAAGGTCTTTGTTATGGTGATTATCTCTTACCTCTTATTTTTATCAAGTACACCATATTTTATATTCTGCTAAACATGATTGCTTAGTAGTTTATATAAAGTCTCTTCCTATGTGCTTGAGCATCAAAGTCTCCTTCTGAGAAGCTTGAGCCAAGTAAGTCTCCTGCTATGTGCTAGAGCATTGAAAGTTTTGATCAGTTATTGATTGAGCAAAAAGTCTTAGACTGTGAGACTGAGCTGAAGTCTTGGGTTTGTGGAACCCAAGCAAGGAAGTCTTGAGTTTGTGGAACTTAAGTAAGGAAGTCTTGGGCCTGAGGGGCTTGAGCAGAAGTCTTGGATTCGTGGAATCTAAGCAGAGAAGTCTTGGACCGAGGGTCTGAGCAGAAGTCTTGAGTCTGAGGGGCTTAAGCAAGGAAGTTTTGGGTTCGTGGAACCTAAGCAAAAGTCTTGGATCTGAGGGGTTTAAGTAGGAAGTCTCGGGCTGAGGGTCTGAGCAAAGAAAAGTCTTATGCTTAAGTGCATAAGCGATTGTAATCATATTTTGGTTATAGTGAAAATCTCTTGTGATGCAAGGGGACTTGACTACTATCTTTTGGAAGGAACCAATATAAATCTTTGTGTATTTTTTATCTTTCATTTGCTTCTGTTAACATTCCACTGCACCATATAATTAGAATCTGAACACCAATTTAGATTCTGAACTCTTATCAGAGGCAAAGTTAAGAAACGGAAAACACAATTCAACCCCTCATTTCTTGTGTATTTTTCTCACCTTCAGACGAATCTTTGAAAGAAGATTCTAAGGCCCCAAATCCTAAAAACATATTACAAAAACTAAAATATAAATTACATTCACGTATACACTATTCTAAGAAAAAAAATATTATATTTATAATAACCTAATTGTTTGACTTAAAACTATAAAACTAATTTCAGAGTCCGTCAACATATTCATAATCTTCAAGAACACTTGAGAAAAATGTCCTATAATTTCCAAAAACTTTTGAATTTATCAATTACTTAAATGCACGACGTAGTCGAATTCATTTTCCAAATTTCACATAAAAACTTAGAGTTAAACATTAACGGTAGATATAGATTAGACAATTTTGTATTTTAATTTCTTAAACCTTATTTATGCTACAACTTAAAACCTTAACCATTTGATCTTGCAATGTGTTTTAGGGGTGGACAACGGTCGGTTATAGGTGGGTTCAGACTTGAAATAGCTAACCCGAACTAACCCACAGTTGGAAAAGTTGAACCTAATTTCACCCAAAACTAAGTTCAAATTTATTGGTTGACGGTTTATCGGTTTTAACAGTTCATTCAGTTGGGTTGAATCGATTTGGACCAATAGATTCTAACCCAAATTCTATCATTCCTATAACACTCATCACATTAATACTCAATAAACTTCATTCTATATAATTAAAATAATTAAGGAACCATAAACTGTTTTCATTATATTACATTTTCATCATCATCAAAGTGATAAACTATTAACATTATATTACAATTCCATAATCATTCAAGTAATAAACTAATACATTATATTTGTTCCGGACTGGACCAATGGCTAGGCATGACCCAATCCACTTCTGCTCCCAGAACGGCCCAATTGCCTAAGTCCAGCTGAAGTGGGGCAGCATTTACCTTTCTGCCCCTCTACCGGGCACATGTGGACAGATGAATCTCAATGTCATTTGCTCCTCCCCGACATTCTTGCCCGTTACGCACGGCTCCATCACCCAAGAACGATCATGACGCCTGTGCCCGGAACTATGCCTTTGCCCGTGGCAACGACTAGTTTTGGACACCTCTGCCCGTCATAACGGCTAGTTTTTGGCAGTTACTTATTCTTCAGGAAACAGTTATTCCGCCCCAAAAATAGGGACCGTTGGCTACGCGCTGGGGACATTATATAAACCCTCTCATTTGAGAGGGCCAGATATCCAAAAATCATCCTAAGAACTCATACTTTTGTACTTTCCTTTCTCTTCCCCGATTCTTACTTTAGCATCGGAGTGCCTTGCAGGTACACCCCCTCCTCATCTCACACACCTAACATCGCAGACGTTCTTCTTGGCCCATCACAGGACCTGATCAGCCTTCACGATCAATATTAAAAGTTCATTATAAGCCAATATATCCTTAACATATTCATGAAAAATGAATTAAATCACTATCAACATATTCATGAAAAATGAATTAAATCACTATCACAACATCACCATTCCATCCATCAACAAATAAAAAAATAGATACCAAGCAACACCTTCAACTAGGATAGAGTGGCCCCTTAGAATAGTAGTGCAAATGTCATTACTCATGTTCCATACATGAATACTGTTGTCCAAACTCCTACTTGCCAAAGAAGAATCACCGGGAGCCAATTAAGATCCACCTACTTTAAGCATGGACAAATATATCCCAAATTAATGATGATAATTTCAAGCGTGAAAAAAAACATATCCAAAATTAATAATGATAATTGAAATGTAAAATTATTTTTTAGAGACACGAGGGGTTGAAAATGGAAAAGATATTGCACTACCACATCAGCAGAGCGCCCTCTCATATTCATTGTGACTTTTCCATTCTCGGCCCACCTAACACAATTAAGAGACCTAAAGTGATCACGCATGATCGCAAGAAGCCTTATAATAGTCGTAATTTTCCACGTTCGTACTAAAAGACTTCATATTCCATATGTTAACCTGCATAAAACATAGCTGAGAATGTGAATGCATGGAAACTAATTCAAGTCAGTATTGTCAAATAACAGCCATACACAATTTAGTACAAATTGTTTTCAAATAGCAGTTAAACCAACACTATAACATTATATCTAATTTAATACAATATGAAATAGATACCATGAAACTAATTCAAGTTAGTATTGTCCAATAACAGCCATAACATTGCAGAATTTAAACAAATCAAAAGGCAAAAGTGCATTATTGTCTAATAGCTATTGCAGATTTCAAGTCAGTATTGTCCGATAGCAACCATAACATTGCAGAATTTAAACAAATCAAGAGGCTAAATTGCAGTATTGTCCAATAACTATTGCATAACTCAAGTTAGTATTGTCCAATAGCAGCCATAACATTGCAATATTAGCTAAATTGCACACAAACACAAAATTCAAGAGGATGCACACAAATTAACCACATATTCCTGCAGCAAATAGCAAGCATAAATACATTATGGCTTTCTTTCTAAAAAAAAAAAGATGCACACAAATTAACCACATATTCCTGCAGCAAATAGCAAGCATAAATACATTATGATTTTCTTTCTAAAAAAAGAGGATGCACACAAATTTACTCAAGTTGCCATATTATGCTCGTTGACAACTTTGATTTTCTGCAGTTCACTAATTACACATCTGAAACAACATCAAGGTTGAAGATCTATTTTCACCAAAAAGATTAACTGTTGAGGATATTGGCTGATAAATATCACACTTCATTCCAAAATATAGTTGATAAGCTGATTATCCATGATAATCAGTAGCCCATAATAAGGTTATTTTCCTAAATGACTCCAAAAAACAAACTGAAGCAAAACAAAACAAAAATATTAATACATTTAATAAACATAGATATAAGTAAAGAAGTAAATCAAATGAAAAATACATAAACCACTGCCAGCATCAAGTATGTGATTGAGATGAACTAGCAACTGTTTCATTTGTGTTTCCAACAACAATAGAAACATCACCAGATATGGATCCACTAGTAAAGGGACCACCAAATTATGCATAACATTAAACAGAAACCAAACAATTAAATCAAAACCAAAGCCAATATATTGATTGACTAAATACACAAAAATTTACATACATGCATTTCTCCAGCTCCTTGCATTTCTCCAGCCTCTTGCATATCTCCATAAAAAGAAAACAAATGGAGTTATTAAAATAATATATAATAGATTAAAACTCTTAAAACAGAAACAATGATATAACCTTCAATTAACTCAAAGAACTCGTGAAATTACAAAACCCTGAAAATACGAATTTCATTCAAAGATTAGAAAAAAAAAATAGAAAAAAAATCAAGAACAAAGAAAGACTTAGTGTTTAGTAAGCAAAGACAAACATAGAAGAACTTATGAGAACACAAACTTGCTTGAGGGTGAGAGACGGCGTAGTCTTGCCGTGTTTGATTGTTGAGGCTTGTGGTTGAGGACATAGACTTAGTGTTTAGTGATGATGAAGGAGGAAAGGGTGGTGATGACGGTGGAGGAGAGACATCAATTAGGGTTTCGTTTTGCTTTTTGGGGATGAAGCAGGGTGATGGCACTAAAGCTTTAGGGTTTGGAAGAGAACTCTTAATCTGATTGTGTTAGACGGTTAGTGTTGGATTAAGATTAGGTTAATGTAGTTTTGATCGTTGGGTGTTGGGTTGCTACTATTAGATTTCATAAAATTGATGATGAAGAAGGAAAGGGTGGTGATGACGGCGGATGAGAGACTTCGATTAGGGTTTCGTTTTGCTTTTGGGATGTAACACGGTGACGGCGCTGAAGCTTTAGGGTTTGGAAGAGAACTCTGAATCTGATTGTGCTAGACTGTTAGTGTTAGTTTCAGGTTAGGTTAGTGAAATTTGGATTGGGTGTTGGGTTGCTACTACAGAGTTTCATAAAATTGGGTTGGACATAAGTTACAATACTCCCATAATAATATAGAACAGGTCAGACTCGGATTTTGTTGGGCCCAAAAAACTAAATCGAATCTGACCACACACACTCTTTTAAACCTGTTTACAACACCGGCTCAACCCATAAAACCGAATTAAACTGATCCAAAATAGAATCTTACAACTAATTTGGTTGGGGAATGGTTGTTTCTTAGTATTATTTTTAGTGTATAGTATGAATATTGGGTTTAGGCGTGTTTATTATGTTTTGTGTAAAAAGCTGAAAACAAACATAGTAATCTGTTTTGAGAAAGTGATACTCACCTAATAGGACTAGCCACATTTCTTCTACAAACTTTAATAGTAAAAATTGATTGATCTGATTTTGTCATAGTTGTTACTCCAACACATGTAGTCACTTGCAACTCAAAAGAAGCTTAACTTTTCTATATATTTTGACATTCTAATTAAACAATTTCTCCAGTATGATTAGCAATATGGTTTAATCAAAATTTGTTAATAATTCATGTTGTTTTTATAAATTTATTATTAAGATTTAAGTATTATTTAATTATATTTTAAATATACCACTATTTATCGTTATTTATAAAAAAAATTATTGGTAAAAAACTAATCATTATGAGGAAGTATTATATGTAGCACATGTACTCTAGTCGATTATAACTAAAAAAAATACATTTGTTTTTTTTTTTTTCTGTTAATTTTGAAGACAAAAGAGTTACTGCTCCATTTTTACGGAAAATGAAATGTGTCATTCACCGGAGTCTATTAAAATAACATTGACATCTTTTTAAATTTTAAAATATATATTAACATGACATTGATACTCCTTTTATTTTTAAATTAAATGAAGTGTAGAGTAAGTGAGTAAAATTTATTTAAAAAATTTAACTTTTAGGGTTAGAGATTATTTGGCTATAATTTGACTGCAGTCAGGTGTCTAGACAATTTAAATATCCTATAATATTTTATTTAGATCTAATGCATACACTAGATCAATATTTTGTATGAATTGTAATAAAACAAAATCAATAAAGTTCGGAGAAGAAATAAATTTTGTACCTACTCTTGTGGCCCAGTGGGAACAGCTTGTATCATTGATGGTGTTTATGATGCTTCTCTGAATGAAAGCCATGCTACTAACCGCCAGAAAAATCATTCAATTTTGCTTAGAAATTAGATCTCCACAAAGTTTCTTTAGATGGAGACTCATGCAGATGCCAACAATAAATGTACTTTATCATATTCATCATCTCAAGTTTTTACAGATATTTTTAATCCTTCTGCAATAATCTATTTTAAACGCTCTCAAAGACGGTCATCATTTTAGCAATTGGTTAGATGACATTTAGGTCCATTTCTCTCTTTTTATTAAGAAAAATCTATTATGTATATTTCATCACTCTAATTTTGTCATAATTTGATTATAGTAATTACTTTGTATTATGGGAAACATATGCATGTAGATAACACAGTTGAAGCAACTAGTCCAACGTCCTTGTAATATATATAATAGCCAACGTGCAAATTCGAGGTTTGTTTATGTTGTTCATCTTAGCGACGGATTAGCGTGAAATTTTCCGTCGTTATAATTTTAATTAATATTAAAAAAACAAAAAAAATGAAAGAAATTGCCATGTGGCATCCACGTCATCATTTTGCCAAGTTAACACTGCTACGTGTATGCACAGTCATCGAAAAAATTTCACGTGGCATGCCACGTAAGTAACCGTTAGTTGTATTTGACGTTAGAGACCAATTGTTCAGACGGAAAATTTTGAAAAAACAACTTCTTAAAAGAAAATTTTAGAGGGACTAAAAACGAAAACTACAATATTTAAAGAGACCAAAAACTTATTTAACTCTGTATAATATACTCAAATTCACATCACTCTCACATTTGTTTGTCTTTTTCTTTTAGAAAAATAAAATATCTTATGTAGATCCACTTGTAGGATATTTGTCTTTCTCTCTGATTAAAGTTTTGGAATTGTTTGATTAAGTGAAAGGGAAATGAACATTCAATTTATAGTCCATCACTTTCGACTTAAGGGTGAAATATAAACTCTGGACTTCAAATATTTTCATTGAACAATTTATTGCTAATTGAATTGTAGAAGTGTTAAACCGATCTATTTTATAAAAGTTGAATGTTAATACTAGTAATGTAGAGTTTGTTTGAAAATTTCATGTAAATATCAGTATTCTGATTCTGTAGTTAAGACCATGATGCACATGAGGTGAGGCGCAAGCCAAATTTAAGTTTCGTTAGTAAGACGCTAGGTTTTTTTTGAAGCCAAAATGATATAATGAATACAAGGGGTATTCTCCCAACAAAACAAAAGAAACAAACTGAAATTACACTCCAACTCCAATCTAACTTACAGGCCTAAAGGATCCAAAGAAAAAGCTAAGAAACTAGAGTTGGAGGATGCAATATCAGTCAATTTAAAATTTTTCCACAACAACATTTTAATATCCCAACAGATATCATTAAGATTATAAGACTCATTCCTAAAAATATAACTATTTCTAGCCTTCCAAATAGTCCAACAGGTCACAATCCAAACTTACTAGCAACGTCTTTATTCCTTCCGTACTGTATCCACGCCAAAAAGGAGCTCTAAATACAGCCAGTGAAAGTAACAGCACAACCAATCCATCCTCCAACATGGTTCCATACCCGCGCAGCAAATGGACAGGTGAATAAAAGATGAATCATATTTTCTAAACCAGAGTCACAGAATAGGCAACGAGGTTCAGGAAAAGACATACCGCGTTTCGCCAAATTGTCTTTAGTAGGCAATCTTTCCCATAATAGCTTCCATCCAAACATCTTCAACTTAGGCTGAGTTTTCAAACTCCAAAGACTGCAGAAAGCAGTGCGCTGACCTGGAGGGAGAAGAGGAGCATTTATATTTGACTTCATTTCTGCATAAACGTCACGAACCGCAAAAACCTTATTCACTCCCAAATTCCAATGAGCCTTATCCTTGATCTCTAAGACTGGGGCAGTCATTTGAATAAACTAACGCAGAAGATTCACTTGGATAGTTGCATCAGAATCAATACCGTCGGGAATGCCTAAATCTTTGTGTCAATCTTTGTGTCATTCTTAAGTTGTTTTTTGTCGTTTGCAATTTGTTCTTAGTTTTTTAGAGAAAAAACTTAAAAAGACAAAGAATAATGTGACTTTATGTACTTCTCAAATATAATACCTTCTGATGATGATAAAGGAAATAAAATAATTGTCATGAACATCATCGAAGAAGAAAAAGATTGAATTAAATAAAAAGTGAGAAGATTTTGTTGTTCGGTGCAAAGTTATCAATTATAAGGATCAACATTCAAAGAAACTGAAATTGTGAAAGCTTGATTGATCCTGCACTTTATTATTTTTATCCTTTTTTTTATTAGTAGTGTGTAAATAAATAAGAGTAGTTGTTGAAGAACTAAGGTAATATACACACACAGTAAAAAGTATTTACAAATCTTCATATATTTTAAAACCACTTGAAAAATTTCTTCTGGCCTTTACCTAATCGAATATAGAAGCGTCTCGATCAATTAGGAAAACAAAGTCTTGTTTTCTAATCGATTAGAACTTGTAATTAATCGATTAAGAAGCAAGCTCACCATCTAATCAATTGAGAACTCTTTTGATCAACTAGGATGCGAAAATGACTTAATTGTTTTCTAATTTGATAGGTCTAATCGATTAGGGCCGCAGGCTAATCGATTAGAGAGTGGCGAAACCCATGAATTATTTGTTTTTAGTATAATTTTTCTCCTATATAAAGGAACACAAAATTTATGATTTCACACTCTTCTCTTTTTTTCATTCTCTTCTCAAAAATTGTTTTTACTCATTATACATTCCTTTAATGTTGAGAGAGAGGGAGACTTATACTAAGAGTTGTGTATTTTTGTTGTTTAATCATATTGATTTGTAAGTGTAATTCAAAAGCATACTTCTCTTGTATCTTCTTAAGTGCCATCGAGGTTTCAAGCTAAACCTATGAAAATCTAGGTGTACGGATGGCTATTGAGTTGATCCTAGTGTAAAAACTCAAGTTGTTTAGTGAAAATTTTAAGAAAAAACTCTTGGGGACTGAGTTAGACCGCATGGTTTAAGACTGAACCAGTATAAATCTTGGTGTGATCTTTCTATCCCTCTCTTTTACTTTTCATATTTTATTTTTCGTTGTGTAATCTCTTCTTCTTTTTCTTCTCATTTCTTAAAATCAACCAACCTTAAAATCAATCTTGAAAAAACTTTTTAAAAAATCAATGAAACATAACTCTCCCACCCCTCTCTTGTTAGAAGTTACTTGGTTAACAAGTGGCATCTGTGTCTTACTATTGTTCTATTACTAATCGTCTTAGGAGGAAAGATAACTTCAAACAATTCACTAAACAAACCTCAATCTTTTAATGGATACGACTATGCTTATCGGAAAGAGAAAATGCAACTACTTATAAAGGGGATGAATTGTGCTATTTGGGTCGTTATAAGAAATGGTAATTTTGTTCTCACACATCTAGTTAATGGTGTTGTGGAAAACAAACCGAGAAATCTAGCAATAAAATAAGATAAAGAAAAAGTGTAATATAATTTAAAAGTTAAAACTATCATCACTATTGCTTTATGCATGAATGAATTTTTTCGTATTTCACACTATAATTATGAAAAAGAAATGTGAGACACCCATCAAGTTACTCATGATGATACAATTGAGGTAAAAAGGGAT
Organism: Lathyrus tuberosus; assembly: GCA_022829125.1. NCBI lineage: Eukaryota > Viridiplantae > Streptophyta > Magnoliopsida > Fabales > Fabaceae > Lathyrus > Lathyrus tuberosus. The sequence goes on along the minus strand of JALAZF010000529.1, from coordinate 1,684,414 downwards.
AGAATGAACATATTGACCTATGAGTATGAGTTGTTTAGAACGAAACTTGAAGAAAAATATTCATGACATGGAAAAAGGGTTTATTCACATTGTTAATCACTTGGGTAAAAATAATTCAAAATGATAATTTAATTAAAAAAGTTCTTAGTGTTTAAATTGCATCTGGAAACTTAAACTCATTGTGATTTATGAATCTAAAGATTTATCTTCTATGTATTTGGCTACTCTATTTGGTAAATTGCACGAACACGAGAATAAGATAATCTGTCTTGCTAAAAGTGAAGAAGGTGATAAGAAAAAGAAAAGTTTTGCACTAAAAGCTACATATGATAAAGACATGAAGTCAGAATATGAATACTTTCAAAGTGAAAGTGATGAAGACATGTGTATCCTATTTCTCATATTTAAGAAATTCTTAAGACACAAAAAACAACATCAAAAATTCCAGAAGCAAAGTAAAGTAATATCAATCTTCATTCCAACTTGTTTCTAGTGCGGAAAGAAAGGTCACTTAAAGCCAGAGTGTTTGTAGAATCAAATATAATCTAAAAGATATTATTATGTTATGGAACAAGAAGTGGGTGCAATTGATGAACTAGATGTCTTAAAGCGGTGATGCTAATCTCTGTCACGGCGGCACAGGGTGGACCTGCATGGTCAACACTCCGACGCCCTAGTCAAAACAAGATTCAAGAAGAGTGTCGTGAAAATTGAAGATCAGAGTGCATACCTTGCTTTATGTCTAAACAAAATTTTATATCTTGGGTCAAATGGAGTGGATTTGAGGCCAATTGAGTCGTAGATATTTAGGCCTTTAGCCGGTCAAAAACACTTTCCCCCGAGGCTTTACTGGGCTCTAAGTGAAAGGATGAAGCCTTAAGTGGGTTAGCTAGCCTCCATGACGTTGTCCGAGGTATGCTAGAATTGAAACACGTGGATTCAGTTGAAAAATTAGTGGGAAAAAGTGCATTAAATGCATTTCCATCTTTGAAACGTTTCATTTCCTTCTTTAGACATGTGTGCTGATGTGACAAGTTAGGTCATGGCACAACTTATAGTGCACTTGAGTGCACTCGAGTTTTCATGTATTTCTAAGGAGGAATCTAGTCGTTGATTTCTTATCTTTATCCCTTGGTTGATCTGGGTCGTCCAACTGTTTTCACTTGTAAATTGGAAGAGTTGAGCATTTTAAAAAAAAATTGAAATCCTTTGCATTCAAGTTTATTCATAGTCACTTTTTAAGAAACGCCTTCATATCTTGTTTCCTGAGAGTATCAGTCAGAGCGATTGTAATGCCTTGATCAGATTCTTTGCTCATTCTTCACTTGATTTGCTTCATCAATCTCACACATCCATGTAGCCTTCTCAAATTAAATTTGATATTCCCAATTCTTTAGTTAGGATGAGTGATAGTACCGTTAATCCAGTGAGTGATTTTGGAAGTGATATTTCTTCTTCTATGGGGATAGGGGAATCTTGTGATTCTCACCTTCCTCCGTTTGATCATGACCACATGGGTCCAAAAGTGATATCCTTATTTGATGATTCTAACTCATAAAGGGTTTCTAGGGATTCCATAGAGAAATGAGCTTCTTCACCCGACTTGTTGGAAGCTCTTTTATCGAACGCCGACAGAGAGGTAAGCACCATGAGATCCTTATGCGTCCTTCTATCTCGACCGACGAGGAAATACAAGCTATCAAGCAGATGAGGGAACACATAGTTGACTTCATTCAACTTTCCCCGAGCATCCTCAATCGCAAACCTAGCACTACGGAGGTGAAACCTCACTTAGATTTTTGGGGTCGATTGGACATAATGTCTTTGACCACACCCGACAAACATTTTAAAGTTGATCATATAACCCAGAGATGCATGGAGTTAGTGAAGCTGGCCAATACGATGAAGTACGAGTGGGTGGATACAGAGGTAGTGGGTGTAACGCCCTAGACTACTTTCAAGATTACCGATTGGCCTCACAAACCAACACATGTCTTTTCAACATGCTTTGTCCTTACTCACATGCTTTCCAATAAACTTTCTAGAATGTCACCCATCCAAATACTATTCCAAGTCAAGCATGCTTAACTATGAAGTTCTTACTCGTTAGACTACCGAAAAGAAGATGCATCTTATTGGTATAGGTGGTACCAATCAATCCTTATAAGCCTTCCTTCAACTATGTAATCTCATACATGCACAACCTCATAATTCCTTTTATTCCGATATGAATCCGGTTTTTTTTCTAGAAGCTGCCTAGAGCCGCTCAATGTTATGACCTGTGCACCAACGACCACTTCTCACACTCGTCGGTGTCGAGTCTTACAGAAAGACAAAGTTGTTTTGACCTTTTATTCTTTGCATGACCTCCTCGAGTGACTACTTTTCCTCAGTCCTTGTTAATAGGCCAACCACGAATCTTCTTGCTCTGACCTTCCGAAGACACCAGCACAGCTAAAGTATCCTTGATATTTAGCACTAAAGTAGCATTAACAACCGAGGCATTTTGATGTCATCTGTAAAACAATAATACAATTATTTAGTAAAACAATATGCAAGATCACATACTACAAAGAAAGCTAATACAAGGGCCATACCAAAAAGTGTCCTCCTTTCATCCATAGATTTCCTTTTAGAAATATCTCGAAAATGTATCTTTGAATTAGAAAAGGAAAACAAGGTCTCCATCATAGTCTTTTTCACATTGATAAGGGCTTCATAAGGGACAAAGTAATACTTAGATTTTTTGGAGAAGTGATCTAAGGACCAAAATTTCCTCTTTTCCTCGGAACAAGCTTCTAGGGTAGAGGAAGAAAAAGGGACGATGAATAACTGGTTATGAACAGGAAGAGAAAAGGGAGCAACTAAGAAATTATACTCCTTGAAATATTTCCAGCTGTCAATATAAACATGGAAGATTTCATTTTTTAACCGACAAAGAGATACAAGCCCACAACCTTGACTCTTTCAAGGAAGATTAAATTCAAAAAGATGAAAGAATAGATACGGGGAAGCCAAATCCATGTTTCCATAATATTCTACCATTAGCGAAAGACTCTCACAAAGCCCCAGGCACAGAGATTGAGCTGCAATGGAGGAACACAAAGATGATCCAATACTTCCTTTTCAAAAGCATTCAAGAAAATTCATACACTTAACTTTTCAAATATACAGGAGTATAAGGGGATAAAACACCCTTCAAACTTATGACATACTTTCTTGTTTGTAGAGTCATTGAAACTGCCTAATCCGAAGGAGACGACGCTTCAAAGGGAGCCTCTATTTCATCGTCCCTTTGGGTATATTTAAAAGGGTGTCCCTAAATAACGTGATTATATACAGGAATAATCCTCGATGGTCATTATCATCAAAATAATCAAATCATACACCTGCATTATAAAACAGACCTGACGAGTTAGTGACAATAGGTCTGTAATATAGATTGACCCCTAAAAATCAAAATGAGAAGAACCTAGTTCTCTAAAATAAAGAGGAAATAATATACACGAGTAAAGAGGAAGTAGTTCACAAAAAACTTAAAGTTGGAGCGAGGAAGGAGACATTTAAAATACCCAAAAACAATTATTACTAAAGAGGAAACAAAAAGAGTAAAATGAAACTGGGGGGGGGGGGGGGGTAAAACACATTTTCTTAATAAAAAACTATTCAAATATCAATGGTCCAGAGATAAAAGGAAAAATACCAATTCAAGAGTAGTCATCACACCTCTCCACCTATCAGAACAAAGTGACAAAAGTACTCAAGTGCATTAAGTAAGGAAATTATTCCGCAAGCTGCTTCTCTAGTGTGACGCGATAGAAAGAGGTAATAAAACATTTTGATGGTAAGGGGGTATTTAATTCTCATGTTCCTCACTACTTTTTGAACTGATTATAAGCGTTCAAATTCCATTTCATGTCAGATAACATCCAAGAGGCCGACCAACATCACTTAAGGCTTCCTCCGGCTCCTTCAGCTTCCTGAAAAGCCTTGAGGGCAACTGTTCTGACTGGCCAAAGTCCCAAATGACTAATATCCAATTCATATTAAATCCAACCTACTTGACATAAGATATAAAGTCAATTCACACGCAAAGAGCAAGATACATTTTCTGATATTCATTTTTCACTACACTCATCTCTCTCTCTCTCTCTCTCTCTCTCTCTCTCTCTCTCTCTCTCTCTTTTAATTTTGAATTATTTTCTTTCCTTTGGTTTTCCGCTTCTTATTTGCTCGTTTGGTTTTAAAATGTTTTAAAACTATGATTTTTAAAATGAGATTGTTTTCGACCAAAATTTTTTAAACCTCCACAATTCACCCCCCTCCCCCCCCCCCCCCCCCCCCCCCCCCCACACACACACACACACACACACACACACACATCTTGTGTATGGAGTCACATGTCCAACAAGTGGCATCAAAGCCTAACTTTTGTTTAAATACTAATCGTTTCAAGAGGAAGAAGGCTTCTAACACTTCTTCTAACAAGAGAAATTTCACAAATACACCTCCATTTTTTAGCGGTGATATGTTTGATTTGTCGAGATATAGAATTAAAATTTTCATTTAAAGTATTAATCTTGAAATGTGGGAAACAATAATCAATAGTCTGTTTATCCCTACTCACTATGTTAATGTTGAAGTAGTAGATAAACCTGATTTCCTTTAGATCGAAGAAGACAAAAGAAAGTTTGAATTTGATTTTAAAGCTAAAAAATTGTTGGTTATGTCTTTAAATTAAAATAAATTTCCTTAACTCTTAAATTGTAACTCCTCCAAGGAAATTTTGGACACTCTTGAAATAATATATGGAGTTTCTTTTATTGTCAAACAATAGGGAATGAACACGGGAGGCAAAGAAGTTGACACACCAGATGAATGTGAATGTTATCTTCATATATGGTGTTCCACTATTACAAATATTGGATCCCGTTTATAACTTTTGTCACTAAAAAATAACTAACAGTTAAAAATTGGAATCAGAAATTTAACACAATCTTTAAATTGAGAGATGATAATGTTTGAAATTTTTAGGAAAAATCCAAGAAGGAAGAAATCGTCGAGAAACTTAATGATTTGATTTAATTGTTAAAAGACAAATTAATAAGCTCAAGAATCCTAGAATCCTAGAAGAATAATCAGAAACTTCATCAAAGAACTCTTTTGAAGAAGAAGAAGAAGAAGAAGAAGAAAAGTCAACTTCAGTATTTTGAAAAAATAATCTTAGTGGACGAACAATCCTCATAAGATTCGTTGTCCGATAATGGAAAAACTTCATTTGGCTCAATCAATGAAGAAGAAACTTCATCTAGTGAAATATTTGAAAGAGGAAATAAGGGATAAGTCTCAATAAGAAATCAACCTTTGGCAAAATCTCTCGAAGAATCATCCTCTGGCAGAATCTTTGAAGATTCTTCATCCGACAAAGAAGACGAACATGTTTTCTTGAAGATCTTAGATGAATAAGATAATTGTGAGGTAACAACTTTATCATATAAGAAGTTTAAATTAAAATCTAAGTTAATTGAGGAAAATGAGAAGATTGAAAAGAATAACTTAGATCTTAAAGATTATATTGAGTTTCTAAAAAATAGCAAGAAACGCTAACATATGAAATGGATAGTCTTAGAAACCAAGCTAATAAATGTTAGACTTGTGTCTCGATGAAAAAGGAAGTGAAAGATCTGCATGAAACCCTAAGTAAATTTACTAATGGAAAAGAAAAACTAGATTTCATTCTATCAAATCAAAGGCCTACCTTGAGTAAAATTGAGTTAGGTTTTAAATTGAGTAAATTATATCGTAAAAGTTTAAATAGGAAGAAATTGAATCATCTTATTTATAATTGCTTATTTTGTGATAAACTTGAGTGCCTAGAGCCATTATGTTTATGAATCGTCCTACTTATTTACTCATGTGGCATTTGTTCCATTTTGGAACCAGAATTCGGTATAAACTGCTAATGTGAAATCCTGAATTGATGCTGATGATCTTTGATACATCGGAGTATGGTGGACCTGCAGGGTTAGCACTCCAACACCCAAGTCAGTTCAAGATTCAAGAAGAGTGTACTAAAAAGTGGAGATCAGAAAGTGTTTCTTGCTTTTCGCGTGACGTGGCTTTTATACCTTGGGTCATGTGGAGTGGATTGTCATAAATTTGGTCATTTGGCCAGACCATAACATTTTTAAAATGTTTTCAAACTCTGATTTTCCAAATGATTTTGCTTTCAACCAAAGTTTTTAAAACCTCCACAATTCACCCCATTTTATGTATTGAGTCACATATCCAACAATATAAGCCTCTTCTTGAAGAGAGCCAATGAGAGAGATGTTATTTATCTAGATTCGTTGAAGACCCTACTTATATATGAGAGCTAATGTAAGTATAACATTGATTGTGGTTATCTTGAAAATTAGAGAAAATGTTTCATTAAAGTCAAGGCCAATTTTTTTGTGGTAGCCTTTGGCTTATAACCCAACTTTGTTTTTGTTAACAATCCCATCAGGGGTTTCCTTCACTTTGAAGACTCATTTGCACCCAACTGGTTTTCTGTGAGGTGGAAGATTGGTAAGTGTCCAAGTCTGGTTAGCTATTAGTTGATCATATTTTACTTGCGTTGCTTATCGCCACTCAGATCAGGACAATGTTTGCTTGACATTATTAGGTTCAACATGAGAAATGAATGTTTTTTTATTTTGAGTAGTCTGTTTTGGATTTTATGAGCATTTGATGATTATTTAGAAGGATGTTTTCTTGAGATGCAATTCATTGTTTGGAATGTGAAAGAGATGTATCAGACCAATTGGTAGTAGTTGTTACCTTTGGACTATGTACATTGGGAAGTGAGGTGTCTTACGTATGTAAGGACCAACATGTTCAAAATCAGGTACAATTAATGGTTAGATTAAGGAAAGATTATACACAATAGATTCCCTGGAGAATTGAATAGGATTAGCGGGGACAAATTGTGCCATACTGTAGCCCATGATTTTAATTAGATTTTGTCCTATCAGCTTGAGACATAATGGGTGAGAGATTGTTCTGCACTACCTATGTGACAAGAAAGTAGGAGATGAACCAATTTTGGGACCACAAACAATTTAATCTACACTTGCTCTAATCGTTTGAAAGTTAGAAAGGGAAAGTTGTGTTCATTAAACAAATCATCTTTGGAAATAAAGATCTTACCAGTCTTACTTAAGCACTTGAAGCCTTTATGCTGAGAGGATACCCCGAGATAAACACATTTTTGGCTCCTACACTCAAGTTTGTGTTTGTTATAAGGTCTTGTGAACGGAAAGTATGAGCAACCAAACACCTTGATATACCTATAGCTAGGAAGTTTTTGATACAATGCATTAAATAGAGAATGAAAATTGGCCAAACCAATAGTTAAAAGTCTATTGATTATGTGGACATATGTGGAAATGTTGTGATCCCAAAACTCTAGAGTAATGGATGAATGAGCTAGTAAGATTAACCCCATTTCAACAATATGACTATGTTTTCTTTCAATAGTTCCAATTTGGATAGAGGTGTGAGGACATGATAGTCTATGTGAGATGCCTAGTTCAGATATATATTTTGTGAAAGGCCTAAAATTTCCCCTATAACTAATTGTATGGTTTTTATGGTGATATGAAATTGAGTTTTGACAAATGCAAGAAAGAGTTTAAAAGCATGAAGGGCAAATGAATTTTGTTTCAAGAAATAAATCTAGGTATATTTAATGTATGCGTCTACAAAGACAATCTAATAATTGAAGAGAAATCTAAATGGATGAGGTGAGAGACCCCATAGGTCAGTGTGGACAACCTTAAAGGAAGTGGTATACATAGTAGATGATAAGGAAATGTGTACCCCGTGAGATTTTCACAAACAACATGATTCGAAAACCACAATATTTTCTTTATTAGAGATGTTCATATTACAATGTTTCAAGGCATGCCTAAATTTATTTACATAAAAGAATGACATAACATGAAATTGAACTTACAATTTTGTGTAAAGTAGTAGGCATACCATGATTGAAAGTACTCAAATGAAGTCTTGAAGGCTCCCCTAGTAGTTAAGCACTACAAATCACTTGTATCAAGAAAGCCTTCACCAGGAAGCTCAAACACAATTTGGTTATTGTAATACCCCGTATTTTATGACACCGAATAATATTGCATTGTGATTAATTGAGTCCGGTTGCTCTGAGAGATTATTTGATAAAATAATTAGAGTAACTTCGGTACTTAGAATTGATCCAATAAATATTAATTGTTTCGGAGACATTTATTTAATTTGGACTTGAGAGACTTTTTGGACTTTTAGTAGTATTATTTCTAATACTAAGTTACTATATTTCTTTTCCTCCCATTTTCCAAAGATAGTAAGACATAGAGAAAGTTAGAGGAAAGAGAGAAGGAAGAAAGGAAAGGAAGGAGAGAAAAAGAGAAGAAGAGGAAAGTTGAAGAAAAGCTCAAGAACCATCAAGATCATCATCCAATCTTTATCCAAACTTCTCAATCATCTTCATCTTGCTCTATTTGAAGGTGGGTTCTAGTTAGTACCATTATTAGAGAGCTCTAGAGAGTTTTTGGATTTAGGTTAGATTATGGAAATATGGAATTTTATGGTTGAATCTTGCTATAAATGTTGTTATAAGCTTGTTATCATGTTTGCATTATGTATTGACTGTTGTGTGATGTTGGGTAATGTTTTTGATGGAGAAAATGAGAGTTGGAAGTGAAGAACAGCAGCTGGGAGAGGTTCTGTTTCGCTTGCTTCGCCTAGCGAACCTGGGGCGAGTCCCAGCGAGCAGCAATCGAGGGTTCGCCTAGCGAACCCGAACGTTCGCCTAGCGAAGGTTCGCTGGCATGTTCGCCTAGCGAACTTAGTGTGTTTTGAATATGGGAACTTACTGCCTTGGTGCTCGCTGGCACATTCGCCTAGCGAAGGTGGAGGCGAAGGTTCGCCAGACGTTCGCCTAGCGAACTTATGGTGTTTTAGGTCTGGGAGTTTTCTGTTTAATTACTCGCCAGCTTGCTCGCCTAGCGAAGGCGAAGGCGAAGGCTCGCCAGCTCGTTCGCCTAGCGAACCTGGGGCGAGCTGTGTCATTTTTATAACTTGTTTTCGCCATATCTTTTGATCCGGTGGTCCGTTTTGAATGTTCAGCATATCATTAGAAAGCTGGAGAAATGACCTTTATGATGATGATAAGGCATTGTCGTTTTGATTGCCCGATTAAATAATCGGAGGAAACCCGAAGTGGGAATCATTTGATAAATTTATGTAAACTATGTTTAAATTGTGTTAAGCTATTCTATTTATGTTGTTTAACATGTTGTGAGTAAATATGCATGTTAATATAAAATGAAATTGGAAGAGTGAGGACTTACCCTAAACAATGTGGTGTGTGATGAAATAGTAACACCGCTCGTGCTAGTAAGGCCGAGGCGTGTGTATTGTATAATCATAACCGGTTATTTTTGGATAGTGCGTTTCATGGGTCTCGAGCTCCTCTGAAACATATGCACCATTACTTGGCAGGTTTGATTCCCGCGGTTAGTACGAATGGGACCTATGGGTAGAGACTTGTGATGGTTAACAGGCCATGAGAAGTGACGGTTCACGGCTAACAGGCCGTTGTTCCCGAATCCATTTCGTATGTCAAGTAATTCGAGGATCCATGACTCAGATCGTCTTCTAGACGTAGAAGCGAACAGGAAAAGGGGATGCCTTGGTATGATTATTGATTGTGAATTCTTGAGTTAACAGGCTCAAGAGGTACTTCGGTACATTGTGAATCCTTGAGTTAACAGGCTCAAGAGGTATTTCGGTACTAGTGTGAGTTTACAGGCTCACCGTGATGGTTACTTGTGTGTGTACTCATGGTCTTTTCCCCTTTCCCTTTGACATGAGTTAGGTTTATTAGAACCTTGTAGAGCCGAGAGGACTTTAAGATAGGGAACTCACTGAGATTTGATGTATCTCACCCCACTGTTGTTGTTTACATCACAGGTTCTGCAGGTTTGGCGAAGGGTAAGGACAAGGTTATTTGACTTTCCTTACGGATCGTGGTTTTGTGATGGCATGGCTTCCGCTATGGCGTTATGTTTTGAGATCATTGTATTGATCTAGTTCTTAGTTTTTATCATTTTGGAACATCTTGTATATGTAATGCCTTAGACTTTTAATGTTTTGTATTAGAGGCATTTATGTATAGAATGTGTTAACTAGGAACTTATTATATTTCAGTACTAAAAGTGAAACTCATGTATAATATGTGATTTGATGCATGTATTATATATGTGGGCGTTACAGTTGGTATCAGAGCAGGTCGTATCCTCGACCTAGCCATGAAATAGAATAAGTAATTCTTTCCGTTTCAGATACGTGGTGTCGCCTTTGGTCTTACATGTTATACTTATAGTATTGGGCCTGATCAACTTAATTCTATTTGTATGACATTTAGGAACATGGCTGACGGACGTAGAAACAACCGTGGAAGACCCAGGACTCCGAGGACTACTCCAGCTGGGACGGTTCCACCGGGTGATGAAGGGAATGCCCCTTTGTACCAATTTATGCAACAGATGCAGCACCAGCAGAATCAGTTCATGCAAGGAATGATGCAACAAATGGCTGATGGTCTGCATCCTCCAGTGGTTGTTCCTGAAGTTGCAGGGGGAAACTATAGGGAATTTATTCGTATGAATCCTCCGGAGTTTCAGGGAGGGCTAGATCCGGTGAAGGCGCACGAATGGATAACAGGTATGGAACGGATTTTTCTGATAGTTCATTGCAGTGAGGAGAATAAAGTGGTCTTTGCTTCTCACTGGTTGAAGGGTCCTGCCATGAGGTGGTGGGAGAGCGCTTCAGCCTTGATGACAATTCAGGAGGTGCCAAAAGTGTGGGAACAGTTTAAAGTAATCTTTATGGAGAAATATTTTCCGAGTTCTTTAAGGTCTCAAAAAGAGTTCGAGTTCCAACAGTTGAGACAGGGCAACTTATCAGTGGCTTCCTATGCGGAAAAATTTGAGAACATGGCTGACTACTCTAGACAGGCCATGTATGCTCCTGATGAGAGGTGGAAGATTGATCAGTTTCTGTTTGGTTTAAGGGCTGAGATTTCACACAGCGTGTCTCAACGGGAATTTTCTACTTATGCTGAAATGTTAAGACAATGTTATGTGGCGGAGAATAGTTTGAAAAAGGTACAAATGGAGGTGGATTCAAACAGGGCAACTCAAGGTGACCGTGGGAGGTCGAATCAACAGTTTAGGCAAAGGCAACAGTTTTCCAAAGGGAAGCAAGCTCAGAGTTCTAGAACTAGTGTGCCTCCGGTATGTCGTATGTGTGGACGGAATCATTATGGTAGGTGCAGTTTGGAAGGAATGAGATGTTATCAGTGTAATAAGGTGGGCCACATGGCTAAGGATTGTCCTCAGGGTGGAAATCAGACACAAGGGAAGACAACTGGCCGAGTGTATACCTTGGATGCGAGGAAAGCAAAGGGTGACAACTCCTTGATTGCGGGTACGTGTTTCGTAAATGGACAACCTTGTTTTGTTTTATTTGACTGTGGGGCAACACATTCTTTTGTGTCCTTGAGATGTGTAAAGCGACTTGGGTTGCAAACTATTCCTTTGTTTCCTCCTATGGTGGTTACTACTGCCATAGATGAAATTGTTGAAACACCACTGATGTGTGAAAATTGTGTGTTGTCGGTGAACGAAAGAGTCTTCCAGATTGATCTTATTTGTCTGCCGCTTAAGAAAGTGGATGTTGTTCTGGGAATGGACTGGCTTTCAGCTAATTCGGTTTTTATCGGTTGTGAGGAGAAGCTAATTATTATTCCATCTGCTGAGGCTACTCCGAAAGATGTATTATCAACGATTTTAGAAGGTACGGTGGGAATAGTAAATTTCTTATTCGAGAAGGAGAAATTTGTTTTAATGGTTCTTACTAAGGAAGGAAGTAGTGAACAACAAGTTCTAAGTATTCCAATAGTGTGTGAGTTTCCTGAAGTGTTTCCTGAGGATGTTTCTTCTCTTCCTCCGGAGAGAGAAGTTGAATTCTCTATTGACCTGATACCGGGAACGGCTCCTATATCCGTTTCTCCGTATCGGATGGCACCGCTTGAATTAAGAGAATTAAAGGACCAATTGGAGGAATTGATGTCTAAGCATTTTGTTAGACCTAGTGTTTCACCTTGGGGAGCTCCAGTGTTGTTGGTAAAGAAGAAAGATGGGGGAATGCGGTTGTGCATTGATTATCGTAAGCTGAACAAAGTCACTATTAAGAATAAATACCCCTTACCCAGGATAGACGACTTGTTAGATCAATTGAAAGGAGCCTGTGTGTTCTCGAAGATTGATTTACGGTCGGGGTATCATCAGATTCGAGTGAAGAGTTCCGATGTGCCAAAAACTGCATTTAGAACCCGTTACGGTCATTACGAATTCTTAGTGATGCCTTTCGGGGTGACTAATGCTCCAGCTGTTTTTATGGATTACATGAATCGAATATTTCAGGCTTACTTGGACCAATTTGTGGTAATCTTTATTGACGACATTCTTATTTATTCTCGTACTCCACAAGAGCATGGAGAACATCTGAGGATTGTCTTATCGGTTTTGCGGGAGAAGCAATTGTTTGCTAAGTTAAGCAAGTGTGAGTTTTGGATGTCGGAAGTTAATTTTCTTGGACATGTTATATCTCAGGGTGGTGTGGCGGTAGATCCATCAAAGGTAGAAGCAGTGATTAATTGGGAGAGACCGAGAAATGTTTCAGAAGTCAGAAGTTTCTTGGGATTGGCTGGTTACTATAGAAGATTTATTAAGGGCTTTTCTCAATTGGCCTTACCAATGACGAAACTTACTCGGAAGGATGTTACTTTTGAGTGGGATTCAGGTTGCGAACAAAGTTTTATGCATTTGAAGGAAAGTTTGACGAGTGCTCCAGTATTAATTATTCCTGATCCTAACAACTCTTATGAAGTATTCTGTGATGCTTCTAAGAGGGGATTAGGGGGGGTTCTGATGCAAGGTGGTCAAGTGGTAGATTATGCTTCTCGACAGTTAAAAGTTCATGAGAAGAATTATCCAACTCATGACTTGGAGCTAGCTGCCGTGGTGTTTGCACTGAAGGTGTGGCGTCATTATTTGTATGGTGTACGCTTTGAAATGTTCAGTGACCACAAAAGTTTGAAGTATTTGTTTGACCAAAAGGAGTTAAATGTGCGACAAAGAAGGTGGATGGAGTACTTAAAGGATTATGACTTAGAACTGAAGTATCATCCAGGAAAGGCGAATAAAGTAGCGGATGTTTTAAGTCGAAAAATGGTTCATAGTGCAGAACTGTTGATTTTGGAGTATTCATTATTGGAGAAGTTTAGAGATCTTAATCTCCAGTTTGTGTGGACTCCGAATGGTGTAATTATGGGAAATTTGAATGTCAATTCTACTTTAAGAGTTGAGATTCAACAAGAATAACTGTTAAAGGAGGAGTTACAAGAGTTGTTACTTCAACCGGGCTTTACACAAGCAACGGATGGAATTATTCTGTTTAATCAACGGATATGTGTTCCGAAGGATGAGGCATTGAAAAGGAAGATTTTAGATGAAGCTCATAAGGGTACTTTTACGATACATCCTGGTTCTTCGAAGATGTATCAGGATTTAGAGAAGGATTATTGGTGGTCTGGGATGAAAAAGGATATAGCAGTATATGTGTCAGGATGTGCAGTATGTCAACAGGTGAAGATTGAACACCAAAGACCGGGCGGTTTGTTACAACCTTTGGATATTTCAGTTTGGAAGTGGGATAGTATTTCTATGGACTTTGCAGTGGGTTTACCCCGTACGCAAGGTGGTTATGATTCCATTTGGGTGATTGTAGATCGACTAACGAAATCTGCGCATTTCTTAGCCGTGAAGACTACTTATAAGGCAAGTCATCTTGCAAGGTTGTTTATTGCTGAGATTGTGAGATTGCATGGTATTCCTTCTAGTATTGTGTCCGATAGAGATCCGAAGTTTACTTCGAGATTTTGGAAAGTGTTCCAACAAGCGATGGGTACGAATTTGCGATTGAGCACGTCGAATCATCCTCAAACGGATGGTCAGACTGAGCGAACAATACAAACGATGGAGGATATGTTAAGAGCTTGCGTACTAGAGAGTAGGGGGAATTGGAAAGAACTTTTACCGTTAATTGAGTTTTCCTATAACAATAGTTACCATGCGAGCATCGGTATGGCTCCTTATGAAGCATTGTATGGGAGAAAGTGTAGAACACCTTTGTGTTGGGCGGAAGTTGGGGAAGATAGAATCTTAGGACCCGAAATCATCCAAGAGACTACGGAAAAGATTCGAATGATCCGCGAGAAAATTAAGCAAGCACAAGATCGTCAAAAGAGTTATGCGGACAATCGTAGGAGACCTTTGGAATTTGAGGAAGGTGACCATGTATTTCTGAAAGTTACTCCGAGGTTGAGATTGAGAGGTCCGTTTAAGTCACGCAAGTTAAGTCCGAGGTACGTGGGACCGTATAAGATCTTAGAAAGGATAGGTGAAGTTGCTTACAGATTAGCCTTACCGCCTTCTCTGTCAGAGATGCATGATGTTTTTCATGTATCTCAGCTCCGTAAGTTTATTCCTGATCCTCTTCAGCCAATTCTACCCGAATCAGTGGAAATTGAAGCGGATTTGACTTTTGAACCATAACCGAGTCGTATTGTGGGAAGAGAAACAAAAGTGTTAAGGAACAAAGATATTCCACTTGTTAAGGTGCAATGGGATATGACGCATCCGGGCGATGCAACTTGGGATCTTGAATCGGAAATGCGAGATGCTTACCCTCATCTATTCAGGTAATTTTTAAATTCGAGGACGAATTTCTATTTAAAGGGGGGAGGATGTAATACCCCGTATTTTATGACACCGAATAATATTGCATTGTGATTAATTGAGTCTGGTTGCTCTGAGAGATTATTTGATAAAATAATTAGAGTAACTTCGGTACTTAGAATTGATCCAATAAATATTAATTGTTTCGGAGACATTTATTTAATTTGAACTTGAGAGACTTTTTGGACTTTTAGTAGTATTATTTCTAATACTAAGTTACTATATTTCTTTTCCTCCCATTTGCCAAAGATAGTAAGACATAGAGAAAGTTAGAGGAAAGAGAGAAGGAAGAAAGGAAAGGAAGGAGAGAAAAAGAGAAGAAGAGGCAAGTTGAAGAAAAGCTCAAGAACCATCAAGATCATCATTCAATCTTCATCCAAACTTCTCAATCATCTTCATCTTGCTCTATTTGAAGGTGGGTTCTAGTTAGTACCATTATTAGAGAGCTCTAGAGAGTTTTTGGATTTAGGTTAGATTATGGAAATATGGAATTTTATGGTTGAATCTTGCTATAAATGTTGTTATAAGCTTGTTATCATGTTTGCATTATGTATTGACTGTTGTGTGATGTTGGGTAATGTTTTTGATGGAGAAAATGAGAGTTGGAAGTGAAGAACAGCAGCTGGGAGAGGTTCTGTTTCGCTTGCTTCGCCTAGCGAACCTGGGGCGAGTCCCAGCGAGCAGCAATCGAGGGTTCGCCTAGCGAACCCGAACGTTCGCCTAGCGAAGGTTCGCTGGCATGTTCGCCTAGCGAACTTAGTGTGTTTTGAATATGGGAACTTACTGCCTTGGTGCTCGCTGGCACATTCGCCTAGCGAAGGTGGAGGCGAAGGTTCGCCAGACGTTCGCCTAGCGAACTTATGGTGTTTTAGGTCTGGGAGTTTTCTGTTTAATTACTCGCCAGCTTGCTCGCCTAGCGAAGGCGAAGGCGAAGGCTCGCCAGCTCGTTCGCCTAGCGAACCTGGGGCGAGCTGTGTCATTTTTATAACTTGTTTTCGCCATATCTTTTGATCCGGTGGTCCGTTTTGAATGTTCAGCATATCATTAGAAAGCTGGAGAAATGACCTTTATGATGATGATAAGGCATTGTCGTTTTGATTGCCCGATTAAATAATCGGAGGAAACCCGAAGTGGGAATCATTTGATAAATTTATGTAAACTATGTTTAAATTGTGTTAAGCTATTCTATTTATGTTGTTTAACATGTTGTGAGTAAATATGCATGTTAATATAAAATGAAATTGGAAGAGTGAGGACTTACCCTAAACAATGTGGTGTGTGATGAAATAGTAACACCGCTCGTGCTAGTAAGGCCGAGGCGTGTGTATTGTATAATCATAACCGGTTATTTTTGGATAGTGCGTTTCATGGGTCTCGAGCTCCTCTGAAACATATGCATCATTACTTGGCAGGTTTGATTCCCGCGGTTAGTACGAATGGGACCTATGGGTAGAGACTTGTGATGGTTAACAGGCCATGAGAAGTGACGGTTCACGGCTAACAGGCCGTTGTTCCCGAATCCATTTCGTATGTCAAGTAATTCGAGGATCCATGACTCGGATCGTCTTCTAGACGTAGAAGCGAACGGGAAAAGGGGATGCCTTGGTATGGTTATTGATTGTGAATTCTTGAGTTAACAGGCTCAAGAGGTACTTCGGTACATTGTGAATCCTTGAGTTAACAGGCTCAAGAGGTATTTCGGTACTAGTGTGAGTTTACAGGCTCACCGTGATGGTTACTTGTGTGTGTACTCATGGTCTTTTCCCCTTTCCCTTTGACATGAGTTAGGTTTATTAGAACCTTGTAGAGCCGAGAGGACTTTAAGATAGGGAACTCACTGAGATTTGATGTATCTCACCCCACTGTTGTTGTTTACATCACAGGTTCTGCAGGTTTGGCGAAGGGTAAGGACAAGGTTATTTGACTTTCCTTACGGATCGTGGTTTTGTGATGGCATGGCTTCCGCTATGGCGTTATGTTTTGAGATCATTGTATTGATCTAGTTCTTAGTTTTTATCATTTTGGAACATCTTGTATATGTAATGCCTTAGACTTTTAGTGTTTTGTATTAGAGGCATTTATGTATAGAATGTGTTAACTAGGAACTTATTATATTTCAGTACCAAAAGTGAAACTCATGTATAATATGTGATTTGATGCATGTATTATATATGTGGGCGTTACAGTTATCATTAGAGAGTTAAGACATAGGCAACATATTTCTTGTTATGCAAGGCACATATAGAACATCATTAAGTGTTACGGAAATGACAAAATCATACTTGGAAGCCACAATAGAGGACAATACACATTGAATTTCTAAGGACTGGCTATTAGCAACACACAGCTTAATATGACCAACATAAGTTTTCTTGGTATTTAAAAGGTGGGCATGAGATATAAGGTGATGAGAGGCACCTGAATAAGCAAACCATGCTTGATTTTCAAGCTCTAAAGGTAAACAATACTCTTATGCAGTTGACATCACGATGCTTGAGAGTCAAATGTGGATGCTTTATTCTTATCACTTATTTCACTTTGGACTTATGATGAATTTGACTAAGAATGCGAGGGTATGAAGGATTCATCAAACCTATGCTAACAATCAGTAATTGAATGACCACATTGCCAACATAGTTGACAAGTAGGCCGACTACCAGTTTAAGTCCGACCTCTAACACGACTTCTACCATGAGACATTTGACATCTACCACGAGTACTAGAAAAAACACCATACACACCACCTACTTGTTGATTTGGGTGAGCGACGTTTAAGTGATATTCAACAGAACTAACTCTTGTCGAAACTTATCTAATTGTGCTTCTTGAACATAGAGAAGAACTTCAACATCATAAAGTATTGGTGATTCAGAGCTCCCATACATTTGCATTACGAAGGGATTGTACTCATCTAATAAACCATCAAGAATAAAGTCAATTTGATCTTGCTCTGAGATGGCATCCTCAACTGCAAGTAAGAATTGGGAATAACTTTGATTTGTAGCACATATTCAATGATGAGCTTACTACTTTTCTTCATCGATTTCAACTCAAATATGAGTTGTCTAACTCGCGCTGTCATCTGCACATTGAAGTATCAATGAATATTGTTTGGAAATTCGAACACATGCTTACATGATAGAACTATATGTAAAATCGATTTATAAATTGCCGAAAGAAGTCATGTGAACACAACTTGATCATGCATTATCCAAGATTCACACTCTTTTGAAATTTCGCCTTTGAGTCGATCTTGACCCGTCTTAAATTTATGTGGAATAATTTTATAAACCACCAGTTTGTGCATTTTTTGTGTGAGGATTAATCCCTCAACTTGTTGATTCCACATAAGATAGTTGTTATCTTGTAACTTGATGAAAATCTTTGGTCCAAAGTTGTGACTTGATCTCAAATCATACATACTAGAGGAAGTGACTGGTGAGATTGGAACAAAGCTTGTGATTGTTGCAACTTGAATAGGCTCTACCATGGTTGCGAATGAGGAGAGGTAGTAGCTATCGCAACTGCGAAAAAATAACCGGCGGAAAAAACAGAAGAGTTGCCACCGAACGTTATTTATCCCGACGAAGGGAAAGGAAACGATCGAAGAAAACCTCAAAAAGGGAGAAGACATGGTCATCGCAACCATAGTCCGGGTCCGAGAGTCGGTTATGCGAGAGGAAGGTATTAGCACCCCCTTGCGTCTGTTGTACTC
The DNA here is from genome assembly GCA_022829125.1 of Lathyrus tuberosus. NCBI lineage: Eukaryota > Viridiplantae > Streptophyta > Magnoliopsida > Fabales > Fabaceae > Lathyrus > Lathyrus tuberosus. The sequence goes on along the minus strand of JALAZF010000529.1, from coordinate 1,665,796 downwards.
AACGGGATCCACGCTTGTTGTCTAATCAAAGGGTGTGTTATCTAAAACCTACTGCTAAACGGAAACGGGAAGGAAAAAACAAAAGGAGACAGGGGAAACCAAAAGAGGACTCGCAAGGATCGTCGCAATCATATGCCTACGTATCTTCATGGACGGATGAAGAATCAGAGTCGACGTAGTTCGACGGACTACGGGTGAAATTTGGGGAAGTTGCTCGCCAAGACCTCGCAATCTTGGGCCTACGTATCCTCATTCAGACGAGAATGAGGAAGTCGGAGCGGTAGTAGGGAAGAAGATTGTGAGAAGGTTCTTGAAAACTGTGAAGAAAGTAATTGAAAATTAGTTACAGAAAGATAAAAAGATAAAGGGCCTGTTTGTTTTGTTTTTTTTTTAAATATGAATTTTATAGTGTAACGTTTCATAAATATAAAAATTTACAAAGAAATTTTTCATAAAAGCTTTAAATGAAAATTTGGCTTGAATAGTTATTTTTAAAATGTGATTTTAGAGATATCAACATTTTATCGAAAAAAATTTTGGATATTAAAATTTCAAAAGATCAATTAATTTTGAAGCTATTTCAAATAACTTTTCATAAAAATCAATTTTGAGATACAACTATTTTTAAAAATTGTGATTTCGACTATGTTTTGATCTTCAATAATACTAGTATATGTTTAGATTGTATGATGTCAAAATCAGTCTTGCAATTTAAAAAAACGAATATGAAAAAATTTATAATATTTTTAAAAACAATTTTACAAAAGCCATTTTAAAAATATAAAGAAAAAAATTATTTTTTTAAAGGTAAAACAAATAGGTTTGAGGAGGGAAAATGAATGATGCCATGATGGATTTAGTGGAAGTTTAACTTCCTTGCTCTTTTAGCATTCATTGATCAAATCATTACAATGGCTATGCTCCTATATTTATATTGGTGCAAATTGCTACTGCTATGACAGTTACAATGCTTTTTTCGAATGCTCGTATAACATCTACAGCACTTATGCTCAACTCTTCTAATAGTATCCAAACTATAGTAATAAATTGTTTGTGAAATTGATTCGAATTAGAGATGAAAAAAATGTGGTATCAAACTTATATCAATTTTTAGGCTAGATCTATTCTAATCCAACTCAACTTATTTTTTGTCCAATCAATAATCAAAACGAGAAGGGACAGGAATAGAAAAAGCAATTTACCAATGCTACCATATTTATGATAAGATAAACTATGCTTAGGCTTTTTGAAAGTTATGAGCAGTGCCAAGAAAAAGAAGAAGTTATAAGCAGACAAGTTTGGGCAACTGCAGGGTATACATAAAGATTGATGTTCCTCTTTACAAAAACATGACACATTATGAATGATCTGTCTCAGCTATAAACCTGTCTGTGGTTGCATCATTACAAAATGGGCCTGCCAATGGAATTTGTCTTCAATTGCAATACACAATCAAATCACCAGGTGTCCACAAATTTGTTTTGGTTTTTTATCATGTCGATAGTTGAAACTATAGTTAATTGGGGTCATTTATTTACTTTAATTTAACAAACTGCCTTTTAAGAGAGTAATTAATAATCAGCAAATGATTTTTTCTATATTGCCTTAACAAAAAAAAGGATAATTTAATTTTTTTTAAGCAAGGGGCAACTTGTATTAAAAAGAAGTATTAGGAGTGCTCACCCTTATACAACCAAACCAAGAAGAAAAAACAAGAAACCAACCTATAAACAAAAATCAAAACACCAACCAAGAACAACAAAACTACTCCCAACAAGTTTCGCGATTGTTCCACAATTGTTACATCAATCGGACCAAGAAATGTTCTTCCATTTTCTATGAAAAGCATTGAATCAATCCCAAGTCAAAACCTTAATAAAAATCAATACATCCAACTTTATAAGAACACTACCCTTGAAAAGAAAAGAATTCCTAGAAGACTAAATAGACCAACAAAAAACAATACCAAAAAGCCAAAAGAAAATGATGAATTTAAATTTTGGAATCTAGCCAACAAAGAACCCCAAAGAGATATAACAACACCCCCAATTCATAAGTAAAAATTATTCCATAAAAGATTACAAAAAGAGCAAGAACAAAACAAGTGTTCCACATCCTTCTCTTCCATGAAACACAAGGGACAAACCACATTGTGAGCACCTTCAATGATTTCCTGTTTGGCCAATTCCATCATCATAGGCAACTTGTTAAGAGTTAACCTCCAACCAAAATAAGAATTTTGCTAGGAACTTTAGATTTTCATAAACAAGCTAACATTTTTCCTTTAAGAGGTTCCAAAGTAGGCACCGAAAAACAAGAGTCATTAATCCTTTGTAGCAATCTTTAACCAAAAAATTCATTTTTGTGTCTCCACAAAACAAAATGATCTTCTTCATGAGGCTTAGGGTTCACCCCATGCAAAAGCAAATACAACTCCTCTTACAACAAGGCATCATCGCCACTCAAGGCCACCTCATTGAAACCAAAATCCCACACCGAAGAATAATTGAACCAAAACCCTGTGTCGCCCACTTTAAGACAAGTCGAATCACACAACTAATATAAAGAAGGAAATAAGACTACAAAAAAGGAGGATCCAAACCGATGATGTCTCCAAAAATCTAGAAGCTTTCCATTTCCAAGCTTACAAGAAATGGAATAAGAGAACCAATTAAAATGGGAAGAACTATCCACGGGTTCCCCAATAGCACACAAATCCCTCCACCATAAAAACGCCTTTTTACTCAAACTCGAACCACCTAAAACCTCCCATTTCACATCGTCATACCTACAAGAAATTAAGTCGGACCACGAGGAAGAATCATCATTAGAATCTATCATTCCCACGTACTTAACAAAACAAGATTGAACAAACCACAATGTCTCACCCTTAAACCACCTTCCTCCTTAGATAAGCAAATATAATCCCAACTCACCCTACTAACCTTCTTAGCATCTTCACCCCACTACTACGGAAAATCCATTTAACAACGGTTGAAAAAGATATAATCATGCAGGCCTAGGTGTTGTTATGTAGAGTGTGGTTGTATATATGATACTTATAATCACGGTCTAGTAACCGTTGTAATAAATTGGAAAGCGCGCGCGCTATCACAACGAGTTTTCCAAAAGATCGTTGTGATAAAAATAATGGTCCTAAGTTCGATTCTCAGCTGCACCGTTTTGATATTTATTTTTTTTGGACAGCGTGCGAGATATTATAACGGTTATGATAGTTGTTACATTTTCTGCAGAATTAACAAATATTATCCTGCTTTTATAATTAATCCTATTTTTTAACCTGTATTATTGTTTATCATATCACAACAGAAAATACAACTCACATTTGTGATAAAGTTATCATAATTTATTAATTGTATCATATTCATAATATCACATAATTGTATCATATTCAATTATATCAGAACAAACATCCTATAATTTATTAGAACAAACAACCTACAATTTACACATTACATAACATCACATAATTGTAACTTGGTGTTTTGGTTTCTTCTCTCTTGGTGTCTTGACTCTAAAGACCTATGATTCCAAATAATTATACTTGTTAGTAAAAATACTTAGAAACTATAACATATAATTAATATATTATGAATAAATAATAAATTACGTACTTGTTAATTTTTCCGTATGCCTTCTTCATGATTGATTTGAATAGCATGCCCGACATCTCCATCAACTTCATCATATGAGGTAGGAACTTGCGTTGTGTAAGAAGGTGTGGACGGAATATCAAGACTTTCATCATATGACTTAACATTTAGATCTTGAGTACCTCTTCCGTCTGTGTCAGCATGACAAGACTTTGGAATTCCTATAGAATCTGCGTCTGACAAATAGTCTGTACAAAACTCAACAACTTCTTCTGTGATGTACCTTTCAATAATCGAAGCTTCTGGCCGGTGATGATTCTTCGTATATCCTTTAAAGATCTTCATATATCGCTCTATTGGATACATCCACCTTAAATAAACTGGACCACAAATTTTGATTTCTCTGACTAGATGAACAAGTAAGTGAACCATAATGTCAAAAAATGATAGAGGAAAATACATCTCCAATTGACACAAGATTATAATAGCCTTATCTTCTAATTCATCTAATTTTTGGAAATCAAGAACTTTATTACATATGGCATTGAAGAATAAGCACAATCTCGTTATAGTTTCTCTCACATTTTTTGGTAGGATCCCACGGATAGCCACTGGTAGAAATTGTTGCATCAATACATAACAATCATGATATTTTAAACAAATTAACTTGAGATCTTTCATTTATACAAGTTTCTTGATGTTTGATGAGTAACCTTGTGGAACTTTAATACCTTGCAAACACTCGAAAAAAATTTATCTTCCTTTTTAGATAGAGTGTGACATGCTGGAGGCAGAAAAGTTCTTTTTCCTTTCTCTATTGGAGCCAACTGTTTTCGTATACCTATCTTCTCCATATCAAGATGGGAAGTCTTACTATCTTTAGTATTTCCTGGAATGTTTAGAAGTGTGCCAATCAAACTATCACACACATTTTTCTCCACGTGCATCACATCAAGACAATGCCTAACATCAAGACTTGACCAATATGGAAAATCAAATAAGATGAACCTCTTTTTCCATATATTTTTCGCAACTGCCCATTTTTCTTTTTCTCTCTTCCCAAAGACAACATTAATGTGTTCCCGCCGTTGATAAACTTCATCCACGGTTAAAGGTTCACGAGCCTCATCAAACTATTGCTCTCCATGAAAAGCCTTCCACAATTTACGATAAGGATGACCGGGTTTTAGAAATTTTCAATGCGCAAGGTAAATGTTCTTTTTTCCAAACCCAAGTTGGTGATAACAAGTATCACTTCACATATAGGACACACTCTATATCCTTTGACACTATATCCAGCCAAGTTACCGTAAGCAGGAAAGTCGTTGACTGTGCAAAATAACATTGCACGCATCTTAAACTTTTCCCAAGAATATACATCATCAACTTCAACGCCTTCATCCCACAAGTGTCCTAAATCATCAATTAATGGACTTAGATAAACATCTATGTCTTTACTAGGTTGTCGTGGTCTAGAAATCATCATACTTAACAGTATATACTTGCGCTTCATGCACAACCAAGGAGATAGGTTGTAAATAGTGAGAAGAACAGGCCACGAAGTATGATTAGTGCTCAGATTACCAAAGGGGTTCATTCCATCGGTGGCAAGCCCAAGCCTAAGGTTTCTTGGCTCAACTCCAAAATCTGGAAACAACGAATCAATTTTCTTCCATTATAACGAATCAACTACATGGCGAATGTTTCCATCACGAGTCCTTTCATCTGCATGCCATCTAAGATTCTTTGCACCATTCGAATTAGAAAAAGTCTCTTAAATCGTGAAATTATTGGCAAGTACCATAACACTTTAGCAGGAGGATGTTTCCTACTAACATTGTCATAGTCATTGTCATCACCATTGTTGGCCTTCAGCTTGTAACACGACACGCCACATTTCGGACATTGATACAAGTCTTCATACTCTTTCCTGTATAATATGCAATCATTAGAACAAGCATGTATTTTGATATACTCCATACTTATTGGACACAATATCTTCTTGGCCTCATAGCAACGATCCGACAATTTGTTATCTTTTGGTAACATTTGCTTTAACAATCAAGTAATTCCGTGAAACTTTTATCCGACCATCCATTTTTTACCTTTAGATTAAACAACTTTAACACCGCTGACAATCATGTAAAATCTGTACATCCCTTATATAAAGGGGTGTCTTTATCACTATATAAAGTATCATAAATATGAGCATTCTTAAAAGAAGATTCCCCAACATCACGGAACATATCCTCTAGTTGATCTTTCATATATTCATCTTCATCCACTCTTTGACTTTGTGACGCCCGACTTTCCTTTTTATCCACTTCACCATGCCACGTCCATATTATATAATTTTAACATATACCATCATAACAAAGGTGATGGAATATTTCTTTCTTTGTACCCTTTTTGATATTCGCGTAAACAACACAAGGACAATAAAAGATATCATTATTATCGAGAAGATGTTTATTAGAGTATTCAAGGAATTCAAGAACTCCGTTCTCATAAACCAGACCTAATCTATCGGCTTTCATCCAACTACGATCCATAATAACTTCTGAAATTTATACACATATAATAATGTGAATGACACACCAAAATCTAATCCAAAAACTTAAGCATATGCATATGCAAATCTAAACCTAAAGCATATGAAACATGTACTCTCATACTGACTTGAGCATATACAACATAAACAAAGAAAAAAGGAATGAAGATTTTGAAGAATATCGTACTTCGAAGCTGAAGAATCTTATGCATGTAAGGAATGAAGATATTTAAGAGTACCGTTTTTCAAAGTTGAAGAATCACATGAACGAAGAGGGTGAATATTTGAGTATATATAACATAAACCAAGAAAAAAGGAATGAAGATGTTGAAGAGTACCGTACTTCGAAGCTGAAGAATCAAATGAACGAAGAGGGTGAAGATTTGAGCTCCAAATGAATGGATACGAAAAGGGTAAAGATTACCCCACCGCTGTCGTCTCTGGCTCGCTTGTTCACCTAGGGCGTCTTATGAAAGAAATACAGAATAAGTTTTGTTTTAATTTACCAGTAAACCCTTTAATCGTGGTTGGACAACCCAACCGTAGTGGAATTGTAAGTCCTCTAACAACGGTTGGCTTACTTCACCGTTGTAAAATCATTTACAATTTATTTTTTAAATAATAGACTTAAGTGACACACGCTTAATGTACTCTAAAAAATGGAAAAAATGTAGTTACTGGGAATCGAAGCTTGTTACACATTATTTATTACTACGGTGTTTTAAGACCACCGTCATTAAATTACTGTTTATAAATCCAGCTACTCACTTGGCGCAAAAATTTTAACCTATTACAACGGTGTATGTGAATCCGTTGTAAACCTAGCGTTGTTGTTTGCGCGTTTTGTAGTAGTGCCCTATCCCTATACTCTTTTTTGGATGTTTATGATCTCATTAATAATCACCTTAGACTCCTTGTAGAAAGAGAAGAAAGAGATGGGAATGTTGGCTAAAACAGAGTTTAAAAGAACCACCCTACATCAAATAGACAAAAACTTATTGTGCCACACCGCCAACCTTATTTTCAACTTAGCAACAATCAGAGTCCAAGAATATTTTCTTCTAGGATTGATACCTATTGGAATACCAAGAAACACAAATGGTAACAAACTAAAACCACGAGACAAGAAAGAAACGGTTGCCTGTAAAAAATTAGAATCAAGATTAAGACCAAATAATTTACTTTTGGACAAATTCACCTGAAAGCCCCGACAACAACTTAAAGCCTCTAGGTAAAGCTTTAATGATCCAAATATTATTCCAAGATCCCTCTCAAATCAAGATAGTAACATCTAAAATTGTAACAATTCAAAGTGAGTAGTATCATTAAAACGAAAGCCTTCAAATTCCCCCAAAGAAACCACTTGGTGCATTAAACTGACAAAACCTACCACCACCAAAAGAAAAAGAAAAAGAGGATCCCCTTGTCTTAGACTTCTAGTCACTTTGAAATTCATCGTTGGGCTCCCATTAACAAGAACAGACATAGAGCTATTAAACACCAAAGCCTCCAACCACTTGCGCCACTTCTCGCCAATCCCCACCCTTCTCAACATACTTCTAAGGAAATCCCAAGAAACACAATCATATGCCTTTTTAAAATCCACTTTAACCGATACACATCTCCTTTTCTCCCTTTTAGAAAAATCTACCACCTCATTCAACACTAAGACTCCATCCAACATTTGTCTATTAGCAACAAAAGCAGTATGACACTTAGAAATGAGTTTGGGAATCACAAGTTTCAATCTAGACATAAAAAGCTTAGCTAAAATCTTATACACACTTCCGACTAATAAAATATGTCTAAATTCATCAAGAGATTGGGGATTATCAACTTTTGCAATCAACACAATAAAAGAAGTAGTAATCATTTTAGGAACTCGAGCAACACGGTAAAACTCATCCACCACTTTCAAAAGAAAATTCTTCACCATATCCCAACAAGCTCTATAGAAGATCATGTTAAAATCATCCTGCTAGGGACTGTTATCCCCAACACCCTCCCAAATAACCACCTTTAAATCCTCCAAAGAAAAATTCCCATCAGGCATAACCTTATCAACATCATTTAAAAATTGAAAAATACAACCTGCTAAAAAATGCCTCATGTAAACAAATTCTTAAAACCTAGATTCGAAATGACTCTTGACCTCACTCTTCACATCCTCCACCTTATCCATCCAACCATTCACTGAGTTAATCCTCAAAACATTATTCCTCCTGAACCTCTAACTCATGACTTTATAAAAAAAATTAGAATTTGAATCCTCTTCAACTAACCACTTATGCATGACATTTTGTCTAAGCATGCTCTCTTTATCAAAACTTGAACGCCACACCCCATCAGTAGCTAAAGACCTCTTAAGAGCCATGTCCTCAACATCCAAGACACCATCATTAGCCACCTTAAAGTCCAAACATTCAACTCCTTAATCGCCTCTTCCGCCCCCAAATCCAACACACCAAACACTTCTTTATTCCAACTTTTTAACTCACCTTTAAGAAATTTAAGCTTTTCTTTAAAGGAATAAAAAGCATTTCCCGGGACAACCAAAGATTTCCCCAAACATTCTCAACAAAAGGAAGAAACTCTGGATGTGGAATCCAATAATTGAAAAACTTAAAAGGCTTAGGACCCCAATTATAAGAATTAAATTTGATCCAAATAGGATAATGATCGGAAAAATCTCCATCCCCCACCATTTGGCCTACAACATTCCACTTGATAACCAACTCTTATGAAACCAAAAATCTATCAAACCTACTCATCGCCTTACCACTTAGATTAAACTAGGCGAATTTGTTCCCCATTAAAGGAATATCAATCAACTTCATCCCCTCAATAAACTCATTGAACTCTACTCTTTTAGCGTTGTTCACCATCTATGCACTGCTCTTCCTCTCTCCCTTATTTTTGATAGCGATAAAATCCCCACCAATACACCATATTTTACCCACAAATTTACTTTTGCAATCACTTAACTCTTTCCACAACTTTCTCTTCAAAAGAAAGATACAAGAAGAATACATGTTAATAAGATTATGAATCCCTGTTTTCCAACCCACATTAATGCCAACGAAACCTTCACCAACAAAACTAAAGCAAAGGAAAAAATATATTTTCTTCCACATAATAAGCAACCCCCTCGATCTCCCAATTGCACCTTTGAAAGACCGATCCACTTCCTTATTCTCACACAAAGAAAACCCCAAATTATCATCAACCACATTCATCTTGGTTTCTTGAAGGAAGCACGCGTCAAAATCTTCCATCCTAATCAATTGAGCAAGACGTTTTTTTATCAAACTATCGCACCCTCTAATATTGTAAGAAATAATATTCATTACAACCCTGATTTAGTGGCTTCCTTTTGACTTTTTGAAACTTGGTTTTTTAACTCCAGACATCTAATACCTTCAACATGATAATTAACATCATCCTTTCCATCCACTCCAAAAGCAACTGCCTTATTCCACACTTTCGAGGCTGTATCCGAATTTTCGTTTTTATAGAACTTGAAATTTCCATGTCACACATCCTCATCCAAGAACTCCTCATAACACATCACAAACCCACCTAAAAGTCTGCTAGACAAAAGAATCTGATTTAGAAGAACACCTCGTTGTCGGCTGGGAAAGAACCTTCTTTTTGCTTGATGGCTGAAGAGATTAAAAGTAAGATTTTTTAATGATGAAATATGGACCTAAATTATGACGTTGAGAAAATGAACTAGAGGGAAAGAAGTTATTCAAAATATTGACATTACCCTTCTGCGTAACATGAGCATTTAAGTTATGGATTTTTCCCGACCCAAACCCAATCAGCTCCTTTAAGTTTTTTCGCACCCCCAAACAATTTCTTCCCAACAGAGAATTAACGGTTATGAATTTCTTTTTATGGTATTTGTAAGGTGAAGGCCCAATATCACCATAAACAACCGTTCCATAAAATTGGTGACTCACATGCTTTGCCTGGCCTATCCCAATGCAGTTGGTGGGATCCACATCAGAGTTGACTTCGAACACACCTTTTTCAGATTCCCTAAAGCCACGTGATTAAGATGGAGGGTTCAAAGATTCAATCACAAACTCTTCCGCAAAATAAGGAGAAGCAGACTTGGGAGATTTAAACCCAATAACTGGCACTACTTTATTTATGATAAACTCTATAACTCATTTCCCACCCTGCTCTGGTAGTGCCTCCCCAGATGTAGACATAGTACCTGACTTGTTACAATCACTAGCATCCACTTTCTCCAAAAAGTTGATTGTTTCCAAAAAAGGAACAACATTCATCTTGATCCCTTCAACGTCATAATCTTCCCGAACGTCATCTTCTTTTATCTCTGAATCTGAACTCGATGAAACACCCACCACTTTTGGCACTAGAACAGATAATCCAAAAGGACCATAAGAGGCCTCCACCAACTTTAACCTAAATAGCACACTATTAATTTTTACCTTAAAATTCTTGTTCAAAATAGATGCACACTTTGTTCTCAACAATAATCGAGTAATGTCCATATTAGCTTCAGATCGAGTACCCTCATTAGGGCAAATAAACTTCCCCACCGGTTTGGTAATAAACTCAAAGAAGGTTAAGTTCCAAGCGTGACAGGGAATGTTAAACACACGAACCCACGTCACCCTTTGTTCATTCATTTTTGAATTCCACCACTACACCTCAATAAACCATTGGTTCAACCATTCTACATCATTGATGAATAACGACTCCAACTCACCTTGAACTCTATCTTCCATCAGACAAATATTGGCCCTCATAGGAGTTATTTTAATACAAAAATGACCTTCCTTGTCGAAGATAGCTTGCATGTTGTATGAAGATCTCACATTTACCACCACCCCTACGTAAGCTTTGCATAATCTCGACCAAATACCTTTTTCCTCTACCTTGAACTCCATTGAAGGACCAACAAAACCAAACTCTACTTTAGAAGCACCTACTATAAATCTGCTCTATAACATGAGTTAGATAAAATATGTAATAATTTAAACATCTGTCATCACATGCTTGCCTTCACATAGGCACATCGTAGCGAAAAATAAATCAAATAAAGTACTCAACAGATGATTAAGTGTCATAACACTTTCTTTTAAACATAAAACTTGGTTAAGGCAGAATGCCTTCAACATCAACAACCTCAAAAGTAATAACGAATAATAAAACATAATGTTTGCCCGCTGAATGTTACATATCAGAGCAACACAATATAAATATTGCATAAAACGGGAAAAGAAGAATAGCCTTAATGCCATCTGTTAAGTGCCAAATTGTACATATTTTAGATAGTATTTTCTGGCCCTTTTCAATTGTTTCCTTGATATTTTAGTAGTAAATACATATGTTTTAGTGTAAATATGCAAGTTTCCGATTTTATTGTAAATATTGTGAATATTGATCATTTTGATGTTTTTGACAGGTCTTCTAGCTTATATTTGATGATAGGAACAATTGGTGAAGGAGAGAAGGCCTAAAAGTTAATTTTTGAGAAGTCGTATCGGTAACTCGTGCTAAGCGCGCTTTCTGGCGCGGTTTCAGCGCGCATTTTCTGCCAAAAGCAGTAGCTAAGATTCCTTGACCACGCTTAGCGCGGGCAGGACCGCGCTTAGCGCGCTTTAAGTCGGTTTAACGTGTATTTTAAATGAGATCGCGCTCTGAGGCCGCTTAGCGCGGTTTTAATAAATTTCATTCTTTCTAATTTTAATTTATCTTATTTTTGTAGGTATTCAAGCCTTGATTTCTATTCATATTCATATAGAGCATTGAATAAGCTTTTCAACGCTTCCGACCGTGCGTCAATTGGAGTTACGGTTCGAAAGTTGTGAAGGAAATAAGATTGGTGACTTTGCTGATGGCGCTAAGCGCCCTCATAGCTCACTTAGCGCGGTTCGCGTCTTTTCAGCCCCTATTTAAGTCACTTTTCAACATTTTTAGGGGATGGTTTTGGGGTTTTTTGCTCCCAACCCCATCAAACTTCATTTTTCAGTAGATTAGCTTAGAAAATAACATGGAAGCTTGCATACGAATGAAACAGGGTGGATTGATCGTCGATCGGCTCTGACAAACCGCGAGATGTTTGGTTTATCTCTTTTCTTCTTTGTGCTTTTCTTCTTTGTTGGGTTGTGTATATGTATTGACTATGATCTCATGTATATTTGTCGCCCATGGCGTTGTATAAAACTTGCTTTATAAATCTCTATTGGTGATTGTCTCTGATTTTTGCTTTATGCGCGGGGTTTGAGTTGCGTTAGAGATAATCCTCGCAAACTTAGATTAGAGATGATTAGCTGTTAGTTTCTGGATTCTAGAGATAGATTTAAGAGCTAACAATCTTCAATAGGCGTCGAAGCTTAATGCCTCCGTGCCTTGAGTCGCGTGCGAGAGTGTCGGCGAGGGTAACACGGTTGTTTTCTCAACTTTGCGTTAGATATAACCTTTGTTGTTAGCGATGTTGAGTGATATTGAGGAATATTGTAGGTTGAGTATAACTGGTCGGTAAATTTAAGTTTGTGAGGAGTCGATTATGTGCATGCCGGATAAGTTTGTCTGTCTGAAGAATGATTTTTTTTATGTTTTAATGTTTACTTTTCTGTTTTCTTGTTTTAAACCATTTTAAACCCAAACTCATAAATGCGAGAGACTGTCGAACGACATTCTTTCCCTCGAACCGATCTCTGTGGACACGACATAAATCCCGGAGGGAATTCTTTCCGAAAATAAATATTTTTGCTGCTTGCCCTATTCTGCAACCAACAAAATGGCGCCGTTGCCGGGGATTGATTTTGATATTGAATCGCATTGCGATAGTTTCTTTGTTTTTTAGTTTTGTATATATCGTATATATTGTCTATTTCCATTATGTTTGTTTAAGTGTTGTATACATTTTGTTCCCGTAACGTTTGTTTAAGTGTTTGGTTAGGACACTTGCTTTTGGTTTGTGCGGTGAGGCATCACCATGGCATGAAGGAAGGAAGTTGCTAGCTAAGCATTGTAAAGGCGTCGAGCTAACGACGTGAAACAAGTGCTTGTTGGAAGGCAACCCAATGATTCTTGAGTTTGTATAGTTTTATGTTTAGTAGTATAGTTAATATAATGTGAAAATGGATGGAGTGAATGAGAGGAAGAACCAATTTTGAAAAACAAAATTTTCCTGCCCGCGCTTAGCTCGCGCAGAGGGCACTTAGCGCGCCTTGTTTTGCAAAGAAAAATCTCTCATTTTCCATCCGCTTTCACCAATTTTGGTCTTTGTGTTTGGTTAGTTTTAATTCAATTTTGTTAGGTTGTTAGAATAAAATTTTGTGTTTGCTCTCAAGTTTGTTTTGATTAGCTTGAGGATGCATTTTGTGATTTTCCAAGTTTTGATCGTTTCAACTTGCGAATGTATGGTAATGATTTTGTTAAGTTTTGTACACATCCAAGGTATGTGTTTATCGCTTTCTAGACTTTAGCATATTCATGATACTTAGGCTTTTTACAAACTTCCATGCCATTTATTCTTTTGTATACTTGTTCTTGATGTGAATCACTTTAGTTCCCACCCTTTTTGTGAGGTAACCTTCTATTGTTCACATATGCACGGAGTACCAACATTCTTGTTCTAACTGGATTTTATTATGCTTAATCTTTTGTTTGTGTTGATTATATGAAAGCATGAAAAGGATCAAGGCATTTTGTTTCATTTTGAGCACAACTACCTTAGCCAAATAGTCAATTCATCTTGTGAGTGTGTGATCATTTGTAACCCCTTTGAGCTTTTTGATCCATGTGTTATTTGAACTTAATGTTTGTCTATGAGTATTTAGTTCACTTATTTTGTAATGGATTTTGTTTTTTTTTAACCCTCAATTTTGTGTTGTTGTATGAATTTTTGCCTTGCCTTAGAAAGTAGGGAGTATTCACATGATGATGTGGTTGAATTCAAGTTAGGGAGAAAATGGTTGTATACTCATTGGTTGGTTTCTATGAGGTAGAAAAAGAAAAGAAAAAAGCGAAAAATGTGACAAAGAAAAGAAAAGAAAAAAAGATAGAAAAAGAAAATCCTTGAGAAAGGAAACAAAAAGAGTTTCAATAATTGTGCTAAATAAGTATTGTGTTTTGTGTAACACTTGGGATTTTGGAAGAAGTTGATTGAAATTTTGTGTTTGAGTCTTTGTGAGTTGATCACTCCCTTAGGTTTAGGCAAGTTTTTGTTTCAATTACCTTTAGAAATTGCCCCTTGTTTGTTTACCCGACCACGCTACAACCTTGAAAGTCCTTGTGATTCTTGCCTTTGTATGTTCAATGTGATTTCTTGGATGAATGCATAATTTAGTCTTTTGTTTGCATGATTGTTGTGTGAGTGATAAGTACCTCATTTTGTGTTTTTCATCTACCGGTGATTGTTTTTGCTATGTGTGATTCGCATTTGAACTTGTTTTATTTTAGGATGTTTGGCATGATTTTTGTATTTTGCATTTGTTTCGCGACTATGTTATCGTTGTAGTTTAGTGGTAAGTTTTGCTTTGTGTGTACCATTTTTCATTTGAGCCATACATTTATTTCCGTTTTTCAAAACCTGTTGATTCGTGATTCTTTGGTTATTGCTTTTGTTTCTTTGAGTTGTTTGATTCTTGTTTGAGGACAAACAACATCCTTAAGCTTCTAGAAACTACTCATTTATTTGTTCGTCTGTACCCCAAGAAGGAGCACAAAACCACACAACAACAAAGGGGTGAGAATACGCTCAAAATATATAATGGTGCAGAAGTATGCAAGGGTAGCCTAAGCAAACATCAACAATCACATATTTCATTCACATCATTTCAACATAATTCATTCACATCAACCGCATAAGTATTCTCAACTACCAATATCAACATAACCATTAAATTACACATGCAAATAATGGATACAATGTACTCAACATCACGACTCTACATGCAAGTGATACCATTTCGCTCCTGAATTCCCTCATTAGAACCAGAGCACACCAATTCACTATTAACACCTTTAGTAACGCTTCATCGATTCCCATATGGAACCAGCTACTTACTCTTGAATCCAAACCATCAGACCAGAGCACACCAAAATTGGACCAAAGCTCGTATACCATGATGCTTGATTTTCAAAAACATGTAATATCACCATACAAATTACCACAATTATGCACAACATCATCCTCATAACGCAACAAGTGATTAATTCTACAATAAATAATAAACAACACAAAAATACCTCAAAATAATGACCAAACGATAGTATATTGAAAGCACAACCTCAAAAATTGGAACCAATAACTCGATTCAATGCAACTCAGCAAACGATGCTCCTTTTGGCAGCATGACGGACTTTTCATCAGCAGGGTGACACCCATCAGCCGCCTACACCACCTTACTCATCATTCCTATGATGCTCACCCTATAAAATTGAGCCTGAGGACCATGATGGTTTACCCGTCAAGCAGTTTGCTCCTGTCAGCGCTTTTAAAGGCCGTGTGACGATCTGGTCGTCATTGTTAAATTGTAATTCCTTGTGTTGAAGTGTCGAAGTGTCGAAGCAAGGGTGTGTCGAAACAGTTGTTTCACACATATTCAATTTAGATTTGATTTAGATTTGATTTGATATAGTTCCAAAATAGGTATTTTGGGCTTTTATAGTTTTGGGCTTTGGCTTGGAGAACAAGTAAACTTAAATCTATAAATAGGGAGTAACCCTTATTTTTTTAAAGAATAACAACACATTGTAATTCACGGTTTGCTGTTGCAAGTGAATAGAAAGAGAAAAATCCCACAGTTTGTGAGTAACAACCTTCTTCTCCAAATTCTCTTAGAATCCTAATTTCCTTTCTTTCTCTATTTTCTTCTTTCTTTGGTATTGTTGCGCTAAGAACCCTTCTTGTTTATCAAGATAGGGTCGGAATTCCCATAGGTTTTGGGTTAATTCTAACCTCTGGTATCTAGAGCTCCGGTTGCGATTCAAGGAAGGAAAATCGTGATGGCAATGAATCATCCAAACGGGCACTTTTCGGCGAGTCTTCCGATTCTCAAGAAAGATAATTATGAGAATTGGTGCAAGCAGATGAAGGTGGTTTTTTGTTATCAAGATCTTTGGGATCTTGTGAAGGAAGGAGTAACACCGCTTGCGGAGAACGCGACGGATCAAGAAAAGGCTGCACACAAAGAGTTGAAGAAGAAATATTATAAAGCTCTCTTTATAATCCATCAGTGTATCGATCCAGATAACTTTGAAAAAGTTAGTGATGTAGAGTCAGCGAAGGAAGCGTGGGAGATTCTTAAAAAATCGTTTGGAGGCGCAGAGAAGGTGAAAGAGGTGACATTACAAACTCACAAGAGAACCTATGAGTTGCTTCAGATGGAAGACAATGAAAGTATAACAGATTTCTTCACCAGAGTTACAAAGCTGGTGAATCAAATCAAGGTATGTGGAGAGGTGTTGACATCAAGATCAGTTGTTGCAAAGATCTTGAGGTCATTGGCTCCAAAGTTCGACCATGTGGTAGTAGCCATAGAGAGTCGAAAGACTTGTCAGTATTGACGAAGGAAGAGCTTCAAGGGACGCTTGAGTCTCATGAACAAAGGATGGCTGAAAGAGCTGCAAGTAAGTCGAAGAGCGATATGGCTTTGCAGGTGCAGTCAGAAAAGGAAAGAAAAGGCAAAGGAATTGGGAATGGCAACAAAGGTAGAGGAGGAAACTGGTCGAATCAGAGAAAACCCTGGAACCAAGGCAACCAAAGAGGTGGTGCTGCAGGTAGAGGAAGAGGTGGTGGTCGAAAATCTGACAAGAGTCATATTCAATGTTTAAATTGTTAGAAGTATGGCCACTATTTTAGTGACTGTCCAGAAAAGAAGAAAAATCAAGAAACTGATGCAAAGATGGAGAAATATGAAGAAGAAGAGACGTTGTTGATGGTCACAACAAGAGATGAAGAAAGATTCCAAGATCAGTGGCAATTGGACTCAGGATGCTCATCACACATGACTGGAAGGAAATATTAGTTTGTTAACATTAAGCCCTCGTCGAAGAACATGGTGAAGTTTGCAAATGATAACACTCTAGCAACTGAAGGTGTTGGTGATGTTTTGATTATGAGGAAAAATAGCAAGAGGTCAATAATTTCTAATCTGTTGTACATATCAGACATGAAGAGTAATTTTCTCAGTATAGGGCAGCTGGTCGAAAAGAACTACAAGGTAATTGTCGAAGACAAGATGATGAGAGTCCTCGACGCAGGTGGTAGGTTGATCTTGAAGGCTCCAATGTCCCAGAATAGGACCTTCAAGATTGAACTCAAGGTGATGGAGCACAAGTGCCTAGCAACTGCAGCCATTAGAGATGAGTGGCTATGGCATTTTCGACTAGGCCATCTCAACTTCAATGACATCAGAGAGCTAAAGAGAAGAAATATGGTTTCAGGATTACCAGAAATCGACATTCCAAGTGAAGTCTGTGAAGAGTGTGTTCAGTCGAAATAACACAAGAATAGCATCAGCAAGGATGCAGGAAGGAAGTCGAAGGCAATTCTGGAAGTCATATACTCTGATGTATGTGGTCCAATCCAGGTGGATTCGATTGGTGGCAACAGATACTTTGTCACGTTCATAGATGATTACAGTCGAAAGTTGTGGACTTACCTCATCAAGAAGAAAAGTGATGTGATCGAGTTATTTTCCATATTCAAATCTATGGTCGAAAGACATAGTGGTCGAAAGTTGAAAATTCTGAGGACTGATGGTGGTGGAGAGTATGTTTCGAAGGAGTTCGATGCATTATGTGAAAAGGAAGGGATTGTGCATAAGGTGGTGCCACCCTACACTCCACAGCAAAATGGAGTTGCATAACGAAAGAACAGAACCATCATGAACATGGTGAGAAGTATGTTAAATGGAAAGTATTTACCCAAAGAATTATGGGGAGAAGCGGTTTCGACAACAACATATATTTTGAACATATGTCCGACGAAGAAGCTTGAAGGAATCACACCAGAAGAATGTTGGTCTGGTGTCAAGCCTAGCCTCAGTCACTTGAAGGTGTTTGGATCTATAGCACATAGACATGTGCCAGATCAGTTCAGAAGGAAGCTTGATGACAAGTCGAATCAGATGATCTTGATAGGATATCATTCGACTAGAGGTTACAAACTGTTCGACCCATTGAATAAGCAGGTAGTGATCAGCAGGGATGTGATAATAGATTATCTTAAAGAATGGGATTGGACTGAGAATGTCAAGAAGGATTCAGTAAGAATCTCTTGTGAAGAACCAGCCACTGAAGTCGAAAGAGAAGTTCGACAGGAACCAGTCATAGATGAAGCAGGTCCAAGCAGACCTCGACGAACAAGACACATACCTACAAGGTTGCCAGAATGTGTAATTACATCAGATGATGTGGTCGATGAAGAGGGTGAGCTGGTACATTATGCTTTCTACGCAGATGTCGAACCAGTCAATACAGCTGAGGCATTGAAAGATTCAAAGTGGGTGAAAGCAATGAATGAGGAGTTAGAGTCCATCGAAGTCAACAACACCTGGTCACTTGTTGAATTGCCTCAAGGCAAGAAGGCAATTGATGTGAAGTGGGTTTACAAGGTGAAGGTGAATCCTAGAGGAGAAGTAACTTGACACAAGGAAAGACTTGTGGCGAAAGGATTTCTACAAAAGGAAGGAATCGACTTCGATGTAGTGTTTGCACCTGTTGCTAGGATCGAAACAATCAGGTTGGTTGTTGGTCTAGAAAATATGAACAATTAGCACATATGTCAGATGGACGTGAAATGTGTATTTCTTAATGACCCCTTAGATGAAGAAGTTTATGTCGCACAACCAGCTGGGTATGTGAAACGAGGCGAAGAAGGAAAGGTGTACAAGCTGCATAAAGCCCTGTATGGACTTAAGCAAGCTCCAAGAGCTTGGAATAAGAAAATCGACAGCTTCTTAAGGGAGAAGGAATTTGTGAAGTGTACGACTGAGCATGAAGTGTATGTAAAGAGAAGCATTAATGAATTGCTTATACTATGCCTCTATGTTGATGATTTGTTGATAACAGGGAGTTGCAAGAAGGAGATCGAAGATTTCAAACATGACCTATGTGAGGATTTTGAAATGTCAGATTTGGGAAATCTCTCATATTTTCTTGGCATCGAATTCTACATGACTAGTAGAGGTTTGATGATGCACCAAAGAAGATATGCAGGCAAAATACTCAAGAGATTTGAGATGCAAGATTGCAACCCAACTTCGACTCCAGCTGGGACCAGACTACAACTGTCGAAGGATTTAGATGAAGATGATGTCGACCCAACCTAATACAAAAGACTTATTGGGTCACTTAGACACCTTTGTCACACAAGGCCTGACTTAGCATACAGTGTGGGTATGGTAAGTAGATTCATGCTGAAGCTAAAGGTATCACACCTAGCAGCAACGAAGAGGATACTGAGGTATCTGAAAGGAACTCTCGACTACGGCATTTTATTTCGTGCAGCTGATGAAGGGAAATAATACAAGTTAGTGGGATACACCGACTCTAGCTGGTGTAGTGATGTTGAGGATAGAAAATCCACAACTGGATATGTGTTTACGTTAGGTGGTGCACCAGTTGCTTGGAGTTCGAGAAAGGATCCAGTAGTGGCGTTGTCATCATGTGAAGCAGAATATATAGTTGCTTCTCTTTGTGCATGTCAAGCAACCTAAATGGTGAACTTGGTCGAAGAGATTATAGGGAAGAGTCATGGAGCAATTACCATGAAGACCGACAGCATGTCAGCTATCAACTTGGCAAAGAATCCAATAGCACACAGTCGAAGCAAGCACATCAAAATGAGGTTTCATTATCTTCGAGAGCAGGTTACAGAAGGGAAGATGAACTTAGAACACTGCAAAACTGAGAATCAGATTGCATATATCATGACGAAGGGAGTGCAGGTCGAAGTCTTCAGAAGACTGAGAGCCATGATGAATGTAGACAACTTAGACATAATGAATTAGGTGGTGTGTTAAATTGTAATTCCTTGTGTCGAAGTGTCGAAGCAAGGGTGTGTCGAAACAGTTATTTCACACAGATTCGATTTAGATTTGATTTAGATTGATTTGATATAGTTCCAAAATAGGTATTTTGGGCTTTTATAGTTTTGGGCTTTGGCTTGGAGAACAAGTAAACTTAAATCTATAAATAGGGAGTAACCCTTATTTTTGTAAAGAATAACAACACACTGTAATTCACGGTTTGCAGTTACAAGTGAATAGAAAGAGAAAAATTCCACAGTTTGTGGGTAACAACCTTCTTCTCCAAATTCTTTTAGAATCCTAATTTCCTTTCTTTCTCTATTTTCTTCTTTTCTTTGGTATTGTTACGCTAATAACCCTTCTTGTTTATCAAGATAACAATCATGAGGGTGACGCCCGTCACCCTGAACTAGAAGGCAGAAATTGCATTTTTTCCATGGAGTTCAATTCAGAACTCCGATTTTCCTTTCCTAGCCCTTAAATTGATCAGAAACATTGGAAAAAACAACATCTAACATCAATACATCATTTATCTATCAATTAAAATGCATTTCTTTAATTATTCATGATTTCTATGTTTTGTTCATCAAAACACAACACACATATAAACAAAAACTCATACCATCCTCACTAACAAGAACACACAATCGCCATGGTAAATCAGCACACAAAATTCATATAATACAACACATAATTCATGATATCACATAAATTAATTCACATTCATCAAAAGGAAAAAATTAGGGAAAAACTAATGGGATTAAGGAGTTCCAGCTCTAACAATGGAGGTTCTTCCTATTAAATACATGTAGAAGCGGATTTAATTAAATAACTAGAACTATGCTCCACCAACCCAAAACATCATATATGAATACTAACCATCTAAACAACATCCAAATGCATGTAGAAGCGGATTTAAATAATTAAATCTATGTGAATTCAATTAAATAAATAAATTAGAAAAATAGGGTGTTACAACTCTCCCTCACTTAAAGAATTTTTCGCCCTCGAAAATTACCTGGAGGAAATAGAGTCAGATACGACTCCCTCATCTGGCTCTCCAGCTCCTAAGTCATGCTTCCACTAGTCAATCCTCCTCACACTACCTTCACCAAGGCAATCCCTTTACCACGTAACTGCTTCACTTCCTGATCCTCTATTCGCATGGGCGATGCCTCAAAAGCCAGGTTCTCTTTCACTTGTACATCGTCCACTTGGATCACTTGAGACAGATTTAGAATGCATCTCCTCAATTGATACAAGTGGCGGTTGCAAGGAAATCTAACATGCCACATCTCCTACCCTCTGCAAGATATAATATGGACCAACAAAATATGGAGTGAGCTTTCGAGACTTTAAAGCTCGACCAACACCAGTTACCGGTATAACTCGTAAAAACACACGATCTCCCTCTTGGAAATCAAGTATTTTCCTTCTCTTATCATGGTAACTCTTCTGGAGACTATGCAAAGCTTTCATATTCTCTTAGATCATCTTGATCTTTTCAGAGGTTTCCTGTACAATCTCAGGTTCAAGCACAACACTCTCACCTGATTCATTCCAACACAAAGGTTTCATATACCTTATATCATGCAAAGCATAAAACAGTGCCATTCCAATACTAGAATGAAAATTGTTGTTCTAGGTGAACTCAATCAACAACAAGTAGCTATTCCAAGCACCTCCTTATTCTAGCACACATAATCCCCACTTGCAACATTAAAGTTCATTAGGTAACAGGCATTAGGTGTGTGGTTATTTATACCATAATAGAAACATGTAGGAACAAAATTATCTAGGAACATAAGATTTTTTTCTTAACAAATATTTTCTTAGGATAATGATGAACATGTTCACTTTCTCTTTTGTGGATTGGTCACTAGCCTTAACAAAGATAGTTCTGCTAGAACATGGTTTATCAAATTTAGAATAACCAAGTCCACTTTTGTCATTAGAGTATCTTTGTTGACTAATAACATCATTCAATCCAATTTTTCCCTTTTCATATCTTTCAAGAACTCTTTTCAATTGGACAATTTAGAAAGAAAGTGACCTACACTCTTTGCATGTAAAATTTTGTTTTTGTTGTTCAACATAGTTTTGTTTTTCAACTTCAAAATCTTTTTCCATGGTGTCAATTTTTTCTTCAAGAGATAAAATTTGTTTCTTTTGTGTTGACACTGTTTTATACTGAATTTTACATTCATTGAGTATTTCATCAATTGCACCTTGAGCATCATTATCATAGGATGAAATTTCATTACTAACCTCTCCATATTCATCATCGAAATTGTGTGATGCCATCAATGCAAGACTTGCATATTCTTCACTTTTCTGAATCGGATGATGAACTCACTTCATTGTCATTCCATGCAATGTGGGCCTTTTGGATTTTGACTCTTTTCTACCTTTGAAGCCATTCTTCTTGGTGAGTTTTGGACAATTTGTCTTTATGTATCCTTGATTTCCACATTCATAGCCTGAAGCTAGCGGGATTGTACTTGAGTGCATCGCACACTCAAAGATACAACAGAGTTGCTACCAAACTTTATTTAGTCCCAAGGGATAGGGAAAATATCGATAAAACCCAAGGGAAAGAGAAACGGGTAATTCAGTCGGTTATGCGAAAGGAAGGTATTAGCATCCCACGCATCTGTTGTACTCGACGAGAACCATTCTGAATGCTTCTAGGCTCGAATGGGTTATCTGTCTAAATGCTTCTAGGCTTCATAATATATTATGTCATTTTCCCTAATTGAATATGTAGAAGAACAAGTTCATTTCTTTTTCATTTTCAAAAGTTTGAGAAATATGAAGTTTATAATAGATGATAGAATGAATAGTTAGTTAGGAAGTTACTTGAGTTAGTTACACCATGATCAAGTTAGTTACATTAGTTTGTTTACTCGTAGCTTAAGCAACAAGCTTGTAATTCACTTGTATAAATACTTCTTCAATCCTCTATCAATGATATGGGAGTTATCCATTCCTTTTTCTCATCTTCTCCATATTAATCTTGTGTTGCTTCATACATTTTCTCATGCTGCCACGACTGCCATGCATGAAGCATAATATGGTATCATCACTTTCGATCCAAACTTCCATTCTTCTGCATTTGTTATGATGAATCAATTAATGATTCTTCTTCATCTTCTTTTGTGAACTTTCTTCATTCTTTCTACTTGTCAATCTTGTTCTGCATTTTTTCTTCTTCTTTTGATCTTATTCCACCACGCCTCCATGCATTGATCCTAATGCGGACTGTATTGCAAATGATGATGTTAATTCGGTGTATTACGTTCATCCTAGTGAAGGTCCCAACTTTGTTAGCATTACATTTCAACTGAACGGTTCTAACTACATTTCTTGGGCAAGATCCATGGAAAGGGCCCTTGGAGCTAAGAACAAGATTACTTTCATCAATGGTTCCATTTGTGTTCCTAGTGTGAATGATCTTAATCGGTCTGCACGGGAACGATGCTACTGCCTCGTACATTCATGGATTCTGAATTCAATTAATCCTGCAATTGCTCAAACCATAGTGTTCTTGGAAAATGCTTTTGATGTATGGAACGACCTCAAAGAACGATTTGCAAAAGTTGATCGTATATGCGTCTCCAATCTGCATGTTGAGATCAACACTCTCAAACAAGGTTCTAAATATGTTCTTGATTACTTCACTGAGTTACATGGATTATGGGAAGAAATGAACTCTCACAGACCAATTCCAAGTTGCACAAGTGCTCAGTAATGTCGTTGTGAAGCTATGCAAAGTGCACATGATTTTCGCCTTGAGGATCAAATCATTCAATTCCTAACAAGTTTGAATGATAAGTTTTCTATCATAAAAACTCAAGTTTTGTTAATGGATCCACTTTCATCCATCAACAAAGTATATTCTATGGTTATACAAGAAGAGAGTAACAATGTTTCTTTACTTTCAAAAGCCGATTCCACTATGAATCTTGATGAATCTTATTAATGCTTATGATTCAAGAAAATTTGTTGATCGTGGTAAATCTTCCAATTCTTATGGTGGTCCTTCTAACAATAAGAAAGATAGTAGATTGTGCACTGTTTGCCACAGGTCTAGCCATATAATTGATGTATGTCATCGCAGGCATGGCTTCCCTCCCAATTTTACTAAGAAGCAAGCTTCAACAAATGCATCTAATGCATCTTATGGTGATACACAAAATGTGGTTGACAATGGGGAAGAAGGTCCTGCAAGTAATCCTAGTGCTAGCATCACTCAAGAACAATATGCTCAATTGATTGGCTTGTTACAACAAACCAATTTGATGCCTCTTAAACCAACCACAAACCCCAATGCTAATCACATTTCTACTCATTATGGTCATACACCAAATGAGACTTCAGGTAACTCTTTCGTGTCAACAATTTCATGCTCTACTCACATTAAACTTGAATTTTGGATCCTTGATTCAGGTGCCAATGATCATGTTTGTTCATCTTTACATTGGTTTAGTTCTTACCACAAAATTCAGCCCATTAATGTATGTTTGCCTAATGGATCTATTGTTGTAGCTAAACATGCAGGCACAGTCAGTTTCTCACCTCAATTATATCTCACAAATGTGCTATACACACTTAAATTTTCTTCTAACCTTTTATCAGTTTCCAAATTATGTCAATCTATCAATTGTACGCTTCAATTTTCTAACAATAAATGTCTTATACAGGATGTGAAAACCAAGAAGATGATTTGTTTGGCTAACCAATTTGAAGGGTTGTACAAACTTCTGAGTGATGTTGGCTGCCTTGCTGCAGAAGTAACCTCACCTCAAACAAACATGTCTAGTATTTCCTTATCCAACATATATGTACCCAATACTTTAATGAATAATTGTAAGTGATCCCTAAGCAAGCCATATGGCATTTTAGATTGGGTCCCTTATCCCATGATAGGCTCTCTAAGATGTCTCAAATGTACCCTTCTATTTTCAATGATAATAAAGCTATTTGTGATGTCTGTCATTATGCTAGAGATAAGAAACTTCCAGATAATTTGAGTCATTCTAAGGCTACACAAAAATTTGAATTGCTACATTTTGATATATGGGGTCATGTTTCCATTAATTCTATACACAATCATAGATAATTCCTCACAGTAGTTGATGATTATAGCAGATTTGTTTGGATCACCTTGCTTAAAACTAAATTAGAGGTATCTAACCATGTTCAACATTTCATTACTCTAATAGAAAACCAATTCCAAACTTGCCCTAAATATATCAGGTCAAAAATTGGACATGAATTTTTAATTCCTCAATTCTATGCCTCAAAGGAAATTGTACATCAAAGATCATATGTAGAATCTCCCCAACAAAATGCTAGGGTTGAGAGAAAACATCAGCACCTTCTCAATGTAGGCAGAGCCTTACTTTACCACTCAAACTTACCTAAATCTTATTGGTCTTATGCAGTCAGTTATGAAGCATTCATTATCAATAGAGTTAACACACCTTTACTCAACAACCAATCACCCTATCATATGCTATATGAAACATCACCTGGCATAAACCAGATCAAAGTTCTTGGCTCTTTATGTTATGCTTCTACCTTATCCAACCATAGAACTAAACTTGACACTCGAGCTTGAAAATCTGTCTTCCTTGGCTATGCATTTGGATACAAAGGTTCTCTTTTACTTGACCTACATTCCCTTAACATTTTCATATCTAGAAATGTTACACATCATGAACATATTTTACTTTACCATAAATATTTTCCTTCTGTCACACAAAACTGTGAATACTTCAGTACCTTAGACCACAGGTCAGACCCTAATTCATCTCAGTTCCATGATGTTCATACATCTATTCCCAATATTCCAACTGTTGATCAATCTACCTTTACACCTTTTACATATGATCCACCAATTCCCATCTTATATACTTCTGATCCTCATTTATATCATGATGATCCACCTGTTCCTCAAACACATACCACAGACCAACCTCGTCCCACTCGTGTTTCTTCAAGAGTAAGGCATCCACCATCACATCTCAAGGATTATGTATGTGCAACCTTCAATGGTTCACAAACAAAATCAACTTCAGGTACTCCTTACTCTATCTCCAATTTTATGTCATATTCTAACATATCTCCCTCCCAATATCGTTTTTGTTTTTCTATTTCCACCAATCAAGAACCTAAAACCTATAAAGAGGCATACAAATTTGAATGCTGGAACCAAGATATGAAACTTGAGCTTGATGTTCTTGAGAAAACTGGTACTTGGAAGATTGTAGATCTTTCATCCAATGTGAAGCCAATTGGTTGTCGTTGGGTATACAAGATCAAGCATAAGTCTGGTGGAAGCATTGAGATATTCAAGGCACGCCTTGTTGGGAAAGGCTATAACCAAATTGAAGGCCTCGATTACTCATACACTTTCTCACCAGTTGCCAAACTCACCACATTTAGACTTGTCATAGCTTTGGCCTTCATTCATAACTGGCATCTTCATCAACTTGATGTAAATAATGCATTTTTGCATGGTAATTTGTATGAAGATGTATACATGATTATTCCACATGGTGTTCAAACATCCAAGCCAAATCAGGTCTGCAAGTTGATAAAATCACTCTATGGCTTAAAACAAGCTAGCAGGAAATGGTTTGAAAAACTGACTTCACTTCTCATTCACCATAGATACACACAAGCATCCTCTGATCATTCCTTATTTGTCACGAAAACACATTCTTCATTTTTAATTCTTCTTGTCTATGTTGATGATGTTATTTTGGCAGGTGATTCTATGCAATAATTCCAATTCATGAAAAATATCCTGCACCAAGCCTTCAAGATAAAGGACTTTGGCACACTCAAATATTTTTTGGGTTTGGAAGTGGCTCAATCAAAACAAGGCATTTCCATCTGTCAAAGAAAGTATTGCCTTGATCTCCTCACTGATTCAGGTTTCCTAGGATATAAACCAGCCAACACATCACCTGATCCTTCCATCAAACTATGTCATGACAACAGCCCTAATTTTGAAGATATTCCTTCATATCGAAGACTCATTGGTAGGTGTAATACCTCAAAATTTGCCCTCTTATCTCTCTCCAATAATTGGCTAATGCTTCATTCATTTTTGCATTTCATGATAGGTTATATTAAAACATCACACACATATCGTTGGTTTTCTTAAGGTGTGGGATCACAATGTTCTTTAAACAGGGGATTCTATGGATATCTATCAGAGCACGAAGTAGAGAATCGAAATCGGAGCTACAACATCATTTTTCAAGCAAAATGGGCAATTTTTGGCATAGTTAACCGGTTAACACAATTACAGTGCAATTATGTTAACCGGTTAACATGTTATAATTTTGCGTATTTGGTCTAATTTTGAACTGTGTAACCGGTTAGCAGTTATGCTGTAACCGGTTAACACAGGCAGATTTTGCATATTCTGCTGCTTTTTCAGGACAGCATCATTGCACACTTGGGTCTTTGATTCTACAACATTCTAGTAGCAAGTGGAACATTCTAGACATCTCTAGACATTTCAATTTAATTCAATTACAAGGGCATATGTTCTAATGCTTCATTTCAATTTGAGTGCACCATATTCCTCGTTTTCCAAGCATCTCCACCTTTGGATGTTGAAATTCACCTTGGGATTGTTACCGAGTTGATCCCAACTAACCGAGTTAACTACCTTGACTCGGTGAGTTGAGTGTAACTAACTCCGACCCTAGCTCCAAACCCAAAGCTAATCCCAAACCTCTCACACTCCGAACCTAAAATCTATATAAGAAACCCTTCACTCATTTTTCAAAGGAGGAACCATTCTACAAAATTTCTCACACTTCTCACTCTCAATTCTCTCATTTTTTCTCTGAACTTTCTGCTACTTCTACATCTTCATCTCAATTCTCTCTTCCAAACCCTCACAAAAAGCTCTTATTTCTTGAAGGATAATCACTTTTCACATTGAAAAGTGATTAATTCTTGAGCTTAAACTCCATCATTTGGCTATCTTTGGTTGGATTTCTGAAACTTTAGCTTATTCTACTTCAATCCAAGGGTTTCACACCATTTATTTTGGTGCAAGTTCGATCTCTATGATTTTTCGCGATTTTGCTCGGTTTCGACGCATTTCGGCTACTAATCGGGGAATCTCTGGTTTTCTTTAATTTTCTGCACCAAGATCACTTTGCAACAAGCACCAAAGCAAATCTCCACTTTGTAGGTTGGTTTTCCTCAAATCTATACTTGATTTAGCTTATTTGCAACTTATTCGATGTAGATCTTTGGTGATTATTGATTTGGATCCATTTGCTTGAAATTGATTCTTGATGTTGTGGTTTGTTGGATCCAATTGATTGTTTGATGGCTGTAATTCAATGTAATTTCGTGCTTAATTGATTGCATGTTCGTTTGGATGTTTGGATAAGTCATTTGCTGGTGAAAAGTGCTTTTGGAATTGGTTTTTTTGAATTCTGTCCCAAAGTAACCGGTTAACACAATTACAGTGCAATTATGTTAACTGTCGCTCCCGAGATTTTCATCCAAGTACAAACGCGAAAGTGGCGCTGAAATAGAGTCGCCAGCAATGTGTATTTATCCCAAGAGAGGGAAAGGAAACACTGCATAAACCTAGGGGGAAGGAAAGGCATGGTCTCACGACCAAGAGAAATGGGTAAGGGAGTCGGTTACGCGAAGGGAAGGTGTTAGCACCCCACGCGTCCATCGTACTCAATGGGATCCACGCTTGTTGTCTCGATCAAAGGGTGTCGTCATCTGGAGCTCCACTGCGACTGGAAAGGAAAAGGAATAGGAACGGAAAAGAAAGGAGAAACGAGGAAGAAAAGAAAAAGAAGTGACTCGATAGGACGTCCTCAGAGTCCTAGGCCTACGTATTCCCTCGGGAACGGGAAAGTCAGAGTCAACGTAGTTCGGACACGAACTATGGGGGGAGGTTGCTCGCTAAGACATCGCCGTCTCGTGCCTACGTATCCTTAATCTAACCAAAAAGAGGAAATCAGAGCAGTCGTAGTTTGACTTAACCAAGTCTGTGTTTTTTATGAGCGACGTTAAGTTCGCGTCCGACAGTTAGGGTCGATGCCTGTTTGCGACGAGACGGAAGTAACGTGCCCTTTTCTGAAAATGAGGTTTGAAACTTATCAATCCCGAAGGATAAAAAGTTGAGTTTGTTTTGTGATTTTTAGACAGAAGCGTTTTTGGAATTTGTTGGTAACTTGCATTGCATCCAAGTCTATGCCATAAGATCGAATGCGTCGCATGGTCGTCCTAACAGGACGTATGCTAAACACTCTAGAAAGGCGGAGGGAAACCCCCTCCTTCCATTTCCCACATGCAAGGCTCAAGTGCAATACATGTTAATCCTTTATTATATGTTTTTGCTTTTTGTTTTGAGATGAGAAAGAGAAGACTCAAGTTGAAAAGAAAACACTAAAAGGAATCTAATTTATTCCTAATGTTATCATGCGAAGGTGGCCCTAAGGTCAGGATCAAGAGGGAAGTCTACCTAATTTTGTCATGCATGGATTGCTATCCTAATGTCTCTCCTACCTCCGGCTTAATCGAAAATTAAGTGGAGCTAGGAATCCTACAGGATCATGTCATCAGACAAGTAAACACAGGACGAATCAATCACAAAATGAAATAAATGCAACTAAGGAGTAAACAGCGTCAGTTAATAATAATATCACACAATCACAATAAGAAAGAGGGAGCTTTAGCCAAGGGGTCATATCAACTGAGGCAAACAAGCTAGGTGTGGGAAATAGGAATCAGATCACATAAGCATCAACATTAGTCAATGCGAGCTATAGATATGGCGTGGGGGTTTGATTACTAAACCCTCCTTCCACTGAAGGACTCGATAACAGGAGCAAGTGATGTTCAAAGCTTCAATCATGTAATGAGAGCTAAGAACGACTCAACTAGAATAACGGGGGTCGATTGCGAACCCTACCTTCCGTCAATTGCCTCCTTGGAGGTCTTGCAAGGGATATGGGGAATGGGATGCCTCTTGGGAGGTCTTCAGCACAATATCAAACAAGCACAATCATGGCCTCACTTGAGGGCTTTCCATACAATCCTACTTATCATGGCATCGACTATTCCTATTTCTCATGACATTTGAAAGCATTAAAGAGAAGTGAAGAGATAAGAGGTCCTACCAAACGGATATGAATCCGTAGCAAAGCAACGAAAGCGCAACGAAAGCAAGTCACGAAAGCACCTATAAACAAATAGCAAACCAAGTTAGAAACAAGCTTTTATTTACAAAATGAAATGGTTAAACCACCTTTGGAATGTCTCCTTTATGTACCTTGCACGTGTGAACCAAAGACATTAGTAATAACAAGAGAGTGTATGTACAACATAAAGACCTAAGTCTAATGACTATGTACATTTGAGTCACACTAGTCAAAGTGAAAGACCTAAAAGGATTATGAAATTACAAGTCGAGTTACAACTATGCTACAAGACTAATCTACTTTAAAGTTAAAGGTAAAAAAACAAAAGAAAGCCATTACGAGTTAGATGAATTGAATTAAAACGTGAAAATGGACCAAAGTCAGAAGTGAAACAACTTATACATATGCTTAAAACCAATCTCAAAGTTTCACAAAGGATTGCATTAAACTCTCTCTCCAAAGTCAATTCATTCCATGAGCAAAATCACATGTAAACTTCTCATACAAGTATGTAAAATTGTCACTCAAGTAATGCAAGTGAAATGACATGGTAAGGCAATGTTAAAGCTCACACACCAGAGGAAAATGACCTATAAAATGTCCTAATTGAATCCCACAACAATCATGAACATGGCATACAAATGTCATCAAAAGAAGTGGCCAAAGCGAAACATAAATTCAAGTTCACATACGCACAAAGAATGCATCATTTAAGGCATGTGAAATGATCAAATGCAATACTCAAACATGTCTCAATTGTGCATCAAAATACACTTGATAATGTGCTAAAACTCATATTCAAAGTTGGCTCAAAGTTCCCTCATAAAAGTCCTAAACATGACTTCTTTCTACGCATGTATCAACATGTTCGGTTCGCATTGGAGAATGAGTGAAAAATAGCAAAATGATCTTGAAAATTATAAGTGATTGAACATATCATTCCAAAGATAGTAGGCAACTATATACAAAATATAGGGTTCATATCATGCGCCAAAATCCCTCAAATAATTGCAAACGTAGCACAAACGTCAATGATGATCATACGAATTAAGGTTCAAAAGGTTAACTTCAAAAGTATCTCAAAGCTCAATTACAATGCACCAATCAATCACCATGATGTTGAACAATCAAATTCCTAAATGTACACCAAAAATCAGCTCCAAATTGTCAAGGGAAAATCACATTTTGGCACTTACATCATTAGATATACCACTTAGAACACATTCCTTTTCAAAATTCCATAAAAATACCAAACAGCCCCCAAAATGGGATTAAAAATATCCAAAAATTAATGAACACCATCAAGAACTCTCATAAATTTTCTCAGAATTTTCTGACCATTTTTACTATTTTTAGAATTCAGATTATGAAACGTGTATGAAATATAGAATTACAAGAAAACATGGAAGAACAAGGGGGTGCACACAAGTAAAATTCCTAGTTACACTCTTTATTGGGCTCAAGCACAGGGGGTGCAACTAGCAATAAAAGGAGAGGCCCAAGGAAAATTTCTAGCCTAAGGCGCACGGTGGTCCCTCACATCCTAACAGTCAATCTTTGTCGTACGATCAATCTTAGGGAATTAAGCAAATGGTCTTGAAGCGTGGGTGCATGGTAGCTCTCATGGGGACGTATACACGTGATTAATAGTTAGAACCTACTGGACGGTGACAAGTGTCTCTGCCGGAGTGGACCGCACCACCACCATCCTATCCTTTTATCACATAAGAACGGTGAACCTAAATTTTATTGAAGCAATCCTTTCTCCCAACAAGTCCCTCTCTCTCTCTCTCTCTCGCATGAATCTCTCTCACGCATGATCTTCTTCTCTTAAAAACCTAACCGCCGGAGACGACGGTGGCCAGCGGCGGCGCCTCCGTCTTCTCCGGCACCCAACCACCACAAAACCTCAAATGACGAACACAAACCCTAGCTAATTTCTCGCCCTCTTTCCGAATCCATAATCGTTTTTTTTATTCTTCCTCAAACCACAGGATCGACGCTATCAGAACCAAGAACGAACAAAAATTAAATCGATCCACAATGAACTACTAAGTTCAAGGCTGCATCTATATAATGGCGAGGATTGCGTACCTAATGAAGACGAGAGGGAATCTTCAGGTATGAAACTCGTTCTTCTCCTCCATCAAGATCTCGTGAGGCTACGTTCTCGTTATTCTTCGCTTTCTGATAATCGTTGTGGATTCATCTCTGAAATTGTTGTCGAATCTGTGATGTTCTTGAATTTGCAGGTTACTGATTCTCGTCGCGGTTTACGAAGGTGTTAAACGCTACATGTTGGAGTCGTCGCGACGTGATGAGTATGATGTGGTGACGTTGAATTATGCAGAGGTTTCCATTGGAGATGGAGATAAAGACGATGGTGTCGTAGTGAAGTTTCGCTTCTTCTTCTTTCTCCATGAAGGTGTTGATGCTCGTGAGTTCTGATTTTTGTGTGAGAAATTGATTGGTGATGAAGATTCACAACCGTTTCTGTTAGGAATTGGATCCTGAGACCTGAAATTTGTTAAGAATTTTGCTGTATTGTTGATTTTGCAGGTGAATGAAGGTTCAAGATTGGAAAGCAAATCCGGTTTGGTATGAGGAAGAGGAATTCCGAAGAGAAAATGGAGAGGGAAGGTGATTGAAGATCGCCGAGAAATGGAGGTGAATGGTTGAAGACAAATGAATGAGAATTGAGAGGGAGAAGAGAATTCTCGGGTCAAGAGAAGAAAGTCAGTGAGTAGAAGGAGATTCGGGAGGGAAATGGTAGTTACCAATTCTGTTACCGGTTGGTTGTTAGAGTGGTTAGGGATTGGTTAAAGGGAATTCTGATATCAGTTAATGAAAAATTCTGTTAGGAGAAAAATTGTTAAGGGTTTTGTGAAACTGTTATCTGATTTTCTAATGTGAGAATGGTTAGAGGAATTGTTGGAATAGTTTGTTGTAATTTTCCGCAATGGAATTGTTGGAATTTCTCTATGTGACAATTTTGTTAAAGTTTTTGGAATCTTTGTGCTGTGAATTTTTATTATTTCTGTTGTAGTTTTCAGATGTGCGCTTAATTTCTTTTCCCAACCTCAAGCTTGTCATTGATTTCACTGCTGTCACCAGATGTTTGCTTTATATCCTCACAAACCATCACCGTATTCTGAGGCATGACGATACTATTTATACCATGATCAAATGTATCAGATGCATTTAAATGGATAACATGTCTGATACTTTCATTGGCGCTTTGTGGTAATGATGGACCTGTTTTGCCTTGATTGCTTCCAACTTGACAATATTTCACATCAATAGTAGGGGAGATTTCTTCATGCATTATAGCTTGTAAATCTATTTTAGCACGTACACTTAACACCGAATCAGTAAGATCTTTGCCAATTTGGAGCCTAGCACCTGGGGCAGGGATGATATCCTTGCTAGACTCACATTTTTTGTGTGACTTGGTCAGCTATTTATCCTCTTCAATAGATGACATGTCCTCTATTAAACTCATAGGATTTGATTAGGTTGAAAAACTTCACACTCGGCTACTGGAACAATCAATGCCACAAGAGTCCGAGCCTTTCAGTTCTAAATCCTCCCCTCCTTGGTTATCAATAACCCTACAATTGGTTATTAAAAATCATACCAAAGCATCTCTTGATTGCAGCAGACATACAACATCTACCACTTGATGGCATTGTAGAGGGTGGCGATTCAATACAGGCTTCTTCTGTCGCCGCAACAACATTGGCAGACATTGCTTTTACTGCACGATTGACGCATTTAGATGGAGGTAAAGCAGACTCATTCTCCATAGAGAAGCTAAATAGTTGATCTTTCTTAACTGTGGAAGTTTGTGACCCATTTCCGGAACAGTGAGTTAATAACTTAGGAGAATCACTAGCCAAATCCCTATTCAATGCCAATGAGTCTCCATCCGCAAGGCAACCATTTTCACTATTTGATGCCGTGATTATCCGCAATGGTGAAGTATTAACACTAATAGTTTTCTCTTGTACTGTTTAGTTTTCTTTTACTTGGGAACTTTAGTTTGTATCTCTCCTTTGGTAATCTTCCTAACAATACAAAACACCTCCATCACCTTTAACGAGATCATTCTATGAAGATCTCCAATGAATTGGTTTAAAACAATGTGGTTAAAATGGTTATTAAAAAGGGTTAATTGAATGTTGGATAATGGGACAAAGTTGAAATGGAACCAAAAATGGATATGGATGTTGGATTTAAAAAGTGGTAAAATTGGATTTGAAAATGTGGGTCAAAATGGTTTTAAAGTTAATTATGGTTTTAACAAATGGGTATTTTGGGAAATTGGTTTTGAAATTGGTTTAGAAAATGATTAAGAATGGATGATGGACTTATTTTGGGAAAATGGGTAAAACATGGTTTTTTAAAAATGAATTGAAACGGATAAAAGATGAACTTGTATCTTGAATTCCAAGTGATCCACATAATCAACCTTAACACCTTCAAATCACAACAAACTTAACCTCCAAGGCAAGCTTGTACTCAATTAGCAACTATCAATGGAGGTCCTGATCACAACATGAATCCATAGCAATACGACTTTAGTGCTCAACGGAGAATCCGCACTTTGAACCCTTGTCTTTGCCCATAACTTGCTCCTTAAACAATGATGATATTTTGGACGACCAAGTGTATACATTTATGGTCCTCCTGAGGAACTCACTTGAGGGCCACTTAACCAGGGAAATAACCCTAATTAAGTGATGATAAGCATAAGAAGAAAAACTCCTTTGATGGCTGCGTAGCCAAAACTCTGAGTATCCACCTGAACCCTAATCAAGTAGGATGAGACCCTAGCTCCATGATCTTTGTATCCACTTGGACCACACCTTGTATGAAAATGAAAGCCTTGATTTACGCCAATGAAAACCCTGATCCACTCGAATAGAGATGAGGACTTCACAACAATAGAGATACCATAGCTTGCACATGATACCTTGATCCCACGCCCTAGGAGCCCATGCAAATGTATGAATATGAGTATGACCAAATGAAGATGCAGATGAAAAAGAAACATAAGCCAGAAAAAAGGTAGGGCAAATCGAGATACATGGAGATTGAATACTAAAATAACCTGGAAATTTGCAAACTGTGGGGATAACAAAATAAAGTTTTTTACGAGGACGACCGCGGATGAACTCCAAAAGGAAAACCAGCCACAGACGGGCTACCCAACAAAAGAATACGAGGACGGCCGCAGACGAACTCAAAAAGGAAGACCGGCCATAAACGGGCTACCTAACAAAAATAAAACGAGGACGGCCGCAGACGAACTCGAAAAGGAAGATCGGCCACAGACGGACTACCCAACAAAAATAAAACAAGGACGGCCGCAGACGAACTCGAAAAGGAAGACCAGCCACAGACGGACTACCCAACAAAAATAAAACGAGGACGGCCGCAGACGAACTCGAAAAGGAAGACCGACCACAGACGAACTACCCAACAAAAATAAAATGAGGACGGCCGCAGAAGAACTCGAAAAGGAAAACTGGCCACAGACGGACTACCCAACAAAAAAAACGAGGACGACCGCAGACGAACTCGAAAAGGAAGACCGGCCACAGACGGACTACCCAACAAAAATAAAACGAGGACGGCCGCAGACGAACTCGAAAAGGAAAACTGGCCACAGACGGACTACCCAACAAAAATAAAACGAGGACGGCCGCAGACGAACTCGAAAAGGAAGACCGGCCACAGACGAACTAACCAACAAAAATAAAACGAGGACGGCCCCAGACGAACTCGAAAAGGAAGACCAGCCACAGACGGGCTACCTAAGGATTCGTAGAATCAACACATCTACAAAAAATGACTCCGCTGGGGAAAAGAGAAATCTAGACAGACAACTCTGTAGGAGAGTATAGGAAGGACCAATAAGAAGGACGAATCCATTGGTTGCTGTGTAATGTTAAACAACATCTCCTGAGTCACATCACTTTCAGCTGGGAAAAGTGACTGGCAAAAGAAATTAAACCTGGCTTATGCTCCGAATGCATATGTTTGAATTTTTCTATGGCGTAATGCTCCATGCGAGATGGAAATGCTACGCGTTTGGGAGGATGCCATGCAAAGATGCTTATGCAATGCAAAAGATGTGCCTCAGCAAAATAAATGCCGAAGACGAAAGCAACTCCACCGGGATGACAAACTAAATTGTCTCTGAGAATAACCCTGCTGAGGAAGATTTCACTGAATGACTCATTGATCACAAACTCTGCTGGAGATGAAATCCCAAAAGAATATCCACTCTACTGGGGATCATACTTAACTCTCTGAAAAGGAAACCAGGACCTGAATCAGAAGAGTGCCAAATATCACTTGGACTTAAAACCTGCTGGGGATATTAACCATCGTTGAACAAACCGCTGCGAGGATTACCACCAAACTCTGTTTGGGGAGACCATTGGACTTAACCAGCTGCTGAGGGAATAACCTCGCCCTTATCCGGCTATTGCTTGTGAAAATACGTTTCCTGACTAGCCGAGGGGAGTAGACATCAATACTCTGTGGGGAAGACAACATCTTTGTCTCGAGAATACGCTCCATAAATCTCCTGTGGTAGCAAAACAACATCCACCCTAAAGCAATCCACTTTAACTGCTGGCTGGGGAACAATCTTTTGTACTCTGACTGGGGAGAGTGACAGTCTGATGCGGGTGATGAAACCTCAATGCCAGAGAGAATAACTCCGCTGGGGAGAAAAGTCAATGAAACTTGCCGAGGGATATCATTGAGCTTAAACTGCTGTCGCATGAAAGAATTTACCCTATTGGAGATCAGAGTGTGCCGTTGCTGACGGAATTACACTTCCTGACCTGCTGAGGAAAGTGAGTACCAGACTCTGTGGGGAAAATAAAGTCTTTTCAAAGACATCCAACACATCTTCTGCTGGAGATACAACAACATTCGCCTCGGAGCAATTGACTTTAAACTGCTTGCTGGGGAATAATAGACCCACCATGATTTCGGTTGAGGACACAATCCTCTGTACACTTACGGGGGAAAGTAAGCTCTGCTAAGGTTGATGATCTTTCAGATGCTGAGGAGAGTAACTCTACTGGGGAGAAATCCTGCTACCCTGCAAACAAGATCAACAGACAACGCAAAATGGCTATCTAGACTATCATCCTAATGACTGTTTCATGAACAACTTCACTGTTTTTCGATATGCTTCGCAAAGCCCAACATTTTCGCATGCAATGCCTTATCAAAAATATCGGACATTTTCACAAACAAAACAGTAAAAAGCAAAATATAAATGGAAAGCTCTTTGACTGAAATGAAAATTTTATTGAATGAATTGGCCTGTAAATAGGCATTTACATTCGGAGGCAATTCCTGAAAAGAGGTAATTGCGCGAAAAAGTAAAAGAAAATACACATGTTGGCAATGTGGGGAGCAGATATCCACCATGATTCGATTCATCTATGACTCGTATGTCTCGCTTATCCGCATATGTTTTGACCTTCGAAGAGGCTGATTCTTTTCCTTAAGAATTCCCATGTATCAAAAGTGTTCACAGATCGAACGCAGATCGTAACCTCTTGCTTTCAAATCCCTAACTTTTGCCTGGATCGCCCTTTACGGGTTTCAATCCACCGGGATACCCATTTTTGCCAAAGTTGCCTTGTCAGGTTTTTAACTTTGCGGGTTTATCCTTTTTTCTTTTTATA
Organism: Lathyrus tuberosus; assembly: GCA_022829125.1. NCBI lineage: Eukaryota > Viridiplantae > Streptophyta > Magnoliopsida > Fabales > Fabaceae > Lathyrus > Lathyrus tuberosus. The sequence goes on along the minus strand of JALAZF010000529.1, from coordinate 1,627,687 downwards.
CCTAACTTTTGCCCGAACCTTTTCTTTTTATGGTTCGTCGGGATGCCCCTTTTTTGCCTGGATCTTCTTTTTATGTCCAGCGGGTCTCTTTTATGCAAAGTGTTTTTTGACTACGTCTGCATTTACAGGGGATGTAAAATCTTCACCATCCATAGTTGAGAGTAATAAGGCTCCACCAGAGAAAACCTATCTTACTACATATGGACCTTCGTAATTTGGATTCCATTTGCCCCTGTGATCTGTTTGAGGAGGAAGGATCCTTTTCAAAACCAATTCACCAGCTTGAAAACACCGAGGACACACTTTCTGATCAAAGGCTTTCTTCATCCTGCTCGGGTATAAACGACCATATGCAATGGCTGCCAATCTCTTTTCCTCTATCAGGTTCTGCTAATTCAATCGGGAACGTACCCATTCAGCTTCGTCAAGCTTCACATCTGCCAGAATCCTCAAAGAAGGGATCTCAACCTCTACCGGTAGCACTGCTTCCATACCATAAACCAATGAGAAAGGAGTTGCCCCAGTTTATGTACGCACCGACGTACGATAACCGTGTAAAGCATAAGGCAACATCTCATGCCAGTATTTATACGTCACTGCCATTTTTTGTACAATATTTTTGATATTCATATTTGCCGCCTCAACAGCCCCATTCATCTTCGGGCAATAGGGAGAAGAATTGTGGTGTTCAATCTTAAAGCTCTGACACAGCTCCTTCATTATCTTGTTATTCAAATTTGAACCATAATCAGTAATGATTCTCTCCGGGACTCCATACCGACAAATGATGTCCTTCTTGATAAACCGGGCTACTACTTGTTTGGTAACGTTGGCATATGAGGCTGCTTTCACCCACTTCGTGAAATAATCAATGGCCATCAAAATGAAATGATGCCCATTGGAAGCAGTAGGCTCAATCTTCCCGATCATATCAATGCCCCACATGGCAAAGGGCCAAGGCGATGACAACACATTCAGGGGAGTAGGCGGTACGTGTACCTTATCTGCATAGATCTGACACTTATGACATTTCCGAGCGTATTTGAAACAATCCGACTCCATAGTCATCCAATAATAACCCGCTCTCAATAGTTTTCTGGCTATAGCATGCCCATTGGCATGAGTACCGAAAGAACCTTCATAAACTTCTTCCATTAATAGGCCTGCCTCGTGTTCATCAACACAACGTAGCAAGACCATGTCAAAGTTCCTCTTGTATAACACATCATCATTGTTCAGAAAGAAGTTTCCCGCCAGCCTCCTCAGAGTTTTCTTATCTTTGGTGGATGCGTCAATCAGATACTCTTGACTCTTCAGAAAGACCTTAATATCATGATACCAAGGCTTTCCATCTAATACCCCTTCAACTGCAAACACAAAAGCGGGTCTATCGAGACGCATGATTTTGATCGAGGGGGTTTCATTCCATCGGTTCACCTGATACATTGAAGATAACATTACCAATGCATCTGCCATCTGATTCTCTAACCGGGGTATATGATGGAAATCGACTCTGTCAAAGAAAGGTAACAACCTTCTGGCATAGTTGTTATAAGGCACCAAATTCGCTTGACGAGTTTCCCATTCACCTGTGATCTGATTAACCACCAACGCGGAATCACCATAAACATCGAGGTTTTTTATTCTCAAATCAATTGCTTCTTCTAACCCCATGATGCATACTTCATACTCCGCCTCATTGTTGGTGCATATGAATGCTAACCGGGCAGTAAAGGGTATATGAGAACCCTGTGGAGTCGTAATGACTGCCCCGATTCCGTTACCATATGAGTTGACAGCCCCATCAAAGACTAGCTTCCACTGGGATCCAATTTCAGGTCCTTCATCATGTAGAGGCTCTTCACAGTCTTTCATCTTCAGATACATAATATGCTCATCAGGAAATTCAAACTTCATCGTTGATAATCCTCAATTGGTTGTTCAGCAAGATATTCTGACAAAACACTTCCCTTAATGGCTTTTTGGGAAACATATTGAATATCGTACTCTGTCAGAACCATCTACCAACGGGCTATTCTTCCAGAAAGCACCTGCTTTTTAAACACATACTTGATCGGATCCATCTTCGAAATCAAGAAGGTTGTGTGGTTTAACATACACTGCCTTAAACGCTTAGCTGCCCAAGCGAGTGCACAACATGTTTTTTCCAGCATTGAGTACCTTGACTCACAATCAGTGAATTTTTTACTCAGGTAGTATATGGCATGCTCTTTTCTACCTGACTCGTCTTGTTGACCGAGCACACACCCCATTGAGTTCTCAAGAACCGTAAGATACATAATTAATGGCCTTCCTGGCATGGGCGGCATAAGGAGCGGAGGTTCCTGCAAATATTCTTTTATCTTTTCGAAGTCTTTTTGACAATTCTCGTTCCACCTGACTTCTTAATATTTTCTTAACAATTTGAATATTGGTTCACAAGTGGCTGTAAGATGAGAGATGAATCTAGCAATGTAATTCAACCTCCCTAAGAAACCACGAACCTCTTTCTCTGTTCTCGGCTCAGGCATTTCTTGTATAGCTTTTACTTTTGCAGGATCAACCTCGATACCCTTTTCGCTGACAATAAAGCCCATTAACTTTCCAGATCTCACCCCGAAGGTGCACTTGTTCGGATTCAACCTCAGTCTGAACTTTATCAACCTTTCAAATAATTTCTTAAGATTCACTAGATGCTCTTCCTCCATTTGTGACTTCGCAATCATGTCATCAACATAGACCTCGATCTCTTTGTGAATCATATCATGAAAGAGAGTCACCATTGCCCGCTGATAAGTTGCCCCAGCATTTTTCAATCCAAAGGGCATCACTTTGTAACAGAATGTTCCCCACGGTGTTATGAACGTTGTTTTCTCCATGTCCTTCGGGGCCATTTTGATTTGGTTATACCCAGAGAAACCATCCATGAAGGAAAACACAGAGTATTGAGCAGTGTTATCCACTAACACGTCGATGTGAGGGAGCGGGAAATCATCTTTCAGGCTTGCTCTATTCAGATCCCTGTAATCAACACACATCCTGACCTTTCCGTCCTTCTTAGGTACAGGCACAATGTTAGCAACCCATGGAGGATAACTCGTCACAACTAGAAATCCAGCATCTATCTGCTTCTAAACCTCCTCTTTGATCTTGACAGACATCTTAGGTTTCGTTCTTCTCAACTTCTGCTTAACTGGAGTACATCCCTCTTTGAGCGGCAGCTGGTGTACCACAATGTCAGTGTCAAGCCCAGGCATGTCTTGGTAAGACCAGGCGAAGATATCCACATACTTTCGAAGCATTTTAATCAATCTTCTCTTTACACTGTCTTCCAAAGCATCCCCAATCTTTACCTCTTTCTTCGCATCCTTGGTTCCCAAATTAACAATCTCAATCTCCTCTTGATGAGGCACAATGACCCTTTCCTCCTGTTTTAGCAGTCTGGCCAATTCCTCGGGTAGGTCACAGTCTTCCTCAACCTTTTCTTCAGCCTGATATACGGGATTATCGAAATCATACTGAGCCATAGCCGAATCATGAGGGATGGAATCTGAACAAGGTAACCTGCATGATAGATGATTCATGTTTTATTATGTATGCAACAAACAAAACACATTGCCATCTTGATGTGATTTTATGCACAAAATAAAACAGAAAAACAGGGATCAGAAATATTTGAATGCAAAAAGTCCTTTATTATTGATAAAGAAAAACTACAAAATGTTCAAGCCCTACAAACAGGAATCACTACGCCTTGGGCAGAACGTAGGATCAAACATAATAGAAAAACAGAGACAATTACTCTGGGCCAGTCACTTGGATAATCTTCTCCGATGACCAATTGCAAAGGCTTTGACCAGGCGTACAGGGGCGGATCCAATTATCCAAGTCACAATCGTTGTCCCCGTCCTCTTCAACAGCATTGATTCTATCAAAGAAAACCCTGGCACTGGTAAAACGAACCGAACCATAAAACTTCAGAGGATCTTCAGGACGCCTGGGTGGCTTGTAACCCAGCCCATAAGTATCTTGCTTCTTCTGAACCTCAATAATCTGTCCCCATTTTTGTGAGCTTTCAGCTTCAACTACAGCCCGTGCATCTTTAAGAGATGACATAGAAATCTCCAGATGATCTATCACTGTAAGCTGCTTAACCACTTCAGATGGGCTAACCTCTTTGGGAACTTCTTCATGAACTTTTACGGCTTCAAAAGCCTGACATAACGTTTTCCTGTATCTCGCCATCTACCTCCACATATTTGAAAGTAGATAGATGGCTTATCATAATGTCCTCCTCTCCGCCAACTATCACCACGTGTCCATCCACCATATATTTCAGCTTCTGATGGAGTGTAGACGTTACAGCCCCAGCACTGTGAATCCACGACCGACCAAGTAGACAACTGTAAGCGGGCTGGATATCCATTATATAGAATGTGGCGTCAAAGACCTTCGGGCCAACCTTAATTGGCAACACAACCTCTCCAAAAACAGCCCTTTTAGAACCATCAAATGCGCGCACCACCAAATCACTTGGCGTGCATATCAACCCTCGGGTATCCAACTTCATCAATGCCTTCTTAGGCAAAACATTTAAAGATGATCCTGTATCCTCTAGCACATGAGACATCAACGACCCACGGCACTCAACAGAAATATGCAAGACATTGTTATGGTTTCTCCCAGCTGGAGTCAAGTCAGCATCAGTAAACCCCAAATCGTTGCCTGCATTAACATGGGCTATCACCCCCTCAAGCTGATTGACTGAGATCTCTTGGGGCACATAGGCAACATTCAGTACTTTCAACAACGCGTTTCGGTGAGCTTCCGAACACAACAACAAGGATAATATGGATATCTTAGATGGGGTCTGATGCAAATGATCCACGATTTTATAGTCACTTCTTTGGATCAACCTCATAAATTCCTCTACATTCTCAGAGAAAGGACTATCAACGGGCCTTACTACAGAGTCGGTCACTACCGAAGTCTGCACATAATTATCTACGGCCTGTTTACCCTTGTCCTGTCTGGAATTACCAGCCGATTCATCAGAAGGAGTGAAGATTCAGCCGCTTCGGGTAATAGCTCCCGCTTCCTCATTATTTTCAAAATTGGAACTTGCTACCGGCGTTCCCATTAACTCTTGTTTCTGCCCATTAACGAAAACTTCTGCACCATAGTTCTAAGGAATGGCCTTGGTGCTCTCATAAGGAATGGGTCCAGGACCTGTAATTATAACCGGCGCTGGTCTCGCCACCGCTGAAATTGTGATTGTCTTGAATGGAATAATGATGGTAGCCACATCGCTGCCAACAACCTCTTTTTGTTGGTCATGCCTGTAAAACTACAATCTACCTTCATCGATCAACTTTTGAACTCCCGATTTCAACAACCCACAGCCGTTCGTCTGTAACATACATTCTGAACAATTCTTGCCACACCCAGGGTATACTTCCCCCATCAACAATTTCTCCTTTACCACCATCAAGGGAGTCCTCAGCTCGTTCACATCCGTAACTAGATTCAAAAATTCATTTTCCTCTAACACGGCATTAACCCTCGGCCCGCCATGATCAGGCATTGGGTTCTGGATAACATTCGGCACATCATTTGAATAGTTTATAGCCTTAGAATCCACACAATCTTGAACTGTGTGCTTAAAAGCTTTGCAGTCTTCGATATGATGTCCGGGTGCCCCAGAATGAAAGTCGCAATGGGCGTTAGGATTGTAACCCGGAGGTGGATTACCAGTGATAGGAGCTAGAGTCCTCTTTTGAATTAGTTGTAGCTGAAGTAAGTGCTGAAACAACTGCGAATACGGTAGAGGTGGAGTGTCAAAATGCCTATCCCGTTTGGGCTTGTACTGTTGTTGGCGAGGAGCCTGACTTTGTTGCTGTGGAGGTGCTGCAGGAATTGTCACTGATGCTACCTGCTGGTTATAATTCTAGCGTTGCTTCCCTTTGCTGCAGTACGATGAGACAACATTCGTTTCCTCCTTCTTTTTTTAATTCACATATGGCTTCTTCCCCTGACTAGAAGACGACACATCATTACTCGAAACTTTCCCAGCTCTGATTCCGCTCTCTAGCATTTCCCCCACCATGACCAGATCAGCGAACTTGCCTGACATGCATGGTAACAACTTCTCATAATAATGTCCAACATAGGTGGCTGTACTCTTGCCGCCAACTCGCGCCATCTCTGCGCGTACTCTTTAAAGCTCTCGCTGCTCTTTTGGGACATGCTTTGTAGCTGTGTACGATTGGGAGCCAAATCAGTATTATACTGATAGTGTTTCACAAATGCTTCAACCATCTCTCTCCAGTTGCGCACGTGGCTCATCTCAAGCTGCATATACCATTCCAGGGATGCTCCAGACAAGCTGTCCTGGAAGAAGTGCATTAGCAATTTTTCATCATGGGAGTACGCAGCCATCTTTCTTGCATATGCCCGAACATGTGTCCTGGGGCAAGTAGTGTCGTTGTACTTCTCAAAAGTGGGGACTTGAAACTTATGAGGAATTCTCACATCAGGAACCAGCCCTAGGTCATCCAGATCCATTCCCACAGAATTTTGATTTACCACCCCTCTTATATGTTCTTCAATCATTCTAATTCTTAGATCATCAACGACTGGGAGACCAGCATCTCCACCTGGTACAGAGAAAACATCGTCTTATTGGTCATCAAAGTGATGGCCATGAGCTGCATGAATACTGTTCCCTCCTCCAACCACAGAAGGAATCACCACATTCTCTCCTCCGCCCGGAGGAATAACAACAGTGGGAACTGGAACTCCTCCCGGAGGTCCATTCTTAATATTGTGTCCATTAGCACCTCCGCTCGGAGGAATAACATTGTTCTAGAGACCACCATGTAGTACACCATTGTCATTTACTCTTGCCTCGAGAGGTTGAACGAAAGTTCTGAGTTGCTCATGTCCCTGTACGACTCCTTGCATCATTTCCAAGAATTGGGTGATACGGGCTTGCATGGCGGCCATTTCTGCTTGCATTTGCTCCATTACTCTTTTTTGGTTGAGTCGAGTAGAATATTGGTGAATCGGTTGATCAGCTATCCTGCCTGAAACCAAATAAAGGTTAGAGACAAAACCGGAACGAGTACCTGTTATGCAAAAATGCTTATGATTATGAGGATGCAAATGCAAAATGCAAATAATCATATTTAAACATTCCCAGGACGTATCCGCTTTGATTCCAGTCTCGGAAACCAGGCAAGGGATTGGACCTAACATCGGAAAATAAATCTGAATCTAGAAATGTTGCAGAATTAGACAAAGAAAGACTCCTTTCAAAAACTAAGAGCTGTTGAGACATATACGGCTGAACCAAATATTTTAATATCATATCATAAGAAATCATACAGACGAGTCTGATACAATAAAAAATGATTCCATCAACAGTCCTGATGGTAATCATAGCAAAATACAAATAACATAATCACTACAAATTAATTCCACACAGACTGGCTTCAATCTCCTCAAGAAGGTTCACAGTGTCTGGGTGATTAGGTCGCTCTATCAGCCCTTTGAATAGTCTATTTCTCTTCTCGACATCTTGATTCAGCCTAGCAAACTGCTCCTCAACATCATTACCTTCGCGCCTTGACTTCTTGATTTCCGCTTGCAACTTGAGCTCTTCAATTTCTTTTTGAGCTTCTTTCCACTTACCAGAGACGTGCTTTGTATCTGCTTTCATTCTTTGAAGCTCTTCTTTCAACTCCCCATTCTCAATCTTGAGCTCGCCCCACATCTCCTGATACGTGGCAAGCTTGGCTTCAGTCTTGGTCAAGAGCTTCTTGGTTTCCCTGTACGCTTTACCCGATGATTCTGCCGTCATACTGACTTTTCTGAAGTGCTGAGCTCTGTCAGTGAGGTTTTTCTCCTTGTTTTCCAGGCGTTCTGTCAAATCTTGGACCTTCCATTTCAATTCCAAGTTGTCATGTAAAGCGCCCTGAAGCCTACTACTCATACCGGCATTTTCCTCCTTCAAATCATGCACCAATTTTCGCTGCTCCTCGAATTCTTCTATTGGTACGGTGATTCTCTCTTATATCACTTTGGGATATAAAGGAGGCGCCCAATCAAAAGGAAAATAGTACTCTTCGACCCTCTTCTTTATCCAGTACTCATACGGCGGGAAAGCTTGATTGTTAGGCAAACCCCAAATGGCTTTTCCTCTCTTCTGTTTACTGAGCCACGCTTTGGAAGCTTTCTGTGCCACATCTAACCCAGCGTCAACCATGTGAAAATACAAAGACTCTTCTAACTCCTTTTCAGCCGGGGGACCTTTCAGTGCATATCCAAACTGTCGGATAGCCAAAGAAGGATTGTAATTAATACATCCTTTTCTCCCTATCAATGGTACGTTAGGGTATTCACCACAACTGTGCAAAATGTCTTTGCCCAACACTCCATGATTCACCCAAACAATATCTTTAGCATCTAGGCCCATCAAACGTTGACTCCATTTCAAAGAATTCTTAGTATCCTTGAAAGCACCTGACTGAGGTAGACAATTGGTAAACCACTTATAGAAAAGAGGTGCACAACAATGAACTGTCCCACCTCGTCTCTTTTCATTCCTGTTGTATAAGGCGTAATGAAGATCCCCTAACAAGGTCGGCAATGGATTCTGAGCTACAAATATTTTGATAGCATCTGTATCGACAAAATCAGGCTCACTCGGGAACAAGACAATACCATATACGCAGAGAGCCAACACTGCATTGAAGACAACCCACTTCTTCTCCTTAGCTGCCTCCTGAGCCTTATTTACCAAGTATGTTAGGTGATAACCACGAACCCTTCCCTTACCAGAAATATCCACTTCCAGAGTTGACTTGCTCAAATAAAGAGCACCAGCCACAGCCCAGAAATCAAGATCTGCCTTTGACCCACAAAAAGGAGCACCTTCCTTAATGGAAATTCCCAAGATATTAGAATACTCTTCCAGAGTAGGAACCAGAACATAATCCGTCAATACAAAGCACCTCAAGGCAGGATCATAGAATTGCATCAAGGTGCGCAAGCCATCAGACTCATATTCACTAAGATTACGAGCAAAAGATAGGATCCAACCATATTTCTCCCCGAACATTCCTAACACTTTCGAACCGACCATCTCTTGTAAGCTACAAATCTGACCCAGAACGAGCTTCGGGAACTTGTACACAATGGTGTTCTTCTTGCCCCTTTTGTTGTCCATCCCTATCACTGCCCGTTGACTGGAATCAAAATGTCAGATACTACCTGGAAATGAAAAATATGAATGTAAGAAAAGGATGATGCAATGCAAAGCATGGGATCAAGGTGCCACGTGTCTGTGCTGAACTGAAATAATTGAATAATTCCAGGGCTCAAATTCCCCAGAATTCCAGAATAATAGAGTAACCACATAGCAAAACCATACTGATAAGAAATCCAATGTACCGGGTATGTTAAAAGTCAAGGTTACCTGCAAACCTGTAAACAACCCGCCCCTCTCACATGTGGGTACTAAGATCCTCAGTATCCCGGGCTCTCAGGTCGAGAAATGATGATACGTTCACCATTTCTGGTTTAGCATCATCATCAATTGAGGAGGCCTCAACTGATTCTCCAAAATGAAAGGTCCTCAGCTTCTGGCACTGAGGTCGAGAAGCAATAGTACATTCATCCCTCGGGGTACAGTACTATCGCCAATCGAGGAGTGTCTCCACTGATTCTCTTTCAAAAGGGATATCCTACAGCGAGTTCCCAGCATTGGGTCCTCGGATCGAGAATGTGTCATGGGTTTGCCATTTCTGGTCTGCCATTATCACAACTCGGGAGGAGTGCCATTACTGAGTTCTCGGGAATGGTCACCAGAGTCGACAATTCCTCCAGAGAATATCTACTGGCCTGTATAGAGCATACAGTATCAGATAGCTCCGGATAGAACCTTGTCTGGTTGTAGGTCTCGTGAACACCCACACGTGGCAAAACACCACGGGAGCGACACGCCCACCCACACTAATACCTATGTGTATGCTCAAGCCTGGGTAATGGGCTTATCTCTCGGAACACCCTGCCTACCAAACAGAAAAAATCCAGCAAAGCACAACATAATCCAGTATAATAATGAAATGAAAATGCAATAAATGCGGTAAAACAGTAGTATAGTAAAGTAATAATACAGTAAATAACAATATAGTAAAACAGTAAAACAACAAAACACCGCTTCACAATAAACATCCAATGACAATAAACAACCAAGCGCTAGGATTGACTCGCTTAGGAAACCAGATTCCCCAGCAGAGTCGCCAGCTGGCGCCGTTTCTCCCCAGCAGAGTCGCCAGCTGTCGCTCCCGGGATTTTCATCCAAGTACAAATGCGAAAGTGGCACGAAAACAGAGTCGCCAGCAATGTGTATTTATCCCAAGAGATGGAAGGGAAACACTGCATAAACCTGGGGTGAAGGAAAGGCATGGTCTCATGACCAAGAGAAATGGGTAAGGGAGTCGGTTACGCGAAGGGAAGGTGTTAACACCCCACGCGTCCATCGTACTCGATGGGATCCACGCTTGTTGTCTCGATCAAAGGGTGTCGTCATCTGGAGCTCCACTGTGACTGGAAAGGAAAAGGAACAGGAACGGAAAATAAAGGAGAAACGAGGAAGAAAAGAAAAAGAAGTGACTCGATAGGACGTCCTCGGAGTCCTAGGCCTACGTATTCCCTCGGGAATAGGAAAGTCAGAGTCAACGTAGTTCGGACACGAACTATGGGGGGAGGTTGCTCGCCAAGACATCGCCGTCTCGTGCCTACGTATCCTCAATCTAACCAGAAAGAGGAAACCAGAGCAGTCGTAGTTTGACTTAACCAAGTCTGTGTTTTTTATGAGCGACGTTAAGTTCGCATTCGGCAGTTAGGGTCGATGCCTGTTTGCGACGAGACGGAAGTAACGTGCCCTTTTCTGAAAATGAGGTTTGAAACTTATCGATCCCGAAGGATAAAAAGTTGAGTTTGTTTTGTGTTTTTTAGACAGAAGCGTTTTTGGAAGTTGTTGGTAACTTGCATTGCATCTAAGTCTATGCCATAAGATCGAATGCGTCGCATGGTCGTCCTAACAGAACGTATGCTAAACACTCTAGAAAGGCGGAGGGAAACCCCCCTCCTTCCATTTCCCACATGCAAGGCTCAAGTGCAATACATGTTAATCCTTTATTATATGTTTTTACTTTTTGTTTTGAGATGAGAAAGAGAAGACTCAAGTTGAAAAGAAAACACTAAAGGGAATCTAATTTATTCCTAATGTTATCATGTGAAAGTGGCCCTAAGGTCAGGATGAAGAGGGAAGTCTACCTAATGTTGTCATGCATGGATTGATATCCTAATGTCTCTCCTACCTCTGGCTTAATCGAAAATTAAGTGGAGCTAGGAATCCTACAGGATCATGTCATCAGACAAGTAAACGTTGGACGAATCAATCACAAAATGAAATAAATGCAACTAAGGAGTAAACAACGTCCATTAACAATAATATCACACAATCACAATAAGAAAGAGGGAGCTTTAGCCAAGGGGTCATATCAACCGAGGAAAACAAGCTAGGTGTGGGAAATATGGGTGTTCATCCAATGGTATCAAGAACCATGGAGAGCAGAGTAAGAAAGGGGAAAATGTGAATCAGATCACATAAGCATCAACATTGGTCAATGCGACCTATAGACAAGGCGTGGGGGTTTGATTACTAAACCCTCCTTCCACTGACGGACTCGATAACAGGAGCAAGTGATGTTCAAAGCTTCAATCATGTAATGAGAGCTAAGAACGACTCAACTAGAATAACGGGGGTCGATTGCGAACCCTACCTTCCGTCAATTGCCTCCTTGGAGGTCTTGCAAGGGATATGGGGAATGGGATGCCTCTTGGGAGGTCTTCAGCACAATATCAAACAAGCACAATCATGGCCTCACTTGAGGGTTTTCCATACAATCCTACTTATCATGGCATCGACTATTCCTACTTCTCATGACATTTGAAAGCATTAAAGAGAAGTGAAGAGATAAGAGGTCCTACCAAACGGATATGAATCCGTAGCAAAGCAACGAAAGCGCAACGAAAGCAAGTCACGAAAGCACCTATAAACAAATAGCAAACCAAGTTAGAAACAAGCTTTTATTTACAAAATGAAATGGTTAAACCACCTTTGGAATGTCTCCTTTATGTACCTTGCACATGTGAACCAAAGACATTAGTAATAACAAGAGAGTGTATGTACAACATAAAGACCTAAGTCTAATGACTATGTACATTTGAGTCACACTAGTCAAAGCGAAATACCTAAAAGGATTATGAAATTACAATTCGAGTTACAACTATGCTACAAGACTAATCTACTTTGAAGTTAAAGGTAAACCAACAAAAGAAAGCCATTACGAGTTAGATGAATTGAATTAAAATGTGAAAATGGACCAAAGTAAGAAGTGAAACAACTTATACTCATGCTTAAAACCAATCTCAAAGTGTCACAAAGGTTTGCATTAAACTCTCTCTCCAAAGTCAATTCATTCCATGAGCAAAATCACATGTAAACTTCTCATACAAGTATGTAAAATTGTCACTCAAGTAATGCAAGTGAAATGACATGGTAAGGCAATGTTAAAGCTCACACACCAGAGGCAAATGACCTGTAAAATGTCCTAATTGAATCCCACAACAATCATGAACATGGCATACAAATGTCATCAAAAGAAGTGGCCAAAGCGAAACATAAATTCAAGTTCACATACACACAAAGAATGCATCATTTAAGGCATGTGAAATGATCAAATGCAATACTCAAACATGTCTAAATTGTGCATCAAAATACACTTGATAATGTGCTAAAACTCATATTCAAAGTTGGCTCAAAGTGCCCTCATAAAAGTCCTAAACATGACTTCTTTTTGCGCATGTATCAACATGTTCGGTTCGCATTGGAGATTGAGTGAAAAATAGCAAAATGCTCTTGAAAATTATAAGTGATTGAACATATCATGCCAAAGATAGTAGACAACCACATACAAAATATATGGTTCATATCATGCACCAAAATCCCTCGAATAATTGCAAACGTAGCATAAACGTCAATGATGATCATACGAATTAAGGCTCAAAAGGTTAACTTCAAAAGTATCTCAAAGCTCAAGTACAATGCACCAATCAATCACCATGATGTTTAACAATCAAATGCCTAAATGTACACCAAAAATCAGCTCCAAATTGTCAAGGGAAAATCACATTTTGGCACTTACATCATTAGATATACCACTTAGAACACATTCCTTTCCAAAATTCCAGAAAAATACCAACCTACCCCCAAAATGGGATTAAAAATATCCAAAAATTAATTAAAACCATCAAGAACTCCCATGAATTTTCTCATAATTGTCTAACCATTTTTACTATTTTTAGAATTCATATTATGAAACGTGTATGAAATATAGAATTACAAGAAAACATGGAAGAACAAGGGGGTGCACACAAGTAAAATTCCTAGTTACACTCTTCATTGGGCTCAAGCACAGGGGGTGCAACTAGCAATAAAATGAGAGGCCCAAGGAACATTGCTAGCCCAAGGCGCACGGTGGTCCCTCACATCCTAACAGCCAATCTTTGCCGAACGATCAATCTTAGGGAATTAAGCAAATGGTCTTGAAGCGTGGGTGCATGGTAGCTCTCATGGGGACGTACACACGTGATTAATAGTTAGAACCTACCGGACGGCGACAAGTGTCACTGCCGGAGTGGACCGCACCACCACCATCCTATCCTTTTATCACATAAGAACGATGAACCTAAATTTTATTGAAGCAATCCTTTCTCCCAACAAGTCCCTCTCTCTCTCGCATGACTCTCTCTCACGCATGATCTTCTTCTCTTAAAAACCTAACCGCCGGAGACGACGGTGGCCGGCGGCGGCGCCGCCGTCTTCTCCGGCACCCAACCACCACAAAACCTCAAATGACGAACACAAACCCTAGTTAATTTCCCGCCCTCTTTCCGAATTCATAAACAGTTTTCTTAATTCTTCCTCAAACCACAGGATCGACGCTATCAGAACCAAGAACGAACAAAAATTAAATCGATCCATAATGAACTACTAAGTTCAAGGCTGCAGCTATAGAAAGGCGAGGATTGCGTACCTGATGAAGACGAGAGTGAATCTTCAGGTATGAAACTCGTTCTTCTCCTCCTTCAAGATCTCGTGAGGCTGCGTTCTCGTTCTTCTTCGCTTTCTGATAATCATTATGGATTCGTCTATGAAATTATTGTCGAATCTGTGATGTTCTTGAATTTGCAGGTTACTGATTCTCGTCGCGATTTACGAAGGTGTTAAACGCTCCACGTTGGAGTCGTCGTGATGTGATGAGTATGATGTGATGACGTTGAATTATGCAGAGGTTTCCATTGGAGATGGAGATAAAGAAGATGGCGTCGTAGTGAAGTTTCGCTTCTTCTTCTTGCTCCACGAAGGTGTTGATGTGCGTGAGTTCTGATTTTTGTGTGAGAAATTGATTGGTGATGAAGATTCACAACCGTTTCTGTTAGGAATTGGATCCTGAGACCTAAAATTTGTTAAGAATGTTGCTGTATTGTTGATTTTGCAGGTGAATGAAGGTTCAAGATTGGAAAGCAAATTCGGTTTGGTATGAGGAAGAGGAATTCCGAAGAGAAAATGGAGAGCGAAGGTGATTGAAGATCGCCGAGAAATGGAGGTGAATGGTTGAAGACGAATGACTGAGAATTGAGAGGGGGAAGAGAATTCTCGGGTTAAGAGAAGAAAGTCAGTGAGTAGAAGGAGATTCAGGAGGGAAATGGTAGTTACCAATTCTGTTACCGGTTGGTTGTTAGAGAGGTTAGGGATTGGTTAAAGGGAATTTTGATATCAGTTAATGAAAAATTCTGTTAGGAGAAAAAGTGTTAAGGGTTTTGTGAAACTGTTATCTGATTTTCTGGTGTGAGAATGGTTTGAGGAATTGTTGGAAAAGTTTGTTGTAATTTTCCGCTATGGAATTGTTGGAATTTCTCTATATGACAATTTTGTTAAAGTTTTTGGAATATTTGTGCTGTGAATTTTTATTATTTCTGTTGTAGTTTTCTGATGTGCGCTTAATTTCTTTTCCCAACCTCAAGCTTGTCATTGATTTCACTGTTGTCACCAGATGTTTGCTTCATATCCTCACAAACCATCACCGTATTCTAAGGCATGACTATACTATTTGTACCATGATCAAATGTATCAGATGCATTTAAATGGATAACATGTCTGATACTTTCATTGGCGCTTTGTGGTAATGATGGACCTACTTGGCCTTGATTGCTTCCAACTTGACAATATTTCACATCAACAGTAGGGGAGATTTCTTCATGCATTATAGCTTGTAAATCTATTTTAGCACGTACACCGAACACCGAATGGGTAAGTTCTTTGCCAATTTGGAGCCTAGCACCTGGGGCAGGGATGATATCCTTGCTAGACTCACGCTTTTTTGTGTGGCTTGGTCAGCTGTTTATCCTCTTCAATAGATGGCATGTTCTCTATTAAACTCATAGGATTTGATTAGGTTGAAAAACTTCACACTCGGCTACTAGAACAATCAATGCCACAAGAGTCCGAGCCTTTCAGTTCTAAATCCTCCCCTCCTTGGTTATCAATAACCCTACAATCAGTTATCAAAAATCATACCAAAGCATCTCGTGATTGCAGCAGACATACAACATCTACCACTTGATGGCATTGTAGAGGGTGGCGATTCAATACAGGCTTCTTCTCTCGCCGCAACAACATTGGCGGACATTGCTTTTACTGCACGATTGACGCATTTAGATGGAGGTAAAGCAGACTCATTCTCCATAGAGAGGCTAAATAATTGATCTTTCTTAACTGTGGAAGTTTGTGACCCATTTCCGGAACAGTGAGTTAATAACTTAGGAGAATCACTAGCCAAATCCCTATTCAATGCCAATGAGTCTCCATCCGCAAGGCAACCATTTTCACTATTTGATTCCGTGATTATCCGCAATGGTGAAGTATTAACACTAATAGTTTTCTCTTGTACTGTTTAGTTTTCTTTTGCTTGGGAACTTTAGTTTGTATCTCTCCGTTGGTAATCTTCCTAACAATACAAAACACCTCCATCACCTTTAACGAGATCATTCTATGAAGATCTCCAATGGATTGGTTTAAAACAATGTGGTTAAAATGGTTATTAAAAAGGGTTAATTGAATGTTGGATAATGGGACAAAGTTGAAATGGAACCAAAAATGGATATGGATGTTTGATTTAAAAAGTGGATAAAATTGGATTTGAAAATGTGGGTCAAAATGGTTTTAAAGTGAATTATGGTTTTAACAAATGGGTATGGTTTTATGAACATTTGAAATTGGTTTAGAAAATGATTAAGAATGGATGATGGACTTATTTTGGGAAAATGGGTAAAACATGGTTTTTTTAAAATTAATTGAAACGGATAAAAGATGAACTTGTATCTTGAATTCCAAGTGATCCACATAATCAACCTTAACACCTTCAAATCACAACAAACTTAACCTCTAAGGCAAGCTTGTACTCAATTAGCAACTATCAATGGAGGTCCTGATCACAACATGAATCCATAGCAATACGACTTTAGTGCTCAATGGAGAATCCGCACTTTGAACCCTTGTCTTTGCCCATAACTTGCTCCTTAAACAGTGATGATATTTTGGACGACCAAGTGTATACATTTATGGTCCTCCTGAGGAACTCACTTGAGGGCCACTTAACCAGGGAAATAACCCTAATTAAGTGATGATGAGCATAAGAAGAAAAACTCCTTTGACGGTTGCGTAGCCAAAACTCTGAGTATCCACCTGAACCCTAATCAAGTAGGATGAGACCCTAGCTCCATGATCTTTGTATCCACTTGAACCACACCTTGTATGAAAATGAAAGCCTTGATTTACACCAATGAAAACCCTGATCCACTCGAATAGAGATGAGGACCTCACAACAATAGAGATACCCTAGCTTGCACATGATACCTTGATCCCACACCCTAGGAGCCCATGCAAATGTATGAATATGAGTATGACCAAATGAAGATGCAGATGAAAAAGAAACATAAGCCAGAAAAAATGTAGGGCAAATTTTTGAGGTGTTACATTAACCAGTTAACATGTTGTTTTCTGCGTGATTTTTGGTTGTTTTGAACTATGTAACCGGTTAGCAGTTATGCTGTAACCGGTTACCACTGCTGCAGAATGTGATTTTCTTGCATTTTCTTGTTCTTTTGAGATCCGTTGCATGCCTAAACTTCAGGGATCAATATGTTGATGATTGGTGGATTATTCTTGAGTTATTTTACTTCATATCATGGCATGAACATGATTTTTCGACATGCGATTCTTGATTTTTAATTGATGAATGTTTATGTTTGTGTTGTTGATTAATTGATGTAATGATCACATAATGCACACACATTGAGCTTGTTAATTGTTAATTGATGCTTGTGTTACTGGAACTGTTATGTGCATGTTCATTTGCTTTCTATTTCAAGAGGTGCACACTTGTTTTAACTTGTTCACATGCTTAATAATGTGCATTATTCTATGATGATTTCAAGAATTATTTACCATGATTTATGGTATGATTGTGATCATGTCTGATTGAAGAATGTGTAAGGCTTGATGCATGATTGTTATTTCTATGAGTGAATCATTTGCGAATGCATGCTGCCTTGATGTACCACTGCTGTCTATGTGCACACATGCTGTTATATGTGTTACTGTTTGACTTTTTATAGCTCCTTTTGTGCTGAATCATGTGATGTTATAAGCTGTCTTGCTTACGTGCCACTTTTTACTATTGTATGGATGTTGTAGCATTGTAATAGCCGCTATTTATCTTGTTTATTCGTCTTTCATTGCTTTTATGGATTACATGATGTAATGCTTGGTGGTGTAGAACTTTCTCACATCCCTTAGGGATCCTAGCTCATCCTTAATTTTTTTTAAGGTGAGGTAGGATAAGCATTAGATAGTGTTATCCCTCTCTTCTTTTAGACTTAGGTGGTTCCTATTACCTCACATAACCCTAGGATCTCCATGCATGATAACTTTAGGATAACTAGTCCCCCACTTAGACTTTTTCCTTTCTTAAACCCCTTGAGTCTCTTTCTCATCTCAAAACAAAAGGCAAAAACATCTAATAAAGGATTACCATGTATTGCATATGAGCCTTGCATATGGGAAATGGAAGGAGAAGGGTTTCCCTTCGCCTTTCTAAAGTGTTTAGCATACGTCCTGTTAGGACGACCATGCGAGGCATTCGTTCCTATGTCATAGACTTTAATGCAATACGTGTTAAAAACACCAAAACAATCAAACACTTCTTCTTAAAAGACAAAAACCAACAATTCTCTTCTCATCTTCCTCGGTCCGTTTGTAAAGGATTTGTCACGTCCGTTCTACCGCAAACAGGTAAATGCCTATGACTCCGTACAACGAGTCACGACACCTAACTGTTGGAACGCACGCCTGGACGTATTCCACTTAAAAAACACAAACAAAACAAGCCATCCCTAGTGAGGGGAACTACGTCGGCAGGAAATCGTGCGAGATCTCTTCGAGCACAATCCTTTCTCTTTTCCCCTAAATCGTAGTCCGAACTACGTTGACTCTGACTTTCCCATTGCACGAGGGAATACGTAGGCCTAGGACGCGACGTCCTATCGAGTCACTTATTTTTCTTTTCTTCCTCGTTTCTTCGTTCTTTTCCGTTCCCGTTCCTTCTTCTTTCCAGTAGCAGTTGAGTTTCAGATACCCTACACCCTTTGATCGATAACAGCAAGCGTGGATCCGTCGAGTACGATGGACCCGAGGGGGTGCTAATACCTTCCTCTCGTGTAACCGACTCCTGAACCCGGGCGATGGTTGTGACGACCATTCCTTTCCCTTTGTCGAGGTTTTCTTCGATCATTTCCTTTCTCCGCGTCGGGATAAATAACGTTCGGTGGTGACTCTTCTGTTCTTTTCTGCAGGTTGATTTTTGCAGATGCGACAGTTGGTGACTCTGCTGGGGATAGATAGACCTCTTGCTGGTCCATCCCCTATGCGAGTCAATCCTAGCGCTTGTTTGTTTTCGATTATAGGGTGTTTTATCTGTTTGCTTTACTCGCTTTATTTATGGCATTGTTGCATGTTTACTGTTTTACTGCATTTACATGTTTTTCATTTACTGTTGCCATATATTATACTGTGCTGAACTGTGATGATTTTTCTGTTTGGTGGGCAGGGTCTTCTGAGAGATAATCCCACTTCCCAGGCTTGAGCATACACATAGGATTTAGAGTGGATAGTCGATCGCTTGCGTGGTGTTACCACGTTAAGTCTTCGCGAGATCCACAGCCAGACGAGGCCCATATAGGTGGTATCTGATACTGCATGTTATGCAGGCCATTAGATATCCCTGTATGAGCTGTCGACTCTGGTGACCATTCCCGAGGACTCAGTAACGGCACTCCTCCTGAGATGTGATAATGGCAGACCAGAAATGGCAAACCCATTACACTTCTCGATCCGAGGACCCAATGCTGGGAATACATATAAGATATCCTTTTTTAGGGGAATCAGTTGAGGCCTCCTCGATTGATGATGATGCCAAACCAAAAATGGTAAACGTATCATTATTTCTCGACCAGAGAGCCCGTGATATTGAGGATCATCGGTTTTCTAGTACCCACATGTGAGAATGGGCGGGTGTTTACAGGTGACTTAGACCTCCCCACATACCTGATATCCTGGTTCTTCTGGTTCATATTATTATGTTCAGATGGTTATTATCCACAGTCTGGAACTATCCACAAATATACTAATGTCACTATCTGCACAGTCCAGCATAGACACCGGACACTCTGATCACATGCCTTTGCATTGCATTTTCATATCTTAACATACATGTTTTTTCATTTCCAGGGCAATATTATACCTTCGATTCTAGTCAGGGGCTTCTTTTCAGATGGATGTTAAGAGAAAGAAAAAGAATATCATCACCTACAAATTTTTGAAACCAGGTTTAGGTCCTATCAGCAGTTTGAAAGCTATGGCTAGCCCAGAGGTGTTGGAAGCATTCGGAGGAAAGTACGGGTGGATTTTTTCATTTGTTTGCAACCTCAGTGAGTATGAATGGGTGGGCCTTCACACATTGATGCAATTCTATGATCCTTCTCTACGGTGCTTTGTGTTTCAGGATTATGTCTTGGTCCCTACTTTGAAGAATATTCGAATATCTTGGGGATCTCCATTAAGGAAGAGGTACCATTTTTCAGTTCGAAGACAGATCCAGATTATGAGGTCGTGGCTGCTACTCTTTATTTGAGCAAATCCAGGGTGGAGGCCAACATCACCAAAACAGGAGAATTTCGAGGATACCCTTTGATGTACTTGACCAAGATTGCTCAGAAAGCTACTAAAGACAAAGAGTGGAATGTTTTTTGTGCTGTGTTAGCTCTTTGCGTATATGGCATTATTCTATTCCCAAATGTGCCCGAATTTGTTGATATGGACTCCACCAAAATATTCACTACTCAAAATCCAGTCCCCACTTTATTGGGTGACCTTTATTATTCAGTTCATAACAGGAATGAAAAGAAAAGAGGAGGATATGTCAATTACTATGCGCCTTTATTCTACAAATGGTTTTCACTCCGGTTACCATGCAAAGGTGCATTCGTGGATACCAAGGGTTCATTGGAATGGCATCATAGACTAATGGGTTTGTCTGCTAAAGACATCATCTGGATAGACCGGGGGTTACTTGGTGGGGATATTATTCATTGCTGTGGTGGATTCCCTAATGTCCCATTGATAGGGAGGAAGGGAGGTATAAACTATAATCCCTCTCTGGCCATTAGACAATTCGGTTATGCTCTAGAAAATCCCCCTTACCGAGAGAAGTGTGGAAGAGTCCTTATACTTTCAAGTAGTTGACAATCAAGCAATAGTCCGAAAAGCTTCGGAAGCCTGGAATAGCATCCAAAGAAAATGTAAAGGAGTTCTTGGAAAACCCAATAACCAAACTTATCATCCTTATGAGAACTGGATAAAGAAAAGGGTGGAAGATTTTTATCTGCCTTTTGATTCCGTACCTCCTTTATACCCTGAAGTTGTAGAAGAGAGCGATACGGTGGCCATCGAAGAATTCAACAAATTGCAGAATTTGGTGAAAGAGCTTAGAGGGGAGAATTCTGATATGAGCAGCCGGCTTCAAGATGCATTACATACCAACAAGGAATTGGAACGCAAAACCCAAGATGCAGAAAAGATCTTAGCAACTAGAGAAAAAGATTTTGCCGACAGGGCCCGGCACTACCAGAAGGTTAATATGGCTGTTGAAACTTCTGCTCTAACTTATAAGCTGACTAAACAGTCTTTGGCCCAGACAAAAGACAAGTTAGCCAAGCTTCAGCAAGCCTGGGATGGAGTCAGAATGGAGAATGCATGGCTGCGAGAGTAATCAAAGGCCAGAGACGATGAACTCCAGAAAGCACATGAACAACGGAGAAAACATCGGGAAGACTTTGGAAAAAGCCAAGAGCAGCTGAAGAATGTCAGCGATGAACTGAAATTTTCCAAGAAAAAGCTTGAAGAAACCATGATGGAGATGGGAAGACTCAAGATACAAGCTGGCGTGAAGAGGCCTAAGCAGATGAGTGATGACGAAGCTCTTTTGATGCACATGGATTCATTAGAAGAAGCTCTGAAGAAGAGGGATATTTTGATCGAAGAGATGATTGAAAGGCGAAATCATCAGCCCACCAGAATACTCTTTGAAGAAATCAAATACTCTAGCGAGAAGCTGAAAGATTTGGAGCTGAGTGATTGATAGTGTCCTCTTTATTTTTCTAGTGCAGTCTTGTTGATGTACCGTGGTTACCATCAGGTTTGTTGATGGAGCCACTTTCTTGATGTATTTCCAGGTTGCAAACTCGTTGTAGAAAGCTTCAGCACTTTTTGGCTCTCTGTTAATTCAAATGATTGTTTTACTCAGAAATAGTTCCTTAGCAGTGTTCTGTTCACCGGCACATTATCACAACACTTTATCACAACACGGTTCTTCTCGTCAAATATGTATATTAAGACTAGAATCGGGGTGTAAAAAATTTTTGGAAAGGAAAAACATGTCATTTGCATGCATTTCATAACATATCATTTTGCATAACAGGTACTCGTCCCAGGGAGTTTCTAACCTTTATTTGGTTGTAGGCAGAATAGTTGATCTCAACATTCATCGCTACACGACTCGACAAAATCAAGCCAGAATCATGGAACAGGTGCAGGCAGAACTCAATGAAATGAGGGACCGTATGGAGCAATTCATGAACCTTATGCAGGGCATAGCCCAAGGGCAGCAGGATTTGAGAACTATAGTTCAAAGGTTGGAAGTGGAAACCCCCAATGTTAATCCTCCTGGCGGAGCGAATGTTAATCCTCCTGGCAGAGCTGCAGTTGATCCTCTTGACGGAGCGGCAGTTGATCCTCCTGGCGGAGCTCCTGGTGGCGTTGGCCATAACAATCATCTACATGTGGAGGACCATCAAGACGATCAGTTCTCTGTGATGAATGCTGATCTGGGTGTTCATAATGATGGTAATGGCAGAAGGTATGAAGAGTTGGCTGAGAAGGTAAGAGCTATAGAATGTTGAAATTCTGGTACAAATGTGTGATGTCTTTGTGCAATGTCACAACATCGCAATCTGCTGAACAAGGAAAAAATAGAAACAGTAAATAACACACTGAATTGTTCACCCAGTTCGATTCAACAACCTACATCTGGGGGCATACCAAGCCAAGAAGGAAGTCCACTATTAGTAGTATCAAATTACAGACTCAACAGACCAGTTGACAATCTACCTAATTTAATCACTACCCAATGACCCTTCTACCTAAGTCCTCCCCAGGTAAGAGACTCCATCTCACTTCCTATCATCACAATGATGTCTAGCAGTCAACTACATCGTCACTGCATCAACAGCTTGTTTACCAACAACTTTTCTAACACAGAAAAACCAGAAGACACACTTCCATGACTCACATTGGAGTTGCTTCAAAGCTTCCTCCAAGAACAATACCAAACTCATTACCTACAGGTTTCTGAGTGACACACAGTGACCATCTCACAACCCGAGTGGTTCACTTAGACACAGCCCTAATGATCTACATCTTGGACCCGTACCCCTTCTAGGTTACAAGCATTAAATTTATAACTTTTTCCCAACTGGATTTGGGCCTTCAAATCATATCAAATCTTCTGTAACAAATCTGTAACAGATCCTGCTTCTAAATAAATCTTCAATTAAATCTTCAATCAAATCTTCAATTAAATCTTCAATCAAATCTTCATATTTTAAATACTCAATCTTCAGCTCCACATAATATTTCCAGGATATTATGTATCTTTTAAATCTTCACTTTTTAATTCAGCTGCAAGATCTTCTCCACACAAATAGGCAAGATCTTCTCCACACGAATAGGAACAATTCTCCATGTTTATTTGCACTAAAATAGGCACAAACTATTCTCCACAAGATATGCAGAATTAATTGTATCAGAATAAATCTTCTCCAATAAATTCGCCTGCAATCTCTCTATCTCTCAGCAGAAAATCACTAACAACAAAACATCCTAACACGCGCAGCCCTAAAACATCACAAACTGATGTTCTGATGTTCTGGTATAGTGATGTCAAGACATCGCATGTGACATCACTCTTCAGCTCTTTAACTTTTCATCACCTTAACATTCACTAATGTTATGACTCAATGTTAAGACATCAGACACATGACATTAACATTGTTCAACTTTGTTTTACCAAAATTACAGCCAATACAAGAACTAACAATCTCCCCCTTTGGCTAATTTTGGCTAAAACAATCTCAGCTAACATCAGCAGCAAAAACCAACAAGCTTCATAAACTCACTTTCGCATCAGCATAGGGCATCATCAGCATAGGGCAAACTTCCCCTCAAACCGAGAACCAGCTCACAGCTACTGCACTATATCAAAAAAAGGCTTCACAACCACACCTTGGCAACTCTCTCCCCCCTTTTAGCCATAATTGGACAAACTCTAAATCTGCCAACCAACATAACCAGACTCAACAGCTACTACTGAACATTCTCTCCCCCTTTTTGGACAACAATTGACAAACATTGGGGTAAATGTATACTTCTGATTCAATCCATTGACACACAAATCTATAGAACCAGGTCCAAACTGTCAAGAACACTATGAACTTCACCAGTAACATCTTGTCTGACAACAACTTCAATAAAACAAAAGATCAACTTCCCCTATCTAAGATAACCAATGCTCATTTGCAAGAAGAACACCTTAAATGAATGGAAAACATAAGACTCATCTTCATGTCTTCAAGAGCGCACCCTCTGTTCCATACTCCTGCTGAACGCATTCACTTAATGCTTGATCCTCAAATAATCCAAATACCAAAAATCACATGATTCCCTCTTGGTTTGTTATCTTCTCATGCTCCAAAACTCACATCTTGCAAAGCTGATCAACTTCTCTCTGTAATATCCACAGGAATGATCACAATGAACTCCTTGATCATAACATAGTCATTCCCTATCATACTCTTCATCTTCAGATTTCCAAGCAACCAATACCTGATCTACTTTAGTCTTCTCTACATTCTCCATCCAAGGCAGACCTTCTACTTCATCATTCTCCCGTATGACTATGTAGACGCTCCTTAGGCATGATGTAGGCACCAATCTTCTGAACCAGGGCATAATTATCCTTCATCAAGGATATCCAGACAGATAATGTCCTAACACAGGTTAGAACATCTGCTCCACACCAAGACATCATCACCATGATTCATGATATGCTCTATCAACTGGACTTACTATTGCATAGTAATCCAAAGAACTAGAGAATTAAAATATCATCCACCTTCAAGAAGAACAGTCTCCTTGAATCTTCAACTCATCGCCCTTCTGCCCAAGAGTAACTTGTTCCAATACAATCCTCAATAATAACTAGCTGCCACACTCTGATTATCTTGATTCTTCGAATCCACTTCTGAGATCACCCAAATGCCACAGTTTGATCACCTCATTCATGAATCCTCATATGAAAAAGCCAACTGCCACAAATTGTCTTCTTCACGTTTGTCAAAACTCTCACAAAGATATCTTGATCTACCCACTGAAATTGATCTTCAAATCACATGTTCCTCTTGCTTACACTTAGAATCTCTAAGTCAGTAATATCTTCTCAAACCACAGCTCCTGCAAACTGTATGAGACATGCCTTTTTAAAGCATCCATAACTTCCATTACTGTAGATCACTTCTATCTTAAGCTGATGTGCCACATCACCAGCTGAGACTTCTGATGTTAAGCTAGATGTCAGAACGTTATGACATCCAACTGTTGAATTCAGCACTTCCTTCTGCCACTCAAAAGAACCTCCTCCCTTTGCAGAAACAGATTTCCATGCTCTCATAGACTTGATTCAACAATCAAGTTTGAGTAGACAACCTCCATCCTGCTTAGAAACTCTAAGACTACCCCATAGCTAAACCAAAGAATGTCACTTCCCTTAGTAGAGCCGTCAGTAGAAAGCCAGAGATAACAACCACATATCCTCGACTTTCACACAACAAAACCCATGCTCCAAAGCACCTAGATCAGAAATAAACTAATCCAACCATCAAGACGATGATGTTTTCATAGTCTTCCATCTCCATCTTCAACAACATAATTCAGGTCGTCACACACCAACACACCACAAAGAGAAATAAACAGCCAAATAGAGAAAAGTAAATTCTCAACACTTCTGCAGTCCTGCACTTTTACATCAAACATATACATAGTCTCCCGTCAATGTATTTTGTCATTAGTTGAAAGCACAACACCTTAGATAAACGCTCAGCTCCCGTCAGAGTATTCACTATCGGTTAGATGCACATCCTTATCAAAAACAGACAAATACTCAACTCCTGTCAAGATATATGTGATAAGGTAACCTTCTCACACAAGGTACGACATTATTTTCCTGCACACTTGTGGCACTAGCTGATCCCTCTTTTAATAATCCACACCACTGATTACTTCAGATTAGGTAAGTGGCTTGATCTGATACTCCACCATGTGCACAACAAACTTGGCTGAGGAATCAATGATGTTTCAACATCAGTTCCGAAATCAGTCTAAATCACATTAACCATCTACTATGGCTTTGGAGACAACAGCCACAGTAATCCACACACAAGAGGATCGACCATCAGCATCTGAGCAATCTTCAAAACCAGAACATACACACAAGTAAGAACCTGCATACTCTACATCTCAAGAATCTTCTTCTCAACCTTCTGAGGTTCAGACCTTCTGCCTGTCTTTGAGATGTTGAATGCCATCCTTCTGCACCTAAAGAGGAGATTCCCTCTAACAAGTTTCTGAAAACAAACAATGGTTGGTCATCTAATATGCTTCTCCCAACATTTCAACCTACAAGGATGCCCTTCAATCCTTGCAAAAAAAATGTTCCATTATGTGAGGACTCCACATAACTGAACTCCAGCTTTAGAGGAAACTTCTCATGCAGATACCAGGGAACCATAATCCTTTGAAAAAAAAAACACCAACTTCTCCTTGCACAAATCTGAAATGCTCATCCTATGGTTGGTACACACATATAACTCCTTTCAAACAGAATCTGCTCCATGGCCATAAACAAGATTGCAAACAACTGGCTGCTTTAATCAGAAGGAACTTTCAGATATAAGAGAAAATGTCCTTGACATTTGAGCTTGACCTCCACAAAAACAAACAGCCTTTGAACACCTACTCACTTATCCAATGAGTGACACTATATTGATCATCTCTTGACCAATATACATATCTAAGACATGTTTCTTGAAGGAAACTTCTTAGACACACAACCCAGATGCCTCATCTTCCAAGCCAGGAGTAGGTTCCAAACAGATGTGATCAATACACATATGTTTAGCCCCCAAGCATCTGTTATGCCAACAAAATTCTGTACAATCTGCTGGTTTTATGTTCCAACAGCTGGTAGGACATAAGTTCTCTTCACAAGAAACACACCAAAAGATCCTTTAACACAGCCCAGAGATTGACCTTGTAGGGTTGGAGGCAAGAATAAATTGCTTCTAACATTCTTCAGATCTCTTTTCAACAAGCTCATATAAGAGTTCCTTTATGAGTGGACTTGGGATGAACCACAAGTATCTTTGGCAAATCTAACAAGCTAGTTGAAGATACCCTCAAGTATCACCACACCATGTGATACATCTTCAGAGGAGAAAAGAATGTTGCAGCCTTAACACAAAACCACCAGGAATTTTCCATCAGATATATATATATGCAGCGGAACACATACCAGAAAACTCCTCTACAACCTTCAGGCATTACTCAATAATCCTTGCACATCATCACCAAACCAACTAAGTGTCAACACAACACAACAACAGTTCTTATGAATAGTCCAACCTACACTTCAAGGGATCATACAAACTACTATATGAACTGACCAAGTCCATAACTATCTTCCTTGCTTATGAACCAGAAAGTATCTTCCCAAGATCTCATCCAGAAACAGACAGAATGCCTGCTCTGATACCAATTGAAATTCTGGTACAGATGTGTGATGTCTTTGTGCAATGTCACAACATCGCAATCTGCTGAACAAGGCAATAATAGAAACAGTAAATAACACACTGAATTGTTCACCCAGTTCAGTTCAACAACCTACATCTGGGGGCATACCAAGCCAAGAAGGAAGTCCACTATTAGTAGTATCAAATTACAGACTCAACAGACCAGTTAACAATCTACCTAATTTAATCACTACCCAATGACCCTTCTACCTAAGTCCTCCCTAGGTAAGAGACTCCATCTCACTTCCTATCATCACAATGATGTCTAGCAGTCAACTACACCGTCACTGCATCAACAGCTTGTTTACCATCAACTTTTCTAACACAGAAAAACCATAAGACACACTTCCATGACTCACATTGGAGTTGCTTCAAAGCTTCCTCCAAGAACAATACCAAACTCGTTACCTACAGGTTTCTGAGTTACACACAGTGACCATCTCACAACCCGAGTGGTTCACTTAGACACAGCCCTAATGATCTACATCTTGGACCCGTACCCCTTCTAGGTTACAAGCATTCAATTTATAACTTTTCCCAACTGGATTTGGGCCTTCAAATCATATCAAATCTTCTGTAACAAATCTGTAACAGATCCTGCTTCTAAATAAATCTTCAATCAAATCTTCAATTAAATCTTCAATCAAATCTTCATATTTTAAATAATCAATCTTCAGCTCCACATAATATTTCCAGGATATTATGTATCTTTTAAATCTACACTTTTTAATTCAGCTGCAAGATCTTCTCCACACAAATAGGTAAGATCTTCTCCACACGAATAGGAACAATTCTCCCTGTTTATTTGCACTAAAATAGGCACAAACTATTCTCCACAAGATATGCAGAATTAATTGTATCAGAATAAATCTTTTCCAATAAATTCGCCTGCAATCTCTCTATCTCTCAGCAGAAAATCTCACTAA
The DNA here is from genome assembly GCA_022829125.1 of Lathyrus tuberosus. Classification (NCBI taxonomy): domain Eukaryota; kingdom Viridiplantae; phylum Streptophyta; class Magnoliopsida; order Fabales; family Fabaceae; genus Lathyrus; species Lathyrus tuberosus. The sequence continues at coordinate 1,599,050 of JALAZF010000529.1, read as the reverse complement.
CAACAAAACATCCTAACACGCGCAGCCCTAAAACATCACAAACTGATGTTCTGATGTTCTGGTATAGTGATGTCAAGACATCGCATGTGACATCACTCTTCAGCTCTTTAACTCTTCATCACCTTAACATTCACTAATGTTATGACTCAATGTTAAGACATCAGACACATGACATTAACATTGTTCAACTTTGTTTTACCAAAATTACAGCCAATACAAGAACTAACAAATGTCAAAACTCCATGGGAATTAATGTTGCTGACATGGGGCTGGTACAAGGGGTGAGGATCCCTCCAAAGTTTAAGCCCCCAACCTTTGACAAGTATAATGGCAGTACATGTCCTAAGACTCACATTCAGGTGTATTTCAGGAAGATTTCTGCGTATTCTGACGATGAAAAGCTGTGGATGTACTTCTTTCATGATAGCCTGTCAAGAGCTTCATTGGAATGGTACATGAAGCTGGAAAGAGCTTATATCAAGAACTGGAGGGACTTGGGCGATGCTTTCTTGAAACAGTATCAGTATAATATTGACATGGCCCCTAATCATACCCAATTACAGAATATGACACAGGATCCGAAGGAAGGTTTCAAACAATACGCCCAAAGGTGGCGTGAGCTAGCAGCTCGAGTACAACCCCTGATGATGGAAAGGGAAATGGCTGATATGTTCATGAATACTTTACGGGGCCCATGTCTGGATCGCTTGGCTGGATGTCCATCCACTGGGTTCTCTGACATTGTGATAGCCGGAGAGAGAATTGAAAATCTGTTGAAATTAGGAAAAATTCAAGATGGAAGCGGGGTAAGCTCTTCCAATGCAAAAAGGCTTTTTAGGAATGGCTCGAAGAAATGTGAAGGTGAAACTAATGATGCCTATGGACATGGGGGCGAAGGTAAAGGACGTCAGGGCTCGTACCATCAAGCAGCAGCTGTAACTATTCCGGTTCCAGTTGCCGAATCTCAGCCACAATCTCAAAGACAATACCAACCAAGGCAGAGAATGAGTGATCGCCACTTTGACACTTTACTTATGACATATGCCCAGATGTTACAGAATTTGCTCCGCTTAAAGTTGGTACAGTTGAGAACTATGGCACCACTAGCAGGCAAGTTACCTTATGGCTATGATGCAAATGTGAAGTGTGAATTCCATTCGGGTGCGCCCGGCCACCATATAGAGAACTGCAAAGCTTTTAAGCACGTAGTTCAGGACTTGGTTGATTCGAAAGCTATCAACTTCGCTCCTAATCCCAATGTGATTCAAAACCCCATGCCCCCGCATGGCGGACCAAAGGTCAATGCAATAGAAGAGGACAGAGGCTTGAATCTGGTGTCAGATGTTAATCATGTCAGAACATCGTTGGCGGTGGTGAAATAACGTTTGTTAAAAGGGGGCGTGTTCCCCGGTTGTTTGGAAAATTGCTCAGAATGTTTAACTGCGACAAATGGTTGTGATGAATTGAGTAAGTGCCTTCAGATGATGATGGATGAGGGTCGTTTACAGTTTGATCAAATGAGAAAGAAGGATGATACAGTCTTGACAATTACCATTTACTTTACTCCGGCAGAGATTCCCGTGCATACACCAGTGCAGATCCCTGCCCCTGAACAGGTAGCCCCTGTGACTATAACTGTTCCGGGACCAATGCCATACGAAAGTACAAAAGTGATCCCATGGCATTACGGAGCTGATGTTTATTATCAGGGGCAGAAATATGGAGTGGAGGTTCCCAAGGAAACTGGTTCAAGTGTGGGGAATGTAGGAGGAATTGGTGGTTTTAACCGTAGCGGAAGGCTCTTTGCTCCACAGACGCTCCGAAATAATGATGCTGAAACTTAAGCGAAAGCTAAAGGCAAGCAGGTAGTAAGTGAAGAGCTCGTGCCAAGGGCGGAGCCCGGTAATTCCTTTGAAAAAGACGTTGAAGAGTTTATGAGGATTATCCGAAAGAGCGATTACAAGATAGTGGATCACTTGCATCAAACTCCCTCCAAGATTTCTATCTTGTCATTACTGTTATGTTCCGAAGCACATCGCAACGCCCTGTTGAAGGTTTTAAATATGGTGTATGTTCCACAGGAGATATCAGTGAACCAGCTTGAGGGTGTTATCGCCAATGTCAACGCCAGTAACGGGTTGGGGTTTACCGATTTTGATCTAACGCCGGAGGGAAGAAATCATAACAAAGCTCTCAACATCTCCATGGAGTGCAAGGGTGCAGTCTTGTCCCATGTGTTGATGGATACAGGCCGTCTCTGAATGTGCTGCCAAAGAAGGCTTTGGCAAAGTTGGATGTTGAGGGGGTTGTACTCCGACCATGTGATTTAGTTGTGCGCGCTTTTGACGGCTCTAAAAGATCGGTTTTTGGGGAGGCAGAGTTGCCTGTGAAGATTGGACCCCAAGTGTTTAATACGGTTTTCTATGTGATGGAAATCCAGCCAGCTTATAGCTGCTTGCTAGGACGCCCGTGGATACATGCTGCAGGGGCCGTTTCGTCAACACTCCACCAGAAGATAAAGTTTGTCGTGGATGGTCAAGTTGTCACAGTATGTGGAGAGGAGGATATATTCGTCAGTCATTTGTCGTCATTCAAATATGTTGAGATGGACAACGAGATCCATGAAACTCTTTGTCAAGCATTCGAAGCGGTGAGTATTGAAAATGACCCTCCTTCCAGTGAAACAAGAGCAGGGACTTCTATAGTTTCTTACAAACAGGCTCTCGAAGTAGTACAGTCAGGCCATGCTGAGGGCTGGGGCCAGTTGATTAAGTTACCTTTTAAGGAAGACAAGTGTGGGATTGGTTACCAGCCTACTCAAGCTTCGCAGCCAGAGGGCCAAAAGCGTCAGGGACCTGTAATTTTTTCTAGTGGGGGGTCATTAACCCGGGTCAAGTCTTTGCTGCAAATGAAGATGATGGGGATAACGACTATGACATAGATGATTGGGTGCGCCCATATGTCCCGGGGCAGAAGCTGAATAATTGGTTCTCTGAAGACCTCATCCAAGTCACCCTGCAGAAAGAGTAATTTTCTTTGTTTTTTCATATTGCATGTAAAATCCTAGGCTCTGCCCAAGGCCTAGTGATTTCATTGTAGGGCCACATTTGTTTCATATGCAAGTTTATCATCAATAAAAGGACGTTTTTTGCTTTCAAATTGTGTTCCCTGTCTTTCATTTTTCATTTTATTTCAAATAAAAATGGCAATGTTTTTCTCCATAGTTTGTCTTCTTTCTTTTCAAAAAGCCCTTTCTAAAATAAAGCATGAACCATCATCCATGCAGAAATAATCTTCCAGATTCTGTTGATAACGGTTCTGCTTTGGCTCGATATGACTTTGATAATCCAATCTACCAAGCTGAAGAGGGGGATGAGGAAGATTGTGAACTTCCCGAAGAACTGGCCAGATTATTGAAACAGGAGGAAAGAGTTATTCAGCCTCATCAAGAGTCACTAGAAGTCATCAACCTTGGCACCGAGGATGCGAGAAAGGAAGTCAAGATAGGGGCAAGCCTAGCAGAGAATGTGAAGAAAGAGTTGATCGAGATGCTACGCGAATATGCTGATATCTTTGCCTGGTCTTATCAAGATATGTCGGGGTTGGATACAGACATTGTTGTGCACAGGTTACCTCTCAAAGAAGGTTGTTCCCCCGTCAAACAGAAGCTCAGAAGAACTAAACCAGAAATGGCCATTAAGATCAAATAGGAGGTGCAGAAGCAGTTGGATGCAGGTTTCTTGGCTGTCACTAGCTATCCACCATGGGTTGTGAATGTTGTCCCGGTACCTAAGAAAGATGGTAAGGTTCAGATGTGCATTGACTACCGTGATTTAAATCGAGCAAGTCCGAAAGATGATTTTCCACTACCTCACATTGATGTGTTGGTAGATAATACAACTCAATTCTCGGTATTTTCCTTCATGGATGGCTTCTCCCGTTATAATCAGATTAAAATGGCACCGGAAGATATGGAGAAAACAATGTTTATTACCCCGTGGGGTACGTTCTGCTATAAGGTGATGCCTTTTGGTCTGAAAAACGCAGGGACAACTTATCAGCGTTCTATGGTGACACTCTTTCATGACATGATTCATAAAGAGATTGAGGTTTATGTTAATGATATGATTGCTAAGTCGCAGACTGAGGAAGAGCACTTGGTGAATCTAAAAAAGCTTTTTGAACAGTTGAGACAATTCAGGCTGAGGCTGAACCCGAATAAATGTACTTTCGGGGTGAGATCTGGTAAGCTATTGGGCTTCATTGTCAGTAAAAGAGGAATCGAGGTTGATCAAGTAAAAGTAAAAGCAATACAAGATATGCCCGAGCCAAGAACAGAAAAGAAAGTTCGTGGTTTCTTAGGGAGGTTGAACTACATTGCTAGATTCATCTCTCATCTTACAGCCACTTGCGAGCCAATATTCAAATTGTTGAGAAAAGATCAATCAATTTAGTGGAATAATGATTGTCAAAGGGCATTTGACAAAATAAAAGAGTATTTGCAGAAGCCTCCGATTCTTATGCCTCCAGTTCCAGGGAGACCACTGATAATGTACTTGTCAGTGCATGAAAATTCAATGGGTTGTGTTCTCGGTCAACAAGACGAGACAGGTAAGAAATTCACATATTGCGAGTCTAGGTACTCAATGCTTGAGAAGACATGTTGTGCACTTGCATGGGCTGCTAAGCGTTTGAGACAATATATGATGACTCACACAACTCTATTGATATCAAAGATGGATCCAGTCAAGTACATTTTTGAAAAGCCAGCTCTCACCGGAAGGGTTGCCCGTTGGCAGATGGTGTTGACAGAGTATGACATACAATATACTTCCCAAAAGGCCATAAAAGGTAGTATTCTGTCTGACTATCTCGCTGAGCAACCAATCGATGATTATCAGCCAATGAAGTTTGAGTTCCCTGATGAAGACATCATGCACTTGAAAATGAAAGATTGTGACGAGCCACCAGTTGATGAGGGACCAGATCTTGATGACAAGAGGAAATTGATGTTTGACGGGGCTGTTAACGTGAATGGTAGTGGCGTTGGGGCAGTTCTCATAACTCCGAAAAGTTCCCATATACCTTTCACTGCCAGACTGACTTTTGATGTCACCAACAATGAAGCCGAATACGAAGCCTGTATTATGGGTATCGAAGAAGCCATTGATTTAAGGGTCAAGATTCTTGATGTATTTGGGGATTCTGCTCTAGTGATCAATCAAGTCAACGGAGATTGGCATACCCATCAACCTAATTTGATCCCTTACAGAGATTATATGAGAAGACTGTTGACTTTCTTCAAAACAGTAAAGCTGTATCATGTACCTCGTGATGAGAATCAAATGGCAGACGCTTTGGCAACGTTATCTTCTATTATTTGAGTCAATTGGTGGAATCATATACCCAAAATTGATGTGATACGGCTTGATAGACCTGCTCATGTGTTTGCAGTCGATACGGCGACCGGTGATAAACCTTGGTATCATGATATCAAGCGTTTCTTGGAGAGTCAGGAGTATCCGGCTGGGGCATCCAATAATGATAAGAAGACTTTGAGAAGGTTAGCGGGCAGTTTCTTCTTGAATGAAGATCATGTATTATACAAAAGAAATTTTGACATGGTCTTGCTCAGATGCGTGGATAGACACGAAGCAGACATGTTAATGTAAGAAGTGCACGAAGGTTCTTTTGGCACCCATGCTGGTGGTCATGCCATGGCAAAGAAATTATTGCAAGTTGGTTATTACTGGATGACCATGGAGGCTGATTGTTTCAAATATGCTCGAAAATGCCACAAGTGCCAGATTTATGCTGATAAAGTGCATGTGCCACCGAATCCTTTAAACGTGATGAGTTTCCCCTGGCCCTTCGCCATGTGGGGCATTGACATGATTGGAAATATTGAGCCTGCCGCCTCTAACCGAAATCATTTTATCCTAGTGGCCATTGATTACTTCACCAAGTGGGTGGAAGCTGCTTCGTTTGCAAATGTCACCAAGCAGGTGGTTGCTCGGTTTATCAAAAAAGAGATTATTTGTCGATACGGGGTGCCCGAAAGGATCATCACTGATAATGGTTCTAATCTTAATAATAAAATGATGCAAGAGCTGTGTGAGAGCTTCAAGATTGAACATCGCAATTCTTCTCCGTGCCGCCCAAAGATGAACGGTGTCGTCGAGGCAGCCAATAAAAATATCAAGAAGATTGTGCAAAAGATGGTTGTGACATATAAGGATTGGCATGAGATGTTGCCTTTCGCTTTGCATGGGTATCGTACATCAGTACGCACGTCTACTGGGGCAACCCCGTTTTCTCTTGTGTATGGTATGGAAGCGGTCTTACCGGTTGAAGTTGAGATTCCTTCTCTAAGGGTCATGATGGATGTCAAGCTTGATGAGGCTGAATGGGTCAAAACGAGGTTCAATGAGTTAAGTCTCATAGAAGAGAGGAGATTGGAAGCAGTATGCCATGGGCAACTGTATCAGAGAAGGATGAAACGGGCATTCGATCAGAAATTGCATCCTCAGAATTATCAAACAGGTGACTTGCTGTTGAAAAGGATTCTTCCTCCTAATACAGATCACAGGGGCAAATGGACTCCGAATTATGAAGGCCCATATGTTGTCAAGAAGGTTTTCTCGGGCGGAGCCTTGATGCTTACAACTATGGAGGGTGAGGATTTTCCGTCACCTGTGAACTCAGACGCAGTCAAAAAATACTTTGCATAAATGGACCCGCTGGACAGTAAAAAGAGAGTCCAGGCAAAAAAGGGCATCCCGGCGAATCAGAAAAAAGGAAAAAGAAAAAAGAAGAAAAAGGTTCGGGCAAAAATTAGGGATAAAATAAAAAAAAATGAGTACACCCGGTAAGTTGAAAACCCGAGAGGGCAACTTAGGAAAAAATGGGTATCCTGGTGGATTGAAAACCCGCAAAGGGCGATCCAGGAAAAAGAGGGATTTAGCGAAAGGCTGCGACCTGAGTAACCTGTATCCCGTCTCGTTTCAACAAGAGGCATTCCGAAGGATAGGAATCGGTTCAATCATTCCCCTCGGAAAGCGAAGCACTTGGAAACTCTTGAAGACATATGAACCATAGCAGGATTGAAACTCAATGGATTTCCATTTTCCACATTTCCATTAGAATAGTTTCTTTTCTCTTTTAAGCAATTACCTCTTTCTAGGAATTGCCTCTTGATGTAAACGCCTATTTTCGGGCTTTTCAATCAATGAAATTTTCTTTATTCAGAATAGCCATTTCTTGGTTTTCTTTTACATTTTGTTTTGATTGCAAAAAAAAGTCCGAGGTTTGATAAACATTGCGTTTGAAACACCGAGGTTTTACAATGACATGCGTGCAAAAGAAAACAATTAAAATTGCTTTAAATGCCAGGTGTTCTTGGATGATGAATTCAAAACCCAGGATACCCTGGGGCATGTGTGCACACCCCTTTGTTTGCAGGTGTTAAGGTTCGCTGGTTAGCCCATCAAGAACGCGTGATGTCTTCAGTGTGTTTTCCAGCAGGACTTCAATAATAGTTCTTCCCAAGCGGAAGCGGTTACCTCAACAGGGATTTTCTTCCTTAAGGTCGTCATTCCCCAGCAGAAACATGGTTGATCTCAGCCCCTCAGCAGGCATTTCCTTCCGCAGCAAAAGTTCGTTTGATCTCAACTCCCTAGCAGCTAGGTCAGAAAGTTGTCATTTCCCCAGTGGAGTTCTATGGTTATAGTTCTTCCCCAAACAGATTGATTCAGATGATACCTCCCCAGCAAGGTCATCATTCCTTACAATAATTTCAATAGATTTGTCAGTTCAGAGCCCAGATTAGGAGATCAGGTTATTTTGTTTTCCCCAGAATGAGTGGCGAACATAAGGACAATTCAGTTTGTTGTCCCCAGCAGAGTTGCCTTCTTTTCCTCAGCATTTATTTTGCTGAGGGACCTCCTTGCATTTTGCATATAGTGATCATTGCATCCTCAAAAATGCGTAGCATTTTCATTTGAGATGGAGCATTGCGCCATGGAAAAATTCAAACATGTGCATGCGAAGCATAAGTCAGTTTTGGTACCTCGTGCGAGAGCCCAAGATTATTTCTCTTCAATCAGATTGACAAAACCAAAACAAATTCCTCTTTCATTCCCCACCAGATATTTCAAAGCAGTACAAGGGTTTCACTACTTTCCTCCCAACCAGATATCTCAAAAGCAATATCAGGGTTTCACCACATTTCTCCCCACAGAGTCCCATCTTTCGGTTTGTAGATCTTTTGATCTTACATTTTAACCGTGTCTTTTAGGAACCATTCCAGATAGGATTCCTCCCGCCATTCCCGATAGGCACCTTCTAAGTTTTGAACCTTAGTCATTCCCGATAGACGTATAAGTCAACCTTAGTTCTTAGGAACCATTCCAGATAGGATTCCCTTAGTCGTTCCCGACAGGCGACCATTGAGTTTTAAACCTAGCTGTTCCCGACAAGCCCATTTACCATTCCCGATAGGTAATCCATAGGTTTTCAACTTTAGCCGTTCCCGACAGGAACCCTTTGAGTTTTAAACCTAACTGTTCTCGACATGCCCATTTACCATTCCCGATAGGTAGCTCATAGGTTTTCAACTTTAGCCGTTCCCGACAGGCACCCTTTAAGTTTTAGACCTAGCTGTTCCCGACAGGCCCATTTACCATTCCCGATAGGTAGCTCATAGGTTTTCAACTTTAGCCGTTCTCGACAGGCACCCTTTAAGTTTTAGACCTAGCTGTTCCCGACATGCCCATTTACCATTCCCGATAGGTAGCTCATAGGTTTTCATCTTTAGCCGTTCCCGACAGGCACCCTTTAAGTTTTAGACTTAGTTGTTCCCGACATGCCCATTTACCATTCCCGATAGGTAGCTCATAGGTTTTCAACTTTAGCCGTTCCCGACAGGCGCCCTTTAAGTTTTAGACCTAGCTGTTCCCGACAGACCCATTTACCATTCCTGATAGGTAAGCCATAGGTTTTCAACCTTAACCGTTCCCGACAGGCACACCTTAACCGTTTCCGACAGGCATACTTTAAGCAAAACTTTAGCCGTTCTTGACAGGTGACCCTTGAACTTCATTTGTTCCAGACTCTTTTACACCAATACCTCTCCATCACAACTGCTTTGTTTGTTATATATCCATTTCTTTTTACCCACAGAGCGTAAATTTTCTAGTTATTCTTTGTATTTAATCCCTATGTACCTTGAATGTCTGACAGCCGTTGCTCTCATCCCTTCAGGTCCATAGTTGATTGAATAGGGGCAGCTGTAATACCTCAAAATTTGCCCTCTTATCTCTCTCCAATAATTGGCTTATGCTTCATTCATTTTTGCATTTCATGATAGGTCATATTAAAACATCATACACATATCATTGGTTTTCTTAAGGCGTGGGATCACGATGTTCTTTAAACAGGGGATTCTATGGATATCTATCAGAGCACGGGGTAGAGAATCGAAACCGGAGCTACAACATCATTTTTCAAGCAAAATGGGCAATTTTTGGCCTGGTTAACCGGTTAACATAATTATAGTGCAATTATGTTAATCGGTTAACATGTTATAATTTTGCGTATTTGGTCTAATTTTGAACTGTGTAATCAGTTAGCAGTTATGCTGTAACCGATTAACACAGGCAGATTTTGCATATTTTGCTGCTTTTTTAGGACAGCATCATTGCACACTTGGGTCTTTGATTCTACAGCATTCTAGCAGCAAGTGGAACATTCTAGACATCTCTAGACATTTCAATTCAATTACAAGGGCATATGTTCTAATGCTTCATTTTAATTTGAGTGCACCATATTCCTCGTTTTCCAAGCATCTCCACCTTTGGGTGTTGAAATTCACCTTGGGATTGTTACTGAGTTGATCCCAACTAACCGAGTTAACTACCTTGACTTGATGAGTTGAGTGTAACTAACTCTGACCCTAGCTCCAAACCCAAAGCTAAGTCCAAAGCTAATCCCAAACCTCTCACACTCCGAACCTAAAATCTATATAAGAAACCCTTCACTCATTTTTCAAAGGAGGAACCATTCTACAAAATTTCTCACACTTCTCACTCTCAATTCTCTCATTTTTCTCTGAACTTTCTGCTACTTCAACATCTTCATCTCAATTCTCTCTTCCAAACCCTCACAAAAAGCTATTATTTCTTGAAGGATAATCACTTTTCACATTGAAAAGTGATTAATTCCTGAGCTTAAACTCCATCATTTGGCTATCTTTGGTTGGATTTCTGGAACTTCAGCTTATTCTACTTCAATCCAAGGGTTTCACACCATTTATTTTGGTGCAAGTTCGATCTCGGTGATTTTTCGCGATTTTGCTCGGTTTCGACGCGTTTCGGCTACTAATCGGGGAATATCTGGTTTCCTTTAATTTTCTGCACCAAGATCACTTTGCAACAATCACCAAAGCAAATATTTGCTTTGTAGGTTGGTTTTCCTCATATCTATACTTGATTTAGCTTATTTGCAACTTATTCGATGTAGATCTTTGGTGATTTTTGATTTGGATCCATTTGCTTGAAATTGATTCTTGAAGTTGTGGTTTGTTGGATCCAATTGATTGTTTGATGGCTGTAATTCAATGTAATTTCGTGCTTAATTGATTGCATGTTCGTTTGGATGTTTGGATAAGTCATTTGCTGCTGAAAAGTGCTTTTGGAACTGTTTTTTTTTTAATTCTGTCACAGAGTAACCGGTTAACACAATTACAGTGCAATTATGTTAACCGGTTAACATGTTGTTTTCTGCGTGATTTTTGGTTGTTTTGAACTGTGTAACCGGTTAGCAGTTATGCTGTAACCGGTTACCACTGCTGCAGAATGTGATTTTCTTGAATTTTCTTGTTCTTTTGAGATCAGTTGCATGCCTAAACTTCGGGGATCAATATGGTGATGATTGGTGGATTATTCTTGAGTTATTTTACTTCATACCATGGCATGAACATGATTTTTCGACATGCGATTCTTGATTTTTAATCGATGAATGTTTATGTTTGCGTTGTTGATTAATTGATGTAATGATCACATAATGCACACACATTGAGCTTGTTAATTGTTAATTGATGCTTGTGTTGCTGGAACTGTTATGTGCATGTTCATTTGCTTTTTATTTCAAGAGGTGCACACTTGTTTTAACTTGTTCACATGCTTAATAATGTGCATTATTCTATGATGATTTCAAGAATTGTTTACCATGATTTATGGTATGATTGTGATCATGTCTGATTGAAGAATGTGTAAGGCTTGATGCATGATTGTTATTTCTATGAGTGGATCATTTGCGAATGCATGCTGCCTTGATATACCACTACTGTCTATGTGCACACATGTTATTATATGTGTTGCTGTTTGACTTTTTATAGCTCCTTTTGTGCTGAATCATGTGCTGTTATAAGCTGTCTTGCTTACGTGCCACTTTTTACTGTTGTATGGATGCTGTAGCACTGTAATAGCCGTTGTTTTTCTTGTTTATTCGCCTCTCATTGCTTTTATGGATTACATGATGTAATGCTTGGTGGTGTAGAACTTTCTCACATCCCTTAGGGATCCTAGCTCATCCTTAATTTTTTATTAAGGTGAGGTAGGATAAGCATTAGATAGTGCTATCCCTCTCTTCTTTTAGACTTAGGTGGTTCCTATCACCTCACATAACCCTAGGATATCCATGCATGATAACTTTAGGATAACTAGTCCCCCACTTAGACTTTTTCCTTTCTTAAACCCCTTGAGTCTCTTTCTCATCTCAAAACAAAAGGTAAAAACATCTAATAAAGGATTACCATGTATTGCATATGAGCCTTGCATATGGGAAATGGAAGGAGAAGGATTTCCCTTCGCCTTTCTAGAGTGTTTAGCATACGTCCTGTTAGGACGACCATGCGAGGCATTCGTTCCTATGACATAGACTTTAATGCAATACGTGTTACAAACACAAAAACAATCAAACACTTCTTCTTAAAAGACAAAAACCAACAATTCTCTTCTCATCTTCCTCGCTCCGTTTGTAAAGGATTTGTCACGTCTGTTCTACCGCAAACAGGTAAATGCCTAAGACTTCGTACAACGAGCCGAGACACCTAACTGCTGGAACGCATGCCTGGACGTATTCCACTTAAGAAACACAAATAAAACAAGCCATCCCTAGTGAGGGGAACTAAATCGCTCTGATTCTCGCGTGCGAGTGGGATACGTAGGCATGCGAGATCTCTCCGAGCACAATCCTTTCTCTTTTCCCCCAAACCGTAGTCCGAACTACGTTGACTCTGACTTTTCCATTGCACAAGGGAATACGTAGGCCTAGGACCCAAAGTCCTATCGAGTCACTTCTTTTTCTTTTCTTCCTCGTTTCTTCGTTCTTTTCCATTCCCGTTCCTTCTCCTTTCTAGTAGCAGTTGAGTTTCAGATACCCTACACCCTTTGATCGATAACAGCAAGCGTGGATCCTATCAAGTACGATGGACGCGAGGGGGTGCTAATACCTTCCTCTCGCGTAACCGACTCCCAAACCCGGGTGATGGTTGCGACGATCATTCCTTTCCCTTTGTCGAGGTTTTCTTCGATCGTTTCCTTTCCCCGCGTCGGGATAAATAACGTTCGGTGGTGATTCTTCTGTTCTTTTCCGCTGGTTGATTTTCGCAGATACGATAGTAGGCTAATATACCTCAACACCACCAAATCTGATATCACATTCATTACTCAGCAGCTCAGCCAATTTCTCTCAAAACCCTCCACCTAACATTACAATGTTGCTTGAAGGGTGTTGAGATACTTGAAACAATGTCCATGTCAAGGTTTATTTTTCCCTCGAAACTAATCCCTCCAAATAATTGGTTTTTCTGATGCAGATTAGGCTGGTTGTGTAGATACTCGAAGATCAGCATTTGGTTTTTGCTTCTACCTAGGTAACTCCCTCATTTCATGGCGAACCAAGAAGCAAAATAGTGTTTCTCGTTCCTCCTCTGAAACTGAATATCGTGCTTTAGCTGCAACAACCTGTGAACTTCAATGGATCCTCTACTTGCTCAGAGATATGCACATTGGATGTTCCAAAGTTCCAGCTCTATTTTGTGATAGCCAAAGTACTATTCACATTGCTGCTAATCTCGTGTTTCATGAACGGACCAAACACCTTGACATAGACTGCCACCGTTCGAGAAAAGTTCTTGGCTGGTGTGATGAAACTTCTTCCCGTGTCATCAAGCAATCAACTTGCTAATTTTTTTACCAAGCCATTACTTCCAAAGTCATTCCAATTTCTCAAGAACAAGTTGAATTTGATAAACATTTACCAAAGTTCAACTTGTGGGGGCTAATAGATGATAAAATGAATAGTTAGTTAGGAAGTTACTTGAGTTAGTTACACCATGATCAAGTTAGTTACATTAGTTTGTTTACTTGTAGCTTAAGCAACAAGCTTGTAATTCACTTGTATAAATACTTACTCAATCCTCTATCAATGATATAAGAGCTATTCATTCCTTTTTCTCATCTTCTCCATATTAATCTTGTGTTGCTTCATACATTTTCTCATGCTGCCATGCATGAATAGCATAATAGTTTAAAAGGAGTTCTTTGTGAGTGAGTGAATTGACTTATTACTTTTAGAGCTAATCACACTTATTACAAACTTATTATTCTAAAAAGATAAAAATAACTTAAGAACGAGATCATTGCAGGTTTGCATAGACTTCAAATCTTTTGATATTATTATTTGCATTTGATTCTCTTGTACTTGTACCAAATATCAAAAATATTTTTACTTATTTATTTAATTCAATAATGTTTCTTTAATTGATAATTATTATGATAATTTTGCTTTATTCCTTTTGTCTATATAAAAAACTATTATACTTGTCAAGCAACATAGAGCCACATTTAGAAGAAGAGGAGTTTGATAGTTTGTAAAATCTAAAATCCTTAAAAATAACGAATATGAATGTTTATTTAGGTCCAGACAATATATGTAAAGAAAGCTAAATGATTTTATTCATTAAATGACATGTTCAACTAAGGTGAATTTGTAAAATCTGGATTTTTTTTTTTAAGTAGATTCATTTGAATGAATGTTTTGAGTCATTGAAAAAATGAATAAAATCGCATGGTGGAATGATTTAATTTATATTTCCAAAAATTCAAAAATATGAACAATGCATAAATGACTCGATTCATGATGGAGTGTAATTCTGTTCATGTGAATTGATTAACCCATATATATATATATATATATATATATATATATATATATATATATATATATATATATATAAACATTTGCCAAAAATATGAACAATTCATAAATATATATATATATATATATATATATATATATATATATATATATATATATATATATATATATATATATATAAACATTTGCCAAAAATATATATATTTATATTTCCAAAAATTCAAAAATATGAACAATGCATAAATGACTCGATTCATGATGGAGTGTAATTCTGTTCATGTGAATTGATTAACCCATATATATATATATATATGTGTGTGTGTGTGTGCGTGTGTGTGTATATATATATCTATATATACTATATATATATATATATATATATATATATATATATATATAAACATTTGCCATATTAAGACTACTCATTGGCATATCCAGTAATGCATATGTAAGTTTTTTTTAGTCTTTTACAGCACGTTCCTGTATTCTTATAACTAGTAGAAGATCTGTGCGTCCGCACGGGTAAAAGTATTTATATCTTAAGATCATTTGATAAGGTTTGGTTGTTGTTTATAATTGATATTATAAAATCACTAATAACGACAAATATTAAAAAATAAATACATAACAAATCATCGACAATATAAATTCAATATGTCTAATAACTATAAATATTTATAAATATCATTAATAATTATAAATATTTATAAATATTTAGTTGATTAAAAAGAATTGTGGTGATAGTGACCCGTGAAAATAGTGAGTTTTAGTAATAAAATTCACAGAAGATAGTAAAATTTACAAATATCACTCTCATTGTTTCCTTAGAATACAATGATAAATTGATAGTTTGAGTGATAAGTTTAATAATTTATAGTACATTGAAAGTAATATTTATACAATGAGATCTAATTGGTTTTACGTAAGTATGGTTAGTAGTAAATATTATAAGAAAGAGAAAAATGATAATTTAAGAACAACATAGATTCCAAAAACTTATTATCATATGGACATGGTCTCCAAATTTAAAATATGATTACAAACAAATTGATTATAAATGAGTTTTAAAAACAAAGAATCCCTTAATTAGTACTTACAACACACCATATTGAGTAGAAAATATTTTCTTCAATGGCCTTGAACTTGGCTTGAAAAATTCACCTTCATAACAACCAACGTATAATATGCATGATCAAAATCCTGGAATTTTGAAAAAAAGTTCAGTAGTCACGTAAGTTACTTTGAAAATAGGATGAGTAAGATAGAGGCATTGCCTATGCATATAAGCTTGATTATTCTTAAACAGATTCAACAATAATCATAATATGATCTATTTAATAGTTCAACAATCTTCATAACTTAATTTATAAAATAGTTTATTAGACATCTAAGTGACTCTAAAAATATGAAGAGTAACTTACCTAATGCGATTTATATAACAATTCAACACAAATCTAACTTCAATTTGCAACACAGTTCAACAACCATAACAGTTTAACACTCATCTAACTTCAATTTGCAACACAGTTCAACAACCATAAAAGTTATACGAAAAATATCCAGTGCACCAGATCTACATTGCATATGCCTACTAACCATATTATTCTTAAATAGGTTCAACATTCATGATGTGGGAATTTACAAAATATTTCAGCAACCATAATTGAACAATTTCTTCAGCAATTTAACAATCATCCATATGCAGTTAACTTTATTGGAAAACTTATTTAAGCATCCCAATGGATAAATTGATGTGAATGAAAGGTATATAAGGAGAAGGCATTAGACTTACATAATGCATGAATTCACTGTCAAATTTAGCTAGCAGTGCAGACTGTGTTATTCAATAATCCAATAGAACCTAAAGAAGGCATAATAATCAATAACATTAGCTATGATGACCATGGTGAATTAGCAAGTGCTTGTTTGTTTGAAATTGTGTTTAATAATTGATATGGCTAATTAGTATTTAGCATGTGTATACTGTTATTTGGCCAATGAAGAGGTGGAAAAGGATAAATAATCCCACGCACAATTAAAAGCATAAGGCAGGCATCTGTCTGTTCATCCAATTCTCATAGTAAAGTACATAATTTTGTAAAGTACATCTTAGAACAAAAACTTTTTTCACATCGAATATGTGTTATTATTAAATTCTATTTGTTATCCTTAGAAAACCATTCAAGTTGGATATAATTTAACATTGCTCACTGTATATAAAGCCAAAAAGTGAGCCATGCAAGTTAAACTCTATTTCTGCTAACATGATATTGTTGCCTCTTCTAAAGTAAAATGACTTAACAGAAATTAAGAGTAGGTAATTATATTCATAGAATGGATCAAATATGTAAGCTTGCACTGCCCTGTACTAAATAAAAAGCAGTAGTGGAAAAAGGACCAAATGCTGCAAAACATAATGGCTCTCCCAGTCCCTGCTATGTTAACCAAAATGGTGGACACAATAAAATTAACGTGTTGAATCGATAGTTAACTTATGACTCATGACTGATTATTCCACATGACTGATCTTGACACAAAATGTCAAGAAAACATTGTCAAGTAATATACTATAAAAGACACATAGCTACACATTACAAAACTAAATACATCAATGAGATACACGTTGCTAATTCACACAATGTAAGTGGAGAACAAATCCGAAAGTTTATAAAATAAACTAAAATTTGATAATATTGCATAAAAATAAATTATGAGCTACTATAGTTTAAAGGGGTACTGTATATCAATATGGATTAATGAGAGTAATGACAGTATAACAACATAAAATAAACCCATATGTAAATGAGATGAAGCAGTGTATTATTATTAGTATTATTATTTATTAAGCCAATGATGAACATCCATGGGTTACTCATTTTAACTTTGTTGTCAATCAAATATAATAATATAGTCTATGCATTAGTAATACTAATAAGTAAGTATATATATATATATATATATATATATATATATATGGTGCCAGTACAACTTGAGAGTGACAACAACATTTATTCCTGAGTATTAAGTCGATGCTTTTTGGTGATTCCCAGATTTGCAAAAGGTTTTTCTTACCGTGTTCGTGTAGATGACGAAAAATCCTGTATTGTTGAAGATGTTGTTGAATGCATAAAAAGATTGAATTTATTCTTTCAACACGTGAAGATCTGGGTTCAAAAAAGTCAAAATTGTTAGAGAGAACGTCAATCCAGCTAATAATACTCAGATATATAGGAAACGTGTCACATATGCAACTGCAAGTAGATAAAATAGAATAAAAGTATAATGGTGGAATGCCTGACCTCATTTAGCTTTGACTCAAGTCTGTCTAGTTTTAACTTCATATCTTCAATGGCTTCAAGCAGTTTCAACTCCCCTAAGCCCTTTGAAACTCTTAACTCTGCTTCTTTTTCTGCTTTAGTTCCCCAACATTCTTTACAGTCTTAATCACTGTATCCATTGACACTTCTAACTCTCTTTCTTTTCTTGCTTCACTGCCTCTGCATTGTTTACTGTGGTCAAATGATCTTTTGACACCCTAAACTCCGCTTCTTTTCCTGGTTTCAGTTCTTCTGCATTCTTTACTCTGATTGGACCCAGATCTTTTGACTCCTTCATCCCTGCTTCTTTTCCAAGTTTCAGTTCCTCTGTATTATTTACTGTGATTGAATCCAGATCTTTAGATACTTCTACCTCTTTTTTTATTTGTGGCTTCAATTCCTCCACATCCTTTGTTGGGTTCAACTCTTCATCTTTTGAAACTTTCAACCCTGCTTCTTATCCTGGCTCCTCTACATTCTTTATAGCATCCAACCCCATATCATATTCCACTTTCAACTCCATATCCTCTTCACGCTCTACCTCGTGAACCTTATTATGCTCTGGTTTTCTAAGAACCTGACATATTTTAAGAACATCACAAACCATGTGAATAACATGCTTATAAGTAGAAGTAGAAATAAAAGTTGGGATAGTCCAACATATGCACAAAGGCTACATCAGCTAGGATGACAACGACGGAAAAATAAGGGAGTTCATTGCGTACATAACTTTGTAGAAAGAGCTCTGCGAGGCATACTATGATCATGGATGAAAAATACACTGCCCCTTGTCCCCAAGTCGAATCCAGAATTTCTAAAGATTAGAGAATCAACAGTGGATTTGTATTTCTCCACTTGAGTTTTAGACTATCTTGGACCATAAGTCCCCAGGACATTCCAAGTGATGAATGCAGAATCTACACACTTATTTTCACGCACCTACACAAAAATATCCACACAAACATTC
The DNA here is from genome assembly GCA_022829125.1 of Lathyrus tuberosus. Lineage (NCBI taxonomy): Eukaryota > Viridiplantae > Streptophyta > Magnoliopsida > Fabales > Fabaceae > Lathyrus > Lathyrus tuberosus. The sequence goes on along the minus strand of JALAZF010000529.1, from coordinate 1,580,546 downwards.
TAATCTTTGTTTCCACAAAAGCTTGGCTTATATCAGGTAATTAGTAATATGTAGAAATACAAATAAAACAGCTAATGGTCAGAGTCATCAATAATTTTCATTTCAGAAACATAGAATAAGTGCAAGTGATATGAAATTGTATATAAAGAAGAAAAAAACAACTTCAAATGTCAATAGGGAAGAAGATAGAAACAAACATGCACTGTCGAAGATATCCTTGTAAATGAAGCCAGTTTTTTGCCTTCAAGACTTGCTGCCACTGATTCACATAGTTTCTCAGCTATTTCTTCAGCCTACAAATGATACAAAATACAAAAAATATTAGGTAGCTGGGTATTTATGAAGTTGTTGGTATGATTGTGGTGCATAAATTGGGTAGTATGATGATTTTGGAACCTGACCTGTACCAGAAGGATCGTGAATATAAACAAATTAATGTTGCTGGTTTTTATCAGATACTTCACTTTTTATATTATTCAGCAAAATGGTACCATCATCAACTTCTATTGGAGAAAGCTTAGAAATAGAAGAATATTTAAACATGTTGTCCTTCTCTTCCATAGGCCTGCAAATGCTCACATCATCTATAGCAATAGCAGAGTCATTAAAAAATGTAGTGGCTAAGGCAAAACAACATTAATTATAACAAACAATAAAGCAAAATTTCTGATATGGCGTAGATCCCTGAAATTGGTAAAAGATAATGGAGAAGCAGAATTTGTTCCTAGATATTATGCCCGTCTAGATGGACCATCCCACTCCTTTGATCTTGTAGCAGTAGGTGACAGTCAAGAATCCTGGTTTTGGTGATTGTTGCCTCAACTTTGCCATCATCTAATCAGTCGTCTCTGCACCTAATTTTTCGGTGATTACATCAATTGAAACAAACAACTCGCATCTGCTAATTTAATATAAAGAAAAATAATGAAACATAGTCATAAAGTCTAATCAGCAGAAAAATAATAAGAACATGGTCAGACCAACAACAAAAAATGGTATCAATAATGATTTTTCAATAATAATACCTTGAAAACACCAACAACAACTAAAATTTGTTGGCCATGGCAGATTGATAATGTTAACATGCAGAAGCTATTATAGTCATTCTTAAGATATAAAAACAATCTTATGATACGAAATTGAACATGAAATGGAATAACAGAAAACTCTATTGTATTAGTTCATTCCTCATCAACTGGATAAAGAGAACAGAGATGTTACGGATAAGGATTATCTCCCGTGACAATCACACTGTAAGAAATAATGTGAAAATCTAGGGCATTGAATAATTTTTAATGAGAAAAAGGAAGGGAACACATTACCGCCACTGGAGATGTTACTTATTGGCTGTTGCAGTGGCTCTTGAGTGAACTTGTACTTTTCATGATTCTGTAAAATGTACATGACTTCAACAGGCTTCAGATTTCATCTCTCAACCTCCCCTTGAACCCATTTTTATATTATTCAGCAAAGTGGTACCATCATCAACTTCTATTGGAGAAAGCTTAGAAATAGAAGAATATTTAAACATGTTGTCCTTCTCTTCCATAGGCCTGCAAATGCTCACATCATCTATAACAATAGCAGAGTCATTAAAAAATGTAGTGGCTAAGGCAAAACAACATTAATAACAAACAATAAAACAAAATTTCTGATATGGCGTAGATCCCTGAGACTGCCTGTCATGACCGAAATTCTTGAAATTGGTAAAAGATAGTGGAGAAGCAGAATTTGTTCCTAGATATTCTGCCCATCTAGATGGACCATCCCACTCCTTTGATCTTGTAGCAGTAGGTGACAGTCAAGAATCCTGGTTTTGGTGATTGTTGCTCGACTTTGCCATCATCTAATCAGTTGTCTCTGCACCTAATTTCTCGGTGATTACATCAATTGAAATAAACAACTCACATCTGCTAATTTAATATAAAGAAAAATAATGAAACATAGTCATAAAGTCTAATCAGCAGAAAAATAATAAGAACATGGTCAGACCAACAACAAAAAATGGTATCAATAATGATTTTTCAATAATAATACCTTGAAAACACCAACAACAACTAAAATTTGTTGGCCATGGCAGATTGATAATGTTAAGATGCAGAAGCAATTATAGTCATTCTTAAGATATAAAAACAATCTTATGATACAAAATTGAACATGAAATGGAATAGCAGAAAACTCTATTGTATTAGTTCATTCCTCATCAACTGGATAAAGAGAACAGAGATGTTACGGATAAGGATTATCTCCCGTGACAATCACACTGCAAGAAATAATGTGAAAATCTAGGGCATTGAATAATTTCTAATGAGAAAAAGGAAGGGAACACATTACCGCCACTGGAGATGTTACTTATTGGCTGTTGCAATGGCTCTTGAGTGAACTTGTACTTTTCATGATTCTGTACAATGTACATGACTTCAACAGGCTTCAGATTTCATCTCTCAACCTCCCCTTGAACCCATTTTCCAAAAACACAAACACAAAAATTGTGAAACCATCAATACATATTCTTTTCTAGATTGTGAACCTGCAAAAAAAATCTAATCAACATAGATACATAATATCATACTAAAGAAAAATTCTTTTGGACATTGTTGTGAAACTAAAACATTCGAAAAAAAAAACACAGATCTATGAATCGAAATAGAAAAACAAAATCTTCTAATTTTTTTGTTACCCTAAACTTTCCATTTACAAAACAGTGGTTGACGACAAAATTGTTCGAAACAAAACTCGATTCGGTTCATTAGGAAGATTGTGAGATGAAGAGTACGGATATGGATTTGGGTTTTGTATTGGAAGTGTTGATGGTCGTGAATAAGGTGGAGAAAGAACGACAGAGGTGCTAGGGTTTGGCGTAAAAGAGAGATGAAAAGAGAGAATACGTGAGAGAGAGAAAGAAAATGTCTGAAAGAGAGAGAGAGAGAGAGAGAGAGAGAGAGAGAGAGAGAGAGAGAGAGAGAGAGAGAGAGAGAGAGAGAGAGAGAAAATAGAGACAAGTAACTGAGGTGGTGGGAAAATTTTTTCAATTTGGACAAATAAGGGCTTGACATGTGGTGCAATGAAGAGAAAAAGTAGAAATTTGCAAGCATTATTTGTTAGTTACCATTTTGTCCAAATTGAAGTGTAAATTATTTTAAGTGGAACGGCAATTCCGACAGTTTGGTCAACCTTATAGTAGTGGGTAGATAGTTGATTTTGATTTAATTGGATAAAAGCAAGTTTCTTTGCAATGATTTGCTTGTGTTTTTTCAATTGGGATTTTTCTACGAAGAGAGTTTAATGGTTTCCGGAAGGATTCGTATTTGAGGAATATTAGGGACTTTGTGTCAATTAGAGCAAGAAAGAATGATATGAAAAAAAGATGGAGGTTTTGTTCTTTGAGTTCAAATATGAAAATGTACAAATCTAAAGAAATAGAACCTGGCAGTGCAGACCATAGCAAACCATGGCAGTGCTTGCATTTTGCAGTAAGTAACCATCGTGGTTTGTTAGCGGAATAACCGAGGGGGTCAACGAGGGAGCATTTCTTATTTGGGACACACCTTTTTGAGAGACACACCACATACTCACCCAAAACCTTAAGGTAATTGATGTGTGGGTTCTCCCACTTATATAGTGTTCAATCTTCCCTTTTCTAATCAATGTGGGACTTCTTCCTCACACTTGATTCTCAACACTCCCCCTCAAGTGTGAGTTTATACACAATACTCCCCCTCATATGGAAGCTTTCTCTTCCACATACACTTGTATTACCGTTGAACTCAACGAAACACCTTCTACCCACACCTGCGGGAAGTGTTTCGATACAAGTAAGCCGATCCCTTTTCTCGAACCAAAGACTCATGATACCATTGTTAGCGGAATAACCGAGGGGGTCAACGAGGGAGCATTTCTTATTTGGGACACACCTTTTTGAGAGACACACCACATACTCACCCAAAACCTTAAGGTAATTGATGTGTGGGTTCTCCCACTTATATAGTGTTCAATCTTCCCTTTTCTAATCAATGTGGGACTTCTTCCTCACACTTGATTCTCAACATGGTTGTCACACAAGTAGGAGTGAGAATAGGCCAAATCAACTAACATGGGCCTATAGTCTAGTTTACACAGGCTCAGATCAGTCCAGTTTTTTTTTTAAATAAAAAATACATAGGTTTTTTATAAGTTTATTTAGTTAAAAAGACTAGATCATAGGTCATAAAAAAAGTCTTTCAAACCTATCAGACTGGCCTATTAAAACAAATATGAATAATTTTATTATTATTATTATTATATTGTATTTGTATTTTAAATTAAAATAAAAAGTAAAGCTTAGTTATAATATGTAAACTTGAATAAGTCAATATAAATAAGTATTATGTCTTATTTATTTTTTAATTTGTTAGTCTATTTAAGTATTAATATAATTGCTTATTTATAAACATCAAATATAATAGACTTTTATGTAGGTTAATAAGCCAAACAGATCTTCGAAAAGGTTAGGCTCAGACCTAAAAATAAGTCTACGATAGGCCATAAGTCAGACTTAGACTTTGAAATTTTTAGTAGGTCAGACTCAAGTTTGACAAAGTCTATCTTAGCCCAGCCTATTCTCACCCCCTTACCACAAGTACACTGCTGACAGCAATGGTGGTTTTAATGAGTTTGGTGAGTGAGTACAAACGAGTTTGTTTTCACTTTGCATGGCAAGATCTTCACATTTTATTTACTGAAGGTGTGTTTACGGTATAGAAGAAGGGAAACTTTGTGTTAATGATTTATTAATGTATTATGTTGCTATAACTTATGGTAGAATCTCACATCATTTTTTTTCTTGAATAATATTACTCTTTATATATTTCACATAATGGTATTGTATTGTTGTGGGTTGAAAATATTCTAAATGAGGCTTGAACCGAAAGCCCATAATTAAATTCTTTTAAAACTTAAATTAATTAATGACAAATATTTTTAAATAATAAATAAATACAATTAAAATAAATAAATATTAATTAATTAATTCTTTAAAATATTGAAATAGTAAAAAATATTATTAAATATTGAAATATCCTAGTCATCCTTAGCTTAATTAAAAAATATTTTTTTATTGTAATCATTACCGCCACCACGTCTGCAAAATTGAAGGAGACTACAAAAATTCAAAGATTATTAAGAGATCAAGTCTCACGGAGACAGTTTTAACCGTTTGTCTTATATAAATTAAACATGCATTATTTTTGGTATTCTTCATTCTCACACTCAAACTATATTCTGACTCATTCACTGATTTGAATGTTAGAGTGTTAACTTTGCATGTCCACCTCCGCTCAATAGTACTAAAAGTTCACTCCACCACATTGGAGCTCAAATTTGTTTGATTTACACCAATTTTGCATTGCAATGCGAAACAGTGATGTCATCTGTGGAAATTTTGCATTATAGTGCGAAACAGTGACGTCGTCTATGGAGCTCAACTTTGGTTTAGTACTATTGCGAATTTCCACAATGAGCAATCTTTGTTTCACCGTGATCTTAGATCACTGATCGTTTCTCTTTTAGAGCATTAGTCTCTTCCTCGCAAAGGTTATTGATCTAATCTTCGTTATCATGGTAGCATCATAAGCAACTTGTTTGATCGTTGCATGCGACACCAATGTCGCACCAACACTCTAACTGAATTTCCAGATCTAGTAAGGGAGGTTCCACTTCACCCTTCGACTGAAAATGCTCTAGTCCTAGTTACTTCTCATACGTTCCAAAGCCGCAAAGTGTAGCACCTTCAACAGTCGAGCAGGGAGCCTTTTAATTTATTCCAACCTTTCCAAAGTCAAACTTTGAAGCAGCATTAGTCGGAACCTATAATCCATGGGAATGAAATGCTCCACGGTATCCAACACCTACAAGCTTGTTTAGAAGCGCAATGGGCGAATGATATGTCAAACATCGTTTATAACCTAGCACAACACTAGAACTCGCACTTCCTCGTTGAAATAGTACTTCAGATTGAAGAAAACTTGCATTTTACTTCTCTTAGAGACAATTTTTTACTCAAGACTATTTCGCACGTAGAGCAACGAAGCACAAAGCCTATTCTCATTGATACTATTTTAACACACAAGGAGACCCCAAGATCACTAGGCCATAACCTACCCTGAGGAAACCAGGCTCCGCCTCAAGGTTCTGGAACAAGAACCAAGAGTCACAAACTAATGGATGGTCGTCGTCATCGATCACCATCACGCCACTCACAAAGAGAAGAGTGACATATCAATGAATCACCATTCCATATTCGAAATATACATTTGTTCTCGATAAGGATACTCAACAGAAGGAAAAATATATCCCTTTAAAAGCATCTGAAAGTGAAATATTATGACAAAACACGGGATCTGGATGAACACATTGAGCATATAGATATTAAGTTCGACTATATCCTACTCAAGGAGATGTGAAATGAATGATTTTCATGTTGATCCTCAAGGGATCCGCCGTGTTGTGGTTCAAGGATCTCCCAGATAGAAGCATAAGTTCCTAGAAATAGTTATGCGACTTTTTCATCGCTCAAATTACAACTGAAAGCCGAAACCCACAACCATCGACTTCCTTAGTGAAATCTAAAAGAAAAAGAAGAAAATTGTATGGGGATAAGTTGATTGATTCACAAATGTAGCGTAGAAGTAGGGCGGATGACAGTTTGTAAAATCTAAAATCCTTAAAAATAATGAATATGAATGTTTATTTAGGCCCAGACAATATATGTAAAGAAAGCTAAATGATTTTATTCATTAAATGACATGTTCAACTAAGGTGAATTTTTAAAATCTGGATTTTTTTTTAAAGTAGATTCATTTGGATGAATGTTTTGAGTCATTGAAAAAATGAATAAAATAGCATGGTGGAATGATTTAATTTATATTTCCAAAAATTCAAAAATATGAACAATGCATAAATGACTCGATTCATGATGGAGTGTAATTCTGTTCATGTGAATTGATTAACCCATATATATATATATATATATATATATATATATACACTTAATCTTTTAAGTATATATATAAATTACAACATGCATTATTTTTGGTATTCTTCATTCTCGTACTCAAACTATATTCTGACTCATTCACTGATTTGAATGTTAGAGTGTTAACCTTGCACGTCCACCTCCGCTCAATAGTACTAAAAGTTCACTCCACCACATTGGAGCTCAAGTTTGTTTGATTTACACCAATTTTGCATTGCAATGCGAAACAGTGATGTCGTATGTGGAAATTTTGCATTATAGTGCGAAACAGTGACGTCGTCTGTGGAGCTCAAGTTTGGTTTAGTACTATTGCAAATTTCTACAATGAGCAATCTTTGTTTCACCGTGATCTTAGATCACTGATCGTTTCTCTTTTAGAGCATTAGTCTCTTCCTCGCAAAGGTTATTGATCTAATCTTCGTTATCATGGTAGCATCATAAGTAACTTGTTTGACCGTTGCATGCGACACCAATGTCGCACCAACACTCTAACTGAATTTCCAGATCTAGTAAGGGAGGTTCCACTTCAACCTTCGACTGAAAATGCTCTAGTCCTAACTACTTCTCATACGTTCCAATGCCGCAAAGTGTAGCACCTTCAACAGTCGAGCAGGGAGCCTTTTAATTTCTCCCAACCTTTCCAAAGTCAAACTTTGAAGCAGTATTCGTCGGAACCTATAATCCATGGGAATGAAATGCTCCACGGTATCCAACACCTGCAAGCTTGTTTAGAAGCGCAATGGGCGAATGATTTGTCAAACATCATTTATAACCTAGCACAACACTAGAACTCGCACTTCCTTGTTGAAATAGTACTTCAGATTGAAGAAAACTTGCATTTTACTTCTCTTAGAGACAATTTTTTACTCAAGACTATTTCGCACGTAGAGCAGAGAAGCACAAAGCCTATTCTCGTTGATACTATTTTAACACACAAGGAGACCCCAAGATCACTAGGCCATAACCTACCCTGAGGAAACCAGGCTCCGCCTCAAGGTTCTGGAACAAGAACCAAGAGTCACATACTAGTGGATGGTCGTCGTCATCGATCACCATCACGTCACTCACAAAGAGAAGAGTGACATAGCAATGAATCACCATTCCATATTCGAAATATACATTTGTTCTCGATAAGGATACTCAATAGAAGGAAACCTATATCCCTTTAAAAGCATCTGAAAGTGAAATTTTATGACGAAACACGAGATCTGGATGAACACATTGAGCATATAGATATTAAGTTCGACTATATCCCACTCAAGGAGATTTGAAATGAATGATTTTCATGTTGATCCTCAAGGGATCCGCCGTGATGTGGTTCAAGGATCTCCCAGATAGAAGCATAAGTTCCTAGAAATAGTTATGCGACTTTTTCATCGCTCAAATTACAACCGAAAGCCGAAACCCACAATCATAGACTTCCTTAGTGGAATCTAAAAGAAAAAGAAGAAAATTGTATGGGGATAAGTTGATTGATTCACAAATGTAGCGTAGAAGTAGGGGCGGATGACAATTTGTAAAATCTAAAATCCTTAAAAATAATGAATATGAATGTTTATTTAGTTCCAGACAATATATGTAAAGAAAGTTAAATTATTTTATGCATTAAATGAAATGTTCAATTAAGGTGAATTTTTAAAATCTGGATTTTTTTTAAAGTAGATTCATTTGGATGAATGTTTTGAGTCATTGAAAAAATAAATAAAATCGCATGGTGGAATGATTTAATTTATATTTCCAAAAATTCAAAAATATGAACAATGCATAAATGACTCGATTCATGATGGAGTGTAATTCTGTTCATGTGAATTGATTAACCCATATATATATATATATATATATATATATATATATATATATATATATTTGCCATATTAAGACTATTCATTGGCATATCCAGTAATGCATATCTAAGTTTTTTTTTTTATTCTTTTACTGCACGTTCCTTTATTCTTATAATTTTGATTTAATTGGATAAAAGCAAGTTTCTTTGCAATGATTTGCTTGTTTTTTCAATTGGGATTTTTCTATGAAGAGAGTTTAATGGTTTCCAGAAGGATTAGTATTTGAGGAATATTAGGGACTTTGTGTCAATTAGAGCAAGAAAGAATGATATGAAAAAAAGATGGAGGCTTTGTTCTTTGAGTTCAAATATGAAAATGTACAAATCTAAAGAAATAGAAACTGGCAGTGCAGACCATAGCAAACCATGGCAGTGCTTGCATTTTGCAGTAAGTAACATCGTGGTTGTCACACAAGTAGGAGTGAAAATAGGCCAAATCAACTAACAGGGACATATAGTCTAGTTTATATAAGTTCAGATTAGGTCAATTTTTTTTTTAAATAGAAAAGACATAGGTTTTTTAATAAATTTATTTAGTTAAAAAGACTAGGTCATAGGACATAAAAAAAAATTTCCAAACCTATCAGACTGGCCTATTAAAATAAATATGAATAATTTTTTTATTATTATTATTATATTGTATTTGTATTTTGAATTAAAATAAAAAGTAAAGCTTAGTTATAATATGTAAACTTGAATAAATCAACACAAATAAAACACAAATAAGTATTATGTCTCGTTTATATTTTAATTTGTTAGTCTATTTAAGTATTAATATAATTGCTTATTTATAAATATTCAAATATAATAGGCTTTTATGTAGGTTAATAAGTCAAACAGACTTTCGAAAAGGCTAGGCGCAGACCTAAAAATAAGCCTATGATAGGTCATAGACCAGACTTAGACTTTAAAATTTTTAACAGATCAGACTCAAGCTTGACAAAGTCTAGCTTGGTCCAGCCTATTCCCACCCCTAACCACAAGTACACTGCTGACAACAATGGTGGTTTTAATGAGTTTGGTGAGTGAGTACAAACGAGTTTGTTTTCACTTTGCATGGCAAGATCTTCACATTTTATTTACTGAAGGTGTGTTTACGGTATAGAAGAAAGGAAACTTTTTGTTAATGATTTATTAATGTATTATGTTGCTATAACTTATGGTAGAATCTCACATCATTTTTTTTCTTGAATAATATTAGTCTTTATATATTTCACATAAAGGTATTGTATTGTTGTGGGTTGAAAATATTCTAAATGAGGCTTGAACCGAAAGCCCATAATTAAATTCTTCTAAAATTTAAATTAATTAATGACAAATATTTCTAAATAATAAATAAATACAATTAAAATAAATAATTATTAATTAATTAATTCTTTAAAATATTAAAATAGTTAAAAATATTATTAAATATTAAAATATTCTAGGCATCCTTACCACTTAATTAAAAAATATTTTTTTATTGTAATCATTATTGTCACGTATGCAAAATTGAATGAGACTATAAAAATTCAAAGATTATTAAGATATCAAAATTGCAGATTTTGTAATAAGGAGATTAAAATTGCAGGTTTTACAATAGAGGAATCAATGATTTAAAACATCCAAACTAAAGAAACCAAAAATGTATTTAAATCTATAATTTTAATATTAATTATCTTTCAAAAAACTAACTTAACTTCACACCTAATAATTAGATTCTGGTTGAACCAATAAAAGAAATCCCTTATTATATGAAGGTCTAAACTATGTGTCAATTGCTTTGACCCTTTGATCTCTCCCATTCCCTTGTGTTTCTTCTTGGTTAGTCAAACATGTTAGCCTCCTCTCATTCATATTTTATTCTTTTGCTCATTCATTGTTTTGGAATATAATACTACTGGTTAGAGGTGATGAATCCCTCAAATTTTCCTGTTTGGAATATTGTTTTGGAATATAAAAAATAAACTAACAAAATAAATTTTCACCTCGATTTCACTTGTCAATCCATTTCTTTTAATTTGTTGAAAAAATAAAGCTAGCGAGAGTTGACCAGCATGCGAGTTAAATAAATAATTAATAAAATGATTTGTTCAACAAAACACTAAGGTGGATCGTAACTATATAAATTGTAAAGTTATTTTTCAAGGAAATTCATTAAGTTTTTATTGTTCATTTCATTCTATTAAGTTAAGTAGATTCATCGTGGAAAAAAGTTTATCTGAAAGTATCTATCAACACATATTACCCATACTCTATGCAAATTCAACAGATCAAAATGAAAGCTGGAGCAAGATTGAAGAAGACATGTTATAATTAACAAACAAATTTCAAGTGGTAAATAAAATAAACAGAACATATTAATGGCAGTAGTAATATTTTTCATATAATTTATATATTCCAGTTGAAGAGCATCATTTCTAGTTTCATTATTCCAGTAGATATCAATTCTATTATAGTTATAAGAATCGTTTTTGTTACTTGTAACTTCTAAGTACAACGAATTAATAAATAATTATATATATATATATATATATATATATATATATATATATATATATATATATATATATATATATATATATATATATATATATATATATATATATATATATATATATTGAAAATTAACTTACTTTAAGAGTAAGTTTTTTAACTTAATCCAAATCATAACTCTTGAATTTAATTTAATTTAAAAATTAATTAAGTAAAAAGCTAATTTAACCATTAGATTAGATTCAATTCAAAGACTATGATTTGGAGTAAATTAAAAAAATTTACTCTTGGAGTAAGTTGATTCCCCCTCATATAAATATTTATAAATTAGCAATTTATAAAATAAATCTAGTTTTTAACTATAAATTGGTTTTAAACTAGTTTATAACTAGAAATTGATTATAAACCAGTTTATTACTGGTTCTGAATTAGTTTAAAACTGAATTGAAATTGTTTTAACAATTAATTGGTTTTTTTTGTTAAAATGGTTTTAAAAACTTGAATTGAACTATTAATTTGGTTCAGTTTAGTGCAGTTTAAAAACCACGAACACCCCTAGATCAAACAATCATCCTTAAAGCATCAAGTTTCATGGAGACAGTTTTAACCGTTTGTCTTATATAAATTACAATATGCATTATTTTTGGTATTCTTCATTCTCACACTCAAACTACATTCTGACTCATTCACTGATTTGAATGTTAGAGTGTTAACCTTGCACGTCCACCTCCGCTCAATAGTACTAAAAGTTCACTCCACCACATTGGAGCTCAAGTTTGTTTGATTTACACCAATTTTGCATTGCAATGCGAAATAGTGATGTCGTCTGTGGAAATTTTGCATTACAGTGCGAAACAGTGGCGTCGTCTGTGGAGCTCAAGTTTGGTTTAGTACTATTGCGAATTTCCACAATGAGCAATCTTTGTTTCACCGTGATCTTAGATCACTGATCGTTTCTCTTTTAGAGCATTAGTCTCTTCCTTGCAAAGGTTATTGATCTAATCTTCGTTAGCATGGTAGCATCATAAGCAACTTGTTTGATCGTTGCATGCGACACCAATGTCGCACCAACACTCTAACTGAATTTCCAGATCTAGTAAGGGAGGTTCCACTTCACCAGTTTTTTATAAGCAACTTGTTTGATCGTTGCATTTTACTTCTCTTAGAGACAATTTTTTACTCAAGACTATTTCGCACGTAGAGCAGAGAAGCACAAAGCCTATTCTCGTTGATACTATTTTAACACACAAGGAGACCCCAAGATCACTAGACCATAACCTACCCTGAGGAAACCAGGCTCCGCCTCAAGGTTCTGGAACAAGAACCAAGAGTCACAGACTAGTGGATGGTCGTCGTCGTCATCGATCACCATCACGTCACTCACAAAGAGAAGAGTGACATAGCAATGAATCACCATTCCATATTCGAAATATACATTTGTTCTCGATAAGGATACTCAACAAAAGGAAACCTATATCCCTTTAAAAGCATCTGAAAGTGAAATTTTATGACGAAACACGGGATCTGGATGAACACATCGAGCATATAGATATTAAGTTCGACTATATCCCACTCAAGGAGATGTGAAATGAATGATTTTCATGTTTATCCTCAAGGGATCCGCCGTGATGTGGTTCAAGGCTCTCCCAGATAGAAGCATAAGTTCCTGGAATTAGTTATGCGACTTTTTCACCGCTCAAATTACAACCGAAAGCCGAAACCCACAACCATAGACGTCCTTAGTGGAATCTAAAAGAAAAAGAAGAAAACTGTATGGGGATAAATTGATTGATTCACAAATGTAGCGTAAAAGTTGGGGCGGATGACAGTTTGAAATGTTGGATATTCAAGAAGAAGTTGAGGCATGAATGTATGTTCTGCAAGAAGTTAAGGCTGAAGGGAGTCAGTAGCTTCACCGACATGTTGGATATGGTCATGCTTTATATTAAGAATGAAAAAGAACATATAGCTGAAAAAAGAGAGAGAGATTGAGGGGCGAAGAACCCCTGATATGGTTGGGTGAATGAGAAAGATTCCAAATGCCGTCGAGAAGACGGAGACCGAGGACCTCGGGCCAGGCTCTCATCATACACTTCTTTTAACACATCGAGGGAGAAAATTTGGAAACAATGCGCGAACACCGACTTTGAAGAAGCGGAGATCACGAACCTTTATCTGATTAGGGAATTAACCAGGACAAACAAATTGAAGTATTTTCGTTTTCACAAAAGTAAAAAATATCACACTGACGAATGCATCCACTTATAGGATGTAATTGAAGAGATAATAAAAAAAAGGTGACATACCCGATACACCTGAGAGGGTGGTTAGAAGGAAGATCGAGGTAGAAGAAAAGACAACAAGAAAAAAGTGATCTCCTCGTCGGGAAAAAGGATCCCCATAGAAAACTATAGAGGTCATCAGTGGAGCTAAAGGGAAGAATGACAACAGCATCGACGAAGAAGAATACCAAAATGGAAAGATTCGATACATCACATCCATCTAGGGATGTAAATTTGCATCTGTTAACGGGATCCCCGTGAGGACTATCTGTTCAGAGCTCTGAAGTCGATGATTTTTTCCTCAGTAAGGATAACGATGGAGAGAAAAGTTCCTGCGGTGAGACTTCGGGGGGGATCGGGGAAATATCATCCACCTCATAGATTCCCTGACCCCGACCATATTATATATATATATATATATATATATATATATATATATATATATATATATATATATATATATATATATATATATAGTTTTACATATTTTGTAATAAAAAAATAATTAAAATATTAGGAAATGAAAAGTCATTAGTTGATCTTTTTTTTCATTGTATAATGTATTGTTTCACTATCCAAGTACCCAACCCTAAAAAGTGCACTCATCATCACAGCAATCACTCTCTTTTGTTCATATTGTTTATGGTAATTACTCTTCAACTTCACTTATACTTCAATTAGTAACTTGTTTTTTATTCAATTAGTAAATTAGTGGTTATGTTTTTGTAATTGCAAGTGCTTTTTCATTTTTTTGTTATTGACGCAAGATGTATTTTTATTTTAAAAAAAAAAAGATTCAAAATATATGTATGTTTTTTTTTTAAATAATAATAATAACGAAATACTAGTGTCATAGTTTTGATCGAAAAATATAGAAATTTTATTAAGATTCAATCTCCGTGGATCTGTGACTCTCCATGGGGATCTGTGGGGATGGATCAAGGATGGGGATGGGGAAAACATTGAGGGGGTATGGCGGGGAGTGGGAGAAATCTTTTCGAATCAAGCATGTGGATAGCAAGGATGCAAGCCAATCAGTAGTTGACTAGTTTTGACGATGACAACACTAGTATCTGATTAGGTTTTGGATGATGGACGTTAGAAAACATTGAAGGGAAAGGAGAAGTTTGACAAGAGGAATGTTCAGTGCTACAGTTGCAACAAGTTTGGCCACTTTGTTGTTGATTGCAGGTCAAACAAGGTTAGCAAGGGTGAAGAAGCCAACATAGCCATCGTAGATTTTGATGATGAACTTGTACTATTAATGGTATCTGAGAATGTAGGTGGATCAATGGTAGACTAGTGGTACATGGACACTGGCTGCTTAAATCACCTAATTGGAAATAAGCAATGGCTGGTTAATTTTGTCTCTAGTAAAATGACCAAAATCAGATGTGATAATGATGAGTATCTGAATGCTAAAGGAATGGAAAATGTCAGAGTTAAGTTGAACAATGGAAAAATTGTACTGATCAAGGATGTATGGTGTGTTTCTGGCATGAATAGCAATCTGACGAGTGTAGGTCAGCTAATTGAAAAGGGTTTTTCAGTAACCATGAAGGATAGTCTCTTAAAGTTGTATGATTATAATCAGAAGCTGATTATGCATTCTGAAGTGCGAAGAAACGGAACATTTAAGGTTAATGTTGCAACAACAGACAATCAATGTCTTAGTGCAAAAATTGTTGAGGGGGAAAGTGAGTTGTGACATTAGAGATTGGGGCATCTGAACTACAAATGTTTAGGGCATTTGAGTTTAAAGAATCTAGTACATGGAATTCCTAAGATTGTGGCACCAGATAAATCACGCGACGTGTGCATGAAAGGCATGAACCCAAGATTGCCATTCTCATCAGAAATGCTTCTAAGAACAACTCGTGCCTTGGGTGTTGTGTATTCTGATGTATGTGGTCCATTTGAGGTACCTTCACTTGGAGGGAACAATTACTTTGTGTCATTTATGGACAAGTTTGCAAGAATAACACAAGTAGCACTAATTAACTTCAAATATGAGGTGTTTGCTAAGTTCTAGAAGTTCAAAGTGAAGGTTGAAAATCAAAGTGGACAAAAGCTTCTTGATGAGATCCACAAGCCTCATCAAGAAGATTCAAGGATATTGTGTAATGCTTAAATAAAATATAATGATGCCAAAACTTGAAGCTTAGAGTGTGAAAGATAGGAAGTGTGAAAGTTCTCTTGATCGTACACGTTTGAGTGACCAGTGTCTTATAAAGCCGCAAAGGCATTTCTAGAAGTATTATGGCTAAATAACACATACACTAAAAACACTTAGAAGCCTCTCATTTCTTAATTAATATCACCAAAAATGTTTTTGGAGCCTAGTCAGTTGATTAGGAAATTGTTCAATTGATTATGATACTTTTTTACAACTGTCTAATTAATATGATCTTTTGTCTAATCATTTAGATGATGGGTAATTGAGTCTATAATCAATTGTGATAGACTTTTAAATATTGGTAATGGGTCTATATCTAAACCTTCTATTTTGGGACACAATAACTGATTATTTGCAAGTCCTAATTGATTAGGTCATTAATTTGGCCCATGGATTGTTTCCAAATTTACATCATATCTTGGCCTATAAATAGAGGGTTTCTCTATAGTTTTTAATCATCCAAAAACCGTGAAAAATCTCACTTTTCATTTCTCTTATTACCTCTCTAAATCGTTCATATTTTTCTCACATATTTTAGCCATAATGCTTTAAGAGTGTTCTTGAGTCTCATTGAGGATATTATTTTGCGTGATGATATAATTCTATATTTATTAAGTATAAATTTTTCTCTTGAGTAAATAATCATTCCTTAGGTAGTTATTATTTTGGTTGGGAGCTAAACTATTTAAATTTCTCTTATTTGTATTTGGGAGATTAGTCTTAGTCTTTGTTTGGTTCGTGAGCTCCATTATTGAAAAAACTCTTTTTTTGGTTCATGAAGATCAACTAGTAAAAATCTCCACAACAATTCTTGAGCTTAGCCCAATTGAAAGCTTAGTAAGTTTGAGATCATCCTGGTGTAAAATTTCACTTGGTTTTTGAGTTCATCCTAGTATAAAAAACCAGTATGTTCGAGATCATCCCAATATAAATCTTGGTTCAATTTGTGGTTGGCCAGTATAAAATCACAGTTCAGTTTAGAGGAATTCCAACTCAAAATCCCGCCTTGATTCGAGATCATCCTGTTCAAAATCCTTGTTTGCTGTGAAGACTAA
The DNA here is from genome assembly GCA_022829125.1 of Lathyrus tuberosus. Lineage (NCBI taxonomy): Eukaryota > Viridiplantae > Streptophyta > Magnoliopsida > Fabales > Fabaceae > Lathyrus > Lathyrus tuberosus. The sequence goes on along the minus strand of JALAZF010000529.1, from coordinate 1,563,703 downwards.
TAGTTGCATCCCTTGTTCGTTGTTTTGTTAGAAGTTAACTTGAAAGTTCATTTCCTTGTATAAGGGGGTTCATGGGCATAACCTTCTAAAAGATCAATTCTTGGGGACATGAGTAAGTCTTCTTGATTGAACTTGCATAATTATCCTGTGTCATTTCTCTTCCCTTATTTTTTTATTGTCTAAATATTTACTTTGAATTTTCGCGACATTTTCAACTATTTTTATAAAATGGTTTTAGACTTTGATTTATCAAATGATTTTGTTTTGAATCAACAATTTCCAAACCTCCACAATTCACAAGCTTTGTTCGTTATGATCACCAAGGATGTAAACGACATAGGAGTGATGTCAAAATGCTAACAACGTATAGCAAAAGTATTCAAAATCCTATAATAGAAGTCACATGGATAAAGACTACGGAACAAATTGGTGACCAGTGATAACCATCCTTCTTGGTAGCTAGCCACTTTAGAGCACAAAGGTGAATCCCCACTACGTTGACCTCGAACCAAGCTCAAACTTGGGGGTTTTGAAAGGGTATCGACCATTGGTCGGGCATGATCCCCAAAGCTATCTAAAAAATTCCGAGCATAACTTTGGATGTCATCAAATTCTAAGAAAAACAAACCCAGGAAACTAAGTCAACACCATGACATGTAGAAATAATGATAAATAAATGAAATAAGAAAAGGCTATGAAGCACCAATTATGGAATTCATTTATATAAAATGTTACACCGGGTAGGTTTATTCCGGATAAAATATACTATCAGGTCGGCTAGTCCCCAACAAATACTGGTTTCGCTTCCACCATCTCCTAGGCAAGATGGATCTGCTCTCGTGAGATATGCACCGGGGGATGGAAAAGTTTCACCTGCTGCGAGGTATTTTCAAATGAAACCTACATAATGAAGAAACTGGCTTTCACTAACTTTGCATACTCTTTGGATAGCTCTATGTTTTCCACACACATCTATTGAAGACCGTCTTCATCTTTCTTTCAAACTTCATGTGCCTCGCTCAAATATGCTTCTAACTTCCTCATTGTCTTGTGGTAAGATTCCAATTCCTTGTTCAGCTCAGCAAGAGTGGCCTCCGATATGGAAAGTGTCGACCTAATGTACGTTAGAGCTTTAAATTTCTCCTTCGTCTTTTTCACAAGTGATTGCACCCTCTCGGTCAACATGTGAGGTTACCTGAAAGTATACACATCAGTTCCTATCTCTCTCAACAAAATGCTCACTTTGGTGATCTTATCCAAATTCTGGTATCGTTCGATAGTGAGATTGTTAACGCATTCCCGGACTAATTTCTTCTCTTTTCGAAGGCGGTTAGACAAAAAAGGTATCATCTCTCCCAACAGTACCAAATTCCAAGATGGCATATGTCCTGCGTGCTGGAGATTCAATTTTTGACAACCCATCTTAACTAACGGTTTTGGCCTTACTCGATAAATATGCATAATGTTCTTCATAAATAATGGGGTTGGAAATCCTCAATTGTTTGAGGACTGTGACGAACAATAAATGTTGGAGTCAAGGTGACCAGAGTCACCGTTGAACCTTCCTTAGGACCGAACCTTCATCGGTCTTGCACAGGCCTTCTTCTAGATGGTCCGCACCTAAGGAACATATTATTGCTCTTTTTGGATTGACTGCTTTAGGGAAAACAACATATGTGCCAAATGCATTTTAGACAACATGTGGAACAAGATGTTCCAGCATGTGTTCCAGTGTCTGAGTATGATGCCAATAAGAGTTGTTGACTAAAGTGCTAAACAGAACTAATTAAGCAAAAGTTGTTTAGTTAAATTGATTGACAGGACTAGTTACAAGAACTGTTTGGCTAAAGTGCTTGAAAAAACTAGTTAAGCAATAGGCATAAGGTTTGGATTCTGATTGTATTTTGATTTCTTTTAGAAGTGTTGAGGTGTTGAATTCTTCAGATGATCCATAGTTTTGCTTCTAGGAAGAAGTTTGTGTTGATAATCCAAGAAAAGATTTGGATTTGTTTCAGTCAAATAATATTTGGTTGAATGTACCTTAAACGAAGATTTGATCCAAGAACTACTCTACAAATAAGACTTATGTGAAGAATATTCATTCTGGATGCTCTGGTGTAACATATGAAACACAATATTCTAACATGTGTAGTATAACATATGTCTCTATCATCAAGACAAATGTTATTGTTAGCTATATGTAACATCTGGTCTCATGTAATAGACAGATGGTATTTTAGGTTGCTTTCTATTCAAGATTCTCTCTACCTCTGAAGATCTACAAGTTATGGAGAGAAGTGTATTTGGATGTATTGTTGCAACATGTGGAACACGATGTTCCAGCATGTGCATTGTAACATCTGTCCTTGGTTCAGCAGGCCAGTATTGTTGCGTTTTTGAAGCAAAAATCTGGTTCATATTCGATCAAATTTGTTGTTATTTTGTTGCAATGCGTTTGTGTGATTTGTTTGACAACTGTTGAAGATCAAATCAATTTAAATGGAGATTTGAATTTGAATTTGAATTAATAACAAATCATATCTTTTGTTGGAGAACTTTATGGCGCAAATCAAATCCAACAAGATTTTTCTATTATTCTGGACGAAATTAAATTTGAAAACCAAGAAGAAAAACCCAGGATTGCATTGCTATTTAAGGAGACTCAAGCCTCACTTTTGAGGTGTGCAAGGTGATCAAGTTTTGAAGATACCTGGTGTTAGGGTGTATCTTTTGAGTCTTTGTATGTACACCACTCTAGCGCCTCCTTTCATATCATAAGACATAATGTTTGGTTTTACTGAGTTGCAAACCTTGTTCTAAAACACTAAGTCTATGAGATTGTGAACAGATTTTTCTTGTATTTCACGTTAAATGTTGTTTAGTGTTGAATCTTTGTATACACCTATATGTTTTAGTAACTGGCATAGAAGGTTTGTCTTAGTTGATTTGTAATATTCAACATTGTTCATTGGTTTATAAACATTAATCACAGGTTGTGTGTAATTGAGAAGAAGTGAGTAGGTTTTTCAGATTTAGGGGGAGTCCTAAAGTAGAAAGACACTAGGATTAGGTACATATTTTGAACAACATATAGTTTGTTAATTCTTGTAAGAGTAAAGGTATTAATTTAAAGTATTGGATTTCCTTTCTTGGGTAAAGTGCCTTCAGACGTATGTGTGATTTCACCGAACTGGGTTACCAATCTCATGTGTTCTTTATTGCTTTTCTGCTTCATCATGTTGTAAAAGCTAATCTGTCATATCTTGCTTGCATACTGGCTTTTTGTTTCTAGTACAATGTCTCAGACATCGTGTATGACATCTGTACCCAGAAGTAGTAATCTATCATAAACTAATAGTTCATGTTGTCCAAGGCATTTGGTCAACCATTTGTCCCATCTAGACCAGAATTTTCATATTTTAATAGCCAAACTTATGGGGGGAAATCTCCCAACCATGCTCGGCGAGGAGCACAAAGCACCCTCCTCTACGGACTGATCAGGATAATCCTGGATTTCTTCCTGCGCCTGAAACACCTCCAATAGCTTGCATATTTATGTCACCCACAGGCGAAAGGACGACCCTAGAACTCCTATTCGTTTGTAACATGTTTTGATGACATTCCATCTGAGGAAGTGATTTCCAGGAAAGCAGTAAATAAGTGAGGTAACTTCATATGTTACTCGCAGAAGATGACTTGCATCTTCTATCTGGTATCGCTTCCACTAGTAAAGTCGTTTCTATGTACCATTTCTTTTGTTTCTTCGACGTCTACCTAGAAGAAGCAACATTGTAAACATAACCCCAATCGTCAAAGAAATCCACCAACATGTAGGTTTCTTTTTGGGACAATTCTTTTGAATTGTAAACATAAGACTCGATGTTCGCCAAGAAATGATTCTGACGCCAGAATTTGGAAAATTTACCCAAACATCGGAAAGGAAACTCAAATTGTATGTTGCATATGCTAGCATGAGCCACCTCATTAATGGGTGTGACCAATAATACGAGTCCTTAAAGGTCTTCATGCTTTTGGAGTAAACCTTGAATATCTTACTATTCCTCCAAATAGAAATCAAATCTTGACCTCACACTAAATCAATATAACTGTTTTGGGCTTTAAAGAGATTGAAATTCTGGTACAGATGTGTGATGTCTTTGTGCAATGTCACAACATCGCAGTCTGCTGTATGAACAAGGTAATAATAGTAACAGAAACGCATTAAACCACACAAGGATTGTTCACCCAGTTCGGTCTAACAACCTACATCTGGGGGCATACCAAGCCAGGAAGGAAGTCCACTATTAGCAGTATCAAATTACAGACTCAACAAACCAGTTGACAATCTACCTAATTTAATCACTACCCAATTACCCTTCTATCTAAGTCCTCCCTAGATAAGAGACTCCATCTCACTTCCAATCATCGCAATGATGTCTAGCAGTCAACTTCTCCGCCACTGCATCAACAGCTTGATTTCCAACAACTCTTCAATCACATAGAAGAGTAGAAGACACACTTCCATGACAATACCTAGACATGACACCCATGACTAAGAACACTACTTAGAGTTACTTAACAGCTTCCTCCAAGAACAATACATCTCTTACCTACAGGCTTCGAGATAAACATGATGACCATCCCACAAACCGGGTGGTTCATCAACTAACACAGCCCTTATAATCTACATGATGGCTCGCCTTAAAACTAGGTTACAATGCTTCTATTTATAACCTATTTCCCAACTGGATTTGCGCCTTTAAATCACCGCATATCAGCTGCTACAAATCTGCAAAAGATTCTCCTACAAAATAGGTCTTCAATCAACTCTTCCTAATTTATCTCCATAATTAGAACTATTTATTCTCCATATCTTTTTGCACAAAAATAGTAACAAACTATTCTCCATATCTTTTTGCATTAAAATAGTAACAAACTAATCTTCAATAATTTTAATTCAGCTGCAAGATCTTCTCCACAAAAATAGCTGATTTGATTTGAATTTAGAAACAGATTTTATCTTCAAATCTTTTTAAATCTTCAGCCCTTAAACATAGCAACAAATCTGCACACAATCTGATTGCAATAGAAAATACTTCTCCCAAGATATTCGCACACTAAATCTCTAACAGATCTGATCAAATCAACCTAATGCGCGCAGCCCTAAAAACATCACAACCTGATCTTTTAATGTTCTGGTATAGTGATGTCAAGACATCGCATGTGACATTACTCTTCAGCACTTTAACTCTTCAACACCTTTACATTCACTAATGTTATGACTCAATGTTAAGACATCAGACACATGACATCATTAACACCACCTGCTATACATCCTACAGTGATGTTCTACTCTTATGTCAAGACATTCTTCATAACATTTTCCTGAGCAACTTGTTTTGCAAAAAATGCTGCCAACTCAGAACTTACAATCTCCCCCTTTGGCAAATTTTTGGCCAAAACATAATTTGATCATACTCATCATATTGCAGCAGCAGAAAACAGAAGTCAGAACATCTTTTTAGGCATATATCAATCACAATCAGTTTTACCAAAATTAATGCCAACACCAAAAGCTGCAGAACTTACAATCTCCCCCTTTGGCATATTTTGGCTAAAACCTTCTTCTTTGAACACCCATCCAGCTCCAAGGGACACCTGATCTTTTCTCAATTCTCCCCCTTTTTAGCCATAATAGGAGCAAACCAAACAAACGACATGCACCAATAAGAACACTGCTCCCCCTTAACACCACAATTCCAGCTGCACAAAATTGTAACACTCTCCCCCTATCAAGGATACCGTGTGTATCTTTGCAAGAAGAAAACCTTAAATGAATGAAAAACATAAGACTCATCTTCATGTCTTCAAGAGCGCGCCCTCTGTTCAACACACCTGCTGAACGCATTCACTTAATGCTTGATCCTCAAACAATCCAAATACCAAAACTCACATGATTCCCTCTTGGTTTGTTATCTTCTCATGCCCCAAAACTCACATCTTGCCAAGCTGATCAACTTCTCTCTGTAATATCCATAGGAATGATCACAATGAACTCCTTGATTATAACACAGTCATTTCCTATCATACTCTTCATCTTCAGATTTCCAAGCAAACAATACCTGATCTACTTCAGTTTTCTCTACATTCTCCATCCTAGGCAGACCTTCTACTTCATCATTCTCCCGTATGACTATGTAGACGCTCCTTAGGCATAATGTATGCACCAAACTCCAGAACCAGAACAAAATCATCCTTCATCAAGGATATTCAACCAGATAATGTCCCAACACAAGTTAGAACATCTGCCATACACCAAGACATCATCACCATGATTCTTGATATGCTCCACCAACTGGACTTACTATAGCATAGTAGTCCAAAGAACTAGAGAAATAAACTCTCATCCACCTTCCAGAAGAATAATCTCCTTGAGTCTTCAACCCTTCACCCTTCTGCCCAAGAGTAACGTGTTCCAAGACAATCCTCAATAATAACCAGCTGCCACACTCTGATTATCTTGATTCTTCGAATTCACTTCTGAGATCAACCAAATGCCACAGTTTGATCACCTCACTCATGAATCCTCATATGAAAACAACCAAATGCCATATTTGGACCTTTTTCACGTTTGTCAGAATTCTCACAAAGATATCTTGATCCACAAAGGAAACTTGATCTTCAAGTCACATGTTCTACTTGCTCAAAAGCAAACACACTTAGACTCCCTAAGCCATGGCCATGTAACATCTTCTCCTTCCTGCAGCTCCCGCAAACTACCATGAGAATGATCTTATTGAAGCATCCCATTGTTCGTTCCTGTAGATCACCGTATAATAGCTTATGTGCCACATCACCAGCTGAGACTCCTGATGTTAAACTAGATGTTAGAACATCCAACTGTTGAATTCAGCTCTACCTTCTGCCACTCAGAAGAACCTCCTCCCTTTGCAGAAACAGATTTCCATGCTCTCATAGACTTGACTCAACAATCAAGTTTGAGTAGACAACCTCTATCCTGCTCAGAAAATCCAAAGTCTTCAAACCTACCACATCTGAATCTTTAGAAAGTAAGTAGTCCAAGACTACCCCATAACAATGCCACACAGAGAAAAGCATATTCTCAACACTTCAACAGTCCTGCACTTTTACATCAGACATATACATAGTCTCCCGTCAATGTATTTTGTCATTAGTTGAATGCACAACCTTATCAAAAGCAGATAACTACTCAACTCCTGTCAGGGTAACCTTCTCACACAACCGCCATCTGCTGATTCTTCTTCAAAATAAACCATCATGACAACCACACATACCACAAAACCCTTCCAGGTAAGGTCAGTGTCTTGATCTTTTACTCTACCCTAAGCAAAGAACTGAAATGACGTTTCAACATCAGTTAGTCTAAAACCCATCTCCTAAACATATTTCTTGTAGGGAACACACGAGAGCATATCAGCATCTGATCAACTTCCAAGAATAGACCAACAAAACTGCAGTAACTTGCATACCACACTCTTCCAGAAGCTTCTTCTTAGAAGCACAAGGTTCAGACCTCCTGTCTAACCAAGGAGAGATAACTGTTCTCCTTCTGCATAAACATACCATAGACAAACTGCTACTTTTAATTCTTCAAGCCACAAGACTGGAAGAGTTCATGCAATAAACCACAGGCTAATTTACACTGCTACTGCACACAAAATCTTGGATGCATTTACCCTATAATAAGGTCTTCAGACAGTTTAGCTTAACCAAGGATCAACTCTTTCTCTTCTGCTATCAGGATTACTACCTTTTCTTCAACCAACACACCTGAGATGCTATGGCATTATAACCATCATCTCAAAAACTGTTCAACTTCACAGCTTCAGTGATCCTTCAAAGCAGCTACAATCTAATAGGTCTTAGACTTAGCATTTACCATAAACTGCTCATGTGTAGCGCAATGTCAAGACATTAGAATTGACATATTAAGCTCAGCTTCTTTCTTGATGAAACTTCCTCCTCAATAGGTCATCACAACTAAGCTTAAGAGATAACTTATCAAGATCTTCACTCCCGCATGAAAGATTTGATAGTGATACTCTTTTGCTTTGTCTCCACCCTCTTCTTTCATTGTTAAAGAAGGAATCAATGTTCTGGACAGATTGGTCTTCAATGCCTGATTTGAAATATATTCTTCTTAAAAAAAAAACTGAAACTTCCATGTCATACAATCTTTACTAAGATACATTCACCTTTTGATCACTTCTTTCCCAAAACACAGATAAGAGATAATCCACATTCAAACTGCAACATCATAGACTATCCTGCTGAGGAGACCAAACCCTAATGTCTTTCCAAGAGCATACCTTCCTAGAATCTTACCATCAGAGATACAAGAACCAGCCAGGGTTACATCAGATACCATGCAGCAGAACACACAACAACTCCTCAACAACCTTCAGGCACTACCAAGTGCCAACAAATCAAACTCACAACAGCAGTCTCCTGATAACAACAGACAGATACATACTCTATCATGAATAGTCCATCCTTCACTCCAAGGGATCATTCAAAAAACCATAAGAACTGAACAAGTCCAAAATTCAGCAAAAGTCTTCCTTGCTCATGAACCAGAAAGTATATTCCCTAGATCTCATCCAGAAACAGACAGGATGCCTGCTCTGATACCAATTGAAATTCTGGTACATATGTGTGATGTCTTTGTGCAATGTCACAACATCGCAGTCTGCTGTATGAACAAGGCAATAATAGTAACAGAAACGCATTAAACCACACAAGGATTGTTCACCCAGTTCGGTCTAACAACCTACATCTGGGGGCATACCAAGCTAGGAAGGAAGTCCACTATTAGCAGTATCAAATTACAGACTCAACAAACCAGTTGACAATCTACCTAATTTAATCACTACCCAATGACCCTTCTATCTAAGTCCTCCCTAGATAAGAGACTCCATCTCACTTCCAATCATCGCAATGATGTCTAGCAGTCAACTTCTCCGCCACTGCATCAACAGCTTGATTTCCAACAACTCTTCAATCACATAGAAGAGTAGAAGACACACTTCCATGACAATACCTAGACATGACACCCATGACTAAGAACACTACTTAGAGTTACTTAACAGCTTCCTCCAAGAATAATACATCTCTTACCTACAGGCTTCGAGATAAACATGATGACCATCCCACAAACCGGGTGGTTCATCAACTAACACAGCCCTTATAATCTACATGATGGCTCACCTTAAAACTAGGTTACAATGCTTCTATTTATAACCTATTTCCCAACTGGATTTGGGCCTTCAAATCACCGCATATCAGCTGCTACAAATCTGCAAAAGATTCTCCTACAAAATAGGTCTTCAATCAACTCTTCCTAATTTATCTCCATAATTAGAACTATTTATTCTCCATATCTTTTTGCACAAAAATAGTAACAAACTATTCTCCATATATTTTTGCATTAAAATAGTAACAAACTAATCTTCAATAATTTTAATTCAACTGCAAGATCTTCTCCACAAAAATAGCTGATTTGATTTGAATTTAGAAACAGATTTTATCTTCAAATCTTTTTAAATCTTCAGCCCTTAAACATAGCAACAAATCTGCACACAATCTGATTGCAACAGAAAATACTTCTCCCAAGATATTCGCACACTAAATCTCTAACAGATCTGATCAAATCAACCTAATGGGCGCAGCCCTAAAAACATCACAACCTGATGTTTTAATGTTCTGGTATAGTGATGTCAAGACATCGCATGTGACATTACTCTTCAGCACTTTAACTCTTCAACACCTTTACATTCACTAATGTTATGACTCAATGTTAAGACATCAGACACATGACATCATTAACACCACCTGCTATACATCCTACAGTGATGTTCTACTCTTATGTCAAGACATTCTTCATAACATTTTCCTGAGCAACTTGTTTTGCAAAAAATGCTGCCAACTCAGAACTTACAGAGATGAAAAAGAGCGTCAAGTCAAGTTACTATTTTTGGAAAACTCTTCTCATACTTGTATCAATACTAGAATAATTTGAAATCAGCCCAACTTATTGGGTGCAATTAAGATTGAGATATTTCCAGATGATTTAGACCAACCACCTCAAAGTCATTGAAAGGAATGTGGAGGTCTATAAAAGAAAACAAACATTCATGGAGAGGAGTGACACACTCATCATACTTGTTGCATATTCTCTTATTCCCTTTGGGAGGAAGCACCCCTCAGTCTAAGGAAGGATTCACATCGGTGAAAGCATGGTCCAGACTACCATTGTCGGCGAAGGCAGAGACACTATCCAAAGTCTCTTGATCGACCCACACATATGAGTTATCTCTTATCACATCATTGTTTCTTAGTTATCCATTTAAAATACTTGCCAACATATAAAGAGGAATAACTATAAGTACAGTTGCGGGGATAATATAAAAATAAGTTTTACATCCATATGAAAGTAATTTATAGCAAATAATTTTGTAAATGCCAAAAATCATAAATATATTTCCAGAGTAGATATTATCCCCTAATGTCCCATCATCGATGGTGAATTTCTCCTTCAAAATCCAAAAAAGTTAGTGCAAGTGGTTTTTTGAGCCAAAGCTTGATTTCAAGGTTTTCCATAGGCTCTCAATTGTCCAAGGATGAAGTATTGTCCATCAATTTGGTTCAGAAGGGTTTTATTTGATCAAAGGTTTGAAAATTAGGAGAATTGGGGACAAAGTCAACTGTGCAGTGAAAAAGTCAACTCCTGACTTTTTGAGGTCAACATGGTGATTTTCAAGTCAAATATGGTCCATGTATGAGATTTGATCAAGAAATGTGCAAAGATTCATCAAAAATCAAGAATTGTGAAAAGTTGCTAAAATTGGAAAATTAGTTTTTTAGAAACTTACTATTTTTAGTAAGTTTTTAATCACTTTCTAAGCCATTTTTCACCATGTTCAAGGCCTCATTTGAAAATATCTTCCACATGAAAATTGTAGTTTGAAGCTTTCCCTTCAAAATGGGCACAAGAACCACACCATTTGGGTTATTTTTCATGGAGCTATGAATGTTCAAAGTGGGACATTTTCAACCTATGATATCTCTAAAACTTAGAATTTTTCTAAGTTACTTTTGGCAGCTCTAAGGACATGATTTCAAAGCAGATTTTCTCATATGCCCACATGTTATTTCAACTTGAGTCAAACATCAATTTTGTTCTCTATTGTGCTAGCTTTCCAAAGAATCCAAGATTATCTCATTTGGTTTGGAATCCACCAACTTATGAAGGTTGCAAGATGGTGTCACCAAGTTGTCAAGATGTGTTTATAACTTAGAACTGTCTCATCTCATTTTGGAAATTTTGAACACACACCTTCATGGCTGATTTTCATTACCCTCCAAGCATAATTTCAATCCAACTTCCACATAGAATGTGTTCTCTATTCTTCCTACTTGCTATTGGTCATAACTTTGTAGCTAATATAGCAACAACCACCAATTTGTGATCATTAAAAGAGAGCTACATGGATTCAATGTATGGTGGCATCATGTTACCATTCTTGGACGTGTTCTCAAATGTTGGTTGCAGCATTTTCTTTTCCATCCTATTTCACGCGCCCCCACCCTTTTCCTTTACTACAAATAACCAAACAAGTCATACTTTTCATGCACCATATTTTTCACTTTTTCCAAATAAAGAAATAAAGGTGTGCATCAAATTAAAACGTCAGCTCACATTATCTCTCACGTGCCATCAATATTGGTACTCCTCAGGCCCCCTTTTTTACTCAGCAAACCACCAAACATTTCTAGTTTTGCATTGCCAATCTGCACCATTCTCACATGTTCACTTTTTTTCAAACTTTCAAAAACAACTTAGGCCCAATAAAAACTCTTCTAACCCATCCTATTTAAGAAGCTCAAACCCTAAAACGAAGAGGGAACTCTCATTAGCTCATTCTCTCAGATCTGAAACTCATTTGCTCTCCAACATTTCTCATCCAAAAGCTCACTAGTCAAGGAATTCCGTTTCTTTTTGGCACCTGATCCATCATTATTGAAGTTTGCTGAGCTGATTTTTGAAGTTTTCATAAGGTTTTAGCAAAGAATCAAGAAGCAGTGGACTTGCCTCCACTAGGTAACCTCTCATAATCCCTCTCTCATGCTTAGATCTAAATGATTTAGGATATGATATTGAGTTCATGCATTTCATCTGCTGAGGCCTGAAATGATGGCACTGTTTGAATTTCTGAAAATGAAGTTAATGATATTGTTGAATGTGTGTTGATGTGTTTGTACCCGTGATTTTGGATCCATGTTTCTCTGTGTTTAAGCGTGTGTTTTGAAGAGTTAATGGCATGATGATGATCCTTGATCTTTGTACTTTAATTTTGGTTTTGATTTCGTTTAATTTCGTTGAGATTTGAGGGAGTTATGGAAGTGTGAGGATGGATACATTGTTGCTTCATTTTCGTGTTCCAACATGAATAAGATGAGTTTGCTGCGTTTTTACATGGGTTTGGGAAGAAGAAGGACACGTGTCGCATTCTGGTTCGCTGAGAAATGTTTTTGTCCTTTAGTGTTTAATGAAAAGGTGACCAATTAATAGTATGTTACATGATCTTTTGATCTTTTTTCTTTTTCTTTTTTTATTTATTTAATTTGGCTGAAAGTAATTGGCATGGTAAATGAACATTGGGCCTAGCGAATCCCTTTTCGCACCTCCCTTGTGTCCAGGCCCACAGCATGTTAACTATTTTCCTTTGTGGTGATTATTGCTAATACACCCCTTCCTTTTGTATTTGTTTTTTATTTCTTTTTTCATTTTCGTTTTATTTTCATTTATTAAAAATACTTCCTCTTATTAAAAAAATCCAAAAAAAATCATGAGCGTATTTTAATGTTTTATTTAATTTTATATGAATTTTATTTTTATTTTCCATTTATTTTGATGATTAATTCCGATTTTCTTTTCCAAAGTGTCTTTCATGTTAGCCCTTGTGATTAATACTTATGTTTGATGACTTTGTCATACCTTCTTGAGCCGATTTTTTTCCTTGTTTTGACATGTGGATGAGAAATGTTTGAATGTTATCTTGCTACCTTGGTGATCACCTTTGATTGTTTTTCATGTGATTTTTTATGCTCCTCGATTCATACACGATCACTTGCATACCTTGTCTTGTGAAGCTCCTTTGGACATGTCCTCGAGCTAGTTTTGTTCCAATATTTTTTCACATGTTAATTGGATGTTTAAACTTGTCTTTGATTATTTTTTGGGAATTTATTGGATCACTTTGCTATTTTTGGTTGATGCTTTCATTTAATGATGTTTTGAGCATGCTAGTGCACACTTCTTGACCTAATTTTGTGCCTTTGAATGATGTGAATTTCCTTGATGCTTTATGATATTTCTTTGATTGATAAGGCATGTTTGAGACTCTGATTTTCCTTAGTCCTTGGTGCATGACCTATCTTTTGTATGGCTTTACTTGTGTGGAAGCATGTGAATCATTTTGAGCCTTACTTTGTTGCATACTTGCATAGTTTTAATACAAGTCTTGAGTATGATGCTTGATGATTATTATTGTTTGGTTTGAGTTTCATTATAGCTTGTGGATGATGCATTTGCTGCTGCCCCCTTGATTTCACATCATTTTTTCATCTCACTTGATCATTGTGGATTGATTTTTATGGTGCATTTCATTATCATTTGATTTGTTACTTCTTTAGCTCATAATGCATCATGATGTGAAGCCTTTTTGTATGTTTGAATTGGGTGACTTTAGCATGACTTGAGTTCTGACTTGGTTTCATCTTCATCTTGCCTTGCTCATATTACTTTGGTGTGGTGCTTAATGATGTTTAATTGTGCTTCTAATGCAAGTTTCCTTGCATCCTTTCTTGTTTGCTCTTACTTGCTTACTTGAATCTTCTTGCATGATCTTTGAAGTTTGATTGATGATTTGAATTGGATATGATATGCATGATGTACTTGCTGCCCTCTTTGGTTTCTCATCTCATATCTCTCTTTCTTCTTCATCTCTTTCATTCTTTTCTTTCCCTTTGGATCTTAAGACTTGTTCAAGTCTTGGATTCACTTTTGTTTGCTCCCTTAGGGTTCCTAGTACAACTTAATTTTTTATTAAACTTAGAGTAGGATAGACATTAGGATTCAAACCATGCATGCTAACTTAAGTAGATGTTTCCCTTTTAACCTCAACTATAGGTCCACTTTTGCATGACAACATTAGGATAGAATTCCCTTTAGTGTTTTCTTTTCCTTGAGTCATCTCTTCTCATCTCTTAACATTTCTAAAACACTTAATAAATATAACGTATATTGCGCTCGAGCCTTAAGTGTAGGAAATGAAGAACGAGGGGTCTCCCCTCGTCTTCTAAAGTGTTTAGCATACGTCCTATTTGGGGGCGACCATGCGACTCACTCGTTCCCGCATGGTAGACTTTGGTGCAATGTAAGTTACGAACTAACTTCAATCCATTTCTGTCTAAAAAACACAAAAACAAATTCAAATCTTTTCATCATTCGGGATTGTTAAGTTTCAACTCATTTTCAGAAAAGAGCACGTTATGTTCCGTTTAGTCGCAAACAGACATCGACCCTAACTACCTGACACGGACTTAACGTCGCTTATAAAAAATACTAAGACCTCGTTAGGTCGAACTACGACTGCTCTGATTTCCTCCTTGTGGTTAGATTGAGGATACGTAGGCACAAGACGGCGATGTCTTGGCGAGCAACCTTCCCCCTTAGTTCGTGCCCGAACTACGTTGACTCTGACTTTTCCATTGCACGAGGGAATACGTAGGCATAGGACGACGATGTCTTATCGATCCACTTCTTTTTCTTTTCTTCCTCATTCCTTCACTTTTTCCGTTCCCGTTCCTTTTCCTTTCCAGTAGCAGTGGAGCTCTAGATGACGACACCCTTTGATCGAGACAACAAACGTGGATCCCATCGAGTACGATAGACGCGTGGGGGTGCTAATACCTTCCCCTCACGTAACCGACTCCCTTACCCGTTTCTCTTGGTCGCGAGACCATGCTCTTTCCTTTCCTTAGGTTTACGCAGTGTTTTCTTTCCCTCTCTTGGGATAAATACACATTGCTGGCGACTCTGTTTCCGCGCCACTTTCGCGTTTGTACCTGGATGAAAATCCTGGGAGCGACAGTTAGCGACTCTGCTGGGGATTCTGGTTCCCTAAGTGAATCAATCCTAGCGCATGTCTGTTTTTCTTTCATTTGGTGTTTACTGTTGTGCTTTATTTTGCTGTATATTACTGTATTACTGTATTTTACCGTATTTATTGCATTTTTATTAATGTTATCATACTGCTCTGCTGCTGTTGTTCTATTGGGTGGGTTGGATTCATGAGAGAAAAGCCCGATACCCAGGCTTGAGCATACACCTATGATTAGCGTGGAAAGTAGTGTGACTTGTGTGGCATTTGGCTAGACGTAGTATACATGAAAACTCCACATCCAGACGAGGTTTTCTTTGGTAATATTCTATCCTGCACATTTGGGGCAGACGATGGAATGTAACCTGGAAAACTGTCGACTCTGGCGATCGTTTCCCCGAGGACTCAGTTGAGGCACTCCTCCCAAGAGGTAGTAATGGCAGACCAGAAATGGCAAACCCATTATACTTCTTGACCCGAGGACCCGAAGCTGGAAACTTGCATAGGAAGACCTTATTTTTGGGGAATCAGTGGACGACCTCTTTGTTTGGCGATAGTATTGTACCCCGAGGGATGAATGTACTATTGCTTCTCAAATCGAGAATCCGAGACTGAGGATCCAGTTTTCTAGTACCCACATGTGAGATGGGTGGGTGTTTACAGGTTTGCAGGTAACCTTGACTTTCATCCTACCTGGTATTCTGGTTTTCTTATCAGTGTGAACTTATCGGCCTGGTATTCTGGTTATTCTGGTATTCTGGTTATTCGGATATTCTGATATTCGGGTATTCTCTTCAGAGCAGACCTTTGAACTTATCTATTCAGCAGCACAGCAGTACAGAGCTTTTTGGAAGCCTTGATCCCGTGTCTGTTGCATCTGCATCATCATCTTCGCATACATGTTCTTGTATTTCCAAGGGATATTAACTTTGAGACTCGCTGTTGAGCATTTCCGTCTATTTCTTGTGGTTCTTTTGTCAAAAATTTGAATCAAAGAAGAATGGTTCCTTGGAAATATTCGAACATGGCATTTGCATTGCATTCTCATACTCATATGCATAACAGGTGTTCCAGAGCGGATTTCTCATGCTGACTTGGTATTATCTTTAGGGCAGCCAGCTTGACCTGCCACCACTACTCGACCTGTGATAATCAGAGGATAGCCATATAACAACTCCGTGCATAAATTACCGAAATGAAGATTCAGATGGGGCAGTTTATGGGGAGCATGCAAGCCTTGATTCAAGACCAGAAAGTGATGAAGGAAGAGGTCAACCAATTGAAGACTCAGATGAATCTGGTTATGGAGGTCGTGATAGGTGTGCTAAACAAGGATAATACTCCCATGCCTGAAGCTGCGCCTGGAATTGTCTCTCCTCCATTGTTTAAGGGATCTCTCCCAAAGAGTGAGCAGATTGCCACTGTGACCATCCCGGCTGTATCTCCACAACAGGGAAATGCTCCTCGCCAATATCAGCCAAGGCCTAAGCAGAATAGGCATTTTGAGACTCCACCAGTGCCATATTATCAGCTATTACGACATCTCCTTCAGTTGCAACTGGTACAGAAAAGGACTTTGGCTCCTCTTTCTGGTACTCCCCCACTGGGTTATGACGCAAGAGCCCATTGTGACTTCCACTCTGGTGCGTCGGGGCATAATGTGGAAAATTGTAAGGCCTTTCAGCATGCTGTCCAGGATCTGATTAATTCAAGGGAAATTGAATTCACGCCGGGCGGCGTAAGCATACAAGGTGGTCCTACTCTAGCTGTTGAAAAAGAAGTAGATATCCCTGTTGCCTCTCCCAAAGCTACATTAAGTCAGGGGAATTTCTTGCAGTCCTTGGTCTTAGAATCCCCACGCCCGCAGTTGTTGCCTGTTCCTAAGCCGAGTTTAAGGATGAGAGTGCTTGAGCGAGAGGAAGGCACAAGTCGGTATCAGCAACAGAGTTATCCTCTGAAGAGTCAACAAAGGTCCAGAAGGTATGAGAGAAGGTTTGATCTCATTACTGTTCCTCACAGTCATGTTCTTGCCCGGCTACTTGAGAATTCTATAGTTCAACTAAGGGATGCCAAGCCTGTTCCCGACCCCATTCCTCCTGATTATGATCTGGATGCTAGATGTGAGTATCACTCGGACACACCGGGCCATTCAATTGAAGATTGCAACGTGTTTAAGCACAAGGTGCAAGATCTGGTTGACTCAGGAGTCATTACTTTCACTGCAGAGGGTATGCATTTCAATTGAAGCTTCCCAAGTGGACACTTGGGACTGCAAGGATGTTATCAGGAGCAATAAGTCCAGGCGGAGCCAAGTCTCCTCAACAATGGCAATCATGAGTTTCTTTACTGCATTTTCATATGTAGCTTTCATTTGTTTGTTTAGACGCTGTCTGTATGAAAAAACTTGTTTGTGTTTTGAATGATGATTTTAATGCAATGAATGTGTTATTCTTGAAGTACTTTACTTTTATGCACTCATATCGTGTTTATATGCACTATAATACTGACTTTCTTGCTTAAACTCTTTGAGGGAGGATGATGATTTGAAAACGCAAAAATCTCTAGTTGTAGGTTTTTGGATAGAACCCTGTTGAGGATGTACAGGCATTATTTCAAATCCCTAAACACTGGAGATATAAGGGAGATAGACCCTCGTTAACCCCTTTGAGCCTTGAAGTAGGAGTTTCTTTCGTACGAAAAACCCTCACATTTAACCTATGGGCAGGGTAGGCGTCAATTAATTTGACCGAGCGTTCAAATTTTGAAAGGAGTGTGCATCTGAGGATCCATTACCTTTTATTCCACACCATCAAGAGGTCGAAAGATGTGAAACCACAATGGTTATCCATCAATGATCAAGGAGTGAGGCAGCCACAACCCTTTCAAACAAGTCAGACAAACCAGTGTCGCAATATTTGTTCAAAACACAAAAAAAAAAAAGAGAAAAGAAAGAAAACCGCTAAGTCGAAATTTAAAAACAAGCGACTTAGGAAAAAGTTAAGGCATCCCGCTGGACTTTTAAAATTGAATACTCAAAAGAGTCAGTCCAGGCAAAAATTAGGGAGCAAAAAGCAAAAGAATGAGAAAGCGAAAAGCTAAAAGGATTACAAAAGAAAATCCTCTATAAGAACAAAGTCGCGTGGCTACAGACACAAAAGACGAAAGAGGTGACTGTCGCTCCGAAAACCTTGTGGGTTCCTTAACCATTGTTCCTACCATTCGATAAACCTTTTGAAAGGTGAGCGCTTGTGCCGAATTAGCTGAACGTAGGACGGGAGAACATCAAGGAGAATGGGTGGGCACCAATAAACTTTGAGCCTTAAATCCTTTTTTCTCAAAACTGTGAACCAGACCACGATACAACCCTTAAAAGTCCTAATTGAAATAGGGTTTATTTCGAGAGCTTACTCCGATGAGATAGCGTTCCTGACTCCTATGAGTGGTGCTAAAAGATCTTGTTGGTATTGCATGTGCATTCAAAAATCAATGTCGTATTCTAAGCAGTGATTCGCTCACGTGGCCTTGCAACATCTTTTCAATAAAAGACTTCGAGATTAACATGTGTGTTGCATTAGAGTAATCATTTTTAGAATAAATATTTTCTGCTTACATATATTTGTTTAACATCAAAGAAGCTTACATGATGAACATCAGTTGAGAAGCTTGATCCTGTCAAGTTAAAGTGCTTGAAGACCCCGGAGGACAGTCATATCAAAGGTCATGGTGCTGAAAGACCATGTTGAGCAGGAGTTTTCCTAGCAAGTTGTGTTAAGATGTAGCCAAGCTGGGGCATTCAAGTCGAGAAAGTCTTTTCAGAGTTCAATTAATCATGGGCATTCATGTTGAGAAAATTTCTTCAAAGTTCAGCCAAACTGGGGCAATTATGTCGAGATCCGATAAATCTCTCCACAAGCGTTTAACAGTGGCAATCACGTCGAGATTTGGGAAAATCTCTCGAAGACCAGTCGGTCAGAGACAAATTCACTTCAAGGCTCGTACTGGGGCAGACCACCTCAAGAGCACAAGAAGTTATCCACTCCTGAAGACGGTTAATTGAAAGCACCTCTGCAAAGTTTAAAATACAGGGGCAGAATATTTCAGGTCATTACAAATCCTTTCAAGGCAATTTACTTCACAGAGTATGCAGTCTGGGGCAGTTATGTCGAGATCTGATAAATCTCTCCAAGAGTTTGAAGACCCTGGGGCAGTGTAAACACCCAGTCTTCTACAAAATCCTCTTGAGATTATCTCTTCCATTATACCTAGTGGTCTGGGGCAGGTGGAAAGTTCAAAGGGTCGTTTATGACCATAAAGGAAGGTCAGGCAGGGTAGCAAGGTTTCTCCCCAGTAGAGTTACTCTCCCCAGCAGTGAAATTTCATCATCCTCAGAAGATTGTTGCTCTCCCCAGCCAGAGTACAGAGGGTTGTTTATCCAGCCGAAGTTGTGTTTAGATTAGTGTTCCCCAGCAAGCATTCAGAAGTTGATTGCTTCGGGAGTTGGTGTTGTTGTATCTCCAGCGGGAGATTTGTGGAATATATTCCTTGGACAAAGGTGTTATCATCCCCACAGAGTCTTGGTGTCTACTCTCCCCAGTCGGTCAGGAAGTATAGTCTCGTCGACGACAGTCATTTCCCCCAGCAGCAGGTTAAGTTTAGTGATATCCCCCCAAGCAGGTTCGGTATTATTGACTCGTCTCCCCAAGCAGAGTTTGGTGGTAATCTTCGCAGCAGTTTGTTTAACAATGGTTGACATCCATGGCAGGTTTTAAGTCCAAAGTTATTGGCACCTTTCACTATCAGGTTTTGGGTTTCACTTTTAGCAGAGTTTGTGATCAGGAAAGTTGTTCAGTGTGGTTTTCTTCAGCAGGGTTTTGTTCTCGAGGACAATTTATTTTGTCATCCCCGATGGAGCTGTCTTCGTTTTCAGCGTTTATTTTGCTGAAGCGTTCCTTTTGCATTGCATAAGCATCGTTTGCATGGCATCCTCCCAAACGCGTAGCATTTTCATTTTGTATGGAGCATTACGCCATAGAAAAATTCAAACATATGCATTCGAAGCATAAGCCAGGTGATACTTTCTTTACCAGTTCTCTTCCTCAGCAGAGATGGCATAACTCAGGAGATTTTGTTTTATCCTCGGTGAGGTCGCCGAGGGATGTGTTCATCCTACCTATGCTCCCCGGCAGAGTCTTTTATTTAGACTTCTCTTTTCCCCAGCGGAGTCATCTTATTTGTGGGTTGTAAGTCCGTTGATTTTACCTCTCACCCTTTCGGCTCACGACCGTATCTTTGCTAGGAGTTTGCCTTTGATTGGCCAATCTCTTTTGTAAACCCAGTTCTCGCCTGGTAGTCAGTTCTCGTCTGACTTTTTTTTCGTGAAACCCAGTTCTCGCCTGATAAATATTTATTGATTTTTGATGTGATAGTGTGAATTTTTGATAGAATAGAGTGTAATGGATCTATAAAATTATTGTTCATGTTAGTGAATGAGTGAGAAAATAGTTTGAGTGTGCGAATGAGAATACTTAATGTTGTAAATGTACCTTAAAACCTTTGTTGATGAAGAGAAAGAAAACATATTTTGGAGATTGCATTTACCGCAAAAATCGAATGTTTTAGAAAGTCGGACGAAAAGTCGAGGAAAAGAATTCGGTCGGTGAATAGTGTCGCCCGCACGGATAAATAGTGACGTCTGTACGGTGAATAGTGTTGTCCGTACGAATTCTGATATGGATACCGTGAGTTCGTATGAGTACTGGTGTGTTACACACATAAGTTTCTAAAATGTAATAAGAATAAAAAACAGAAAGACAATATTATTTAACCAAGAAAGTTTATTATTTAAAAAAACATATTTTAAATTATATTTGGAGTATAAAGTGACTCTCAGGGTTAATGATTTTTTTTTTACAGTTGGACCAAAAAATATTTTGTATTGTTTCATCTACTCAAAAACCAATAAATATTTATCATATATCATTCTTAGAATGAATATTTTTTATTAAATAATTGACCTAATAATATTGACAATTTACAATACAAAATAATTGGTCTGAAATTAGTATCCGTGTGTTCACAAAAATCAAATAAATTTGAAGTCAATGTCTTTATTAAATAAAAGTATAATCTCAAACACGATTAGAGCATGTGTTATGTACTTAGCGCAAAAATCGTTCTCGTTATTAATCGATATTTTGAATGTTCTCGTTAGTAATTAATATTTGAATCAGTACTATTTTAAATTATATAACTGACAAACAAATTGTATGATTAATAAAAAATGTCATATAATTTTAATATAATTTTAATACTATTTATTCATACATTATTTATGTTTCGTTCTATTAGTATTTATATTGAAGTTAATTTAATTAATTTAAATTGTATGATTATTTTGTACCAAAAAATTTCGTATGATTATTTATTTAATTATATAAATTGATTATCTTATGTTTATACACATTTTAAAAATTTGACGCAAAAAAAAAGTGCGATTCTCCAATCAACTCATAGATTAAAAACTCTACATTATTTTATGTATAGTAATAAACTATCTTGTTCCCGTTTATAAATATATAATTGTTTTTTATGCGGTTCTCATATTTAATATTTAGTAATCCTTTATTTAATACATTACTAAACTTTTTATAAAGTTTTTAAATATTGTAAACTTATAATAGAATAATTGTGTACATATTTTCCTTCTTTATTTAAACCAATTCATAATCTCATATAAAATAAAAATAAAATTATAGGCTATATCATTTAAAACTTATTTAAAGGTTATTAAAGAATATTAAATAAATAAATATTCAGACATAAACAAAAAAAATTAAAGTAATAAATATATAATTAATTTAATGATAAAGTCTAATAAAAAATTTGTTTATACTCGTCACTAAACAAACACTTAATCTCTTTTTAAGAGATATTCAAAAATAATAAGGTAAATTATGTATCATGCCAATTTAGATTAATACTTTAAAACATAAAGTTTTTTTTACCTTTTGCATAATTTTTTTTTGTTGAAAATTTCAGCAATACATTTACTAAATTAATATGCTAGCCCAAAATTCCTTATATATATATATATATATATATATATATATATATATATATATATAATCATACTTTTAAAACTCATATATATTTTATTCATACAAAAATTGTGTTGTTTAGCGGAAATCTGACTGTCGGTTAAATAAAATATCTTAAATTCAATCGTTCTTTTTTTATTTATTGTCCAAAAAAGACCAATCTAAATTTTGAAAAATTGGCTGTCAATTTATAATAAAAAAATTATAATAAAATATACGGCAAGTTATTATAATTTATACTTAGGAGTGGGAATAGGTTAGGCCGAGCTAGGCTTTGCCAAGCCTGAGCCTGACCTGTTAAAAAATTCAAAGCTTAAGCCTGACCTGTAGCCTATCATAGACTTATTTTTAGGCCTAAGTCTGGCCTTTTCGAATGCCTAATTAGCCTACTAGCCTATTTAAAAGCCTACTTCATTTGAACATCTGTAAATAAGAAATTCAACTAATGTTAAATAGACTAACAAGTTAAAAGATCAATGAGATTAAATGTTTGTTTTCATTGTCTCGTTCAAGTTTTCTTATTAGCATAAGTTTGGTGATACTATTTGTTGAAGATAACTTATGAGAAAAACTTATGACAACAACTTATGACATTGTTTATAATGTTTTTTCAACTTATTTTCATAAGTTCTTCAAGATAACTAAGTTTTATTTTCGTATTTTAGTTCAAAGTACAAAATAGAATATAATAATAATAATAAATTTATTGATTTTTTCTTAAATAGGTCAGCCTGATAGGCTTAAAAGACATTTCTTACGGCCTGTGGCCTAGCCTCTTTAGCTAAATAGGCTTATAAAAAAGCCTAGGCCTTTTCTATTTAAGAAAAAGTCTGGCCTAGCCTGAGCCTATGTAGGCTAGGCCGTAGGCCCCTGTTAGTTGGCCTGACCTATTCCCACCCCTACTTATACTGGCAAAACAAATACGGAAAGTTTTCATATTTCTTTTTTTATTTTTGATTCAAATCAAAACTAATCAGTATTATGAATTATGATAATAATAATCATAATTAAAAATATAAATATTTTTACACTAATAAGGTGTGGATTTGGAATTTTAAAAAATTTAAATTTAAATATTATTTTTGTTATAAAATGATTTAGACAGCAAAATTAATCTGTATAATAATAGAGAAAAAAGAATATGCACTGACAGTGTAAAATATTTTTACACTGTCAACTAATCCGGACGTGTATCCCGCTAAGTTACACGTTTAATTTTAAAATACTGATATGATATGGCAGAATATTATAATTCTATTGGATGAATGTGTAAAACTAGTTTACTCTAACAGTGCATTACCTTTAACTCATAATAATATTACATCATATATATATATATATATATATATATATATATATATAAACAAACATATTATTATTAGGGTTTAATGGTAGTGCATTGTCAGTGTAAAAAAGTATTACACATACCTAGGAGTGGGAATAGGCCAGACCAACTAATAGGGGCCTACAGCCTAGCCTACATAGGCTCAGGCCAGGCTAGGCTTTTTCTTAAATAGAAAAGGCCTAGGCTTTTTTAAAAGCCTATTTAGCTAAAGAGACTAGGCCACAGGTTGTAAGAAAAACCTTTTAAGCCTATCAGACTGGCCTATTTAAGAAAAAATCAATAAATTTATTATTATTATATTCTATTATAAACAATGTCATAAGTTATTGTCATAAGTTTTTCTAATAAGTTTTCTTCAATAAATAGTATCACTAAACTTATGCCAGTAAGAAAACTTGAACGAGACAATGAAAATAAGCATTTAAACTCATTGATCTTTTAACTTGTTAGTCTATTTAATATTAATTTAAAAAAATATGAAAATAAGCATTTAAACTCATTGATCTTTTAACTTGTTAGTCTATTTAATATTAGTTGAATTTCTTATTTACAGATGTTCAAATGAAGTAGGCTTTTAAATAGGCTAGTAGGCCAATCAGGCCATCGAATAGGTCAGGCTTAGGCCTAAAAATAAGCCTATGATAGGCTACAGGTCAGACTTAGGCTTTGAATTTTTTAGCAGGCCAGGCTCAGGCTTGGCAAACCCTAGCTCAGCTCAGCCTATTCCCACTCCTACACATACCTCCAATCAAAATATTTTAAAGTATAAAATCATTTAAATAATTTAAGATTTTCAGACTGACTTGACGGGATATATGATTGTCATTGGTTGACAGTGTAAAAATATTTTACATTATCAGTGTATCATCATTTTTCTCTTATTATTATTATTATTATTATTATTATTATTATTATTATTATTCACAATATATAAGAAAAAAATACTTATAATATTATAGACTAACAACATGAAAAAACTATTAATTATCTTAATACTATTAAAAAAAAGATTTTGTTTGATAGATCAACATACTACTCGCAAATAAATATTATTGTGTAAATTTTAGAGTTGATCGCATCGTCTCACTCACTTTTGACAGAATCAGACACAAAATTTTAAGATATCATCTTTATATTTTTTAAATAAAATTAAATAACATAAAAGAGATAAAAATAAAATAAAAAATTATTTTTGATAAGTATTTAATTTTCCACGTATAAAATAAGTCTATCCATTTAACAACTTTCCCACATAGACGACCAACTTTATGTAAAATATAACCAAATCTCAACGTTTTTCAAAAGCAGAAAAACAACTTTGTTGGTGGCTGCTCAAGTTTATCCATTAGGATAATAAAAGAAACTATCAAATTACTATTATTAACAATTTTCTAAAAAAAAAACATTATCCAAAAACGCATATATGGTGGGACCCACTTATTAGCTTACGTGTTAAATCTCCTCACCGAATCTTTACACCTCTCAATTCTATCCCATCACGCAATTTATAGGTAGAAGGTTCATGAACTAGGGCCCACTTTATGTATCTATATAATATTGCCCATGATGCCACGTGTCGTTCATTCAACACGGTGTTTTATATTCTTCAACGCCGTTTCTTACTTGGACTGAAATCTCAATCATGCCCTCACTAGATGACAAAAAAGTTCCATGCAAGGATATTTGTGGCTTGGTAATGTGGTAGGTCAACTTGATGTTTATAGTATGATTATTTTTAGATTAGATTAGACATTACACCATCCGTTTAAAATTTAAAATTTTAAATATTTGTTCAATTAATGTGTACATGTTTATAAATTAACTTTATCAATGATTAGTTTGTTCATGCATTCTTAAATGTAAAACAAAAGTATAAATTATTATTTTTTTAATAATTTAGTCATTGAAATTATACTACAAATTTATCTCGCCCTTTTTTTAGAATTATGTTTCTGCATAATTATTAATTAAATTATTTTGACGAAATAAAACAGTATAATATTTTTAAAGATAGTGTCTTATTAATAATTAAAGAGTATATTTTAAAATTAATTAATTAATTTTATAATGATAGGTGTTGTAACATTTCATTATTTCTTATTTAAAATTTTAATTTTAATTTTTATAGGTTTATCTTTGAAGTATTTATAAAACAAATTATTTAAATTCAAAAATTATTATTATTATTATTATTATTATTAAAGTAACCGTGTATATTTTATCATGAAATTAGAAGTTATAGATGAACATGTTAGTTGAATAATTTGATAGAGGGTTAATAACCCTTTTGCCCCATGTCATACAAGCAAAATTTCAAAAACAATCTGTAAAAAATTTAGTCAACAAAATTGATGAGAATCGAACCCATGACTTAAAGCTTACATGGGACGCCTTTCACCACTAAATCATCTTGATTGTTTTGTTATATTATTTTTTGAAAATTATATATTACATTATAAATCTGAACTAGGATTAATTATGAATTATTAATCTAAACTATTAATCTAAATATTAATAATGAATTATATATTAATATTAATACTAAAATAAAACGTTAATTAATTAATTACTGTAAATTTAATATTAATATGTTAAATTAATATTAATATTAATTTTAATACTGAATTATTTAGTATTAAAACGTTAATTAATACTAAAATATTAGCGTTAAATAAATGAATAATTTTTATTTAATAATTTTTTAACTAATGAAATTATTAGCGTTAAATAATTTTAACTGAACTAATGAATAATTTTTTCTAAAATTATTTAATGCTATTATTTAAAAATTATTTATTTATTTATTTTATTTCAAATCTATATCTTAAAAACTAAATTTTTTATTTTTATTTAACGCTATAATTAATTTTAAAATCAGTTTATTATTAATTATTAATATAAAAAACTGTTATTTTAATTT
The DNA here is from genome assembly GCA_022829125.1 of Lathyrus tuberosus. Classification (NCBI taxonomy): domain Eukaryota; kingdom Viridiplantae; phylum Streptophyta; class Magnoliopsida; order Fabales; family Fabaceae; genus Lathyrus; species Lathyrus tuberosus. The sequence continues at coordinate 1,537,135 of JALAZF010000529.1, read as the reverse complement.
TAAAAATTTTAATTTTCAGTTTACTATTAATTACTAACATTTTTATTTTCAGTTTATTAGTAATTACTAATATTAAAACTACTATTATATTTATTTATTTAGTTTAGTTTTTTATTAAGAGTTTTTTAAAATAACAGTTTTTTTAAAATAGCAATTTTTTTTTAAAATAAGGTTCTGTTTGGGAAGAAGCTTTTTGAGCTTATAGCTTATGTCTTATAGCTTATAAGCTCATATGACAATAAAAGACTTGTTTGGTAACGGTCTTTTCATCACGAGCTTATAGCTTATTTTATTAGCTTATAACTTATTTTCCAGACGCTATTTTAAATAGTGTTTTAGCTTATAGCTTATAGCTTATCCTTTTTTTCTTTCATTTTTACCCTTATTATTTTAACTAAAATCCACTACTATCCTTTATAATTTATTATAATTTAAAATAAAATAATAATTATTAAATATTTTTTATGTCATTTTATTTTATCACCTAATTAAACTGCTAATTTTACCAAACACTTCAATTAGCTTATCAGCTATAAGTCATCAGCCATCAGCAATAAACTATAAGCTATTAGTCACCAGCTATCAGTCATAAGCTATAAGCTATTAGCCAACCGCTATTTTTACCAAACAGAGCCTAACAGTTTTTTTTAAATATTAATTATTATTATTTACTGTATTTATTTTAACTATAAATATTATTTAGTTATTATTAATTTAGTTAATATTTTAGTTACAAATAGTTATTATTTTTTACAAATATCTTAACTATTTATAAATATTTAGCTTTTATTTACAGTGATTACTATTTATAAATATTTAGTTATTATTTAGTTTAATAAGCTGAAATTATTATTTAGTTATTATTTACTGTAATTAATAATTATTAAAATATAAATAATAATTTAGTAAATGTGTTTTAATATTAATACTTAGTAAATATTTAGAATTTAGCTACAATATAGTTACAATATGTATAATATGTAAAAAAATTATAGTTACAGTATAATATTTACAATATGTTATTTAACTATATTCTAATAATAGTTATATTATATATAATATAGTTACAATATATTTTAATAATAATTGATGAAAATGAAAACAAGTATGCAAACGTATAATATGTATGTTTAAAAGCAATTAAAATACAAGATAAAGTGTCTAGCCTAGTGGTAAATATATTGAAAAAAATAAATAAAATTCCAACTAAGCAGTCATGTCATCAATTTTGTTGACCAAATCTACTCAGAGGCAAAAAGAGGAAATCTACAAATGGCGGGGATGAAATCTGTGTTTTTTTTTACAGGGTTGTTTTTAGAATTTCGCCTATATGGCAGGGGGCAAAAGGGATATTAACCATTTGATATATAAAAATATTAAATAATTCAATAATATATAACAAATGTTTTTCTTATTGTTCTTACTAAACATTGTCTTGAATTTTTTGAAAGAGCCAAAAATATATATAAATTAGTTCATCAATAATATATTATTTTCTTTCGGTTTGCATGCATGTCCTATGATATATAAATGACCAATATAATATAAGGTTAAGTACACACAGTAATAGCAAGACTAAATCCTAAAGAATTTTTTTTTCCAGTTATCACATTGTTTTCTCTTGAAGTGAACTGTAATTATTAGTACACCTCCTTAGTTTACTATTTGATCGTATGGCGTCTGCTACTTGTTGCTTTAGGTGTGAAAGATGAGCTTAGAGGGGTCGATTTATTTAGAGGTCTGACACAATTTTTAATGTGAGGTTTTAATTGTAAAAAATCAATTTTGTGTGGGAGTTAAGGTTTGAGCTCAAGAACCACCCTTTAACCGGTTCAACTATTAAAACATTTGAAATTAATGTACTCCGTCTCAAAATAACACTTTCACTTTCATATTGATTAAAAAGTGATAAATAAAATACAGAATGATTTTATTAAATTATTCTTATTGATTATTAGTTAATGTTTTAAAATTCAAATCGTTTCGGTCTTTTGAAACGGTTAGACTGTGAACCAAATAGTAGAGCAGTCTAATAAAATTATCAGATCATAGTTGTAATTGATTAGATGAAAATTGATGTGATCCGACCGATTTTCTGATGATATATGTGAATTAGTGAGTTTTTTTACTCGACAGACTTATATTTTCATGTTTATTTTTTAGTTTAATTATAGTTTCGATCCCATATTTTTTTAAAAATTTTGGTGTTTGTTTTAAAACTTGATTTTATTAATATTTACAATCATCTTAATTATTTATAATAATTAAACAATGTTAAAATTGGAAAAATAAAATTTTAAGAATCAGATAAGTAACATTTTAAAATTATTGAGCTTGTAGTTTTACTGAATGCACCATAAATTTCTTTGATGTTTTATTTAGTAAAAAAAAATAGAGTTATATATTCTATAATTACAATATTTCTCTCTAATTCATTCTCGTTAAATTATTTATTATTAATCATACAATATATTTATATAATAAATTTAAAAAGTTAGAAAATCAATTATACAATATAATCATACTATAAATTAACAAAAAGATTTGAAAAAAATCAGAAAAATAAAATTATATTTTCCCATTATTTTCATATGAGTCTCACTATTTAAAGAAAAAAGTTCATATTAGCAAAGAGAGATGAAATTAGATTTTCACATTATTTTTTATTTTTCTATTCTATCTTTTTTTTTTTTAACTTTATTAATTTATAGTATTCTTATCTCATACATTTATTTTTTCAAATATTTTTAAATTTATAAGCATCAATAAATTGTTATGTTTGAAAGTTAGAATTTATTTAATATTGTTAGTCAACGTATTTGCATGAATAAATTTATAGAATTTTGTTTTGTAGATTTTATAATTATGAAATTTATATCAAGAATTTTATTTTATGAATATATTTTTTTATTTGTATAAACTGAATTAGAAATCATGCGGTCCAACAGTGACCTACTCGTCCGACCAATAACCTAGTGACTCAATAGCTTGACCGAATCGATGACTGGTTCAGATTTTAAAACATTGTTATTAATGTATTTTAATTATCATTAATGCAATGTGTGAGAAAAAATAAATTAGAAGCATTAATTAGATGATATAACTGAAAAATAAAAACTAAAATTACATAGGAAATCAATAGCGACACTTATTTTAAAGATAAATAATTTTTACGAATGCGATATTTATTTTAGGATAAAGAGATGTTATCTTATATAGGAGTATTTATACCTGAACCGAAACTTTTTTTAGTTTTTTATACAAAATATTGAAACTTAAAGCTTTAGCTTGGACCGACCCTAATGAAGCCTAAGTCATTTAAAAAAACAATTCTTCTTCACATAACCATAACATGTTTCTTGTACCTATTTGTTATAATATTTTTACCTATAGGATGATATCCTACTCCATGTGTCATCAAAAGTCATATGTCAGTATTAGTAAATGGGAGTCCAATAGAGAAATTTGCAGTCGAAGGTTTAATAGGGTTATGTCAAAAAGCGGGTCATATTGGAGAGTTTTGAGGTTATCAAGTAATATATGGAGTGAAGTTTAATATCTTATAATTTGCAGATATTCGAAATTGAAAACACACTGAAGCTTTTCATTTTCAACTTTTGATTTCTCACTTACAAATGAAGTGATTACACTTCTCTAACAATGTGCATAACAAACCCTTAATTGTTTCTAACTGATTTGCTAACTACAAAAAAATCAACAACATATAGTCAAATACATGTTATAGTTCTAATACTCCCCAACAAGGTCAGTGTGGTGAAAACAACACCACTTTGAGCTTGTTCCTCAAGTCTTGGAAAACTATAGTTGACAGAGGTTTTGTCATAATGTTTGCTAACATTGTTGAAGCTGGGACATGTTGAATTTTAATATTGTTTGCCATGACTCCTTCTCTGATAAAATGTATGAATAGTGTAATATGCTTTTTTCTGGGCTATAAAATAGGATTATGAGACAACAACACATCACTTAGGTTATCACAGAGCATAGTTGGTGCGAGATAATTGACTTTTAATTCAGCTAGGAGAGATTCTAACCATAACATCTCAGGCGTTGTATGTGCCAAAGCCCTATATTCTACTTCAGCACTTAATCTTGAAACCAATGATTGTTTCTTGGAGCTCTAAGAGATCAAATTTGGACCAATGAAAATGCATGTTCCAGAATAAGATCTTCTATCATCTGGATCATTTTCTCAATCTAAATCACTATATACTTTTAAGAATAGTTGTTGACTAGGGTTTGCAAGAGATAGTAACAAGCCATGGGTTGATGTGCCACTCAAGTATCTCGATATCCTTTTGAATATGCTCCAATGACTGTCAAGAGGGCTAGCCATAAACTGACATGTTTTGTTCACACAATATGTTATATCTGGTCTTGTGAATGTGACATATTGTAATGCACTAACTATAGAACTGTAAATGAAATTAGCATGCATAGTATCAGTCCCAAATTGGCTAGGTTTGCAATGACTAAGCATGGGAGAATATACTCCATTTGCTTCTTCCATATTTACTTTGAAAAGAAAGTCCCTAATATACTTTGTTTGGGTAAGTATGAGAGACCCATTGGCTTGATACTTTACTTCAATACCGAGAAAGTAGTCAAGTTTCCCAAGTTTCTGGAGTGCAAATTTATCACGAAGCTTGAAAATATGTTTTTGAATAAGAGTAGAAGAAGATCATATTATTAGTATATCATATACATAAACAAGAACATTTCATACCAAGAAAGAGAGCTTGGTGGAGCTTTCCATGCCAGGCTCTTGGAGTCTACTTAAGGCCATATAGAGCTCTATTCAACTTGCACACAAGGGATTTGTTGGCATGTTCAAACCCTAGTGGTTGTTATATATACACTTTTTCTTGAAGTGCATCATTAAGAAAATGATTATTTATATCTACTTGTTGGATGTCCCACTTATAGGTTAGAGCTAAAGTCAAGATAACTCTTATTATTATTGGCTTTACAACAGGTGAGAAAGTCTTATGGAAATCAATCCCATATTGTTGATGAAAACCTTTTGCCACAAGCTTGAATTTGTACTTGTTTAGTCTGTCGTCAGGATTTTCTTTTACTATGAACACTCATTTACAACTTATGCCTTTTTCGTGTGAGGGAAGAATGGTGAGAGTCCATGTGTTTTAGATAAAGAGCATCATATTCTTGTTACATGGCTTTAAACCATTTTTATTGGGCTAATGCTTGTTTTATTGTTGTAGGTTCAACATGAGCCAAGACAACTTTGGGCTTGGAATGGCCTGTTTTTGCTCTAGTGAGCGTAGCATGATCATTCACTATGAGTTTTGGTTTGGACTAGTTATCGTGAAAGGAAAGAGAAAGGGAGCTTTCAGTGTTATGTTTTGTAAAACACTCAGTTGGAAATATGTTATTGTTGATCGAATTTGAAGGAATAATGCTTTGAGACACTTTAAGATTGTTATGTGCATGTTGAGTTTAAGAAATATACAAAGCTTTATCTGATACATGATGGGAACTGTTTAGAAGTTCATTAGGTATAAGATTGTCCTTCTATGGATTATAACTGACATATAGTGATGTTTCAGTAGCAAGTATATGTTATTGTACAATATGATTTATATGCTCATATTCATCAGTAGGTAAATTAACAAGGTGGACATGTATATGTCACGTGTTAGCATAATTGACAGGATTAAAATTGGCAGACTGTTCAGTATTGACTACAACAACAGGCCTTACTGCATTGGATTGGATTATCGACTCATTACTACAAATAACACATCTAACACCGACCATGAAATATATCTAACCTCGCCAACATAGGCTAGGTAACGAAGGGCGACATGAAAAGCAATCACTTGTCACCTCAGTGATTCTAAAATCGAGGTTAGAAATTAAAAGGTCGTGGGTTCGATCCCTAACATAAGCATTTTTATTATTTTCAGAACTGGTTGGCGCATCCAATATTAACACACGGTGTTTTGTAGAACTGAGATAATATCTCAATGTTATTACCTTAGTTTTATCTAGTTAGTCTATATATAGGCTAGTACACTCAGTTTGTTGAGTGTGGCCAGATTGTGGTATTCACTTGTAATCTTTTGTAATATTGAGAAAGTGAATAGTATAGCAACTCTGCCCTAATCCTTCTTCTTTATCCTTTCTTCTTTCTCGCTTTGTTTCTAACCGTTTCATTGTTCACCCAAGAACTCTGTTTCTCAATCTTGATTGGTTGAAAGGTATCGTTTGTGATCACAACAACAACCATATCTTCGCAGGATTTCTTACTATCTTTTTTCTTTCCTTTAATGTTGAGAAGTGTTCAATTTAGACTATCACATACATTTTTCTCCACATGCATCACATCAAGACAATGTCTTATGTAACACCCTAAATTTGTAAGAATATTTATTTAATTTATTTAAATATAATACTCGTGATTTTTAGTGAATTTTGGTGGTTGGTGTTGACGTCGGCATTTTGTGGAGTTCTGGTTATTTATTTAAATAATAGTATATAATATAGAATATATTGTATTATTATTTATTTAAATAATATTAGAAGATTAAGGGTAAATTGGACTTTAAGGAGGAGTTAGTGAGGATAATATTGGGAAAGCCCATTTTAGAAGCCCAAAGGTTAGGTTTAACAAAAAAGAGAATTTGAGAGGAATATGATTCATTTTGTTAGACCGTGAAAAGAAGGGAAAGGGCCAAAGCTCTGAGGAAAGAGGGAAAAGCTTAGGATTCGAGAAGAATTCCAAGAACTCAAGAAAGAAAAGCTTGGAATCGAGAATCTAAGGTATGGGGAGTATTGTCTTTCATTGTTTTTAATATAGGAATTCAATGTGTTTAAAGCTGAGTTTTGAGGTTTATGTGGGTTGGTGGGTTTATGAGTAAATTGGTGATTTAGGTGTTGTTTTTGTGGATTGATGATGAATATGAAGGGTTAGATAGAATCGGATAAAAGTAGGCCTTCGAGACTAATTTCTCTGTTGATGTTGTTTTGACCTTGTAGGGAAAGGGATTTATGGGAGTTGTGAAGGTATTTGAATTTGTGAAGGCTATGTGATTTTGAGGTTTAGGATAGTGTTATAAATCGGCCTAATAGTCATAGGTTTTGTGTCCTTGTTGCCTTAATGCCTTAGGGATGTTTTGGGGGTGTTTTTGAGGTAAATGAGGCTGAATTCCTAAGGTTTTGGGGGGGTCTGATATGCTACTGATGTGTAGTAGCGATTGCAGGAAATCGCGACCTCGCAAAGCGAACGTTCGCCCCAGACTCGCTGGGCGAACAACGCGGCGAATGCGCGATGACGTTGTTTGAGATACTGAGATGGAATTTTAAAATGATTTAAAGTTCGCACAGCGAACTTCCCAGCGAATGACTTCGCTAGGCGAATAAAGGCGGCGAGGGAGAGACAGAATGGGGTCTCTCAGGTCTATGTATGGGATTTTGGGGTTCGCTGGCAGCTCGCTAAGCGAACACCCCAGTGAACAAGTTCACAAAGCGAACTATCTAGCGAACGCCTGCTGTTCGCGAATTTGTTTTATGATTCTTGTGTTGTCTTGATGTTTTGAGCTGCGATTATTCTGAAGAATTACTATGATTATATTGATGATTATGAGACGATGATTCATGATGTTTTGATGAATAAATGATGATATGATTAACATGAGATTTTGATGAATGATGATACACGAAATCACTTTTATTGATGATAATGATAATGATGTTGTGTATCATGCATTCATAGCATTCCAGACTTTGGTCTATGGTGGCTTCAATCCCATTGTGTGGATGTGAGGTAATTTTGACGTGCTCCAGTTCTTGTGTAGAATCGATCCTAATGACGGGGATCTTTGGAGGGTGATGGCCTAGTGTCCATAGACTTTGACGAATTAGTACCACATGCATGAGTCTTGTTGTGCATTGCATTTATTTGGAATTGGTGTGATTTGTGAGTTGTGATATCGTGATTTTGATGTTTTCCTTTGTGATGACCCTGATGATGTTGTATATGATAATGACGTCATTTTATGCATATCCTGTTTTTATATTGATTGCACTGAATTGTGATTACTCACCCTGCCTGTTTGAATGTTGCCTCTGTCGTAACCCAAAATTTGACCTCCTCTTTTGCCTTGTGCATAAGCACGTGCACTCGCATTGCTAGCATACATATTTGCATTTTTTTCCTTTATGTTTTGATTGCAGGAATGTTCAGGTTTTCAAGCCCGATTAATCGCATCATCACAAGGTCATCACATTATCAAAACAAGCACAAAACAAGGGTTTCTATGCATACTTATCCAAACAAGAGGTGGAAAATCGAAATCGTGGCCACAACACCATTTTCAGGAAAAATTGGGCATTTTTGGCCTGGTTAATAGATTAACCATTTTGCAATGCAATTATGTTAATAGATTAACCAGTGTCAATTTGTTGTTATGTGTTAATCGATTAACACTTTGCAGTGCAATTATATTAATCGATTAGCACGTGTAAATTTTGAATAATTTGCTGTTTTTTCAAGACAACAATTTTCCCTCCACATTTTGAGATTCTACATTGGTCTAGTAACATGTGGAACATTCTGGAACTTTCAAGAATTCACCTACATTTCTTTCAATGCATTATTTTCAAATAAGTGCACCATATTCCTTGCTTTCCAAGCATATTAACCTTTGGATGTTGGAACTCACATTGGGATTGTTATCGAGTTGATCCTAACTAACTGAGTTAACTACCTTGACTCGGTGAGCCAAGTGTAACTAACTCCTAGCCTAGTTCCAAATCCAAGGCTAAATCCAAAGCTAGCTCCAAACCTCTCACACTCCAAACCAAAAGTCTATATAAACAAAGCTTCACTCATTTCACAAGCTACTCCACAATCATTCACACAAATTCACACTTTCTTCACTCTCAATTCTCCCACATTTCTCTCCAAAGTTTCTACAACTTCTTCATCTTCATCTCAATTCTCTTCCAAACCTCACCAAAAGCTCTTAATTCACCGTTGAAGAAAAGCTATTTTCTCCTTGAAAGTGCTTATTCTTGAGCTTAACCTTCATTATTTCTCCATTCTACTGGATTTTGTGGAGCTTCAGTAGCTTTTGGATTCATCTCAAATGATCACTTCAAGTTTCTTCGGTGATAATTCTCATTTTGGGGTTTTCGTCGAAGTTTGCTCGGTTTCGCAACGATTCAAAGCGCAATTAAGGAATCTCTAGTTTTCTTTGATTATTTTCATCATTTTACAATTATTCTTGAGTTTTGGGAATTCTATTAGCTTTTGAATTCATCTCAAGTGTTTGCTTCAAGATCCTACGGTGCCAATTCGATTTTGGAGCTTTTGTCGCATTTTGCTCGGTTTCGCTACGGTTCGAAGTGCAAGTGTAGGAGTCTCTGGTTTTCTCAAATTTTCTCCATTTATCTTCATCATATTTCAAGCACAACAATCACCAAGCCAAATCTCCGGCTTGTAGGTTGGTCGATTCTCACTTAATTTATCGTTTCGCTCACTTTTGCAAGTTTCGGTCATTTTTCGGTTTAATTTGCCATGCCATTATTTGATCCATGATCTTGATTGTTAATTGATTCTATTGATGATCATTTGCTATTTTTAAACTTGATTTTTCGTGCATAATTGTTTGCCCTAGCATTGGAGTGATTACACAATCAATAAGCTGAATAAAAGCACTTTTTAAAGCTATTTTTTTTGCCTCTGTGTCATACCCCAAATTTGTCCTACCTGTGTATCTTTCATCTGTACATCCACCCACTAACTATCATTCAGAAAAATCCAAAAAAAAAATGTTGTCTTCAACTTCAGCCCTCTTTTATTTTTATCCATTTTCAGTTTAAGTCATATCTATATTTTAACCTTTTTTATCCTTTATCCATTTCCAATTTTAAAATCCATTTTTATTAATTTTCATAATATCCATTTGTTAACCAATTCCAATATCCATTTCATTGGTCTCTGATATTCTGATCGTTTGCATATCCTTTTCATTGGTCTCTGTTATCGCATTTTAGTAAACATATCAATAATCATGCATTTTTTGTTAGAATTTAATTTGTTTTATTTCTTTTTTCACTAACTATTTTCAATTATCTTTTTTATTATTTTTAGTTTTATTATTATTATTTCTTTTTTATTATTATTAATTTTATTATTATTAGTTTTATTATCATTATTAGTTTTATTATTATTAATTTTATTATTACTAAGCTTTATTATTATTACTTTTATTTTGTTTATCTTCATGGTAAGTGGGGACCACTCAATCATTCTAACACTTCACATGGATTGCCAACTTGGATTTATCAATGACTAAAAATCATTCTCACACTTCACTCATCAATGGCCAAGAATCATTCTCATAAAGTCACATGGATTGTCACATCAACACTCCCGTTTTATTCACACTATAAATAAGATCTCTCTTTCTCTCATTTGACACACCAGATTCACCCCACACAAAGGCTGAATACTCTCTTAATTTTCTCCCTCAATTATCCTTGCAAATTTTCTGGAGAGAAGGCTCGTCTTCATTTTTCCATAACTCGTGCCATTGAAGAGGCAGTGGACCGTCTCCACTAGGTAACATTCACCTCTTTTATTTCTCCGTTTTCAAAGTACCATGATCATTTATCTATACTATTATCAAGTCCATTAGCATGTTAATATTTTTCTGAAAAAAGTATTGTAATATCCTATAATTTTTGTTTGGCTTTATTATGAATGATGTTTAAAAGATAAGATAAAAATTCAAAAAGACTAAAAACATGCTTCATCACCCCCCTTTTATTATTTCATACTATTTTTATTTTATTTTCCATTTATTTCTTATTTTTGTTTCTCTAGTTTTTATTTTAGGAGCACTTTGAATTTTTAGTTTCAATTTATCATGTTATTTCTTGAATTCATAACTTTTTCTTTCGAATTTTGTTTTGATTTTTATTTTTCGCTTACGATCTTTATTTCGATTTTCAGGGCCAATGATCTAGTAATATTCATGATTTAATTGGTTTGTTCAAACCATTGGAATTTTGATATGTATGAGGCCTACCTATTTATTTATTTTTTATTTCAATTTATTTCATTACATTTATTTTGGGTCAATGAAAACCAAAACATCGACGATTTGTCGATTTCTCGACTTAATCTCGATAAAGGTGAAACCTTTATTCTTTTTCCTATACCTTTTCGATTTAATTTCATTTTTGTCATTTTCTCATTATTTTTATTCATTTTGGGTCAATGAAGACCAAAATATTAAGATTTATCGATTTTCGATTTTAAATCTTGATAAAGGCGACACCTTTATTATTTTACTTATCATTTTCGATTTTATTTCATTTCCATTATTTTTATTTCATTTTTATTCATTTTTGGGTCAATGAAAATCAAATACTAAGGATTATCAATTTTTCGATTTAAAATCTTAGTAAAGATGAGACCTTTCTTAGTTTTCCGATTTTTATTTCTATTTTGATCTATATGCTTTTATGAAAGTCAAAGATCGTTGATTATCGATTTCTCGATTAAATCCGATTAAGACGAGACCACTTTTTATTTTATGTCAACTTTTATACTTTGCTAATATTATCTCGATTATATTATCGTTCATTCTTATTCATATCCATATCATATTCATACTCATGCTTATCTAACCATTTTCATTTGTTCAAACGCTACTTCCGACTAAAATACTCAACACATATTCAAACCATTTTTCTAAATTAAATTGCGAAAGAATTGAATTCTTGAGGTCTAGCACTTCTTGGGTTCTTGAGTGACCGCTATTGAGGCGCACGCCTTAGGTAGTGATCATTCGAACTTTCATTCCTAAAACACTCGTCTTAACTATTTGGACAAAGAAATGCCATTGGAGTCTAGCATTCCACGTGGTACTTTCGTCGTCCAACAAACAATATTTCATATATCAATCGAATAAAAAAGGTGTCATTGGAATCTAGCATCCCAATAATGCCCCGATTAATTGGTTGCGAGGCCGACATCTCGTTTATCGAATAATCGTCATTCTCCTTAAAACACTCAACAAATCAAACCATTTCCAAACCAATTCTCGACTCGTCGTCGAGCCACTCTTCAAAACACTCTCGTAAGTCGAGTGCCTTTTGCCTCGTCGTCAAACACACACTTGCACATCTCGTGGTTTCGTTACTAGGAGCACCCCTAGGGACTAGTATCGATCCTCACCTCTTTTCTCAACTAATCCGATTCGATATTTTTCAAAACATTTTTCTTAATCAACTTACGAAAGGAGGAGATTCTTGGAATCTAGCATTCCTTGGATCTTCGAGTGAATGGCTCTCGATGCACGCCCTTGGGTTGTTGTTCATTCAACCTTTCGTCTTAAAACATTTAATCTTTATCGAACATTTTTGCAATCAATCACGAAAGAACTGAGTTCTTGGAGTCTCACATTCTTTGAATTCTTGAGTGAATGATCTCGAGGCACGCCCTTGGGTTGTATGTCATTCAATCTTTCGTCTCCTAAAATTCAAACCATAACCCTTCTTTTCGTGGGCGTACCACGAACTATGACTGCTCTGATTCTTTATTCTCGTCCGAGTAAAGATACGTAGGCACAAGATTGCGATAATCTTGGCGAGCTACCCTTTTTCTTTTTTCCCCGTTTGTGCACACACTTTTTCTTTTTTCCACCTTTTCCACACTACCATCTTTTTCCGTCAAACCCCTTAGTCAAACTACGATTGCTCTGATTTCTCATTCTCGTCCGAATGAGCATACGTAGGCCCGAGGTCGCGATGATCTTGCCGAGCACCCTATCATAAAACCACCCCATCTCCCTTAGCAATCGAACCCTTTTACCTTACCTTTTCGCATATATCGTTGAGAAGAAAACAAACAAGCTTAGATAACATTGCTCACAATTCGAACTAAGAGGTTCCCGTTGAGTACAACGGACGTGAAGGGTGCTAATACCTTCCCCTCACGTAACCGACTCCCGAACCCAGAATGTGGTTGCGACGACCATGTTCTTATCCATTCGTTAAAGGTTTTCTCGATATTTTCCTTTCCCTCTCTTTGGGATAAATAAAGTTCGGTGGCGACTTTGTCGAACCGCATTCCGCGCCTTTCGCGCAAGGGTCGTGTCTTCGATTAAGCGATTTTTTTGAGGTGCGACACTCTGCAGCAGTGTTAATAGATTAACCACTTTGCAGTGTAATTATGTTAATAGATTAATCAGTGTAAGTTTGTTGCTATGTGTTAATCGATTAACACTTTGCAGTGCAATAGTGTTAATCGATTAACACTGAGCCAGAGTGCCATTTTCATGCTTTTTCAAGTGTGCTTGCCATGCTTTCTCATCCTAACTTCCATGGACTGATATGCTTGATATTTATGGATGTTTTTAATGTTGTTAACCTTTGTTTAAAGCATATTTACATTTATTCAACGATTGATTTATCAATTCTTGCAATTATGTGTGTGTTCTTGATTTTTGTTTGAGCATGCTAATTCTTACGCTTTCTTTGACTACATGATACATGATTTGTGTTGTATTTTCAATGTCATGTGGTACTGTTTTGCACTCCCTCTCTTTTCTTTACATTAAGTTTATTATTCATCAATGAGCTTAATCTTGTACAATCCAATAACGCACCTTTTGCTTTAATGATTTTTCATATCTTTGGAAAATTGTTAGCATGGCTTTTCCCTTTGATTAATTGATCGAAACCATGTTTCGATTAGTTGATCTTCCCCTCTTCCTCTCTTTAGGACCTCTTTAGAACTTCTCTTTCTTGATCCCCTGCTGAGTTAGAGCTTTCGCACGACGCACGATGCACGACGTACATCGCACTGGAGCACTGTACAAATTGGAGCATTTTTGTTGTCCGTCTCTCTCTCTGCACTATACTTTAATTGCTAGAGAATGGATGAAGGTGGGATTTTCCTACCCTCATTTTGACTAGTCTTGGTAAGGGCGTCTTGTCCTCCAACCGAGAATAGTCACCTCTACCCTCAGGCTATAGTGTTCCTCTATCCTCAGTCGGGTCGATCCTTGATTGCTCTTGCACTTTTCAATCTCTCTTTTGATCAATCACCTTTTCCTTGGTTAAAGATCATTGTCTCGGGGTAAATTCCCTTTCTCTTTTGCATTATTCTGTTCTTGTGGTCAATCATCATCTTTTGGTTCCCCTGCAGAGTTTCTACCCTTTTTCTTCAGTTAACCACAGTCCGTCTGTTAAAATACTGAGCCTTTGGAGTTAATCACCTTCTCTTGGTTAATCACTCGTTTTCTTTTCGGTTAATCACAACATTTCTGTTAAAACTGAAACCCTTCCGGAGTTCGCAACCTTCTCTTGGTTCTTCTCCCTTTGTTTGGTTAACCACTGCCTGTCAGTTAAAACACCAATTTACACGTCTTCTCAGTTAATCATAGTCTATCTGTTAACATGCTGAGTTTCCTCTTGGGTTAATCACCTTCTCTTGGTTAATCACCCATTTTTTCAGTTAACCATAGCCAGTCTGTTAAAACACTGAGCCCTTTGAGTTAATCACCTTCTCTAGGTTAATCACTCCCTTCTTTTCGGTTAATCACAGTCTTTCTGTTAAAACCGAATCCCCAGCAGTTAGCAACCTTCTCTTGGTTCGAATACTTGCACCCTTGGGTTAGTAACCTTCTTTTGGTTCAAATACCCTTTCTTCGGTCATGTACTGTTTGTTCAGTCAATATACTGAACTCCTTTGGGTCACGACCTTTGCTTGGTCCCACACCCGTCCTTTGGGTCATGACCTTTGCTCGGTCCTACGCCCGTCCTTTTGGGTCACGACCTTTTCTCGGTCCTACACCCGTCCTTTTGGGTCACGAACTTTGCTCGGTCCTACACTCGTCCTTTGGGTCACGACCTTTGCTCGGTCCTACACCCGTTCTTTGGGTCACGACTTTCGCTCGGTCCTACACCCGTCCTTAGGGTCACGACCTTTGCTCAGTCCTACACCCGTTCTTTGGGTCACGACCTTCGCTCGGTCCTACACCCGTCCTTAGGGTCACGACCTTTGCTCGGTCCTACACCCGTTCTTTGGGTCACGGCCTTCGCTCGGTCCCACACCCGTCCTTAGGGTCACAACCTTTGCTCGGTCCTACACCCGTTCTTTGGGTCACGACCTTCGCTCGGTCCTACACCCGTCCTTTTGGGTCATGACCTTCTCTCGGTCCCACACCCGTCCTTTTGGGTCACGACCTTCGCTCGATCCTACACCCATTCTTTGATTGAGCACGTTTTTTATCTGTTAAAAAATTATTTTCCCCACAGAGTCTTAATCTTTTCCTTTGGTTAACCACTGCCAGTCAGTTAACATACCGAGTCCTCTTTTCTCTTGGTTGTAACACCTTTCCTTTGTTCGTTTCCTCAGTAGGGTCACTACCTTCTGATTCTTAGTGACGGTTTCTTTGTTCTCTAACTCCCCGGTGGAGTCTCTTTATTCTTTTTGCCCCTTTATCTTCTTGGTTTCGACACCACTATTGCACTTTATTCTCAGTACAATCACTATCTTTCCTTTGCACTCCTTTCTTGGTTATGACACCATTTCTTTTGCATCCCCAGAGGATCTTTCTTTATCTTTTATTCTCTTGGTTTTGACACTATTTCTCTCTTGTTTCTTGCACAATCACTTTAGTCTCTTACTCCTCAGTGGAATACTTTTTTTTCTCTTTTGCTCTTCTTTCTTGGTTTTGACACCATTTTTTTGGAATCCCCTGTGGAATTTCCTTCTTTCTTTTGCTCTTGGTTTTGACACCACTTTCCTTTCATTTTCCTTTTCTGTCTTAGTTCCACGAACTACAGAAGCTCTGATTCTGCATTCTTTCGGATGTCAGATACGTAGGCACGAGACACGATGTCTTGGCGAGCACACTTCCACCCTTCCTTCCTTTTCCTTTTCTTCTTTTCTGTCCCCTGGTTCCTCTAAACTACGGCGCTCTGATTTCCTCATTGCACTATGAGGGTACGTAGGCACGAGGGCCTTAATCCTCCGCGAGCACTTTCTTTCTTTTCTTTCTTTTTCCCCTTTCTTTTCTCCCTCTCCTTTTCTTTAACTAGAAGCCTTTAGATAGATAACACATCCGAGCCTAGAAGCAAGCGAAATGGTTCCCATTGAGTATGACAGATGCGTTAGGTGCTAGTACCTTCCATTCGCATAACCGACCCCCGTTCCTGTTTCTCTTCCCCTTGGGTTTTATCGATATTTTTCCTGTCCTTTGGGACTAAATAAAGTTCGGTGGCGAGTCTGTGTTATCTTTGAGTGTGCGATTCACTCATGTATAAACCAGCCATCTTCAGCCTCTACGTGGGTAACGTACAGATGATCAGGCTTAGCTGTGGATGCCTTCGAGGACTTTTGGAGTTTATTTTGCTTTTGGTCGATGTAGAGGGTCTTGCTCTGATATTGTAACATCGGGTTGGGTCGTTGAGTCGAACCATGTTGAGTCGTTATTTTGTTGTTATTTTTGAAGGATTATAGCTGTTATTGAAAACCTTTTGATTATTGTGGTTATGGTGGTTTCGCTGTTAATTTGATGGCTTTTGAATATTTTGAGAAAAAACTTGTGTTTATGGAGCAAATGTTTTATTTTGAGTTTATTGAGAAAATGTGCACCCTTTTGAGGTGTTTTTACTCTGATTATTTGTGTATTTTGCCGTGTGTATTTGTGGGGTAGAGAAGGGTGTTACATCTTACATCAAGACTAGACTAGTTTGGAAGATCAAAGATTACAGACCTCTTTTTCCAAATATTTTTCTCTATGGACTTTTTTTGTTTGTTTCTTTCCAAAGACAACCTTAATGTGTTTTTGTTTTCTATAAACTTCCTTCCTATTTAAAAGCTTTGGAGTGGTATCAAACTCCTGCTTTCCATTAAAAGTCTCCCGGAATCTACGATATGGATGATTAGGTCTTTGAAGTTCTCGATGCCTAAGATAAACTATTTTTTTTTTCATTTTGTAATTGGTGGTGACATGTATCAACTTCACATATAGGACACACTTTATGTCCCTTGACGTTATATCCATACAAATTACTGTATGCAGGAAAGTCATTGATTGTGAAAAATAACATGACACGCAGCTTAAAGTTATCACATGTATATGCATCATCAACATCAACATCTTCCTCCCACAAAAGTCTTAAATATTCAATCAATGGCGTTAAATAAATATCAATTTCGTTCACTGGTTGTTTTGGACCCGAAATCATCATCGATAACATCATATACTTGCGCTTCATGCACAACCATGGAGATAGTTGTAAATTATGAGAAGAACAGACCATGACATATGGTTAGTACTCAAATTACCAAAAGGGTTCATTCCGTCGGTGGCAAGTCAAAGCCTAAGGTTCCTCGGTTCAAGGGGAAAATATGGATACAAGGAATCAATTTTCTTCCATTGCAATGAATAAGCTACATGGCGAATTTTTCCATCACACACGTATTCATCTGCATACCATCTAGTATTCTTTGTGTCACTAACATTAGCAAACAATCTCTTAAACCTTGGAATTATCGGTAGGTACCATATCACCTTGGCAGGAACACCCTTGCTAGTTAGACCATCATCGTCATCAACAACATTGTCCTTCTGCTTATAACGTGACTCCTTGCACCTCAGGCACTCTTTCAAGTTTTCAAAATCTTTCCTATATAATATGCAATCATTATGACATGCATATATTTTGGCATAGTCCAAACCCATTTGGACACGATATCTTCTTGGCCTCATAAGTACGGTTCGAAAGCATGTTACCTTCGGGAAGCATTTCTTTCAACAATTCAAGCAATTCGGTGAAACTTTTATCCGTCCACCTACTTCTTACCTTAAGATTAAATAGTCTTAACACAACTGACAATCTTGTTAAATTTTTACATCCCAGATAAAATGAATCTTCAATGTCTCTTCGCAAAGTATCTACTACTTTATCATTCTTGAAAGCATCAACTCTAATATCACGAATGATGTCTTCTAGAGTATAGTTCATAACTTCATCATCTTCAACTATATGTGACATATGTCTCTTTTTTTTTGCTTCACCATGCCATACCCATTTCGTGTAATTTTGAATAATTCCATCACGCCCACAATGATTGAATATAACATCCCTATGATGTTTTTTCGTATTAAAGTAGTTTTTACAAGGACACCAAAAAATCCCATTATTGTCGAGAAGGTTTTTTTTTCCAGCGAAATCAAGAAATTGTTTCAATTCATTCTCATATTATATACTAATTTATTAGCTTTCATCCAACTACGATCCTTAATCACATAAAGCTTCTGAAGAAAAAAATAGTACACAACCAACAAAAATAAAGCTTCTCAACAACAACAATAACAACAACAATGGAGAATAACAAGAACAACAGCAATGGATCAAAGCAACAACAGAAACAGTAATAACAATAATAACATACAAGAGAATAATGATGAGAGAGTTTTTTTATTCGCTAGGGCTCCTTGGAGAATAACTTTTCCTTCGTTGGTTGGAGAAGAAGTGATCTTTCACTAGGGCTCAAGAAGTGAATGAGGTAGACACTGAGTGAATAAAAAATATAAAGAATATTTATCGTGGTTATACTGAAAACCGAGGTAACCTATCCAACATAAAATCCTTAAAAAATAAAGGCGCCTTTTTGGTTCCAAAAAGAATAAAAAGTTAGAGAGTATTTATCTCAATTTTCATGAAAACCGAGGTAACATATCCAACGTAAAATCTATAAAAATTAAAGGCGTTTTTTTGGTTCCATATAAAATATAAAATTGTAGGAGCTGGGAATCAAATTTCAAACCCTGAGCATATATTTATGTCGGTTTTCATAAAATCGAGGTAACAAATTGATTTTTTTTTTAAAACAAGGTGCTCCCGTTACATACACCCTCAGTTTTATATTGTTCGTGTTGACAGTTTCGTCACAAAAAGCATTATTTGTTGTGGTGACTGAGTATGTTGAGTTTGTGTGACAATGTAAATTTGTATAGACTTGGTGGGGCCAATTTTGTCTGTTTTAATAGTGATTTGAGTCATATGAGGATATGGGAATTTTGTCTCGTTAAATATTACATCTTTTGAGACAAAGTTTCCCTTCACTGCTACAACATTTGTATCCTTTATGACGAGGACATATGCTAAGGTACACACACTTAGAACTTTTGAGTTGTAGTTTGTTTTTGTTGTATGGTCTCAAGTGAGGGAAGTAGGCACAACCAAAGGTCCTAAAGGATTTTTAGTCTAGTGTGATATTGAACAAGGCATGATATGGTGATGAGAATTTTTGGAGAACAGATGTAGGGAGTCTATTTATAAGATGGATTACTGCAACGAAGCTATGGTCCTAGTATTGTATAAGAAGACTAGCATGTGCCAAAAGAGTTAGCCCAATTCTCATATGTTCATATGTTTTCTTTCTACAGTTCCATTGTGGTGGGAGGTATGTGGACATGTCAACCTATGAATTATCCCCGAGTTATTGAGGTATTTTGTAAAAGGTCTAAACGTTCCCCCAAAATCAAATTATACATCCTTAATTCTAGTATAACATTGAGTTTGAACATAGGTTAGGAACTATTTGAAAACGACTAATGCCTTTGACGTTTATCTTAGAAAATACACCCACGTATACTTGGTATAGGTGTCCACAAAGGCTATGTAATAAAAGTAACTTGCACTAGATGGATTTAGGGAGGGACCCCCACAAATATATATGAATAAGGTCAAAGTGACTAATATAAATAGTTTTTGATAGAGGAGCATAAAGTCTATGAGATTTTCCTATACAACAAGAATTACAAATTTTGACACAATCTTTATTGCTCAAATGTATATTACACATATTAAGAGTAATCCTAATAACTAGCATGTCATAGCCTAGTGTGCCAAATAAAAAACTGATTGGAACATGAATTTGGGAAACTTGTGTTTTTAACATGGATGATACACTGGCAGAGTTGACAATTGGTTGAAGTGAGGACCCCATGGGTGGACTATAATAGAAATATAATCTACTAGCATCAATGAATCTTTCAAGAAGTACTACCTTAGATTTGACAAAACTTTTATTAGAATGAAATTCAAAAAACACATTGTTATCTTTAAGTGTTTCTCTTGTGGAGGAGCACACCTCAATAAAGATTATTCTCTTAGGGGACCAAACACTTACCATTGATGTGGCCATGTGGGTAATTTTATGAAAAATCACCAGTACGGAAAACCCCTCTCACAACGGTTTAAAAAGGGATACCATCACGGTTGACCAATCTTTGTGAGATAGGGTGTGGTAGTAAGTATGCTCTTTTCCACCATCGGCGTCTGACCGTTATGATAAAATAGGCAGTGCACTACCTATCACAATAGTTATGGGTTCAACACCCAACAATAACAATTTAATTAAAGTGCGAATAAAATTAACATTTTGCCACAGTTATATATTCCAGTTGTGGTGGTATATATATATATGAGTTTATTATAAAATATGTAAATTTCTTGTTTTTCCTTACTCCTCAATAAATAAATAAATAAATATATATATATATATGTGTATATATATATATATATATATATATATATATATATATATATATATATATATAGCCATTTAAATTGGTTTAGAAGATAATAATCCAAAACATTAAATTATTCTTGAAAAACAACTTAGATGCTCCACTCTTTTTTGAATTGAATGCATCTAATAATTCTCTCTCGCTATTTAACATATAGAATTTGATTCTATGTCTTAAGTTATTCAAAACAACAATTCATTCTCTTATTGTTTATTTTGCAAAACATCAATGTGTTAGCTAATTCCGAGCCATCGTCAGTCGATGATGATGATTATTATGATGATAATGATGAAGATGATTCAAAATTTCTCAATAAATTTGATGTTTTGCAATATAAAATAAAAGAAAATGAATCATTGCTTTGAAGAACTTGAGGCATTGAACCAAATTCTATATGTTAAAGAACGAGAAATGAACTGCAAGATGCATGTAATTCGAAAAACATTGATCGATCTAATTTGGTTTTCAAATATAACCTAATTTCAGATTATCATTTTCTAAATCAATTTAAATGAATGCATGTCTAGTGAAGGGTTGCTGAAACAAGCAATTTACATACGATATAATAAACTCACATGGAATTAAAAAATGAGGCAAACATTTTGAAAAACAACAACATATTAACTCATAAAATGTTTCACAAACGAACCTTTTATTGAAAATATTCATGGAGAATGAAGACGAAGAAATGATCTACTTGTCTCAAAAAGAAATCCACGATGAAAGGAGGATGAAGCTGAAGTGAGAGCAGCAAACTTGTGCCTCATGATTTGGGTCTTTCACACAAGTATGCAGCTTTCTCATTAACTTCGTCCTCCTTGTATTTTTTCTTCATTGTAACACAAATAATTTGTGAACCACGCCTACAAGTCAAAATGTATATTATCATGTTAATGTGTTTTGGAAACATAAACTAGCATGACATTGTAATCCTACAAGTAACATGTTAAATTGATTTGGAAACATAAATTAGCATGACATTAATAACATGTTAACATAAACGAAAACCCAAGTAATGTCTAATACACTGATGTCTCTATTGAAAAAAGGTTTTTATATTTTTAATAAGAACTAGTGTCTTACATGGAACATATATGGTAACTGAGATTCATTTAAAAATAGAGATTCAAGTAGAGATAACCCAGAAAACACGAAAATCATGCCAAATGAAAACCTTAAACCCTAAACCCTAAGCTTTATGCCAAATGAAAACATGAAAATCATGCCAAATGAAAGCGTATGAAAAACAGAGAAAAATGAAAGAACCTATACCCAGAAAAATGGAAAAAAGCGTATGAATAAAAAAATTCTTTTATAATTTAAGACATTATTACTGGGATGAATCTCTGCTTTTCAAGAGAGGTGTCGACAATTTTTTTGGAAGTGTGTTCCCGAAGAAGAAATGGAGAGTGTCATGACCCGTTGTAACACTTATGCTTATGGGAGACATGCCAACACATCTAAAACTGCTGCCAAAATACTCCAGGTTGGTGTGTAGTGGAAAAGCCTCTTCAAGGATGCACATTCATTTATCAAAAAGTGTGACCCATGTCTACACACTCTCAATTTTTCCAAAAGGAAAGAGATTCCTTTAAACAACATCCTAGAAGTGGAGATCTTTGATGTACGGGGGATTGGAATCATGTGGTTGTTTCCTTCTTCCTTGGGAAACCAATACATACTCGTGGCAGACGACTACGTTTCGAAGTGGATTGAGGTGGTTACTGGTTGTATAAATGATGCCTGAGTGGTGATAAGTTGTTCAAGAAAATTATTTTCCCAATTTTTGGTGTACCTGGGTTGGTGATAAGCGATGGAGGATCCCACTTCATTATTAGATAGTTTGACAACTTGTTAAAGAAGTATGGGGTAAAACACATAATAGAAACCCCTTACCATCCACGGACTAGTGGCCAAGTAGAAGTCTCAAATAGAGAAATAATAGTCATTTTGGAAACGACAATATCCTTTATAGGAAAGACTGGACCATGAAACTAGACGATGCACTCTGGACACACCGAACCACATATAAGACACCAATTGGGATGACCCCTTTTAGACTGATATATGGAAAATAGTATCACCTTCCGGTGTAACTAGAGCATAAAACATAATGGGCAAAAAATACCCTTAATTTAGATTCCAAAGTTGCAGGTGAAAAAAGAAAATTGCAACTTATTGAATTGGAGGAGCTGATATTAGATACAATATGAGATTCCTAACCTGTATAAGGAGAGAAAAAAGAGATGGCACGAAAAGAGAATTTTGAAGAGAAACTTTAGAAAAGGAAATCTTGTCTTGTTTTTAACTCCAGGTTAAGTTTTTTTCAGGGAAAACTTCATTCATGGTGGTCTGGCCCTTTCTAAGTGAATAAGGTAACACATATAGAGCAATTGAGGTGTGGAGCGAGTCAACTAGTTTTCTTACTGTTAGCCGACATTGGCTTAAACTCTATTTAACCGGAATGAGATTGAGAAGGTGAAATCCTTCACTTTGAAGGAAACCTCTGAATAATTATGTAGACGAATTCAAGTTAACAACTTTAAAAAGCAAGGTGTGGGAGGCAATCCACAATTTTTTTTATTCTAATGTATTTTTTTCGTGTGTTTTGTGTTTTTTACAAGTAAATAAAAAAATCATAAGAATTAAGAAGGGGAATGGTTTGAATGAAGGATGATCATGGAAGAAAATATGATAAAAAAATGTAAAAATTGAATAGCAAAAGACCAAAAAATAGACAAAATTACAACCAACTTGTAGTCGCAATTAAGGGTGTAATTTAGGACCAACGTACAAAACCAAAAACTCATAAAAAATTACCCATATGCAGAAATAATTACGACCAACTCATAAAAATCACTACGATTGTAATTCTACTAGGGGGTCAGAAAAAAATTGGCGCCCAAAGTTACGGTCAGACTATAATTCTCATTAATTAACGAGTCCCTAACCTTTTGCATCCACTCATTCACCTATCCCACTTCCACCTTAAATCAGACAATCAACCTTTCCCTATTCGCTTTTAAAAACTCACACTCTCTCTAAACTCAAAACCTTTTCATATTCTACTCCTCTTCTCTACAAACTTCAACTTCCTCAAATATACCACATCTAAAATCTCCATTATACCACCAAAACATCATAAAATCACCAATACAAAACCCTCACATAATCACTTTTCTCCTCTATTACACCATAACCCAAACCTTAAAACTCCAAACCCCTTAATCTCCTCAAAACCTAAAATTGCAAAAAAAATTAAATTCTACTCGTATATCTATGGTACCCAAAAAAAGAAGAAAAAAATAACCAGAGATACCGAAGGGTGCAAGCATAGGGAGGAATAGAAGTGCCACTTTAGTTGTCACATATCTCAATAAAATAATCCTTAAAAATTTAGAGCAACTAGAGCAATATAAAGTCCGAGCGAATCATAAGATCATCCTAACTAGGTATATTCATGAACCCACTTTAGAAACCCTAGGCCTATCTATTAATGTCGAATGGATTTTTGACCAAATTGGGTGAAGATAGTTCTTATCTCTTAAAAATCCAACCTATGCCAAAACCAAACTTGAGTTTCTATGTTTGACAAAGTTAGAATTGGGTGTGAAGCTTAGGAATGTATGTGGGGTAGTTAGATTTAGGTTGTTTAAGGAGGATTATGTATTAAATCACTTTGAAATCTCTATTATGTTTGAGTTACCTAAGAGGTTACCTAAGGGGGGATAATACCTATTGGATTAAGAAACGCGAGTTTCGATGATAAAAGGTTTTGGAACACTATAAAAAGCATGGACATAGTAAACCTTGTGAATGAGAAATCATCCCATATCCATAACCCATGATTTTTATAGGCTTAATATTCGTTTTGGTCCTGTATCTTAACCTCGGGGTTCATTTTGGCCCCTTAACTTAAAAATGGTCCATGTTGGTCCCTTAACTCTTCAAAACGTTCCATATTAGTCCTTTTTTATCCTATTAGCGACGGGAAAATTAAAAAATCACTCTTTAGCAAGGGGCAACACTGGCGCTGCATGCTAGAAATAACTCTTTTTCATCTGGTGCATGATGAATTCTACCCCGGTAAACACGACCATTTTTATGGCTAAGCACTTTGAAAAGGTAGCAAAAGCCATTAGGGGTGAAATAGTCATAGGTGGATGATAACTAACTATTTGTGAGAGAATCGAGCAATAATACATGACTTTATTCTGTTGTTAGTAAGATTTATTAGGTGAATTTAAGTTCATTTTGTTGTTTTAGTTCATTTTGTGTAAAGTATAATATGTGCTCTCTTTTGTAAGTTTTAAGTGTTTGTCACTTGTGTATGACTGCTTTATGATAATTTTTAGCACGACATAACCGAAGTGTCATTTTTAACCTCAAATTCCAATAAGACTTAGATGCAACACAGGTTACAAGGAATTAAGGTCTATGGCATTAGGTCAAACATGAAAACAATGTGAAGATTAGAGTGCAAGTGATATAGAAAATTTGAATGGATAAGATCATACACTACAACACAAAATTCTAAAAAATGCTCACAAAATTGTGTGTGTTGCTTGTCTGTATATGCAACAGACCTGCCATTGGAAGTGTTGTCCCCTGCATGTTGGAATCATACTACTTAAAGTTGATTTGAAGGAAAAGAGAAGGATTATATTATGTTATTGGGCAAAAACAAGGAACATCCACAAGGCCTATTATCCAATAACAAGACAAAAACCCTAAAAGTTAGAGGATATAAAAGGAGGCTTTTGGACGAAATGGAAAGAGTTCAAAAGTTTAAAGACTTGAGAAATTACTCTAAAAAATATCTTATTGAATAAGAAGAAGAAGTTTGAACCAATAGTGAAGATTTTCTTTCCATTCTCATTCCATTTAAGGTGTTGAGCATCCTGACTGATAGAACTCGCCTCCTATTGATTGAAAGATTGTAAGGAGTAGATAGTCATACTTAGGTTTATATTTTATTTTCATACTGTTTAAAAATATTGAATGTAATAACTTGTTTTGTTGCATTTCTTTTGTTCATCGTGAGTTAGTTCTATGTATATTGAGCAACGTGAAATTTAATGAAAATTAGTATTTTTGTGTTAAATAGTGTGATTTAAAGTGATGCCTTTTACTATATGAAATAATGTTATAAATATGTTTCTTTGCTTGATCATCTTAGAAATAGGTAAAAGTTGGTTAAGGGTTGAGATATCTATTAACTAACAGACTTCATATCTAAATATGGTTAAAAATAGTATGATAGACATATTCACTAGGTTAATTACTTTAGAGATAAAGGGCTACAACCATAGGGGAAATCATAAGTTAAAAATAGACATCATTCAATGATATTGTGAGACCTCGAGAAATGTTCCCCTAACTTGATGTATATGCTTTGATGTTGTAGACATACATCACTAGATCACTTTCCACCTTATCTGTCATGATAGATCTCATCAAACACACATAAAATATGAACTTCATTAGATGGATTGTTGCACAACATGCCTCTTATTATTGATTTAAATTCTTTATCATCACTTATCATTTATCGTATTTCAACCTGAATATGTGACAACCCATTATTATTGTTATCTTTTACTCATGGTTATTCACAAGATTTTAATGTGAGAATTAATTTAAGCTATTACTGTAACACCCCAAATATACCCCGCAAAATATAAATAAAAATCAGAGTAAATTCAAATATTTCATATTCAGGATGTCACACAATTCAACACAAAAGTTGCTCATATAACAAGACATGCAACACATGCATCTTTTCAACAATTATTTGTAATAAAAATAACAACTCAACATGTCTGAAGTCTCAAAACTCTATTGAAATAGCAGAAGCATCAACTTAAACAATTATTCATAGCATAATTATTCTTCAACGTAACATAAACAACAAATATTCTAGAGATATCAAAAAATCTCTATCAACTCAGCATAACACTCGCTCCCTGACCCTGATGTTACACATCAGAGTAGACGCCGACACTAAAGGGAAAATAGAAGACTTTATCTCCTACTTACTTCCACTCATCTACTGCGAGTTATCTGCACAATGCCTATGTAAAGGCAACATTCAAACAGAAGGGGTGAGATATCATAATTTTATATATGAAACCATAATAATAAGTAGTAACTGATTAACTAATGCACATCACCCATTCCACACAAACAACACAACAATCATCCAACATAACAACAAAGACCATTCAACATACAACCACAACATTCAACATGCAACAATAACATCCAACTCAACAAGAACCATTCAACATACAACAACAACATCTAACTCAACAACAACCATGCAACGTACAACAACAACATCCAATATACACAACAACATCCAACACAATAATAGATGCAACCAATATGTGATGCAATGAGACTCACAACCAGACTCAATGCATGTGGTACCATTTGGTTCCTATTTCAGAACCTGGTCCCTTTTTCAGAATCACAATTTCAGTCAGAATTCCAATACGTGAACACTCAGGTTCACCGGCTCCGATCCTCATCTCTTAGGATATTGAGCTCACAATTCGTTATCATCATCGTTGATAACACCTCACTGATTCTATTCATCCAGATAATCAGCTACCGTCATACAATCCTCACTTTCTATGATTGATGCTCACAACAACTAACCAATGTCCCAACATCATGAGTGCAAGCAATATATTAATCATGCAACAATAAAAGCAACAACATTGAGTACAATGACCAACACCTCCATAGTCATGTACTCCGCCAATATTGGGGATCATGCTCAACATACATAATGTAACAACTCAGCAACAACAATTTACAGCATAGCAATCAACAATGATACAATTCAGATTATGTTACACTACAACATAAACACTACAATTGAATTTAATCCATCACACAACAAAATAATCAACTTTTGGAACAAAACCCATTTTTATAAGGAAGATCGCCGCGTTAGCATTCCAACGTTTCGAATGACACTCGAATCAGACACTCGAAACTAAAGTTATAAATTTTTAAAGTTTTTCCAAAAATGTTCCCAGTGTAACCGGTTACCATAATCAGGGTAACCAGTTACACCCCTTGTAACCAGTAACACCATGTAAAATACACACAGTGTAACAGGTTACCCTAATCAGGGTAACCGGTTACACCCTGCTATAATGCCCAAAAAATGCAGTTTAAAGCAGTGTAACCGGTTACCATAATCAGGGTAATCAATTACCCCATTTACATAAGCACTTTTCTGCAACTTTTCAAAACCAGAATCACTTTTAAGTCAACCCCAAAACCCTATTTTTATACCATTCGATTAACACACATTTTTACCACAAAATAACTTTTCTAAAAATCAAAACTTCAACTATTTTCACAAAAAAATACTCATAACTTTGAGTCCCGACTTTGACTCGTAACAACATCAACCGCATAACATCAACAACATACAATCAAATTAATTACACGATTCCAACAATAACAATAACATCAATGCATCGTTCTAACATCAAATACAGCAGGAACATCAACGCACAATGCATTATTTATCAATAATTCCATACATCACACAATCATCAATTCATCAAAATCATAGATAGAGAAGAATACACAAGCCCTACATGGTATAATCTGCCCACCATTTATTATGATCACCCTTAGATAATTAGAACCTCACCTTTACCTTAGAGTTCTAACAAGAGCTTCAACAATGGTGGTCCTTTCTTCTCTTCCTCTAGCCCTAGATCCCGTATTCTAAACGTTCTCTCCAAAAACACGATCTAATAGTTTTTCCTCTCACTATCCCCTTTTCTATTATTATTATTATTATTGAAATTCTGGCACAGATGTCAGATGTCCTACACAGATGTTGAGACACTGATATCCAACACAATGAACAAGTTAACAATAATAACAGTGCAGAAAGTAAAGAACACAGTGATATGTTTACCCAGTTTGGATCAACAATCCTACTCTGGGGGCTACCAAGCCAGGGACGAAATCAATATACGATAGTATCAATTCACAGATCATACAGCAACCACACCCGGTTACAATCCGATCACTTCATCACTACCCTTCCTATGACTTCTACCTAAGACTCACCAGGTATGAGGCCCTCCTCAAATCCCTCTTCAATCACAACCCGTGACTGGTTCCTTTCAACACAAGTAACAAAATGAAAGCCACACTTTCAAAACACACAATTCTCAATACTTCAAAGCTTATGAGAATTGAAACACAAGAAACTCAATGCTTAAAAGCTTATGAGTAACTGACAGAACTTACAACAAAAAACCAATCCTTGTACTGTTATCAGAATGATACCAGTTAGGCTAACAAATAACACTCAAAAACCCTAACAAAACACACGTAAGTTCCACACCTAAACTAGGTTTACACCAGTCAATATATAGTATTAAATCTGGACTGGATTGGGCTTCAAAAACGCAGCAAAGAGACTGCACACAATTCTGCAAAATAAACTCCAAGAAAATAGGTCTTCAATCTAAAGTTTCCTAATATGTCTCCATATTTAGAAAATGTTGAAAATCCGAAAACCAACACACAAAAACACAACCCAAAATACTTTGGATGCCACATAGGATAACTAAATATTCAAAGAATATTCAGTAACAAATACCAACAACCGAATCTTCCTTTTAAACCAAAATCAGACGCGATGTCCTATGATCCAGGATGGGACATCTTTATCTGACATCTTTAATGGAGAATATTAGAACATCTTGTTTCAACATCTTGCTGCTAGAATAGTTTTAGCAAAATAAATGCCAACCACAAAATCAAAGAAATAAAAATCTCCCCCTTAGGCTTATTTTGGCTAAAACTACACACCAAAAAATCTTGCAAAGATAACTCAAGCAAAACAACAATATCAGAGACAGCAGCAAAAAACACACCATAACACCAACACAAAACACAGCATAGCAGCAAAAATTCACACCCAAAAAAAACTCCCCCTCAACTGCAGCAACACAACAACATTCAACATTCTCCCCCTCAGCTGCAGCACCAGCACAAGCACACCACAAGCAACACAACAACATTCAACATTCTCCCCCTTTTTAGCCATAAATATGACAAACGCAACTAGAACATTTATTAATTTTGAGAAATGGTCAAGTCAAAAACCAGAATAAACAGCATCAGAAAGTAGATGCACACAACATCACATGACCAAATGTCATGCACAAACTTCAGCATCTTTCCCTTCATAAACACCTGCACAAGCTGCACTACCAGAATTACCTTTATTCTTTTTAGTCTGGCAGCCAGAAGGAACATTAATTGCTATAGTTCTTCATGAATACAAACTCCAAGTCTACTCCGCAGGTTTTCAAACTGAATTGCATCCAGAGCCTTGGTAAATATGTCAGCAAGCTGATTTTTTGTGCTAACATGCTCAAGAGTTATGACTTTGTCCTCCACAAGTTCTCTGATGAAGTGATGTCTGATATCAATATGCTTAGTCCTGCTATGTTGAATAGGATTTTTAGAAATATTAATAGCACTCAGGTTGTCACAAAATAATGTCATGACATCTTGTGTGACATTATACTCAGATAGCATTTGCTTCATCCACACCAGTTGAGCACAACTACTTCCAGCTGCTATGTACTCAACTTCAGCAGTAGAAAGAGATACAGAATTCTGCTTCTTACTAAACCATGAAATAAGATTATTTCCCAAAAATAAACAACCTCCAGAGGTACTTTTCCTATCATCAGCACTTCCAGCCCAATCAGCATCACAGTATCCTACTAAAATGGAACTTGAGTCATGGGAGTACAACAACCCATAATCACATGTACCACTCACATACTTAAGAATTCTCTTAACTTGATTGATGTGACTGACCTTGGGTTCTGCTTGGTATCTTGCACATACACCAACTGCAAAAGTTATGTCTGGCCTACTTGCTGTGAGATACAGCAAACTGCCAATCATGCTTCTGTATAAACTCTGTTCAACATTCACTCCCTTTTCATCTTTAGATAACTTCAAGTGAGTAGGAGCTGGAGTTCTCTTGTGCTTGGCATTATCCAATCCAAACTTCTTCACAATATTCCTCGCATATTTGCTCTGACAAATAAAAATGGAATCTTCCATCTGCTTGACTTGCAATCCAAGGAAGTAAGTCAATTCACCTACCAAGCTCATTTCAAATTCAGATTGCATTTGGTTGACAAAATGTTGGACCATTTCATCCGACATCCCACCAAACACAATATCATCTACATAAATCTGAGCAATCATTAGTTTCCCGTCCTTCTCCTTGACAAAGAGTGTTTTATCAATACCACATTTCCTGTATCCATGTTTGACTAAGAACTCAGTCAGCCTTTCATACCAAGCTCTTGGAGCTTGTTTCAAACCATACAAAGCCTTCTTTAGATTGTAGACATGATCAGGAAAATTTGGATCCATAAACCCTTTAGGCTGCTCAACATAAACTTCCTCATTAAGATAGCCATTCAGAAAGGCACTCTTGACATCCATTTGAAATAATTTGAATTTCAAAAAACATGCCACTCCTAGCAACAATCTGATGGATTCCAATCGAGCCACAGGAGCAAATGTTTCATCAAAATTTACTCCTTCAATCTGTGTGTATCCTTGAGCAACTAGTCTGGCTTTGTTTCTGGTAACAACTCCTTGTTCATCAGACTTATTCTTATAAACCCACTTTGTTCCAATCACATTTATTCCTGCTGGTCGTGGTACCAGTTCCCAGACTTCATTCCTCTTGAATTGACAAAGCTCATCCTGCATAGCACTTATCCAGAACTCATCTGTCAATGCCTCTTTAACATTCTTTGGTTCAAGCTTTGAAACAAAACAGGCATTTGACACAGCCTCCCTCGATCTGGTTCTTACACCTTCATTCAGATTTCCAATAATCAACTCCTTAGGGTG
The DNA here is from genome assembly GCA_022829125.1 of Lathyrus tuberosus. Classification (NCBI taxonomy): domain Eukaryota; kingdom Viridiplantae; phylum Streptophyta; class Magnoliopsida; order Fabales; family Fabaceae; genus Lathyrus; species Lathyrus tuberosus. Next base: position 1,505,588 of record JALAZF010000529.1, on the reverse strand, counting down.
ATCCTTCTGAACCCTTATAGAGGATCCCCTGTTAGCATCCTCTACCTCTTCATTCTCAGGTCTAGTGTCGGTCCCTTGAGCATTATCTTCTACGGACTCAGTGTCTTGTGAGATTTCATTATTCATGGGAAAGCATGTTCCAACATCATCTGGGACATCTTCGTCTTTGCCAGAGTCATCAACCACCACATTTATGGATTCCATCATCACCTTAGTTCTGGAATTAAATACCCTATATGCTTTAATGTTTATAGAGTATCCCAAAAATATCCCTTCCTCACTCTTAGGATCCATCTTTCGCCTCTGCTCACGATCCGCCAAGATATAGCACTTACTCCCAAAAACATGGAAATATTTCACATTTGGCTTTCTACCTTTCCATAGCTCATAAAGAGTGACAGAAGTACCTGATCTGATAGTCACCCTATTGTGTATATAGCAAGCGGTATTCATGGCTTCAGCCCAAAAATGATATAGAAGCTTTTTGGCATGAATCATGACCCTTGCACACTCTTGAATAGTCCTATTCTTGCGTTCCACCACACCATTTTGCTGAGGAGTGATTGGTGATGAGAATTCATGAGTGATTCCTTCAGATAAATAAAACTCTTCAAACCTGCTATTTTCAAATTCTTTCCCATGGTCACTTCTGATTCGTACAACACCACAATCCTTTTCTCGTTGAATCCTTTGACACAATTCTTTGAAAGCTGCAAATACTTCAGACTTCTCTCTGATAAAGCTTATCCAGGTGAATCTGGAGTAATCATCAACGACAACATAGGCATACTTCTTCCCACCAAGACTTTCAACCTGCATAGGTCCCATTAAGTCCATGTGAAGCAGCTCCAGAACTCTAGAAGTTGTGGTAAGATGTTGAAGCTTTTTGTGTGACATCTTTGTTTGCTTCCCAACTTGACATTCACCACATATTCTATCCTCATCAATCTTCAGCTTGGGAATACCTCTAACAGCCTCACTTGACAGAACTTTCTTCATCCCTTTCAAATGTAAGTGACCCAATTTCTGATGCCACAGTTTGGTTTCATCTTCCTTTGACATCAAACAGGTAGATAAACTTTCTGATTCTTAAGGATTCCACAGATAGCAGTTATCCTTAGACCTGGTTCCCTTTATGACAACTTCATTTTCTTCATTGGTTACTAGGCATTCAGATTTTATGAAATTTACTTTGAGTCCTAGATCACACAGTTGGCTTATACTGATCAAATTTGCAGTCAGACCTTTGACAAATAGAACACGATCTAGATTTGGTTGTCCTGTGTAGTCCAGCTTTCCAACACCTTTTATTTCACCTTTTGATCCATCCCCAAAAGTGACATAGTTGGTAGAGTGAGGCTTGATATCTGACAAAAATTTCTTCACACCAGTCATGTGTCTTGAACAACCACTGTCAAAGTATCAATCTTCCCTTGCAGATGCTCTGAGAGAGGTATGTGCTATGAAACCAGCCATCATATTTCTAGGAGTCAATCTTTCCTTTACTTTAGCCCAATTCTGTCCTTTATTTTGTTGATGAACAATTTTGGGATAACCATGTAAATTGTAGCAAAAGGACTTTAAGTGACCAATCTTTCCACAGTAATGACATCTCCATGGTTTATACTTTGAACTACATACTATTTTCTGATGTTTCATATGATGTTGAAACATGTGATTTGACATCTGCTCCTCTTGCTTTATTTTCTGAGGAACAAACTTTAATACAGACTTCTTGTAGTTCTCTGCTTGATTGTTAAAACCAAGACCTTGTACATTTCCAGCATTTTTCCCAGTCTGAAGAATCTCATCCAGCTGCGTGGAACCATTCTTCAGCATTCTTATAGATTTGTTCATATTGTCAAGTTTTGACTTTTGCCATACAACCTCCTTTTTAAGATCAGCAATGATTGATAGATGTTCTTCCTTCTCAGCTTCTAGTTGAGCTATCAGAACCTTCTGTTCTAATATTATCCGGCACCTCTCTTCATTCTTGATACACAACTCTGAGAACCCAGTGATAACTTCCTGCTTAGTGAGTTCTCCAATATAAGATTCTTTGTCAGAATCAGACTCACAAGTTGTTTCTCCATCAGATTTACAGATTCCAGTCAAGGCTGTCACCAATTTTGCTGATTCTTCTTCAAGATCACTCTTATACTCTCCTTCTGACCAAGACACAGATAAGCCCTTCTTCTGCCTTTTGAGATACGTGGGACACTTAGTTTTTATGTGCCCAATCCCTCACATTCAAAACACTGAACTTTCTTCCCTTGATTGGAGTCTTCTTCAGTTCTGGACCTTCTGCCTCCATCCTGGTTTTTACTGATGTCGAGTGACTTATTCTGAAAATTTGCTCTTGCCTTCCAGTCTATCCTTTTCAACACTTTGTTAAATTGTTTTCCAAGCAATACCAGATCTTTAGACACCCCTTCATCTCTGACCAGGTTACCTTCATCGTCTAAATCACCAGCATTTGACACAAAAGCTATACTCTTCTTCTTTTCATACTTTTCACTGATCCCCAATTCAAATGTTTGAAGTGATCCCACAAGTTCATCCACTTTCATCTTATCTATGTCCTGAGCTTCCTCTATAGCAGTCACTTTCATGTCAAATCTCTTAGGTAGAGACCTGAGGATTTTTCTGACCAGTTTGCTATCAGACATCTTTTCACCTAGGGCACTTGAAGCATTAGTTATCTCAATAATGTTCATGTGAAAAATCATGAATGCTCTCATCTTCCTTCATCTTCAAATTCTCAAACTTGGTAGTGAGAAGCTGAAGTTTTGACATCTTCACCTTTGAAGTCCCTTCATGAGCAACCTTCAAGACTTGCCAAGCCTCTTTTGCAATGGTGCAGTGTTCAATCAACCTAAAGATATTTTTGTTAACACCATTAAACAATACATTCATGGCTTTGGAATTTCCCAAGGACCCTTTGTAGTCTGCATCATCCCAGTCTTCCTCTTCCTTCACCACATTAGTAGGATTACCTTTTCTATCTCTAACGTTTGGGGTTCCTATCCTTTGATAACAGCTTTCCATGCTTGATCATCCATGGATTTGATGAATGCTACCATCCTTGGTTTCCAATAGTCATAGTTGGCACCATCAAGCAGAGGTGGTTTGTTCAAAAATCCTCCATCCTTGTCCATTGTACCAGAAAGTACCTTCCCTGAATCTCACCCAGAACCAAACAAGGGTGCAAGCTCTGATACCAATTGAAATTCTGGCACAGATGTCAGATGTCCTACACAAATGTTGAGACACTGATATCCAACACAATGAACAAGTTAACAATAATAACAGTGCAGAAAGTAAAGAACACAATGATATGTTTACCCAGTTCGGATCAACAATCCTACTCTGGGGGCTACCAAGCCAGGGACAAAATCAATATACGATAGTATCAATTCACAGATCATATAACAACCACACCCGGTTACAATCCAATCACTTAATCACTACCCTTCCTATGACTTCTACCTAAGACTCACCTAGGTATGAGGCCCTCCTCAAATCCCTCTTCAATCACAACCTGTGACTGGTTCCTTTCAACACAAGTAACAAAACGAAAGCCACACTTTCAAAACACACAATTCTCAATACTTCAAAGCTTATGAATTGAGAATTGACACACAAGAAACTCAATGCTTAAAAGCTTATGAGTAACTGACAGAACTTAGAACAAAAAACCATTCCTTGTACTGTTATCAGAATGATACCAGTTAGGCTCACAAATAACACTCAAAAACCCTAACAAAACACACGTAAGTTCCACACCTAAACTAAGTTTACACCAGTCAATATATAACATTAAATCTGAACTGGATTGGGCTTCAAAAACGCAGCAAAGAGACTGCACACAATTCTGCAAAATAAACTCCAAGAAAATAGGTCTTCAATCTAAAGTTTCCTAATATGTCTCCATATTTAGAAAATGTTGAAAATCTGAAAACCAACACACAAAAACACAACCCAAAATACTTTGGATGCCACATAGGATAACTAAATATTCACAGAATATTAAGTAACAAATACCAACAACAAAATCTTCCTTTTAAACCAAAATCAGACGCGATGTCCTATGATCCAGGATGAGACATCTTTATCCGACATCTTTAATGCAGAATATTAGAACATCTTGTTTCAACATCTTGCTGCTAGAATAGTTTTAGCAAAATAAATGCCAACCACAAAATCAAAGAAATAACAATTATTATTATTATTATTATTTATATCCTCTTATTAAAATAATAATAATAATAATAATCACTATGTAATTAATTTAATATTATTCAACTAATATTATAATTAACTAAATACTACTAATATAGTTTAATTAGTTATACTCTCCACACCACTAAGTTCTACATAATTGCTAACACACTCCCAAAATCTTCCTCAAGGTCTAGTCTTAAGGCCGCTTCCCCACACCAAGGGTATCCCCAACCACAAAAAAACATACATAATCACATACACATACACAACATCATTAATTTTAATTATAAACAATAATTAAAATAAAACGGGGCGTTACACTCACAATCTTTGAGGGATTGGTACTCTTACTTTTTCATCATTTGCTACTTATTATGTATACTTGCACATATCAATAATCATCACATCAATTTTTTGGCACCGTTGTCGGGGATTATATTTATAATACTTTGATTTTTTTTTTTAAAAAGTGAAAAGTACATTAGAGTTTTTGACGTTTTCTGTCTTCTGCTGACACGATAGATGCGTGTATGCTGCATGCACAAGTTACTAACTCCAGTATATAGAGAAGATCCTGAGCCTAAAAAAACACTCGGATTACTGAGGAGATTTCAAGCTACCAGCCACTCACTAGAAAGCCCTCCACTTACTCTTATTTTTGGAAACTTTGAAGGAAAATTTGAAGAGTCATTTCAAGGATACTTTGTAGAATTACAACTGGAGTCATCGGAGAAAATTACATTATTGGTATTACCAATGATAGAGAAAGAAACGTAAGGGATTATGCTTTGTTTGATCCCGTTGCAATGAATCTAGAGATTATTAGACCAAAGATCACATTGGCACAATTTGAGTTCAAGCCTATGATGTTCCAAATGTTACAAGCTATTGATAAATACTCAGGAGCTGCCAATGAAGATCCACACCTACACTTAAGGCAATTTATGGAAGTTTATAGTAACTTCAAAATTCTTGGAATTATGGATGATGCTTTTAGAGTGAGGTTGTTTGCATATTCTCTAAGGGATAGAGAAAAAAGTTGGTTCAATTGCTTAGAACCCAATTCCATATCCGCATGGAATGCCTTAGCTGAAACATTTTTAGCTAAGTATTTCCTCCTGTCAGGAATGCGAGGATGAGGAATGATATCACCTTATTTAGACAAGGAGACGATGAGTATTTGTTTGTTGCTTTGGAAATATTCAAGGAATTGTAAGGCAATATCCTCACCATGGAATACCAATCTGCATTCAGTTAGAAACATTCTACAATGAATTGGTACCATCATCAAGAAACATGTTGTATGCATCCTCTAGTGGAGCATTATTATCTAAGTCATGCGAGAAAGGTTATGTTCTGGACTGGGTCGAGGTCGGCCCCTCAATCGAGCAGGCCTAACACACACGTCCTGAGATGGCCCAACGAAGGCCTCTTAACACGACCCATGTCGAGCTCATGCCCTCCTCAACATTTGTCAAACACACGCATGGTATAGAGCGTCGGGCAGGACGCTAAGCCTCCCCGGCCTCGCTCCTCCCCGACACTCAGGTTCTCCTCCCCGGAAAAGCCTTCTCCTCCTGCACATAAGTTTCTCCCCGCGAAGACACGTCTCTCCCCGACACGCAAGACTCCTCCCCTCGAGGACACGTTCTCATGTAACCGCCCACCCTCGATGGAATCGGTCTGCCCTAATTTCGAAGATCTAGGAGCGGTTACCCCAGGGCGAAGACCACGTGCTGGTCTTCACTACGCCACCTAAGCCCTGGCAGTTACTTGGATTAGGCCTGGCAATCTAGCCCAATGTAAGTAACCGTTGGCCCCGTGCTGGGGGCTCTCTATAAATACCCTCTCACTTGAGAGGGTCAGGTGACACACTCTTTTACACTCTAACCTTGTACTTGCTTTTACTTGACCTTTGCCTTACTTGAGCGTCGGAGTACCTTGCAGGTACACCCCCCGACCGTCTTTCAACCTCACTGGAGCTGAAGTCCACAAGACGTTGCTGGCCACCAAATACTGTCTGATCCAGGTACGATCAGTGGCACCGTCTGTGGGAATCCTTGCTTCCCCGTTTTTCCTCCGATAAACCAAAGCAATCCTCTCGTTCATCACCAGCATGGCCAACAACCCGTCTGCTAACAAAGCTCTGGACACCATCCTCACGCAACTCAAGAACGGGAACCACTGCGAAGACACTGCTGCCTTCCACGTCGAAGAAGGCGACGTGAGGGACGGGCAGACCGCCTCCCTAGACTCCGAAGACGCGGCTTACGACACTGCCCAGCAGGACGACCAACAAGTCGTCTTTCAGCCAGTTTCTCCTCCGCCCAATGCAGATGCGAGCACCGTGGCCCTATTTGCCTTGATAAATCAGACCAATCAGCTGATAGCACTCCAGAATACCAGAATTGAAGCACTAGAGCAAGGGCGGACACAACGATCTTCCCCGCGAAGACATCGTCGTCCACCCTCACCTCGCCGCCCCCTTCCCCGCAAAGGACTCCATCCGAAGAATCTCGAACCCCCTCGCCGGTGCGCGAGGGCCGTCGTCCACGCCTTGAACGCCCCCAACCGGCGATCTCCCAGAAGCGCCATCTCTCCCCGCCTCGAAAGGAACCCAGGCCCTCCGCAACTACCAAGAAGTCCAAAACCACCGAGGAGAGACCGAGGAACCGTTCGAGGAATTCCCCTTCACGGCATCACCGATCCCCTTCGAGATCCCCGGCCAGAAGCGACGACGATGACCAGAGGACCCCTCTGTCGTGGGAGATCATGAACGCCCCAATTCCTGCGGGCATGGAGAAACCCCCGCCAATGGGGACCTACGACAGTCTGGCCGACCCCGACGATCACGTCGAAAGTTTTGAAGCCATGCTCGACTTCAGAAACGTCAGGGGAGCCATTAAGTGCAGGCTTTTCCCCACCACCTTGTGGAAGGGCGCCATGACATGGTACAAGGGTCTAGCACCTGGGTCGATCACATCCTGGAAGGAACTAAGACAACGCTTCACCAAACACTTTACTACGTCTCGTCGACACCCGAAGATGGAGGCTGCCCTAGAGAGCATCTTCCAGGGGAAGAACGAGTCTCTCTGGAACTACATTGAGAGATTCAACAGAGAAGCTGTCGAGGTCCATACGACCGATGACATGAAGAAGTATTTGATCATCCATGGACTACGTTTTAGATCTGATTTTGCCAAGGTCCGTGGGCCTCCGCAGACCCTGCCGTCTGGAGGACCTCCTCCAACGAGCTCAGTCGTACATCGAGCTCGAGGAGTCGGAGGCAGCGCAGATCGCCCTTGAGTCGAGACGCAAGGAAGGTCCCCTCGGCCACAAAGATGAAGACTCTCCTCCCCGACGAGGAGGAGAAAGAAAGAAAGAAAATCTCCCATGTGATCCTCGTGATTCGCGCGGACCAGCTGGCCGGTTCACGGAATACACCCCGCTCAACGCTCCCCGCGCGCGAATCCTCTCCGAGTGCCAGAACTCGGAATTTCTGAAAGGAGGCGTCCGTTTTCCGAAGCCGACTACTCCCAAATCAAACACTGATAAGTCAAAGTACTGCAGGTTCCACCGGAGCCACGGGCATGTCACAGAAGACTGCATCCATCTCAAGGATGCAATTGAAATCCTCATCAAGGAAGGACACTTGAAGAAATACGCCCAGAAGAATGATACTCCTCGTCCTAGCTCCAGGGAAGCCCAAAATGTCGAGGAGACGACACCTCCTCCCGACGAGAGTCGGCTTTAGGTCGCCCTCAGGTTCACTCGACCTGAAGATTTCTTTGTCCCCGTAATCATTGAAGGCCAAGAAGCAATTCGCAATATGTGGGCAACCTTCCTCCATGAGGACCCTGTCGCTGCCCGTAGCACCTGGGAAGGCTTCCCCAAGGCAATGGTTATCTCCGAGGGTGGTTACGAGAAGTTGTCCGTCGGGTCGATCAAGAGGAAATTTGATGAACTGGAATCAGCAACGTCGGCGAAGACAACCACTCTCGAGAAGGTGCGAGGGAACTCAAACCCTATCACCTTCTATCTCGAGGAGCTCCCCGGCGGAGCACCCAATGCCACTATCCCCTCCTGGTCAGGGCTCAGATGGCGAATTTTGACGTTCGAAAGATCCTTGTCGACCAGGGCAGCTCGGTCGACATCATGTACGCTCACCTTTTCGGGACTCTCCAACTCGACGAGAGACACCTGACCCCATACGTCGGCTCAGACCAGCAGGGATTCAACGGAATCACCACTAGGCCATGGGGCTACATTGAGCTGATGGTCACATTCGGCGCCGAAGACACTGCCCGACAGGTGAAGACCCGCTTCCTGGTGGTCTAATGTCTATCCCTTTACAACTGCATCCTCGGGAGGACCACCCTGGCCGAGCTTACGGCGGTACCATCAACGGTCCACCTCAAAATGAAGTACTACACGGCCAGGGGACGAGTAGTGACGATGCACGGGGACATAGACGCGACCAGGAGATGCTTCAACGCCGCAATCAAAGGCATGAGTTCCATCGGCACCAAACCTATGACCGTGACAAAGCCACCCTCGGACACCGAACAGGTACCTCTCCCGCGCTTCAACGCGGTCGAACTCGACAACAGGTTCCCGGGCGAACCCGATGAAGACGGGGCAGAAGACCTCGACCTCCAGGCAGAAAACAATGGGCGACCTCTCCACCCAACGCGCCCCATCCCAGACGGAGACTTTGAGCTCATGGTCCTCGGGGACGATCCAGACCGTAACGTAAAGATTGGCACCGGGATCCCCGATCTGGCGAAGGAGCAGCTGAAGGCATGTCTAAGGGAGAACGCTGATCTATTCGCATGGAGCGTCTCCGAGATGCCTGGCCTTGACCCCGAGGTGGCTTGCCATCAGCTCGCAGTAGATCCGGCCGCTAGGGCCATAACTCAACGTAGGCGTAAGCAGTCACCCGAAAAAGCGGAGGCTACTGAAAAAGCTGTAAAAGACCTCCTAGAGGCAAATTTTATTTCGGAGGCCAGGTACACAACCTGGCTGTCCAACGTTGTACTCGTCAAAAAGAATAATGGAAAATGGAGGATGTGTGTTGATTATACTAATCTTAACCGGGCTTGCCCGAAAGACTGATATCCTTTGCCTAACATCGACCAGCTGATCGACAATTCTGCAGGTTACAAACTATTATCCTTCATGGATGCATACTCAGGATACAACCAAATTCCCATGGACAAGGTCGACAAACAGCACACGACTTTCATGACCGAGTCGGGCAATTACTACTACAACGTAATGCCTTTCGGCCTGAAGAACGCCGGTACGACCTACCAACGGATGATGAACAAGGTTTTCCAGGCTGAAATCAGCGACATGCTCGAGGTCTACATGGACGACATGATCATCAAATCTGCGGAAGAAGTCGACCATGCCGCACACCTCAAGAAAGTGTTCGACACAACGAGGAGGTGCCGCATGAGGTTCAATCCCGACAAATGCACCTTCGGCGTTCGGGCAGGTAAGTTCCTCGGTTACTACCTCACAGAGCGAGGAATCGAAGCTAACCCCGACAAGTGTAGAGCTTTTTCCGAGATCCCTACTCCAGACTCAAAGAAGTCAATACAATTATTGAACGGGATGCTCACCGCCCTCTCCCACTTCGTCGCCAAGTCGGCGCAGTACACACTCCCATTTTTCAAACTTCTTCGACAAAAAACAGAGTTTGAATGGAGCAAAGAATGCGAGCAGGCGCTCTTTCACCTAAAACAAGTCTTATCGCAACCCCCGGTCCTCTCACGGTCTGAGAGCGGGGAAACACTTTTCTTGTATCTCGCAATCACGAGTGAAGCAGACAGCGCCGTCCTTATTCGGGAAACCCCAGACGGACAGAAACCAATTTACTTCACGAGCAAAGCCCTCCAAGGCCCCGAGCTCAGGTATCAGCAGATAGAGAAAGTCACCCTGGCCCTCGTTACCGCGTCCAGGAGGCTACGCCACTACTTCCTCGCCCACACTGTCGTCGTAAGGACCGAACAACCTATAAGGCAACTCCTTGGATGAACGGATATGGCGGGGAGGATGCTCAGGTGGTCGCTCGAACTCGCCGAGTTCGACATCTAATACGAGGGAAGGAAAGACCTGAAGGCTCAGGTATTGGGTGACTTCGTGGCAGAGATGACCGTTCCGAAACCTTCGACCAACGGATCCCAAAAATGGACGATCTACGTCGACGGAGCATCCAGCCCGAAGGGAAGCGGGGCGGGCATCATCCTCGAAAACGAGGAAGGCATCCTGATCGAGGTATCCCTCGAACTATCCTTCCCGACGTCGAACAACCAAGCGGAGTACGAGGCTTTCCTCGCCGGACTTCGGCTGGCCGAGGACCTCGGCGCCAAGGAGGTCAAAATCTTCACCGACTCCCAGCTCGTGGCCTCGCAAGTCCGAGGAGAGTACCAGACCAAGAACGACAATCTCATCGAAAACTTAACCTTGGTGAAAGAAAAGATGAAAAAGTTCACCTCCGTGGAAGTAACTCACATCCCCCGCGAGCACAATGCCCGAACAGATGTCTTGTCCAAATTGGCAAGCACAAAGAAGAAAGGCGGGAACAAATCCGTCATACAAGAAGTGCTTTCCCGGCCGAGCATCGACAAACCCGCTCCAGCGGCGGACGTAAACGCCATTGGTGACAGCAATTGCTGGATGACCCCTGTGTACGAATACCTCATGACGGGCAAGCTGCCTGAAGATCCCAAGGAAGCAGAAATGGTCAAGTGACGGGCATGCTCATACACGATAGTCGAGGACAAGCTATATCGGTGAGGGTTTTCTATCCCCTTCCTCAGGTGCGTCGAGGAGACCAAGGTCCCCGGCATCCTCCAGGAAATCCACGAGGGAATCAATGCACAACACCTAGGTGGACGATCATTAGCCCGTAAAGCACTTCGGGCAGGGTATTACTGGCCCACCATGCAACAAGACGCCAAGGAACACGTCAAGAAGTGCGATAGATGCCAACGACACGGGGACATGCACCTCGCTCCTCCTAACGAGCTCAAAACATTGTCCTCCCCGTGGCCGTTCGCATGGTGGGGGATGGATATCCTCGGACCTTTCGTCCAGGGGTCGTATCAAAACAAATACCTCATCGTCAGAGTGGACTACTTCACGAAGTGGATTGAGGCGGAAGCATTGGCCAAAATCACGGCCTTCAACATACTACGTTTCTACAAGCGGAACATCCTCGTCCGATTCGGAGTACCCCAAGCTATCGTCACAGACAATGGAACACAGTTCACCGACAGGAACTTCCAAGACTTTGTCACCAAGCTAGGCACGAAACAACACTTCACGTCGGTCGAGCACCCTCAAACGAACGGGCAGGCTGAAGCAGCGAACAGAGTAATCCTCCGAGGATTGAAACGTCGACTAGGCGACGCCAAACAACGGTGGGTCGAGGAGCTACACAGCGTCCTCTGGGCCTATCAGACAACCCCGCATTCCACGACTGGGGAGACCCCTTTTCATCTAACCTACGGAACAGAAGCGGTGATCCCCGTGGAGATCAGGGAACCCTCGAGAAGGACGGAAGCCCCCCTCGACGGAGACGCGAACGACGAAGCCCTGCGGAAAGAACTCGACTTCGTCGAGGAGACTCGTTCGGGTGCTTCTCTTCGAGAAGCTTCACTTAAACAGAAAATAACTTTGCGTTATAACGACAAAGTCATCAAACGTGATTTCCCAGTAGGCACCCTCGTCCTATGAAGGAACCAAAAAGACTCGCGAGAAGGCAAACTCGTCGCGAACTGGGAGGGCCTGTACCGCGTCCGTGCGAAAATAGGGACAGGAGCCTACTTCCTAGAAAATCTGCACGGGGAAGAACTTGCTCGACCATGGAACGCTGAAAAGTTAAAACAATATTACAGTTAAGCACTGCCCACGACACACTAGCATTGCGGTCACGGGGATGCACTGAGGTACAAGCGCGACACCCCTATACGAAATACGATGGTTAAGGGCTGCGTTGTGTGTGCGCGAGCACTTTGATCCGAAGAGGACACCTCGATCGAGCTCCTGCGTCGTCGTACCAATTAGGCAGAACACCCAGCTCGCAATGGAAAGTTCACGCCACGAAGCTAAGACCTCGACTGAGTTCTTAGCCTCGTTGAAGGTCGGAATACGTCTCCGACCACCCGGCCAGCTCTCCACGCGGTCAGGGACTATCAAAGTCGAGAAAATCCCCCAAAGTCTATTTACTTAGACAAAAATAAACAAGGTATAACAAATGTAATAACATCACACATAATTGAAAACATACAAACAACACACTAGCAGATAAACAAAAATGCATTAAAGCGGGCAAAAGCCCAGTGTACAGGTATTACAAAGGTATCAAAAGCCCCTGGCACACAGGCCTGGCACAAATCATTACAAAGAAAAAATGGCACGCAGGCCAAACAGAACGAGAAAGGAAAAACCTACTCGGCGACGGTCCCCTCGGGCTGCTCGTGTTCGACAACTTCGTCCTCCTGCATCGGCTGCACGATCTAACCGTCGACCACCTCGTAGTCGGGGTCAGTCCCTTCTGTTATGAGGTCGGGGTTGAGAACCTGAAGCTGCTGCGCGACGTTTCAGAAACCTATGTCAGCCGCCACGAGGTTATCTTGCTTGGCTTCCCTTAGCTTCGCTATCAGCGCTGCCCGCGAAGTCAGCAACCTGTCTTCTTCGGTTTCCTCATCAGCGGACAGCCTCCTCCAACTCGGCGGTCCTCCCCAAGAGACGATCCCTCTCCTCTTCAAGCTCGACGTCCCTCGTCGAGAGACATTTCCGCTCCTCCTCAGCATTCTTCAACCTTTCCTCCAACTTCCCTTGAAGCTCGACCTGGGCCTGGTTCTGGCTTTTGCAGTCAACCAGCTCCTTGCCCACCTTCTCCATTTCGGCTGAGATGGACCTAAAACTCTCTCACAACTTGTTCAGCTCGTCTTCGGAGCACGCCTCGTCGTTCAGAACCAAGGCAGCCACACAAACCCGCATCACCGCGGACACATCCTCCACCAGCGCCTTTCTCCGAGAAACCTTGTCGACGCCTAAGATGGCCTGAGCTTCGGGGGCACCCACGCATAGGGAATTATTCCCCATGAAGAAATTCGGCCTCGAGTGACAAGGCGGGAGCACAAACTTCACAGTAGGGGGGCTCTCGTTCTCAGTAAGTTCGATCTCTACTGTGCTCACAACCCGCTGCCTCTTCGTGGAGCTCTGAGGGCTGGGAGAATCACTATCCTGGTGAGAGCCAGAGAAACCCCCAGTTGTCAGGGTGGGAACAGATTCCTGCGCTCGGAGCTGCTCGATGCGGCTTTCGCCTTCTTTCTTAGCAATGCGGTTAGCCTTCAACTTTTTGAAACGCTCCTCAGTAGTCGACATCTTGCTTGCAAAAAGAAAATAAATATGTCAGTAAACCGGAAATCAGAACGCGAGGAAAAAAGTAAGTCGAAGAGGATGTCACCACCTAGCAGCTCGAGAGCATCCTCATCGGAAAACGTCTCGAGGAGGGCCCTCATATTAATCAAACGACGTTTCGTCAACACCTACCCGTCGTCTCCTCGGACGAATTCCCCGTCCATAGTCACTTGCCTGGCTTTATTAAAACCGTTGACGAAAGCGACTATCCGCTCGTAGGCCAGGCGATCCCCCTCGTCGAGACGGCCATGACTGACTTTGTAACAGTCCGTCCCCTTTTTGAAGTGTTCTTCCGTCCAGAACAAGGGGAATCTCGGCTCGAGGACCTCCTCCGTATGCCCGTCCACCTCACGGGAAACTCGGCGAGACACCAAATTCACAGCTTCAAGCGTGACTGGCCTCACGGTATAATACCGGTATGTAAAGTCGCGAACAGAATCCAGGTAGGTGTGGAAGAGACTGCTTATTTGTTTGAAAGACACCCAGCCATGTCTGCCGTCGGAGGCCTGTCGCTGGAGGTGGAAGATGCGGAAGAAGAGAGGCACGGTTGCCCCGATTCGGAGATATTTATAGACGAGCTCGAAGGCTCAGATAAAAGCGAGGGAGTTGGGGTGAAGCTGCGAAGGCGCCAAGCGCAGCCATACGAACACTGCTTGTTGGAAGTCCGTGAAAGGCAAACGCCACCCCGCCTCGTCGAACATGAACTCGTAAAGAGGGAACCTCATCCCTCGTTAGGTCGAGCATATGCGATGGTGTGCTTGGGGACGGAACATCTTCCACGACTTCGGCGAACCCACCAGCCGATGCTGGACAGTACAAAAAATATCATCCTCGTCACCGTCAACGAACTGGGAAGCCATATTCAAAGGTTCATCGCTAACCCACTCCGCAAGGGGACGTTCCTCGACACTAGTGATTGGCGCCATTGGAGAGTCGGGCTGGTCGTCAACGTCCAACGTTCCCACGGCCACGGAAACGGATAAAGCTTCCATATACCTGAAAAGCAGAAGGAAACGGTGAATTCGATGATCCATATCAAATTCACCCCTCCACCGCTGTTCAAGTGAAAGGGCGAAGAGGGAGCGTCGGGGTTTCGAGGCTGTCACGCTCGTCCACGCCCCCGAGGCAACCGACGAGCCTCCCCGTGACCATCCTCAGGTCACCGGCATGCCGTGTTGGGAGCATTCCCTCGCACAGATGAAATGTTGGCGAGGACCCCGAGAGTTTCATCTCGTGTCCTCGGGACATTCTTCGTGTCCCCGAGTTATTCATCCCTTTTCCCCGCGATATGCAACAAGAAACTAAGAAATCCCGCCGTTTTCGCCGGAGATTTCGTGATGTTCATAAAGAACTTCATCAGTTCACCATAGAACCACCCTACAAATGCAAACGAAAGGAGAAAAAAGAGAGAAACTTACTTGAAAAACGCTTCCGGTAGGGTTCCGGCACGGCGGTTGGTAGCGGCGTACGGTGGCGAAGTAGAGAAGGAAGAGAGAGAGGGAATCTGAGCGAAGGGGGAGCGAAAGTGCAAATGAGACGAGATGACCCCTATTTATAAGGGCCTCACGGGACTCAAGGATTTCCTAGGCAATCGATTACGCTACCCTAGCGTAGCCGCCCTAGGGAATGATGAGGTGTGACACGTGGCACACACTTTCCCACGCGCGTCTTTTCATTCCCCAACACGCGTCTTTTCATTCCCCAACACGCGTCTTTCCATTCGCCTCGCTTCAGACTTCTTATATCCCCGTAACGTCGCTCATCCGCGACTAGTCCAGCCCGAGCAGATCGGTTTATTTCTCCCCGTTTGACCAACCGCTCCTCGTCTAGGATCCCTTCCCCGACTAGACAAGTCCTCGACATGACTGCCCTTAAGTCATCACTCTGACGCCTCAGAGCAACGACTTGGGGGGCTCCTATTCTGGACTGGGCCGAGGTCGCCCCCTCAATCGAGCAGGCCCAACCCACACGTCCTGAGATGGCCCAACAAAGGCCTCTTAGCACGACCCATGTCAAGCTCATGCCCTCCTCAACATTTGTCGGACACACGCTTGGTATAGAGCGTCGGGCAAGGCGCTAAGCCTCCCCGGCCTCGATCCTCCCCGACACTCAGGTTCTCCTCCCCCGAGAAGCCTTCTCCTCCTGCACATAAGTTCCTCCCCGCGAGGACACGTCTCTCCCCGACACGCAAGACTCCTCCCCGCGAGGACACGTTCTCATGTAGCCGCCCCCCCCCGCCGCGCGCCGTCTTTCAACCTCATCGGAGCTGAAGTCCACAAGACGTTGCTGGCCACTAAATACTGTCTGATCCAGGTACGATCAGGTTACAAATTGATTGAGAGCATTATTTCCAACACATATCAATGGCCAATTACTAGAGCAACCACTTTAGTCTTTTCAAAGAAGCCAGTTGGTGTCCATGAAGTCATTGAGACCACAACCTTAGCTGCTTAAGTGGATCAAATACACCAAATGATGAATAACATGATGACGAGTTCTAATACGCCAAAATCGACCCGTTAAGAGTCGGATAACCCATTTTAACTGATAGTGAAAATAATGCTAAAAATACAATCAATTAAAAATTTAAATTTATCATATAATATCAATATTTAAAAATAAAAATATAATTTAACGAGATACATGTTTTTTTAAATTTTTCATAATTTCAATATTTAAAAATTAAAATATAATTTAATGAGATACGCGTCGAATAGACATTTCTTTAAATTTATTATATAATCTTAATATTTAAAAATAAAAATATAATTTAACGAGATATGATACGCGTCTGATACACGCTTATTTTTTTCTTAAATTTATAATATATAAATTAATCTAATTTATTTCCTACAATCAAAATTTTCTTTTGATAGCTTTTTCCTTTATTTATTAGTAACAACCATACTACTTTTAATGGAGGCATTTATATAATATTTTAAATCCATACTTTTTTTGCGCCAAAAAAATTCCCTACCTTCCCGTTTTAAACAAATGGCATGTGAGTCATTTCCATCTAACCACTTACCTTGTCCACTTAATTACTGTATTAACTTTATCACATACTATTAAATTAGTGTATTGTTTATAGACATATTTATAATATTGTCTTTATTAATTAAAATTTCCTTTATAAAAAATGAATATCTTATTAAATCTTAGGAAAATTACGTTCTTTAAATCAAATTACTTTCTTTGCGCCAAAACAAAAATTCCCAATTTTTCCGTTTTACGCAAAGGGCATATTAGTAATTTCCGTATGACACTTGACTTATCCACTTAAATACGGCGCCGTATCATTCGGAGAAAGAGGACAGCTGGCCAAAGAAGCGAAAAACAACTTCTATTGTTGTTTCTTCTTTCTTCTATGCCGCAATTCACGATTTCACTTTCATCAACTCTCTGAAAATCGATTATTAAAAAATCGCTTCTGAGTAATTTACAAAATCAGCTTCAAAAATGGTTCAGCTTATGAGATCTGATTCTGATAATCACTTCATCAAAAAAGTTAAACTGGAGGAGTCTCAACAAGAGGATGATGTTCGTTCTCTTCCGAATAAACGACCTAGATTTGATTTCAATTTGGATTCTTCTCCCAAGGTTTAGTTTTTTTTATTATTGGTGGTTTAGTTTGTTGTGTTTATTAGTTTTAATTTTGATTCTAAATTTGTGTTTTTTGCTTTTGGAACAGTGTGATTCAAGCGATGATTCGGTTCAGATTTCACAGGGTTTATACAACCCTTTGAATGAACCAAGTCCTCTTGGTTTGCGTCTGAAGAAGAGTCCTTCACTTTTGGATTTGATTCAGATGAGGCTTTCAGAGCAACATGATTCTAAGAAGAAAGATCAGAAGGCGGCGGCTGCCGCTGCTGCTGATTCCAAACTCAAGGCTTCTAATTTTCCTGCAACTGTTTTGAAAATTGGAACTTGGGAGGTATGATACGAAAGATCATAACTTTGTCTTGATTTGTTTTGTTAGTAGAAATGATTAAGTAAGAATAAAAAATTGATGTGATTGTTATGTGTGGTGATTTTGCAGTATAAATCTAGATATGAAGGAGATTTGGTGGCAAAGTGTTATTTTGCAAAGCATAAGCTTGTTTGGGAAGTTCTTGATGGTTGTCTTAAGAATAAGATTGAGATTCCATGGTCTGATATCATGGCTCTTAAGGCTAACTATCCTGAGGATGCACCAGGAACACTGGAAGTTGTTGTAAGCATCTTTTTTTGTTTTTACAGAACAAGTTTTTTTGGTGTTACTGCTTAGTAGCTTTTGGATCACAATTATGAGTCATGCTAAGTTGTTGATTTTATATGTTGTAGGTTGCAAGGAGGCCTTTGTTTTTTAGGGAGATCAATCCACAACCAAGGAAGCATACCTTGTGGCAAGCAACATCAGACTTTACCGGTGGACAAGCCAGCATTCATAGGTATAATAATTGACTTTAATAGCATACACTATCAGTGCAAATCAGTGTTAAGTTATTGATGCCGGATAGTGAAAAGCCAAAAAACTCGCCATTATGTATCCGTGGTAAATTGGAGCTATTTGCACAGCTCCGCCTCCCTTCACAAATCGGCCACGAACGGTGACAAAATTCTGTTGGGGCTATTTGCCACAGCTGTGCCTTCCTTCACTAATCGGCCATGACACCCCAACTCGTCGTGTTGTTGCTATGGCTAATATTTGACAACATAGGTTTAAATTAGTTTTACACTTACATCCAACATCCAGCCCTATGTGAAAGCTTGAGACTTCAGAGTGTGCTCCTCTCAAGGTGTTAGATTCGAATCTAATTGGTGCCAACAGTTTTTGTGTTGGTCCAATCTAGCCCGAGCTTTGCTCGGCCTCAATTGAGCCCCCCCGCTAGTCGACTTAGAGATTGGTCCTCCGGATTAGTGACAGGATACTCAGTTATCCAGTAAAAAAATTTAAATTAGGTTTATTCTATGCATATCCTTTAAATCCATATATTTGTGACAATTATCTTTCATCTTAACTTTTTATATTTTTGAGGCTTTCTTATCTACGGTGGTTTTGTTCTGATTTTTTAATAATGTTATTCTCCATGTTATTGTTACAGGCGACACTTTATGCAATGCCCTCAAGGTTTGTTAGGGAGGCATTTTGAGAAGCTCATACAGTGTGATCCTCGTCTCAATTTTCTGAGCCAACAGCAGGATTTCGTGTTGGAGTCTCCTTATTTTGAGACTGGAACTGCAATTCACGACCACATTGAAACCAGTGATGGTTTTGATAGAAAAAGTGAAGGGCAGGCTGGGATATTTGGATTGCAGGACGTGGAATCGGGATCTGCAGGTCAATCATCTTCCTCCAGAAGTGAACATAATCTTATGGGTAAAGCTGTTGAAAACAATTTCCAAGAAATCACCTCACCTAGCTCAGGTAATTGCTTTCAAGTTGTTTTATATCATCATTTGAATTCGGTTTGATGGTCATTGCGCTTGTTCGTAGCATAACTTTTCACAATTTTATTATCATGTGCAGTGATGAACCCCCATGCAATCAGAGGTTTCAAGAGCAGAGGAGCCGAATCATTGAAGTTTCTCAGCAATTTGGATCAGATTAAGTTACCTGGTCTTCACCCTTCTATGTCGATTGAAGATCTGGTTAACCACATCGGCCACTGCATTACAGAACAGATGGGACCTGAAAACTCCAGCTTCGCCAGTGACAGAGCAAAGTTGGAGGAATTCACACAATATTTATTCAACGACTCTCAAATCCAACTGGCCTCTGATGAACAGAATGTCATGTCAAGGGTGAACTCCTTCTACAACCTTCTTCAGAAAGACCCTTCTACAGCTGAAAACAAAACTCTTCGAAACAGTAATATTTTCGATTTAGCTGAAGATAGAAAAGTTGATGTGAGTAACCCTGCTGAATGTAAAAGTAAAATGGTTGATTTTGAAATTCAACAGGACGATGATGCTGATGATTCTGGTAGTCAGCAAGAAAATGGTTTATCCAGGAAGGAATCAGCTGGAGAGTTGCTTCTTAATCTTCCAAGGATTAATTCAATGCCACATTTTCTATTTCCTATGCCTGAGGATTCTGGTAGTCATGTTAGATAGTGATTTTCTGATATAAGCTTGGAACTTCGAAGTATCACAGAACAAACCTCTTTGTGTAGTTTTCTAAAGTGTCAATATTTTATTTTATGTGCATTTGGTTACTCAAACTCAATGGGATTCAGAGATTTTCATTGATGAAGAATCCCAAAAGAGATTTCTATAGTTATTAATCAAAATAAGACAAAAAAAAAAGGTTGATAGTGTGTTTGAGAGAGACAACACCTTGTTGGCATCTCTAAGGACCCGTTTAGTTTTATTGGTTATTGGTTACTGTTTTTATTTTCATTGCAAATCATCAACATAAAGAATGCATTATACAAATTTTTTAGAATACGTTATTGATGACAGGTGTAGTTGTTTTATAAATTTATAAATGTCAAAATTAATTTGCAAAATTTCCATTAAATACATTTCTCATTTTAGACTATTTTCACTTTGTCATAATAGCCATTTTGATCTTTAGATACGATGCTGTGATAATTCGTGACGATAGTCTTTCAATTGATAAAGTATTTCTAAGTGTTGTTTTAGATAATTATTTTATAGAACAAAGTTCAACCTAAATAAAAGAACACATTCCGTAATCAAACTATAAACAATGAAAGGTGCACTTATATAGTATGTAACTGCAATTTTGGTATATTTAGGGGGTTATTGTGATAATATTTTTCTTTTAGTAATTAAGACTTTAGTACTAAATCATTACTCAAATAAAATTGTTTCAACTAGTACCGTAAACCACCCTTTCTTTTACCAGCTGACTATCACTTCCAATCATTGTTTTAATCATCATCGACCACCACTCTAATCACCGTTGATCACTACTCCATTGACTTTTAATCATTAATTTGAAGATCACCATTCACCACCATTATATCCATATCCGATCACCATTCTATTCACCTTCGATCACATGTTCTCCATCGACTACTACTCTAACCACTACTAACTACCATTCAGAGAACTATTTCGACCGCTAGAAACCACTATATTGTTGCATGTTAATTCAAACTTAGTTAGTTACTAAGTATGTATATAAAATAACTACTAGAGTAGTTTTGTACAAACTTTTTAATAATAGAACTTTCTCTCATTCAATATTCATTACTCTCTTTGCTCCCTTCCACTCTAATACTTTTTCTATCTTTTTCCCAATTTAACTATCACATTTGCAAGGTGTGATAACACCAACATATGGTATCACGAGAGCGGTTGAAATCCAGAATCAATAGTGATTGTAGCTATGGTTGGAATAGGCGGTAACAATTTTCCTACCAATCTTTCAGTCTCGATGGCAAGAATTAGGGAGAATGGTGCATTCAGATGAGAGTCATCTTCAACGTTCAAGATGTGTTCGAGTATGTAGCAAAGGGACTTCAACCGCTAGCAGAAAATGCGACTGATGCTCAGAAAGCGACATACAAGGAATCTAAGAAGAAAGATCAGAAGACTATATTTTATATTCACCAATGCGTAGAAGCGAAGGTGTTTGATAAAATAGCTCACGCTGCAACTTCAAAAGCTTGGGATATGCTGGAAAAATACTATGATGGAGATGCGAAGGTCAAGAAGGTGTGCCTCCATCTTTGAGAAAGCAGTATGAAATGCTGCATATGAAAGAGGGAGAATCGATATAAGATTTCTTCATAAGGATTAAAAAATTAATCAATCAGATGAAGAATTCTGGAGAGACGTTGACAGAGCAAATGAAGGTCTAAAAGGTACTTCGAAGTCTCACTCTTCAATATGATATAATAGTAATAACAATTGAGGAAACCAAAGATCTGTAATCAATAAAGATGGAGGATCTACAAGGATTCCTTGAAGCCAGAGAATTGAGACTGAATCAAAGAGAGATAAATAAAGATTCTGAACAGGCTCTGATTGCTCATTCAAGAAAGGGAGGTTATAATGAAATAAAGAGACGGTGGAAGCAGAGAAAAGGAAAGAACCAGAAAGAAGCCACACCAGATAGCAAAGAGAAGAAGAAGTTTGAAGAAATATCTGAATCCTCTAAAGGAGGAGGAGGATCTAGCAAATTTCAAAACAACAAAAAGTTTCAAGACAAGAGAAAGATTCAATGCTTCAAATGAGAGAAGTATGGTCACTTTGCTTGAGATTGCTGGTTTAGAAAGGGAAAGCAAAATACTGGTGCAGAGGAAGCTAACATGGTGCAAGATGATTCAGATTTAGATCTTGTCATGTTGATGATAACAACCTCTGAAGGGGCTCCAACTTCTGATATGTGGTACTTAGACTTTGGTTGTTCTAATCACATTACTGGACACAAGGAGTGGTTGACTGACTTTAACTCAAACAAGAAGACAAATGTGAAACTGGCAGATAGCAAAAGCTTAAAGGCAGAAGACATGGGCAAAATTTTCATACAAAGAAAGGAAGGCAAAATAACATTGATAAAAGATTTGTTATTTGCCCCTGGTACGCAATGTAATATGTTAGGCATTGTTCAGCTAGTCGAGAAAGGATTCTCAATTATCATGGAAGGACGCTCATTGAAGCTATATGATAAGCATAAAAGAATGGTTTTGAAATTAACTCTGACAAGAAACAGAATTTGGAAGGCTAGCTTGAAGGCCCCAGAATAACAATGTCGTTACTCATTAATTCCTGATGAAGAAAGCCGGTTTTGGCACAAAAGGTATGGGCATTTGAATTGTAGAAGTCTAGGTAAGCTGAATACTATGAAGTTAGTAGAATGATTGCCTAAGATAGTGACACCTTATAAAACATGTGACATTTGCATGCTTGAGAAGCAAATTAGGTTACCTTTTGTGAAGCAGCTGTCAATGAGAGCCAAACATGTATTAAATGTAGTTTTATCTAACATTTGTGGTCCTTTTGAAACTCTTTCTTGTGGAGAAAACAAGTACTTCATCTCATTTGTAGATAAATTCAGTAGAATGTTATAGGTGTACCTGATAAAGACCAAAAGATAAGCTTTAAACATGTTCAAAAGATTTAAGGTTATGGCTAAAAAACAGAGTTGAAGACTAATTAAGATACTTAGGACAGATGGATGAGGGGATTACAATTCCCATGAATTCAAGCAATTCTGTCATGAAATAGGCATCTTGCATGAAGTAACTCTCCCTACTCACCTCAACACAATGGTATGGCTGAAAGAAGGAATAAAAGCTTGGTTGAAATGGCTAGAAGCATGCTGAAACAAAAGTTATTGCCTCATAAATTTTGGGGTGAAGCAATGTTTACTGCTGCTTATGTTATAAATAATGTCCTACCAAGAATTTAAAGAATTAGGTGCCAGAAGAATGTTGTTCAGGAAGCAAGCTCTACATCACTTTTCTCAAGGTATTTGGATCATTATGCTATTGACATGTGCCAGATGAAAGAAGAATCAAACTTGAAGATAAAAGTGAACCTATGAACTTAGTTGGTTATCTTCCAACTGGAGCATTTAAATTTTTGAGAAATTAGTGGTTAGTAGAGATGTAATCATCAGAGAAGCAGAGTCCTGGGATTGGAACCAAGGTTGAGAAAGAACAAGAGTGGTTCCAGTACATGCTCCAGTGCAATTTGATTTTGATGAAGTGAATCCAGTCTTAACTGAGACTCCAGTTGAGACTGTGAATCCTACTCAAAGGGCAACACCAACCAGGAACAAACAGATACCTGCAAGGCTGAATGATTATGAAATTATGTCTGACAATACAATGGATGAGGAAGGAAAAATAATACACTTGGAAATGTTAGCAGGTTCAGAACCACTTAATTATCAGGATGCAATGCAAGACAAACTGTGGAAAAATGCAATGAAAGAGGACCTCAGTTCAATTGAAAAATGTGGCACATGGAAACTGACTCAACTACCAGAAAGAAAGAAGTCAAATGATGTGAAATGGATTTTCAAAGTAAAGATGAGTCAGTCACCCAACAGTTGTGACAAACAATCCCCTTTAGAGATGACAAATTCTCTCTAAAGATGAAACTTTTAGCTTCACATCTTGGGCTTCGAACAAGATACAAATAGACCTTCAGCTTCACATCTTGGGCTTTGAACAAGATACAAACCACCTTCAGCTTCACGTCTTGGGCTTTGAACAAGACACCAAAACACCATTTCCTCCCATAGAATAGGAGGAACTACGATCGCACTGATTTCCCTGTTTCGGTAAGCGGGAATACGTAGGCATAAGATTGAAAGAAAAATCTTAGCGAGCACACTAATCCAAAACCCAAATCCCGTACCCTCACATGTCAAAAGCATCAGTCCTAATCTCCCACCAATCGCCCCCGCACTATTTTAACAAAACAACCTAAGAGAGACCCACAATCTTTGTAGCATCTGTAAACCAACAGTTATCTGTTCAAATTCAGTTTGCAAGCAGGGTTAATTGGAGACATCTATTTCCCTTCCTTCATCAGCTTCAATAGGATAAAAAATGAATCGAGTTGTAGTACCAAAGCGATAGTGCTTCGCAACCACGTCCAAAATCGCTCGTATACAGGCTGAATGATTGTGAAATTATGTCTGACAATACAATGGATGAGGAAGGAAAAATAATACACTTGGAAATGTTAGCAGGTTCAGAACCACTTAATTATCAGGATGCAATGCAAGACAAACTGTGGAAAAATGCAATGAAAGAGGACCTCAGTTCAATTGAAAAATGTGGCACATGGAAACTGACTCAACTACCAGAAAGAAAGAAGTCAAATGATGTGAAATGGATTTTCAAAGTAAAGATGAGTCCAGAAGGAACAATAGTGAAGCACAAAGCAAGACTTGTAGAAAGGGGTTTACTTTAGACACAAGGTCCGGATTACTTTGAGGTATTCGCACCAGTGGCAAGACATGAGACTATAAGACCTTTAGAGACTTTTGCTTCTAGTAGAATGTGGATTTTGTCACACATGGATGTAAAATCTGCCTTTCTAAATGGTCCTCTTGATGAAGAGGTATATGTGTCTCAACCTCTAGGTTTTGAAGTAAAGGAAAAAAGCATATGATGTATAAACTATGCAAGGCTTTGTATGGTTTGAAGCAGACACCAAGAGCCTGAAACAGGAGAATTGATGTTTTCTTCATCAATCATGGCCTTAAAAAATGTTCAGTTGCATATGGTGTGTATGTAAAATAGGAGCAAGGTGAAATATTATTGCTGGTATGTTTGTATGTGGATGACATCTTGATAAATGGAAAATCTCAACTGGAAATTGAAGACCTCAAGAGTACAATGAAGTCAGAATTTGAGATGTCAGATATGGGTAGCTATCCAACTTCCTTGTTATGGAGTTTCTATACAAAAAAGGTGGAACAATATTGCATAAACCAAAGTATGCTACTGACTTATTGAAAAGATTCAACATGTTGAACTGCAATGTTGCTGTGATTCCTGTTGAATCAGACCAGAAGCTGGAAGAAGATAATGATGAAGAAAGGATAGATGCCACATTGTACAAGCATATGATTGGATCATTGAGGTACCTATGCAATAGTCGCCCAAATATCAACTTTGCTATAAGAGTATTGAGCTGATTCACGCATGATCCAAGGAACTCTCATCTGTTGGCTGGAAAAAGAGTTCTAAGATACATCAAGGGAACCTTAAAGAATGGTGTATTCTTCTTATATGGAAGAAAGTGAAGCAAAGAATAGGTGATATGATTTTCTGATCAGACTGGTGTTGTGACAGATTGGTTAAGAGAAGTACCATAGGTTATGTATTCAAGTTTCAAGGAGCTTCAATCTCTTGGATATCCAAGAAGCAACCAATTGTGGCTCTGTCTAGCTATGAGGCAGAATATATTTTTAGTTGTTCAACTGCTTGTCAAGCTACTTGGATTAAAGATGTATTGACTGCATATGCAGTAAACATTCAAGTACAAATCAAGCTCTTTGTTAACAACAAATCTGCAATAAGCTTAGCAAAGAATCCTGTCTATCATGAAAGATCCAAGCATATTGAAACAAGATTTCCTTACATAAGGGAACAGGTGAACAAAGGAAAGTTAACGATGAGATATTGTCCGATCAAGGGCCAGATTGTTGATATATTGACGAAGGCTGTAAAGGGAGAACAATTTTCTAAGTTAAAGATAGACATGAGAATGATGGAATTTGATTCAGAGGTTGGTAAGGCTTCTGGATCGCTAGCCTCTGAAGCTTTGATGACTTCTGAATCATTAGCCTCTGAAGCTGTCAGAGGCTGGAACAACCTAGCCTGTGAAGGAGTCAGAGGATGTAACAGCCTTGTCTCTGAAGCTTTGATAGCTTCTGAACCATCAACCTCTGAAGGATTCAGAGTTGAGAAACTACTTCTGAACCTCTAGCCTCTGACGCAACTTCTGAAGAGTAGCTGGAGTCTAAAGACGCAGAGTCTGAATAATCAGCTTCTGATGTGTATTACTTGGTGAAAATTTGAATTACGGAAGCATGTTATGTGTTAATTCAAACTTAATTAGTTAGTTACTACATGTGTATATATATTAACTACTTAAATAGTTTTGTAACAATTTTTAACAGAATTTTCTCTCATTCGATATCCATTACTCTCTTTCTTCCCTTTCACTCCAATATTCTCTCTATCTTTCTTCCAATTTAACTTCCACATTTGTAAGGTGTGATAACACCAACATATACCACTTATTATCACCTTAATTACCGTCTACCACACTCTAATCACCGTCGATTACCACTCCATCCACTTTCAATCATCAATTTGACCACTAATCAACAATCGATTACCATTACCCTGACCATCTTAAATCACTACCACTCTTACAAATTTTAAATAGTGAAAACATTTTTACCAAACACTTCAATTTTAATCTGCAAATTTATTCTTTATCATCTATCTTATACACTATCTCCTACAAATTCACCTTCTATTAAATAACTTAACAATTATCTGTTTATTTATTAACCAGAGCCATTCAACATACTAAAAAAAACACAATTTTCCTACCGTATACCAAAATGTAGAGCATTTCATCATTACTATAAGTAGAAATTTGGTTTCTGTTAAAAAAATAAATAAAATAACACTTTGCTTCTATGTTTGAGATAAACAATTATGTCCAGTACTGTTTGATTATCCCCATATTGATATTACTACTACTATATGCATTCTAATAACATAAGTTGGAGAAAATCTACAAATAAATTTAACAATCATGAGCATTAACACATTGATAGTATAAAACAGTGTATCTTCAAGGTTCATCTTGGCCTTCCCCTCCCATTTCTTGCCCTTCATCTGCCATTTGCTCCGTTTCTTGTATCATGTTCATAAGCATGTTCACTTGTTCTTGAAGCATGTTGTTTTCTCTTTCGAGTCGAGAGCGTTTGCTTCGTTCGTCCACAAGTTGCACTTGCAAATGCTCTAGACACCGCGAATCCTCCTCCAGTTGTTCGTTTAGTCCATCTATTTCCCTGTCCTGTAACAAAAGTCGTCAAACGCAGCAGCCTCAGTTTCATGCAAAAAATGCTGAAAAGCCTGTTAGATTGCATTATTAGTACTCTTAGAGGAAACTTGGAAAATAACCTTTCTGTTCATTTCTTGGACGGCAATTCTGCGCATCTTTTCAACAACATCAACATTGACAAGCTTTCGTTTCTTTCCGATCAGCCACCCCTTTGGATAGTTTGCGGACTCAAAGTCAGGGGGAGGAAGCAAGGACTCAGCCGAGGGTCGTCGGCCGTTGATGTTCTTTATAGGTTCTAATGGTTCAAACAAGGCCTTTCGACGTTCAGAAAGCTCAGAGACTTCAGTTGTGTCAAGCATCTCCACATTAGGAGATGAATCTTCTGGCTTGCCGCGTGGTGTTGTAGCATTGTCTTCAGATGATACCTCTAAATCCCTCCCGCTAGCTGCGGCGAAACAAGTTACCATTCTTTTTCTACTCATTTAGAGATAGTAAAACTTTGTAATGCAAGGAAAACAACACTTTCAACAATATTTGCGTCCACAATCAAATGGTTGCGTCCATCTAGTTAATAAACTTTTGAATCGAAAGAATATATCCAAGATTGAGCTCTCAGTAAAACAATCTTTGACTCGACTTTACTTACTCAAGAGGGTAATGTTCACATGGTTAGATGAATAATATAGAAGAGTAATATCAAAATTGAAAAGTCAGAGATGCAAGAAACCAAAAATAGAGGCTACATTTAAAAGGGTTAGTTGGAAGTGGAGGCCAGGGTTGGTTGTCCAATAACTCAACACAGGATAAGATAATGTCTAATGTCTAAACTATCTCAACAGCCACATGCATTAATACATCATCAATTTTCATGATCACAAAACTAACAATCTTGTTAAGAAATGGTCTGGTGGTTGCGGTCAGAGACTTAAGAAGCGGAGTGATAACAAAACTGGCAGCTAAACAATAAAGCACCAAAACAAACATCGGCCACGAGACTGACACAAACATTGCGGGTTATAACACATTGCGGGTTAGAACCTGCGCCCAAGCATATCAAATATCAATATTGCAGGTTCGAACCTGCGCCCAACATATATGAGATGCAAGGAGGATTCGAGCCTGAGACTAGAACTATCAGCTCGGTTACACTTACAACAGCGAACTCTTCGTTTACATCGATAATAATTTTAAAAACTAAAAGTAATTAAACATAACTACATTGATTAATGTTGATTAATATCGTTTTGTCTCGATGCCGTACACTCATTACATCTCTACATATGCTAATAATGAGCTCATACATTTTAGCTTTCAAATTTCACCTCATTTTTTATGATAAAAATATGAATCTCAGTTATTATAAAAATTTGGAGTATATTAATATTGTTTGGTAAACCAACCAATCATAACAAATAAAGCAGCTTAACGTAGAAGTCATACCAACTGTTACCTACTGTTTTACGCTTCTCTCTCTCTAGCAGAACAATTTTGCAGAAATTACACAAATAATTCCAGCAAACAAAACAAAATGTTAAACCTAAAAGTATAAACAAAATTTCAAAATTGTAAAAGTTCACAAACACAAAATTTGCTAGAAGAATTTCCAGTTAGCATGTTAAATTTTACAAAAAAAAAAGGTTCAATAAAACCCCCAAATACTAGAAAAATAATATTCAATTATATGGTAGGGTTTGCGAGAGGAAATTTCGTAAAAGCCATAAAAGACAAGTGATTCACAAATTTTTATTATGAAGTATTTGTACTATTAGTTAACATTACATTGAAAATTTGAATTAGAAAAATATGAAACACAAATTGAGCTATTTTTCACAATTTAAGCTAAGGAATTTGAAATTGAAGAAGAAAAAGATACAGTACCTGATCTTCTTCTAGATTTCCAAGAAATCTTAGGAGTTGAAATAGGAGAGAATCCATTCAAAGCATCATCCATGACCATAGTTGCTTCAAAATTCAGCTCCAAAATGAAGACATAAAAAATAGAATTTATTCTTTTTAAGTGTTGTTTGTTTGGTTTTATTTTTTCTTGTACTTTACAACAACCTTACAAAGAAGATGCTGAAAATTGTAATTGTCGATGTCTGGGACCGTGATTTTGAGATATAAGGATTTTCAACGGTCCAGATTTTATTTTACTTGGGTGGAAATTTTTATGTCAGAGACTGGTTTTTGTCTCTTATTTTATGTTCTAATCCTTATGTGGACCCCTTAATTTCTATGCTTGGAAATAATCCTTGAGAAATTAGTATATAATAATTGAGAAAAGGAAATATTTAATGAGCACGTGTTTGGTAGCATATGCTTTGGGAAGATCCCATCCCATCCCAAGTAACATATGGATTGTTATGACTTATGAAGTTATGATCCAAAAGAGAGAGATATCTTCTACTATCTACACCTCCTAAATGTTAGAAATCACATGTTTTTCTTAGAAAATGGACACTCTTATTCTCATCTCTTTTGATGTGATTTATTAGAAATATTAATTTATTATATTATTTATGTTTGTAATCGATTTGTTTTGAGTTTGTCCTACTCCCCTGTTTTACAATGAGTGACTCATTTGGAATAAAATAGTGTCCCAAAATGAATGATCCATTTCAATTTCCAATACACTTTTTCCAATTCTACCCTCTAATTAATTAAACTTTCACCATTTTCAATACATGATTAGGGGTATTATAGTAAAATAATTATTCTCTCTCTTAGTTTTTTACACTTTTCTTAATATGTGTAAAATGGTGTGCTGAGTCACTCATTGTGGGACAGAGGGAGTAGTCTTTAGGAATATTTAATTGAATCAATAGTGGGTGCTGAATTTTACGATATGCTGTTAGTGGTAGGTGCTGAATTTTAAGATATGTTGTTAGTGGTAGGGGTTGAATTTTAGGATATGCTATTAGTGATTTTAAGCTTTATTAAACATTTGCAATCGTTGTTACTTTAATTAATCATTCAATAAAACAACTGTTTTTGGTGCCTCTTCGTACTCTAAACTAACAGTGGTATCAAATACTGGTTAACTTAGAGAAAAATCTGAGTGAAACACTATGAGATTTGAGAGAAAACATCCGTTGTAGATCAATGCAAACTTCCACTGAGAATTTTTTGTAGGTTGCAATTCCTCGTTTTGATGGTCATTATGACCATTGGAGCATGTTAATGAAGAATTTCTTGAGGTCCAAAGAGTATTGGCAAGTTGTTGACTCCGGATTTACAGAGCTTGCGAAGGGAGCAAATTCATACAGACGCGCAAAAGGCAGAACTGGAGGCATTGAAACTCAAGGATCTAATTAAAGCCAAGAACTACTTGTTTCAGGCCATAGATCGAGCAACTTTGGAGATGATTCTTTGCAAAGAAACCTCCAAACAGATTTGGGACTCAATGAGGAAGAAATTTCAAGGGAATGCTAGGGCAAGACGAGTGCAGCTTCAAGCCCTGCAGAGTGAATTTGAGACTTTACGCATGAAGTCAGATGAGTCTGTTACAAATTTCTTTGGAAAAACGATGATCATTGCCAACAATATGACAACTCCAAAATTAATGTTGCTGAAAGGGGCAATATTATTTTCAAGGCCAAGGGAAATAAAAGTCACAATATCTCTGATGTCTTCTTTGTCCCAGAATTGAAGACCAAGAATGGTGTTTGTCGGGTTCAAGATGAAAAATTGGGGTTGATTACTCAAGTTAAAATGACGGATAATCGATTGTTTCCGTTGAATCTGCACAGATCCACCGATTCTTGTTTCTCAGCAAAGATTCAAGACTCAACATGGTTATGGCATTTTCACTATGGTCATATCTAAATTTTGGAGGTTTGAAAACGTTGCAGCAGAAAAATATGGTGGCAGGTCTTCCAGAAATCGTACCTTTAACTCAGATTTGTGATGATTGTGCTATCAACAAGCAGCACCGAGACTCTTTTCCATCTGGAAAATCCATCAGAGCCAAGAAAGTGCTAGAGGTAGTTCATTCAGACATTTGTGTCCCTCTAAATCCAATCTCGGATGGAGGTAAATAGTATTTCATTACCTTCATAGACGATTACAGTAGGAAGACATAGGTGTATTTTTTGAAAGAAAAATATGAAGCCTTTGATGTTTTCAAGACATTTAGAGTGTATGTTGAAAAAGAAAGTGGCTGCATGATTACAGTTCTGCATACAGATCGTGGTGAAGAGTATACCTCGCATGAATTTGCAAATTTTTGCGAGAATCATGGAATTCAAAGGCAGCTTACAACAACATATTCACCTCAACAAAATGATGTTTGCGAGCGAAAAAATGAACTATTATGAACATGGTCCGAAGTTTACTAAACAAAAGTGCCATCTCTAAAACTTTTTGGTCCAAAGCAATGAACTGGAGCGTCCATATTTTGAATAGAAATCTAACTTTTTCTGTTCAAAACATGACTCCTGAGGAGGCACAAAGTGGAAAGAAACCAGTTGTCAATCACTTCAGAATCTTTGGGTGTGTTTCATATGCTTATGTTCCAGATAAGAGAAAAACAAAACTCGAAGACAAATGAGTGAAATGCATTTTTCTTGGTGTTAGCAATCAAGCAAAGGCTTAAAAGCTCTATAATCCTAACACTAAGAAGATTGTAATTAGTAGTGATGAGATCTTTGATGAGCATAATTTTGGGTCATAGATTGAGACAGTGGTTGAACATCGAGATATACGTGTTGATTTTGATGAAATACAAGAAAGTGAACAACATCTGCAACAGCCAGCAAGCTCAGATTTGCAGCTGCAGACAACAGAACCTACTGCTATTGATAGCAGTCAGCAGAATAATGGATCACCAGTAACACCAGTTACAGAAGTGTGCTCTCAACGTGCTAGAGGAAGGCCGGGATGGATGGTTGATTATGAGGTATAAGGCATACATAAATCAGAAAACCCTCTTACACACTTTGTGTTGTTCTCAGATTGTGATCCTACAACTTTTGAAGAAGTTGTTAAAGAACCAAAGTGGAAAAATGCAATGAATGAAGAAATTGCTTCAATTGAGAAAAACAACACATGAGAGCTGATTGATCTTCCACAAGAGCACAAAACTTTTGGCTTGAAGTGGATTTAGGAAATGAAATTGAAAGAAGATAAAGAAGTTGACAAGTATAAAGCAATGTTAGTTGCTAAAGGCTACAAGCAAGAGTTTGGGGTGGATTATACTGAAGTATTTTCTTCGGTTGCAAGGCATGATGCCATCAAAATAGTGGTTGCTTTAGTTTCACATAACTCATGACACATATTCCAATTGGATGTAAAATCATCATTCTTACATGGTATTCTCCAAGAGCAGGTGTTTATTGATCAACCTCCTGGATACATGAAGTATGGATGTGAGGGAAAAGTTTATAGACTTAAGAAGGCTTTGTATGGATTAAAACAAGCGCCACACACTTGGTATAGCCGAATTGAAGCTTACTTCTTGGAGGAAGGATTTCAGAAATGTTCTTTTGAACACACACTTATTGTGAAAAGTGGGGAAGGAAGAAAATTGTTGATTGTGTGCTTGTATGTGGATGATTTGATATATACAGGGAACGATTTCAAAATGTTTGAAAGGTTAAGCAATCTATGATGTTGGAATTTGATATGTATGATTTAGGGAAGTATGTGCAATAAATTTTGAATATATTTCAGATGTCAAATTGCAATCGTGCTACTACACCTACTGAAGTAGGATTGAAGCTTGTTCAAAATTCGAATGAAAGGAAGGTTGACAGACACCTTTATAAGAAAATTGTGGGGAGTCTGATGTATTTAACAGGAACAAGGCCTGATATTATGCATGTTGTAAGTTTGATCAGTAGGTATATGGAAAATCCTAAGGAGAGTCATCTCTGGGCTGCAAAGAGAATTCTCAAGTACTTGTGAGATACTACTAGTTTTGAAATTTTTTACCAGAAGGGAGAAAATTTAGATTTGATTAGCTATACAGATAGTGATTATGCTGGAGATATTGATGATAGAAAGAGTCACTACAAAAAAAGGTCATCCGCCCCGACCAGAAAACTGCGGTTATATGTAAAATAACCGTGGTTGAAAGATTTCGCCACGGTTTGCCCACGAATAAGCGACTGTAGGATATGCAGCCATGGCCAAAAGTATAAGCCGCGATTTTCGTGTTTGTGCCACGTTTTATATACATCCGTGGCTTGAATAGGCCACGATTTAGGTATCTAGGTTAAGGCCGCAGTTTATCATGCGCCGCGGTTCTTAACAGTGGCCGAATCTTGCCACGGTTCTTATTTAATGTATAGGGTTTGAATTTATGGCCACTAATTAAAACCGCGGCTACATTTTGCTCATGTTTTCTTTTTGTGCCACATAGTTGTAACCATGTTGTTCTTCATGACTTGGCATAAAGAACCATTTTAGATCAATATAATGTCTTCCAACAATACTCATTTTTGTAGATATTGATTAAAAAAATTAAAATCTAATTATACAAGAAAATATTAAGCCACAAGGTCAAAATATTCATTAAGAAATAAGTAACTCTACATCAAGTGACGCTACCGACTAATAAGTCGCAAAAATATACATAAGTTTTGATATTATCATGCTTAAATGAAACCAAGTTTCTCTCTCGAGAGTCATCCCAAATTCAAAACAAAACTTCTAAGAGATAGATAATATAAAACACAACTACTATTAATGAAACTCAAGCATCATAATATTCTTCTACATCATCTCCTTCTTCTTCTTCTTCTTCCATGTCTTGATGACACGCTTCCTCGTCTCCATTCTGCAAGGAACATGATACATAAATTAATATAAGCAATTTTAGAAATTTAATGTGTTTTAGGAGATTTTAATGCATTTTGAAATCATATATCATATATCATTTGCAGGAATGTGGTTCATTTGTAGGAAAAAAGAGACAAACAGAGAATAAGCAGTAGTTTAGAGTATACCTCTTCACAATGAGGAATATGAGTTGATGCAGACGAATGTGGAGCAGCAGGAGCATCATTAGTACTATTGGAACTGCCCAAAGCAATTGCCATCATATTAGAGATCTCCTCGTCACTCATATGTGGGTTTTGTTGCTTCATCATGGTCTTAAAAAGTGCCTTCATACCATCTATCTCCCTCTTCATGCCAGCCACTTCATCACTATGCTGCTTTTTAATAACCAAAATTTCTTCATTTCTTTTAAGCATGGTTGGTGTCGTTGTTCTTCCATAGCAACGAACTCGACCAGATTTTTCTTTCCCAAACAATGACTTAAATGTCTCAGATTCAGTTGAGTTCTGAACTGAATCTTGAAGCTTATCCTAATTAAAAAATATTCAACACTACTGTAAGAAACACAAACTTCAACAA
Organism: Lathyrus tuberosus; assembly: GCA_022829125.1. Lineage (NCBI taxonomy): Eukaryota > Viridiplantae > Streptophyta > Magnoliopsida > Fabales > Fabaceae > Lathyrus > Lathyrus tuberosus. The sequence continues at coordinate 1,471,064 of JALAZF010000529.1, read as the reverse complement.
CAGCTCAAGATACTATAAGTATATGTGCATGAGATGAAAATATGTGCTATTAACTATTTATCATGCCAATATGTTTCCAACAGGCCTTGCTTTAATCCAAGACAGAACTGATATAGGCAGCATGAGAGGCGCCATTGTGCACTCTAACTCACAGTGCTTTAATCATATAGACTCACACCAATGTTTTACCAATTCCACATCACACAAGATTTTGAGACTCAGAAAGCAATACTTTACAACAACATCAGCATATTACTTTACACCAATGAAAGCAATAATTTACACCATGCAAACATAGTGAGCTAAAAAAGAACAACAACAACAGATGATCACTCCTCAAATTACATAAATTACAACGACAATGAGCTAAAAAAGAACAACAACAACAGATGCACATATACTTAAAGTGCCTTAAGTCATAGATTACAAAGTGATATAGAGTTTAAAACCAAACAGGATCAGTGAACATAACATCTCTAAAACAAGACCAAACAACATTCTATATTGTCATGCAGTAGTAGACTTATGCATATCGTAAGACCTTCAGACTTTAACAAAATAAAACATACTTTCCCTGCTCCAAATTTCCAAACTGGTAGTGTCCAGGTTACACAAATTCAACAGGCATGGTTTGAAAACTCATATTCTAACCAAAAGGCATGGTTTGAAAACCAGTCCTCAACCATTCAGAGCAAAGCAAAAATATAGGCTTGTTGCTAAAAACAGTCATTGATGAGGTGAAAATACTCGAGGCATAAATATACACATGGGTGGGATCAGCATACATGTCTCTTTTCTTAGCAACTAAATCCATCAATAAAACAGAAAACTTACAATTGCAGTTTGTGTTTCCTCATCCACTTGTTTTCCTTTTCGACTTTGTCAAGTCTCAATGAACATCTCTACTTGGCTGACTTCGTTTCCGTCATCTTTCTTTGCACGCTACATTGATTGATATTAAACACAGACAATTATGAATCACTCAACCAAAAAAGAATTATAAATTGAAGAATGTATAAACACCCTACCAATTTTGCACGAATCCTTGCAAAGTTTGTTGGTCCCATACGATGCATGTACTTTTGCTTAGATCTGTTCGCATCATTTACTTTGCTAATTGCCTACATTGTGGAACAACAAATTAATGTTAGACAATAAAATATCAAAGTTGTGAATAAGTCATAAAATTATCTTACTTGGATATTACTATTTTTCCAATAGGCTATTAATTGCTTGAAATGAGCTACAGGTACAGTCTGGGGACGATGTTTCAGTCTTTCACTCATAGTAGTGTACTTTAAAAAGCAACTTTTTTTGATATCTTTCTTGTAACGCCTCCAAGCATCATTTATGCGAGAGAAAACTGCTTTAGTTCCCTTTTCAGAGATAATGAATTTATCCTACAACAAAGAAGGAAATTAGATACACGTAACAAATTAAGGGACACTAGTAACAAAATGAGAAAAAACTCCTTTTGATCTTACACTAACAAATTCTCATATACGGTATTGGTTAGCATTCTTCAAAGCTTTGAAGTTAGTGAAAACTAAGTGATGGGTTATGTCCTAGGATTTCCATCCTTGGAGCTAGCAAAACTTGAAGTTAGTGAAACTAAAGTTACACCAGAATTTTGAGTTTTGCGATTTGTATCTCGTTTCGTAGTATGGAACCTATATCCATTAATGATGTAACCTGGATACCTCTTTGCAACAAAATTTGGACCTCTAGAAAGTTTTTCAAGTTGTAATGACACATCATCTTTCTGGGCACGAGTTTTAAACCATTCACCAAAATCTTTACTTTGACTTTTAGCCTTGGTCCACTTCCATTTGTTAGTGTTTGAATTAACACTCTGATCATGCTCACTACAAAAGTCAACAGTTTATATGTTAACATAACCTAAAATTAGGATCAGTAGATAAATACATAGGAGGACACATAGTTATTCTAGTACCTGATGTAAATTTGAACTTCATTGCAATTGAATAAGATATATCGATGGGCATCATCCTTTGATTTCACATCAAGATGAAAGGGTTCACCTGCCCCCCTAAAGGACGACCCGCCGATGTAAAGTAATCATCTGAATCTACTTCAAGTGAATCACTATCATCATAATTCCGACTCTTCCTATTCAACCTTGTATCTACATTGCTATGCAAATACCTTGAGCAAAATGTTATAGCTTCTTCAGTCAAATACCCCTCGGCAATAGAACCTTCAAGAAAAGCTCTATTGCGGACATAGTTCTTAAGTTTACATAAGTATCTTTCGGTGGGATACATCCATCGAAATTGAATAGGACCACCCAATCTAACTTCCTTTACCAGGTGAATAGGCAAGTGAACCATTATGTCAAAGAAACTTGGAGGAAACATCATCTCCAACTGACAAAGTATCTCTGCAATCTCCTCTTCTAAGTAATCTAAATCTACCACTTGTATAACTTTCTGACATAGAGAGCGGAAAAAAGAGCCAAGACGAATTAGTGGGGTCGCCACCTGCATGGGCATTGTGCATCTTACTGCAATTTGCAACAAATAGTGTAACATGAAATGTGCATCATGAATCTTTTAACCGAATATTTTTTTGTCAGCAACTTGTACGCATTTTGAAATACTTGATGTAGTCCCATCTGGTAACTTGGCAGCCTTTATAACTCCATAAAAAATTGACTTCTCGTGCAGAGTCATTGAGAAACATGCTTTTGCAAACTTTGAACGTCCTCCACCAATCTCCCTTGGATGAAGTCTTTCTCTAATTCCCAAATCTTGCAAATCATAGCGGGCTTTAATATGATCTTTTGTCTTCCCCAGGATGTCCAAAAGAGTTCCAATAATACTATCAAATATGTTTTTTTCAATGTGCATTACATCTAGATTATGGCGCAATGTATTTTGTGCCCAGTAAGGCAACTCAAAAAATATTGACCTCTTCTTCCACGGGCTATCAACTTTCTTCTTTTTCGTCTTCCCGAATTCATTATTGAAATCTTTTAAGATTTCAAGGATTTCTGCCCCTTTTAACATGGATGGTGCTGTCCTATGTTCTTCTTCTCCATTAAATGATTTGACATCATCTCTCCAAGAATGAGTTCTTGGTAAAAAGATACGGTGGTCCATATAACACATCTTATGACTTTGTTTGAGGTAGAACGAATTGGTGTTAGATTTACAACATGCACACGCCAATTTTCCTTTGGTGCTCCAACCCGACAACATAGCATAAGCAGGGTAGTCACTAATTGTCCACAAAAGAGCTGCACGCATTTGAAACGTTTGGTTTATTGAAGAATCATATGTCTCTATGCCAGATTCCCATAATTCCTTTAGCTCCTCTATCAGTGGCTGGAGGTAAACATCAATATCGTTTCCTAGAGATTTTGGTCCAGGAATCAACAATGACAACATTGTATATTCAGGTTTCATGGACAGCCAAGGTGGTGTGTTGTATACCATCATCAAGACAGGTCATGTACTATGAGATAAGCTCATTGTCCTAAATGGATTAAACCCATCACTCGTTAAGCCAAGTCTTAAATTGCGGGACTCACGAGCAAAATCAAGATGGAGCTCGTCAAAGTCCTTCCACGCTTTACCATCAGCAGGATGCCTCAATTTCCCATCCTTTGAGCGCCCTTCTTCATGCCATCTCATTGACTCAACTCTCTTTGAACACATGAACAACCTTTGTAGTCTAGGAATCAACGGAAAGTGCCTCAAATTTTTTGCAGGAACTCTATAATCATTTTTCGATTGTTCAGATTCACATCCTTCAGTTGGAGCATTATCTTTCCACCGTGAAGTTTCACAAATCGTGCAAGAATTGTCCTTTTCATGGTCTTTCCAAAATAGCATGCAATCGTTTGGGCATGCATGGATCTTTTTATAATCAAGGCCTAAACCACTTATCATGGCTTTTGTCTTGTAAAATGATACAGGAATGTTTAAATCGGGCATTGCTTCTTTCAACAATTCTAAGAGGGCAGTGAATGAGGTATTGCTCTAGCCGTGAAGACATTTCAACAAGTAGAGTTGAATCACAAATGATAGAGTAGAGAAGTCTTTGCATCCAGGGTACAGTTCTTATTCCGCCTCTTTAATCAAATTGTAAAACTTTCTAGCATCGTCATTGGGACCTTCATGAACTCCTTGTGCTTTTGCCTTATCTAAATATATGTCATGCAATAAGCCAGGAATGTCGTCATGTGATTCCTCTTGATCCTTCATCTCATCACCAATTTCCATAGACCTTTGTAGTTCCTCCCCATGGTGCAACCATACGTCATAACCTTTTAGAAAACCTTTGGCTATTAAGTGATCCTTAATATTATCTCTTGTTTTCCAATACAAATTTTTACACTTGGCACAAGGGCATAAAAGCTCATCTCCTTGAGGTCTTTCATTAGTGTACGCAAAGTCTAAAAATTGAGTAACACCGTTGATGTACTCTTGACTAAACCTTGGAAATTTAGTCCACTCTTTGTCCATCACTTTATAATCTAAATATTTGAAACACACAGCACATAACAGATTCAAAACTGCATGCATACATAACACATACATGAACATATACAAAACAAATATCTTTGGAGCTGTACTAACAGGACCAATGCGATTACTTATTATTTGCAGTACAATTATTAATGTGTATCACCTAGGTCAAGGACTATAGATGGCTCAGTTGAATATTTTTCCTAGAACTAGAATAAAGATAGTCATGATAGTATCTATATCTGAAACACTAACACATCCAAAAATTTAATCATGAATGGCTAAAAATACAATTTAACATTAACATAAACTAGAGCTACGTACTTCTAAAGCTTTGGTCAATTGTGGAACAGCTGTTTCCTTCAATGTTCCCTCTTCCTTTAAACACATGAAAATAAATAATTAGTTTAGTTTCAACAAGAGTAATTACATTGTAAAGTCTAGGTGAAGAACTAGCTGCACAACCATTTAAAAATAAACAAATTACAAATCCATAGTTTAACAGAAAAACAATAACTAGTCGCACAATCATGAATGGCTAAAAAAACATTGAAGGAAACACAAAAATAATTTAACATTAACAATACTAACAGTCAATTAACAAGACTAACAATCTAACAATTTAACGGAAATTACTGACATAGTTTAATAGAATTATCATTGGTATGTTTCTGATTCATGTAATATACACTACCACAAAAAAGACCTTAGACAGCGCTTTTTTTGCCCTTAGACAGCGCTTTTAAGCGCTGTATAAACATGCGCTGCTATAGGTTTAGACAGCGCTTTGGGTAATACCAAAAGCGCTGTCTAAAGGGGGGTATATTTAATGAAAAGCGCTGTCTATGGTACCTTTAGACAACGCTTTTTGACATTATAAGGTATACCTTAGACAACGCTTTTGGAAAAAGCGCTTTCTAAGCCTCACCTTTTTTGACATTTTTTTGGTATACCTTAGACAACGCTTTCACCAAAAGCGCTGTCTAAGCCCTACCTTTTTTAACATTTTTTTGGTATACCTTAGACAGCGCTTTCACTAAAAGCGCTGTCTAAGGTCAACCTTTTTGAACTTTTCTAGGTATACCTTAGACAGCGCTTTTGTCAAAAGCGCTTTCTAAGCCCTACCTTAGACAGCGCTTTTGTTAAAAGCGCTTTCTAAGCCCTACCTTAGACAGCGCTTTCTCCAAAAGCGCTGTCTAAGGTATACGAAAAATTTTATATAAATTTTTTTAAACCACAATTTTTACCAGGTTTTTTCAACCAGAATTTTACCTGTTTTTCAACCAGCAATTTTTTTCAGAAATTGGCAATTCAAACCATTGGCAATTTATATATACACCTATTTATAATTACAAATCATATATACACCTATTTATAATTACAAATCATTACATTTTTTCTACAAATGCACATATTACTTATACTAATACTTTTACATCCAACCAAAGCATTGCTTCAAATCTACATTATAGGTCCTGAAAACACAAAAATTGTAATTCAATTAAAAGAATACATAAACAAAGTTACACATATTTAAATTCTCATCAATTAAAGTAAGAGTACAATATTATACATTGTAAAATTTCGAGCTCCATAATGTATTGACACCACTCCTCTTTGATTTCATCCAATTGAGTCTTTGAGTAATTAGCACACTTGACTTCTTCAAAGTACTACATAATAATATAACATAGTTTGATTTAGTTTTAACTATTTCATTAGACATGAGAGATATGTGTTAATATTAAAATAACTCATAAGTTAGAAATACATACATCGGATGGAATCTCTATTCGATCCAACAAAAGAGTGTCTCTCATAAATCTCAACATGAAATAGCCGCAATCTATTTGATTGCGTTGCTTCAAATCTACATTATAGGTCCTGAAAACACAAAGATTGTAATTCAATTAAAAGAATACATAAACAAAGTTACACATATTTAAATTCTCATCAATTAAAGTAAGAGTACAATATTATACATTGTAAAATTCCGAGCTCCATAATGTATTGACACCACTCCTCTTTGATTTCATCCAATTGAGTCTTTGAGTAATTAGCACACTTGACTTCTTCAAAGTACTACATAATAATATAACATAGTTTGATTTAGTTTTAACTATTTCATTAGACATGAGAGATATGTGTTAATATTAAAATAACTCATAAGTTAGAAATACATACATCGGATGAAATCTCTATTCGATCCAACAAAAGAGTGTCTCTCATAAATATCAACATGAAATAGCCACAATCTATTTGATTGCGTTGCCGAGGACACTACAAATGAAAAGAAAATATGGATAAATCCTAAGTTTTATCAAGTAGCATCACTAATATAATAAAACATGTGATAATTAATATACCTTCACATAATTCCATGTAATAATGGGGTTGACTCTCCGCAATGGTAGTGGGCCATCTTGTAGTGCTAGGAAAGCTTGTATTGCGCTAATAAAATATAAATGAATATTTAGAACAATTCACATAAATAAATAAATAAACAAATAAATATACACATTCATATTTAGAACAATCTCACTTACGTGTCAATACAGTTCTTCATATCCGGGTATGTTGTCCAATCATTTCCTAACGAATCTAGATAATACACCATTGCTCTTCTAGGATTGATTGCGACCAACAACCAATGGCCACTGTAAGATTAAACAAGTGTTAGATGGAAACTTTCTACACGACGTCAAAATACAAAAAAACTATAATAGATGAATTTAGAATGAAAATCTAACCCAGTATTAAACGGTAAAAAAACAACTTTTCCGTTTCTTGGTTGTTCATAAAGATGTCGCGTACATACGCCAGGACCTCATCTGTTTTAGTTAATATTAAAGTTAAGTTGACAGACGCCGGGCATAGGAATGCAAATCTTTGCTGCAATCCTTGTGGGCGCATAACTTTGTCATACAGAAACCTTAAATTAAAACATCATTAACATTAGACTATTCATTTGAAACATAAAGTAAATAAGTTGTTCAATTTATATACCAAAGTAGATCGGATATATACCTGACGTATGTATTGACAACAGTGACACCCAATTCTCCATGATTGAAAACTTCATCGAAGTCTTCATTACCAATATTCTGCTCATATTCAAAGCCATAGACACCTTTCTCCATATGTATAAGACGAGTACCTCAAGTCAGAATATCTGTAAATTGTAGAAACGTCTGGAGGCACGACCTAAACTTGGAGACAGGTTGTTTTCTAACCCTGGTATTCTTAGCACCAACATTTTTTTGCGTTGAAACGTTGCTAATCACTTTACCAGGCAGCTATATATCATATAATTTGTTAGATGAAGTATAAGATATCCAATTTATCATTTTCTATGCATAAATATCATATAATTGTGATGTACCTCTTTTTTTGAGACAACGGACTCGGTATGCTCCGGAATCCGCTTATCCTTTGTTTTGGATCTTGTTGGAGTCTAAATAACATTACCATGTAAAAAATGAAAATAAAATGCTCGTAAAATCTTTGAATCTACACATTAAGGTTAACAAAGGTTTATAACGGTTTTAAGCATACCTCATATCCTACGAGTATGAGGTTTGACGGCCATTCAACATACGACCCTATAGCATCTCGCACCAATGTTACATCCGAATCCTCGTCAGGATAGGGTAATGGTGCTTCCTCCTCTATAGCAATATCAACTGATACTTTCAAACTTCCAGTAGGGAGGGGTTTATTGTGAAGTAATAGTACCCCATTGTTATACACTTTTCCCTTGGCAACCATCCGATAAGTTGGTGAAGATAAGAAGAGCTGACATTGGGAAACGCCCTAAAACCAAAAATAAACATGCCATTGTTAATGTGTATATATGTCATTTAAATAATTTAAGCTACTAATTTAATTTCATAAATATATATATAATTACCTCTGGAATAATCGGATGAAAGCTGCAGTTGATACTATCTTTCTCCGATCCATCTCTAAAAGCTGAAGCGTTATCCCTTTCTTTTTCCTTTCGTAATTCCCGAACCTCAGCTTCTAGTGCTTCCAATTTAGCTTGAAGTTCTGAATTACTAGCAGCCTTTCCCTTTTTAATATTCAAGGAGGTCGGGGTGATCCCAAATGCCTTACCCCTCACCCGACCAGAATACTCAGGGACATCTAATGCCCGACTAAGTATGCTCCTGGTATCATCTGGAGGTACAGACTGAGATAACGCCTCCTGAAAATCAGATGAATATCGAATATTTGTCAAATATTTGTTAATAAAGTTTTGATTTAATTAAAGAAATATTGTTATACTTACACATTTCTCAAATACTTGTAGAACCTCTTCTGCAACAACTCCAGACTTGCCCACACGGGCTTCCTTCCACAAGACATGTGCAGGAAGAGATGTTTCAGAGCTATTCGCCTATTGTAACTACATATAAGGCCAAATAATATGATCAAATATAACTCATGATGAACAATTATTATATCATTGCAATATATTAATACTTACCAAAGATTGCTCCAAACGTCCATATCCAACACGTCCTTTCCTGTATTTATACTTGGGAGCTGATGCTCTTTCCCGATTAATTGCACTTAATCGCGTAAATTCCGGGGTTTGTCGTTTGGATTTAAACGTTACCCATTCTTGTGGTGAAATCAAACTTGCATATTTAGATGGATACTCTCCATCAACAAAGTTATCGTCAGCATCCCTAAGATAGGTGCGGTTTAAATATGTCCTAAACCCTCTTAGGAGCTTCCCTGCCAATCTCATCAAAAAAGCTTTTCTTTCTTCCTCGACGTTGAAGCACCTCTAAAAAAAGCATACACATTGGTTAGTACAAATAATTTGAAGGACATAATTAGTTGGCATAATTAAAGACATAATTATGGTACCTTTATCTCATTCCAAATTTTTTCTTTGGTTTCCTTCAACTCTTTGGTTCTCCAATCATCACAAGTAATAGGAACCGCATTCCTTACAAGTGCACCAATGAAACTTGTCAAAGTATGACCGTTAGGCTCAATAAGTGTATTCGAAGCGCTCCAATGCACATTATAAGTGATGCCTTGATCTCTAGCACATATCACTTTCTTCATAATGGTTATTCCTCTTCTAATCTCTTCTTCCATAGATCTGTTACTTCCAACCTGAATATCGGGATCATCATCATGTAGGTGATCATCAACATGTGGGTGATCATCATCATGTGGGTGATCATTGTTAGTAGCCATCTAACCTGTAATAAATAAATCAAGGATATCAAATATAATATATAACAAATATAATAAAGAAATCAAGGATATCAAATATAACAAATATGACATAATATATAACAAATATAATAAAGAAATCAAGTATATAACAAATTTTACCTCTTTAGCTATAATGGCTAAAGAGTTGGATATGTTTTAAAATAAAAGTTTTTTAGAAGATTTAAGAGGTGGAAAAAATAAAACTAAACTAAACTATTTATAAGTCTTAATATAAAATATGTTTTAAAATAGACCTTAAAGTTGTAGGACTAGTTTCAATATTTGGTTACACGTTGTTCCTATTCTACATTGGAGTAAAAACAAATATGAGTGTAGTCCATAAAACTAGGAGTGGTGCCACCAACATTGGTTCTTTAGCTATAATGGCTCCCTTTCTATGTGGCATGGCTACTCTTAGTTATTTCTCATCAAAACACCTTGAATCTTACCAAACAAAAATACTTGGAGTTAGCTCACTAAAACTAACCTAAACTAGCATGTTAACAATTCAAATTCCAACAACAGTCCAACTAATTTCGACCTAAACAATAACTTCATTAACAAAACTCATCAAACATACACATTCACTACAAAACTTCATTAACAAAACTTCATTAACAAAACTCATTAACAAACTCATCAAATATACTCATTCACTACAAAACTTCATTAACAAAACTTCAAACATACTCATTCCCTACAAAACTTCATTAATAAAACAGTCCAACATAACTTCATTAACAAAACTCATCAAAGAGCAGAAAGAACGAAATGAACTAAACTTCATTAACAAAACTCATTTTCATTAACTTCATTAACAAAACTTAACAAAACACAACAACGACGTACCTTTAACGACGGTAACAACGGCAATGCAAGAACGAAATGTATCAAAGAGCAAAAAGAGCAGAAACGAACGACGACGGCAATGAGCAGAAACGAACGACGACGGCAATGAGCAGAAATGGACGGACGGCAAGGGTTTTCGGTGAAGGTTTACGGTTGACGGAAGGTTAAGGACGGTTGACGGTGAAGGTTTTTCGGTGAAGGGTTTTAAGCTCTGTTCGCATGCAGGGGAGAAGAAAGAGCGGAAATATGAAAATGAATACTGACTATTCATATATTTTAATTTAATTAGACCTTAGACAGCGCTTTTAATAAAAGCGCTTTTAATAAAAGCGCTTTCTAAGGTGGACCTTAGACAGCGCTTTTAAAAGCGCTTTCTAAGGTTGGCCTTAGACAGCGCTTTTGATTTTTTTATTTTTTATTTTTAAGACCTTAGACAGCGCTTTTAAGGAAAGCGCTGTCTAATATTTTCCTTTAATTTTTTTTATTAAAATTAATAAAACTTTAGAAAGCGCTTTTGACCGAAGCGCTGTCTAAGGTCTTATATTTTTTTAAATTTATAAGACCTTAGAAAGCGCTTTTAACTAAAGCGCTGTCTAATATTTTCCATTAAATTTTTTTTTAAAATTTATAAGACCTTATAAAGCGCTTTTGACCAAAGCGCTGTCTAAGGTCTTATATTTTTTTGCGCTTTTATTTTTTTAAATGAATAGTTTCCTTGTTTTTAACTTATAGCAGCGCTTTTGTATTAAAGCGCCGTCTAAGGTCCGATGTTATAACTTACTTTTGTTGTAGTGATATAACACAAAGGATTATACAATTTGGAACTACTCTACTATTTTTTGTAGCAACTAATCGAAAGTCGAAACCTATTTATTGAAGAAATCACAAGGTGTTTGTGCACATCAGAGAAGAATAAAACATCAGTCAACCTAAGCTAGACCTTAAATCCTCCAACTTAGCCTTGATCCGACCCTTCAGCAATGGTGAGAAACAGGCCTTCATAGTTTCCTCAAATCCATATCAGTTTCAACCCTAGTTACTCACCTTAATCCACTGAATTTCAAATCACCATAACAAAATCTAACCTTAATAAACACAACAGTTATAACAAAACGGGTAAAAATAAAACCATAAAAAAATTAAAAATGAAACCCTACCTTCGGTATTAGCATAGGAAACTCCAACGATAATCGAAAATAACAACGGGGAAGCTTCTGTATCAGAACTGCAAAACAAAAATATAGATTAGGTCAACTGCAAAACAAAAACTACATGCATCCTTGTATAAAAAAATCACGAAATAAACAGTGAGAACGAGGAACAGGGGAATGTGGAACAGGGGATGAGAAACGGAGGAGAAGAGGATCGTACATGAGAAGAGGATCATACAGGCGGAGGAGAAACGAAGGAGACGCGAGGAGAAACGGGGGGATTGTGTTTTGAACAGTGAGAGTATTTACTTTTTCATTTTTTTTCTTTTTTTAATCTAGAAAAAATTAGAAAAGAAAAATAATTAAAGAGAGGGAAACAAAAAAACCAGAGGGAAATTTTGGCGGGGTATATTTTTTTTGGCCTTGAGCCACAATTTGAAGTGAAAATTATAATTCCGTGGTTTTTCTTTGTGGCTTAAAATGTCTGCAGTTTTCTAACCGTGGCTTAAATATAAGTCTGATTTTGTAACCGTGGCAATTGAAGAAAAGGCCACAGTTTCACACTCCGGATTCAATGTTTCTAAACATATGTCTGCGATTTGAAAACCCTGACCAAAGCTAGTATGTGGCCACAGCTTTTGAGTTATGGGAAAATTTAGCGTGGCCGTAGGCCAAAAATGTTGTAGTGAGTACTTCTGGCTATGTCTTTATGCTGGGTTATTGAGCCATTTCATGGTCATCAAAGAAACAAGAGATAACTACTCCTTCAACTACTGAAGAATAATATGTTGCTGCAATAATATGTGCTTGTCAAGCAATTTGGCTTAAGAGGATTCTTGAAGTGCTGAATTTTGTGTAGAAAAGGGAAGTTGACGCTACTGCAATTTACTGCGACAACAATTCAGCTATCAAACTGTCCAAAAATCCTGTTTTACATGGAAGAAGGAAGCGCATAGATGTGAAATTTCATTTTATCTGAAATCTCACAAAGGATGGAGTAATTGAACTTCACTACTGCAGAAGTGAAGACTAAATTGCTAATATATTGACAAAGCCATTGAGGGTGGCTGCATTTCAGAAGCTTAGGGCATTGTTGGGCGTGTGTGATAAAGTGAATGTTTGAAAACTTCCAGTTTTTAAGGGAGAATATTAGAAATATTAATTTATTATATTATTTATGTTTGTAACTGATTTGTTTTGAGTTTGTCCTAGTCTTTAGGGATATTTAATTGAGCAGTAGTGGGTGCTGAATTTTAGGATATGCTGTTAGTGGTAGGTGTTGAATTTTAGGATATATTTTTAGTGGTTCTCAGCTCTATCAAACATTTGCAATCGTTGTTATTTTAATTAATCATTCAATAAAACAACAGTTTTTGGTGCCTCTTTGTGCTCTAAGCTAACATGACTCAAATAAGGGGTCACCATTTCCATCCTTAAATGTGTTCTTCCACCACTACGAAAAGTCACAAATGCTCATAGCATCTGGATATTCTTCTCTAGACGCACCTATTTTAAGCCATTTTCTAATCAAATTCATAGGGCACCTCTATTATGCCAAAATTTAATCTAGAGATACGTCTGAAGATGCATTTTCGTAAATACCATTTATTCAAAAGTTAGTGGGTGGTCCACATATGCATCTCCTGGCGCTTTTGTTTCATATGCTCGCGCCAGACCTTCCGTTTTCCTCCTTCTTCATTTTCTAAAAACTTCTCAAAACAAAACATTTGAGCTCTCACACATTCAAGCATCTCATCCATTCATCCAAGCTTATAGTGTTGGATATCTTTATCCTCATTTCCAACATCCCATGCATTCAAACTTCTTCTTCTAATCAATTTTAATTGGTATGTTTTTTTTAAAAAATAATATATTTATATGTTTTGATTTATAATTAGTTGTTTAAGCTACATTAGTTGTTTTTGATACATTAGATAGTAGTGTAAACGAAATTGGTAGCGTACAAGAACATGCATTGACAGGTTTTTAGAGGGTTAGAGTAAAAATGGTGTTTCTGCCATGGTTGAGAATCGCAGGTTTGTCTGTAGATGCATCTTCGGATTTTCTCAGTGCTATTTTCGAAGATGAATCTCCGGATTGGACTCAGGCTAAAATTTGGCTGATTTTATGGATTTGTACTGACATGCTCTTTATCTCTGTGTGGATTTGTAACGCATGTGCAATGGCTGATAACAACACTGAAAACAAACCTGACAGAGTTAGGCTAGGACCACGAGGCCACGGGTTAGTGATAACTCATTTGATGGTTCGCAACCATCAAGTTCACAACACTGAGGTTCTACTTCTCGTAACCGCCTCTCTCAGGCATCCATCTCACGGGGCCACGAGTCCCCAAATGATGCAACAGACCCTGAAGTCCCTAAAGCCCCCTAACGGCCAGGAGGAGCCACTGGCATATTATAGAGTTATCCAAAAGACTCATTGGACATCTCCTTACTTCATCTGTATGCATATTATGTTGTTAGACATATCTGGGAAGGATATATATATATATATATATATATATATATATAAGAAAATGGGTGATGCACTGACAGTGTAAAAATATTTTACACTGTCAACCAATCACAACCATGAATCCCGCCAAGTCAGACTGTAATTTTTAAAAAAATTATATGACATGGTAAAACTTTTTTTTCATCTTTCTAATGTGGGTCCCACTCAAAAATGGTGAGCCCCATACAAAAATACACTAAGGTGTATGTTGTTAATACACACCTACATGGATGTGTATTAGCATGACCTATATATATATATATATATATATATATATATATATATATATATATATATATATATATTCTTTTTGCAACATATATATTTTCAATTAATTAAATCGATACTAATGGTAATATTTTTAATTTATAGGAGCGTACATATTTAAAATCGTTCAAAAACATAAGCCAATAAAATAATTGAAAATTTCATGTCAATAAAAATACTACTAATATTTAATATACTAACTAATATGCCATATGCCATGTTATTAAATGATTACCCGTAAACACACTCCATAAACTTAAAATAATTATAATTACTAAATTAATGACGAAAATATTTAGGAATATTTATAGGAAATATTTTTGGTGAACACTCCGGGACCCCTCAATTTAATTGGGTATTGGTACTTATCATAACTTACTAAGAATTTGTCAATATTTTTAGTGACAAGAAAAAATGCTAAAACAAAGTAGAAATATTTATAAGAGAAATATTTACAAATTAGAATCTACGCTCTTTTCACTTTCAGGTATACACATTCCTTCTCTTTCATAATACTTTCTCTCTTTCTTTCATGAATATTGACATGAAGATAATATTTCTTGGAATCAAAATCTGTTTTGCAGAATCTCGAGCAAAGAATTCCTTATGCCTAACATGAAGGTGAAAATATTTGTTGGAATGTTGTTTCTGATGGTTTCATGTACTCAAGCCATATCAAAACAAGATTTGATTGAGAGTTTCAGTTTAGAGGAAAGAAGCGTAATCCAAAACAATGAACAACAACATGAGCATAATGTTACTACTACAAGATATCCAATGGGAGGAGGTAGAAGGCTAGCAGGTTTTGGAGGAGGAGGAGGTGGACGAGGAGGTGGAATGGGAGGAGGACGAATGAGAGGAGGTGGTGGGATGGGAAAAGGTGGAATGGGAGGAGGAGGAGGAAAGGGTGGAGGTGGTAAGGGAGGAAAGGGCGGAGGTGGTAAGGGAGGAAGAGGAGGAAGGGCAGGTGCAGCGGCGGATGGAGGAATGGGAGGAGGTGGACGACTGAGAGGTGGAATAATGGGAGGTGGATTTATTGGCGGTGGCAATCACAATAAAAATGACAGGAACAATGGCTCTTCTAGTTCTGCAACAACATTAGGGACTCATATTTTTGTGTCAATATTGATCACACTTGCACTAATTAAGTATTTTGATTTTTAGTTTGTAAATGCAGTATGAAGAGGTAGATGTATCAATCTATGCAAACTAGGGCCAAAACTAGACAAAAAACAACCACATCATCAATAATAAAACTTTCTAGTATTGCACAAAAACCCCAAACATACACTTTGTTGGGTTTACTTTGAGCACGTGTAACTTCATTCTTTTGGAGTTTCCTCCTTTTTCAACAAACACCAGTAAATGACCCGTGCGGAACTTATTTGATACGATATGAAATATATAAAAAATATATATTAGTTTAAAATGAATTACTTAATTATAAAATAAATAATTATTATAAAATTCAACTGTATTACAAAAAATCACTTAAAATGAAAAGAAAAAAGGGACCAATTAGATAGAATTTTTTTTTTTAATAGTTAAAAATAAAAATTTTGCCTTTCACATAAAGGTTATTATTGATTAAAATAAATAAATTATTGTGTTGATAGAAACACGTAAGATTAAAGATTGTATAATAATATTATATATTATTTTTTGTGTGTAATATCTACTAATCATCTAAGAAAGTTATCAAACAATTCTAGAAAACATGTTTCAATGTGTTAAATGTTCAAAAACATCAAAATAATATTAAGGTATTTGTTTGTTCTTTTTAACAAAACATCAATAAATGATTGAAATCATTATATGTGTTGTAATATTGTTGTGTGACAAGGATGTTGGTATTGTGGTTATGTAGAGGTTGTTGGAACGATGTTGGGTCGTGGAACTTTATGTTCTTGTTTGTGTTGTTGCCTCGTTTCCATCGTGATGGTTCGAGTGCGAGTAGCTAATTCATGTGTGGGGAATTAGGGGAGTGTTGCCTATGGTGAGGGTAACAATCTTGTTGTGTTTTGGTTCAAGAGTGAACCTGTGTGTGTTCGTACCTTGGGTATTCTTTGAGTTGTGAGTTAGTCGTCAAGTGCATTGTATGGGCTTTGCATCTTGTCGTTGTAGTTGTCGTCGTTGTCGTGTCGTTGCTGTAGTTGCCGTTAGCAAGGTGGTTTGTCAGTTTGTGTTATTCGTGGTGTGCCTTTTGTTGGCATGATAGTTTGTTAGTCGGATGCGAGAGTCGTACCCGGAGTTGTTCGTATCAGCATATTTTCGACGACGAAAATGTCTAAGTGGGGGAGAATTGTAACGCCCCGGTTTTTGTCTTATTTATTTAATCGAGTTGATTTAATTATTTTAGTTTTTATATTATCTTATTCTTGACTTTTATTTGACAATATATTATATTTCATCGCTGTTTATGTTTTATCGCGTTTTGAGAACGTTTGCGAGATATTTGAGCCGAGGGGTAAAATAATCTTTTGAGGGGTTAGATATTTTAGAAAAAAATTAGATATTTTTACATAAGTGGAAATAGAGGGGAAAGAAAAAGAGAAAAGAAGAGAAAGAGAAAGGAAGGGAAAGAAGAAGAGAGAAAAGAGAGGAGAAGAGGAAATCGAAGAAAACTCCGTTTCAAGCGCGATTAATCGGGTAAGGGTGAGAAGTTTCGATTATATCTTGCTTGTGTATGTATATGTGTTGTTTGTTGTAATTGTTTTGGTTGTTGCACAACTTTTACTTATTGATAATTTGTGATCAATTAGATAGAAATCGATGTTTTCACGGTCGAAAATCGGTATAAATCGCGTTGTATGATCACACTGTGTTTATGAACAATTGTTGATACTTGTTTTGCTGTTGGAATTGATTTGGGATGAAAAATGGGATTTTTGGGATGTGGAATCGTGTAAAACGCAGCAGAGAAATTCTGCATCTGATACGAAGCGCCGGGCGATGCATTGAGCGCCGGGCGACGCATGCGTTGCGCCGCTGCTCCGCCGGGCGATACCCAAGAGGCGCAGCTTGTCACGCTGCTGACTCTTTTAAGTTTTGGTTGGGGTTTTACGCCGCTGCTTCGTCGGGCGATGCAGAGGCGAAGGGGGCACCGCCGGGCGAAAATAGGTACCGCCGGGCGCTCCTGGGGATTTTTAATAAATTTTTTTTCTTTGAAAATACATAACTTTTGATCCGTAACTCGGATCGAGACGTTCTTATTACCGTTGAAAAACTAATGAGATGTTCTTTCTTATAAAAATAGGTTTTGAGATTGGTGGCTGATTTAATTGTATCGGGAAATTGGAAACGTGTCGTTTATCGACTTTTATCGTCGTAATTGTGTGCGATTGATGTGTTATCATGTGATATGCTTTTGATATATAACGTATAGCTTGTGTGTTGTTATGTGATGTGAATGCATGTGATGTGACTGTTGTGATGATGGTGGCCTTAGGGCAAGTAAATGCATTGTGTTATGTTTGATTGTATATGCATGATTATGGATGTTGAAATGGTTCACATGGTTGTATATGTGTCTGCATTTGATTGTCATGAGTCATTGTATGCCAAGCATCATGATATGCATTCTTGTGATGTCGTGTGCCCTAGTGGGTGTGAGCGAAGAAATGATTCTCGAGGGAATCTGCTATAACGGTCGTGAGCCTTATACAAAGAGGACCTAAAGCGACGTTATAGACGATCGTGAGCCTTATACAAAGAGGACCTAAAGCGATCGGATCGTGAGCCTTATACAAAGAGGACCTAAAGCGATCCATAAACGTCGTGAGCCTTATACCAAGAGGACCTAAAGCGACGGGGAACATCGTTTGCCCGACGGGGAGTTACACTAAGTAACAAGCGATGATTCCAGTAATTCCTGAGTGAATTAATGATGAGAATGATGGATGGAACGGTACCGCATTGCATTTGCATAGAGTCGTTGTGTCGGTCTCTCTGCATTTGCATAAATTATGAATGGATTGATTATGTGTGGAAAATCATGAATGGATTGATTATGTGTGGGAGATTGCGAATTGATTGATTATGTGTTGAGCTTGTGATAGCATTGGTGATTTGATATGCATTTGTGATAAATGCATTGGTTATGGATGATATGTTTTATGTATAGACATATGCTATGTTTTGTGGGGATGTTGTACATTACAGTGATTGTATTAATTCTCTATGGTATGCTATATATGAATATACGTGATGTGGTGGTGTGTTTCCATATGTTATAACTTTGGTATACCTTCTGTGTGAATATGTGATTATGTTGATATAATTGATATATGCTATGTTGTTGGATTATTAGAGATATGTTATGTATTTGTGGCATGCTATATGTATTAGTATGTGATGCTTGTGGTGAGAATAATTATGCATGTGAATTTATATGTGTTTGCATATTATTATGCAATCTTGATTTAGTTGTTATTTCTCACCCTTCTGCTGTGGTTTGGTGCTCTATGAGGCAATTGCAGATTAGTAATCTTGGAGGCTTTTGTGAAGATTAGTTCTCCATCCGTTTGTCAGTCAGTCTGCTCTGATACGTAACACGGGAGTCGGGGAACGCTTTTGTTATATATGTATACATTTGTTGGATCTATTTTGTATTACCTTTGTATGAATATGTTGATGTTATAAAATAATTTATTTTGTAAAACAAGTCGGTTATGGATCTTTCCGCTTTATTCCATAATTGAACTTTCCTTTTGTTGGAAAAAGTTTCCCTTTTAGGTTTATTCCATTTTGTGTTTTGTATCAAATTTATGATCAGGGATTGTGTTTTCTTTCTGTAAATGTGGCATCCTTGTTTCTGTCTAAGAATAATAAATTTTTATTTACTCTGATTTATTTATGTATTATTTATTCGCGATGGGAATTGGGGTGTTACATTAGTGGTATCAGAGCAGGTCGGTCTGTCCGGCCAAGTTATTGAGTCTGTGTGGCATGATAGTTGAATATTGTCGATGTTGTTTGTTCCTTAGTATGTGATATGTGTGTGAAACACTGTCAGTACTTTCTGGTTTTCTAATCCTTTGTTTGCAGGATTTAGAATGAGATAAGTGGGGGAGAAGCTGGTGCTTCTCCAAGTTGCTTCAGGTGTGGAGAGTTAGCCCAGTGTGTTGTAGATTTCAAGATTGTAAGTGTTGTTTGGACAGTGTTGTTCCCGGTTCCGGAGGGAATGCGGAGGTAAGGTTTATGTCAACTAAGGATTTGTGCCCTAGGTAGTTTTGTGCACAAGATGCAAGAAATGCTATTATAGTTTGGTAAACACGGTTTATGCCCCATCATGATTGTCGGATGTCTATTGACAAATTGAGGAACTGATCACCCTTAATCTCTTGTTGATAGCAGACGGGAATTATGTTGGATGGAATAGGCGTGTCTTTCCGGCTTTGATAGTGTGTGCAATGAATTGTTTGGAATTAAGAAAATGGTTACGGATTGTTTTGATGAGTCGATGAAGATTCTTATATCGGAAGATGAGAAGGATTAGAGGTTTTGGTATGTTGGTCAAATTGGAATGTCACTGAGGGAGATTGATGGGGTATTATTAATGGCTGCTTCTCAGAGAGTAGAGTGTGAACTCAAATTTGATGAAGGTGAGGATTTGAGGTTTGGATCTGCTAAGTAAGTAGAAGAACTTTTAGGAAGTGAAACTCAGATGTTTGTCATGTTTGTGATGATAGTGTTCTAGAAATTGGCAGGAAAGCCACAGTGATGGGCCGTCAGTTGTGCATGGTTTTCAGATGGGTTTTTGGATGAAACATTTGTGTGTCGACTTGAAGAGGTCCAACATGGTTGGTAAGGAAAAGGATGATAGCATGAGGTTGCGTGTTAATCAGTGAGTAGTATGGAAACTTGTGGTTGTGTTCCGGATAGCTTGAGTTTTGAATTGTGACGAATTGCAAACGATTTGAAGTTCCTTGATGGTATTACTTTTGTTATGGGTTGAGACCTCGTGTCAGCAGAAACCTTGAGTAAGTTTGAACCCTGTAAGAAGAATTGATATGGAATGTGGTAACCAGAGATTGTTAAGCTATTTTGGATAAATTATTTCGTGCTCAGAATGAATTTTGAAGGTTGTATATGTTATGGTTATGGAGTATATGAATCGTATCTTCCATACTCGTTTGGATAAGTTTATAGTGATGTTTATTGGATGATATTCTGATTTATTTTAAATCAAAGGATAAGTATGTAGAGCATTTGAGGATTGAGTTACAAGGGTTGAAAGAGAGGGAGTTTTCTACTAAACTATCGAAGTGAGAATTTTGATTGAAAGAGGTTAGTTTTCTTGGATATGTTATTTCGGATGAGAGTATGGTTAATGGATCCATCGGAAGTAGATGCAGTTCTATAATGAGATGAGAGGCTCCGAAGTTGGATAAGGAGATTAGAAACTTTTGGGCTTAGTTGGTTGTTACTGCAGGTTATGGAGGATTTTGAGAAGTTAGTGCTTCTGTTATCTCAGTTGACTTGCAAAGGGTGAGTCGTTTGTTTTGGATGTTCGTTGTGAGTAAGTTTTGGTGAGCTGAAGTAGAAGTTGACTACGGCTCCGGTTTTGATTTTGCCTGATCCTAATAAACTGTTTATGGAATATTGGGATATGTCCTTGATGAGTGTAGTTAGTGTGCTAATGCGAGAGGGTAAAGTCGTAGCCTATGCTTTACGATAATTGAGGATTCAAAAAAAAAAAAGGTCTATACTATTCGGAATTTGGAATTGGATGCGGTTACTTTTGTGTTGAGAATCTGGAGGTATTATCTTTATGGTTCTAGGTTCGAAGTGTTTGGTAATCACAAGAATATTGAGTACCTGTTTGGTCGGAAGGAATAGAGTATGAGACAACGAGGATGGTTGGAATTTGTGATGAGTTATGACTTTACCTGGAATTATCCTATTGGTGAGGTTAGTGTCGTGCCTGATGAGTTAAGTTGAAAGTTTTTACATATGTCTGCTTTGATGGTTAAAGAGTGGGAACTTTTGGAAGCATTTAGAGATTTGAGTTTGGTGTGTGAATTGACATCTGACAGCGTGAGGCTTGGTATGTTAAGGGTCACTAATGATTTTCTGTTGACCGTTAGCGAGAAACAGAGGCTGGATGTGAAATTTGTTGATTTGATGACGGTTGGAGATAAAGGTGTGAATGGTGACTTTAAAGTGGATGGTAAAGGTGTTTTGAGATTCCATGGTAGAATTTGTATTCCTGATGGTTCGGATTAAAAATGATGATTGTAGAGGAAGGACACTGGAGTAGTTTGAGTATACATCCGAGAGTTAATAAAATGTATCAAGATTTGAAGGAGATCTTTTGATGGTCAGATGATTAGAATTACTTGAGCAGTCAGAGACTTGTGTCTGGTGTGTGAGATAACTCAGTGGAGTGTAAGGTTGGGTCTTTTAGAAGTGAACTATACTTTTTCTGGTGAATATTAAGGAGAGTCAGAAGTTGGATATGGAATTGGTATATTTGATTGTTGCGGGTAATCAGAGTGCGCATCGAAAGTGTGAGGTGGCACATTTCGTATATGCATGTGTGACTTGTAAGAGTTCATAGGTTGAACATTGTAAACATGTAGGAGTGATGAGACCATTGGACGTTTCAGAATGGAAGTGTTAGGTGAAAGGTTTAAATATTATTCATGGGCTACTATGTAGATGGATGTTTGGTTGTATGGTCGATTGGTGAATCATAGCATTGTTGTAATATTGTTGTGTGACAAGGATGTTGGTATTGTGGTTATGTAGAGGTTGTTGGAACGATGTTGGGTCGTGGAACTTTATGTTCTTGTTTGTGTTGTTGCCTCGTTTCCATCGTGATGGTTCGAGTGCGAGTAGCTAATTCCTGTGTGGGGAATTAGGGGAGTGTTACCTATGGTGAGGGTAATGATCTTGTTGTGTTTCGGTTCAAGAGTGAACCTGTGTGTGTTCGTACCTTGGGTATTCTTTGAGTTGTGAGTTAGTCGTCAAGTGCATTGTATGGGCTTTGCATCTTGTCGTTGTAGTTGTCGTCGTTGTCGTGTCATTGTTGTAGTTTCCGTTAGCAAGGTGGTTTGTCAGTTTGTGTTATTCGTGGTGTGCCTTTTGTTGGCATGATAGTTTGTTAGTCGAATACGAGAGTCGTATCCGGAGTTGTTCGTATCAGCATATTTTCGACGACGAAAATGTCTAAGTGGGGGAGAATTGTAACGCCCCGGTTTTTGTCTTATTTATTTAATCGAGTTGATTTAATTATTTTAGTTTTTATATTATCTTATTCTTGACTTTTATTTGACAATATATTATATTTCATCGCTGTTTATGTTTTATCGCGTTTTGAGAACGTTTGCGAGATATTTGAGCCGAGGGGTAAAATAATCTTTTGAGGGGTTAGATATTTTAGAAAAAAATTAGATATTTTTACATAAGTGGAAATAAAGGGGAAAGAAAAATAGAAAAGAAGAGAAAGAGAAAGGAAGGGAAAGAAGAGGAGAGAAAAGAGAGGAGAAGAGGAAATCGAAGAAAACTCCGTTTCAAGCGCGATTAATCGGGTAAGGGTGAGAAGTTTCGATTATATCTTGCTTGTGTATGTATATGTGTTGTTTGTTGTAATTGTTTTGGTTGTTGCACAACTTTTACTTATTGATAATTTGTGATCAATTAAATAGAAATTGATGTTTTCACGGTCGAAAATCGGTATAAATCGCGTTGTATGATCACACTGTGTTTATGAACAATTGCTAATACTTGTTTTGCTGTTGGAATTGATTTGGGATGAAAAATGGGATTTTTGGGATGTGGAATCGTGTAAAACGCAGCAGAGAAATTCTGCATCTGATACGAAGCGTCGGGCGATGCATTGAGCGCTGGGCGACGCATGCGTTGCGCCGCTGCTCCGCCGGGCGATACCCAAGAGGCGCAGCTTGTCACGCTGCTTACTCTTTTAAGTTTTTGGTGGGGTTTTACGCCGCAGCTTCGTCGGGCGATGCAAAGGCGAAGGGGGCACCGCCGGGAGAAAATAGGTACCGCCGGGCGCACCTGGGGATTTTCAATAAATTTGTTTTCTTTGAAAATGCATAACTTTTGATCCGTAACTCGGATCGAGACGTTCTTAGTACCGTTGAAAATCTAATGAGATGTTCTTTCTTATAAAAATGAGTTTTGAGATTGGTGGCCGATTTAATTGTGTCGGGAAATTGGAAACGTGTCATTTATCGACTTTTATCGTCGTAATTGTGTGCGATTAATGTGTTATCATGTGATATGCTTTTGATATATAACGTATAGCTTGTGTGTTGTTATGTGATGTGAATGCATGTGATGTGAATGTTGTGATGATGGTTTGTGGACTTAGGGCAAGTAAATGCATTGTGTTATGTTTGATTGTATATGCATGATTATGGATGTTGAAATGGTTCACATGGTTGTATATGTGTCTGCATTTGATTGTCATGAGTCATTGTATGCCAAGCATCATGATATGCATTCTTGTGATGTCGTGTGCCCTAGTGGGTGTGAGCGACGAAACGATTCCCGAGGGAATCTGCTATAACGGTCGTGAGCCTTATACAAAGAGGACCTAAAGCGACGTTATAAACGATCGTGAGCCTTATAGAAAGAGGACCTAAAACGATTAGATTGTGAGCCTTATACAAAGAGGACCTAAAGCGATCCATAAACGTCGTGAGCCTTATACCAAGAGGACCTAAAGCAACGGGGAACATCGTTTGCCCGACGGGGAGGTACACTAAGTAACAAGCGATGATTCCAATAATTCCTGAGTGAATTAATGATGAGAATGATGGATGGAACGGTACCGCATTGCATTTGCATAGAGTCGTTGTGTCGGTCTCTCTGCATTTGCATAAATCATGAATGGATTGATTATGTGTGGAAAATCATGAATGGATTGATTATGTGTGGAAAATCATGAATGGATTGATTATGTGTGGGAGATTGCGAATTGATTGATTATGTGTTGAGCTTGTGATAGCATTGGTGATTTGATATGAATTTGTGATAAATGCATTGGTTATGGATGATATGTTTTATGTATAGACATATGCTATGTTTTGTGGGGATGTTGTACATTACAGTGATTGTATTAATTCTCTATGGTATGCTATATATGAATATACGTGATGTGGCGGTGTGTTTCCATATGTTATAACTTTGGTATGCCTTCTGTGTGAATATGTGATTATGTTGATATAATTGATATATGCTATGTTGTTGGATTATTAGATATATGTTATGTATTTGTGGCATGCTATATGTATTAGTATGTGATGCTTGTGGTGAGAATAATTATGCATGTGAATTTATATGTGTTTGCATATTTTAATGCAATCTTGATTTAGTTGTTATTTCTCACCCTTCTGCTGTAGTTTGTTGCTCTATGAGGCAATTGCAGATTAGTAGTCTTGGAGGCTTTTGTGAAGATTAGTTCTCCTTCTGTTTGTCAGTCTGTCTGCTCTGATACGTAACACGGGAGTCGAGGAACGCTTTTGTTATGTATACATTTGTTGGATCTATTTTGTATTACCTTTGTATGAATATTTTGATGTTATAAAATAATTTATTTTGTAAAACAAGTCGGTTATGGATCTTTCCGCTTTATTCCATAATTGAACTTTCCTTTTGATGGAAAAAGTTTCCCTTTTAGGTTTATTCCATTTTGTGTTATGTATCAAATTTATGAGCAGAGATTGTGTTTTCTTTCTTTAAATGTGGAATCCTTGTTTCTGTCTAAGAATAGTAAATTTTTATTTACTCTAATTTATTTATGTATTATTTATTCGCGATGGGAATTGGGGTGTTACATTAGTGGTATCAGAGCAGGTCGGTCTGTCTGGCCAAGTTGTTGAGTCTGTGTGGCATGACAGTTGAATATTGTCGATGTTGTTTGTTCCTTAGTATGTGATATATGTGTGAAACACTGTCAGTAATTTTTGGTTTTCTAATCCTTTGTTTGCAAGATTTAGAATGAGATAAGTGGGGGAGAAGTCGGTGCTTCTCCAAGTTGCTTCAGGTGTGGAGCGTTGGCTCAGTGTGTTGTAGATTTCAAGATTGTAAGTGTTGTTTGGACAGTGTTGTTCCCGGTTCCGGAGGGAATGCGGAGGTAAGGTTTATGTCAACTAAGGATTTGTGCCATAGGTAGTTTTGTGCACAAGATGCAAGAAATGCTATTATAGTTTGGTAAAGACGGTTTATGCCCCATCATGATTGTCGGATGTCTATTGACAAATTGAGGAACTGATCACCCTTAATCTCTTGTTGATAGCAGACGGGAATTATGTTGGATGGAATAGACGTGTCTTTCTGGCTTTGATAGTGTGTGCAATGAATTATTTAGAATTAAGAAAATGGTTACGGATTATTTTGATGAGTTGATGAAGATTCTTATATCGGAAGATGAGACGGATTAGAGGTTTTGGTATGTTGGTCAAATTGGAATGTCTCTGAGGGAGATTGATTGGGTATTATTAATGGCTGCTTCTCAGAGAGTAGAGTGTGAACTCAAATTTGACGAAGGTGAGGATTTGAGGTTTGGATCTGCTAAGTAAGTAGAAGAACTTTTAGGAAGTGAAACTCAGATGTTTGTCATGTTTGTGATGATAGTGTTCTAGAAATTGGCAAGAAAGCCACAGTGATGGGCCGTCAGTTGTGCATGGTTTTCAGATGGGTTTTTGGATGAAACATTTGTGTGTCGACTTGAAGAGGTCCAACATGGTTGGTAAGGAAAAGGATGATAGCATGAGGTTGCGTGTTAATCAGTGAGTAGTATGGAAACTTGTGGTTGTGTTCCGGATAGCTTGAGTTTTGAATTGTGACGAATTGCGAACGATTTGAAGTTCCTTGATGGTATTACTATTGTTATGGGTTGAGACCTCGTGTCAGCAGAAACCTTGAGTAAGTTGGAACCCTGTAAGAAGAATTGATATGGAATGTGGT
The DNA here is from genome assembly GCA_022829125.1 of Lathyrus tuberosus. Lineage (NCBI taxonomy): Eukaryota > Viridiplantae > Streptophyta > Magnoliopsida > Fabales > Fabaceae > Lathyrus > Lathyrus tuberosus. The sequence continues at coordinate 1,444,612 of JALAZF010000529.1, read as the reverse complement.
AACCAGAGATTGTTAAGCTATTTTGGATAAATTGTTTCGAGCTCATAATGAATTTTGAAGGTTGTATATGTTATGGTTATGGAGTATATGAATCGTATCTTCCATACTCATTTGGATAAGTTTATAGTGATGTTTATTGGATGATATTCTGATTTATTTTAAATCAAAGGATGAGTATGTAGAGCATTTGAGGATTGAGTTACAAGGGTTGAAAGAGAGGGAGCTTTCCACTAAACCATCGAAGTGGGAATTTTGATTGAAAGAGGTTAGTTTTCTTGGATATGTTATTTCGGATGAGAGTATGGTTAATGGATCCATCGGAAGTAGATGCAGTTCTATAATGAGATGAGAGGCTCCGAAGTTGGATAAGGAGATTAGAAACTTTTGGGCTTAGTTGGTTGTTACTGCAGGTTCTGGAGGATTTTGAGAAGTTAGTGCTTCTGTTATCTCGGTTGACTTGCAAAGGGTGAGTCGTTTGTTTTGGATGTTCGTTGTGAGTAAGTTTTGGTGAGCTGAAGTAGAAGTTGACTACGGCTCCAGTTTTGATTCTGTCTGATCCTAATAAACTGTTTATGGAATATTGGGATGTGTCCTTGATGAGTGTAGTTAGTGTGCTAATGCGAAATGGTAAAGTCGTAGCCTATGCTTTACGACAATTGAGGATTAAAAAAAAAAGGTCTATACTATTCGGGATTTGGAATTGGCTGCGGTTACTTTTGTGTTGAGAATCTGGAGGTATTATCTTTATGGTTCTAGGTTCGAAGTGTTTGGTAATGACAAGAATATTGAGTACCTGTTTGGTCGGAAGTAATAGAGTATGAGACAACGAGGATGGTTGGAATTTGTGATGAGTTATGACTTTACCTGGAATTATCCTATTGGTGAGGTTAGTTTCGTGCCTGATGAGTTAAGTTGAAAGTTTTTACATATGTCTGCTTCTGCCCAAAACACCTTCAGCCAAACCATTTTGTTGGGGAGTCCCTACAGTCGTTATGTGCCTTGCAATACTAGATGCAACACAATAGCTGTCAAAAGCCTCATTGCAAAATTCAAGACCATTGCCGGTCCTCAACCTCTTGACCTTCCTGCCAGTTTGGTTTTCGACAAGAGTCTTCCAACTTTTGAAATTTTCAAAAGTTTCATCCTTAGTTTTCTGGATGAATACCCATAACTTTCTGGAGTAATCATCAACTATGGATAGAAAATACCTTACACCTGAGTGTGAAGGATTCCTCGCAAACCCCCAAAGATCCGCATGAATGTAATCAAGGGATCCATGTGTTCTTTGTTTACCATTGTTAAACTTTATTCTACAAGATTTACCCATTACATAAGGTTCACAAAACTCCAGTTTTTCGACTTTGTCACCACATAATAGATTTTGTTTCGACAATTTTACCAAGCCTCTTTCACTGACATGGCCAAGTCTCTTGTGCCATAGCTCAGTCTTCGACACAGGTTTCGTGGATGCCACATCTGCTGAACCACTTACAACCTCAGCCTCAAGGGTATACAAGCCTTGTTTCTTCACGCCTCTCAAGACTTCCTTCGACCCTTTCATTACCCTTAGGATACTTTCCTCTCCTTTGAAAACATATCCTTTCTTGTCGAGTTCACCAAGAGAAATTAAATTCCTCTTAAGATCGGGTTCATACCTAACATCCATCAATAGCCTTATTGACTCATCATGTAGCTTGAATCTCACAGATCCAATACCTATAATTTTGCAATCTTTGTTGTTTCCCAGCAGCACTAATCCACCATCTTGATCACACAATTCCTCAAACACGTCTTTGTTTGGAGTCATGTGCCAAGTACACCCTGAATCCATAATCCACTCCTTGCTAGAGTAGCTGCTTAAAACCACCAGGACAATGACTGCATTACCATTATCCTTTCCACCATGATTATTCAGACAATCAGGGCATACCTTTCTTGTATGACCCTCCTTCTTACAATAATAACACTTAATTACAGGAGCATTATCACCATAAGAATTTTGTAGAACTTTACCCTTCTTTTTCTTCTCAAACCTACCATATTTCTTCAAGAAATTCCCTTTAACGGGCAAACCTTCACCAACAGAAGATGGTTTGTGCTCCTTTCGTTTGTTCAAATCCTTAGAGGATAAATCAGATTAAACATCTTCTTGAAGACAAACTCGTACATGGGGAATCTTTCCCCGTAGTGTAGCGGCAAAATTGTGAGTGTAAGCTATTGATTAACTTAACTCGAAAAGCAAGAGTCGCCACCGCACTTTTATTTTATCCAAAAAGGAAAGGAAAAAGAGCGAACAAAACCTACACAAGCTCTATAACAAGAACAAGTAAAGAGAGTTCGGGTAAGGGGGTTAGTTACGCAATGGGAAGGTGTTAGCACCCAAAACGTCTATAGTACTCTATAGGAGCCCTTTGAAATATCTACCGCTTTTGGTCTGAAAAAAGTTTGCTTGAAAAGTGATTGAGGAGATGAGAAGAGAAATTTTTTTTAAGATTTTTGTGTTTGACGAGACTTGTCGCCTCATGCCTACGTACCCACGATGTGCAATGTAGGATCAAAACCCCGTAGTTCATGGTACAAAGAATGAAAATTGTTTGTTTTGGTTGTTTTTAAATGTAAAGACAAGTCGTCATTTCTAAGCGAATAATTCCGCTTAAAGAAATGAATCATGTCTAAACTTATGAAAAAATTAAAGGAAAAAGTGCACGAGGGCACAAAAAAGAGAGTGATGAGTTTGATGTTTTTTAAGTCTTTTGAAAGAAATTTCAATATGCTTATGTAGTTTAGCATTTGATTAAGAAATGACAAGAAAAGAGTAAAATCACTTGACAAAGTCAAGGTTTGTTTATGAAAGCGGTGAAAGTTTGAAATCAAGAAGGTTTTGAAAAAGAGAGAGAGTTTTGAAAATTAAAGAATGGGGAGGAGAAGAAGAGACTATCCTAAAGCATAAAGTAAAAGCTAAGGAAGAGAATAGCCTAACCACACAAGTAAGCTCCAAATCTTTGAACCATAATTCCGAAGCAAAGGGAGAAAGGTCCTAGGTCTAAGTCCAAGGTTCCAAGAATTGCATTGGATGTCCAAGGTCTAAGTGCAAAGCTCCATGTCCATTGCATAGGATAGTAACCATAGTCCAAGATTAGAATCACAAGTTTTTTAGAGGTTTTGGCCTTTATTAATGTTTTAGGTCCAAGTGGACAAAGAGAAAAAGGCATAAGCATAAACACGTGTCCAACGGACAAAGGAAAAATTGCGGAAGCATAAACATGATATGATATGATAATAATGAAGCATAAAATTAAAAGAGAGATAAGGGATAAGAAGGAAACAAGATATAATAAATGATTAGTACAATAGAAATGTTAATGAATAATGGTATGGTGAACTTAATCATCCACAATCAAAGACAAAGCAAATAGTGTCAAAGAGAATGAAAAAGTAACCGGTTCCGCTTCATATCTTGCACTACGGTGATTAATTAATGCAATTAGTCCAAATTTAGTGAAGACTTGAAAGAAGATTGGGATACCCAAAGCAACTACGCATCAAGCTTCAAAGTTTATGGAACTAACACAAACAAATAATCAACCTTGGGATGACGCGACTAATCAAAGTCCGGTCCACGAAAGTACAAGTGTTGAATTGGATTTATTCCGAGTAGGGACAAATTTTGGTCTATGTTAAGCGCACGCCGAGTAATTTGTTCACGCAATTACCCTACGAATGAGGCCGGCCATGAGATATATGTGTTAATGCACGCGAGATAAATGATATAGGGATCGTAATCCTAAAGCGGTGCCACATGAAAAGAAAAGGTGGAAATGATCTCGTCTAGATCGAAATTCAACAAAGAAATTTCACGATCACTTCGACTTTCATCGATCAAAAAGAAAATAGATGAAGAAAAAGTGGATCTAAAGGTTATGATCCACACAACCAATCAAAAATGAAATAAAATGAGAAAAAACAAGATAAAATAAATAAATAAAAAAAAGAATTAAAGGATAATCCATGATAGAAAAAAAATTTTTTAAGGCTTTTTTTCAAGAAATTTTTATAACCAACATTCTAAAACCAGAATTTAAGAAAAAAATCTAAATCAAGAGTTACTTTAAAAAAAAATAGAAACAAATTGGAATTATTTTTTTAAGAAAATAAAAGAGGAGAGTGTAAGAATGGAATGGTGGTGGTGTAGATAGTCATGCACATAGTTTTCTAGGCCCAATCAATTTCATTAAAAAAAAAAGAACAAAAAAGAACAAGAAAACTTTAAAAGAAAATGAAAAGAAAAAGTCAGAAAGAAAGAAAAAAAAAGCAAGTGTATCTTCTTCTTCATCTTCCAACGAGCACTATTCACCACCATCATAGCCAACACTCAAAACTCCACCAAATCGGAAGCGGCGGGACACAAAATTAGCAAGGTTTCGATAGGAAATGAATGCTCTACGCAATGGTATAAACAACTTCAAGAACGGTTACCGACGGATACGACTCGAAATTACCGAAAAGAAAACTTCAATCTACCTTCAAAGTCACAAGTAAGTAGCAAATGAACTTCCTCATTCTTCATCCACTGATTCTAGCTTGAATTTGTTGTCGTTTGTGTTGAAGTGTGAAATGGAATTGTTGCGGATTTGTTGATGTTGTGGTTATGATCCGTTTTTGTTGTTGCTGTTGAAAGGGGTTGAAGATGGAGGAATGGTTTGTATATGGTTGTGGAGTGGTGTTTATGAGTTTCAGATTGAAGAAGGTTTATGGAATTGGAGAAAACTAATTGAAGCTTGGTTTATTGGAGATTATGAAAAATTGTTGAAGGAAGGTTGATGAATTTGGAAGGTGAAGGTTGAGTATGGATTTTGGTAGAATTTTTGGGGCTGTCCAAGCTTGAGAATTGAAGGAGAGGAGGCTCTAATTTATAGAAGAATTGGTGAGTTTTCAAATGTCGTTTTTGGTTGTTGTGCGTTGCGTTTTGGTGCTGAGTTTACGCGTGAGGGACTGATACACTGCGTTTTGATTTTTTGTGTGTTGCGTTTTACTTCAGCTTCGGTGCCGTTTTATTCATGTTGTTTTGCGGCTTGGCTTGCGGTTTGATGAGTTGGGCATGATGAATGGCTGGGAATTGTTGGTGTGTTCACGGCTTGGTAAATGGGGCTGCAGCCGTGTGGCTTTTTACCACTTTCTTCCTTTTTTCATGTAAATGGGCCTTGCTTTTTTTGTGTGCTATTTTTGTATATGGAAAAGAGAAATGGGCTTTGAATTTTGAAAGGATAAAAAATGTTAAGGAATGGTACAAAAATGAATATTATATATTGAGAAAAATATGGAGGATTTGGTTTAGAAAATGGGTTAGAAAAAAAAATGGTTTAGATAGCAAAAAGTGGAATATGTGAAAAATGGTTAAAAATGTGAATAGTGGATGGCAAGTCTCTTTTTTTAGCCCAAAACCAAACTTGAAATTTTTCACAAGCCTCTGATAAACATATGCCACATAACAAGCCACAACTGAAACAACGGCCATCTGAATCTGTTTGAACCCAAAACTCATATGCGCCACTGCCTGATAAATTGAAGAATCTCAGCACAAGACATCTTGCTTTTGAACAAACACCTGTGACTTGAAACCACTTCATTGTCTTTGACAAACCTGCACAATGCACAGAGAGAAACAAGCAAACGACAGCATATTTTTGGTATTTTTGGTTAGAGGTTAGATAAACAGAAGCAAGTAAGAATAAGAGAATCACACAGGTGCTCAGGAGGAACACAAATTATGATCTTGTTTGTGGTAGGAGATGCAAATGAGAATGTGCGAAATCTTAGGGGTAAAAATTAGGGTCTTACAGCTGCCCCTATTTAAGTTTCTTCAATCAGGAGATATGAAAGTTGGAAACTTCGTCTCGACAAGATTGAAGATACTTAAATACAGAAAATTGAATTTTTAGCCATAAGATGTCACAAGATGATATGAATGCAAAGGATGAGACAGACTGCGGGGAAGCTTGGAAAAAAAGGGTATAAGGTAAATTGAGAGAGATGACGTGAAAAGACACGCCGGGGAACACAAGCTATTTCTGGAGATCTGTCAAGGCGGCAAGAAGTATCCATCAATAGTTGGAAAGAGAGGGACAAGACCCTGGGAAGACAAGTAGCGACATCCAAGAATAGCATTGGATAGAAACTACAAACGAGACAAAAGGGATGTCGAAAGATGTCCAAGAATGGCATTGGACAGCAACAAGAAAGTTTCTGGTAAAAACAGCAGCGTCATCCAAGAATAGCATTGGATGGAGGTGAAAAACACTCTGTTGGGTAAGATATCCAAGAATGGCATTGGATAAAGGCACTGCAACATTCAAGAATGGCATTGAATGAGGCAACAACAAGCATCAGAGACGTCCAAGAATAACATTGGACTCAGCTGAGGAAAAGATATCCAAGAATGGCATTGGACTTAGCTGGGGAAAAGGTGTCCAAGAATGGCATTGGACTCTGTCGAGGAAATCATAATCAAGAATGGCATTAGACAGAAGAAATCACAACATCCAAGAATGGCATTAAATGTAGTGAGAAAAGTTCTGGAAAATACATCAGAATTATCCAAGAATGGCATTGGATAAAAGGTTCACAATATCCAAGAATGGCATTGAATATAGTGAGCAAGGACCTTCAGGAATGACACTGAAAGGTAAAGATAAACTCATTCAGGAATGGCACTGAATGAACAGATACAACTTTTAGGAATGGCATTGAAAGGTAAAGGTAAATCACTTCATTCAAGAATGGCATTAAATGACAGTGAAAAAGACATCCAGGAATAACACTGAATGCAAAGGAGAAAACTCATCCAGGAATGGCACTGAATGAATAGGTAAAACTTTCAGGAATGGCACTGAAAGATATCCAAGCAGATCTGTTGGGGATTATAGAGGAGAGAAAAGACTTCCAGGAATAACACTGGGAGAAACAAGAGGAACAAGGTATCCAGGAATGGCACTGGAGATCAAAAGAGACAGACATCCAGGAATGGCACTGGAGAGAAAGAAAACAAAGATCCAGGAAAGCAGGACATCCAGGAATAGCACTGGGTGAAAAGACAAGTAAACGACAACATTCAGGAATGACACTGAATGAAAAGGCAGGTAAAAGTTTGGTAGGCGCCAAGTAAGTTGGACTTTAGTCACAAGGTAAGATGTTGAAAGCAACAGGACCTCGGAAAAATGCAGATGAGCACGAAGCACAATTCGAGCTATGAAAATGTTTCTATGCAATGATATGTAAATGATTTATGTATGCGATGCAGATGATAGAGACAACTGAAATGAAACTTTGATTCCTCAACACAGGGAACACTGCCCACTTTGCTTGGAGAGAAGATGTTGAACACATCTCTGTCACACTTGTGAATTGTATCAGACTAATGGTCTTTTGAGGAAAGACATCTTGAGGATTCTTGAAGAAGACTGCCCCAGATTGATTGACTGATGAGGATAGACTGATCATAGCTTCAGTTGCTGGGGATGAACTGATCATGGCTTTAGTTCTTGAAATGATTGCTGAGGATAAACCGATCATGGCTTCAGTTGTTGGGGATGAATGAACTGATCATGGCTTCAGTTCTTGAAATGACTGTTGAGAAGGCTAAACTCAGTATGGGTCTTGAAAGAGATCTTCTGGTTAACCAAATATGAGAATAACTTGCACTGAGCAACAAATCTTGGATTGATTCACAACAGGATCTGGGAGTAATGTGCCCCTGATAAGATCACTGACCAGGTTTCTCAACTGTTTGAAAATTCCTTGATGAGGAAAGTTTGTCTGTAAATAAGATTATTCAAACAGACATGGTAATTTTAATGCAAAGCTCATGCAATTTTCAAATCAAAAATCATTTTTGAAATGATGTTATTGATGTAAAGCAAAATGAAACACTTGTCAAAACACAGCGGTTAAGACATGCAAAGTGAAAGAGAAAGCATAGGCAAAACATCAAAGCAAATGATTGGCAACAAACATAGGAGTCAATTTACGCAACCTTGCTGTAGTATGTGTAATACCCCAAAATTTGACCACTTAGATTTCCCATAATTGTGAAAATCATCATCACAATGTGGATGAACCATCATGCTTCATCAGTCTCCCCAAAGATGGGTGAGCATCCAATACAATCAAAATTAGGGTTTCAAGCCCTCTCTGAGTGCTTAGACAAAGGATCAATCAAGAAATGACATGATCTTCAACTTGTCTAATCTCTTAAATATCCACAATGGATCAAAAAGGACTCCCACTTCAAGGATTAAGCACAAGGCTGCTCCCTTCTAGGTGGATCAAGTCTCAAGATCGACAGTGTCACCAAATTAGGGTTTTGGTCGACCAGGGCCTCCAGATGGAAATTTTCATCTGGGCACAAGGCAATGATCCAAAACATGACCTAATATACTTCATAGAACCTCATGAACCCATGCATCAAGTCAATTCTGCCTCAGGGGATGCATTCATCAAAAATCAGGAATTAGGGTTTCTTGACCTAATTCACCCCTAAGTTGACTTTTGGGACAAACCATGAGCCAAGACCTCAAGACATGATTTGAGGGTCTCTAATATACCATATTGATCCATTTGGAACCATGGATTGATCCAAGAAGCTTGAGCAACAAGTCTCAATTTCATCTGCACCACAATTAGGGTTTTAAGAGAAAAGTCAACTGTAACTTTGACTTTTGACCAGGACATGCTCCCAAACCCTAATACATGATTGAATATACCCTATGACACCCATGGAACATGTCCATCAAGTTTTATTTAGGTCAAGGACATGATTTCCTGAAGAATTGCACAGTTTGGAATTCATCTGATAAAAAGTCAACTGTGCACAAAAGTCAACTTTGACTTTTTGAGATTTTTCACCAAAATGGATTTTTAACCCTAAAATGATGTTAATGTATGATTTGAATCATCATTCATCAAGAAAAATCAAGAAAAGTGAGATAACTTGTAAAAGGGGTAACCATAAAACTTAGAAAATTTTCTAAGTTAAAAATAAAGTGGCAAAGGTACCAACTTTGGAGGACCATAACTCCTAAACCACAAGGCCATTTTTTCTCATCCAAATATGGATTTGTAGCCCTCATTATCACCTACAAAAACTTCAACTACAAGTCATTCCAATTCATTAAGGATTTTGAGTTATGGAGTGATCAAAGTGGCTGAAAAGTGAAAATGTCACTTTTTCCAACACTTGGTGAAATTTTCACTAAGTCAGATTCTGCCTCACTTTTTGCCAAATGTAGGGGGATTTTTCACTTGGAATCAAAAGAGATCAAAACCAAACTTGTTCAAACAGTTGTTGTATCATGTAAGAGCTTTCCAAAATGGCCAAGAACATTTCCAAATTCAACCTACACCATGAGATACAACATTGCCAAGTTGCCTTGCTGAAATCTGTCAAGGCAAGGCAGAATTTGCAACTTTGGTCGATTTGCCAAAATCAGCCAAATCCAATTGCTCCTATCCACTTGGACACCTCAGAGGATTGAATCTAAAGGGGACAATCACTGAGCCAAGCCTCCAAAGTCCATGGAACAAGAAATAGCATGTTGAACCTAGAATGGCCAAAATAGGGACAAGACTTCAAATTTGGAATGAGGCATTTAATGAAACCATCAAGGTGGCATGGACTGAGCCATTCTCATCTGAAATCAGTCAAGACTTATCCAAGACCAAGGGAACCAAAGCTCTGTGCCCTAACCTCTAGTCAATGGCTAGAGGAGACTTGGATTTTCATTTGCCAACATTGGCCAAACCTACTTACCAGCTGCCATTCACTATTCCTTGCAAAACAAACTTGCTCTACTATAAATAGAGCTCAATTGTGGTCAGTTTGAGTACACCAAAGCCATCTAACAGATGCTTTCCTCAAAATCTCTTTCTCTTGGCAAAAATGCCTTTCTTAGCAAGGTAGCTATCGGGTTTTGAGTTTGAGAGCAATTCCAATCAAACCAATCACTCACACACCTCACATACATCATATAGAAGTGATCCAAACACTTAGATTGCTTCTAAAACATCAATTTCACAAAATCACCAGCTGGTTGCTCAAGGTTTTAACCAAAGTGCAGCTGAGGTACCACAAAATGATCCAGCCAATTTCAAGCAAGTCCAACCATCCAAACACGATCCATAGGGTGTAGGGAAGCTGTTCAGATCATCACCACTCATCTGTAACACCTCCAAATCAAAAATCACTTTGAACTTGCTGTCACGGCCTAGAGGTAAGCACATACTTGGTCATCTCTCAATCTATGCATATTTCCTCGCACAATAATTTGGCCATATGTTCATAATCATGCATGGAATGTTTTCCCTCAATTAATTGCATTGTTTGAATCGTGTATCAAAAATCCTAGCCTTCATGCAGAAATTAGGGTTCTTGAGGTCTCTTCGTGATTTCTTGTTGTATGTTTAATTTAAATGAAATTAAAGTACATAGACATGATCGTGAGGTTGAGGCGAGCATAATGATATGTGGATTGCATGATATGATTACGTATTCATGGAGATTGGATAGAAAATGCAAATCTGAGAAACCAAGAACACGCGCGTGTTCTTCAGCTGTTCTTGGCGCCATTTTTAGAAATTCAAATATTTGAATTTTGTGATTTTGTTTAATTGATTCAAAAATTAATTTCTCTCTGAGTTTTAATGATTTTGAGTTGATTCTTTTTTAATAATTCACAAAAATGTTAAAATATTTTATTTTCACAAAAAATCCCAAAAATATTATTTATTTCATATAATTGATATTTTTGCAAAGAATTAATATTTTAATTATTTTTGACATTTTAAATATTTTTTCTACATTGATTTTGCAACTTTTAATGCTTTCTAATTATTTTGTAGGTCAATACTTAATTTTTGAAGCATTAATCCAAGATCACAATTTGTTTTCCATGTGTTAAACAATTTTTGATCATTTTAATTGTATTTTTATTCAATTAAATACATTTTGAAAACAAATTAGGGTTTTGGATTAATTCAACCCTCATAAATCACTTTCAAAACTTTTTGGGCCTCTTGAGAGAGTGTAAGACCCATCCCCCCTTGTACAAAAACTTTTGGGCCTCACTCATTGTATAAGTCCCTCTGTACAAGTAAACGGCGCGATCGTCGCCCGTTTAAAAATAAAAATCATCTGGGCCTCTCCTTGAGCTATAAGACCCATTCAAAACACTTTGGGCCTCTATTAGAGTGTAAGACCCAATCCCCCTTTTAACCAAAACATTTTGGGCCTCACTTATTGTATAAGTCCCTCTGCATTAAAAGAAAACCTCAGCGCGATCGCCATTTTTAAACGAAAAATCATTTGGACCTACCCTCGTGTTATAAGCCCCTCTCTTTTCTTTAAACCTTTTTTGGGCCTCTTGAGAGAGTGCAAGACCCATCCCTTTGTACAGAAAACCTTTTTGGGCCCCAGTCACTTGTATAAGTCCCGCTGTACAAAGTCAAACAGTGCGCTCACTGATAAAACCCTGGGCCTCTCCTTGAGCTGTAAGCCCCAAATCTTTCTTTTTCAAAGCACTTTCTCCTTTGATTTTGAATATACTGTTGTTTTCAATCTTTCTTTGTTGAACAACTAACCAAACAGCATGGAAGCACTACAACCGAGTAAGTGGTTATCGCTTTCATTTACTGCTTTCATATTATAAACTGTATTGTGGGGCTGCTCACTGTAAGTCTCCTTTCATAAACTCATATCTATTGTGTAATAATAGTATAGATATTTCGAGTTTCCCCGGCAACTACGTCTAGAACTAGGTGACGCCGTTTCATTTATTCGTAGAAATAGACGCCTAGATCCCCAATAGGAGCACCAGATACAGTCTTCTCTTCGGCTGTCCTCCTTAGGAATCGTCAAGAAGCTCTACTCCCCAAGATGAATGTATTCTCCGTGAATGGCATCTTTGAGTTTCTTCCAAATTCTCGAACTTTCCTGACTTGATCTATTCCTTGTGGATAGCTTGCCTTGAATGTCTCGGGGTTTGGGTACCCACTACGGTCATAATCTTGGACCTTAACTAAGGAACCCTCTTTAAAAGCTAAAAGTCGCTGGATAGTAAACCTCGCACGTTTACCAGTGGTTTTTATCTTTAAAAGAGTTATCTCTCCTAATGGAAAGGAGATGATAGACCCACGGGCTTCTTAAAAGCATCGGCCTCCTCTTGGGCATTATTCAAGGACACTACGGCTTCTTAAAAGTATTCACAGCCTCCTCTTAGGCTTCGTATAATGATCTCTTCCTTCGGGAATGATAGCCTCCTCTTGGGCTTCGTACAAGGACCCGTCGGCTTCTTAAAAGTTTCCAGCCTCCTCTTGGGCTTCGTACAAATTGTCCCGACGACCTCTTAGAGGTATAGGAACAGAACCTAGTCATCCTCATAGAACAGTCCTTTCATAGAGTCTACTACTGTTTCTCAAAGCATAGTACAAAAGAAAAAAACTCTAGACTTGGACAGTCTAACTTCCTTGAGTCTCAAAGACATTCTCAAGTGACCCCCTTCATTAAATAGGAAGGAAACCCGCAGACTCAGACAGTCTCAATACCCTTTGGATTTCCCGTTTCCTCAAAGAGAAGGAAATGTCCCTGATCCTCAAATCAAATCCCTGAGTACAGTGTTGCTCATATAAGAACTGATTTTCTCTTTTAAAATCAGTATATTGGATCTGTCACTCAACTGAAACAAACCTTTAGCCTCTATCTCGGGCTTCGTACGAGATACAAAAAGACTCTCTTGTTGAGTCAAAACTTTTAGCCTCTATCTCGGGCTTCGTACGAGACACAAAGACTCCCTCGTAGAGTCAAACAAACAATAGCCTCTATCTCGGGCTTCGTACGAGACACAAAGACTCTATCGTCGGGTCAAAAACTTTTAGCCTCTCTCTCGGGCTTTGTACGAGACACAAAATAGCCTCCTCTTAGGCTTTGTATAATGATTTTCCTAGCGGAAATTAGCCTCCTCTTAGGCTTTGTATAAGAAAACCACTGGTTGATCCAATCAACCTTTTAGCATCAAAGTTGTGCCTCGTTCACAGTACACAAACATCAACAACTCCTTTCCTTTCATCTAATCGCTGTAAGCGGCAAGTCTCTGGATCATCTATATCCATGCCACTGTCCCTCTTTTAGCATGAGAAATTCCTAAGGAAAGATGGCATTGCTCTACACTGAGTTAAAGTCTTCTCCTTCAGGTTAAAACCCTTTCTTCGGAAATTATGGCATTGCTCAGATCCGCGTATCCCAGTTAAAGTAATTCTCCTTCCCCCTCTTTAGAGATGACAAATTCTCTCTAAAACCGAGGTCTTTCAGCTTCACGTCTTGGGCTTTGAACAAGACACAAATAGACCTTTCAGCTTCACATCTTGGGCTTTGAACAAGATACAAACCACCTTTCGCTTCACGTCTTGGGCTTTAAACAAGACACCAAAAACACCCATTTCCTCCCATAGAATAGGAGGAACTACGAACGCTCTGATTTCCCTGTTTCGGTAAACGGGAATACGTAGGCATAAGATCGAAAGAAAATATCTTAGCGAGCGCAATCAACAAAAAACCCAAATCCCATATCTCCATCAGTCAAAAGCAGTAATTCAAAAGCATCAGTCCTAACATCCTAATCCTTGTTCCCCGCCAGAAACCTTCTGCCCAGGTAAAAAAAAAAAGAAGAAAGAAAGAGAACCGTATTGGCGAAAATACAAATAATCAGTACAAAGGCCCCCCCACATTGATAGCATCCGTAACCTAACAGACCGCTGTTTAAACTCAGTATGCAAAGCAGGGTTAATTGGAGACATCTATTTCCCTTCCTTAGTCAGTTCACAATAGGATAAAAAATGAATCGACCTGTAGTTTAAGCTCAAACCGCAGAGAGAGACCAGCGCTTAAGAACCGCGTCCAAACTTTCGCCTGAACTTTATTTTGTTATCCCTAACTTTTGCCTGAACTTTCTTTTGTTATCCCTAACTTTCGCCTGAACTGTGTCATTTGAGCTTACAGTCAGCGGGATGCCCCAAATTTTTTTTTTTTTTGCCTAAGTCTGCTTCATAGGTTTTGACTTAGCGGGCTTTTCTTTTTGATATTTTTCATTCTCTATTTTTTTTTTTGAAAGACAGTGACTGCCTGGCTTAATGATTACGGTGAACCATCATTCGCTTTTGATTTGAAAGACATCTTCGACACTTCTTTGATGTGTGCGAAGGAAAGCTTGTGATTGCAATCTTTATCTTGTGTTTAAATACACAATCAAATTAACTGAGAACTACCCATCCCCAGGTCAAGATTGCGGGTTTTTTTGTACAGAAAGAAACTCCAACTTCTAGGCTCGAAGGGGTTGACAAGGGATTAACTTCCTTATTTCTCCAGTGTTTGGGAGTTGCAACAATGCCTGTACATCATCAGCCAAGTTTTAATTGAAAGCATACAGTTTAGCAATTTCGGGTATTTTGTTTTCATCATCCTCCCTCCAATCTTTGCATAAACAAAAGCTTGATAAAGAAAGTGAACAGGAGATATAATATTTTTTGTGAAAAAGAAAGCATAAAGATGCATACAGTGGATAGAAATGAATTTGAATCAAACATTGCATTGCTCATTTCATTTAAATTACCATGAGAGTACAAATAAAATTTGAAAGCAAATAGTCAATACAATCAAAGGAAAATGCAAACAGAAAGAAACAAGGCCTAGTGACTAATCAGCAACAAGGATGAGCTGTCCTGTCTGAAACACTGGCTTTAGGAGATGATCCGTCTGAACTGACTCAAAGTTCACTTGGCATGCTCTGGCAAATGGTTGTTGACAACATTTGGATTATTATCAATAAAGTCCATAATCTTTAAGTTCACCAACTCTTGCACTCTAGCTTTTAATGCGAAACAACCTTCCAGGTTATGACCTGCCCCACCTTGATGGAACTCACAGTGAAGATCAGCCCTGTAGCCGGCTGGAAGACGATTTGGAGGAGGAGGTAGAGCCCTCGTTGTAATCAAACCTTTCTCTACAAGACATGGATACAGCTCAGTGTAAGACATCGGGATAGGATCAAAGTTAACCCTATTGCGAGTCTGATTCTGTCTAACAGTCTGACGAAGAGCTTGAGCTGGTTGAGCATTAACAACTGGAGCAACTACAGCTACATACTGTTGTCTCTGACGAGGCTTCCTCTCAACTGAAACAGCATGAGTATCACCATCCTTTTTCTTTTGAAAATTCCCGGCATACTTTTTAGCACCACTGAAAGCTTCAGCATTAGCAATCCTTCCTTTCTTGATACCTTCTTCTAGTCTTTCTCCAATAGTGACTAGGTCAGCAAAACTAGATGATACACTGCCTATCATCTTTTCCCAATAGAGTGGCTGAAGGGTGTCCATGAATAGACCAGTCAATTCTTTTTCAGCTAAGGGTGGCTCCACTTGAGCAGCTAGCTCTCTCCATCGCTGAGCGTACTCTTTGAAGGATTCTTTTTCTTTTTGAGCCATATTCTGCAATTGACGGCGGTCAGGTGCCATGTCCAGATTGTACTTATACTGCTTTAAGAAAGCATCAGACAAATCCATCCAGCTTTGGATACGGTTCTTATCAAGTCCCATATACCATTTCATTGAAGCGCCACTCAAGCTGTCTTGGAAACAATGAATGAGTAGTTTGTCATCTTTTGCATGAGAGGCCATCTTGCGGCAGTACATCACCAAGTGGGTTCTGGGACAAGTGTGCCCCTGGTATTTCTCAAAATTAGGAGTTTTGAATTTTGGAGGAATAACCAAGTCGAAAACCAAACACATGTCCATTGCAGCAGCATTAAAGACATCACTTCCTTCCACGGCTCTTATCCTTTTGTCCAGAGTTTGCCATTGCTCTCTGACTTCTTCAATGTATCCAGGTTCTCCCTGACTTTCAGATTGTTGTCCAGCAGCATGGTACACAAAAGGATTCTCAGGAACAACTTGAGCAACAGAATGCACAACAGGCTGAGGTTCAGTGAACAAAGGAGCTGAAGATACTGGTGAGACAAACACAGGAGTAGTTGCAAAGGGTGGCGAGTAATTCGGAGGTAACCCAAATTTCGGCCAAGTAGAAGCTGGTTGCTGAGTCAGTGGAGGGTCAACAGCAGCAGTTGATGTTTCAACAATCACAGTCCTCTGAGGTGGTTCACCTCTAGCAATCAGAACTTGCAGCATTTCTGTGAGCTTGGTCTACCGGCCTTCAACTCATCAATTTTCATTCTGACTTCGGTGTTGTGTTGTTCTTGGTTTTCCATTCTCAATCTGACAGCAGCTCTAGTTTTGTAGTTGTGTTGAGGAAACAGCTTGACGGCGAACAGATAACTGAAGAAGGAGACAGTTGAAATGAGTTTCTAAGACAACTGGGAAGAAATGCACATGTATGCTCATGGATGCAAGAATGCATGAATGCAACAACCACAAACAAGATCACTCGAAGCACACAGGTTCAAAGGTCCGCTCTGAAGAAAACACCGGAATACCAGGTTGATAAGTCCACACTAATAAGAAATCCAAAGTACCGGGCATGTTGGAAGTCAGTGTTTCCTGCAAACCTGTAAACACCCGCCCATTCTCACATGTGGGTACTAGGATGTTCAGTATCCCGGGCTCTTAGGTCGAGAAATGATGATACGTTCACCATTTCTGGTTTGGCATCATCATCAATCGAGGAGGCCTCAACTGATTCTCCAAAACGAAAGGTCCTCAGCTTCTGACACCGAGGTCGAGAAGCAATAGTACATTCATCCCTCGGGGTACAGTACTATCGCCAATCGAGGAGTGCCTCCACTGATTCTCTTTCAAAAGGGATATCCTATAGCGAGTTCCCAACATTGGGTCCTCGGATAGAGAATGTGCAATGGGTTTGCCATAGAACGTGGTCTGCCACCTCACATCTCGGGAGGAGTGCCGCAACTGAGTCCTCGGGAATGGTCATCAGAGTCGACAATTCCTCAAGAGAATAACTACTGGCCTGTATCAATATACAGTAGCAGAAAGCTCCTGATAGAACCTCGTCTGATTGTAGGGATCATGATCACCCACACGTGGCCAACACCACGGGAGCGTCCCGCCTGCCCACACTAAAACCTATGTGTATGCTCAAGCTTGGGTAGTGGGCTTATCTCTCAGAACACCCTGCCCACCAAACAGAAAATCCAGCCAGCACAAAACAGACAAAAAGTAGTAAATAAATCAAAGTAGGCTAAACCCCTCAAGGGATGGACCAGCAAGAGGTCAATCTGTCCCCAGCAGAGTCGCCACTTTTCTGTAGCGGCAAAATTGTGAGTGTAAGCTATTGATTAACTTAACTCGAAATGCAAGAGTCGCCACCGCACTTTTATTTTATCCAAAAAGGAAAGAAAAAAGAGCGAACAAAACCTACACAAGCTCTATAACAAGAACAAGTGAAGAGAGTTCGGGTAAGGGGGTTAGTTACGCAATGGGAAGGTGTTAGCACCCAAAACGTCCATAGTACTCTATAGGAGCCCTTTGAAATATCTACCGCTTTTGGTCTGAAAAAATTTTACTTGAAAAGTGATTGAGGAGATGAGAAGAGAAATTTTTTTAAAGATTTTTGTGTTTGACGAGACTTGTCGCCTCATGCCTACGTACCCACGATGTGCAATGTAGGATCAAAACCCCGTAGTTCGTGGTACAAAGAATGAAAATTGTTTGTTTTGGTTGTTTTTAAATGTAAAGACAAGTCGTCATTTCTAAGCGAATAATTCCGCTTAAAGAAATGAATCGTGTCTAAACTTATGAAAAAGTTAAAGGAAAAAGTGCACGAGGGCACAAAAAAAAGAGTGATGAGTTTGATGTTTTTTAAGTCTTTTGAAAGAAATGTCAATATGCTTATGTAGTTTAGCATTTGATTAAGAAATGACAAGAAAAGAGTAAAATCACTTGACAAAGTCAAGGTTTGTTTATGAAAGCGGTGAAAGTTTGAAATCAAGAAGGTTTTGAAAAAGAGAGAGAGTTTTGAAAATTAAAGAATGGGGAGGAGAAGAAGAGACTATCCTAAAGCATAAAGTAAAAGCTAAGGAAGAGAATAGCCTAACCACACAAGTAAGCTCCAAATCTTTGAACCATAATTCCGAAGCAAAGGGAGAAAGGTCCTAGGTCTAAGTCCAAGGTTCCAAGAATTGCATTGGATGTCCAAGGTCTAAGTGCAAAGCTCCATGTCCATTGCATAGGATAGTAACCATAGTCCAAGATTAGAATCACAAGTTTTTTAGAGGTTTTGGCCTTTATTAATGTTTTAGGTCCAAGTGGACAAAGAGAAAAAGGCATAAGCATAAACACGTGTCCAACGGACAAAGGAAAAATTGCAGAAGCATAAACATGATATGATATGATAATAATGAAGCATAAAAGTAAAAGAGAGATAAGGGATAAGAAGGAAACAAGATATAATAAATGATTAGTACAATAGAAATGTTAGTGAATAATGGTATGGTGAACTTAATCATCCACAATCAAAGACAAAGCAAATAGTGTCAAAGAGAATGAAAAAGTAACCGGTTCCGCTTCATATCTTGCACTACGGTGATTAGTTAATGCAATTAGTCCAAATTTAGTGAAGACTTGAAAGAGATTGGGATACCCAAAGCAACTACGCATCAAGCTTCAAAGTTTATGGAACTAACACAAACAAATAATCAACCTTGGGATGACGCGACTAATCAAAGTCCGGTCCACGAAAGTACAAGTGTTGAATTGGATTTATTCCGAGTAGGGACAAATTTTGGTCTATGTTAAGCGCACGCCGAGTAATTTGTTCGAGCAATTACCCTACGAATGAGGCCGACCATGAGATATATGTGTTAATGCAGGCGAGATAAACGATATAGGGATCGTTATCCTAAAGCGGTGCCACACGAAAAGAAAAGGTGGAAATGATCTCGTCTCGATCGAAATTCAACAAAGAAATTTCACGATCACTTCGACTTTCATCGATCAAAAAGAAAATAGATGAAGAAAAAGTGGATCTAAAGGTTATGATCCACACAACCAATCAAAAATGAAATAAAATGAGAAAAAACAAGATAAAAAAAAAGAAAAGAATTAAAGGATAATCCATGATAGAAAAAAAAATTTTTAAGGCTTTTTTTCAAGAAATTTTTATAACCAAAATTCTAAAACCAGAATTTAAGAAAAAATCTAAATCAAGAGTTACTTTAAAAAAAAATAGAAACAAATTGGAATTATTTTTTTAATAAAATAAAAGAGGAGAGTGTAAGAATGGAATGGTGGTGGTGTAGATAGTCATGCGCATGGTTTTCTAGGCCCAATCAATTTCATTAAAAAAAAAAGAACAAAAAAGAACAAGAAAACATTTAAAAGAAAATGAAAAGAAAAAGTAAGAAAGAAAGAAAAAAAAAGCAAGTGTATCTTCTTCTTCATCTTCCAACGAGCACTATTCACCACCACCATAGCCAACACTCAAAACTCCACCAAATCGGAAGCGGCAGGACACAAAATTAGCAAGGTTTCGATCGGAAATGAATGCTCTACGCAATGGTATAAACAACTTCAAGAACGGTTACCGACAGATACGACTCGAAATTACCGAAAAGAAAACTTCAATCTACCTTCAAAGTCACAAGTAAGTAGCAAATGAACTCCCTTCTTCTTCTTCCACTGATTCTAGCTTGAATTTGTTGTCGTTTGTGTTGAAGTGTGAAATGGAATTGTTGCGGATTTTTTGATGTGGTGGTTACGATCCATTTTTGTTGTTGCTGTTGAAAGGGGTTGAAGATGGAGGAATGGTTTGTATATGGTTGTGGAGTGGTGTTTATGAGTTTCGGATTGAAGAAGGTTTATGGAATTGGAGAAAACTAATTGAAGCTTGGTTTATTGGAGATTATGAAAAATTGTTGAAGGAAGGTTGATGAATTTGGAAGGTGAAGGTTGAGTATGGATTTTGGTAGAATTTTTGGGGCTGTCCAAGCTTGAGAATTGAAGGAGATGAGGCTCTAATTTATAGAAGAATTGGTGAGTTTTCAAATGTCATTTTTGGTTGTTGTACGTTGCGTTTTGGTGCTGAGTTTACGCGTGAGGGACTGATACACTGCGTTTTGATTTTCTGTGTGTTGCGTTTTACTTCAGCTTCGGTGCCGTTTTATTCATGTTGTTTTGTGGCTTGGCTTGCGGTTTGATGACCTGGGCGTGATGAATGGCTGGGAATTGTTGGTGTGTTCAC
Organism: Lathyrus tuberosus; assembly: GCA_022829125.1. NCBI lineage: Eukaryota > Viridiplantae > Streptophyta > Magnoliopsida > Fabales > Fabaceae > Lathyrus > Lathyrus tuberosus. The sequence goes on along the minus strand of JALAZF010000529.1, from coordinate 1,424,361 downwards.
GGCTTGGTAAATGGGGTTGCAGCCGTGTGGCTTTTTACCACTTTCTTCCTTTTTTCATGTAAATGGGCCTTGCTTTTTTTTGTGCTATTTTTGTATATGGAAAAGAGAAATGGGCTTTGAATTTTGAAAGGATAAAAAATGTTAAGGAATGGTACAAAAATGAATATTATATATTGAGAAAAATATGGAGGATTTGGTTTAGAAAATGGGTTAGAAAAAAAATGGTTTAGATAGCAAAAAGTGGAATATGTGAAAAATGGTTAAAAATGTGAATAGTGGATGACAAGTCTCTTTTTTTAGCCCAAAACCAAACTTGAAATTTTTCACAAGCCTCTGATAAACATATGCCACATAACAAGCCACAACTGAAACAACGGCCATCTGAATCTGTTTGAACCCAAAACTCATATGCGTCACTGCCTGATAAATTGAAGAATCTCAGCACAAGACATCTTGCTTTTGAACAAACACCTGTGACTTGAAACCACTTCATTGTCTTTAACAAACCTGCACAATGCACAGAGAGAAACAAGCAAACGACATCATATTTTTGGTATTTTTGGTTATAGGTTAGATAAACAGAAGCAAGTAAGAATAAGAGAATCACACAGGTGCTCAGGAGGAACACAAATTGTGATCTTGTTTGTGGTAGGAGATGCAAATGAGAATGTGCGAAATCTTAGGGGTAAAAATTAGGGTCTTACACGTAGGCCGAGCATATTCGATCGTTCTCCTTAGGAAAGTGGACCCTCTTGTCTCCCTCGACCCCTACCGTCGTGAAGGTATCCTGAGTGTGAAAAGCAAAGAGGGAGACATGCTCCCGAGGCTCAGCAGCAACCCACTCTTCCCTGGTACTACTAGGAGCAAATGTTTCGCCGGCATTTCGGGGAGCAAAGGTTTCATCAGCACTGCTATCCTCAGAAGAGCTCTCCTTGGACAGTTCCCTCATAACTTCATCCTCGGGATCGCGAGACATCTCCTTTACCTGAAAAGCAGATGACAAAAGTGAATTCGATGATAAAATCAAATCCGCCCTTCCACTGCTAGTCAAGTGAAAGGGCGCGCGAAGGCCCGAGGACAACGTCCCCGACCTAAGCCCTTACCCAAACAACGCAACAATGGTGCGAAGAGATTCCCATGGAAATCCCTCAAACCCACACGGGGAAATCTTCCCCGGGGCGTTACCCACAATTTTGTTGAAGGTCCACCAGAAAACTCATGAGTACATCGGAAAACGCATAAGCTTCACCAGCAACAAACACGCTCGTTGTTGTAACGGTGTCAGAATCGACAAAAATCCTAAGTTCCTAACGCTCCAACGACGGCTTCGGCGGCAGAAAATGGCCTAACCACCGCCAGCCACCAACATTCGCTGGAAACCACCCCTACTCTACCCAATTTCATCTTAACCACATGCAATCTAAGCAAAACAAGGAATGAAACGCTTAAAATAGAGAAGGTGAAGAAAACTTACGTGGTCGAAGAGAAGAAAAGAGTTGGTCGGTGAAGTCTGGTCGTTGCTCGTGCGGGGGCGTTACAACAGTGGATGGTGGAAACGAGGACAAGCAGCAAGAGAAGAGAGAAAAGCGAAAAGTGAAAATGAATGCTTCCTCCCACTATTTATAGACAAATCAGAGGCAAGTGCACGAGAATGCACGGTGTAGGGGCATCATCATGACCCTAGCATAGCCATCATTATGCATTAAATGCGGCACGTGGCTCAAAGCACGTGTGGCACTCCATCCCTTCAAGTCCCATCAACCGTTGGGTTCCCCGCTCGTCGGACACACAAAACAACATTTCAGGTTCCCCGGGCACAGGTGCCCTCGAGCACCACGAAACGACCTCGTCTCAGTAACAGGCGTCGACCATGCTTACTCCTCCTTGGGTCCGCGGGCTGCCCTTAAGTCATCACTCCTACGCTCAGAAGCAACGACTTAAGGGGCTCCTGTTCCGGACTGGCTCAATGGCTAGGCATGATCCAATCCACTTCTGCTCCCAGAACGACCCAATAGCCTAAGCCCTACCACTTAAGGGCAAAAGGAAGTATTCCCTCCTCTGCCCTTTTGCTGAGGAAGGCTGGCCACCTGACCCCAAGGATCAACTGCCCTTCGTCACATTTCTACCCGTCACGCACGGTTCCACCATCCAGAAATAGTCACGACGCTCGTACCCGCAACCGCGCCCTTTCCCGCGGCAACGACTATTTCTAAGCACCTCTGCCCGTCCCAACGACTAGTTTTTTGCAGTTATCTATTTTTGGGGAGCGAATATCTCTCGCAGAAAATAGGGACCAATGGCCAAGCGCTAGGGGCATTATAAAAAACTCTCTCATTTGAGAGGGTCAGGTATTCTAAAATCATCCTAAGATATACTCACTTTGTACTTGCCTTCTCTTCTCTCGATTCTTACTTTAGCATCAGAGTGCCTTGCAGGTACACCCCCTCCTCATCCTTTGAACCCAACATCGCAGACGAAGTCTCTGGCCCACTTCAGGTTGTGATTATCCAGTAAGATCAGAACATTTCATGGATCGGCTCCAAGATTCATAGTTATTTTCTGATAATGGGGGAGAAATAAGATTTGCACCAAAGTTTTCCGTGGGGAGAAGGTAATACGAACTTGATTGGTCAAGGGCGGGGTTCTTAAGTTGATTGTTGGGTTATTGTGTTGTATTTTTGTAGGTTGTGTTATTATTGTTATTGGTTGTAGATGAATCCTCATAATCATGAGTATCCATGAGAAAAGATATTAATGAAGCTCAAGAAAAAATGTATGGGAAGTGGTGAACAGAAGAAGAAGAAGAAGATGGATATTCAAAACCTAACCATGTTTGCAAGTGTTAACCCTCATTTTCGACGCTAGAAAGAATCAAAGCTATTTTAAGTTAAAAAATTATTTTTAACGTAAAGAAGGCTTCGACCCAGTTTTGGTGAAGCCTGAGTCGAATAGGCGTTTTGGAAGCATCAAAAATGGCTAAGTGTTGGGAGATGCTTCGACCGTGAGAATGTTGAAACGCGCGTTGCAGTTATCACATTAAGGCTGGAGGGAAAATTTCAAATGTTTGAAATTCAAATAGGAGCAGTTGTGAACGTGGGAACAGTTAAGGCCAAGGAGAAGGCACCAAAGGGACACGTTTGAAGCAATAACCACCACTTAGTAGTTATTTCTCAGCACTATAAATAGGAGTTAGTTCTATGTAATAAGGGTGTTCATATTTTTGTACAAGTTACTCAAAGAAACTCAAAGTACCCGCGTGTAGAGAAACGAGTTCGTGAGAATGTACGTAATATAACATCACCCTTTATTTCTTCATTAATGCAATTTATCTTCATCATGTTTAAGCTTCAAGCATTTACTTTCCATGTCTTTACGTTTTCCTGAATTTTACTTTTCATGTCAAATTTACTTAAAGTCTTGTTTTTAAACTTTCATTTAAACTTCCTGCATTTACTTTCGACTGCACCTTTATATTCAAGCATTTACCTTTAAAGTCTTTATTTTCAAGAACGTGGAGTTCATCTTTATTTCTTGTCTTTTATCTTCAAAGTCTTTTATTTTTAAAGTCATTTATCTTTCTGCATATTTACTTTCGACAGCACCTTTACATTTCAGTCTTTATTTTCAAGAACGTGGAGTTCATTGCATTTTATTTTCAAAAGCTTTTACATTACTGCATTTACCTTCAAAGTCATTTATTTTCTTGCCCTTTACTTTCGACAGTCATTTACTCTTTCTGCACCTTTTACATTCAAGAACGTGGAGTTCAAGCACTTTTACATTTCTTGTTGTTTACTTTCGACAGTTATTTATCTTCCTGCACTTTTATTTTTTCAAAGTCATTTACCTTTTTGTCTTTTACATTCGACGCCTTTAAATTCTGCATCATTTATTTACAGCCCTTTACATTTCCAAGCCTTTACTTTATTTGCAAGTAGTCGAACGTGGAGTTCATGTAGTTTTCTTTTACTGTCGAACGTGGAGTTCAATTTACATTTCTTGCATTTATCATTGTCAGTTACATTTTCCCTTAAATTTAGCACATGTCCTAGGATTTGTGTGGTCGATCCTGCAAGTTAGTCAGTTTTATTTAAAATTGATAGACCAGAGGTTGTTTACCAAAATTCACAGTAAATAAGTTGGCACACCTAGTAGGACCTAGTGCTAAGTTTATACTTTTTCTTGGTGAAGAAATATTTTTGTTGTATGTTATTGAGAAGTGGGAAGTTAGCCACAACAAACGAAGGAATACCAAAGAGAAGATACACTAAGAGAATGGCAACTAATGCTAACCAACACGTTGATCCTCAAGGGAGTATTTCAAACACTCAGTCAAGTAACAGTATGGGGTCTCAAAGCACACCATTACCAGTGTCTTCGACAGGAGGACAGATGTCACCTTCATTAGTAGTGTATGAACCAGGATCAACATGCACAAAATCATATACTCAACCTGTGTTAGAATACATAGGACCACAAAGTCCTAATTCACCAACACCCCCAGGAGGAAATTCAATGTACCGGCATGTCCCTCCTCCAGATTTTCCACATCCAGGGTCAAGGAGTCAACCCTATGGTATGCATACATCAATGATGCAAAATCTGCAGAATGCTCCACCTGTATTTTCAGAGAATGTAGTGTCTTCGTCATTACAAGGATCAGGGTCAGGGGGTCGAAACAATCAGAGTATAGGTGTTGGTTACTCCGTGCAAGCGCCTAGTCTTACAAATACATCCATAAATTGTTTGAGACAACAGATGGATGAAAGTAACATGCAAATGGTGCATACGTTGTCTCAGACAATGGGAGAAGTTTTTCAACCCTTGATTCAGAATACAACTCAAACTAACCAACAATTGGCTACACAATTGGCACGCATGGCTTATTTCATGGGAGTACCAGCGGTGGATCGAAGAGCAACTGTTGTCGAAGATGTCCCAAGACGTCATCCACGTCATGTACCTGAGGTGAACTTGGAAGATCAAGAGATGATTGATCATTTTAGAGTCGAACCACCAAGAAACCATATGCCAATCCAGATGGAGGAAGAGCCAGTAGTGATGGTGAACAGGAACCAAAATGCTGATCAGTTCCTTAGACAGGTTCGACATCAACATCAAGCAGAAGAAAATAATCTTGCAGCCATGGTTGAAAGGATAATGACCAGAAATGGTGTGAATCTTGGCTTCACAAGGCCAAATTATACTTCGCCTATAGTGGGTTATATTCTCCAAGCAGAATTACCCCCTAGGACGAAGGTTCCAAAGTTTAGCAAGTTTTCAGGAGATACTACTGAATCTACTGTCGAACATGTGGCTAGGTATTTGATTGAAGCAGGCGAAATTTCCGTTGACGAAAGCCTTAGGATCAAATACTTCCCAAGTTCCCTTACCAAGAATGCCTTCACATGGTTCACTACTTTGCCTCCAAATTCCATATACAATTGGACCCAGTTAGAGCGTTTGTTTCATGAACAGTTCTACATGGGGCAAACTAAGATTAGTTTGAAAGAATTGGCTAGCATCAAACGCAAAGTTACTGAGCCAATTGATGATTACCTGAATAGGTTTCGACTTCTTAAAGACAGGTGCTTTACACAAGTACCAGAACATGAGTTGGTGGAAATGGCTGCTGGGGGTCTTGATTATTCCATTAGGAAGAAATTAGATACCCAATATCTTAGAGATATGGCCCAGTTAGCTGATAGAGTCCGACAACTAGAAAGGCTAAAAGAGGAAAAGGCTAAATTCAGCAGGGGTAAAAAAGTAGCCTTTTTCGAATGTAATGAAGATGTGGAGAATTTGTATGATGAAATATCTTATTTCGACGGAAATGAGGTTGACGTTGCTGAGTTAAAGCAAGGTCCACCTTATGCCTGCAAATTATTAGCTCCTTCAAATGAAAAAAATCCTGTCGAATCTAACGACAAATTTCCTAAGAAAACATACACTTTCGACGTCACTAAATGTGACGAAATTTTTGATTTGTTAGTTAAAGATGGGCAAATGATAGTGCCTGCTAGTGCTAAGATGCCACCTTTAGAACAAAGAAAGAAAAGAGGTTTTTGTAAGTACCATAATTTTTTGGGTCATAAAACTTCTCAATGTTTTCTTTTCAGGGATTTGGTGCAAAATGCTATTCAAGAAGGGAGGCTGAAGTTTGGTGACAAAGGCAAAGCTCAGATGAAAATTGACTCTGACCCATTGCAAGTTGCAGAGGCTAACTATACAGAGCCTCATGAGGTTCAGATGGTCGAAGCCACAGAAGGATTTGATCAGTCAGTCAACATGGTGGAAGTCACTGAGGATTTCGCCACCAATCCTGTGGTAACTGAAGGTTTTAATAAGGCTGCGAATGGCTTGAATGCTGATGGGGCCAGTTCAATGTTGGTGACAAAAAAAGCTGCTGACAAGTTTGTTGAGATGGATAATGCTGCCAAGATATTGGATATGGCAGTAAGCGAATTGAAGATAAATGACACTGAGGGCATTAACATGGTCGAATTGGTTGAAGAATCTGATGCTAGCTCAGGCAGTATCAGTACCAACGAGGCTATGGGCAGGAACGCCCCCAAAGTCCAAGTTGTTAAAGAGTTGGAAGATGACATGCTATTGGTAGGAGAGATGATAGACATGGATGGTTGTTTGGTAGAAAACTGGATATGTATGGCTGCTGAACAGTTTTTCAAGATGTCTCCTAATGTCAAAAAGGTTAATGCTGAAGAAATGGTTGAAGCTGAAAAAAGTTGCTTGGCAAGAAGCTTCCCAAAAAGCTAGAAAAGCAGCAGCAAGTGGTGGGTGTTTGGCGAAGACCACTGAAAGTCTTGAAGCTCATTTCTCCAAGATGCGCTTAAAGGATAGAATTGATGTCAATATGGTCGAAATTACAGATCAAAAAGCTGAACAAGTGAGTAAGGCAGATGAACAAGAAGAGCGCAACAAAATAGCTTATCCTAGGCAAGAGGAGACAATTGTGGATTTTCTGCACCGTTGCCAGAAGAAAGGTTCTGGAGTAATGCTATGTCCTAGATGCAGCGCCATTTTTTATGAGAAAGCTGCCCACAAATTAGAAGGTGTAAAAAAAGCTGGTGGAAGCTGGGGGCAGAAGGTAAATAAAGGTCCCAGAAGTTTTGACCATAGACGACTTTCGACAGGGTTGAAAAACCAAGTACCAGGAGTTAGGCCAGGTACATTCAAACCAGCTGCGAATGTACCAATAGGTAGTTGGATCAAGCCTATCGAAGGAAGAGGACAGAAGAAGAAGTGGGAGAAATTTGATGTGGAAAGAGGTTCTTCATTTGAGTATAAAAAAGAGAACCATACCACCAACAAGTCAGCATACATTTCTCAAAATTACAAGGGTAAAAATCCCATGTCTAGATCACAATGGCGAAGAGAGCAACGTAGGCGAAAGGCTATCAGGGAGACTCAGGTACAAGGAGAGTCAAGCACCAATATTGATAATCAAGCTGGGACAATTGAGAAGATGCCCATAAGGCGAAAGCTGTTCAATGTTCAGCCAGAGAAGAAAGTTGAAGATGATGAGAATATGACTGATAATTTCGACAGTGAGTCAGCAGCTTCTCTAGATATTCTTGTGAATGTGGTATCAGTAATTCCAAAAGAATTTGGTCAAGTTTCAGAGGTCGAAGACTTGGATCAAACTGCTGAATTAGAAATGTTGGCACACAAGCCTGTGTGTTATTACATCATGAACAATGGGTGCGTTGAAGAACATAATGCTTTTTTTGAACGCCCCACAGAGGCAATGAAGGGTCATCTGAAGCCTCTCTACATTACTGGCAAAGTAGAAAATGTTCCTGTTAACAAAATCTTGGTGGATTGTGGTGCAACTGTTAATTTAATGCCAAGATTTTTGCTGAGAAAGATTGGGAAGTTTGAGACTGATACCAAACCCCACAACATGGTTCTGTCGAACTATGAAGGAAAAGTTGGTTCCACTCTAGGAGTGATTCAATTGGATCTTACTGTGGGAACCATTACCAGACCAACAGTGTTTATGGTCATTGAGACGAAAGCTAACTACAATCTACTCTTGGGTAGGGAGTGGATTCATGGAATAGGAGCCGTACCTTCATCTATGCATCAAAGAATCACCATTTGGAGACCAGATGGGATAGTTGAAAATATTGAAGCTGATCAAGGGTACTTTAAGGTGCCTATTAATCATGTGGATAGTAGACAGTTTGAGAAACATTTGGCGAACATTGCTCCATGTCCTCCAGCCGACTTCGAGTTTATGCCTGATGAAAAAACGTTTTATTCATTGTATTTACACCCTGTCGAAGATTTCAGATGGGACAGGGAAGTACCAGGAGGAAGGTTGACATGCTTAGGCTCACCTCCAATAGAGCACACAGGATGGGGAAATGAATTCAGTGATCATGACTGAGTTCGAAGCTTTAAAAAGAATTTTAGCCTATGTGGCTGAAACAAAACTACAAGCGGCTTTGGAAGCTGCCAATGACTATATGGCTGGCGAAGCCATTTCTGAATTTTATCAAGAAGGTCCTGGTAAGGACTTCGACCCAAAACCTCCAGATAAGGCTGAAACTGGAGAGCAAAGCCAGAGGCTCGACGCCATCTATGAAGATGAGCCTTTGGGATTTGAGAAGGATCCGTTGGCGAATAATATCAAAATGCTAGCACAAGATCCTTTAGAAGAGGTTGACCTCAGTGAGGGGAAAACCAAAAGGCCTACCTATATCAGTGCCAACCTTGATCCCCAGTTGAAGGTTGAAGTGGTTCAATTGTTGAAAGATTTCAAGGACTGCTTCGCCTGGGATTATGATGAGATACCTGGTTTGAGCAGGGAGTTGGTCGAACACAGGTTACCTATGACACCTGGAAAAAAACCAGTCAAGCAACATCCAAGACGGTTTGCACCAGAGATATTATCAAAGATCAAAGAGGAAGTCGAAAGACTGCTTCGTTGCAAATTCATTCGCACGGCAAGGTATGTCGAATGGTTGGCTAATATAGTACCTGTTATTAAACAGATTGGGTCTTTGAGAGTTTGCATTGATTTTAGAGATTTAAACTCTGCAACTCCTAAAGATGAATATTCAATGCCAGTAGGAGAAATGTTAATAGATTCTGCAGCAGGACATGAATATCTTAGTATGCTGGATGGATATTCTGGCTACAACCAAATATTCATTGCTGAGGAAGATGTTCATAAAACTGCTTTTAGATGCCCTGGAGCCTTAGGCACCTATGAATGGGTACTGATGCCTTTTGGTCTCAAAAATGCTGGTGCCACTTATCAAAGGGTGATGAATTCAATCTTCCATGATTTTATAGACACATTCATGTAAATTTACATTGATGATATTGTTATAAAATCTATTTCTGGGAAAAGTCACATTGACCATCTTCGACAGTCCTTTGAAAGGATGAGAAAATATGGTCTTAAAATGAATCCTCTCAAATGTGCTTTTTGTGTGCAGGCAGGGGATTTCCTAGACTTTGTGATCCACAAGAAAGGGATCGAAATAAATCAGAATAAAACCAAAGCCATAATGGAGGCGAAAGCGCCATCAACTAAAAAGGAGTTGCAGTCGTTGCTGGGCAAGATCAACTTCTTAAGAAGGTTTATATCTAACCTGAGTGGCAAAACACAAGCCTTTTCGCCATTGCTTCGTTTCAACAAAGATGGTTTTGAGTGGGGGCAATTACAGCAGGAAGCCTTCGACAAGATCAAGGAGTACCTAAGCCACCCTCAAATTCTTTCACCACCTTGTAGAAACAAGAGTATGAGATTGTATATAGCTGCATCAGATAAAACTCTAGGGAGCATGTTAGCTCAGGATGATGAAAATGGAGTCGAAAGAGCCATTTATTACCTTAGTCGAGTTTTAAATGATGCAGAAACTAGGTATAGCATGATTGAAAAGTTATGTTTATGCTTGTATTTCTCTTGTACTAAATTGAAGCAATATATAAAGCCAGTTGATGTGTATGTTTCTTCTCACTTTGATGTTGTAAAACATATGTTATCTAAGCCTATTTTACATAGTCGAATTGGAAAATGGGCATTAGCATTAACAGAATTTTCTCTAACATATCAACCTTTAAAAGCTGTGAAAGGACAAATAGTTGCAGATTTTATAGTTGACCACTCCATAAATGAAAATGATTTGAACTATGTTGAATTAAAACCCTGGAAGTTATACTTTGACGGATCAAGTCATAAAAATGGAACAGGAGTGGGAATATACATTATTTCTTCTGAAAAAATCCCAACAAAATTCAAGTACAAGGTCGAAGGACCTTGCTCTAACAATGAGGCTGAATATGAAGCATTAATTGCTGGCCTTGAAATTTGGTTAGAATTGGGGGCAACTAGAGTCGAAATAATGGGAGACTCAGAATTGGTTATAAAACAAATCACAAAGGAATATAAATGTGTTAAAGAAAATCTCATTATGTACTTTGTGATAGCCAATAGATTGTTAAAGAAATTTGAGGTAGTGGCCATCCAACACATACCTAGAATAGAGAATCAAGTTGCTAATGACTTGGCTCAAATTACCTCTGGATACAAAGTGTCGAAGGAAAATCTTTAAGAAGTAATTGAAGCAAGAGGTAAAGTGGTGGCTGTTGGATTATGCCCATCAGACTTAGAAACAACTAAGCTTGGATGCATAGATGGCGACAATTTTGAAATTTTTGCTATAGATAATTTGACAGATGAAGACTGGAGGAAGCCTATAGTTGAATATTTGCAAAATCCAACGGCTTCGACAGAGCGAAAAATCAGGTATCAAGCTTTAAGCTATGTACTTTTGGGTAATGAATTATTTAAAAAGACCCCTGAGGGAGTCTTATTGAAACGCCTTAGTGAAGCAGATGCATATTTGGCTCTTTCGATAGTACATAGTGGGGCATGTGGAGCACACCAAGTTGGCCAGAAGATGAAATGGCTGTTGTTTCGACAAGGCATGTATTGGCCTACTATGCTGAAAGATTGCATAGAATTTGCTAAGGGTTGCCAAGAATGTCAAATTCATGCTGGCATACAGCATATCCCTGCAAGTGAATTACATTCCATAGTGAAACCATGGCCTTTCAGAGGATGGGCTTTGGATATAGTGGGAGAGATTCGACCAGCGTCTTCAAAAAACCAAAGATATATTTGGGTGGGAATTGATTATTTCACCAAGTGGATTGAAGCAATACCACTGGCGAATATAGGTCAAGAAGATGTTATTGAATTCATTCAAAATCACATTATTTATAGATTTGGTATTCCTGAAATAATCACTACGGATCAAGGATCAGTGTTTACTGGTCGAAAGATGCAGGAGTTTGCCAAAGAAATAGGTTTTAAGTTATTGACTTCTACACCTTATTATGCTCAGGCCAATGGGCAAGTCGAAGCTGCCAATAAGGTAGTGATTGGACTAATTAAGAAGCATGTGGGAAAGAGGCCTAGAAATTGGCACAAGACATTAGACCAAGTTCTTTGGGCATGTCGAACACCCCCTAAAGAGGCTACTAATACTACCCATTTCGACTTACTTTTGGTCATGATGCAGTATTGCCTGTTGAGATTTATTTACAATCTATAAGAGTTCAAAGACATCATGAGATTTCCTCTGAGGATTATTGGGAAATGATGATGAATGAATTAGTGGATTTGGATGAAGAAAGGCTTAGGGCCTTGGAGTTGTTAAGAAGACAAAAGAAAAGGATCGAAGAATCCTACAATAAAAAGGTTAAGTCTAAATCTTTTGCATGTGGGGATTTAGTTTGGAAAGTGATTTTGCCTATGGATCGAAAGGATAGAACATTAGGCAAATGGTCTCCTAAGTGGGAAGGTCCATTCTAAGTCATACAAGTTTTCTCTAATGGAGCTTATGAAGTGGAAGAGTTAGACAAAGATAAAAGAATCTTGAAAGTAAATGGCAAGTATTTGAAAAAATATAAGCCTATGTGTTGTACCCCAAAATTTGCCTGCCCTATTTTCTAACATTTAAATTATTATTTTTTTTTATTTTTTTTAACTTTGATTTTTTAAGTTTTTGGTTCGATTTTTACTAACATTTAAACAGTAAGTTTTACTCAAAAAATAGGTAACAGTTTACTTTAAATTGTTTAAATAACAAATAGTTGTTTGACCTTCATATGCTTTCAAGTGCATTTCTATTTCGAATAAATGAATTGGCACAATTGGAAATGAGATAAGGCTTGCAAGTATGAGGTCGCGGGTTCGAATCTCACATGTTACATTTTGAATTTGTTTCTGTTATTTGTTACTAACTTTCTTTCCATTTTAAATTATTTTCAAAAAAATCACAAAAATTGTATTTTTTTAATATTTGTTTTTAATTTTCGTTTTTTATTTTAAGGCATTTTTGAAAAATAGTTATTTATTTGATTTTATGCACTTTTTACCAAAAAGGAGTGCAAAAATCATAATAGATACAAAAAAAATATTTTCTTTTTGTGTACTCATAAAAATCAGATACTATTTGATTTTTATTCAGATATTATTTGATCAATAGGATTATTACTGTTTTTAATTTAATTTAATTTTAATCATTTTTATTGTTTAATTTTTATTTAGTATTATTTAATTTGGGCCTAAAATTATCCATTAAGGACTTTTTTGGATTTTAGAAAATAGTTAACCCTAATTTGTTTCATTATATATATGTATGTGTGTACGGAGTGGAGGAGAGAAGAAAAAAGAAACTAAGAGAAACACGCGGCCGGAATTGTCAAATAGTAAGTAACGTAGCAATCTTTTCTCATTCCGATCCTCACTAATTTTTCCATCGGCATACCATCACGTAATAATTTTTATAATCCTATTGTTAATACATATTGCTTTTTAATAGTAACTAACATATTGCATACCATCACATAATAATTTTTATAATCCTATTGTTAATTTTCCATCTGCCGGAATTGTCAAATAGTAACTAACGTTTTGTCAATATATAATAATTTTTTTTATAATCCTATTGTTAATACATATTGCTTTTTAATATTTAGTTTTATTTGTTCATCTTTTTTTTTTTATTATTTATTTATTATATTATTATTTTTAGATTGAACCGTGTCGATACGCTATTTGCATATTGATGTGCATAATGCGTGACATTTGTATCGATCTGGTTGCGATGATCCAATTTCCGCGGTAGCAACACTATTGTTTTTTTTTACACATTTTTAAAGTCCTTTCGCTTTTCTATTTTTATAAATTCAGATCCGCAGAATTTGGATCCGGTTGCGATGATCGCATTTTTGCGTTAGCAACATTGTTAATATTTTTTTTAGCACGTTAAATTTACATTTTTTATGTATTTTCTATCTCTAAAAAATTAGATCCTCACGATTTGGATCCAGTTGCGATGACCGCGCTTTCGCGTTAGCAACTTTGTTAGTTTTTATCAAATTTTAAAAAATTCTTTTACTTTATTTCTTTTTATTTAGATCTTCACGATTTGGATCCGGTTGCGATGATCCCAGTTCCACGGTAGCAACATTGTTGTTTTTTTTACACGTTTTAAAATTTCTTTTTGCTTTACGTTTTTGATAAATTTAGATCCGCCTGATTTGGATCCGGTTGCGATGATCGCGCTTTCGCGTTAGCAACTTTGTTGGTTTTTATCAAATTTTAAAAAATTCTTTTACTTTATTTCTTTTTATTTAGATCCTCACGATTTGGATCCGGTTGCGATGATCCCAGTTCTGCGGTAGCAACATTGTTGTTTTTTTTACATGTTTTAAAATTTCTTTTTGCTTTACGTTTTGATAAATTTAGATCCGCCTCCTCCCTCCGTTTTTTTAACGTTCGTATCAAGTTTTTCTGACATTTTCTTTCATTTATTTAATTATTTGCTATTTAAATTCCTAGAAAAATTGTATAGATCGCACAGTTTTTTTTTGTAATAGCCATAGTTTTATTTCCCGCAAGGTTTGTTATACTCATGTATCTCTCCCAAAGCCTTGTAATAGCGTAGGAATTTTACTTTCCGCACTTTACATTCCGCTATTTTATTTTACAACTGTGTAGTAATTAGGGTTTGTATGGCAAAACTAAAAAACAATCTAGAAAACCCTAATTCAAGATAAATAATTGAAACTAATCCACTCAATCACACTTGCACCTCTAGGGTAACCTCTCTCAGTTGCTTTACGAACATGGTCATGTCCCTCGAACGTAGGGATACTTTAGCAAAAGACGCTTACGAATAATATCATCATAGTCCCTTCGATATAAAGATCATAGTCCCTCGATGACCCTTCGAGTTGCCTACGAAAAATGATCTTGTCCCTCGATGACCCTTCGAGTTGCCTACGAAAAAATGATCTTGTCCCTCGATGACCCTACTGAAAAATGATGATAGTCCCTTCGAATTGCTAAGGTATCCTTACATGTTGCCTTCTATGGCCATTCGATGACCCTTCGCTGTCCCTTCACATCCAATAGATAGGACTACCTACCCACTAATGGTATGAATAGTACTATCTCTCAAGGAAAAGGATAAGTATAAGAAAGACCTTAAATTAAGGGTAAGTAACTTTTAAATGCTTGCTCACAACTAAAAAAAAAAAAAACAAATACTTTTCACACCTCACACTTTCAAAAATATTTTCAAAAATAAACACTTTGTATACATTCTTACACGAATTATTACAAAGTCAACTTTTACAAAATATTTTCTAAACACACACCACATTTCAAAAAAAAAAGCAAGTTAAAGTGAGCAAGCAATTAAGAGCTCGTAGATAACTACAGATGAAAAGGGGTGCTAACACCTTCCCTTTTCATAACTTACCCCCCGAACTCAAAATATGTTCAAAAAGGTCCTTCCTGTTCTTTTCACCTTTCCTAAATAAATTGGATAAAAGAAAAGTCGGTGGCGACTCTTGCTAACCGCAACATGTTTTGCGAAAAACAAAATTAAAAAGTCAGTTCTCCACCGTATTACAGAACTGGCGACTCTGCTGGGGATAATTTTAAAGAGGGGTTACCTTAGAGTTAGATCACTTTACCACTTGCTTAAAATTGTTTGACTTGTGTGCTTTATTTTTAATGGGCCTTGTTTTGGGGTTACTTGTGTGAAAGGTCTTACACCCGGACCTAGTGATTCCTTAGGTAAGTGACAATAGATCATGGAGATTGTACGGCATGTACCGATATGGTTGATATGATGGTCACAGTCTTTAGAACCCTAGTTAACTCATCTTTGGCCATTAGAAGGTAGTGAGATGGCCGACTTTGGATTTAGACCGAAGTTGGTTGATACTCGAGGCTACGCTCATTGAGATCAGACTTTCGGGATGTTTTGGTCGGCCACTCGAGTGTCGCACTAAAATAAAGCCTTTGAGAAAGATCCGTGATATGAGTCCTTTAGAACCCGGTTACTATTCTAGGACAGGTTGAGCCAACTAAACCTCAGTGGGGAAGGGTACTTACCTATGGACTTCATACAAGCCTTTAAACGTAAGGCTCTTGTATGACTTGTTTGTGTGTGCTACTTATTTACTATTAACATGTACATGACATCATAACATCATAACATATCATTTTCACTAACCATTTCAAGGACCAAGGAATTTATCTTTATTCGCCATTGCAGGTCATGGCTTCTGTTCCTAGAAATTTCATCCGAGTCAACTTTGTAAGGGTTCCTTCCCAGCTTAAAGAATTGGTCTCAAAGGTTCCCGATGGTTCTCGATTCACCAAAAGGCATGGTTTTCTACTCGACTTAGTTACCTCAGGTTTTGAAGAAGACATGATGAGAGTCCTATTCCAATTCTTCGATCCTAAGCACCACTGTTTCACCTTCCCGGATTACCAATTGGTGCCCACGATGGAGGAGTTCTCTAAGTTACTTGGAATACCTACTCTCGATCAGATGCCTTTTACCGGTCTAGAAAACGTTCCAAAGCCTGAAGTCATTGCAGCTGCTTTACATCTGAAGAGGTCAGACATTGTGTCTAATTGGGAAACAAGGAGTGGAGTCAAGGGGTTTCTTGCTAAGTTCCTGATTGAAAAGGCTCAATTGTTCCTAAGCGCTATGAGTTACCATGCTTTTGAGGAGGTATTGGCTTTGTTGATCTATGGGTTGGTGTTGTTCCCTAATCCAGACCAACTCATAGACGTGCACGCTATCAAAATATTTCTGACTCATAACCAGGTACCTACCTTGCTCGGGGATATTCTACACTCGCTTCACACTCGTACTATCAAGAAGCGAGGGACTCTCATGTGTTGTGTACCCTTACTATCCAGGTGGTTTATTTCGCACCTTCCCCGGTCAGTATTGAAGAATGAACAAAGGTTGCAGTGGTCTCGAAGGATAATGTCACTCTCCCATTCAGATATCTATTGGTGTGCCCGATCTCTTGAAGACTTCACTCTTATTGATCATTGTGGGGAATTTCCTAATGTACAACTCCTTGGCATTAGGGGAGGCATCACCTGTAATCCTTCGCTAGCCTTGCGCCAGTTTGGTTATGCTCGAAGGGATGGTCCTCATAATATGCTTATTCAGGGTATTGTGTTCGATTATGAAGATGATCCTCAAGGTTACCGTCAAAGGTTTATACGCGCATGAAATAAGGTGTATAAGATTGAAAGCAGGACCTTGGGACAGAAGAACTCTATTCCTTTGGAGCCTTACCACAGATGGGTGCGCATTCGTGCTCGAGATCTTATTATGCCATATCCAGCTGTCAGACCAGTGATTGTTGAACCTGAGTTTGAGGGAGATGTTTCTCGAGTCATTCTCCATCCAGATATACCTACCGATCTTGAAGAGCTGCAGAAATCCTGGGTTCAGATGAAAGAAGAAAGAGACACCTTTGAGACCCAGTTCTATGCTAGTGAGAAGAAGGTGTTGGAGTTGACGAAATTACTTCATGAGGAGCAGAGCATCAATGCTTACATCGGCACAAAGAGGAAGCGCTCGTGGGAGACTTGAGTCTTGAGTCATAGGTCTTAGGCATTTTTGAATTTGCTTTTTGAAATTTCCTTTCATTGTAGCCCAAGAGGCATAAAAGAAAAAAAAATGAATTTTGAGTTTACTAATAAAAGTTTTCCTTTTGTTTCTGTTTGCAAAGATAAACTCTAAAGTCCTTGAAATCATTGCATATGCATCTACATCTCATAATCATTGCATAGCAGGTTTCTAAGACAGGTCTCTCATCTTCTCGCTGTTTATTTCAGAAGAAATGGCTCTCGAGCAAACCGTTAAAGATCTCCAGGCCCAGAACGCCCAGTTCCAAGAGATGATCTTGAACTTGTCCAAGGGGCAAGAAGAACCGAAAACACTTCTGACCAAGAAGAAGAAGAAAACAAGAAAATCAACTGGCGTCATCGACATGGGGAGGAGATTCAGAGGTCCGGCTAAACAGGTCAAGGAAATTGGGATCACAGTAGACCAAGATGATGAACAGGATGAAGATGGTAAAAGTGTTAAAACTGAGGAAAAAAGCAACCATGGTTCTGACAAATATTCTGATGGAGAGGAAGAAGATTATTTGGATGAACAATACCCTCCTGCTGATGAGAAGTATAAGCTATTAGAAGAACGTCTGAAAGCTATGGAAATCCATAAGGTACCTGGCTTGAATTTTGAGGATTTGGGTCTAGTCACAGAGGTTGTCATTCCTCCTAAGTTCACAATTCCCACTTTTGCTAAGTATGATGGTGTTTCTTGTCCGAAGCTGCATTTGAGATCATATGTCCGAAAGATTCAACCACACACTGTTGACAAGAAATTGTGGGTGCATTTCTTTCAAGACAGTTTGTCTGGAGCACAGTTGGAATGGTACTATCAACTCGAAAGTACCAACATTCATACATGGGAAGATTTGGCTGCAGCTTTCTACAAACAATACCAGTACAATTCTGATCTGGCACCAACACGAATGCAACTACAGAGTATGTCAATGGGTTCTGAGGAAAGCTTTAAAGAGTATGCACAGAAGTGGAGAGATCTCGCAAGCAGAGTTCAACCTCCTTTAGCTGACAGAGAGTTGATTGACATGTTCATGAGCACATTAACCGGTCCTTTATATAGTCATCTACTTGGAAGCTCGTCATCCGGTTTCACCGAGCTGATATTGACAGGAGAACGTGTTGAAAATGGAATTCGAAGTGGTAAAATACAAGTGGCTACATCTTCAAACACTACAAAGAAGCCACATAATGGGAAGAAGGAATCTAATGCTGTACACGGCCAGAAAGGTCGCAACCAATCTGTTGGGGCAGTTCTGATCTCTACACCGGTGCCACAACAACAACAAGGTAATCAGTGTAAGCAGGATACACCCAGGAGACAGTTTACAAAGATCAACATGTCATTGGCTCAGGCGTTGCAGCTTATGTTGAAGGCAGAGTTGGTTACTTTGAGGGATCCTCCTAGGAATCCTAATACTTCCGCTCCTAGCTATAATCCCGATGCAAGGTGTGCATACCATTCTAATAGTCCTGGAGATGATACGAACAGCTGTTGGGCGCTGAAGAACAAGATTCAAGACATGATTAACGCTAAGGAAATTGAGTTTGATTCCCCTGAGACTCCTAATGTGATTACCGCTCCTATGCCGAATCATGACAAGATCGTTAGTGCTATTGATGATGGTTCTTATGTTGCTACTGTGGTTGACTTGACTGCTCCTCTATCAATTGTTAAGAAGAAGTTGTTGCAAGCCGGTTTATTTCCGGGCTGCGTTGAAAACTGTCATTATTGTGCATCTCAATCCAATGGTTGTGTGAAGCTGAAAGAGGGCATTCAGTGTTTGATGGACGACCGTACTATACTTTTTGAAAAGATTCCTTCTATGGAGAGCTTATGTGAAAATTTGTCCCGAGGTCTAAAGTTTGAGGACGTATCTGTGGTTACTAATTCTAAAACTCCTGTGAGGATCACCTCTAAAGTTCCTGTGAAGATTACTGCCGAGCCTAGAGTGGCTCCCCTGATTATTACTACGCCCGGTCCGATTCCATATTCCTCTAGCAAGGCTATCCCTTGGAAGTATGGTGCGGATGTTTACATTCATGGTGTCAAGCAAGAGCCTTTGACTGATGAAACTACTGAAGTTACTAATCCCGATGTCGACAATATCGTCGGGACTAGTAAGGTTACCCGAAGTGGAAGAGTTTTTTCCCCAGAAATCTCTCCGAAGACTGTTACTACTCCAGTTCGTATCTCTGCCTCCAAATCAATTACTGAGACTCGAGACAAAGAACAGGTGGTTGAGCCTGCCCAAATGAAGACCCCGGGTGAAACTACTATCGAAGATCCCTCCAAAGAAATGGAGGAAGTGCTAAAAATTATCCGCAAGAGTGATTACAATGTTGTTGAATAGTTTGGGCACACCCCCTCCAAGATCTCTATGTTATCTCTGTTGTTGTGCTCCGAGGCCCATGCTAAAGCTTTGGTGAAGTTTTTGAAATCTGCGCATGTGCCACAGGAAATCTCTATTGACCAGTTTGAAAATTGTGTCGCTAGCCTGACAACTGATAATGGTTTAGGATTTTCTGACGCTGATCTGACTCCTGCCGGAAGGAACCACAATAAGGCCCTGCATGTCTCCATTGAGTGTAGGGGCACTACTCTATCTCATGTACTGGTGGACACGGGTTCCTCATTGAATGTATTGTCGAAGATTGCTCTAGACAAGCTTGACTGTGAAGGGGTTGTACTGAGACCCAGTGATGTTGTGGTGATAGCTTTTGATGGTTCAAAGAGATTAGTGCACAGAGAGGTTGATCTTCCAATCAGAGTGGGTTCTAAAGTCTTTGTTTCTACTTTCTATGTAATGGACATTCGTCCTGCCTATTCCTGTCTGCTTGGACGCCCTGGATACATGGGGCAGGCGTTGTGACTTCTACCTTACATTAGAAGCTGAAGTATCCCATGAAAGGCAAGATTTTCACCGTCTATGGTGAAGAAGAGTATATGGTTAGTCATTTGAATACTTTCAAGTATGTTGAGATGGATGGCGAATTCCTCGAGACTCCTTGTCAAACATTTGAATTGGCTCCTCAGACTGCTCCTATTGCTAAACCAGTTCCTACTGTTCCCAAGGTTACTAGAGTGCCTCCTACAATGGTTTCCCTAAAGGATGCTAGAGCTGTGGTTGAAGAAGGTGGTTGTACCATTTGGGCTCAGCTTCCTGACATCCCTTACAAGTCTGACAAATTTGGTTTGGGCTTCACTTCAGAGGCTTAGAGGGCTGTACGTCGTGATCGTGCTATTCGTATCACCAACAAAGGAGTTCATAAAGACCGGGTCAACACTGTGGAGGATGCTGATAGTGACTGTGATCTAGACAGTTGGATCTTTCCTACCATTGGCAGTGGGCTCAACAATTGGAAGACTGAAGACATTATTCCTATCTCCTTTAGTCAGGAGTAAATGACATTTTCTGTTTTTCTTATTTTTGAAGTTTGGTTTTGTTAATTTGAACAATAAAACTTTTTAAGCCTTGTGCCTTGCCCGGGGCACAATGGCCCATTTGTTAGGGTTGTCATTTCATCGCATATTTTCATTCAATAAATCAATGGACGTTTTGCATTCAAATTTTGCGCTCTTTGTCTTTTCTTTTACTTTATATTCATCAAAATAGCTATGTGTTCTTACACACACCCACACGATAAATTGCAGATCCACATCCACTCTAGATCCCATTGATAACGGTTCTGCTATTGTCAATTATGACTTCGAAATTCCGATCTACCAAGCCGAGGAAGAAGGTGAGGAAGATTGTGAAGTGCCTAGAGAGCTTGCTAGACTATTAGAGCAAGAAGAAAAGATCATACAACCGCACGAAGAGCCAGTCGAGGTCGTAAATCTAGGTACTGAGGAGGATAAGAAAGAAATCAAGATAGGTGCTGGATTAGAAGACCGTGTCAAGAAAAGACTGATTTAGATGCTACGTGATTATGCTGAGATTTTCGCTTGGTCTTATGAAGATATGCCAGGACTTGATGTCGATATCGTGGTTCACCGTTTACCAATGAAGGAAGGTTCTCCTCCGATAAAGCAGAAGGTTCATCGTATGCGCCCTGAGATGTCTGAAAAGATCAAAGTCGAGGTTATGAAGCAGTTCAATGCAGGTTTCCTAGCTGTCACATCATATCCTCAGTGGGTTGCAAATGTGGTACCAGTGCCTAAGAAGGATGGTAAAGTTCGTATGTGTGTGGACTACAGGGATCTGAATAGGGCAAGCCCCAAAGATGACTTTCCTCTCCCACATATTGACGTTCTGGTAGACAACACTGCTCAGCACAAGATATTCTCATTCATGGGTGGTTTCTCAGGTTATAATCAAATCAAGATGGCACCTGAAGACATGGAGAAGACTACATTCGTTACGCAGTGGGGCACCTTTTGTTACAAGGTAATGCCATTTGGTTTGAAGAACGCAGGGGCAACATACCAGCGCGCTATGGTTGCTTTATTCCATGATATGATCCATCACGAGATAGAGGTATACGTTGATGATATGATAGCCAAATCTCAGAATGAAGAAGAGCACCTTGACCACCTACACAAGCTGTTTGAGAGGTTGAAGAAGTACAAGTTGAGATTGAATCCAAACAAATGCACCTTTGGGGTTAGATCCGGTAAACTTTTGGGTTTCGTCGTCAGTGGTAAAGGTATTGAAGTCGACCCTGCAAAGGTAAAAGCTATACAAGATATGCCCGCTCCCCGTACTGAGAGAGAAGTCAGAGGTTTCTTGGGACGTTTGAACTATATTTCCAGATTTATCTCCCATTTGACCGCTACTTGTGAGTCAATCTTCAAATTACTGAGAAAAGATCAAGTAGTGAAGTGGAACAACGAATGTCAGATAGCTTTTGATAAGATCAAGGAGTATCTCCAAGAACCTCCGATTCTGATGCCGCCAGTTGAAGGAAGACCTCTAATCATGTACTTAACAGTGCTAGAGAATTCAATAGGGTGTGTGTTGGGGCAACATGACGAGTCTGGTCGAAAAGAACATGCAATATACTACCTTAGCAAAAAGTTTACCGACTGTGAAACAAGATATTCGCTGCTTGAGAAAACTTGCTGCACTTTGGCATGGGCTGCTCGTCGACTAAGACAGTATATGTTGACTCATACCACTTTATTGATCTCTAAGATGGATCCTATCAAATACATATTTGAGAAACCTGCTCTCTCCGGACGAATAGCAAGATGGCAGATGGTCTTGACAGAATACGACATCCAGTACACTACGCAGAAAGCAATCAAGGGAAGTGTACTTGATGATCATTTGGCTTATCAAGCGGTGGATGACTATCAGTCTATGAATTTTGAGTTCCCAAATGAGAATATTATGCTTGTTACTGATTATGAAGAACCTGGACCATATGAAGGACCTGAACTAGGATCCCGATGGACTATGGTTTTTGATGGAGCTTCTAACGCACTCGGCAATGGTATTGGTGCTGTAATTATCTCTCCTAAGGGTTGCCATACGCCATTTACTGCCAGACTTTGCTTTCACTGCACCAACAATATGGTTGAATATGAAGCGTGCATCATGGGTATCAAAGCTGCCATTGATATGAGGATCAAATTCTTGAATGTATATGGGGACTCAGCCCTAGTGATCAGTCAGATTAAAGGAGAATGGGACACGAAGCATCCAAATCTCATTCCTTACCGAGAACATGTGTTGACTTTGATTCCATACTTTGAAGAAATCACTTTTGAGTATATTCCACGAGAAGAGAATCAGTTGGCAGACGCGTTAGCTACCATGTCATCTATGTTCAAAGTCAGATGGGACAACGAGGCTCCTTGGATTACTATTGACAGACTAGATGAGCCGGCATACTGTTATGAAGTTGATACTGATGGGGTAGAAGAGAAACCTTGGTTCCACGAAGTGAAAAGATGTCTCGAAACTCAGGAATATCCTGAAGGGGCATCTACCAATGACAGGAAGTTTCTAAGGAGGTTCTCTGCTAAGTTCTTTCTGAGTAACGGAATTTTGTATAAACGCAACCCCGATTCAACCTTGCTTCGCTGCGTAGACAAGAAGGAAGCAGAAAAGATTATGGAAGAGATGCATGACGGAATTTTTGGCACTCACTCCAGTGGGCATACAATGGCTAAGAAAATTTTCAGAGCAGGTTACTACTGGTCTACCGTGGAAACTGATTGCCATCATCACTCCAAAACTTGTCACAAGTGCCAGATCTATGCTAACAAAGTACATGTACCACTGGTTCCATTGAATGTTCTGACTGCTCCTTGGCCTTTTGCAATGTGGGGCATTGATATGATTGGAGAGATTAAACCTACCGCTTCCAATGGACATCGTTTCATCCTTGTTGCTATCGATTACTTTACGAAGTGAGTGGAAGCAGCCTCGTTCGCTTCTGTTACCAAGAATGTTGTAGCTCGGTTCATCAAACATAACCTTATCTGTCGATATGGCATCCCTGAAAGGATTATCACAGACAATGGTACTAATCTGAACAACACTATGATCACTGAACTCTGCACGCAGTTCAAGATTAAGCATCACAATTCTTCTCCATATCGACCAAAGATGAATGGCGCAGTGGAAGCTGCCAACAAGAATATTAAGAAGATCTTGCAAAAGATGACGGTGACATACAAAGATTGGCATGAGATGTTACCATTTGCTCATCATGGTTATCGCACCTCAGTACGTACCTCAACAGGGGCAACCCCTTTCTCTTTAGTCTATGGTATGGAGGCATTTTTACCTGTTGAAGTTCAGATTCCTTCCCTAAGGATTATGCAAGATGCAGGCTTAGACGAAGATGAATGGGTTCAGACTCGACTTGATCAGATAAATTTGATTGATGAGAAGAGGCTTACGGCTGTCTGTCATGGCCAGATGTATCAGAAGCGTATGATCAAGGCCTTTAACAAGAAAGTCAAGCACCAATTGTACCAGGCCGGTGATTTGGTAATAAAGCGTATCATACTACCACAGGGTGATCCCAGGGGCAAATGGACTCCCACATATGAAGGTCTATTTGTAATCAAGAAAATATTTTCTGGCGGTGCTATGAGGCTTACTACTATGAACGGTGAAGATTTCCCGCACCCTGTGAACGCGGACATAGTCAAAAGATACTACGCATAAAAAGAGACCCGCTAGGTTGACTGGCCTAGGCAAAAATAAGGGCATCCCGGCGAACCAAAAGGGTTCGGGCAAAAATTAGGGATCTATATACAAAAGAACTGTACACCCGGCAAGTCGAAAACCTGAAAAGGCGGCTTGGGCAAAAAAGGGTATCCCGGTGGACTAAAAACCTGAAAAGGCGGTCCAGGTAAAAGTTAGGGATTAAAGCGTACGACTATGTCCCGTTGGATCACTTATCTGCTTCCAACTTAGTTTTATCAAGTTCGAACGGCGCAGATCAATCCAGTCATCTTCCTTCTGACAGCAAGGGATGAGATGCTTGAAGACATAGTGGCAATAGCAGAGTTGAAACTCAACGGGATCATTTCCACATAGTTGTTTCTCTTTTTTTATCACTTTGTACCTTTTCAATTTTACGACAATTTCCTCTTACTAGGATTTCTGTCTCCTTGTACAAAAATTGCCTGTTTATAGGCCAATTTCAAAATCAATACAAGTCTATTTTCAAATTCAAAAATTGCTTTTACTTTCCCTGTTTTGTTTGCGTAAACGTCCAATGGGTACTTTGAATGAACATATGCACTTGAATATGATTGATGTTTACCAAAAAATATATATACATGAAAACAGGAATAACATTTACTAAGGATTCTAGGAGTTGGGATAGTGTTCAAGATATCCACGAACCCCCACAGAGCCAGTTCATGGAAATATCCCCACAGAGTAATCTCCATGGAATTATCTCTATTGAGCTATCTTCACAAGCTCATCCCCAACAGAGATATACTCCCCTACAGAATTAGTATGCCCTCAGACAGAAATCGGGGCATCTTCCATAGATTCACTTCCATATCTTCGATAGACAGGTTGGCATGATCATAGATCCCCTAGCAGATAAAAAAGTTGATCATTTCCCCAGCATACAGCAGAAATTTCCTCAACGCAGCCTATGAAATTCTAATCCCCATCGGAGGTTATTCCCTCTATGTAGTATAGAGAATTCAATTCCCCAGCTGAGTTTATTTCTCTAACACTATAGAATCCTTTCCCCCAGTAGAATTTATTCAAGGATGCTATCCCCAGAAGAGTTGACACTCGTGTCTGAAACCTGGTCAGATAGTGCATCGGAGAATTATCCATCTTTTTTATTCCCAGTCAGAATGCATACAATCAATTTCCACAGTAAAAGAACCACGAACTACCGACTCTCCTGACAGAATACTTCTATCCACAAGCGGAAGTCAAAGATCCCCAGCGGAATATTCCCAAACGGAAAGTATGAACCCCCAGTAGAGTCATTCCAAACAGGATCTGAAGATTTATTTTCTCCATCCCCAACAACAGTCAGGGATTTATTTTCCCCAATCAGACTTTACTATTCAAAGCCACCGCTACCTTCAGCGACATTTCATACCCATACATCATTTACAATACATCATAGCATACGCATACATAACGCATATAACATTCTCATTTAGTTTAAGAGCATCATTACACAATGTATTACATATATCATGACATTGCATAAAACTAACTTGGTTTTTTCAGGTTAGTTCTCAAACGGACAAATATTGTCAACAGTTTATCATCTTTCAGATACAATCAAGACACAGATTCATTCTGATACTCATTCCAGTACATATTCTAGACACAGTTCAGATACAATCAAGACACAAATTCATTCTGATACTCATTCCAGTACATATTCTAGACACAGTTTAGATACAATCAAGACACAGATTCATTCTGATACTTATTCCAGTACATCTTTTAGATACAGTCGGTCGAAGACTCATTCTAATACTAATTTTTCAGATACAGTCAGACGTAGACTCATTTTAATACGGCACTCAGATACAGTTAGGCAAAGACTCATTCTGATCTCCTTATAGATACAGTCAAGACGTAGACTCATTCTAGAACATCATACAGATACAATCAAGGCATAAGAATCATTCTGGCACTCCCCAGCACGTCTGCTAGATACAGTTGGACACAGACTCATTCTAGTATATTCCTCAGATACAGTCAAACCTAGACTCATTCTGATACTCCTATCAGCAGTTACTTTGGATGACATCTATAAGACCATCTTCATCCTGTCATCTTTCCGAATGGCATCTTTAAGCCCATTCAAGCAATACAATCAACTAATAAGCGCTACTTCGTGCACCAGTGAGTGAAAATTTTTGGGCACTTAAGTGTTCAATCCTCTTCCACCTTCAGATCACGAATGGCAGACATGCCAATCTAACTCTTCAGGTTTAAGAAGATTGAACACTATGTTACAAGAGATTCATATTAAAATGTAAGTTTTATTTTAAGAAAGGAAAGCCAAAATAGGCCAACTCAGGCCAATATGGCATACAAAGCAAAGGAGAATCAACATAACACTTTCAAAGATAGGAAAGATTATTCATAATCTCTCCAGTCAATAGATTTGAGGAAGTCCATGTAGTCTGCGTCTGGCTCATTATCATCAAAGTCCTGGGTGTTGGAACGCCCTTTCTTAGAGATCCTCATGTTGGTTTCTCTCTTTTTTGCTCTGGAAGTTGCTCCAGTAGAGGCTTCAGGTTTCTTTGTTGCCTCTGTTTTCTTGGTTTCTTCAGTTTCTTTTGCCTTATCAGCTGTCTTCTTGGCTAATGACTTCTCTGAATTGTTCATAGTTACTTTGATGAATGAACATGGTTCAGATGGAAGAGAATTTATAGAGGCGAAGTATTAATTGGATTGGCCAGTCAAACAGTGAAACCATGTGAATTATTCTAGGAAGTATGCCTGAGGGCTATGCTATAAATGTCAGTTTAAAGCTAGAGGCTTATGCCTTGGAGTTTTAAAGCTGAAAAGTTTGGCTTTCCAAGAAAAAGATAGAATGCCTTAATTGCAAATTTGACTTAGATGTGAGGCAATAAAAAAAAATGCATCATAATTTAATACGAGTCGAAATCAGTTAATGGCGAAATACTAATGATTACTTAATCAGTGCCAAAGGCATAAAAACTGTCATTACATAAAGGCCTGAAAAGGCCATGAAACAAATGATGGTTAAACAAACAAAGGTTTCGAAAGTATCAGAAGGGAAGCCTCGACGCCAACTGAGAAAAGGATTCTATGTGATGTTTGAGGCAAGCATTGCACAAAGATTCATCAATTTTGGCTGCTGCGAGCTCTTTTTCATATCTTTGGGCTGCCTCAATACGATCAATAGCATTCTTTGTTTCTTCAGCCATCTTAGTGTCGTCGAAATGTTACAATTCATGGCTGCGTTTTTCAGCATTTTCAATTTTGGCTTGTAGCTTCGTGATTTGTTGCTTCCAGGCTTCAATATCCTTCTGGTTGGAGGCTATCTCATCTTGTTTTTTCTTTTGATCAGCCTCCATACGTTCGACCTTTTCATACGACTCTTTTGCACCACACCAGGCTGAACTCTCACGACCAGATGTTTCTTCTATGGTATTCCTGATAAATGGAAGCAGCTTTATTTCTGCAGCTATTTGGTTCACCACAGCGGTTAACTCTATCAGAAAACCAGAAACGTCTGGATTAAGGGTGGTGAGCTCAAGCTTTTCAAGGGTGTCCTTCAGATAAGTGGTTGCAGTGGGGTCTGAGGCCAAAACTCTGTGAATGTCCCCCCTGACGAATTTTTTCTTTATGGCTTGGAAGATTGTTTTGACGAAATCATCTGATGCTGGAGTCGAAGAGCCAGAAGAAGAAGAACCATACTTCTGCCCGAGTATTAATTTGGAATACTCGCGTGGGTTCGACCACTTGAGTGCTGTCAGTGAGTCTCCAAGATTTGGAACGTTAGCCAAAGGGTGCTGGACCACGGGCGAAGAAGTATGGTGAGGGGTAGGATCTGGTTGGTCTTCTTCCTCTTCTTCTTCTTCTTCTGATTCTTCTCCTTCATCCTTTTCTTCTTCAGTTTCGACTGCCACTCCTCCATCATTTTCTTCAGCAGTTGGTTGGAGGTTGGCCTGGTCATCAGCTGGTTTAGGATGTGGTTCATGTGTTTCTTCAGGGGCAGCTTGTCCAGGATTGTAGTTTTGAGGTTGAGCCTCAGGACCACCTTCTTCTTCGATAACCAGTTGATCAGTATCCATGAAGCTAGCCAGGTCGAAAGGTGGTGGACTTGAAGCATCATCATCATCAGAGTTAGAGCCATCAGCCTGTGCATTCTGTGTAGTAGTTTGGGCAGGAGGGTTGGTGGGGTCTGCATCCAGAGGATTAGGTTGATTAATTTCACTTAAACCAGAGCCAAGATCAGATGATGGATGGTAAGTTGGTTCACCTTGGCTGTTGAGGAGTGTGGTGGTGAAACTTCCTGCAGCGTGTTGAGGGGTGGGATTGTTGATTATGTCGGTAGCAAAATTGCCCGAAGCTGGTTGAGGGTCAGGATTATTGATTATGTTTGCCTAAAGAACACACGTGAAGAAAATGAGATTGAAAGAATTTGGGCGAAAGACGTCAGCATAATGAAAAAATGGTGCACATACCTGAGCTTGTACAACAGCAGGACTTGAGTTACCACTTTCATGGTCGCCAGGAGGTGTTTGGGTAGCTACCATGGAAAGTTATTTTTCGACACCACTTGTTGTGGGTGCCTTTTCAAGTATTTTGGCCACCTTCGAAGGAGGTGGGCCAGTAGGTCCAGACGCCTTTATTGGTTTTCTTCTTTTCTTTGTAAGAACCTCCTCAGGAGATTCATCTGAGGCATCTGAAGATATAATAACAGCCGGGGTATCCTTTTTACCTTTCTTGGAAGGTGTTGGAGGTTTTCGACCAGTCTGAAGAGACAATGCAAATATAAGAAAGAAATTCATATAGTAAAAGCGTAAGCAGGGGATGTGAAATATACTTGTGTGCTCTCTGGTTCTTTGCCACTTTGTGAGGTAGCAGCCCTAGTTGAAGCAGTTTTCCTAGGCACAGCTGAAAGACAGTAAAAATTGTTACAAGTTAATGATTACGTGGTTAGTTATAAAGCCATGGATTAAGGGTTTCAAACCTTCATATATTTCAGATTCGACACGAATGTCCTAAATTCCTATATGAAGGTGTCTGTAATACCCCGTAAATTATTACACCGAATAATATTACATTGTGATCAACTGAGTCCGGTTGCTCTGAGAAATTATTTGATAAAATAATTAGAGTAACCTCGGTACTTAGAATTAATCCAATTAATATTATTTGTTTCGGAAGAGACATTTTTGGACATTTAGTAGTATTGTTTTAATAATACTTACTATATATGTATTTTCTCTCACTTGGATTAAAAGGAAAAAGATAGAAAGAAAGTGAAAGTTGGTAAGAGAAAGAAGAAAAGAGGAGAGAAAAGAGGAAGAAGGGAAAAGAAGAGAAAAACAAGGTTTTGGAAGAGAAGCTTCAAGATCATCACCATCTTCATCCAAGCTTCACCAAACTTCTTGAGTTTCATCATCTTGATCATCTCTAGAGGTGGGTTTAGCTAGAAACCATTTTCCTTGTGTTTTGGTAGTATGAGTTTTAGGTCGAAATCGTAGAAATCAATGTTTTAACGGATAGAATCGGTTAGAAATTGAGATGAATGTTTAGTATGCTCATAGAATCATGTGGGGATGATTGTTTTCATGTTGCTATATGATATTTGATGATTTTGAAATGTTTGGGTTTTAGAATAATTGGGTTTTTATGAAATAATATGTTTTGATGATAGTGGTGATAAAACCTTGTTATAAATGTGATGTTGAACCTCTGTTGACTTCTAAATGTGCCCTAAAAAGGTTTTGGAGGGTGGAGAAAGTTCTGTTATCGCAGAAGGATTTTTCTGAGAATCGCGCTGTGCGCTAAGCGCGCAGGTTGCCCGCTGAGCGCGGTGCCAAATCCTTGGAGCCTCTCGAGGCAGGGAGTTACGCGCTGAGCGCGGGCCAGGGCGCCTAAGCGCGGCCTGGGAGTTGAAAATTATTACTTTTGACGGAAAAATTCATAACTTTAGTTTCACTTATCGGTTTCGATTGTTCTTTATATCGATGTAAAGCCGAGGGAATATTCTACGCAATGGAAGTAAAATATGTTGATTTTACCGACCGATTAAATAATCGGGAAAGTTCGAAAGGATGGAATTATGTTTTAAATCGTGTTAAACTATTCTATTATTATAACATGATGTGTTTTGCCTAAATTAAGGTTGTTTAGCATGATATGATTGGATATACTTTATATATATATAAAAAAAAGAAACGAAATAAGGAGAGTGAGGAAAACATACATCTTAGCTTTTATGAACCTAGCTTGACTAGGAAATTGATGGAATGAAACACTATTATGGAGCATGTGGTTGACTTGTGGTCTTGGTAAGGCATGTGAAGCTTTAAGGCATTATAGCCTTGTGATTGTCGAATACAATCGTGTTATTTGTTGTAATCATGTAATTGTAACCGGTTTGGCTCGAGTGTAGTTTCAAGAGTCTCGGACTCCTCTGAAATGGATGCACAACTACTTGACAGGTTTGATTCCCCGTGCTGTACGAATGGCGCCCATGGAGCGTATGCTTGTGACGGTAAAAGGCCCGTGTGAAGTGACGGTTCATAATGGTAAAAGGTCCGTAGAACCCGAATCCATTCGTATGTCAAGTAGATTACAAGGATTTATGACTCGGATCGCCTTCTAGACGTAGAAGCGGGCGGGAATAGGAAATACCTTGGGATGGTTATCGATTAGTGATATTAGTGAATTGATGAACTCATGGCATGTTTCCATATAGTGTGAAGATTAAAGTGTGAACTCAAGAGTCCTTTCCCTTTCCCCCAGACTCGAGTTAGGATTATTAGAACCCATTAATCCGAGAGAATTTATAAGATAGGAACCCACTGAGATTTGATGTATCTCACCCCACGTTGTTGATGTATTTTAGGTGCTTCAGGTATAGAGAAGGGTAAGGACAAGGTCGTTTGATCTTTCCTTGCATGTTGATGGATAGCTTCCGCTATGTTGTTATTTTGAGATCATTATTATGATCTAGTTCTTAGATTTTATCATTTTGGAACATCTTGTATATGTAATGCCTTAGACCTTAGTGTTTTGTATTAGAGGCACTTATGTGTATAATGTGTTATCTAGGAACTTATTGTATTTCAATACCAAATACTTGGATTCATATATATAATTTATGCTTTGATGTATGGATTTTATATATGGGTATTACAGTTGGTATCAAAGCAGGTCGTATCCTCGACCTAGCCATGAAATAGTATAAGTATTTCTTTCCGTTTCATATACGTTGTGTCGCCATTGGTCTTAAGTGTTATATTTATGGCATTGAGCCTGATCAACTTAATCCTATTTGTATGACCTTTAGGAATATGGCTGAAGGACATAGAAACACTCGTGGTAGACCCCGCACCACTCCTCAAGGGACGAATCCACCGGGCGGCGACGGCAATGCTCCTCTATATCATTTTATGCAACAGATGCAGCAGCAGCAGAATCTATTCATGCAGCAAATGGTGCAACAAATGAATGGAGGTTTGCATCCTACGGTAGTTGCTCCAGAAGCTGAAGGTGGGAAATTCGGGGATTTTATCCGCATGAATCCCCCAGAATTTCATGGTGGATTAGATCCCGTGAAGGCTCACGAATGGATTTCTGTTATGGAGAGAATTTTCTTGATAGTCCAGTGCAGCGAGGAGAACAAAGTGTTGTTCGCCTTTCACTCATTGAAGGGCCCGCTATGAGATGGTGGGAGAGTGCCTCTGCTTTAATGGTTATTCAGGAAGTGCCGAAGGTTTGGGAGCAGTTCAAGGTTGTTTTCATGGAGAAGTATTTTCCGAGCTCTTTGAGAACTCAGAAAGAGTTTGATTTTCAACAACTAAGACAAGGTAGTAAGACTGTGGCCAGTTATGCTGAAAAGTTTGAAGATATGGCTTCTTATTCTAGGCAGGCTATGTATGCTCCAGATGAGAGGTGGAAGGTGGACCAATTTATTTTTGGACTTAGAGCTGAAATATCCCATAGTGTCTCTCAGAGGGAGTTCACTACTTATGCCGAAGTTTTGAGACAATGCTATGTAGCTGAACATAGTTTGAAGAAAGTCCACGCGGAAGGTGTTACGAGTAGAGAGAATCAAGGGGATCGCGGAAGATCCAACCAACAATTCAGGCCTAGGCAACAAGCCTTCAAAGGAAAGCAAGTTCAAGATTCAAGGGCGAGTACACCTCCGGTGTGTCGCACTTGTGGAAGGATGCATTATGGAAGGTGTGGTATAGACAATGTGAAGTGTTACCAGTGTCAGAAGATGGGTCATATGAAGAGTGATTGTCCTCAGAATAGGACTCAGACACAAGGAAGGGTTTATACCTTAGATGCAAGGAAGAAGAAGGGTGACAATTCCTTAATCGCCGGTACGTGCTTCGTTAACGGATTTCCTTGTTTTGTTCTATTTGATTACGGAGCTACACACTTTTTTGTATCGATACAATGTATGAAGCGACTTGGGTTGCGGTCCGTTCCTTTGTCTCCTCCTATGGTGGTCACTACCGCCATGGATGAAATAGTTGAGACACCGTCGATGTGCGAAAACTGTGTTTTATCTGTGGACGGTAGAGTTTTTCAGATTGATCTTATTTGCTTACCACTTAAGAAAGTTGATGTTGTTTTGGGAATGGATTGGCTTTCTGCTAATTTGGTGTTTATTGGGTGTGAAGAAAAGCTCATCATCATTCCATCTGTTGATGCTACCCCGAAAGATGTCTTAACAACTATTCTAGAAGGTACGGTTAGTATGGTAAATTTCTTGTTTAAAGAAGAGAAATCGGTTCTGTTGGTTATCACTAAGGAGGGTAGTACCGATCTTCAAGTGTCGAATATCCCAGTTGTTTGCGAGTTTTCCGAAGTCTTCCCTGAAGATGTCATTTCTCTTCCTCCGGAGAGAGAAGTGGAATTTTCGATTGACCTGGTACCGGGAACGACCCCTATATCCGTTTCCCCGTACCAGATGGCGCCTTTGGAGTTAAGGGAATTGAAGGACCAGTTAGAAGGGCTTATGGCGAAACATTTTGTGCGGCCTAGTGTTTCACCGTGGGGAGCCCCTGTTTTGTTGGTAAAGAAGAAGGACGGTGGGATGCGTTTGTGTATTGACTATCGTCAGCTGAATAAAGTCACCATTAAGAACAAGTATCCCTTGCCAAGGATAGACGACCTATTAGATCAATTGAAAGGAGCTTGTGTGTTCTCAAAGATTGATTTGAGGTCGGGTTATCACCAAATCCGAGTGAAGAGTTCCGATGTACCTAAGACTGCATTTAGGACCCGTTATGGTCATTACGAATTCTTAGTGATGCCTTTCGGTGTGACTAATGCTCCAGCTGTTTTTATGGACTATATGAACCGGTTATTTCAAGCTTACTTGGATAAATTTGTCGTAATCTTCATTGATGACATTCTTATCTATTCCCGCACTCCACAAGAGCACGAAGGACATTTGAGAATCTTCTTAGCAATCTTACAAGAGAAGCAACTTTTTGCCAAGTTAAGCAAGTGCGAGTTCTGGATGTCTGAAGTTAGTTTTCTTGGCCACGTTATATCGCAGGGCGGTGTAGCGGTGGATCCGTCAAAGGTTGAAGCTGTGATTAATTGGGAAAGACCGAAGAATGTTTCAGAGATTAGAAGTTTCTTGGGATTAGCAGGTTATTACCGAAGATTTATCAAAGGATTTTCACAATTGGTGTTGCCAATGACTAAGCTTACTCGGAAGGACTGCCCCTTTGAGTGGGATTCGGCGTGTGAACAAAGTTTTATGAGTTTGAAGGAAAGATTGACTACAGCTCCCGTTCTGATTATTCCCGATTCTAGCAAATCTTATGAAGTGTTTTGTGACGCGTCCAAGATGGGTTTAGGAGGCGTGTTAATGCAAGAAAGTCACGTAGTGGCCTATGCTTCTCGTCAATTGAAAGTCCACGAGAAGAATTATCCAACCCATGATTTGGAATTAGCGGCGGTGGTGTTTACCTTGAAAGTGTGGTGTCACTACTTGTATGGTGTGCATTTTGAGTTGTTTAGTGACCACAAGAGTTTGAAATATCTCTTTGACCAAAGGGAGTTAAACATGCGTCAAAGGAGGTGGATGGAGTACTTGAAAGATTATGATCTAGATTTAAAATACCATCCGGGTAAAGCAAACAAGGTGGCCGATGCCTTGAGTAGAAAAGTTTCGAAGAAGGCCGAGTTAATGATGTTAGAGTACTCCTTGTTGGAGAAGTTTAGAGATTTAAACCTCAATTTTATGTGGACTCCAAATGGTGTAATCATGGGGAATTTGAATGTTAATTCTACTTTAAGGGTTGAAATTCAACAAGGACAATTATTGGATGATAAATTGCAAGAGATGTTAGGTCAACCGGGTTTTGTGCATGCTAATGATGGGATGATTATGTTTAATCAAAGAGTTTGTGTTCCGAATGATGCGACTTTGAAAAGGAAGATTTTGGAGGAAGCGCATAAGGGTGCTTTTACT
Source organism: Lathyrus tuberosus (assembly GCA_022829125.1). Taxonomy (NCBI): domain Eukaryota; kingdom Viridiplantae; phylum Streptophyta; class Magnoliopsida; order Fabales; family Fabaceae; genus Lathyrus; species Lathyrus tuberosus. The sequence continues at coordinate 1,389,746 of JALAZF010000529.1, read as the reverse complement.
ATTCATCCGGGTTCCTCAAAGATGTACCGAGATTTGAAGAAGGACTATTGGTGGTCCGGCATGAAAAGAGACGTTGCGGTCTTTGTGTCGGAATGTGCGGTATGCCAATAAGTTAAGATTGAACACCAAAGACCGGGCGGATTGTTACAACCCTTAGATATTCCAGTGTGGAAATGGGATAGTATTTCCATGGACTTTGCGGTAGGATTACCCTGTACTCATAATGGTTATGATTCGATTTGGGTGATCATTGATCGTTTGACGAAATCGGCGCATTTCTTGGCCGTGAAGACTACCTTCAAGGCAAGTCACCTTGCGAGGTTGTGTATTGCGGAAATTGTAAGATTGCACGGTATTCCCTCTAATATTGTGTCGGATAGAGATCCGAAGTTTACTTCAAGATTTTGGAAATTTTTTCAACAAGCTATGGGTACGAAATTGCGGTTGAGTACGTCTAATCATCCTCAGACGGATGGTCAGACTGAACGAACAATACAAACAATGGAGGATATGTTGAGAGCTTGTGTGTTAGAGAGTAAGGGGAATTGGAAAGAACTTCCACCATTAATTGAGTTCTCTTATAACAATAGTTACCATGCGAGCATTGGAATGGCTCCGTATGAAGCGGCGTATGGAAGAAAGTGTATGACACCTTTGTGTTGGGCGAAAGTTGGGGAAGATAGAATCTTAGGACCCGAAATCATCCAAGAGACTACGGAAAAGATTCGAATGATTCGCGAGAAAATTAAGCAAGCACAAGATCGACAAAAGAGTTATGCGGACAATCGAAGGAGACCTTTAGAATTTGAAGAAGGTGACCATGTGTTTTTGAGAGTTACCCCGAGATTAAGACTGAAAGGACCGTTTAAGTCACGGAAGTTAAGTCCGAGATACGTGGGACCGTATCAAATCTTAGATAGGATCGGCGAAGTAGCTTATAGATTAGCCTTATCGCCCTCCCTATCGAAAATGCATGATGTGTTTCACGTATCTCAGCTACGCAAGTTTGTTCCAGATCCTCTTCAGCCAGCTTTACTGGATACCATTGAAATAGAAGCAGATTTGACATTTGAACCACAACCGACCCGTATTGTGGGAAGAGAAACGAAAGTGTTAAGAAACAAGGATATTCCTCTTGTTAAGGTACAATGGGATGCGACGCATCCGGGAGATGCAACTTGGGAACTTGAATCAGAGATGCGAGATACTTACCCTCACTTATTCAGGTAATCTTTACATTCGAGGACGAATTTCTATTTAAGGGGGAGGATGTAATACCCCGTAAATTATTACACCGAATAATATTACATTGTGATCAACTGAGTCCGGTTGCTCTGAGAAATTATTTGATAAAATAATTAGAGTAACCTCGGTACTTAGAATTAATCCAATTAATATTATTTGTTTCGGAGGCATTTTATTTAATTGGACTCTAGAGACATTTTTGGACATTTAGTAGTATTGTTTTAATAATACTTACTATATATGTATTTTCTCTCACTTGGATTAAAAGGAAAAAGATAGAAAGAAAGTGAAAGTTGGTAAGAGAAAGAAGAAAAGAGGAGAGAAAAGAGGAAGAAGGGAAAATAAGAGAAAAACAAGGTTTTGAAAGAGAAGCTTCAAGATCATCACCATCTTCATCTAAGCTTCACCAAATTTCTTGAGTTTCATCATCTTGATCATCTCTAGAGGTGGGTTTAGCTAGAAACCATTTTCCTTGTGTTTTGGTAGTATGAGTTTTAGGTCGAAATCGTAGAAATCAATGTTTTAACGGATATAATCGGTTAGAAATTGAGATGAATGTTTAGTATGCTCATAGAATCATGTGGGGATGATTGTTTTCATGTTGCTATATGATATTTGATGATTTTGAAATGTTAGGGTTTTAGAATAATTGGGTTTTTATGAAATAATATGTTTTGATGATAGTGGTGATCAAACCTTGTTATAAATGTGATGTTGAACCTCTGTTGACTTCTAAATGTGTCCTAAAAAGGTTTTGGAGGGTGGAGAAAGTTCTGTTATCACAGAAGGATTTTTCTGAGAATCGCGCTGCGCGCGCAGGTTTTCCGCTGAGCGCGGTGCCAAATCCTTGGAGCCTCTCGAGGCAGGGAGTTAGGCGCTGAGCGCGGGCCAGGGCGCACTGAGCACGGGCCAGGGAGCGCTGAGCGCGGCCTGGGAGTTGAAAATTATTACTTTTGACGGAAAAATTCATAACTTTAGTTTCGCTTATCGGTTTCGATTGTTCTTTATATCGATGTAAAGTCGAGGGAATATTCTACGCAATAGAAGTAAAATATGTTGATTTTACCGACCGATTAAATAATCGGGAAAGTTCGAAAGGATGGAATTATGTTTTAAATCGTGTTAAACTATTCTATTATTATAACATGATGTGTTTTGCCTAAATTAAGGATGTTTAGCATGATATGATTGGATATAATTTATATATATAAAAAAAAAAGAAACGAAATAGGGAGAGTGAGGAAAACATACATCTTAGCTTTTATGAACCTAGCTTGACTAGGAAATTGATGGAATGAAACACTATTATGGAGCATGTGGTTGACTTGTGGTCTTGGTAAGGCATGTGAAGCTTTAAGGCATTATAGCCTTGTGATTGTCGAATACAATCGTGTTATTTGTTGTAATCATGTAATTGTAACCGGTTTGGCTCGAGTGTAGTTTCAAGAGTCTCAGACTCCTCTGAAATGGATGCACAACTACTTGGCAGGTTTGATTCCCCGTGCTGTACGAATGGCGCCCATGGAGCGTATGCTTGTGACGATAAAAGGCCCATGTGAAGTGACTGTTCATAACGTTAAAACTCCCGTAGAACCCGAATCCATTCGTATGTCAAGTAGATTACAAGGATTTATGACTCGGATCACCTTCTAGACGTAGAAGCGAGTGGGAATAGGAAATACCTTGGGATGGTTATCGATTAGTGATATTAGTGAGTTGATGAACTCATGGCATGTTTCCATATAGTGTGAAGATTAAAGTGTGAACTCAAGAGTCCTTTCCCTTTCCCCCGGACTCAAGTTAGGATTATTAGAACCCATTAATCCGAGAGAATCTATAAGATAGGAACCCACTGAGATTTGATGTATCTCACCCCACGTTGTTGATGTATTTCAGGTGCTTCAGGTACAGAGAAGGGTAAGGACAAGGTCGTTTGATCTTTCCTTGCATGTTGATGGCTAGCTTCCGCTATGTTATTATTTTGAGATCATTATTATGATCTAGTTCTTAGATTTTATCATTTTGGAACATCTTGTATATGTAATGCCTTAGACCTTGGTGTTTTGTATTAGAGGCACTTATGTGTATAATGTGTTATCTAGGAACTTATTGTATTTCAATACCAAATACTTGGATTCATATATATAATTTATGCTTTGATGTATGGATTTTATATATGGGTGTTACAGTGTCCTTTAAAACTGTCTAACATATGCTTAGTCGGAACCACTCTTTGGGCCTTTGGCTGAGACTGTTGTCGAAGAAGTTTTAAATGCTCCCCACAGAAAAACCAATCTGGAAATGGAGGGCCAAGCGCCACTCCAAAATCAGCATTAGGCAGTCGAGGGAACTTTGGAGGAAAAAGTTTAAAAGCTACCTTATAACGTTTCTCACGAGGGACGTTAGGAGGAATTTTTAGTTGATCCAGCTTTTCTAGAAATTTTCTCTTTAGAGTGACAGCAGCCTCATGAATGGTTCGACTAAGATCATCTGGTCGATAGATAGTTTCATAGTATTTTTGAAAAGCCTGTATTTCTTTGATGTGAGTAAACCTACTCTTTTTCGTCTTGTCCTGCACATTGAGAAAAGCTTGGTCAAGTAATGAAGAAAATGTAGCCACATCAAGAAAGTGCTCACTATAGTGCTTCGACCACCATTGGTGGAATGATGAAGTGCATAGAAAAGAAGGCTAAAAAAACACAGGAGATAAGACTTTTCTTTTCTCATTCCGGCTGTCGAGTGTAATGGAGACATTTTCCTCGTCGAAGCAGGCAGTGTGAATAATTACTTGGCCCTTTTTCTCATACAAGCATTGAGGAAAGCTCTGGGTCAGCCCAAACTGTCGAGAGACAAGGTTTGGTTGATAGGCAATCAGTGCTGATAAACCTCTCCCTAAGTTCAGCATGTGGATAAAGAATCTGGGAATCAAAAAGGCTTCCCAGATAGCAACAGATTCTTGATCAAGAGTTTGGTGAGGATTTAGAAATGGCCTTTTAAACCACACAGGGTCGTATCTTCTTTGAGCAAAAGGTGTTGTGCTAGGAGTGAACTCATAGCACTTGGCAAACATCATAATATAACTGGTAAAGGCCCTTTGAAGGGTTTCACCATCATCATTGGGAGTGAGTTTGGCCAGACGCGTCCCTTCGACACTCCTTTCCCTGATTTCAGCAGAGGCTTCATCAACTAGGCCTTTTCTGGGGAGGCTAGCCTCAAATGTAGCATTAAGCCACAATTGAAGTAGCCAAAGAGGCCCACTCAAGTGCATAGGACCTTGGGCCTCCATATTTCTAAGTCGAGAAGCTCCTTCGCTGATAGACTCATAAAGTTTCACCAGGATGAGTTCACTCAAGCAGGTTCCTCTGTTGTTGTGAAGTTGATTCGCCAGGGGCAGGTACTTCTTAGCTACCTGCAAAGATTTTGTACAGAAAACATATCTCGACAGCCAGACTGTGAGAAAAGCAATATGTTCTTCATCAGACACTTTGTCATCTTCTTCTTTAAAGTGGTGTTTGATGAAGAGAGTGTATGTAAGTTTAGAGCCTGAAATATTGATGGGGTCTTCAGCATCAACATCAGGGTTATAGGTAAGGCCATCTGGACGAAGCCCTGTGATGGCAGCTACATCGAACAAGGTTGGGGTAACCATTCCACGTGGCAGATGGAAGGGATAATGGGTGTTGTCCCAAAAGTATAAGGATGCTGCCAACATGTTCAGACAGTATGGTATGCTGGTGTTCGACAACATAAGAAGGTCATAAATCCCTATATTCTTCCAATGTTTAGCTTTGACCTTCTCCATCTTCGCCATCCATTGGTCAAATTCCTTCAAGGGATTAATAGCTCTCACCATCCTGGTGCCATCAGTGAGATAGCCAACGTTGATTTTGGGCAGGGGGATTTCTTCAGGAGAGGTTTCGTCAGAAACGTTAATTTTGGAAAAGCTTTTTTGCCCTAATGGCCTTGTTTTCCGGTAAGAGGGGAGAAACTCACTTAGTTTCTCATTAGAAATGTCAACATCAGCTAGAGGACCAGACAACGCATAAGGTTTGTCAGAAACAACTAAAGGAATCATTACCTGAGACTTATATATGGCTCGTGTTTCTTCAGTGGTGGGTTCCGGCATGCAACGGCGGTTATCCACTATTTGGGGGCCTGGGATATTAGCGAATGGAGGAATGGCTTGTTTAAATTGAGTAGCCTTGCCTCTTTGAGTTTTCTTTGGTTGAGGATTGGTTTGGGAAGACACCATTGTTGAAGAAGACGAAAAGATGGTATTTTTCTGGGTTTTGCGTAAGAGAAACTGAAGAGAAGAAGATGTTCGCTTGAGAATATGAGAGTGTGAAAAGTTCAAAAAGTGGTGGAAATGGGTATTTATAGATGTTTGAAAATCCCAAGCGCCTTGGATCTACCGTTGAAGTTGAGGAGTTAGTGGGACGCGTGTTTTTTTCCTGGAGACGTGATGAATGGTAGCAGTTATGAACAGACTGCAAACATCTGTTTTCAAGAAAAGTTTTATGATGAATACGGCTGAAGTGACGTTTAAGGATTTGTCATAATGGTATGACGTCATAAGCGTGGGTCAAAGAAACTGAATAATTCAGCCACTAAGTAATTAGTGGGATATTCAGTTGAGGCCATGCAAACAAGCGTCGAAATGGTTATTATATCAAGAAATGACCTTCCTACCAATTCTGGCGAAAGGACATTCCTTGGGGGCAATTTGTTAACCCTCATTTTCGACGCTAGAAAGAATCAAAGATATTTTAAGTTAAAAAATTATTTTTAACGTAAAGAAGGCTTCAACCCAGTTTTGGTGAAGCCTGAGTCGAATAAGGGTTTTGGAAGCATCAAAAATGGCTAAGTGTTGGGAGATGCTTCGACCGTGAGAATGTTGAAATGCGCGTTGCAGTTATCACATTAAGGCTGGAGGGAAAATCTCAAATGTTTGAAATTCAAATAGGAGCAGTTGTGAACGTGGGAACAGTTGAGGCCAAGGAAAAGGCGCCAAAGGGACACGTTTGAAGCAATAACCACCACTTAGTAGTTATTTCTCAGCACTATAAATAGGAGTTAGTTCTATGTAATAAGGGTGTTCATATTTTTGTACAAGTTACTCAAAGAAACTCAAACTACCCGCGTGTAGAGAAACGAGTTCGTGAGAATGTACGTAATATAACACCACCCTTTATTTCTTCATTAATGCAATTTATCTTCATCATGTTTAAGCTTCAAGCATTTACTTTCCATGTCTTTACGTTTTCCTGAATTTTACTTTTCATGTCAAATTTACTTAAAGTCTTGTTTTTAAACTTTCATTTAAACTTCCTGCATTTACTTTCGACTGCACCTTTATATTCAAGCATTTACCTTTAAAGTCTTTATTTTCAAGAACGTGGAGTTCATCTTTATTTCTTGTCTTTTATCTTCAAAGTCTTTTATTTTTAAAGTCATTTATCTTTCCGCATATTTACTTTCGACAACACCTTTACATTTCAGTCTTTATTTTCAAGAACGTGGAGTTCATTGCATTTTATTTTCAAAAGCTTTTACATTACTGCATTTACCTTCAAAGTCATTTATTTTCTTGCCCTTTACTTTCGACAGTCATTTACTCTTTCTGCACCTTTTACATTCAAGAACGTGGAGTTCAAGCACTTTTACATTTCTTGTTGTTTACTTTCGACAGTTATTTATCTTCCTGCACTTTTATTTTTTCAAAGTCATTTACCTTTTTGTCTTTTACATTCGACGCCTTTAAATTCTGCATCATTTATTTACAGCCCTTTACATTTCCAAGCCTTTACTTTATTTGCAAGTAGTCGAACGTGGAGTTCATGTAGTTTTCTTTTACTGTCGAACGTGGAGTTCAATTTACATTTCTTGCATTTATCATTGTCACTTACATTTTCCCTTAAATTTAGCACATGTCCTAGGATTTGTGTGGTCGATCCTGCAAGTTAGTCAGTTTTATTTAAAATAGATAGACCAGAGGTTGTTTACCAAAATTCACAGTAAACAGCAAGATTCAAAAGTCCCTCTATGGATTAAAACAGACCAGCAGACAATGGTTCTCAAAACTGTTTTCTTTGTTTCTTGCCTTACATTACAAGCAATCAACATCAGACCATTCTCTCTTCACCAAACTACATGGCTGCAAGTTCATCATCCTTTTCATTTATGTTGATGACCTGATAATATTTGGTAAATGACGTTGATGAAATTCAAGATCTCAAAACTATCCTTGACACAAATTTTAAAATCAAGGATCTTGGAAACTTGCATTTTTTTTCTAGGATTAGAGGTATGTGTTCTCCTATTGGCATCTCCATTTTTCAACGAAAATATGTACTCGAAATGCTCCATGACAAAGTTCTTCTTGTTGTAAAACCTGCTCCCACTCCTTTGACAAATCACACAAGTACACAACTATGATGATTCACTTCCCACTGATGCTACAACTTATCGAGGACTCATTGTTCATTTAATCTACCTATGTACCACAAAACCCGACAGGAGCTTCTCAGTTCAACAACTCAGTCAATTCATGTCATCTCCCACATTACTTCATCTGCAAGTCGCCCACATGGTTCTTAAATATATCAAGCAGTATCCTTCACAAGGTTTGTTTTTCTCTTCAAACTCAACCCTTTAACTCAAAGATTTTAGCAACTCTGATTGGGCATCATGCAATGACACGAGACGCTCGATCACAGGGTTCTGCATCTTTCTAGGCGATTCACTCATCTCATGGAAATACAAGAGGCAACTACGATTTCTAGATCACCCTCAGAGGCTGAATATCAGGCTCTTGTGTGAATAGTTTGAGAATTATAATGGTTAACATATTTATTATGTGACTTCAATGTCGACTTCATCTCTCTTGCTTTTTTGTATTGTGATAACCAATCCGCATGCCACATTGTTGCCAATGTCACCTTTCATGAAAGGACAAAACATATCGAGATCGATTATCATGTCGTACGAAAAAAACTCAATAAAAAACTCTTCCAACTACTCCTTATCCCGAGCTCTATGTAACATGCAAATATTTTGTATAGTCCCTTGATTCTCATTCGTTTTCTCTCATCCTTTCTAAACTGAAAATCTCGATTAACTACGTTCTAGCTTGTGAGTGGTATTGAGTTGCATATTCCTTGTATAAAATAAGTGTTTTGATAATTAGAATAATTGATTATTAGGATAATTAGTTTGTTATTACAGTTACGCTATGCAAGTTACAACTTATATATAAATATCATATCACAATTATATTTATTTCAAGTTACTTTATTATATTTATTTCACAATTATATTCATTTGACAACCTTTCACAAATCTTATTAATACCCATAAGAGGTTATTCCAAGTTACATTCCAATATTATATTTATTCATGTATATTAAAAATAAATGTAATAAAATTAATAATTGATATGATATTTATTTTATATTTTAATTAATTAAAGTTGTTCATAAATTCAACAATTGAAATTAAAGGTAATGCAAATAGTGCACCGTAAGTGTAAACTAGTTTTATATCATTATCTAATAAAATTATAAAATTTTGTTATGTCGTATCATTATGTTAATGTGTGATTTGGTAGAACATCGCTGATTGACTGATTGATTGATAGTGTAAAAATTCTACACTATATATTCTTTTTTTTCTCTTTAACATGAATTAAAGTTTTTGCCGGCGGTCATTATATTAGTAGTCGTGAGATTTTAATAACACAATTCAGAAAAACAAATTTATTTTTATTTTATAGTTTTAAAATTATTCTTTATAAATCATCACTATCTGGTCTTAAATAAAACAATTATTAATGTTAGAAACCAAAAACCTTATCGAACAATTATTGTTATTATGAGATTTTTCAAATTATCTCAACGAATTTTAAAGGAGTAAAAACAGTAAAGGGTAAGAAAGATCCGAATTTCAGATGTTTGAGATTGAGTTCTTGATTGCTAAGGAAATATTTGATGAGACATCCAAAACATAAGTCAATAAAAAAAATGAAAAATTCAATTCAATATAAATTAATGACGGAAATATTTAGGAATATTTATAAGAAATATTTGTAGTGACAAGAAAAAATGGTAAAACAAAGAGGTTATAGTCTCCAACATTATCGCACTTAGTCTCCATCTTAAGAGCTATTGCATCTCCTTGATAGAAGGAACCGTAGAATTAGAATCAACGCTCTTTTCTCTTTCAGGTATACACATTCCTTCTCTTTCATAATACTTTCTCTCACTCTTTTTTTCATGAATATTTTGCAGGATCTCGAGTGAAGAATTCCTTATAATGCCTAACATGAACGTGATAATATTTCATGGAATGTTGTTCCTGATGGTTTCATGTGCTCAAGCCGTATCAAAACAAGATTTGATTGAGAGTTTCAGTTTAGAAGAAAGAAGCCTAATCCAAAACAATGAACAACAACATGAGCATAATGTTACTATTACAAGATATCCAATGGGAGAAGGCAGAAGGCTAGCAGGAGGTGGAGGTGGACGAGGAGGTGGAGGTGGAGGTGGAGGTGGACGAGGAGGTGGAATGGGAGGAGGGGGAATGGGAGGAGGAGGAATGGGAGGAGGTGGAATGGGAGGAGGTGGTAATGGAGGAAAGGGTGGAGGTGGTAAGGGAGGAAGAGGAGGAAGCACAGATGCAGCGGCAGGTGGAGCGGCAGGTGGAATGTTCGGAGGTGGAATATTCCGAGGTGGATTTATGGGCGGTGAAATTGCCAATCGCAATAGCATTAGCCGGAACCGGAACAATGGCTCTTCTAGTTCTGCAACAACATTAGGGGCTCATATTTTTGTGTCAATATTGATTTTATGTGTGAGCTTTTGGATTTGATCACACTTGCACTATATTGATCATTTTTTGGCAGCAATCAATATCATGTTTTCTTGATTTTTAGTTTGTATGAATAGGTAGATGTATGAATCTTTGCAAACTAGGGCGAAAACTAGGCAAAAAACAACCACATCGTTAATATAGTCCTACCACTAAATAAAGCTTTTCTAGTAGTGCACAAAAAGTTACATGTTGATACCACCAAACATGCACTTTGTTGGGTTTACTTTGAGCACGTGTAACTTCATTCATTTTGGAGCTTGCTTCTTTTTCAACAACCAAGTGATGCTTGAAGTCTTTTGTTTTAACTACCACATCAACAATATGGACCTTCATGCCTTTACCAATGAGGTCATGGAAGATGGTATATTGACAATCCTTTGATATGAGGCTCTACCTCTCTTATGTTCTAATGATATAACAATCCACTCATATGTCTCAAGTGCACCAGAACACATTAAAGTTCTCTCATAAGTATTTCTTGGGATACAGATGATTCATACATGTATTGAATACATAGTTAGCTGCATCAATAACATGTTAGCTATTGGAATTCTATAAGGGGGTGGTGGTTTGCGGTGTGATTTGGACGGTTTTGAAGCTAAAAATCATTCGAACCGTAAAAGAAAAAACGTGCAGTTTGGTTTGGGTTGATTAGCTTTTAGAAATAAAATCGAATCAAACCAAACCAAATTAATGTGGTTCGGTTGGTTCGATTTTTTACAAAAAATTTATTGAGTCATACATACACATATAGAGCACAAAATAACTTTGTGTTTAGTCATTCATACATTATCAAATAACATCAAAGTTCGTCATATTTGGACAATAACTTCCAATTTAATATATAAAAATCATAATATATAAAAGTGGAATAATAAACATAAAACAATATCAAAAACATTATAATGAAAAAAATAGAGGAAATAAGAGATTAGTAAAGATGAAAAGGAAAGAACAAAAGATATGAGAGATTAGAGAAGAAGATGTGTGATAAAAACGAGATTGGAAAAGAGAACGGTAGTATAAAAATGAGAGGATGAAAAATAAAAATTAGAATAGAATAGATATTAGAAAGAAAACAAAAGGTGAGATGTACTTAGCAAAGAAGACACGATACTGCTGGAAGAGATGTGAGTTAAGTGAAATTTGAGTTGTAACATAATGCGGTTTAATCCGGTTTTGATAAGTTTACAAAATACAACCTGCAAATCGAATTGAACCATGCAGTTTTGTTAAAAAATAGTCCAAACACATCCAAATCAAATACAATTTTTAATTTAATTTGGTTCAGTTTACAGTTTTCTAGTGAACTAATTCAATTTTAAACACCGATAAAATTCTATACTCAAAAAGGAAATAAAGAAACTCTAATAAAATTTTAATACAAAACAAAAATAAATCCAAAATTTAAATAAAATAGAAAATTGCGTAAAATGTAAAATTTTACTTTTAGACATGAAACAAATTTGGACGGCTTAAAAAATTTATAGGTCAATTTGACATCGGACATCTAATTTACACAATTTCTGCCGAACCTTTCCAACGCGCAACTTCTTCTTCAATATATGTAGTAAATCTTCCTACCTCAGATCATTTCTTTCGTGGTTGTTTTTCAAAATCGATAAACATTAATAGTCCGATTCAACAACCGTTAAACTGAACATTTTGTTCAAATTTTGAATTCAAAACATGCTATGTACGTGTGTACGCGCGCATAATGGAGCCTTATGACAAACTTGTTCTATAAAGTGGGTAGATATCCCCAATGAACAACTCATTTAAAAAGATTATAACATTATAGTCTGCATTTAGAACTCTTCACTTTGTCAAGTTTCTACACTTACAAATTCAATTCAATTCTTAATGCTAATTTCATCATAGTATCATAATAGGTCATAATCTATCGCTATCAAATTTATGAATTGGTTTGTTCACATTATGAATGAGCATGTGCTCAAGTCAGAAGGCTTTATTTCCATCTCCTTCTAATGCCAAAAATGTAATATATCTTTATAAATACACCAAACTTGATGCTTAGCCTCATTTTAGTAATAATAAGTACCATGTGACACACAACTTGCACTCTTTCTTGATCATATACTATAACTTGTTAATTTTGCCGTATGATCTCAAATCCATTAGGCAAAATTTATTAACATGCAATGTGTCCCACAATAAGAGTATCATACATCAGACACGCCTTCCATCAAGCGCGTTGGTTCTACGCAGTTTCTCACCCTTTATATAAGCCCTTTACCTCCTTACTAATGATTTAACTGCAAAGAATCCCTTATGCTTACCACGAAGATAATATTTCTTGGAATGTTGATGATTTCATATGCTCAAGCCATTTCAAAACAAGATTTCGTTGAGACTTTCACTTCAGCAGACAAAAGACTAATCGAAAGCAATGAACAAGCACATGAACTTAATGGTACAATTTCTTTAACTTTTCAAACAATCACAGCCTTAATTAATGTCTCTCACACATTAGTAAGCATACTTTTTCTTTTGTTTTTAATTTTGGTTTTATAATTGTGTTATTCAATGATGATAGGAAATTCATATAACAGACAAGTCTCCACAAGGTTGAATCACAAAAATGTGATTGTAGCAAGTGAAAATGAGCATAAACATGAACTGTTTGTTACTACAAGATATTCAATTTCATTACTAAGAACCTGCTAAAGGACAAGACACTAGGAGAGAAACTGAGGTCAAAATTTGACCCTGAGACAAGAACTAGATATTAAAATTAAAATTGTCAAGATCAAGATCTTGCATAACCTCAGCCTATTGTAGTTGAGGAGGAACGAATCCCAAAATCTCCAGCTCCAATGCCTTCGTCAACAACCAGCAAAAGTCCACATTTGACTTCTTCGTACCACTCTTAATCAAGGAGTACGAGAGGATAGCAGGTAGAAGAACCCTGTAAAAGCTTTCAAGATATTTATGGGTAGTTAAGATATTCTGGTTGATAAATCCACAAACTCTTCACCTGATCCATGCATTGAACCTTCCGGCGATTTCTTCGCTGAATTAATCCAACAGTTGAAAGCAAAAATTGTCGACATGAATCTAATTCAGACCATAGAAGACAATCCTACTGCTCTCTATGAGATTTAGAGATTGTTGGCACAACTGAACAAAACAGAGACGCCCGACTCCATTGTCAACTTTATTCTTAATTTCGAGTCGTTTCTTAGGTAAACCGCTTAGAATTTCAGGCTTAAAAAGGAATCTGCTAAGAGACTTGACTGAAAAACTAATTTTATGTCCCAGCAATGGGAATTATTTAAAAATGCCTGACTAATTCGAAACGGGTCTTCTCGGTTTGGTGACTACTTACCCAAAGCTCTATCCTTTCGAACCATTGGTAAGATGACTTTCTATATCTAATCACCAAACTGTAAAAGCCTTTGATTTAATTTTTTTATTGTATTTCTTAGTTATTTGTTCTTTTTGTCTTATAAGAACGTTTAGAGCAGCTAACCTCTTTTCATTTAAGTCAACCAACTCATCTAACATCATATTCCAATAATGGTCAGATAGAATTTCAACTTGCCTTTGGATTCTCACTGACTGTAAATAATATCAACAGGAAAGACTGTATCATGATCAAATGTTAGTCGAAAGGGAGTCGAATTAGTTGTCTCTCTAGGAGACGTTCGACAAGCTCAAAGTGCTTGGTCCAAAGTCTTATGCCAATTCATTGGATTTTGACCAACATGTCTCTTAATTAGACCTATTATGATCCTGTTAGCGGCTTCGACTTGACCATTTTCTTGGGCATAATAAGTTATAGAAGTTGGAAGTTTGATTCCTAAATCTGAAGCGAATTCACCAATCTTTCAAACAATGCAAACTGAACCTAAATAGTTAAGGTTTCCGGAATTCCAAACCTACAAATGATGTGACTCTGAATAAAACTGATCATAGCTTCTTGATCAACATTCGCCAAAGGCACAACTTTGACCCATTTGGTAAAATAATATATGTCCACCAAGATGTACCTATGACCCTTGGATGATGTCGGGTTGAATTTCACCAATTAAATCTAATTCCCAACCCCTAAATGGCCAAGGCTTAACAATAACATGTAATTCACTTGCAGTGACATAAGGAATACCTACATGTTTTTGACAGTCTTGCCAACGTTTGGCAAACTCAATACAATCTTTCACCATTGTAGGCCAATACAAGGAGTTGGCTGGAATTGCAGGGATCAAGTAGACAAAGAAGCTTTGACATTATCTGGGAGTTCCCATCACGGGTAAAAGTCCAAGGATGCAAGATTATCAATATACCATCGATATAGTTCAAAACAAGTTAGCTACGTGGAAGTCTCATCACCTATCCATGGCAGGAAGAGTTACTCCTGCCAAATTGGTTTTGGATGCTCTACCAATCTATTCCATGATGAGTAACAGAGTGCCACACGGATGTCTGAAACTGATCCAGGAGGCGCAAAGGAAATTTATAATGGGAGAATTATATGGAAAGAAACTACATACCATAAAATGGAGTAAACTTAATAAAGATAAGAATGACAAAGGACTGAGGTTGAGAAATCCAATTATGATGAATGAAATGTGTCTTGCTAAGCTCAGTTGGAAAATTTTAAAAGGAGAGAAGGATTTATGGTGTCGTGTGCTTATAGGAAAATACGGGAGAAACGAAGATGGACGTGGGACAAGAGAAGTGAAGCAGTATGACTCGAGCTTATGGAAGCATCTTCTGAATGGATGGAATGAGATTAGCAATAATGGCATTTGGAGCATTGGTAATGGAGTAAAAAAAGCGTGGATTGATTGTTAGGTTGACTAAGACATTGTGCTTAAGGAGCAAGTAAAAGAGAATAAGGGCCTGAGCTTGAATACTCGTGCGGGGGAGCTAGTAACGAAGGAAGGAGAATGGGATTGGGTACAACTTGAGGAATTATTCCAGCATGATATCCTTAACAGGATAGCTGTTATACACCCCCTAGAAAGGATTCTGGTACTGATGATTGCAGGTGGGAAGAAACTGATAATGGCGAATATTTTATTACTTTAGCTTATCAAAAGTGGATTGGTAATGACCATGATTCAAACTGTATTGATTGTAAAAGTATATGACGGTTACAAGTACCTGAACAAGTTAGAATACATGTTTGGATGATGCATCACGATGGTTTAAAACCTAAAGACACCCTTGCTCAAAGGAATATTGTTTTCACTGCTACTAATTTTTAATCTAAAATTTTTAACTAAGAAAATACTCTTTGTCCTTCAATTGTTTGCATAGGTGAAGTTATGATTGGAACAAAGTTATTTCTTAAGTTATGTTATCCTGCCACCACATACAATGAAAATAGACTTCATCCATCTTTAAAGCATTTCATCAAACATCTCATATGATTCATACATCATTGTAGTCAATGCAACATTTCTAATATTTGAAGCTGGAGAAAACCATATTCAATTAAGAGCCAATATAAAATGTATTCACCACTGAAGAAATGTCCAAGAAAGTTACATAATTGTGTGATTCACTTATTGTCAGTGATAGTGGCAAGGATGAAAGCATCATCTACACATTCATGGTGGAGTGATTTTGGATACTCGTAGAGAATTAATGAGAATAGATCTTCTGGATTCTCTTCTCAACCTCAACCATATAATCCCAAAGTTTTTAAAAACTTTTGCTTGTGTGATGTCGGTCGGTATTTTGATACTGATTGTGGCAGTCATGGTGTGAATTAACATTAACATAAATTATAATGGTACTAAATTAAACGTGGAATGAGCTTGTATTATTAATGGAAATGGAAAGATAATTCAGAAGCGTAAGGTACAACTCATGAGAAAATTCTAAAATAGTGGAATGCTGCTACAGAGTATAGAGAGAGAAAAGAAATCAAGTATTCACTAACAGCACAAAATTCCCTCTACCCAATTACCCTTTATAAATAGATTAGTGCCTCACAAATTCACCCCACATGGGGTGGTCCAGTTTGCTCCTGCTGCTGTGTCTCATACCAGCATTTCTAGTCCACTCACTTTTCTGGCGCGTGCTCTCCACATTCTCTGACTCAGCAGTCTCTTTTCCTTCTATAGTATTCTCATTCATAACATTACCATCCCCTTTAAAAGCAACCTTGTCCTCAAGGTTAAGATTACTGTTCTGGACTGGGCAGGCGCCTGGCCCCCAGCAGGGCAAGGCCCAACCCAGTCCAGCTCTTGGCCAGGTCCAATAGCTAGAAACTAGCCGTTGGGCGGAAACTAGCCGTTGGGCAGAAACTAGCCATTGGGCATGTCCCCCTCACTCGCTTGGCAGTTCACGCGACCAACTGTCTCCCCAAAACTCACGAAAACAGTTGGACCAGGCCAAAGGGTCACGCGCCTGACCCTCCACCTGGCAGACTCCTATTGGTCGACCAGACTTTTCGGCCACATGGGAGACCTTGGCCCCGCGCGGGGGGTTACTCCTATAAATACCCTCTCATGTGAGAGGGGCAGGTATTCAATATCCAATACTTGAAATTTTACTTTTGTACTTGCTCTCTCTCTCTCTCTCTCTCTCTCTGCCTAAACACTTTGGCATCGGAGTACCTTGCAGGTACAACCCACTTTCCTCTCCTACAAGCATCATCATCTGTCCTACGCGAAGGCCACGACGATCCAGTCTGATCACCTCCGATCAGTGGCGCCGTCTGTGGGAAGCAAGCTTCCCCGTCTTTTTTATTCAAGATCCCTTTTTTTTCACCTAAAAGACCAAAGCTCTCTCCAAACTCCTTTTGATCATCGTGGCCTCCAACAAGAGCAATGATGCCCGTCAAGAACCCGTCATCATCGTTATCACTGATAACGTCGACCACCTCGTCTCCGGAGCTGCCTTCCCGGAGACAGGTCATCGGGATGGGAAAACCGCCTCTCCTACCCCTGATGACGTGAAGCCTCGCGCGCAAGCTGCTGGCCCCATTTTTGAGCCTATACATGTCCCTCATAACGCGGACCCGAGCACTACCGCCTTAATTTCTTCCCTCAACAGGTCTAACTTCTTGATCTTCCAGCAGGGCGAGAAGATCAACATGCTCGAACACGCCCTCCAGGAGCAGCGTCCCTCGCAAAAGCCCATCAGTCCTTCTCCGCGCCCATTGTCTCCTCCTCCTCAGAAGCGCAGGAGAGACAGGTCCAGGAGCCTCTCCCCCGAACAAAGTGTCGTGCCTCGAAAAATACGATCCTCGCGATGGACGTGGAAAAAACTATTCGAAACAGAGTCGCCACCGAACTTTATTTATCCCAAAAGAGGGAAAGGAAAATATCGATAAAACCTTTAAAGGGATAAGAAAATGGTCATCATAACCAAATTCTAGGTTCGGGAGTCGGTTACGTAAGAAGGAAGGTATTAGCACCCTCTACGTCCGTTGTACTCAACGGGAACCTCTTGATTCGATTCGTGAGAAAGTTAGCTAGGTTTATTTGTTATCTTCTAAAGGATTTGCTTCTAAGGGGAAGAGGAGGTGGTTTTTTTATTAGGGTGCTCGACAAGGATTAGAACCCTTGTGCCTACGTATTCCCTCGTGCAATGGGAAAGTCAGAGCATTCGTAGTTCGTGGGACTACGGTTGGTTGGTTTGTATTTTTTATAGGCGCCAATTATCCACACACGAGTAAGAGAACTCGCACCCAAACAATTGAGGAGAAAGGTCAAAGACTTGGCCTCCCTCACATCACCTTTTAGGAAGTTGTACTTGAATATATGATTAAGTGTCTTAAAGAGTTTGATTAAGAAAATAGGATTTGATTTATATGTGTTTTAGAGTTTCGATCGCACGGGGGGTGAGAAAAGGAGTTTTATTCGTACTGGATGTTTTAGAGATGACAATTGTTCACACACGAGTAAGAGAACTCGCACCCAAACAATTGAGGAGAAGGATCGAAGACTCGACCACCCTCACTTCACCTTTAGTAGAAATGTGTTTACATAGGGATTAAATGTTTTAAAGATTACTTGGATAGAAGTTTGAATGTTTTCGAGTTACAAGTGTTTTAGAGGCGTCAATTGTCCACACACGAGTAAGAGAACTCGCACCCAAACAATTGAAGAGAAAGATCAAAGACTCGATCCTCCTCATCTTTCACCTTTCAAGAAATAGTGTTTAAGTATAGTTAAATGTATTGGTTTGATTTGTAAAATGCTCGATATGGATTGAGGTTTGAATTTACGCACAGAAAGGTTAAAGGATAATAGAAAGAAGGTCCTAATGGTTCAAGGTAAGGTCGATGGCGAGGCAAAAGCACTCGACTTACAAGAGGGGTAAAGGGACTTGATATGTGGATCAAGTGAATGCTTGAGGATGAATTGTTACTAATTGAATTTGTTTTGAAAAATGCTTGACGTTGGATCAAGCTTGTTTATTATTGTAAAAAAGGGTTGATTTTAATCTTATGGGAGAGGGTTACAATTACTCAAGTGGGAATAATCAAGTCATAATTAAAGTGAGCCAATCACACATACACATATAAACCAAAGTGAAATACGCAACAAGTATCATTGTATAAAGCCCAAGAGGAGGCTATGTGAGGTTGATTGTGATCGTGAACACAATCGACTTACAAGGTATTAAAAGGGGCTTGACATTAAGTCAAGATATTAGTTTGAAAAGAATTTTTGGTTTGGACAAGCATATTATGAATGACATACATAATCGAGGCATGATAATAATTCACTTGAGAAAAGCATAAACATCACATAAAATGAGGGAGATAATATAATCAAGCATGTTAGTTTAGTTAGTATCCTAAATTCCTAAGATTAGCTTAAAGGAGAAAATCTCAAACTAGATTGTCTTAAACTTCTAGAGAAAAGGTGAAAATCAAATAATTAATCAAATTAAACTAAAATATTTAATAAAATTAACTATTAAAGTTAATTAGTATTAAATAAAGTGATTTAATAAAATTAATTATCAATTTAATTCATTATCAAGGTTTAAAAAAGTATTTTGGATTTTTAGGTTTAGAGAAATAAGACTAATACCATTAATTAAGTTAAAATCAAATATTTAATAAAACTAATCATGAAAATAATTAGTTAGTATTAAATAAATGAAATTAATTAATTAATAAACAAATATTAAGCTTTTTTTAAAGAAAATTAGTGTTTTGGTTTTTTAAGAAATAAGTTAATAAAAAGTTTTTTGGATTTTTATATAAAAGGTATTAAAAAGAAATAAAATATAGGAAATGGACCAGACAGTCAGTAAACTGGGGGTGTAATAGGGAATAGTTTTCCAGGCCCATTATCAGAAGCCCAGTGCAGATGGGAGGGGAGTCCACGGTGGACTCCGGTCAACCTTGCTGATCGTCAGATGTATCACGGACGTCCGATCCTCTCAGAGTCAACCTTGACTCTTAATCAGAGGGCTGCTATCGTAGGTGCATGGTAAGGGGTACATAAGGGAATGGTATGGAGGTCATCAACTCTTAAAAAACAGAACACGAGGGATATATATCAAAATCATTTTCTAAAATCTTTCTCTCTCTCCAATACCTCTCCCACCTCTCTGCAAGTTGAGCTCGCTGGAACCAAAATATGCCCCCGGAGAAGACGGTGGCGCGCGGTGGCTGCCGTCTGTCTCCGGCCAACCCCCAAAAACGTCTTCTATCCTACATAAACGGAGGTCTCTGAGTTCAAATCCGAACTCAGATTTCCCAAAATCTCACTCCAACTCACAAGAAACAAAAACCTAATAACCCTAACTTTACTAAATCACGGCACATACAAAGAGTTGAAAGAGGGCTACGAAACAAAATCACACGGGGAGTTCAGATCAAGCAACAAGAAGCGCAAAGGAAGCGAGTTATACCATGATCGGATCAACTCCGATTTGAACTTCTCCGGCCAAGGTAAGCTTTTCTCTTCTTCTCATTTTTATGTGTTCTCTTTTTCTTTTCTCGCTGTTTCTTAGCGCGTGTTGTTGTTGATCGTGTGAAAATGGGGTCGAGCTCACCTATATCAGAGATTCAGTGTGAAACTCTGATTAAGTTTTTTTGATGATAACGAGCTTTAGTGAGAGGGTGAGGGTTTTCTTGCTGTCAGTAGTGACTTTTCTCCGTTTTTTCTCCCTTTTCCAATCCCCCCCTTTTCTGTGAATTGAAGCATGGTTTTTATAGTAGCAACATTAGGGTTTAGTAATTTGAACTTTGTTGAGGAATCTTCATTGTTGCAAGGTTGCTATCAACCTTATTGATGCAAAAAATGTTCTTTCCATTTTGGTGAATCTGTCTCTGTTGTACTTCTGAACCTCTGCATTCTGCTCTGAATTTGTCTGGCTGTTTGTTTGTGCTTGTAATTTTGACTTGTTTGTGTTGTACATGAAGTTGTCTTGACTTAGCATTGTGTACTCAATAATTGTTCATGCTTGGTATTGATCTTTCCTACTTTTTTCATGGTACATTAATTTGAGCAACTTTGAATTGGTGAAGATTTGAATGATGAAGGCTTGGGTAAAGGGGAAAAGCCACGCTGCCTTGAAGCTTGGAATGGGACCATTCATCATAAAGAATGAAAATGAAAGGACCGCAGCAACTTGTATTTGGAACAACAACATGAAATTTAATCCTTAATTTTTCTTGTCTTAGGCTTAGCAGTGACTGGCAGAGTTAGGTTTTGTGGGACTTGTAGGGTTATTTGTATAGCGTGACCACACTTGAATCTCTGTACCAACACTTGTTCTCATTTGCAATGTAATAACTTGGTCACCTTTGTAATTTCAAGTGTTTATTTCCTAATGATTTAAACTTTGTGATGGTATTTTGTTTGGATTATGATACAAATTATAGTGAATCAATATGACTTGCAATCTGCTGCTGTTGTAACATTTATGGACATTAGGATCCCAACTTGATGTTAAATGTGAACACGGGTAGTAATGCTACCAATTGGGCTTGATACTTACTGTTTAACCATGAATGGGTTATGCTTTGAAAACCATGCTTCTCATTTTAACAACCTTATGTCTTGTACCCAAAATCCATATTATTTCTCACATAGCCTGGAAACAATCCCACATGTCTTGCAAATCTCATCATGCCATGAAAAACCGTAACATGGCTTGTCACTTAAATATTACTAACCAAACCAAGCTAAAAAGAAAATGACTTCCAACCATAAATTTAAACTCATCTTGAAAATGAATTTAAACATGACTTGAAAGCTAATTGCTTATGTCTTGAAAAGTCTTGGAAAAAAAAAGCTCAACTCTTGCCTTAACTTAAAATGACATTGAATTAATTTTAATCCCATGTCTTTTGCCACAAACGGTTCAAAAGATGATTCTCTCATGACTTGAAAGAAAATCCAAACATTGCACTAATTGATCTGATCATGGATTGGAAATAAGGCTTTCCTCAACGTCTTAGCTAATTCACAAAGCTTGAACAATTTTGAAACAACTTTCTCATGGCTTAAAAACAATTGAAGCATGGTTTACAAAACCACTTTGAGTTATTGCCTAAAGTTGCCTTGAAATACAAAAATCAAAACTTGGTTAATTTGATCGTAACTTGAACTTGACAAATTAAGTCAAAGTTTGTTTCCATTTGATCCTAAAACCAACCAAAGCTTGGAACTTGAGACAATCTTAAGCATGGCCTGAGAATAAATCAATCATAACTTGAACCCATTTTAAATTATGATTAGAAATAAACAAGACAACACTTGGCTATTTTGACCTCATGGTTTTAGCACCAACTTGAAATATAGCTCAAAATGACTTGAAGCAAGACTTAAAATCAATAGAATTAACTTGAAACCAATTAATGATATCTCGACCAATTAACCATGGGAATCAGAGCACGTCCTTCTTTTATCTCCACAACTTGAAAGGGACTATAACCACAATGAGCACACACAATGCCTTTGTAATCAAAACCCTAGAGGATCATGGCTAGAGGCCAGATGGTCATCTAGAAAAATGATCATGAGCCCATACAAATAATTAGTAGAAGAGAATAAGAAGGTAGGACAAATTTGGGGTATGACAGATGCCCCTATCTAATTGTCTTAAACCCGAGAGAATGAACTGTTGTATGGCGTTTATTTTTAGGGTAGAAGACAATTAGATACAAGAAGACCCCGAAATTTGTCTATCCTGAAAAGTAAGGTGAAATGCGAGAATGAGGTATCAGGGTAGCAGGGTATAAGATGAACAGAATAACTTGAGGTCCTTTGGATGGTCGAAGCAGTCCCTTATCCATTAAGGTTCTCCGATGATACCAAAGTAGTATTTCTGAAGGCATGAGATTCTCTGGGTCGTCGAAGCAGTCCCTTATCCATTAAGGTTCTCCGATGATACCAAAGCAGTATCTCTGAAGGCAGAAGATTCTCAGGGTCGTCGAAGCAGTCCTTATCCATTAAGGTTCCTCGATGATACCAAAGCAGTATCTCTGAAGGCAGACGATTCTCTGGGTCATCGAAGCAGTCCCTTATCCATTAAGGTTCCTCGATGATACCAAAGCAGTATCTCTGAAGGCAGACGATTCTCTGGGTCGTTGAAGCAGTCCCTTATCCATTAAGGTTCCTCGGTGATACCAAAGCAGTATCTCTGAAGGCAGACGATTCTCTGGGTCGTCGAAGCAGTCCCTTATCCATTAAGGTTCCTCGATGATACCAAAGCAGTATCTTTGAAGGCAGACAATTCTATGGGTCGTCGAAGCAGTCCCTTATCCATTAAGGTTCCTCAATGATACCAAAGCAGTTTCTCTGAAGGCAGACAATTCTCTGGATCGTCGAAGCAGTCCCTTATCCATTAAGGTTCCTCGATGATACCAAAGCAGTATCTCTGAAGGCAGACGATTCTCTGGGTCGTCGAAGCAGTACCTTATCCATTAAGGTTCCTCGATGATACCAAAGCAGTATCTCTGAAGGCAGACGATTCTCTGGGTCGTCGAAGCAGTCCCTTATCCATTAAGGTTCTTTGATGATACCAAAGCAGTATCTCTGAAGGTAGATGATTCTATGGGTCTTCGAAGCAATCCCTTATCTATTAAGGTTCCTCGATGATACCAAAGCAGTATCTCTGAAGGCAGACGATTGTTTGGGTCGTCGAAGCAATCCCTTATCCATTAAGGTTCCTCGATGATACCAAAGCAGTGTCTCTGAAGGCAGACGATTATATGGGTCGTCGAAGCAGTCCCTTATCCATTAAGGTTCCTCGATGATACCAAAGTAGTATCTCTGAAGGCAGACGATTCTCTGGGTCGTCGAAGCAGTCCCTTATCCATTAAGGTTCCTCGATGATACCAAAGCAGTATCTTTGATGGCAGACGATTCTCTGGGTCGTCGAAGCAGTCCCTTATCCATTAAGGTTCCTTGATGATACCAAAGCAGTATCTCTGAAGGCAGACGATTCTCTGGGTCGTCGAAGCAGTCCCTTATCCATTAAGGTTCTTTGATGATACCAAAGCAGTATCTCTGAAGGTAGAAGATTCTCTGGGTCGTCGAAGCAATCCCTTATCTATTAAGGTTCCTCGATGATACCAAAGCAGTATCTCTGAAGGCAGATGATTCTTTGGGTCGTCGAAGCAGTCCCTTATCCATTAAGGTTCCTCGATGATACCAAAGCAGTATCTCTGAAGGCAGACGATTCTCTGGGTCGTCGAAGCAGTCCCTTATCCATTAAGGTTCCTCGATGATACCAAAGTAGTATCTCTGAAGGCAGACGATTCTATGGGTCGTCGAAGAAGTCCCTTATCCATTAAGGTTCCTCGATGATACCAAAGCAGTATCTTTGTTGGCAGACGATTCTCTGGGTCGTCGAAGCAGTCCCTTATCCATTAAGGTTCCTTGATGATACCAAAGCAGTATCTCTGAAGGCAGACGATTCTCTGGGTCGTCGAAGCAGTCCCTTATCCATTAAGGTTCTTTGATGATACCAAAGCAGTATCTCTGAAGGTAGACGATTCTCTGGGTCGTCGAAGCAATCCCTTATCTATTAAGGTTCCTCGATGATACCAAAGCAGTATCTCTGAAGGCAGACGATTCTTTGGGTCGTCGAAGCAGTCCCTTATCCATTAAGGTTCCTTGATGATACTAAAGCAGTATCTCTGAAGGCAGACGATTCTCTGGGTCGTCGAAGCAGTCCCTTATCCATTAAGGTTCCTCGATGATACCAAAGTAGTATCTCTGAAGGCAGACGATTCTCTGGGTCGTCGAAGCAGTCCCTTATCCATTAAGGTTCCTCGATGATACCAAACCAGTATCTCCGAAGGCAGATGATTCTCTGGGTCATCGATGCAGTCCCTTATCCATTAAGGTTCTTCGATGATACCAAAGCAGTATCTCTGAAGGCAGACGATTCTCTGGGTCATCGAAGCAGTCCCTTATCCATTAAGGTTCCTCGATGATACCAAAGCAGTATCTTTGAAGGCAGATGATTCTCTGGGTCGTCGAAGCAGTCCCTTATCCATTAAGGTTCTTTGATGATACCAAAGCAGTATCTCTGAAGGTAGACGATTCTCTGGGTCGTCGAAGCAATCCCTTATCTATTAAGGTTCCTCGATGATACCAAAGCAGTATCTCTGAAGGCAGACGATTCTTTGGGTCGTCGAAGCAGTCCCTTATCCATGAAGGTTCCTCGATGATACCAAAGCAGTATCTCTGAAGGCAGACGATTCTCTGGGTCGTCGAAGCACTCCCTTATCCATTAAGGTTCCTCGATGATACCAAAGCAGTATCTTTGATGGCAGACGATTCTCTGGGTCGTCGAAGCAGTCCCTTATCCATTAAGGTTCCTTGATGATACCAAAGCAGTATCTCTGAAGGCAGACGATTCTCTGGGTCGTCGAAGCAGTCCCTTATCCATTAAGGTTCTTTGATGATACCAAAGCAGTATCTCTGAAGGTAGGCGATTCTCTGGGTCGTCGAAGCAATCCCTTATCTATTAAGGTTCCTCGATGATACCAAAGCAGTATCTCTGAAGGCAGACGATTCTTTGGGTCGTCGAAGGAGTCCCTTATCCATTAAGGTTCCTCGATGATACCAAAGCAGTATCTCTGAAGGCAGACGATTCTCTGGGTCGTCGAAGCAGTCCCTTATCCATTAAGGTTCCTCGATGATACCAAAGTAGTATCTCTAAAGGCAGATGATTCTCTGGGTCGTCGAAGCAGTCCCTTATCCATTAAGGTTCCTCGATGATACCAAAGCAGTATCTTTGTTGGCAGACGATTCTCTGGGTCGTCAAAGCAGTCCCTTATCCATTAAGGTTCCTTGATGATACCAAAGCAGTATCTCTGAAGGCAGACGATTCTCTGGGTCGTCGAAGCAGTCCCTTATCCATTAAGGTTCTTTGATGATACCAAAGCAGTATCTCTGAAGGTAGACGATTCTCTGGGTCGTCGAAGCAATCCCTTATCTATTAAGGTTCCTCGATGATACCAAAGCAGTATCTCTGAAGGTAGACGATTCTTTGGGTCATCGAAGCAGTCCCTTATCCATTAAGGTTCCTCGATGATACCAAAGCAGTATCTCTGAAGGCAGACGATTCTCTGGGTCGTCGAAGCAGTCCCTTATCCATTAAGGTTCCTCGATGATACCAAAGTAGTATCTCTGAAGGCAGACGATTCTTTGGGTCGTCGAAGCAGTCCCTTATCCATTAAGGTTCCTCGATGATACCAAAGCAGTATCTCCGAAGGCAGACGATTCTCTGGGTCATCGATGCAGTCCCTTATCCATTAAGGTTCTTTGATGATACCAAAGCAGTATCTCTGAAGGCAGACGATTCTCTGGGTCATCGAAGCAGTCCCTTATCCATTAAGGTTCCTCGATGATACCAAAGCAGTATCTCTGAAGGCAGACGATTCTCTGGGTCGTCGAAGCAGTCCCTTATCCATTGAGGTTCCTCGATGATACCAAAGCAGTATCTCTGAAGGCAAAAGATTCTCTGGGTCGTCGAAGCAGTCCCTTATCCATTAAGGTTCCTCGATGATACCAAAGTTGTATCTCTGCGGTAAATTTGTTGGGGGAGTAGTTGAGCAAGATTCCTGTCGGAGGAAATGCGCTAGCTCTGCAGGGGAAAGCTCACAAGAAACTTTCTAAGATATCCTTTGCTTGGGGAGTAATAACAACAGCTGTTGGGGATTGTCACTATCTACTACAAGGCTGAAGAATGACTTGTTAGGGAATAGAAATCATTGAGTACATGCGGAGTACCAACTCTTTTCAGAGGAATACTACCGACTTCGAAGGAGGACTGGTCAAGATGCTTGTGAATCGATCCTGGATTCTGTTATGCTATGTTGTCGGGGATGGATATGTTATGCATTGCATGATGCACTGAAACACATGCTAAGCTGCAACCGCTGGGGAATCTAATGCACGTATGAATGCACAAGATATGCTAGTACTTGATATGACTATGTAATGTTATGCTGGCATGTTATGTACATGACGATGCAAATAATCGGCGCGCTGGGGATATATTTCCTTGTCGAGGGTATCACCAGGGAATGGATTTGGTAATTGCCAAATGAAATTGGACTTTGGTTATTTTGTGTTTGCCAATAAATTGGACTTTCAGGTGCCGTGAGGGTGCCAACAAGGGTGGACTTTTAATGGTTGCCAATGAAAACTGGACTTTGAAGGGTAAATTTGAAGGTGCCAACGAGTGTGGACTTTTGAGTAGTTTCCAATAAAGGATTGGACTTTGGGTTTTATGGGGATGGTGAGAGTGTTTGACTACTCGACACTTGGATTTTGATTATCTGATGGTCAGCAAATAGATGTGGACGAGCTTGGTGCCCCAAGTTTGATCCTTTGCTGATAAGTTGTGTATTCATTCTTGGGAGAACCTCGATCATGACGGCTTTGTATCAATTCATGTTGAGCGTAGCGACTTAACCAGTGCATGTTGATTGTGCTTTTGCTCTGCCCCAAGGCTTGTAGACTCAACAGTTGCTACCATTCTACACAGTCTGCTTGATGAACTTGAAAGCATGAAGGGAAACTTCCCATCTGCAACTTTTTTGCCCCAGTCCATAGGGTCTTTGTAGGAATACTCCTTGAAAGTGATCATATCAGGACATGATTGGAGACGATTTGCCCCAGTATTTGAATCTTACAGTGATTTGCCCTTAATCAAGCTTTAGAGGGATTTGCCCCAGATGAACTGGACGTACTTAGCACAGGGGTTTGCCCCAGATGGGCTGAACACTGAAGTGGTATTTCCTCCTTGATCTACTGATACTTTGAGATTTGTTTCATCCTGACCAGTTCCATTAGTCAACATAGTCATCGGATGTCATGCCCCTGTTCCATAGGGTTATGAAATGAACTGGATTCGGGTCAACATTGTTGAATGATCAAGTTCACTCTGACTGTTGCTTGGAATTTCCTTGATGCTAAGTACTCACTTGCAGTTAAAATTGTTTATTTACAAATGGTAATTTAAATGTAATGTTCACGCAAGTTTAGAATGATGTGATAGTGCGTGGCGGACGAACCATTAATCCAGATGCAGTGTTAATTTATCTGGTCTGAAAGATATAACAAGAATATGACACCAATACAGAAAATTAGCAAATCTCTAGGAGTCAGTTTACGCAACCTTGCTGTAGTATGCTTTCAGAATAAACCCCGCCTCAATTAGGTATTTCGAGGGTTGTAACGTGGTCTGGTTCACGGTTATTGAAAACAAAGGATATAAGGCTCAAATTTATTTGTACCCACCCCTTCTTCGTGATGAACTCCAGTCCTACGCTCAGTTAAATCGACACACGTACTTAGATTTTGATGGTGTAAGAATGAAGATGAAGGTTCAAGATTCGCTTGAAATGGCAGTCATCTTATTTTGATTTTGCCTTATTTTTGTTTGAGGTTTTTCCAACCTCTTTTGATTTTTATTTTGCTCCCTAATTTTTGCATTGACTGACTTAATTTTTCGAGTCCATCGGGATTGCCCTAGTTTTTTTGCCTAAGTCTCCTTTTTGAGGTGTTTGACTTAGCGGGCTCTCTCTTTTTTTTTTAGTAAGGCTTGTGACTGCCAAGTCAGTAGTCATTGAAGAACAACCACCATAATTTCTGGATTTTGCATGATTTCTTCGTCACCTCAAGACGTGTACGAAGAATACGGAGTCAAATTAACTGAACACTACCCTGCCCCGGGTTGAGTGTAAGGGTTTGAATATCCGAAGGAAACTCCTACTTCTCGGCTCGAAGTGGTTAACTAGGGATTAACTCCTTATCTCTCCAGTGTTTGGGAATTTGAAACAATGCCTGTACATCATCAGCGGGATTTTATCTGAAAGCATACCATCAACAATTATGGGTATCTCGTTATCGTCATCCTCCCTCCAATCTTTGCTAAACACAATTTGGTAAAATGGACGAGAGGTATAGGGATGATTTTTTATTGATATAAGTGAAGAAAAATGAGAGGATGCGATGTGATTAATTCAAAAAATGCATGATCACTTCATTAATATTACCATTCAAAACAACAATATTCAAAAACAAGTAGCATTTAACATAAGGAAATTACAAATGCAAATGATAAAAATGTCCAAGGATTGCCAGCTCTGAGGATGTTTTCCTATCTGAACCACTGGCTTGAGAAAATGCCTCTTGGAATCTTCAAACTCATTTAGGCGAGATGCTGATACGCACAACCAAATTCCCATCTTGAAAGGATATGCACTTCTTGTCAATCAAGTGTTGCACCTTGGCTTGGAAAGCTTTGCAATCTTCAGTTGAGTGCCTCATTGATCCAGCATGATAGCCACAATGCGCATTGGGATTGTACTCAGGAGGGTATGGTTCTGGAACCGGCTTGAGAGACTTGGGCTCCACTAGTGAGTTTTGGACCAGATGCGGCAAAAGTTGACTGTACGACATAGGAACTAGGTGAAGAGGAGCAGTCCTTCTTTCCAAGTTGTTGCGAGGCCTTATCTAATTCTGGCGTGGATTTTGACTTCCTCGGCCACGAGCTCGTTGATTTGCATTGGGAGCAGCCCAAGGTTTTTGGTATGATGCCCTAGGCACTGTTGGTTGCCTTTTTGGGATCCAAAGGTTGATGTCATCATCATCATTAATATCAGTGGGATGCTCTCCAAAGTCCTTTTTCGGAGCCTCCTCAGAAAATGCAGCCTTTTTGGACTTCTCTACCAGCTCTCCTCTTGTGGAGGTGTTATCCAAGGCCATGGTTTCAACGTGATTATCAGAGAATAAAGATGTTTCATCTTCCATAAACTCGACCTTTTCCTTGTGGTATAGGATTCTGAGTGGTCCACGAAACTCTTGTATTTTCTCTTTGCCAGATCTTTGGATTAAACCATTCATGCTAGGGTCTTCTTTTCTGGTAAATTTTTTCAATTTATTTCGAAAGCTTTCACATTCTTTGACAGCATGCCCTATGGTTCCAGTATGATACTCACACTCTACCCTTGAGTTGTCTTCCTTAAAGACCAGGCGTTTGTTATTAATTAGCTCTTGAACCTTATTCTTGAATGACCAACAGTCTTCAATAAAGTGCCCCATCGCACCTTATGGTATTCACACTGCGCATTTGGATCATATCCAGGTGGAGGAGGGGTACGAGTCGGTCCGAGGGAGGTGGGTTCCACCATTGAACTCTGAATCAGGTATAATAGCAGTTTTCCACATGGTATAGAAATAGGGTCAAGAATAGGGTGAGACTTAGTCTTCTTATGACCTATTCGATTTAGATTCATGTGCCCTTGGAATAGAACGGGTGATAACCACTGATTCTGTGGCTTTGGAAGGATTGGTTGGGGACAAAACCCAGAGGGAACAACATACAACCGGTTATTCACTGCAGGCTGTAGAGTGGAAGAAACTACGGGAGTAACATTCCTAGTTGTGGTGCTTTCTTGAGGCTTTTTCTTTCTTCTCCCCATAGTTGTTATAACTTCTACTGTCTGCTTCATCTTGCCTTTCATGTTGTTCGCGTCTTTTCTCAACTTAACTTGGTTATGCGCCAAGTGTTCCATAATTTTTCCAGAGCTACCTCAAGTCCAATACGTGCGTCGGGAAATCAACTGCGGGTTATGGAGAAAGGACGGATGAGTTTTTGGTTTTGGAAGATGATATGCAATGCTGGTGAATGCAAATGCAACGGTATGCAAATGAATGCAATGCAGATAGATTCAGGATCCAGGATAACAAGTCACTTCCCAACCCTCTTAACAGGTAGGCTCTAATCGGGTAGGTGCCTAGAGTTATGGATATCTTTCAAAGACATTATAGCCATGACGAAGGAACATCAGACGATAATATCCTTGAAAGGATCTCGTCTAGGTGAGGACTTCGTTTCTTCCCCACGAGAAAGACTCCTCGGAGGCGCCCACTACACAACCATTGACACACGGGTTCTAAGTAGGGTTCTCAGAATCCTAGATCGAGGTCGAAAATATTACTGTTAGGAAGTAATACGTTCGAGGGATCTCATCTGATTGTGGCATTCGCATTAACCCACAAAGAGTTAACACTACCAACCACCATGGATAAAATGGGTTAAAGGTCCTTGGGATCAACGATTCAGGCTCCAAAACATTATCATCGTGACGAAGTAACATCAAAACGATAACATTTCCAAGGGAATCTACTCCAAGCGGGGTCTTTGCTTTGGCTCACGCGGAAGAGACCAAGCAAGCCTCCACTACACAACCACCATCCTAATCCTAGGGTTATACTCGGACTCGGGTATAGAGCCATCTCACAAAGTTCCCAATGTCAGAACACCCCCACAGTGTCACAAGAAACAATAACGGGATATAATAATAATGAGCATGGGCAAGCACGTAGATAAATAATTAAACAAGCAAGCAAACAAACAAGAGAAGATAAACAAACAAACGGATCTAACTCTCACGAATTGAGTCAAGTTAGGCTTGACTCTCTCTAGCAAAGGGAAATGCAGATATTCCCCAGCAGAGTCGCCATCTGTCGTACCTCGAAAAATACGATCCTCGCGATGGACGCAAAAAAAATTGTTCGAAACAGAGTCGCCACCGAACTTTATTTATCCCAAAAGAGGGAAAGGAAAATATCGATAAAACCTTTAAAGGGATAAGAAAATGGCCATCGCAACCAAATTCTAGGTTCGGGAGTCGGTTACGCAAGAGGGAAGGTATTAGCACCCTCTACGTCTGTTGTACTCAACGGGAACCTCTTGATTCGATTCATGAGAAAGTTAGCTAGGTTTGTTTGTTATCTTCTAAAGTATTTTCTTCTAAGGGGAAGAGGGGGTGGTTTTTTATTAGGGTGCTCGGCAAGGATTAGAACCCTTGTGCCTACGTATTCCCTCGTGCAATGGGAAAGTCAGAGCATTCGTAGTTCGTGGGACTACGGTTGGTTGGTTTGTATTTTTTATAGGCACCAATTATCCACACACGAGTAAGAGAACTCGCACCTAAACAATTGAGGAGAAAGGTCAAAGACTTGGCCTCCCTCACATCACCTTTTAGGAAGTTGTACTTGAATATATGATTAAGTGTCTTAAAGAGTTTGATTAAGAAAAGAGGATTTGATTTGTATGTGTTTTAGAGTTTCGATCGCACGGGGGGTGAGAAAAGGAGTTTTATTCGTATTGGATGTTTTAGAGATGACAATTGTTCACACACGAGTAAGAGAACTCGCACTCAAACAATTGAGGAGAAGGATCGAAGACTCGACCACCCTCACTTCACCTTTAGTAGAAATGTGTTTACATAGGGATTAAATGTTTTAAAGATTGCTTGGATAGAAGTTTGAATGTTGTCGAGTTACAAGTGTTTTAGAGGCGTCAATTGTCCACACACGAGTAAGAGAACTCGCACCCAAACAATTGAAGAGAAAGATCAAAGACTCGATCCCCCTCATCTTTCACCTTTCAAGAAATAGTGTTTAAGTATAGTTAAATGTATTGGTTTGATTTGTAAAATGCTCGATATGGATCGAGGTTTGAATTTGCGTACAGAAAGGTTAAAGGATAATAGAAAGGAGGTCCTAATGGTTCAAGGTAAGGTCGATGGCGAGGCAAAAGCACTCGACTTACAAGAGGGGTAAAGGGACTTGATATGTGGATCAAGTGAATGCTTGAGGATGAATTGTTATTAATTGAATTTGTTTTGAAAAATGCTTGACGTTGGATCAAGCTTGTTTATTCTTGTAAAAAAGGGTTGATTTTAATCTTATGGGAGAGGGGTACAATTACTCAAGTGGGAATAATCAAGCCATAATTAAAGTGAGCCAATCACACATACACATACAAACCAAAGTGAAATACGCAACAAGTATCATTGTATAAAGCCCAAGAGGAGGCTATGTGAGGTTGATTGCGATCGTGAAAACAATCGACTTACAAGGTATTAAAAGGGGCTTGACATTAAGTCAAGATATTAGTTTGAAAAGAATTTTTGGTTTGGACAAGCATATTATGAATGACATACATAATCGAGGCATGATAATAATTCACATGAGAAAAGCATAAACATCACATAAAATGGGGGAGATAATATAATCAACCATGTTAGTTTAGTCAGTATCCTAAATTCCTAAGATTAGCTTAAAGGAGAAAATCTCAAACTAGATTGTCTTAAACTTTTAGAGAAAAGGTGAAAATCAAATAATTAATCAAATTAAACTAAAATATTTAATAAAATTAACTATAAAAGTTAATTAGTATTAAATAAAGTGATTTAATAAAATTAATTATCAATTTAATTCATTATCAAGGTTTAAAAAAGTATTTTGGATTTTTAGGTTTAGAGAAATAGGACTAATACCATTAATTAAGTTTAAATCAAATATTTAATAAAATTAATCATGAAAATAATTAGTTAGTATTAAATAAATCATTTTAATGAAATTAATTAATTAATAAACAAATCTTAAGTTTTTTTAAAAAGAAAATTAGTGTTTTGGTTTTTTAAGAAATAAGTTAATTAAAAGTTTTTTTTATTTTTATATAAAAGGTATTAAAAAGAAATAAAAAAAAGGAAATGGGCTAGACAATTAGTAAACTGGGGGTGTAATAGAGAATAGTTTTCCAGGCCCCTTATCAGAAGCTCGGTGCAGATGGGAGGGGAGTTCACGGTGGACTCCGGTCAACCTTGCTGATCGTCGGATGTATCACGGACGTCCGATCCTCTCAGAGTCAACCTTGACTCTTAATCAGAGGGCTGCTATCGTAGGCGCATGGTAAGGGGTACACATGGGAATGATATGGAGGTCATCAACTCTTAAAAAACAGAACACGAGGGATATCAGAATCATTTTCTAAAATCTTTCTCTCTCTCTAATACCTCTCCCACCTCTCTGCAAGTTGAGCTCGCCGGAACCAAAATATGTCACCGGTGAAGAAGGTGGCGCGCGGTGGCCGCCGTCTGTCTTCGGCCAACCCCCAAAAACGTCTTCTATCCTACATAAACAGAGGTCTCTGAGTTCAAATCCGAACTCAGATTTCCCAAAATCTCACTCCAACTCACAAGAAACGAAAACCTAATAACCCTAACTCTACTAAATCACGGCACATACAAAGAGTTGAAAGAGGGCTACGAAACAAAATCACACGGGGTGTTCAGATCAAGTAACAAGAAGCGCAAAGGAAGCGAGTTATACCTTGATCGGATCAACTCCGATTTGAACTTCTCCGGCCAAGGTAAGCTTTTCTCTTCTTCTCCTTTCTATGTGTTCTCTTCTTCTTTTCTCGCTGTTTCTTAGCGCGTGTTGTTGTTGATCGTGTGAAAATGGGGTCGAGCTCACCTATATAAGAGATTCAGTGTGAAACTCTGATTAAGTTTTTTTGATGATAACGAGCTTTAGTGAGAGGGTGAGGGTTTTCTTGCTGTCAGTAGTGATTTTTCTCTGTTTTTTCTCCCTTTTCCAATCCCCCCCTTTTCTGTGAATTGAAGCATGGTTTTTATAGTAGCAACATTAGGGTTTAGTAATTTGAACTTTGTTGAGGAATCTTCATTGTTGCAAGGCTGCTATCAACCTTATTGATGCAAAAAATGTTCTTTCCATTTTGGTGAATCTGTCTCTCCTGTACTTCTAAACCTCTGCATTCTGATCTGAATTTGTCTGGCTGTTTGTTTGTGCTTGTAATTTTGACTTGTTTGTGTTGTACATGAAGTTGTCTTGACTTAGCATTGTGTACTCAATAATTGTTCATGTTTGGTATTGATCTTTCCTACTTTTTTCATGGTACATTAATTTGACCAACTTTGAATTGGTGAAGATTTGAATGATGAAGGCTTGGGTGAAGGGGAAAAGCCACGCTGCCTTGAAGCTTGGAATGGGACCATTCATCATGAAGAATGAAAATGAAAGGACCGCAGCTACTTGTATTTGGAACAACAACATGAAATTTGATCCTTGATTTTTCTTGTCTTAGGCTTAGCAGTGACTGGTAGAGTTAGGTTTTATGGGACTTGTAGGGTTATTTGTATAGCATGACCACACTTGAATCTCTGTACCAACACTTGTTCTCATTTGCAATGTAATAACTTGGTCACCTTTGTAATTTCAAGTGTTGATTTCCTAATGATTTAAACTTTGTGATGGTATTTTGTTTGGATTATGATACAAATTGTAGTGAATCAATATGACTTGCAATCTGCTGCTGTTGTAACATTTGTGGACATTAGGATCCCAACTTGATGTTAAATGTGAACACGGGTAGTAATGCTACCAAGTGGGCTTGATACTTACTGTTTAACCATGAACGGGTTATGCTTTGAAAACTATGCTTCTCATTTTAACAACCTTATGTCTTGTACCCAAAATCCATATTATTTCTCACATAGCCTGGAAACAATCCCACATGTCTTGAAAATCTCATCATGCCATGAAAAACCGTAACATGGCTTGTCACTTAAATATTACTAACCAAACCAAGCTAAAAAGAAAATGACTTCCAACCATAAATTTAAACTCATCTTGAAAATGAATTTAAACATGACTTGAAAGCTAATTGCTTATGTCTTGAAAAGTCTTGGAAAAAAAAAGCTCAACTCTTGCCTTAACTTAAAATGACATTGAATTAATTTTAATCCCATGTCTTTTGCAACAAACGGTTCAAAAGATGATTCTCTCATGACTTGAAAGAAAATCCAAACATTGCACTAATTGATCTGATCATGGATTGGAAATAAGGCTTTCCTCAACGTCTTAGCTAATTCACAAAGCTTGAACAATTTTGAAACAACTTTCTCATGGCTTAAAAACAATTGAAGCATGGTTTACAAAACCACTATGAGTTATTGCCTAAAGTTGCCTTGAAATACAAAAATCAAAACTTGGTTAATTTGATCGTAACTTGAACTTGACAAATTAAGTCAAAGTTTGTTTCCATTTGATCCTAAAACCAACCAAAGCTTGGAACTTGAGACAATCTTAAGCATGGCCTGAGAATAAATCAATCATAACTTGAACCCATTTTAAATTATGATTAGAAATAAACAAGACAACACTTGGCTCTTTTGACCTCATGGTTTTAGCACTAACTTGAAATATAGCTCAAAATGACTTGAAGCAAGACTTAAAATCAATAGAATTAACATGAAACCAATTAATCATATCTCGACCAATTAACCATGGGAATCAGAGCACGTCCTTCTTTTATCTCCACAACTTGAAAGGGACTATAACCACAATGAGCACACACAATGCCTTTGTAATCAAAACCCTAGAGGATCATGGCTAGAGGCCAGATGGTCATCTAGAAAAAAGATCATGAGCCCATACAAATAATTAGTAGAAGAGAATAAGAAGGTAGGACAAATTTGGGGAATGACACGAAGGCGCTCCAATTCGGAGGAACCTGACTCAACACTCGCTAGACGACGACACCAATCTCCCCAGCAGAAATCCAGACGCTCTCCCACTCCGAAGAGGAACAGACCTTCGAGGAGCCATCGCGAGTGTCGCAGATCATGCAGACACTCTCCCTGCCGTAGCAGAAGCCACGGGCGTAGCGACTCCTCATTTCGGTCATCTAACACAAGCGACGAAGACGATGTCCATTGACCCCTATCTCAGGAGATCATGGACACGCGCATTCCTCGTGGATTGGAGAAGTCACCTCCCTTGGCCACTTACGACGAGATCACCGACCCAGGCTAGCATATAGAGAACATAAAGGCTATGCTCCACTATCATAACATAAGCGGGGCTATCAAATGTCGGCTATTCCCCATCACTCTTAGGAAGGGGGCCATGGTCTGGTTCAAGCGGCTTCCCTGGGGTTCGGTCACGTCCTGGAAAGATATAAAGAGCTAGTTTGCTTGCCATTTTACTGCCTTCCTGCGACACCCCAAGTCGGAGGCCACGTTAGAAGCCATCATGCAGGGCAGGGATGGTCCCTTGCGCGCATATATCGAGCGGTTCAACAAGGAGGCCGTCGAGGTCCGCACGACGGATTATATGAAGAAGTATCTCCTCGAAAAGGGGTTGAGACCAAAGAGCGAATTCCACGAGGCGGTGGGCATAGAGCCTCCCCGCAATCAGGCCGAAATGCTTCGAAAAGCTCAATCGTATATACAATACGAGGAGAAAGAGGCAGCCTACAGAGCCTCGGACTCTAGGGATCAAGAGAGTTCCCGGGCGACAAAAAAAGAAAAGGACGAATCAGAGGCCCCCAGACGCGATAGAGAGAGGCAACGAGATGATCGTCCTCGGGAAGGCAAGGGACCTGCTGGTCATTTCACGGAGTATACCCTGCTGATGGCTCCTCGCGAGCGCATTCTCTTCGAATGCATCAACACGAAGTTTAAGCAGGGAGGTGTCCGGTTCCCCAAACCAACATCGTCCAAGGGCAGTACGGATAAAAGTAAATACTGTTGTTTCCACCGCAACCATGGCCATGTGACTATAGATTGCGTGCACCTAAAAGACGCCATTGATATCCTCATCAAGGAGGGTCACCTAAAACAATATACGAAGAAGGGTGAGTCCTCTCGACGAGAGACGTCTAAGGCCAAGAAGGAAGCAGAATATTCGCCACCTAGTCCTCCTCCTCAGGTCGCCATGTCCATCACACGGCCAGAGGATTTCGTCATACCCGACCATATCGAGGATCATCCTCAGATATTCGCACACAGCACATGGGAGACCTTCCCAACGACCATGGTTATCTCGTGTGGGGGATACAGCGAGCTCACGGTGGGGTCCGTCAAGAGAAAGTTCTACCAACTCATCGACTGCAGTCTTGACCAGCTGTCCACGCTCGAGAAGGTTTGGGGGCGGTCCCAGCCAATCACTTTTTACCGGGAGGAGCTGCCTGGGGGCTCCCCGAACTCACATATTCCTTTGCTCATCAGAGCGAGACTTGCCAACACCGATGTCCGACAAATCCTGGTCGACCAGGGCAGCTCCGTGGACATCATGTACACTGGTCTGTTCAGAGCCTTGAAGCTGGATCAGAAAAACTTGTCGCTGTATGTAGGTTTTGACCTGCAAGGGTTTAACGGGGCGACAGCCAGACCCTGGGGGTACGTGGAGCTTCCGGTCACCTTCGGAAAAGAGGAGGCATCAAAGTCGATTAAGACTCAGTTTCTGGTAATCGATTGCCCTTCGTTGTACTAATGCATCTTCGGCAGGCCAACCTTAGCAGAGTTGATTGTTGTCCCCTCAACCGTTCATCTCAAGATGAATTACTATACGGAGAAGAGTCACGTTGTAACATTACACGGAGACATAGAGGTTGCGAGGAGGTGCTTTGAAGTAGCTACCCGAGGATAGAGCTCGATCGGTGCAGCACCCAAGGCCTCCAAGCGGGCAAGAGAGGACGACCAGCCTAACGAGGAGAGCCAGCCAGACAAGAAACTAACTCTCCCAGTGCACATCATCGACCTCGACAGCCGCATTTCTAAAGAGGGCGAGGACTATGGTGAAGGCACGTCGGCGGGGACAGGCAATTCCTCCGCAACCACCCTCATGCGCCCTTTTCCAGATGGGGAGTTCAAGGTTATCACCTTCGGAGCCAACCCGAGCAGAGGAGTGAAGATAGGCGCAGGGCTGCCCGATGAGGTAAAGCAGCAGCTGAAGACATGTCTCGAGGACAACGCCGACTTGTATGCATGGAGCGCCGCGGACATGCCTGACCTGGACCCTGAGACCGCATGCCACCAACTGACCATTGACCCAGCTGCTCGAGTCGTCGCACAACGCAGGCGCAAGCAATCCGATGAAAAGGCACAGGCTGCCGAAAAACTTGTACAAGACCTCTTAGAGGCAAAATTTATCTCGGAGGCCAGGTATACAACCTGGCTGTCCAATATTGTACTTGTTAAGAAACATAGTGGAAAATGGCGCATGTGCATTAATTATACTGATCTCAACCGGGTTTGCCCAAAGGATGCTTATCCTCTGCCCAACATAGATAAGCTCGTAGATAATTCTGCAGGTTTCAAGCTCTTGTCCTTCATGGATGCCTATTCGGGATACAATCAAATCCCCATGGCCGAAAAGGACAAGAAGTACACCGCGTTCATGACCTCGTCGGGGAACTATTACTACAATGTAATGCCCTTCGGTATGAAAAACGTTGGGGTCACATACCAGCGCATGATGAACAAAATCTTCTGATCAGAAATCGGGGACATGCTCGAAGTTTACATGGACGATATGATCGTGAAATCCCAAGAGGAATCCGATCACACGACCCATTTGTAAAAGGTTTTCGACCAGGAAAGGAAGTGCAAAATGCGTTTTAATTCGGAAAAATGCACCTTTGGCGTCCGGGCAGGGAAGTTCCTCGGGTTCTACCTCACCGAGAGGGGGATAGAGGCGAATCCCGAAAAATGTCGGGAATTCGCGGAATTTCCCATGCCCAGGTCGAAGAAGTCCATACAATCCCTCAACGGGATGCTCGTGTCACTTTCTCGCTTCGTGGCTAAGTCTGCCCAGCACGCCCTGCCCTTCTTTAAACTCCTCAGAAAGGAGGCCACATTCAAATGGACAGAGGAATGCGAGCAGGCCCTGACCCATCTTAAGCGAGCCCTGTCCAAACCTCTCATGCTTTCACGACCAGAGGGTGGGGAGACCTTATACCTGTATCTCTCCGTCACCGGCGAAGCCATTAGCGCTGCGCTCATTCGCGAGACAACGGATGGGCAAAAGCCCATCTATTTCAGCAGCAAGGCCCTGCAAGGGCTTTAAATCAGATACGCGCAAATAGATAAAGTCGCTCTCCCCCTCGTCATCGCTGTGAGAAGGCTCAGACACTACTTCCTGGCCCACACCATAATAGTGCGCACGGACCAACCCATAAGGCAGTTGCTTTGCCGACCAAACAGGGCCGGTAAAATGCTCAAATGGTCCCTGGAGTTATCAAAATTTGACATCCACTACGAGGGCAGGAAAGCCCTCAAGGCACAAGTCCTAGCCGACTTCGTGGCAGAGGTGCCGCTGCCATCGTCCCCACCGAGCAGAATGCGTAGATAGACCATCTACATGGACGGGGCATCCAGCCCCACTGGTAGCGGCGCAGGCATCATCCTCGAAAACGAGGAGGGAATACTAATTAAAGTGTCTTTAGTCCTATCCTTCCCTATGTCTAACAACCAAGCCGAGTACGAGGCCTTCCTTGCAAGGTTACGGCTGGCCGAAGACTTGGGCGCCAAGGAGGTAAAGATTTTCACCGATTCCCAGCTCGTAGCATCTCAAGTTCGGTGAGAATATCAGGATACTATTGGCCAGGATACTATTGGCCGACCATGCAGCACAATGCTAAAGAGCATGTCCAAAAATGTGACCGATGCCAGCGCCACGAGGACATGCACTTGGTGCCCCCTAACGAATTGAAGACTCTATCCTCGCCTTGGCCCTTCGCCTGGTAGGGGATGGATATACTCGGCCCCTTCATAATGGGATCTTATCAAAACAAATTTCTGATTGTGGCTGTCAATTACTTTACTAAATGGATCGAAGCCAAAGCCCTCGCCAAGATCATAGCCTTCAACATACTCCGCTTCTACAAAAGGAACGTCCTCGCACAATTCAGAGTACCCCAGGCCCTTGTGACCGACAACGGAACCCAGTTCACGGACAAGAAATTCCAAGACTTCGTCGCCAAACTAGGCACGAAGCAACACTTCACTTCCGTCAAGCACCCCCAGACTAACGGACAAGCAGAGACCGCGAACAGGGTAATCCTTCGGGGTCTAAAACGAAGGTTGGGCAAAGCCAAGAAGAGGTGGGTCGAGGAGCTACATAGCGTGCTCTGGGCCTACAGAACAACCCCACGCTCCACCACCGGGGAAACCCCTTTTCGATTAGCTTACGGAATCGATGCGGTGATACTGGTGGAGATCAGAGAACCTTCCAGACGAACGGAAACTCCACTTGACGAGGAGATGAACGACGAGGCTTTGAGAGAATAGCTCGATCTGGTCGAAGAAATACGGTCAAGAGAAGCTCTCCGCGAAGCTTTGCTGAAACAAAAAATAACCTTGTGCTATGACGCTAAGGTCATAAAGCGCGACTTCCCCGTTGGCAGCTTGGTCCTACGAAGAAACAAGAAGGATTCACGTGAGGGTAAGCTGGCCACGAATTGGAAAGGACCCTACAGGGTCAAGTCCAAAACAGGCACTGGAGCCTACTACCTAGAAACTCTGGACGGAGAACCATTTGCTCGACCATGGAACGCTGAAAAGCTCAAGCAATATTACAGTTAGGACCTGCCTTAAGGTCGGACTAACTGTCGACGAGGTCACCCCTAACGGGGAGACGACTCGGCCACAGGACCGTGCCCCGGTGCAAGCACGATCCACCATTTTACAACGCCGGCCAGTTTCTGCTTATAGGACGAGCAGACTCTGCGCACAACGAGGATACCTCAATCGAGCTCCGCCGTTGCCGCACCAACAAGGCAGGACACCCAGCTCGCGATGGGAACAATCCAAGCCTATGAGATTAGTACCTCAACCGAGATCCTAGTCTCATCTCCGACGAAACTACTTCGCCCCCTCGACAAGTCTCCCAAACTGTCAATCATAACTAGAACAAGTCGAGCAAACGTCCACACTTAGCATTCAAATAATAAAAGCATACACAAATAAATGCGACAAGAATACCAAACAAATAATATTTATAACTTTGACCACGAGGCCGGAATAAGTCAGCAGTACATGGAAAGGGTTGTGCCCGACAAAATATGACATCAAAAGGCACGCAGGCCCAGTAAATACAAGTACAAACTTCAAAAATCAAACTAAACTGCCTCATCGGGAACCTCCAGGGGAACTACCTCGCCATTGACGACCACGTTGAGAAGGACCATTCCCTCGGTCAGCAGCTGGACATCGGAGTTGAGGGCCTTCAACTGCTCCAAAGCAGCATTGAAACCAAACTCAGCTGTCCCCAGATTATCCTCACCAAGAAGACGAATCCTCTCGATCAGGTCCCTCCGCGTCTTCAGGGCCTTCTCGTCGTCGGTCTCATCCTGACCAACCGCCAACGATCCTTACAGCTCAGCTATCCTCGCCTTCAAACGGGTGTTCTCCTCGTTGACTTTGGTCACTTCATCCTTCATCTGGGTTACTTCCTTATAGAGTAATATCTTGGCCTCTTGGTGGCCTTGCAGCTTCTTCAGTTCGTTGTATATCTCTGTGTTCACTAGATCCAAGTCGTTGATCCTGATCTTAGCCTTTTTGAGGTCGCCAAGAGGAACCACCTCTGCATCTCTAAGGGCCAACGTCGCTTCCAACACCCTAATTATACCGGCCGCATCCTGGCAGAGAAGCTTTCTCCGCATCTGAGGATCGGCGAACAAGATAGCTGAGGCGTCAAGTTCCGGGACGATGATAGAGCCCTCCCCATCAAACATATTTCCCTGAAGATAGCACGAG
The DNA here is from genome assembly GCA_022829125.1 of Lathyrus tuberosus. Lineage (NCBI taxonomy): Eukaryota > Viridiplantae > Streptophyta > Magnoliopsida > Fabales > Fabaceae > Lathyrus > Lathyrus tuberosus. Next base: position 1,347,802 of record JALAZF010000529.1, on the reverse strand, counting down.
GGCAGCACAAATTTCCCTCCAGAGAAACCACCCGAGCAGCCCGCCGGGGAAGAGCCAATATCATCCCGCTTCCTCTTGTGGGATGTATCCAGAGTCGGGGGTGTGGAGGTTGTCCCCGGTAAAGTACCAGCACTGGCCACAAATTTTTCCAGCGTCGATTGCTGCTTGGCCGCACCAGCCTTTTGCATTGCGGGGACCTTCTTCTGGTTTTTGGCTGCTTGGGACCTCACCAGGTGCTCCCTCATATCCTCCATTTTCTCTGCGAGCATAAAGAAAGAAAGGTCAGCAAAATTAGACAAGGATTAACTAACACGGGCACGAGAACAAATTGTACCGAGGAGCTGGAATGCAACATCATCGTTCTCACACTCGAGAAGGGCTTTGGTGTTGATATAGCGAGCTGCCTAAGCAGGCTCTCCATCCTCCCTGAGTAACTCCTTGCCATCCCTGTCTACCACAGAAGCCGCACTGAAAGTCTCTATGTAGGCATGTAAAACCCGGTAGGACTCCTTGTCCCCCTTACCGAGCTGCTCATGCTTGACGAGGTACTGGTCGGTCCTATATCTGAAGTAGGCGTACACCCACTCCAAAGGGAACTTGGACACAGGCTTCTCAACTTGTCGGCCATCAACGGTCATGGTTTCGAGCGTAGAGATGGACCTCTTAGCTGCTTCGGAGACAGACTTCACGACCAAGAACTTGTCCTTGAAATGCCGAACAGACTCCGAATACGGCCAAAAGAGCCTGCTCTACTGCTTAAAGGACACCCAGCTTTGCTTCGAGCCCGTGGTGCTCCGTTGGAGTTGGAAAATGCAGAAGAAGAGATCCACAGTCGCCCCGACATTCAAGTAACGACATACCAGCTCAAAAGCACGTATGAAGGCCAGCACGTTTGGATGAAGCTCGGTGGGGCACAGTTCCAAGTGGCGAAAGATGGCCTCCTGGAAGTCGGTGAAAGGCAGACGGAACTTAGCCTCCACAAAGGCAAACTCGTACATGGGGAACCACATCCCCGGGTAGATCGAGCAAATTTTATCCTTCTCCGTTGGGCAGAAAGCCCTCCAATGCACCGGGGCACCCTCAGCTCGGTCTTCCAGATAAGGGAACTCCCGAATTTCCTCTTCAGTAAACGTTGACCTCGTCGACAGGGGTTCCTGGGCGATCCATTTAAGATCCCCCTCTGCTATGTGGACATTGGCATAATCCACGGGCTGCCCCGCTTCCGCATGCGTCCTCGCGATGTCGGGCACGACTCCTGTGTGTTGATAAGCCATTTCACCTAAAAAGCAGAGGAAGAAAAGTAAATTCGACGACTAAGATCAAATCCACCCTTCCACCACTAATCAAGTGAAAGGGCGAGGAAGATATCGAGGATAACCTCGAGCCCACGTCGATCACGATAGAATACGAGGACTTCAATGTCCCCTACAACGGGGACAAGTCTCTGCTACTTTAAGAAGACTTAGGAGCATACTCGACGAAGTAAGCTCGTCGCGCGAAAGCCAGAGTTTCATGTCGAACAGGCCTAATGCCCGACTACAAACCTAAAACTAATCCTAACCAGGACCTAGGAGGATCTACACCAACATGCGCTATGTGTTCTTCATGTTTTTCATGAATTTTCCAGAAATTCATGTGTTCATTGAAGAACACATGAATCTTCAGCCGGAGAATTCATGTGTCACCGGAAAATTCATGAATATTTTCGGAAGATGAAGAACACCATGGGAATTTCAGAAAAAAATAAAGAACTTACTTGGTAAATCAAAGGAAGGAGATGAAGATCACGGACTAGGCTTTGAAGATCGACGGCGGCGGAAAACTCCAACGAGAAAGCAAGTTGTAGAGCAAAGAGGTTTGGAGAGACAAATTTGAGCGAAGTGTTCAAATGAATACCCTCCCCCCTTTTTTATATGCACTTCCTCGCTTGGGAAGCGCAAAGTCCATCATAACCTAGGCGTCTCTAGACCTGGCAGGGATTGAATGTCCATCACGTGTCAGAAGGGAATCTTCGTTTGGCATTTCCAAAGCTAGACGTTACATTCCCAAGTCTTCTGCTACCCCACGAGCATACCTTCCTCGACAATTCGCGCAACTCATGCCCTCGTCAAGGCTCTTCGACATAAAAAAGCCATTTCAGCGGACACACTTCCTAAACCTGGTCGACATAAAAATGCCCTTTCCGTGAGCATGCTTCTCTTGTGCTAAAGGCCTGTCGGATGGTTATCACACTGATGTCGGTCATCTCAGTATTAGCAAATATGAGAGACATGTCCCCGAACGCTATCACTCAAAGGTAACTGTCCACATGGATATCTCAAGTAATTACTCTTCCTTAGAGCAAAGACTTGGGGGGCTCCTGTTCTGGACTGGGCAGGCGCCTGGACCCCAACAGGGCAAGGCCCAACCCAGTCCAGCTCTTAACCAGGCCCAATAGCTAGAAACTAGCCATTGGGCAGAAACTAGCCGTTGGGCTTGTCCCCTTCACTCGCTTGGCAGTTCACACGACCAACTGTCTCCCCGAATCTCACAGAAACAGTTGGACCAGGTCAAAGGGTCACGCGTCTGACCCTCCACTTGACAGTCTCCTATTGGTCGACCAGACTTTTCGGCCACATGGGAGACCTTGGCCCCGCGCTGGGGGTTACTCCTATAAAATACCCTCTCATGTGAGAGGGGCAGGTATTCAATATCCAATACTTGAAATCTTACTTTTGTACTTGCTCTCTCTCTCTCTCTCTCTATCCAAACACTTACTTTGGCATCGGAGTACCTTGCAGGTACAACCCCTTTCCTCTCCTACAAGCATCATCATCTGTCCTACGCGAAGGCCACGGCGATCCAGTCTGATCACCTCTGATCAATTAGGAAAGTTGTTCGTAACATCAACTTTGTCTTCCCATGTTGCCTCAGTACTTGGAATGCCTTCCCATTCGACTAGCACTTAAGGGACCTATTGGCTACCTCTGAAAACAGTCATTGTCTGTAAAATGCTCTCAGGTTGTATAATTGGACCTTCCTCCACTGTTGTAAGTGGTAATGGCAAGTAAGGGTCAGTGACTTCCCCTTTGAATTTCTTAAGTCGAGACACATGAAATGTGTTATGTATCTTTGTTGCATCAGGTAATTTCAATTTGTATGCAACCAGTCCCACCTTAGCAATTATAGAAAAAGGACCGAAGTACCTCAGTCCCAACTTCTGATGCTTTCTCAAAGTTGCCGAGTTCTACCTGTAAGGTTGCAATTTCAATAACACTAACTCCCCTAGCTCATAATTAACGTAAATCTTCTTCTTATCAGCATGTGATTTCATGTTCTGTTGAGCTCTCTGCAGATTAATTTTCAAGTCTACCAGAATCTTATCACGCAGTATCAACTGCTCTTGCAATTCTGGTGGCTCATTTGAGCTAGGGTTGTACTTCACTACCATTGGAGGGTCTCGGCCATATAAAGCCTTAAATGGAGTCATACCAATGCTTGTGTGAAAAGAGGAGTTATACCAATATTCGGCCCAATTCAACGCCTTGTACCATGATTTGGGGTTGTTGGTAGTGAAACATCTCAGGAACATTTCCACACACTTATTAACTGCTTCTGTCTGTCCACTACTTTGAGGGTGATATGCTGAACTCATAGCCAAGGTTGTACTTTGTAATTGAAAGAGATGCTGCCAAAACTTGCTGGCGAACACCTTATCTCTATCGGACACAATAGATTTAGGCATGCCGTGTAACTTAACAACATTTGCCATGAATTTTTCTGCCACTTATTGGCTTGTATAATCAGTCTTAAGACCCATAAAGTGAGCATATTTTGTTAATCTATCCACCACCACCAGAATTACAGTAAATCCAAAAGATACAGGCAATCCAGTAATAAAATCCATTGAGACATCATCCCATACCTGAGCAGGAATCGGTAATGGTTGCAAAAGTCCGGCTGAGGCTGTATTCAAAGTTTTTGCTTGCTGTCACACCAAACAATTTTCCACAAGTGTCTTTACATCTTTCCTCAATGTGCTCCAGAAAAATTGAGGAGTGATTCTTGCCACAGTCCTCATAATACCTGTGTGTCCTCCAATTGGGGAAGAATGAAATTCTTGTAATATTTGTTGAATCAATGGACTCTATTTCGGTATGACAAGTCTTCCATTCCACAACAACAACCCATCTTTCACAGTATAGGGCCCTGTAGATCCAATTCCTTGACACTCCTTCATCGTAGCTTGCAGTTGAGTATCCTGAGCAATTTCAGCCTTTAACTATTATACGAAAATCACTTGTGGTTCAGAACAAGCTAAGTTCATCAATCTTGATAGAGCATCAGCAGCTTGATTGTCTTTCCCAGGTTTGTACTCTATCTTGAAGTCATACCCCATGAACTTATGGAGCCAAGCTTGTTGTTCAGGCGTTTGTAGAGATTAATCTAAAAGACTTCTCAAACTCTTTTGATCTGTCCTAAGAATAAAATGGTGCCCTAGTAAATAATGTATAAATTTGGCAAGGGCTGCTGTAATGGCATGAAATTCTCTCACATATGCAGAATGCTTCTGCATTCGTGGTGCCAATTTCTTGGAAAAATAAGCAATAGGATGGCCTGCTTGGCTTAAGACAACCCTTATGTCTGTTCCGGATGCATCGGTTTCAAGTAAAAATGGCATTTCAAAGTTGGGAAGAGCTAAAACCGGAGCACTAGTGATAGCGAATTTAAGTTCTTAAAAAGCTTTTTCTGCATACTCAGTCCAAACAAAAGCTTCTTTTTTTAGTAAGTTGGGTAATGGAGATGCTATTGAAGCATAAGATCGGATAAAACACCTATAATATCCCATCAGACCCGAGAATCCCCTGAGTTATTTTGAATTCCCTGGCCTAGACCAGTCACAAACAACTTGGACTTTGGTTTTCTCCATTGCTAAGCCCTTGCTCGAGACCATATGTCCCAAATATTCCGCTTCCCCTAGCCCAAAAGAGCACTTGGATAGCTTTGCATAAAGCACATGTTGTTGCAGTAACTGTAACACCGTTTCAAGATGTGTGAGATGTGAATTCCATGTAGGGCTATATACCAAAATATCGTCAAAGAAGACTAAGACACATTTCCATAACAATTGGGGAAAAACCTCATTCATCAAGCTTTGAAAGGTCGCAGGCGCATTCGTAAGACCAAATGGCATTACTAGCCATTCATAATGCCCGTGGTGTGTTCGAAATGCCGTCTTGTGTCTATCTTCCGGTTGGACCAAAATCTGCTGATATCCACTTCTAAGATCTAACTTAGAAAAGTATTGAGCACCATAAAGTTCATCAATCAATTCATCAACTGTAGGCATCGGGAAACTATCCTTAACTGTGATAGCATTAAGAGCTCTATAGTCGGTACAAAACCTCAAAGAACCATCTTTTTTCTTGACTAGCACTATAGGTGATGAAAATGGGCTAGTGCTAGGTTGTATGATGCCTTGACTCAACATATCATGTACCATCTCTTCAATCTTTGCTTTTTGGCTATGTGGATATCAATAAGGTTTAACCTTCACTAGTTGTGACCCTTCTTTCAAGGAAATCACATGCTTGTGGTCTCTGGTTGGAGGTAAACCAGTAGGTGTTTAAAACATATCCTGATATCTGTGTAATAACATCGCCATATCGGGTTCCATGTTGGAAGGCAAGTCTAACCACCTACCTGTTGGCTGCTCTAGCTCAATTAATTCCAACGTGAAGCCTTCAGCAATTGCCTGCATTTGATGGAATCTTCTGAACAAATGTAACTGAGCCATTTCGGGTTTCTGGTTTTGTTCCCGTTGTAGTGTAATAAATTTACCCTTCAAGTAAAATTTCATCATTGCCGTCGCATAATCAGCCACATGGGGTCCTAATGAAGAAAGCCAAGGTGCTCCCAAGATGACATCAGCACCTACCACAGATAATAGGTATGCAGAAGCCGTAATTTCCTGTCCATTAATTTGTAGAGACAATTCTTTTACCATCCCTACTGTAACACCCTTTTCTACCCCACAAATATCACAGCGGATTAAACATAAAATCATAGTAAAATCATAATCGCCTCAAAGGGTGCACATTTCTCAATAAATTCAAATCAACAAAATTGCTCCGTAAACAACGGGTTTTCCTCAAAATAACTCAAAATGCCTTCAAAGGGGCAGCAGAACCACCATAACCACAAAAGGGTTTATTAAAATAAACCATAGTCATCAAATAATCAATAAAATAACAGCCAAATAAAACTCAACATGGTTCGACTCAACGACCCAACCCGATGTTACACTATCAGAGCAAGACCCTCTACATCGACCAAAATGCAAATAACTTCAAAAGTCCTCAAAAGCATCCACAGCTAATCCTGATCACCTGCACGTTACCCACGTGGAGGCAACATTCAAATAGGCAGGGTGAGTAATACAATTCATTATAATCAATATAAAATAGGATATGCATAAAAATGGCGTCATCATCATATACAACATCATCAGAGTCGTCAAGGCAAACATCAAAGCACGACATCATAAACCACAACAATATGCCACATAAATGCAATGCACAACAAGACTCATGCATATGGTACCAATCGTCACAATCGATGGACACTTAGGCCATCACCCTCCAAAGATCCCCGTCATTAGGATCGGTTCCACACAAGAACCGGAGCACGTCATAAACCACTTCACATCCACACAATGGGATGGAAGCCACAATAGACCAAAGTCTAACATCGTCATCACTGGACCGAAGTCCTAACATCATCATCAAAATATGTTATGAATGCATGATGCACAACGTCATAATCATCATCAATAAAGCCATCACGTGCATCATCATTCATCAAAATCTCATATTCGTCATATCGTCATTTATTCATCAAAACATCATGCATCATCATCTTATCATCATCAACATAGCTCATGCTAATTCACATCAGTATTTAATCATCAAACATCAGGTATAAACAGCTCATAATCATCAATACACTCGTGGTAATTCATATCATCACTTAAATCATCAAACATCATATATAACAGCTCATAATCATCAATATACATCACGGTAATTCATATCATCAATTAATCATCAAACATCACGAAATCATCGTCATATAATCATCAATGACATCAGGGAATTCATCAGAAAAGTCACAACATCAAAACATCAAAACAGCTCAAGAAACATAAAACAATTCGCGAACAGCAGACGTTCGCTACACCGTTCACCTTGCGAACATGTTCGCTAGGACGTTCGCTTTGCGAACTCCAGCGAACCCCAATATCCCACACAAAAACCAGAGAGTTCCCCCTTCTGCCTCTCCTCGCTACCTCTATTCGCTTGGCGAATATCTTCGCTGGGACGTTCGCTTTGCGAGCCCCAAAAGTCACCTCCCAAAGTTCATCTCAGTATCATCACACAATCATCGCGCACTCGCTGCGCTGCTCACTTTACGAGTTTGGGTGAGTGTTCGCCTTGCGAATGAATGGTTCGCTTTGCGAACCCGCAATTTTAGGAAATCGCTGCTACACATCAGTAGCATAACAAACCCAAAACACCTTACGAATTCAACCTCAGTTCACCCAAAACATCCCCAAAACATTTCCAAGACATCATAGCAAATCAAAGGTATAAAACCTACGACATTTAGGTCGATTAATTCCACTATCCTAACTCAAAATCACCTAAACCTTCACAAACTCTCAAGGTTCCCATAAACCCCATAAATCTCTTTCTCATACAAGATCCCACATATCATCAAAAAGGTTTAGCCTCGAAGACTTATTTTTACCCGAATCAATTCAACCCTTAACAATCCATCATCGATCCTCAGAAATACCCCTAAATCATCAATAACTCATAAACCCTTTTAAAAACCCCAAAAACCTCAAAATCCACTTTAAACACATCACTTCCTATATTGAAAACAATGAAAGGCAATACTCCCCATACCTTAGATTGTCGATTCGAAGCTTTCTCTACCGATTCTTCGGAAACCTTCTCGAATCCTCGTCTTTCCTTCTTTCCTCAGAGCTCTGCACTTTTTCGTTCTTTTCACGATCTAACCAAATGAATCTTATTCTTCCTAATTCCTTTTTGTTAAACCCTTGGGCTTCCAAAATGGGCTTTCCCCAATTTACCCTCACTAATCCTCCTCAAAAGTCTATCTTGCCCTTAATTCCTCTAATATTATTTTAAATTAATAATAATACTAATATATTCATATTATATACTATTATTTAATTAAAATAACCAAAACTCCACCAAAATACTGACATCGACACAAACCACCAAAATTCACCGAAAATTCACAAATATTATATTTAAATAAATTAAATAAATATTCTAATAAATTTGGGGTGTTACACCTTCAGCTGTCATTTTCTGTCCATTTCCCACTAGTACTTGCCACTTTGGAGCTGGTTCCACAGTTAACTTTAAACAATGGACGATTCTAGGCTGTATAAAATTGTTAGGGCTACCTCCATCTAGCAATATAGAGACTGACATTGACCCAATTCTGCCATGAAATAGGATAATTCCAAAACCTCCTGAGCCTTTCATTGCCTTGAGGGATAAATGATATTCTGGTGAGTCTTGTGTTATGGCTGAGTTAGGTATATCTACTGGTGGGGGTTCTTCGGTGGTCTCGGCCTCTATGTCATCTGTTTAGATTAACATGAGGTGTTTGTTGGGACATTTATGAGTAAAAGAGAATTTGTCATCACAAAAATAACATAAGCCTTTCTCTTTCCTCAATTGCATTTCAGCAGTGGAGATTCGTCTAATGTTTGGGTTTTTTTGGTTAAGGTTCATGGGTCTAGTGGGTGGGGGTGTTAAAAACATGGGGGTTATTTGGTTTGTCAGAGAAATGGGTTTTGTTTGGAGTGAAGTGAGCTTTAGTGTTTGTGTTTGGGTTGTTTGAGTTGGTTGGTTTAGTGTTTAGGCTGGTTTTCTGGGCAATTTGTTTTTCCTCATAGACATTAGCAAGTGCTGCAGCCTTGACAATGGAGGTTGGTGTATGTATCATCACATCCCTGCGTATATCATCATCCAATCCATTAACAAAACAATCCACAACTACATCATTACTTAGCCCATAAACTCGATTAGACAAAGAAGTAAATTCCAAATAATAAGCATTCACAGTAGTTGTTTGTTTCAATTTAAATAAAGCACCTCTAGGGCAATCATATAATGAAGGGCCAAAATCTAATTCCAATGCCCTAGTAAATTCTTTCCAAGACTTAAAAGGGGTAGTTCTTTGTAACATTTGAAACCATGGAATTACATCTTCATCCAAATTAACCGAAGCAATAGTGATACGATCAACATCAGAGGTATTATAATACCCAAAAAATTGTTCAGCCTTAAAGATCCAGTCTAACACATTTTCCCCATTAAATCTCGGAAAATCGAGTTTGATTTTGCTTACCTGAAACCCAGCAATCGTTGAGTTCTTTACACCATGTTACACAGTTGAACCCTGTTCCCGATCCAGTAATGATTCCAGTGCCTCTGTGATTCGCGTGAGTTTGGCATCCGCAACGGCTTAATTTGCTTCTATTTTGGTGAATCGTGCGTCATTCGATACTGCCGCAAGCTCAATGGCTTCAACGTTCTTTTTCAGATATGCGTACAGTTCCTTCATTCGTGTATTGTCAGTCATGATGTAGATGAAAACACCAATGTAATGGTACTAAATGAAACATGGAATGAGCTTGTATTATTAATGGAAATGGAAATATAATTCAGAAGCGTAAGGTACAGCTCATGAGAAAATTCTAAAATAGTGGAATGCTGCTACAGAGTATAGAGAGAGAAAAGAAATCAAGTATTCACTAACAGCATAAAATTCCCTCTACCCAATTACCCTTTATAAATAGATTAGTGCTTCACAAATTCACCCCACATGGGGTGGTCCCGTTTGCTCCTGTTGTTGCGTCTCACACCGGCATTTCTGGTCCACTCACTTTCCTGGCGCGTGCTCCCCACATTCTCTGACTCAGCAGTCTCTTTTTCTTCTATAGTATTCTCATTCATAACATAAATATGGTGAATAATATCGACATCTATCAATATTATTTTGTCACAATGGTTTTCACAGTCGCAGATGATCTTTTAAAACTTGTTTATTCCTACTTTTTCAACCATTTCTAATTCAACATTCTCCAAAGGAAAAAAAAAGTAAAAAAAGAAAAAAAAATCTAAAACAATCTTAATGTATTGAAAGAATGAGAATAATTGTGGTTTAATAATGCTTCAAAAATACATAAAAATTTGAAAATTCATACATTGGTGGGTTTAGGGGTGAATCAAGTTTTGCAGACAAAGATATATCTTATGAAAAGTCAAATGCTTGTGATAAAAGAAAACTAAATTTAATAAGAAAAGAAGAATGAAGAGATAAAAACAAAAGAAGACATTGAAAATCAAGAAAGTGTGAATAGAACAAGTGGTTCATAAAATAAAACATAGTATAAATGCTGAACTAGCACCGCTCGGGATGAAAAATTTCGCTATATTAAACATTTTCCTAATTTCAAATAAATTAGATTTTTATTTTTGTTAGCTCTAATTATTTTATATTCAGAGATAATAATACTCATTTATATTTAACTATAAATCTATTACTATTAAAAATTATTAGTGAGGAGTCACAATACTTAATAAGTTATTAAGAGCCATTATTTTTTATATACAAATTTTTCTATTATCATTATCACATAATATCTATTAATAATTATGTAGTTAATTATAATTAATTTTAATACTAGTATAATGAATCCTAATTAATTATTATGTCAAAATATTTAATGTTACGGTTTAAAAACATTTTAGTAAAAATCCTTTAATTTTTGCTATTATTATTGCAGTCTTAAATCAAATTTGTTTTTATATATATCAAAATTACAGACAAATAAACTACTATTATTTTTATTTTTATTTTTTGATTTATTTACTTTATATAGCATTTTAATTTTTTTTCTTAGGATTTTTATTTGTTTTTATCAAAATATTAATTTTTCTATAACTTTATAAATGCATCTATATTAAATAATTTTAATATTTGTTATTAATAGCGCAATTTTAAATTGACTTGGTTTTACCATTAAAATTAAAGACAAATCAACTAATAAAATTATAAAAATTTAACATTTTTTGATGCTACATAACTATTTTTATAGAACACATTTTTTTTTATCTTTCTCAATATCAATGTATTTCAATGTTAAAACATATTTTTTAACATATATTACTCAATTTATTATATACATTTTGTTTTAAATTTTGATTTTTTTTAAAGAATACCATTAATGTTTTTTTATTGCTAATTTTTAATAAATATAGGTAAAATACCTTTTTATCCCTTAACTATACTATTGTGTTCAGATTAACCTTTTAATTTTTTTCATGGCTGATTAGTCTTTTAACTCTCAAAACTAGTAACAGACCCGTGCGTTCGCACGGGTGTTAGTAGTTTTGTTTAAAATGGTTGATTAAAAATAAAAATATGTATAAAGAATAAATTGGACATAAACTGTTTCCTTAGAATACAATAATAAATTGTTACGAAATCACTAATAACTTAAAAGATTTTTAAAAAAAATATGTAGCAAATCACCAATATCATAAATCCAATATGTCTAATAAATAAAAATATATACAAATAAACCATTTTTAATACAATAATAAATTGTTACGAAATCACTAAATTATTATTCAGTATGATAATTTTTAAGAATTGATTATAATAAATAAAAATAAACTATTTTTAATGTTATTATGCTCTCAAATCAATAAACCATAAATATATGTCATCTCAAGGCATGATAGTTGCTGATATATAATTGTTTTTATAAAATCATTAATAATTACAAATATTTAAAATAAATATGTAGTAAATCACGAACATAATAAATTCAATATGCTTAATAACTATAAATATTTACAAAAATCATTGAGCAGCTATAAATATTTACAAATACTTTGTTGATTAAAATAAAAAAAAAGGTATTGTGGTGATAGTGTCCCGTGAAAATAATGAACTTCAATGATAAAAGTTACAACAGTTAGTAGTTTGATATTTTCACTGCAATCTAACAGATTCTTCATACTCCCTTTAAGATTTCACATTTAACAACATAAATATTTGGCTAAAATACAGTTTTGGTCTCCTGTTTGTCAAAATTCACGGTTTTAGTCACCCTATTTAGTAGGATCTAAAATATATTTTGATACATATTAAAATTTAAAATGAATTAGTTAATCGTAAAATTAACAATTATAATATAAATTCAATTGTATTAAATAATCATATAAAAATAGAAAAAAATCGTAAGATAAAAAAAAAAAGGGAAAAATTATAACATTTAAAAATAAGAATTTTGTTTATTCAGTAAACACGACTGTTAATTAAATTAAAATTTGTAAGCTTGAACTTCAAGAGTTATAGTGCAAGATTTTGATTTGAAAAAAAAACTAAAGATTTGAATTGGAATTCATAAAGAGGCATCTCAATTCAAGTGTATTATTAAGGATAAAACTTCGAAGTTCATGTTAAACATAGTTTTTACAAAAGGCATAACATGTTCAATGCTCATAAGACATGTTTAAAACTCCGTTTTTCAAGTTGAGGACCAGTTGCAAGTTGGTTCTCAAATCCAAGTCATAATGGAATATTGCACAATTCATGGAATCCAAGAATTTCTAAAGTCCCTGTTTTATCTCAAAGGCATACACCAGCGCCTAAGAGACTCCCATCAAGGCCATCACTTTGTTTCATTCCAAGGCAAGATTACCAAATCACTTTTGAAAATTAAAGCAAAAAAACTCAAATAATCATAGGGTCTTGGTTTTTACAAAGTGTCACTTATTATCAAATGACAAAAGAATTAGGTTTCATTGCTAATGAACCATGTACAAGTTTGGTTTACATAAAAGTTCCCTCTTCAGTAAGAAAGCTTGGCCTAGGAAGGTCTAAAGAAGTTTTTCTACACAAGAACTTGCAGCTTTGCTCCACGTGGAAGTGCACTGTACCATTCGTATTCCTACAAGAGACATAAAGAATCGATCATCATTCTTAAAAGCAATAAGGCATAGCTGACATGGAATCCACAACAAACAACAGCGGCATGACAAAGGAAATCCTACGAGAAAGAAGTGCTCATATACAAAACCATCAACAAACTGTCAATAAATTTTGGCTGTAGTCACAAAATGGAATTAATAAGCCAGATTCAACTATTATTATTCTGTAGTTAAATTAATGATAGATAAACAGCGCCTGTGTTTCCTTTTAAACAGTCTGTGTTCACATGTATTTGCTAGATAGACACTCTGTTAGGGCAAGTTTTAAGGTATAAATGCTTTTTCAGCTATAAATGCTTTCAACACTATCATGCATTCTTATTATTCAACACTTTCTATTAACATTAATTGCAGCCATCACAATACACACAACAAAGTACAACACTATCATGGATATTTCAGCTGAATAGTAAATAGAAACGCTTACGCACGATACCTGATAGCCCACATGCACCTTTGATCCATTATCATGCTACAGAAAGCCAAAAATCATAAATTCCAAACAGAAATGTTAATCATTACATCACAATCATAATTAGTCTATGCTATGGAAAGCCAAAAATCATAAATTTCAAACAGAAACAGTTCCAGAAAAAAACCGTAAGGTCTAACCATATAAATTCCAGTCTTGATAACATCTTCGTTCGCATCTCCAAGAGCTGCCCTGCCGAGGTATTTGTCAGCTAACTAAACTCTCTCCACACTCTAGTAGCTTCTCAGCAGTCTGTCATAATCATAGTAAGAACTGCCTCCACAGAAGGTTCCTCAAATGCACATTGTTTTGCTAATGATAACATGGCAGACACTGCAACCAAAAGCAGTAGTAAGAATTGATAAGAAAAGCAATAGATAGGAAATTATTTATTTGCAGACTATTCTACCTTAGGTAGGAAGTTGATATTTACAGGAATTGTATTTAGTTATTGGATATAACTTAAAGTAATAACAATAGAATTATAGTCCAATTAGGCTGCTCTATAGGTTATGAATTTACAGAAAATATAGAAGATTGTTTACTTCCTATCAAGTTCTAGTTTGCCTAAAAGAGCCTTTTAATTATGAAATGAGATGCAGGGTATATTTTATTTACAAACTATTCGCAAGCCTCTGGTCTGCATGCTTCAAGAGTTACTACCAACATTTGGAAAGAAACATTTGGGTGATAAAGTTCAGCATAAGCTCATGAGATTTCTACAAGTAATTTTAGTATTTACTCCATCACAGTTAATCATAACTAAATATGAACAAATATTTCAATATTTATTGGTACAGTTTATCCTTTATTTAAATGAATATTGTGTACAACTATTGAGTTAATCACAAAAGATTTTTATGTAGCAAATTTGAGATACCATACCAGCTGCCCAAATAACCTTGCAATGGTTTTCTAACTTTGGAGAATGATTCCAATTAACCACATCATCTGCACCATCTTATTATACTTCACACACTTATACATTCAGAACAATATGATAAAACATAAAACATCTGTAAGTTGATTTCACATATTTCTAGAAATAGAGACCTTACTTTTTGTAACCCATCGAGCCATAGAAATGCAGCACAATGGCATATGATAAGAAATTACCAATAATGATAACCCTAATTATCAATAATGATAACCCTAATTATCAAGGCTCTTAGAAACACGATGTTTTGAATTTTTGAGTGAAAAGAGTTTTCGAGATTTTAAAAGCCATGACATTGGCAACAAACCGTGATATTAGTCAATTTAAAAAGTTTACCCCTATTTTCATCAAATAAAGATACATAACTTACAGTATTGGAGGGAGATGGCCAGCAATGCTAGCTAAGCCACACCAGTATGAACAACTTCATAGAAATTATACACGAACAAATGAGATTGCAAAACAATCTTACGCTTAGAATTTGAATCAAATATAGATACTAAAGAATGGACCTACCGGTGACCAAGGGTTCCACTGCAAGATAGTGTGACAAATGAAAATCAGAACTCAGAGCCATATCACAACAACCTTATGAATAATTGTGGTATTAGGTAAAAAAGTTACATATTAGTGTACACTAATTTTACAGTAAAATAACAGTGTAACGGAGAAATGGACATATAGTTTGAAATATATAACAAAGCATATATAACAAAATGAAATCAAGACAGTAGACTAATCATCAAACATAGTATTAGTAATCATCTTAGCACAAAAGTGCAAACTACTGGTTGAACACTGCAACTTATACACAATCACGTTAACATTTATGAAATGTTGTATCATTATTTCTGTGGATTAACATTAATCAGTTATTTTTAATACGACGTCTTTCAAATTTTTAGTTAAATACTTATATCACTTGTGCATAAGTTTATCAACTACAAAACTTGACCGATGAATGGCCACTGATTGGAAGTTGTACTGAATGGCCTGCGAGGGCTTATAATGACAACAATCAACCAATTATAACATTCCCTAATTTTTGTTGAATTCATGTGCAAACAATATTAGTTAACAAAACGGACCTACAATCCAGGGGTGTGTTGATTGAATGTGATGGTAAAGCGAGTGAATTTATATCTAGTGGGAAACATGGGAGCCTTGCTTTACTTCCAAAGTAGACGGGCCACTGACAAAAATTCATGAACATAAAATTTCAAGCAAACCACAATAGTATGGGATAACCATCTTCAAAAAAATTAATTATATATTAAATTTAAATAACAAAATTTGTCCCTGTAAATGATAGTAAATGACCAACATTTCTCCTTACCAGAACTTCAGAACCTTCACCCATAAAAAACCATCACAGTCTTTATCCCAAGGCCTGGAAACAGTTCTAGGGTCATCATTTCTCTGAGAGAGTGCCCTGCAAGCAACAAAACCCCCCAAACTAATAGGAATAATAACAGCTGCAGTCCCACCTGTTATCATAAAATCCTCCTCACCCCTACAAATATGATTGGCAGCGACATAAAAGCAATAATTTGAAGTAGCACAAGCAGTGGAAATATAATAGTTTGGATCCATGAAACCCAAATGAGATTGCAAATAAATGAGATTATACATGAACAAATGAGATTGAATTCATAGAAATTATACACGAACAAATGAGATTGCAAAACAATCTTACGCTTAGAATTTGAATCAAATATAGATACTAAAGAATGGACCTACCGGTGACCAAGGGTTGGGTTCATTCAGGACTTTTTCAGGAGAGTTTTGTACATAGCCGCTTTTCATCGTTAAAATCTCCTGCAGACGCATCATTAACAACATGCTTCTCATGTGTGCGGGAGGGTGATGAAACTGTACCAGCAAACTCGGTCCAGACTAAAACATGCTTCTCCCATAATTTTCTAATTCGTCGTACATTCAAGTTAAATAATAGAGTCTTACAATGTCTTTGATGACATCAATTGTCCAAGCTTTCGGCAATTAATCCATTGAAAATGTTGTAGGATAGGTCACTGTATGTGTACATGGTATTCAAAATTATATTTACCATGGTAGCGAAACAAAAGATTTAAACCTCTCAGTATTCTAACAGTTACGCTATTTTGAAGCGGTTTAAATCAAAACATGATGAAACAGTAAATCGGTTATGCCTAAATCAATGAGGACTATAACTTGTTTTCTACAATTTGAAGTTTAGGCATACACAGTTTAATCACAGATAAATTCAATCACAGATAAATTTAGGCATACAAAGTTTAATATAACATGAGAAACAGTGAGGATTGGATCCAAACAAATGTGACTGAATTCACAAACCAACAGAATGATATCCAATAAAGCCAAAAACAATGGAGGAAATAGTATCAATGGAAAAGTATTAATTCTGCATTAGATGAATGGCCTAAGTAAAGCACAGATGGTAACCTTTTTTACATCTTTTATGGGCCAGATCTTTAAGTGCATATAACATCAGAAACATACTGAATGGTTTCTATAAATAATGTAGTAGATAAATAGTAAGAAACTACTGAATGGTTTCTATAAATACCTGTGATTCCAGATCTTCAAGTCTTCTTCAGAGGGTTTAAGAATCAAATCAACAAAGGCTTAGCTCAAATTATTTGTTGGGGAGACATAAAGCTTGTCTGCAATATCTCTAGCCTTTTCTAGGAAGACTTCATCGCCAGAGAGATCATAAGCACTAAGAAGGCCACCCAAAACTCTGAATATTGAATATAACCAAAATAATTGACAGATGAGTGAAAATGGACTACAAAGCATAACTTGCATCAAACATAACAACATCAATCAAGGTTATAACATTACCCAATGATATCACTGGTGAGCTAACAATAATGAAAAAATGAAACAAATAAATCAGGTGTATAACTTGCATCAGACATAACAATTCGATTGATACATTTATGCCAATATAGAACCTAAATATGATGTGCCAAATGATCACGAAATGACACATAGAAGAGAATACAAAATAGTAACAGAACAAATATAGAACATTGAATTTTGGCACATCTTTCATCTTTCATGAATTTTGATACCGGTTTTGGTGCTCCTTTGCTGGCCCTGTAAAATCTACCATTTGAATCGATGTATGTTACTGCGGTACGCTTGTCTACAAGATTGAATGGTAGAAAATGAATAGACGATGTTAATACTTCTACTACTAAGAAATAAGCCACAAATCTAGAGAATCATATGTTACCCAATAAACATCTTGCAAAATAGAATTGAAGTTAGCTCAAACAGAAGTAGAACTGAAGTCAAAGGAACATTACAAACAGATGCTAGTGTAGCAGCCATTCCAACCTACAGCTCATCGCACAAATTTTGTAGGAATGTCGCTTTGCTATTTGCCATTTCTAACTCGCCACTTCAAACAGTCTGTCGAAGTCGTTTCCTCCTCGTCTTCACTCTCGATGGACATTGTTCAACTCATCAGAATCTGATTTGTCATCATCTGCAAAAGATACAAACTTAGGTCTTTTCTCTCATTAAATTCTTGATAACTAAATTGACAGAAATAGAGGCATGCTTAAATTATTCTAGGATCCAACGCATACTATATCAAACCAATTTACAGTATCCTAAAATCATGTTCTTAAATATTTTGTTTGTTTGTTATTTTGAAATAGATCGCAACATCAAAATAAGGCTTCGGCAATGGCTGCGCTTCGCAACATCAGAATATTGCAGCAGAGACTTCATTCCTTCTTAGCACATCAAGAGCAACATTTGCCTGAGAAATTCATAACCGTTTAAAGAAATTATTAGAAATTAGAAAAAATAATCATTGAGATAATTACCAAAACTTTCTAGCATGCTAGACAAAGCTTTACTAAATCAAACTATCTCACAACTGTTTGATGTGTTCACATACCTTGTCCTTGACCAAACCACCTGAAGTGAATACCCCCGCTTCTTCTAAGCGCGACAAGAACTCTTTTCTGCAGAAATAGCTTATTCATATAAGTGCTTATGCTATAAGCTTCAAATTAAGCCGAATATCCTAACATAACTAAGTATGTTTCAATTTCAGCTTGAAAGAGGTCAAACTTACTCCTGGCCCAATCAACCAAGTAAGACGGATTCCGTCAAGCATGAGGTTGAGTACTTCCAAACTAAAATCCAAACACATTTTGAAATGGAAAGTAACTCATGATTTGAAATGGAAACTCACCGAAACTGCGAGAAATTTCTGAACTGGAACACAATCTGAAACTTAGTTAAGCCGCAATCCATGATCAAACGAAAGCATAACAATACACGATTCCATGACCAACATTGACATGGCATCTCTTCTTCATATTTTTCTTCAACCTGGTCGTCATCTTTTGAGGGTTCTTCTCTCTGACTGTGAAAACCCTAAATAATTTCATATACTTAAAAAATGAAACCAGAAACCAAAATTGAAGAAAAAATTGATTACAGTGTGATGAGGAAAAGGTTGGTGGTGATGGGGTTTCAGATGAGAGTTGCAATGTTGATGAGTTTCGGTTCCTACAATTTATTTGTATGAATAATCAAGAACCAAACTAATATGAAACAACAATAAACATAAGTCGCACCTCATATGAAAGGGAAGAAACTGGATCTAGAAGAAAGAAATGAACATGAACTTCAATCGTCGCACCACCGCGAACACCGTTGTCGCACCCTCACCACCGTTGTCGCACCACCGCGAGCACCGTTGCCGCACCCTCACCACCGTTGCCGCACCCTCACCATCAGCGATTAAGGTATTTGTGATTTTGAATTTTTTTTGGTTTTTTTCCATGGAAAGAGAACCAGTGAGGAGAGAGGGAAGAGAGGGTGATTTGATTTTTTGGAAGGGAAGAGAGAAAGGGGGAGACGAGAAAGAGAGAGAGACGTGAGGGAATGAGGGAGTTTGATTTGATTTTTTGAAACAATGTTTGCCATGTGTACAAAACATGAGTTTTGATTGGTCAATGAATTTTAGGATATTGAATTACCAAAAAGGTCATGTTATAGGGCAAAAGGGTTTCTGAAGAGAAGGGTAGATTTGGGTTTTCTTAAGCATGTTTTAATCTTTGTGGGATAGTTGATATGTAATGTTAGTCATTTTTAAATAATTAACAACAGAAAAATTTCAAAATTAGTCGCTAATTAGACAAAAAAATTAACATAACACGTTTTAAAAGTCAAACGATCAATCTGACACGTTTTAAAAATTAAGTCCAAAGATATAATTATGGGATAAAAAATCGTATTTTTCCATAAATGTATAATTATAACATTAATGTTTTGATTTAAATTAATTAAATTCTAATTTCAATAATTTTCTATAATATCAAAATATTTAATGTTATAGTTTAAATACATTTCAGAAAAAATCTTTTAATATATTCTATTAATAATGCAGTTTTAAATTTGATGTAAATCAAAATTAAAAATAAATCAACTATTATTTTAATTTTTTCTTCCAAATTTCTCTATTTTAAATAGGATTTCAATAACCAACTATTAAAATTAAACAAACCTTTACTATACATTTTCCATATTCAACTAACTATTTTCTTTAATAATTTTCCTATCTCCACACTAATATAAATATATTATTATTAGAATGATTATATTGATTTATAAATAATCAATTATTCAAATTACTAATACAAAACCAAACGCACGCACAAGTTGGTGATCTAGTTCTTCCAAAACAGATTCTAGTAAGATTTTCTATGGCTCACGTTGACATAAAACCAACTTGAACAGAAGTGTTAGCGCAAGTAATTGGAATCACCATTATTAATTAACAAATATTACCAATTTGTGCAAATTTTTTAATTTTAGCCTTCTGACCCAAATTTGGCACTCATTTATATTACATTTATTAAACAACATTTTTAACGCGTGTGCCCCACACGTGTAAAGAATTTTTCTGCAAAGAAAAAGGAAGAACAGAGCACGTTCTTAGTTTCTTCTCAACCCTTTCTACCTAACCAACAACACCTCAATTCAAAATCTATATAGCATGCTCTAGAATCTCGAAATTCTTCAAAGCAAATTTAGAAACCTCAATTCCCAATTATTTGCAAACCCGTTTGATATAACATGAAGTTCAAATTTCTTTCACTGTTACTAATAATTGTTTCAGGTGTTCAAGCAATATCAAATGAAAATTTCAATATCAATTTCACTTCACAAGATAAAAACCTAATCAAAAGCAATGAACAAACACATCACTTTAATGGTACAATTTCGTTACATTTTTAAATAAGCACAAACTATGTGATTAGTCTAATTTATTCAAATTTTTAAATTATTATCGTCGTGTCAGTGTTCGTTTTTGGCGTGTCTGTGCTTTGTAGAGCACAAACTTATTTTTTTTTTACAAATTTTGTGAAATTGAATTAGTTATTTGCTTGAAAGTTTTGTTTTTATACCTGAATTATTCAATGATAGGGAACTTAGATGAAAATGGAAACATAGAGGTCTCTACAAGGTTGAACCATAAAGCTGAGAGTATGGAAAGTAATAATGAACGCAAACATGGACTATCTGTTATTATAAGAAAAGGAGGAAGGGGAGGTGGAGGAGGAAGTGCAGGAGGAGGAAAGGGAGGCGGAGGAGGAAGCGGCAGAGGAAGGGCGGTGGGTGGAGGAGCGGCTGCTGGAGTTCTCGGAGCTGGAGTTATAGGTGGTTCAAGCGTCAATCACGGGACTCATCACTCCAACAATTCTGCTACATCATTATCTGCTGGGCCTCAAGTTTGTGTCTCAATATTTATTTTAAGTTTGAGTTTTTGGCTTTAATCACATTGTTTCATTTCCACTAGTTAATTCTGCTACATTATAGGTGTTTCACTTTGTTTAGGGTATAGGTATGCATTAATCTTCTTTATAGCTTTACTACTACTAAATGTATATTTTGGCCATAATTAATAGAATGATTGCTTGTGAATTAGTTTGTTAACTCCACCTGAATGCTAATATGCTATAATGGCATTCATAATATCATTTAGAAATATAGTATCAATAGATGTATGAATCTTTTCATGTTGCTGGCAAAAAGAACATTAACAATAGAAATTTTTTATCAAAGGTCAATGAAACAGTGCCAAAAAAACTAGGTGATTTCTTAATACACCACCCAAGTTTCTTAGGCACCACGTGAAATTTCATTTTTGCCCCCAGATTCCGGATTTGCACATCCGGACGCACCAAATTTTTAAAAAACGCTGATATGTTCCGGATGTGCACATCCGGAAGAATTCCTGATTTGCAAATCCGGAAAAAATCAAAAGAATTCCATAAAATCATTTACTTCTAAATATAATTAAATTAAAATTAATATTATTTTTTCAATATAATTAAATCCAATATAATTAAAATATATATTAATTAAAATTAATATGATATAATTAATATGATTAATATGGTATTTAATTCTAAATTATTTTTCTATATTGAAAAAATTAATTTAATTATATTGGATTTAAAATTATATGGTATTTACTTCTAAAATTGGATTTAATTATATTGGTATTTAAAATTATATGGTATTTACTTCTAAATTATATGGTATTTACTTTAAAATTATAATTAAAATTATATGGTATTTACTTCTAAAATTAATTTAATTATATTGGATTTAATTATATTGAAAAAATCATATTAATTTTAATCATATTAATTTTAATTATATTGGATTTAATTAAATTGGATTTAATTATATTGAAAAAATCATATTAAGTTTAATTATGTTGGATTTTAATTATATTGGATTTAATTATATTTAGAAGTAAATGATTTTATGAAATTCTTTTGATTTTTTCCGGATTTGCAGATCAGGAATTCTTCCGGATGTGCACATCCGGAAAAAACTGAAAAATTTTAGAGAAAGGGTGCGTCCGGATGTGCACATCCGAAAATTGGAGGCAAAAACGGAAATTCGGTGGTGCCTAAGAAGGTTGGGTGGTGTGTTAAGACATTTTCAAAAACTATTGCTTCAAACCAATTGACAATAGAAATACATTGTCGAAATGAACTAGTTGCTTCAACAATTAACATTTAATTAGAGTGGTTCAAAATAAACCATGAATTGAACTAAACCGCTGAACCGAAATGGAGTGAAGTTAAAATAATTGAACTATTATGTTTGGTTGGTGAATCAAACCATATTGCACGAAATATTTTTAGAACCATACCGAAACTAAAACCGAACTGAAACCAAAACAATTCTAATTATGTATGATGCTGTGAATGAAGAGTAATGATATTTAGTGTTAGATGTCAACTTTGTGCCAAATTAACAATTTTGGTGAATGAATTATCACAATCCAAGATTAACTATATATTGGATTTTGAGAACGAACCTTCCGCTGCAAAAGAAATAGTGAAAGTAATTTTAGGGTTTTCAAGATTAACTATATATTCAGCAACACTTAAGTGGCATAAAAAGAGTACAGAATACGTGATATCTGCATAACCAGCAACACAACTTGAAATTCTGGTATCAGACGTGTGATGTTAAGGTGCGATGTCACAACAACACACTCTGCACAATGGACAAAATAAACAGCAGAATAACACAGCAAATTGTTCACCCAGTTCGGTCTAACTACCTACGTCTGGGGGCTACCAAGCTAGGGATGAAATTCACTACTTGTAGAATTAATTTACAGACTCAACAACCCAGTTGACAATCTCCTAAACTTAATTCCTACTAGTGACTTCCTACCTAAGAAACCACTTAGATATGAGAACACTACTCAATCCCTACAATTCAATCACACCTTGATTCTGCTTCACAGCTTTGATCAAGTAATAACTCTCTATTGCTTCACAGCTTCTAAGAGAGGACGGAAAACAACTCACCAATTCAACCTAGAATGGTGTAAACAAACTCGTACAAAATACTCAAGACACTCAGCCTATGCTCTTGATCTTCTCTCTGTATTTCTGTACCTTTTCCTTTGGTCTTGTGCGCTTTAAATAGCAACCTGAATTGGGCTTGGACCTGCTACAATATCTGACCTGATTTGTTATTTAAAACTGAATATTCAAAACAGATTTTCTCCTAAAATCTTTTCAAATCTTCAACCTTTTAAATCTCCTACAAATCTGCATCAAATCTCCTATGCAGCGGAAAAGATCTATCCCAAGATATTCTCATCCAATGAGACTAACAGCTCTCCACAATTCCAGCTAACACGCAAACCCTAACAACATCACAGCCTGATGTTATTAATTCTGCAGATCTAATGTCACAACATCGGACATGTGACATCAGACATCCAAACTTCAGCAATTTAAACACTTAACACAGCCCAGTGTTAAGACTCAATGTTGCAGCATCACTACCTTGACATCAACATTGAATATACTTTGTTTTACCAAAATTCCAGCCAATCCAAGAACTAACAATCTCCCCCTTTGGCTAATTTTGGCTAAAACAATCTCTGCACCTTCAGAGACTTCAGCAGCGGAAAAACTTCAAACACTGATTTTGAAACTCCAGACAGCAGCAGCACTTTTAATCCAAGCAGCAGCAGCATCTTCAATTCACTTCACAAAACTCTGTTGCATCACCAAGTTCAACAGTTACACTCTTCAAACAGCTGCACATATTTCAACCCATGTTGCTCCCCCTCAATCAAAAGCCAGCATAGCACCTGTTCAGCATTTCAGCAGTTTCTCCCCCTTAATATCTGCACTATAGCAATCAAATTCCTTTGACAGCATTAGTACTCTTGGACTTTTGGCTTTCTTCCTTTGGCTACTTCTCCCCCTTTTTAGCCATAATTAGATAAGCTTCAATCAGAAGCCCTATTAACTACAGTTAGTACATTCCTAGCTCTCATTGTTAGCCTCACAGTTAGCAATCAGGCAAAATAAATCATAGAAGAGAACAACATAACAGGTGCATATAACAGCACAGAATTCAAATTACATAGCAAAGCAACAATGACAACAATGCAGAAATATATAACTAAAACTACTAGTAGCAAAAGCAAACTGCTAGTCTTCATTTGAACTTGATCCAACTCTTGTATCCTCTTCATCCTCCTCTGAGCTATCAGCGCTGGCATTATCATCTTCTTCTGAGCCATCAATATTGTTCTTATCACCATCGTCTTGTTCTAACTGCTGGATCTGCTTTTCAAGTCTCTCTTTTCTAATCCGGCTGGTACTGATGACTGCATTAAGGTCTTTGCATATGGTCTTTAATTCTTCAATCAGTTCAGCCTTTGTAGTCTTCTTCTTGCCTTCAGCAGTCGATGTTACAACAATGTCTGGAACATGATTTCCAGTAAACAGCTTAGGATGTAGGGACAAGGCTGTCATCCTCTGGCAAGCTATATCAGAGCTTGTTAAAGTCTCAGGTTGCTGATCTAAAATGATTCCACACACCAGAGAGGGGAATGTTAAAGGTAATTTGACAACATTGGTTTCAGCATGTTTTACCACCTGGTTAAAAATGTAACTTCCAAAGTCGAATTTCATCTTCTTTCCAACAGCATAGATAAACTTTCCAAGACCAACAACAATTGTTGTTTTATGGTTGGTTGGCACCCAGTTAGCTGCACCAATCCTGTGAAAAACGGCATACTTGATGCTGAGCTTGCTAGTCTTCAGCTTCCCTTTCAATGGCCAAACCTTTACTTGTCCAGCAGTAATCTCCCTGCAGATATCGTTATCAGTAGACTCAAGATCACTGCACTCTCCATCATGCATACCTAGATATTTGTTGACGATGCTAGGAGAAAAGTTGATACACTTCCCTCTAACAAAGACTTTCATGAAGTCAGCGCTTCTCTTGTCAGTAATGTTGACAGGTATGTTTACAATAAACTCTTTGACAAGCCCATCATAACATTTTGGAAGAGCAGTCACAGTCTTAGCCAGACCAGCAACATTTATCAGTTCCATAATTTCTTCCATTCCTAAAGCTTCTTTTCCAAGTTCCCTTTCCAAGGCTAATCTTCTCTGACAAACAAACTTCCACATGGATGCACTACTGGCATAATGGAAAGAAATGTTATCAATTGGAACTTCAGGAACCTTATCAGATATTCTCTTTAGAATAGTTTTCCTGATAGGTGTGATGTCCTGAACATCATTTTCGACATCATAGTCAGACTCTGAATGCTCCACAGCCTTCCTCTTTCTAGGAGTTACTTTCACTTTGCTCCAGGCTTTTGCTGGTCCAACCGCAATGTTCTTCTTCTTTTCATCAGATGACTTCTTATGAGAGGGTTCAACCTTCTTTCCCTTCCTAGATTTTAATCTCTTTCCAATGCTTGGGACAGCTCTTGCTATCAGCTCATCATCTGATAGATCATCTACATTGATCACCTCCTCATTCTTTTCTTCTCCATGAGTAGTTTCAACAGGCGATGCTCTAACATCTGCCTTGACATTAGTGTCCTCATGCACATCATCTTCATCTTCTCCTATTTCAGAATCTTCAATGACAGACATAGCAAGTCTATGAAGATCAGACTCAACTCCTTGCATGTCTGCCTTTTCTGCCGGCATCTCATTCAACGGTATAGAAATTCCTTTCACAGGTATACCTTTATCCAGGATTTTTGTAGCCAGATTACCCATGCTCTTGTCAACATCAAACTTTTCTACCACAGTCTGAGACGTGGATGACCTAGGTGTTGTTTTATCACTAAATAGAATACTAGTAACAAGCTTCTTTGTTTCAGTGTCTTTAAAGGTAGTTGCGGCCCTTTTAGAAGCAAGTTTAGAAGGTCTAGGTTTACCTGATTCTGGGAGCATTACAGAGATGGGTTGTATATTCAGAGCTTCGTCTTCAGAGTACTCATCTGTAGAAACCCTAGCTTTATTCTGCGATGAACTTTTTGATGGAGAAGATGTCTGTTTTGACATGGTTCCTTTGAGGCAGTACAGGTTGAGATGATTCTTCTTGTTGAAGGAGACGAACAGACGGAAGATATGAGTTTTGATGGATTGAGATTTTGCTATAATAGAGAATGAGGGTCTGAGGTAAGGCGCCAGATTTTGTGTATCTCTTAAAGACCAATTACTAATTTTCTCCCTCCATAAAGACTTTCCTTTCAAAATTTTAAAAGGATTCACATCAGAACTCAATAACTCTGAGTGACCTTTCAGCATCCTTTCACATTTGATGTCATAGTATGATGTTATAACATCAACTTGAACATCATTAGTTGAATTACTTCCAAGAGGAATCCACTGATAGCAGTTATCTTTGGATCTGGCACCCTTCATAACAACCTGATTATGCTCATCAGTAACCACACACTCATCTTTGGTGTAGTTAACTTTGTAGCCTTCATCACAAAGCTGACTTATGCTAATCAGATTAGCCTTCAAATCTTGGACAAGAATCACACTATCAAGAGTAAGACCATCAGGATTCTTCACTCTTCCACTTCCTTCTACTACTCCTTTTTCTCCATTGCCAAACACAACCTTGTTTGCACGGCAAGGATTGAACTCCACCAACTGCTCCTTTGATTCAGTCATGTGCAAGAACATCCACTGTCAAAGTACCATGCATCCATGGCAATGTGTCCATCTGAGGTATGAGCCAATAGACACATGGTATGAGCTTTAGGAACCCATTGTTTAGCAACTTTGGGTTTGACCTCCTTTCGTCTGGTTTGAGGAACAGAATTTGGATAACCATGGAGCTTGAAGCACGAGGACTGCATATGTCCTACCCTGCCACAATAGAAGCATCTTACTCTGTCATCTCTAAATTGTCTATATCTTCTACCATTATAATGATATTGTTGTGGCTCCCACCCATAATGTTGTCTCCTTCTTTCATAGTTGGCATATCTTCTACTGTGCTGTTGTCTTTTGCCATAGGTAGACTATCTCCTGTACTGAGAATGTTGTCTTCTAGGTTGTCTCCTATGGTGATGAGGCTTCCTTCTTCCATAGTAATGAGGCACAACATTGTGGTATTCATTTCCATGCCAGTTACCCTGATGTTGAGACTTCTGATGAGACATGTTCTATTTGAACCTTGCTGCTTGCATGCTCATGTGACATTGGGGAGGCATATACTGACTGGCTCCTTGAAGCTGTATCTTCCTCTGATGGGGACCATTCTCTTTCTCAACATTCTGAGGTTGAAAAATCTTCTTAGGGGTAAGATCCTGTCTTTTTGTTTGAGACATTGGTTGGGACACCTCCTACTTTGTTCCTGAAGTGCTTGCTTCAGCAGAAACCTTTTTCTCAGCCACAAATCCTATACCTGACTTATCACCAGCAACCTTTTCTGTCTGAAGGATCTTATCAAGTGTGTCTGTACCACAGCTCAGCATCCTAACAGATTTGGTCATATGATCAAGATGGGCTTTAACTAGTACAACTTCATTTTCCAGATCAGTTTTTTCATTCTCAAGCTGAGCAATCTGTTGCTTGTGGCATTCGTTTTCTTGACAAATCTCAGCACTTTTTAAACACAGCTCTTGATAAGTAGATGCTAACTCCTCATAAGTTATTTCTCCATCACTAGAGTCATCATCAGAAACAACAGTTCCTGTTAAAGCTCTAACATGCTTTGCTGACTCACCTTCACTTTCACTATTAGAGTCAGACCAGGAAACCGTCATGCCCTTCTTCTGCTTTTTTAAGAAGGTGGGACACTCTTTCTTGACATGTCCATACCCTTCACATTCAAAGCACTGAACTCCTTTATCTTGGGCAATTTTCTCTCCATCCTTCTCTTTTGACTTGCTGATGTCAGAAGATATGTTCTTGACATTAGGCCTGGAGTTGTAGTTCATCCTCTTGAACACTTTGTTGAACTGTCTTCCCAACATAACTATGGCCTGAGATATATCCTCCTGGGATTCAGAACTATTTCCTTTTTCTTCTTGATCATTTGACACCAAGGCTATACTTTTTGGCTTCTTTTCTGGTTCTTCCTCATTCAACCCAAGCTCAAAAGTTTGAAGAGATCCAATGAGCTCATCAACTCTCATCTTGCTGATGTCTTGTGATTCTTCAATGGCAGTTACCTTCATCTTATACTTCTTAGGAAGGGACCTAAGGATCTTCCTTACTAGCTTTTCATCTGAAATTTTTTCACCAAGAGCACTTGATGCATTAGCCAGCTCTAGAACATTCATGTGGAAGTCATGAATAGTCTCATCTTCCTTCATCTTCAGGCTTTCAAATTTTGATGTTAGAATCTGAAGTCTTGACATTTTAACTCTAGATGTGCCTTCATGAGTGGCCTTCAAAATATCCAACGCTTCCTTAGCAACTTCACATGTATTGATTAACCTGAAAATATTCTTATCCACTCCATTGAAAATTGCATTTAGAGCTTTGGAATTTCCAAGGGCAAGCTCATCTTCTTCCTTGGTCCATTCTTCTTCAGGCTTCGGCTTTACAGTGCCCTCTTTATCTTTGCCAGCATCATCTTTTTCACACGCAACATGTGCTTTCCACTCTTTAATAATGGCCTTCCAAGCCCTGTTGTCCAAGGATTTTAAGAAAGTGGTCATCCTTGGCTTCCAATAGTCATAATTTGATCCATCCAAAATAGGGGGTCTGTTGACGAATCCTCCAACTTCTTTGTCCATCTTTACTCCAGAAAGTAACTTCCCTAGATCTCACCCAGAGACAGACAGGATACCTGCTCTGATACCAATTGAAATTCTGGTATCAGACGTGTGATGTTAAGGTGCGATGTCACAACAACACACTCTGCACAATGGACAAAATAAACAGCAGAATAACACAGCAAATTGTTCACCCAGTTCGGTCTAACTACCTACGTCTGGGGGCTACCAAGCCAGGGATGAAATTCACTACTTGTAGAATTAATTTATAGACTTAACAACCCAGTTGACAATCTCCTAACTTAATTCCTACTAGTGACTTCCTACCTAAGAAACCACTTAGATATGAGAACACTACTCAATCCCTACAATTCAATCACACCTTGATTCTGCTTCACAGCTTTGATCAAGTAATAACTCTCTATTGCTTCACAGCTTCTAAGAGAGGACAGAAAATAACTCATCAATTCAACCTAGAATGGTGTAAACAAACTCGTACAAAATACTCAAGACACTCAGCCTATGCTCTTGATCTTCTCTCTGTATTTCTGTACCTTTTCCTTTGGTCTTGTGTGCTTTAAATAGCAACCTGAATTGGGCTTGGACTTGCTACAATATCTGACCTGATTTGTTATTTAAAACTGAATATTCAAAACAGATTTTCTCCTAAAATCTTTTCAAATCTTCAACCTTTTAAATCTCCTACAAATCTGCATCAAATCTCCTATGCAGCGGAAAATGTCTATCCCAAGATATTCTCATCCAATGAGACTAACAGCTCTCCACAATTCCAGCTAACACGCAAACCCTAACAACATCACAACCTGATGTTATTAATTCTGCAGATCTAATGTCACAACATCGGACATGTGACATCAGACATCCAAACTTCAGCAATTTAAACACTTAACACAGCCCAGTGTTAAGACTCAATGTTGCAGCATCACTACCTTGACATCAACATTGAATATACTTTGTTTTACCAAAATTCCAGCCAATCCAAGAACTAACACAACTTATCAAAATTGAAATATAAATGTCAAATCAGTATCTATGTATGATTCCGTTAAATAGAATAGACGACACGTAGGGGTGGAAATAGGTTGGACCGAGTTAGGCTTTGTTAAGCATGAGCCTGATCAGCTAAAAAAAATAAAAGTATATATATATATATATATATATATATATATATATATATGTGTGTGTGTGTGTGTGTGTGTGTGTGGATTTAATGGTGATCCACTGACAGTGTAAAAATGTTTTACATTGTCATCCAATGAGAATATATTATTTTGCCATATTATACAAGTATTTTAAATTTTACAGTGTGACTTGGCGGGATGCATATAGTAAGGAAATGGGACCAAGCATCCATATAATCAAAATAGGTGTAAAATTGAGGGATAAATTCTCTGGAAAAATCTCGGAAATGATAGGGATGAGTTCCCCATTCATCTAGGGAGAGTACTTTGTTGATTTTGAATTTAGAGTTTTTATATTTCCAGTAGCGTCATCCTTAATGTGAGTAAGAGTAATGGAATTTGTGTCTACCAAGATGAAGTCATAGTAAAATCTAGATTTGTTAATATCTGGTTGACGGAAGTAGGTGTTTTGGGAAAACACCTTGCTGATAACCTGTAACAAAGATCATTCAGGAGGACAGTAAAAATCCTTTAAAGGGATAATAGGTACCAAAAAATCCTTAGTAATAAATTTTGATTTGTTCCCTGGTGGGGGAGTGTAATAAGCTATTCTATTTTTGTTTGGAGTCAACTTCAACGAAGAAGACGCCGTAATATCCTTAGAAAACTGCGATGGTGAGACCAAGGCAGTGAAGGCTCCTTTTCCCTGTAAAGAGGAAATTGGAGTAGTAATCTTTGATACGTAGGAAGGCGATCCTAGTACCAATTGTTTGTTTTGGTTTCCTGGTTTTTGTAATGGAGGACCATAAGAATCTTTAGATGTAGATATGTTACTCATTTTTTCCCTATAAAAATTCTCTTGTTAAAAAATCTGGTAATTCATTTTTAATACCTTCAATGTGCATGATTTCAAAATCAAAACATGCAAGTAATGACTGCCATCTAGCAAATATGTGTTTTGACACTAAATTTTTGACATCTTTTTGTAAAACACTTATGGCTGATTTACCCTACTATGTCGGACTATAGATGGTATAGAGATATGTTTCTCTCCAAACTTTTCCTGAGAGCTAATGGCTCGACAGTTTTTTGGAAAGAAATATTCATTAGTGGATTACCCAGACTTTTTGCTGAAAAAGTCAAAATGAATATACAACAGAATTACAAGGGAGAAATTCCCTATGATAGCTTAATCATAGGTGAACTATCCAATTACGTTGTAGAAACAGGAATCCAGATTTGTACTGACTATAAAATACAAAACAAAATAAAAAATGAACAGACTAGTAGTAGGCGCGAAATGGGAACGTTTTACGAGAAATATGGGGCTACTCCTTTGAAAGCACCTAGTAATCCTAAACATAAAAAGAATATTAGTAAAGGAAGAAAAAATTATAAAAATTATGGAAAACAGAAGTATTCAGATAAACCTGATTATTACAAAGAAACTAAGAAACCTTACAAAAAACCCTATCAACATAAGAAAAAGAAATTTGATAAAAATAAAAATAAAGACATAAAATGTTACAAATGTGGTAGATTCGGTCACTATGCTAGTGATTGTAGAGTTAAAGAGAAAATAAAACAATTAAGTAATTTAAATTTATCCAAAGGATTAAAAGATACTTTGATTAGTGCTCTAAATAAAATTATGTTAAATTCAGATTATGAGGAAACCACCTCCTCAGAAGAATCTACGTACGAAGAGTTAAATCAAATTAATAGCTCAGAATAATCTGAGTCTGAACTTGAAGAATGCCTAGGAATTGATTTCTGTGATTGCAGAGATTGTAATAGAAAAATTGTTAATGTGATATCCAACAGTCAGGCCAACACCTTAATAACCATTTTAGATCAAATGGAACCTTCTGAAACTAAAGATGCCTTTATGAGACAAATAAGTGATATATTTGATGATAACAATCTTAATAAACACCAAGTTAATAAGATTGAATTTAAAGATGTCATGAACATGTTTAAAAAACCCATGGAAAAACCCTTATCCATAAACGATCTTTATGAAGAAATTAAGTTATTAAAGAAAGAAATACAAACTTTAAAAACACGGGAGGATGAGTTAGAAGTTAAATATTTAGAATTACAAGGAACTATGATAATACAAAATCAAAGTTTTGTGGAAGCATTAAAATCCATAAAAACTCAACCTAGTTCCAGGACATTAGAAGATAAAGGGGAAGAAAGACCTGACCCTTTTGTTCATAACATAGAAAAGATAATATCTCACAAATGGTATACTAAAATAAATCTGATTATCCATGATAAAACCTTTGAATTAATAGCTTTAATAGACTCAGGAGCCAATCTTAATTGTATTCAAGAAGGATTAATACCAACTCAATATTATGAAAAAACTAAAGAAAAACTTAGAGGAGCTAATGGTAGTAGATTACAGGTTACGTATAAATTACCAAATGTAAAAATTTGTAAGGGACAAGTTTGTTATAAAACATCTTTTCTCCTTATTAAAAACCTGCAAAAAACTATCATATTAGGAACTCCGTTCTTATCTTTACTTTATTCTTTCAGTGTTAATGATCAAGCCATTACTACTGAAGCCCTGGGACATTTAGTAAGCTTCAAATTTTTAGACAAACCTAAGATTAGAGATCTTAATTCAGTTCAAAGAAAGAACATTTCCTTAGTTAATCTTATTAGCAACAAACGAAAACAGATTAATTTTATCAACAAAGAAATACATTTTAAAAGGATTGAAGAGCAGTTACAAACGCCTGTCATTAAAGAAAAAATTAAGACCATTCGGAACAAATTTATTAAGGGATTATGTTCCGATCAACCTAACGCTTCTTGGAAAAGAAAGACACATACTATGTCACTACCTTATGAACCTGAATTTAAAGAAATTAATATACCAACCAAAGCTAGACCCATACAAATGAATAAACAACACTTAGAATATTGTAAAAAAGAAATACAAAGATTTTTAGATAAAGAACTAATAAGGCCTAGCAAGTCCCCATGGAGTTGTTCATCCTTCTACGTAATTAATGCTTCAAAATTAGAAAGAGGAAGTCCTCGTTTAGTAATTAATTACAACCCTTTAAACACAGCATTGCAATGGATTAGATACCCCATACCAAATAAAAAAGATTTAATTAATAGATTACATATTTAAAGCATTTTTTCAAAGTTTGACTTAAAATCTGGTTATTATCAAATTCAAATTAAAGAGGAAGATAAGTATACAACCGCTTTTACCGTCTCATTTGGACATTACGACTGGAATGTTATGCCTTTAGGGTTAAAAAATGCACCATCTGAATTTCAGAATATTATGAATGATATATTCTACCAATATTCAAATTTTACCATAGTTTACTTAGATGATATATTAGTCTTTTCAGATTCTATTAATCAGCACTTTCAACACTTAGAACAATTTTACAAGATAATTAAAGATAATGGTTTAGTGTTATTTGAAAGTAAACTAAAATTATTCCAACCTAAAGTCAGATTTTTAGGATTTGATATTAGCCAAGGTGAGTACACCCCCTTTACCAGGTCTTTAGAATTTGTTAGTAAATTTCCAAACGAAATTAAAGACAAAACTCAGTTACAAAGATTTTTAGGATGTCTGAATTATGTGTCTGACTTTATTCCCAACCTTAGAACAATATGTTTACCACTGTTCAAAAGATTAAAGAAAAATCCTCCCCCTTGGGACGACTCTATGACCCAAAGTATTATCCAATTAAAACAGGTTGTTAAAAAATTACCATGTCTAGGGACCCTGACCCTGAAGCAAACCTTATTGTTGAAACCGATGCTTCCGATATTGGATCCAGAGGGATTCTAAAACAAAAATTACCGGGTACTGATAAGGAACAAGTTGTCAGATACTATTCTGGAACTTGGTCTGCAGCCCAGTTGAAATATAGTACTATTAAAAAGGAAATTTTATCTATTGTACTTTGTATTACTAAATTTCAAGATGATTTATTTTCAAAAACATTTTTATTAAAAACTGACTGTAAATCAGCCATAAGTGTTTTACAAGAAGATGTCAAAAATTTAGTGTCAAAACACAGATTTGCCAGATGGCAGTCATTACTTGCATGTTTTGATTTTGAAATCATGCACATTGAAGGTATTAAAAATGCATTACCAGATTTTTTAACAAGAAAATTTTTACAGGGAAAAAATGAGTAACAAATCTACATCCAAAGATTCTTATGGTCCTCCATTACAGAAACCAGGAAACCTAAACAAACAATTGGTACTAGGATCGCCTTTCTATGTATCAAAGATTACTACTCCAATTTCCTCTTTACAGGGAAAAGGAGCCTTCACTGCCTTGGTCTCACCATCGCAGTTTTCTATGGATATTACAGCATCTTCTTCGTTGAAGTTGACTCTAAACAAAAATAAACTAGCTTATTACACTCCCCCACCAGGGAACAAATCAAAATTTATTACTAAGGATTTTTCAGTACCTATTATCCCTTTATAGGATTTTTACTGTCCTCCTGAAGGATCTTTGTTACAGGTTATTAGCAAGGTGTTTCCCCAGAACACCAACTTTCGTCAAACAAATATTAACAAATCTAGATTTTACTATGAATTCATCTTGGCAGACACGAATTTCATTACTCTTACTCACATTAAGGATGACGCTACTGGAAATATAAAATACTCTAAATTCAAAATCAACAAAGTACTCTCCCTAGATGAATGGGGAACTCATCCCTATCATTCTAGAGATTTTTCCAGAGAATTTATCCCTAAATTTTACACCTATTTTGATTATATGGATGCTTGGTCCCATTTCCTTACAATTAGGCCTTATGACCATACCTGGTTCATTTGGTTTAATAAGAATATATCGTTAAAATTCCCCAACTGGTTCATCAAGTGGTTCGAAGTTTATGGGTTAGAAACCCATATTTTTCCTGATTATGTGCTAAAATCTTACAAAGAGTTTGGACAAATTACTGACTGTCCAAAACATAAAAGTCTTTTAGCTTTTACTGCCGTATTTGGAATTACTTGGATTATGTCTTGGTCAATCACTACCGACCAGATTTGGCCAGATGTTACTGCTTCCCATTTATCAAGAAGAATCTCTATCAAATGGTGGGATTCTTTCAACCCATAATTACTCTCTCCCACTGTTAAAAACGCTTGGTATGCTAAAAACCCCAAGCTGTGCAAATCTACTACCACCGCTGAAGAAACTACATTCTTAGTTGATAGAAGTAAACTTCTAGTTTCTCTTTCAGCAATTACAGATCCTAAGAAGTTTGCAGACAAACTTCAAGAAATAACGAGTGCTATGTCTGAATGTCATAGTTCCTCGTCTTCAATTGAAGCTACACCTGTCAATGAGGATGACTGCTATGGAATCTTTGATTAGACCACCACTAGCATAATTTTGATATTACTTTTGAAAAAACGACAAGATACTTTTGATCTTATCACCTTTGGACTTTCTTTTAATTATCATGTGGGCCATGTTACTTTGTTGTTACCTTTAATTATTTTCAGCATTATTAGGCCATGTGGGCCATGTTACTTTGCTTTCAGAAAGATAAGATTCCTTATCTTTTACTTTAGCTTTTGCTTTTTAGGCCATCTGTATTTGTCGGCCATTATGTCTTTTCTTAATTAAGTTGTATTGTAAATTATTTGAAGTCCGGATGCTATATAAGCATTCATTCTTGATTGTTGAAGGCATCATCAATTTCTCTCGCACTTGAGTAGAAACCTGAACCCTTCAAGAATAAAAAACTTGTAAGTTTTTAAAGCATTTAAATAAAATCAAAGCATGTCATTATCTATTGTTGTCTATTTAAATTATACTTCCGCTTAATCTTTGAAGTTTTACCTTATTTTAACTTATACATTCAAGTTTTTATTAATTTAAACACTACTTTTGGTAGATACATTACTTCTTCAATTTCGCCCATATATATATATATATATATATATATATATATATATATATATATATATATATATATATATATATAGGGTTCATATCCTATGAGAATGACATTTTTATGTAAGAACATGAAAATGAAGCTGAATCATTAGATTTTAAAATAAATGTCATTTTTATATGTGGTTTTTGTTTTTCTCTCTCCTCTATTATTGAAATAAATGATGAAGGTAAGAGAAAAAAATTTGACATATAATCTCTATCATTTATTCTAAAATCTAATTGTTCAAATTTATTCTCTTGTTCTCACATAAAAATAGCATTTTCATATGACACATAATTATTATTTTTATATTTCTTTTTTTGATTCTCTACTTTGAATAGCATTTTGATTTTTTTTTTCCAATTTTTTTATCAAAAATATTAAATTTTTTATAACTTTATAAATGTATCTACATTAAATAATTTTAATATTTACTATTAATAGCGCAGTTTTAAATTGACTTGGTTTTACAGTATACCAAAATTAAAGATAAATCAACTATTAAAATTAAATAAATTTAATATTTTTGAAGGCTACATAACTATTTTTACAGAACACAAATTTTTTATCTTTTTCAATATCAATATATTTCAATGTTAAAACAATATATTATTTAAAATATATTACTTGTTTGTTTAAAATTTTGATATTTTTAAGAATACCTTTAATTAATTTTTTATTGTTAATTGTTCAGTAAATATATACTTATAATATTAATGTTTCGGTTTAAATTAATTAAATTATAATTTCAACAAATTTCCACAAAATCAAAATATTTAATGTTACAGATTAAATACATTTCAATAAAGATCTTTTTAATGTTTGCTATTAATACTAAAGTTTTAAATTTTATATAAGAGAAAATGAATGATACACTGACAATATAAATTATTTTTACACTATTAATCAATGACAACTATGTATTTCGACAAATCAGTCTAGAAACTTAAAATTACTTATATGATTTGACACTTTAAAATATTTGATTGAATTATATGTAATACTTTTTTATACTGACAGTGCACTACCATTAAACTCTTTTATACTGTGTGTGTGGTCTAGTAATAAAACGTTTGGATCTTGAGAGTATGTTCCTCTCAAGGTCTCAGGTTCGAATCCTGTTGAGTACAAATTGCTTATTAAAAAAAAAAATCAACTATTAAAATTAAACAAATCTTTTACGCGTCCCCACACGTGTAGGAATTTTTCAACAAAAACACGTGTAGGAAATTTTCAACAAAAACAGCATCGCACGTTCTTAGTTTCTTCTCAACCTTTTCTTCCTAGACCAAACTTTGAAAAATATTCATATAAAAACCCCTTTTACCTAACATACAACACTACAATTCAAATTCTATTTAGCTTGCACTAGAATCTCCAAATTCTGAAAACCAAATTTAGAAACCCTAATTCCCAATTATTTGCAAAACCTTAGCATGAAGTTCAAATTCCTTTCATTGTTTCTAATAATTCTTTCAGGTGTTCAAGCAATATCTAGTGAAGATTTCAGTATCAATTTCACTTCACAAGACAAAAACCTAATCAAAACCAATGAACAAGCACAAGACAAACATGGACTCTCTGTTATTGTAAGAAAAGGAGGAGGAGGAAGGGGAGGCGGACGAGGAAGTGCAGGAGGAGGAAAGGGAGGCGGAGGAGGAAGCGGCAGAGGAAGGGCGGTGGGTGGAGGAGCGGCTGCTGGAGTTCTCGGAGCTGGAGTTATAGGTGGTTCAGGCGTCTATCGCGGGACTCATCACTCCAACAATTCTGCTACATCATTATCTGCAGGGCCTCAAGTTTGTGTCTCAATATTTATTTTAAGTTTGATTTTTTGGCTTTAATCATATTGCTTAACTTCCACTAGTTAGGTGTCATGTGTAGTTGCTTCTGTAAATGTATATTTTGGCCATAATTAATATAATTAATGATTGCTTGTGAATTAGTTTGTTAGCTCCACCTGAATGCAATATGCTATAATGTCATTCAATATATCATTTAGAAATATAGTATCAATAGATATATGAATCTTTTTCTTTATCAGTAGGAGTCGGGGTTTACGACACTCAGACCCTGTGTATCAACTACTTGCGCTGGACACCACCAATTGTATTTTCAAAATTTTTTATCAAAGGTCAATGAAACAGTGCCAAAAGAACTATTGCTTCAAACAATTGACAATAGAAATACATTGTCGAAATGAACTAGTTGCTTCAACAATTAACATTTAATTAGGGCCGTTCAAAATAAACCATGAATTGAACCAAACCGCTGAACCGAAACGAATTGAAGTTAAAATAATTAAACCGTTATGTTTGGTTAGTGAACCAAACCATATTGCACAAACCAGTTCTAAAATCGAACCGAAACTGAAACCGAAATGAATCGAAACTGAAACTGAACCAAACTGAAAAATACTAAAAATAAGTTTTAAAATTATTTTTCAAAAGATTTGAAAAACAGTTTAATGGTTCGGTTTGGGAAAAATAGTCTTCGAACGGTTCGGTACGGGTCGGAATTTCTAAACGGTATACCAAACCAATGATTTTGGTTCAGTTCGGTTCTGAGTAAATTGAAACGGTTCGGTTCAGTTCGAGTGAATTTTTACTATAGTTTGGTTTGGTTACTGTACCATGAACAGCAGCACATTTAATATTGCAGAGAATTACAAACACAGCTGTAGAACTCATGATCAATGAAGAGTTAGAGGATATTCTCAGTCATGTTCTTCTATGTATTTACCCTGCTAGTTTTGCAGAATGGTTTGAGCCTACAAAAAGACGACGGTCAAATCAGTTGCAAGCTAAGTAGCCACAGGGTCCAATTTGAAAAGAATAATAAGATCTGTTGTTTTTGTTTGTACTAGAAAAGTCGGATAACCCTTGATCATTATTAGTCATCTATTTTGGTCAACTATGTCAGTTAGTTCTGTTACTTTCTGTTTTCTGATATAGGTGTTAGTGATTCCTTTCGTTTCCATTTGATCTATGTATAAATATGTAACCTGGTATCACTTCTTGTAATCGATATTCATTCTATCTTAGGGTC
This sequence comes from Lathyrus tuberosus, assembly GCA_022829125.1. Lineage (NCBI taxonomy): Eukaryota > Viridiplantae > Streptophyta > Magnoliopsida > Fabales > Fabaceae > Lathyrus > Lathyrus tuberosus. Next base: position 1,308,580 of record JALAZF010000529.1, on the reverse strand, counting down.
AGTTTATGAATCTCTTTTATCTTGTTTCCTGTTATGGTACCATGAGTTCTGTTTGAGAGCATCGTCTTCATCAGGTACTGCGCGCGCGTGAGAGAGTAATATACTGTGCGTGCGTGAGAGAGTGATACATGGGGTTAGAATTCAACTTTGGTGAATGAATTACCACAATCCATCACAAAATAAAATGAGTTTAGTAACATGGACCCTGTTGATATCATTACACAAGTCCAAGAAAGTTTCCTCGGTGTGATGTAAGACATAAATCAGCACACTTGGAAGAGAATATATGTCAAAACACAAGAAAGAGAAAAAAGAAAAAAGAGAAAGAAAGAGGAGAACCACTACTTTTGGATGAAGTTTCAAGTTAAAATAAAAAGGAATAAAAAAAGTTTTTGATTATTAAGGAAATAATTTTCTTGGTTCTATTGGTTGAAAATGGTACATGTCAACAGCTTACAGTAATTGGTTGTCATTGGAACTGTTTTTACTTTGGAGTCCACATTAGATGCCCCACATAGGGATTTTGTAGCATTCACACAGTCAAAATGTTATAAGCCGTTTGATCTCGATCGCACCGTTCAGAAAAAATTGATTTATTTTTAGTTTATAGTTTTTAAATTATAAATTTTAAATTAAAACCGTTTGATCTTAATCGCACGGTCACTGACGTGTGAGACTGCAATTGATTTTGACTTCAGCTAAAAGCAATCCAACAGGCCAATTTTTCTTATTCTGTCTACTTAAACTACTTTTCCCTACATTTCATGTTCATAGTTTCTCTCCTTTTGCTTCAAAGAAAATAGGAGATACCAAATCCCAATAATTTGCAAAGAATCACCACCCCTTTTGCCAAGCACTTAGGCCAAACATGAAGTTAATATTTCTTGCAATGTTCCTACTGATCATTTCAGGTGCTCAAGCCATATCAAATGAAGATGAAGATTTCAATGTGAATTTCACTTCAGAAAACAGAAGCATTATCCAAAGCAGTGAAGAAGCGCAGAATCTTCTTGGTACAAGCTCAAACTTTATTTTTCATACATTTGTCAAGAGTGAATGTAGATGAGTTTATAAGTGGGAGTATTAGGCGTTTAATTCATCCTTACAAAATCAACTTGCTATGTGTGAGGGTGTTACTCTTAATAAACTTATTTTAGGTCTTGTTTTTATTAAGGTGAAGCTTGCTATTCCTTATAAAGTCCTTTCAGTTTTTATTTTTATTCAACTTTGGACTTAAGTTTTTTCACTAGGGAGATATTACTCATCTTACAAGTTTATTTTGTAAGTTTGAGTTAGATTCAACCTAGATTCTAAGATGGTAGTAGAGTCTTGTGAAAGATCTGTTGGTCATATGCCATCATATCACTTAGTTCACACTCTAAATGTCCACTTCTAAGTGTTCAGAAAAATCTCTTACTTTATAAGTCGGTTTTGTACAAGTGAGTTAGGTTCAACTTAAAATTCTAAGCTATTTGTAAGCGTACTTCTTTGTCACTTTTTCTTTTATACTTTTGTTATTCAATGGTAGGCAACTTGTTCGGAAATGGTAACATAGAAGTTTCTAGAAGGCTTGTAGAAAGTAATAATGAACACAAACATGAACTATCTGTTACTAAAAGAAAGGGAGGAAGGGGAGGAGGAGGAAGGGAAGGGGGAGGAAGGGGAGGGGGAGGAGGAGGAAGGGTGGGAGGAGGAAGGGGAGGGGGAGGGGGAGGAGGAAGGGGAAGAGGAGAAAGGGCGGGAGGAAGAAGGGGAGGGGGAGGGGGAAGAGGAAGGGCAGGAGGAGGAAGCGACAGAGGAAGGGCGGTGGGTGGAGGAGCGGCTGCTGGAGTTCTCGGAGCTGGAATTATAGGTGGCTCAAGCGGCCATCACGGGACTCGTCATTCCAACAATTCTGCTACATCATTATCTGCTTGGCCTAAAGTTTGTGTCTCAATATTTATTTTATGTTTGAGTTTTTGGCTTTAATCACACTGTTTCATTTCCACTAGTTAAGTGTCGTGTGTAGTTGCTTCTGTATAGGTATACATTCATCTTTTTTATGTCTTACTACTACTAAATATATATTTTGGCCATAATTAATATAATGATTGCTTGTGAATTAGTTTGTGACCTTCACCTGAATGCTAATATTCTATAATGCCATTCATAATATCATTTAGAAATATAGTATCAATAGATATGGAACCTGATATCACTTCTTGTAATCAATGTTCATTCAATTTTAGGGTAGTTTATGAATCTCTTTTATCTTGTTTCCTATTTTGGTACCACGAGCTCGGTTTGAGAGCATTATCTTCATCAACCATGAAAAGAAAAAAAATTCTTCCTTAGGATTTGATGATACTCCATTCACCCGAGAACAAGTAAATGATGATAATTCCAAGCAACAAACTTCATTCACTCAAGAATAGCTCAAAAGAAGTCAGTAGGTCAGTCATACTACCGCAGAGAAATCAATTGGTAATCTAAGCATTCTTTAGCTAGTGCAATTCACATTCTAGACAAGCATATTGGAATTAGATTCACCGGTAACCAGTCATGTTTCCTACATTTTCAATGGTCTTTCCAATGTTACTAGAATCAAACCTATAAAATCGAGATAATCGAGATCTTAGGTAGGATCGGACAACCTGTGAAAGATCGTAAAACTAGGATCATAGCTCGATATGTAAGATCCTTCCGAAGGGAAAAATAGTAATTTCATATATATTTGAAGCCGTTACATAGGGGGAAAATAGTGTTATGAAAAATGATGGGAGAAGAAGAACATGAACACGAATATTGATGTTAGAGGGAAAACCCGACCCGGTTAGTCAGCCAAAGAAACAGGCCAAACACTATTTTTTTTTACATCTTGCTTTAGAAAGCTCAATCTTGACCACCTCGTGCATGAAAAAAATCTTTCTCAGATCGTATCACGAAAAGGAAACCTCAGCACAGAAGATCGTAAGATTTTAAAATCCAACACTCGATCTTGACTACACTACTTGCAAGTTATGCAGGAGCCCTCTTTCTTTCATGAAAAAATGAAGCATCAAAATGTTTTATTCTTCTCTCAATTTTCCTTTAATTTGATTTCAGAATCTAAATTGTGCAGTTTTATGCACGTTACAATTAATTTCAATTCTAACTAATCAGTGTTCTTCTATACACGATTTGAGGACACAATTCTAACTAATCAGTTTTATGCATGATACAAGTAATCTTATTGATGGGGGCTTACTATCGCAAATAATCACATTTTAGTGTAACTAATTCTAATAATGCTAGTGTAAACAATGTTAATGTTAGAACTATACCACAATCTGCTTTGTGGCATTTTCGTTTAGGACATGCATCAAATAAAATTGAGGGAGCAACATATGATACCGTGAATGAAGAGTAATGATACTGTTACACAAGATTCTACTAGTGACAGCAGGCCAACAAAAGTTATTCCAAGAAATTCTACTGATGTGAGAGGTAAATCAGCCCACTTGAAAGAGTATATATGTGGAAACACAAGAAAGAGAAAAAAGAAAGAAAGAGGAGAACCACATACTATTGACAGGCCTTTTTTTTTCTTATTCTGTCTACTTAAACTACTTTTCCCTACATTTCATGTTCTTAGTTTCTCTCCTTTAGCTCCAAAGAAAATAGGAGAATTTGCAAAGAATCACCACTCCCTTTTGCCAACCACTTAGGCATAACATGAAGGTAATATTTCTTGCAACGTTCCTGCTTATCATTTCAGGTGCTCAAGCCATATCAAATGAAGATGAAGATTTCGATATGAAGTTCACTTCAGAAAACAGAAGCATTATCCAAAGCAATGAACAACCACACAATCTTCTTGGTACAATTTCTTTAACTTTTCCAACAAGCTTTAACTTAATTTTTCATACATTTTGTCAAGAGTGAATGTAGATGAGTTTATAAGTGAGTATTAGGTGTTTAATATTTGACTTAGTTCATCATTTACAAAATCGGGTTATAAGGTGAGAGGTGCTATTTAGGTCTAATTTTTATTAACGTGAAGCGTGCTACTCTTTATAAACTCCTTTCAGTTCTTATTTTAATTCAACGTTAGACTTGAGTTTTTCGAATAGGAAGACATTACTCACCTTACAAGTTTATTTTGTAGGTTTGAGTTAAATTCAACCTAGATTCTAAGATGGTATTAGAGTCTGTCAAAGATTTGGTGGTCATCTGCTTAAGTATAAGGAAAAATCTCTTATTTTATAAGTCGGTTTTGTATGAGTAATTTAGGTTCAACTCAAAATTCTAAGATATTTGTAAGCATAATTCTTTTTCACTTTTGCTTTTATACTTTTGTTATTCAATGGTAGGAAACTTGTACGGAAATGGTAACATAGAAGTCTCTACAAGGCTTGTAGAAAGTAATAATGAACACAAACATGAACTATCTGTTACTAAAAGAAAGGGAGGAGGAGGAGGAAGGGGAGGGGGAGGAGGAAGGGGAGGAGGAAGGGGAGGAAGCAGGAGAGGATTCTTTGGAGGTAGGGCAGGTGGTGCTGCGGCCGCTGGATTTGCCGGTGCTGGAGTAGGCGCTGGAGTTGCCAATCATGGGAATCATCACTCCAAAAGTTCTGCAACATCATTAATGGAAGGGCCTTGTTTTTGTGTCTCAACACTTATTTTATGTGTGAGATTTTTGCTTTAATCACATTGTTTCACTTCCACTAGTTAAGTATCATGTTATAGCTTTTGTTTACGCCTATATTAATCATTTCTTCATATTACTACCACTACTTCAAGTTGTTGCATGTTGCTTGGAAAGAAGAAATAGAATCTTTGTAACTTAATTTACAGTTACCTTACAAAAGAAAGGCTGGCCTACTTAGAACTTTCCACATCATAAGGACTCACCCTAAAAAAAAGGTGCATTGATTATCAAATTTGAATTTGACAGCCAGAAAAGCTACTTATTTCTTTTTTTTAAATCTGAAATAGGTATGAAAGTGATTGAACTAGCTTTATGGGCAGATTTTTTGTTTTAAACATTTGCACATGTCTGCCAGAACACATGATGCACCAAAATCATTTGGTGAAGAGTTAGATCAAAGTTAATGAAACAATCATGAGGTCGGTTAAATGATAAAGACATCATTTGGTTACTTTTTGACAATAGAGTAGTGCCTTCCAAACTTATGACATAAAAGGAAAAGTAATTGAAAACTATTAAAAGCAGATTACAAGTCTGTAAAAATTGTCTGTGCTGGTTGGTCCAAGAGAAATTAACTACTTTTGGGATTTGAATCACATATCTCACACAATCAGCACATCGAGGACAGTTAGATCAATATTAGACGTTCTAGATTTGAAGCTCGGTATATTGTTAAGAAATGTGGTTGAATCTAACTATATCTTATAAAACCAGCTTATAGGGTGAGGATTGCCCCCACTTATTAGCCCACCGGATCTTAAACTGGGTTTTGATACTGTGTTAAGAATTGTGGTTGGACCTAACTCATCTTTATAAAACCAATTTATAAGATGAGGATTCCCCCCGCTTATAAACACATGTTCAGACTATATATTATCAGATATAAGACTATTAACAAATATTTTAAAGTTAAAAACAATATCAAAATCTATTTTCTTTTTGCACCGTCGAATCTCAATCTAACAATTACCGACATGCTGATTGTGTGAATGTGTAAGACGGTGAGTCAAAAGAATCCAAATCCCCACTTTTGCAAGGTTTACTTCGTAAACAGCTAGTGAAATACATCCACACGTGCTCATCACCGCCATTAAGATTACAAGCATCTGATGCAGAACTAGGGGCTCCAAATGAAGCATTCTTCTTGCTTCTCTTTCAAGCAACCATATGTCTATAGAGAATTTGATTCATAGACACTGCTTTCTTCACATATGATTCTTTCCCTCTCTTTTTACAGATTATATAAACCCTTTTCTCCTTCTACCAAATTCAGATATAGTAACCATTATCAATTTTTATAGATAGAATCTTCAGTCCATGATGAGAGTAAGATTTCTTACATGCTTCATCATTATTTTATGCACGCAAGCCATTTCAATCTCGGGTTTACATCAAAATTTCAGTTCGCAACAGAGAAGTCTAAACTCATCAAATAGCAACATACAAACAAAGCAACCTATTAGTAGTAAGCATCCTTCACCTTATTAAAGAATCATTTTTGTTTTTGCTTCTGTGCTAATACTAAATTTTTTTTATTCTATTAAGATGTAGGAAACTATGGAAGCATAAAGGAGGAAAAGTTTGAACAAGTTTACGACAGAGCTCATAGAGGAAAAAGAGCTAGGGGTGGTGGATATGTTAATGACCGTTCTGAACCTCGCCGTCCTAGAAACACTGCACCATCCATGTTATCTTGGATTTCAACTGTGTGTGTAAGCTTTGTTTTAATATTTGTTTTCTCCTTCCATGCTAAGTTGCTTTGAATTTCTCATTTTTAGCGTCCCATGTTTTTGTTTGAAGCTCGAGATTCTTTAGAAGAGAAGAGCATTTGTACATCATAAAGTATTGTTGTTTTTCCAAATTCTCAGAACAACCATTTAAAACATTAACATGAATAAATGTTTCACGTTAAGCCTGTCACTTATTTCTATTTAGGTTTGAAACCGCAATACCTCTCTTCTCCGCGCTTTGTGTGTGTAAGTTTCCGGGCATGTAGTAGTGTCCAGTCGATGAACGGTGGATGGAAACATCTAGGCCGTGAGCTACATCTAACCATGTATTGATGAAGTGAAGACCAGAAGCTCCATCTGCTACATGATGTTGCATCCCAACACCAAGTGATACTCCTCCACTTTTGAAATATGTTAGAGTTATGAGAAAATTAATCACAAAAATTTGAATTTAAGTAGCAAGAAAATATGGTATCTTCTTCATTTCACACAAACAATTTGATTTTTGTAATCAAGTAAACATATTTTAGGGACAAAACAATTAAAAGGGTTCTATCAAATTAATGTATGATTACATATCTTTTCATGAAAGGTAGGTGAATTGAGTCGACAAAAAAATTAAAGATAGGTGAATTTGTCAACAACCAAATTTTTCAATTAAAAAATTAAAAGCATGCAAAAGAAGAAGATTCATGACATCATTGTGAATCATTGTGAAGTTGGGTTCAGCAGCCCCTCCAACCAAAAAAGCAAAATATATCACATTTATTTATTGGAATTGATTGATGGATTGTTATATTTCTCATAGCCAAATGGTATCGGTTTGACTTCTTCGCACCGTTGCAACCATTCGACATTGACCTTTTCATCAACTTAGACATCAAAAATTCATTTTTACATGGTGATCTTGAAGAGGAAGTATATACGGAGCAACCATTTGGTCTTGTTGGTTTTGTTGCTCAAGGAGAGTCCTAAACTATGGTTTGCTGGCTACACGGATTTTTTTATGGTCTTAATCAATCTCTAAGAGGTTGGTTAGAGAGATTCGACATCGTAGTACAACAGTTTGGCATGGTTCATAATGAAACCGACCATTCAGTTTTTTGACGTAGTGATCAGCAGGGAATACTTCAGTTGAAACAACATCTTTCAAATCAATTTCAGACAAAAGACCTCGGTAAACTCCACTATTTTTTGCGTATTGAGGCAGCTCAATCTAAATATGATTTTGTAATTTCTCATCAGAAATATGCTACAAATATTTTGGAAGAAAGAGGTTTATTGAACGCTAGGTCCAAGTGTCAAACTCCTACCCAATCACATAGAGTCTCTATCTAATTCTGGAAGGCATAGGAGATTAGTTGAAAAGTTAAATTATCTCACAGGTACTCGTCCGAACATTTATTTTGCAGTTAGTGTAGTAAATCAGTTTTTAAATTCTCCTTACCAAAAATACTAGATCGCTATTATTCAGATTGTGAGATACATTAAAAGGTGCTCTAGAAAAAGGTATCATTTATGACAATAAAGGACATATTCAGATAGTTGGATATTTTGATGCTGATTGGGCAGACTCACCCATTGACAGACGATCCAGTTGAAATATTTGGTAATGTTATGTTTTAACTGTACAAGGATTCCTCCTTTTTATAGAGGGAATTACAACAGGTGTTTAACTTCAATTTAAGAAGGAAATCCTAAATTAAGGAAAAAATAAATCATAATAAGAAACTACCTAAAGTATACTAAACAGAAAGGAAACACAATAATCATATACAGGCAGAATTATTTACTGCCAGTTAAGAGCAGTAAATACTGTATTTTACACTCTGTCAACACTCCCCCTCAAGTTGGCTTAAAGATATCCTCCATAGACAGCTTGCTAGTGATGTTGTCAAATGATTTTTTGGGTAATAATTTGGTTAGGATGTCTGCTGATTGTTCTGTAGTGGGAATATATGTAATACAGATCTGCCCCTTTTCTATCTTCTCTTTGATGAAGTGTTTATCAACTTCGACATGCTTGGTCCTATCATGTAGGACTGGGTTATGTGTGATGCGTTGTATTCGCAAGTGCACGAATCGCGTCAGAGTAATATAAAAAGTTATCGTATCCACAGGGACCAAATGTCGATCTAACGATTTCCGTTTGTTACAGTGCTTATCTAAGGCAGTTCAATTCAGGGTTTACTAATGCAGAGGAAAATAAATAAAAGTAAATGACGAGGTAATAAAATTCAGACAAAACAATAGGCTTGAATGTAATTCTCATAACCGATAATATTTCAATATTCATCAACAGAATTACTTACGGGCAATATCTTCTATTTTAAGAAAAGAATTCAATTTAACAGGAACTGTCGCTTTCGCGTAGTCAGAACCAAGTTTACCCTCTAAACTAACCCCTTTATTGTCACTTATAAAAAGGCGCGCATTGCGTTAGAGTCGTGGAAAACTTACTTTTAAGAAATGCAAATTCTAAACTAAACAGAAAAGTATTTTGACCTGAAATCTCTAAACCTAAGAGGTTCAAAATGAACCAGATTCTAATCCCACTAACGCGTCCGAAAATAGTTTTAAAATCTCTTTTCCAAAGTGTTAAAAATCCCTACTCAACTGAGCAAAGCGCTTTCGCTGTATTTGATCAGTTGAGAACTAAACTAGTTCACAAATGGTTGGACGACTTTCGATCTTACCCAACATTGCTTTTAAGTACAGAAAACTTGTGTTAAAGATTAAAACAGCCCTTAAGTATTTCTATTAACACATAGACGTATTACGGTGGTTATGGTCTTTACATTTTTACCTATCTAAAACTTAGCCAGCCATGGTAGTTACAACAGTCATGTTGATTCTTATCATGTATGGAATTAAGTCTTTTGAAAAGTAAAAAAGTAAGGCAAGACAATAAATAAACATAATAAGGCAAGTGCAAGAAATAAATGAAAGTAAATGCGATTAAAATAAAACCTGCTCCAAAGCGGAGTCTTTAAAATCTGGTACAATGCACGGAAAATAAAATGCTGGCAGGATTACTTCTACCAAAGTGCTCCAACTTGATTACAGACACTCCAAGACTTGATTACAAACTCGATCACACACAGTGCAATAACTCCTCGATGTGAGAAGATTACTGCTTTACAAGAGTGAAATTTATGCCTAGGATGAAGTAAACTAAGATTGGATGATCCTAAAATTCGAGTCCTGAGAGTATTTATAGGCAAAGTTGGCAAGGTGCAAAGACAAAAGTGGCCTTGGCTTGAAAATGGGCGGGAAACTGATTTTGCCTTGTCGCGCCCGCGACAGGCCTACCGCGTCCGCGACAAGAAGAAACTGGCAAAGGTCGTGGGAACGTGGCAGTTGAGCAGTGGAGATCATGGGACACGTCGTCGCCTACCCTGGGGCGTCCGCGACAAGAGAAGCAACAAGGGTAAATTGCTGCCAAACTTGAATTCTTGCTCCTTTTGTACCCTTTCTCGTCTGGGACCTCGATTTTATTGAAAACTTGAAAACAAAGGGAAACATAACAATAACAAAGCAAAAATAATAGAAAAATTACTAATATGCATGTGAAATCAGAGTCGAAAATACAGTATAATTTAGTGTCATCAAATTCTCCCATACTTAGACCTTTGCTTGTCCTCAAGCAAAACATTTAAAGCTCACAGAAAAATCAGTGTTGATCGATGATTTTTGGGCGAAAAGGGCTTCTAAGTCCGAGTCTGGATGCAGCGGTCGGTACTAACTGAGTGAACCAAGGGCATCATGATGACACTAATCCGCAAATACGGACATAAACTTCGCTCTTATACCAATCAACCTATTATATCCCACAATACTTAGGCCTTCCTTTTCCATCTCTTTTGAGTCCTTTTCATTCAAGCGCAATCACATTAAGCCCGTTTTCCGCACATGCTTCATGGTAGAGTGACCTGTTAGTGATTCTGATCTTTTCATACCGGATTTCTGGCACAAGGAACTGTGTAAAATCCTTTTATTCCTCTCAAGTGCAGTTGTGGGGGATCGGATCGTAATCCGCCCTACCGAGTTCAGTGCCAGATACCTCTGAACCAACTGAAATGAGCAAGCTAAACATCTTATTACTCTTTTTTTTTATGCGTTGTAATTCTCATAACCGATAATATTTACTTTTATTTATTTTCCACTGCATTAGTAAACCCTGAATTGAACTGCCTTAGATAAGCACTGTAACAAACGGAAATCGTTAGATCGACATTTGGTCCCTGTGGATACGATAACTTTTTATATTACTCTGACGCGATTCGTTCACTTGCGAATACAACGCATCAAGTTTTTGGCGATGCGTTGTATTCGCAAGTGCACGAATCGCGTCAGAGTAATATAAAAAGTTATCGTATCCACAGAGACCAAATGTCGATTTAACGATTTCCGTTTGTTACAGTGCTTATCTAAGGCAGTTTAATTCAGGGTTTACTAATGCAGAGGAAAATAAATAAAAGTAAATGACGAGGTAATAAAATTCAGACAAAACAATAGGCTTGAATGTAATTCTCATAACCGATAATATTTCTATATTCATCAACAGAATTACTTACGGACAATATCTTCTATTTTAAGAAAAGAATTCAATTTAACAGGAACTGTCGCTTTCGCGTAGTCAGAACCAAGTTTACCCTCTAAACTAACCCCTTTATTGTCACTTATAAAAAGGCGCGCATTGCGTTAGAGTCGTGGAAAACTTACTTTTAAGAAATGAAAATTCTAAACTAAACAGAAAAGTATTTTGACCTGAAATCTCTAAACCTAAGAGGTTCAAAATGAACCAGATTCTAATCCCATTAACACGTCCGAAAATAGTTTTAAAATCTCTTTTCTAAAGTGTTAAAAATCCCTACTCAACTGAGCAAAGCGCTTTCGCTGTATTTGATCAGTTGAGAACTAAACAAGTTCACAAATGGTTGGACGGCTTTCGATCTTACCCAACATTGCTTTTAAGTACAGAAAACTTATGTTAAAGATTAAAACAGCCCTTAAGTGTTTCTGTTAACATATAGACGTATTACGGTGGTTATGGTCTTTACATTCTTACCTATCTAAAACTTAGCCAGCCATGGTAGTTATAACAGTCATGTTAATTCTTATCATGTATGGAATTAAGTCTTTTGAAAAGTAAAGTTTTGAAAAGTAAGGCAAGACAATAAATAAACGAAATAAAGCAAGTGCAAGAAATAGATGAAAGTAAATGCGATTAAAATAAAACCTGCTCCAAAGCGGAGTCTTTAAAATCTGGTACAATGCACGGAAAATAAAATGCTGGCAGGATTACTTCTACCAAAGTGCTCCAACTTGATTACAGACACTCCAAGACTTGATTACAAACTCGATCACACACAGTGCAATAACTCCTCGATGTGAGAAGATTACTGCTTTACAAGAGTGAAATTTATGCCTAGGATGAAGTAAACTAAGATTGGATGATCCTAAAATTCGAGTCCTGAGAGTATTTATAGGCAAAGTTGGCAAGGTGCAAAGACAAAAGTGGCCTTGGCTTGAAAATGGGCGGGAAACTGATTTTTCCTTGTCGCGCCCGCAACAGGCCTACCGCGCCCGCGACAAGAAGAAACTGGCAAAGATCGTGGGAACGTGGCAGTTGAGCAGTGGAGATCATGGGACACGTCGTCGCCTACCCTGGGGCGTCCGCGACAAGAGAAGCGACAAGGGTAAATTGCTGCCAAACTTGAATTCTTGCTCCTTTTGCACCCTTTCTCGTCTGGGACCTCGATTTTATTGAAAACCTGAAAACAAAGGGAAACATAACAATAACAAAGCAAAAATAATAGAAAAACAACTAATATGCATGTGAAATCAGAGTCGAAAATACAGTATAATTTAGTGTCATCAAATTCTCCCACACTTAAACCTTTGCTTGTCCTTAAGCAAAACATTTAAAGCTCACAGAAAAATCAGTGTCGATCGATGATTTCTGGGCGAAAAAGGCTTCTAAGTCCGAGTCTGGATGCAGTGGTCGGTACTAACTGAGTGAACCAAGGGCATCGTGATGACACTAATCCGCAAATACGGACATAAACGTCGCTCCTATACTAATCAACCCATTATATCCCACAATACTTAGGCCTTCCTTTTCCATCTCTTTTGAGTCCTTTTCATTCAAGCGGAATCACATTAAGCCCGTTTTCCGCACATGCTTCATGGTAGAGTGACCTGTTAGTGATTCTGATCTTTTTATACCGGATTTCTGGCACAGGGAACTGTGTAAAATCCTTTTATTCCTCTCAAGTGTAGTTGTGGGGGATCGGATCGTAATCCGCCCTACCGAGTTCAGCGCCAGATACCTCTGAACCAACTGAAATGAGCAAGCTAAACATCTTATTACTCTTTTTTTTTTTTGAAAGTGCACTCAGATCAGTCACTTATATTCGTCGGTCTCCTACTTAGAACATGTTTAGGCCGGAGCGGATTGCTGGAATAAACTACTAAGGATGATTTTGAAATGAAATTAGGGCCATGGTACATGGGGTTTCAGGTGTGATTCTTATATTTACGAAGTTCATGGTGTAAGGACGATACTGATGTTTCGAAGGTTCTCCCAAGTCACCGCATCCTAACCCGAACCTGTCTTAAAGTCCAGAAATTTTTCAGAACAACACTTTTTTCTAGAAAAATTATTATTATTATTATTTTATTTTTTTTGGGTTAAAATATGTGGAAAAAAATGAAGGTGAACCAAAAAAAATATACTTATACTAATGACTCTTCAAACACATGCATTTTCTAAAACAGAAACAAAAGTAAATAACTGAAGGGAAATAAAAATAAACTACTAAAACGACAGAAATAAAAAACGATAAAATCTCCTCCCACACTTAAATCAAACATTGTCCCCAATGTTTCGAAGTAAGCTAAGGAGAAAGGAACCTGGCAAAACTAGTGAGGACCGCTGGTGCCCTCGCCGCCCTGTGCTGAACGCTCGGAACGACGGGATCTGCTACGGTGATGGTCTCGCTGGTCCATCCTAGCCTGCAATTCTGTCTGATCAGCTTTCACCTCACGAAGGTTACCTAAGATGGAACCCTGAGTGGCCTCCATAAGCTGAAAGTGCTGATGGTTATATTGCTGTTGACGGGACTGCTCAGTGGTGATCGCAAGCAGAGTACGGGAGATGGTCTCGTAAGATTGGTCTGCTCTCCGCTGCGACTCTTGCATAAAGCTCATCTGGTCCGCCATCTATTGCTGAATGGAAGTATTAGCATATAAACATAAAAAAAACTCAAACCTTAATATAAATCGGAAATATATCAAATGCAAATAGTAGGAAATATGTCTGGGTGATACTGGAGGTAAATTAATGCATAAGAAATATAGTAAATAATACGAAAATGGAAATCAAGATGTCTGGTCATCAGTCTGGTCATCTCCACGGAGTCTCGCTATCTCACGACGGAGCTCCGCCATGTCTTCATATAGCACATCGTACTCAGTAGCGTGGGTCAGCTCTGACACTTCCATCCCCAGGTGTAGGTCAGCAAGAGTCTGTCGGAGATCTGCTATCTCTTGGCGCATCATCGCCATCTGGGTCTGCATATCTGGAGTACCTAATGAATGATTATTTGACCATACCGTGGTCCTGGCAGGTGGTGGAGCTGGAACGTACTCTGGCTCTGGGCAGGGTCGTGGTGCATCCATCGTCTCACCGTGTCCTTCTAAGGTATATGTCCAGTTTGCTGGGTCATGGACACTGGTCATAACAGGATCTGGCAAAGTGAAATGATGTATGGTCTCGCCATCGATCAGGAGTCTGAACTGAGAGGGATTAAAGGAGTTCCTTCTCATCAGCCCCCGATCTAAACAAAAATCAATATCCATGGTGGTATGGCTGCAGTAGGGAGTCAAATGAAATAGATTTCGGCCAAGGCCTAGAGCAGCAGCAATCTCAGTCACATTACCTCCTACCTGTATAGGTCCTTCTGCCCAGGTGGCAACACCATTAAAAGAATACAGTATAAAGTTACCACAAGCTAAACGACGCGACTAATTCGCACAAAACATGAAAAATATGTCCTCCTCAGTAACGTGGTCATCAGCATCTGCTCTCCCAAAGAATGTATGGGCAATGATCATCTGAAAGTATCGGAGAGCTGGGTTATGGATAACCTGCGAAATGTGAGTATCAGGGTCAGGGCCTCCACCTCCAGAAATGTCACTCCAGAATTTCTCCACGTCTCTATTCATGAAGTAACCCATGGGCAGCTCAGGGATAGCGCCAACTCCAGTCTCAAATCCAAGAAGATCACCGAACTCAGTATGGGTGAACGAATACTCTGTGCCAAATAACCTGAAGCTGGTGTGGCCATCTGGTCCCAAGTACGGATCATAGGAGAAAGAGCTGAGGAACTCCAGAGTGAGGTTCCTATAGGTGGGATGCAAATCATCAGCGTACTGGTCCCATTTGAGCTGGTGGGTCAAGTATCGGACACTGGGCTCTATGCCCAAAGTTTCCATGCAATCACTGTCTGGGTAGCGAGTGGGTGCCATAGGTCTGAGTGAAATCATCGCATAACGCTCTCTCTGGGCGTCGTCTCTAAAGTTCACGTGCATGTCGTCGACTGGTGGCATCCTGAAAGAAAAGGTTAGGAAAAATAGGCCCTGAAATCAAACACACCAAACAGGTTAGACATATATGTACAAATAAGCAAACAAACGTAAATCAAAACGGAAAGAAAATAAATACGAAAAGGAAAAGAACCATGGGTTGCCTCCCATGCAGCGCTTGCTTAACATCGTTAGCTCGACGAGTTCAAGTCATGTATCTGGTGTGAGGATAGGTGGGTCTGTTAACGTGAACCTGGAGTAGTATCCTGGAATGTCACCTCCTTCATAATGCTTAAGCCTTTGTCCATTTACAACGAACGGACTGCAAGATTTGTTCTTAATTTTCACTGCCCTGGATTTTAGGACTTTGGAAACTTCGAACGGGCCCGTCCATCTAGATCGAAGCTTACTTGGAAAAAGTCGCAGTCTTGAATTGTATAGAAGAACAGGGTCACCTATGTTAAAGTCTTTCTTGACGATCTTCTTGTCATGCCATGCTTTGGTTCTCTCTTTATATATGATGGCATTTTCATAGGCTGATTGTCGGAGCTCTTCTAGCTTATGTATGTCTAAGATGTGTTTCTCACCAGCTGCTAGGTAATCAAAATTTAAGGTTCTAATGGCCCAATATGCTTTGTGTTCCAATTCAAAGGGTAAGTGACATGATTTTCCGTAAACTAGTTGGTAAGGGGTTGTTCCAATGGGAGTCTTATAGGCTGTCCTATAGGCCCACAGTGCTTCTGAAAGCTTCTGTGACCAATCCTTTCTGGATATCGAGACAGTTTTTTCTAAGATATGCTTGATCTCTCTATTGGATACTTCTACTTGCCCACTGGTTTGCGGGTGGTAAGGTGTGGCTACTCTATGTTTAACTCCATACTTCCTCAACAGTTTGTCAAAAATCCTAGATATAAAATGTGATCCTCCATCACTTATGACTAGTCTGGGAACTCCGAATCTAGGGAATATATTCTGCTTGAACATCTTAATCACCACTCGGGTGTCGTTTGTGGGTGCAGCTATAGCTTCAATCCATTTGGACACGTAATCGACAGCGACTAAAATATATTTGTTTCCTAAGGATGATGGAAAAGGTCTCATAAAGTCGATTCCCCAAACATCAAAAAGTTCTACTTCTTGAATGTTTCTTAATGGCATTTCATTTCTCCTCGAGATGTTTCCGGAGCGTTGACACGGGTCACACTTGGTTATATATGTATGAACATCACGCCATATAGTTGGCCAATAAAGACCAGCTTGTAAGATCTTAGCGTGAGTCTTAGATGTGCTTGCGTGTCCTCCGTAGGGTGCTGAGTGACAATGGTCTATGATATGGTGCACTTATTCCTCTGGAACACACCGGCGAAAGATTCCGTCAGTGCCTCTCTTAAAAAGGAGTGGTTCATCCCAATAGAAATGTTTAACGTCATTGAAGAACTTCTTTTTCTGCTGATAGCTGAGGTCAGGAGGTATTATATCTGCAGCAAGATAGTTAACAAAATCTGCATACCAAGGTACATTATTTACCGCTAAGGATTTTTCAGAATCTTCTAAGGTTTCTAAACTTACATCTCCAATGGCATCTAGCTTAGCGATTAACCTGTCATAAGCAAAGTCATCATTTATGGGTACTACATCAGGTTTCAAGAACTCGAGCCTGGAAAGGTGATCGGCAACTACATTCTCGGTGCCTTTCTTATCTCTGATATCAAGGTCAAATTCTTGCAATAAAAGTATCCACCGGAGTAACCTAGGTTTAGCATCCTTTTTATTCAAAAGGTATCGGATGGCGGCATGATCAGTGTAAACAATTATTTTGGCTCCCACCAAATAGGATCTAAATTTGTCTACGGCGAAAACTACGGCTAGGAGTTCTTTTTCTGTGGTTGCATAGTTTAGCTGAGCGGCATCTAGAGTTCTACTGGCGTAGTAAATCACATGTAACTTCTTATCAGATCTTTGCCCTAGCACTGCTCCTACAGCGTAATCACTAGCATCACACATAATTTCAAAAGGTTTTGTCCAATCTGGTGGTTGCATAATGGGTGCTGAAATTAAAGCTTGTTTTAAAAGGTTGAATGCTTCGTTGCATTTTTCATCAAAAATGAACTCGGCATCTTTCATCAGAAGACCTGTCAAAGGTTTAGTGATCTTAGAGAAGTTTTTAATGAAACGCCGGTAAAATCCGGCATGTCCCAGAAAACTTCGAACTTTTCTAATTGTTTTGGGTGGTTTAAGATTCTCTATCACCTCGATCTTAGCTTTATCAACTTCAATGCCTTTTTCAGAAACGATATGTCCTAGAACTATACCTTCAGTGACCATGAAGTGACATTTCTCCCAATTTAATACCAGGTTTACTTCGACACATCTCTTCAAGATCTTTTCAAGGTTGACTAGACAGTTATTGAAATCAAATCCGCAGACTGAGAAATCGTCCATGAATACTTCCATAATTCCATCAAGATAATCAGCGAAGATTGACATCATGCAACGCTGAAAAGTTGCTGGGGCATTACAGAGTCCGAAAGGCATACGTCTATAGGCAAAAGTTCCATATGGGCATGTGAAGGTTGTTTTCTCTTGGTCATCAGGGTGTATAGGAATTTGGAAAAAACCTGAATATCCATCGAGGTAACAAAAGTAGGAATATCTAGCTAGACGTTCCAACATCTGATCTATAAAAGGTAATGGGAAATGGTCTTTCCTAGTGGCTTTGTTTAATTTTCTGTAATCTATGCACATACGCCAACCTCCTTCTATCCGTTTTGTAACGTGCTCACCTTTTTCGTTTTGAACCACGGTGATGCCTCCCTTTTTAGGTACTACATGCACAGGGCTTACCCATTTACTGTCCGAGATCTGATATATTATCCCTGCTTCCAACAACTTAAGAACTTCCTTCTTAACTACCTCACTCATTATAGGGTTAATCCTTCTTTGGTGTTCTCTCGAAGGTTTAGCATCTTCCTCAAGTGAAATCCGGTGCATGCACACGGATGGACTTATTCCTTTAAGATCTGAGATGTTGTACCCTAGTGCTGAGGGATATCTTCGCAAGACATCCAAGAGTTGGTTTGTTTCATTTTGGTTCAGAACGACACTAACTATAACTGGTCTGTCCATTTCTTTGTCTAAAAACTCATATCTTAGATTCTTGGGTAATTCTTTTAATTCTAAGGTTGGTTTGCTGGGGCTTTGTATAGGATCTGGAGTTAAGGATAGACATTCAAAAAGGCTATCATCTATGTAGGGTTCCATACTGTCATCATCTTTCTCAATGGGCGTTGAAGGTAGTTTTATTCTTTCTATTGGCTCTTCCTGGTTAAGTTCACGGACACATTCATCAATGACATTAACTGCATAATATGCATCTCCTATTACTGGTGCCGCGAGAAACTTTGCTAGGACAAACTCTATTTTTTCGTTACCTACCTCAAAAGTTAATTTTCCTTTCTTGACATCTATTATGGCTCCCGCAGTTGATAGGGAGGGTATACCTAGGAGGATTGGGATATCTTTATCTTCTTTGATGTCCATTACGACGAAGTCGGTGGGAATGAACAACTTGCCTATTCTAACTGGGATGTCTTCTAATACGCCTACAGGGTATTTTATAGATCTGTCAGCTAATTGGAGAGACATCTTAGTAGGTTGCAAATCTCCTAGTTTCAATCGTTCACAGACTGCAAGGGGCATTAGGCTTACACTGGCTCCTAAGTCCAGAAAGGCTTTATCTATGACATGATTCCCCAAAATACAAGGTATGGAGAAATTCCCCGGATCTTTGTCTTTTTTGGCAAGTTTGTTCTCGGAAATAGAATTACACTCCACTGGTTTTGGATCGTCAAGTCTACGTTTATTGGTGAGGATGTCCTTCAGGAATTTAGTATAAGATGGTATTTGGGTGATGGCTTCTGTAAAAGGAATCTCTACATGGAGTTTTTCTATAACTTTAACAAACTTTTGGAATTGGTCATTGATCTTAGTTTGTTTAAGTCTTTGTGGATAGGGAACAGGTGGTTTGTATGGCTGAGGGGGTGTTGGAGCTCCGCCCGTAACTTCTCCTTTATCTCTGTTTTTTGGTTTCTCAATTTCTAGGGGTTTCTCACCTTCGGGGGTAGCATCTTTGTTGGAAACTTCGGAGTCACTCAATGTCGGGTTTTTAGGCCCTTCATAAGCGGTTCCACTTCGTAAGGTAATAGCGTTAGCTTGCCCTCGAGGGTTCTGTTGAGGTTGTCCAGGAAATTGTCCTCCAGGAGTAGTTTGGGGTGCTTGCTTTAAGGCTACCTGAGAGATCTGGGTTTCAAGCATTTTGTTGTGGGTGGCCATTTGATCCATTTTGGTTCCTAGTTGGGTAAGCAGCTCATTCACATGAATATTCTGATTTAGGAACTCTTTGTTTTGCTGGGCTTGTGCTGTCATAAAATCATTTAGCACTTTCTCAATATTTGGCTTAGGTGGCATTGCTTGCATAGGTTGGTTTTGTCTAGGTGCTTGATTGTTGGTTGATCTCGGAGGTGCTTGGTTTTGGGTAGGGTTATTGTTTTTGTAGGAAAAATTAGGGTGATTTCTCCATCCAGGGTTGTAAGTATTTGAGAACGGGTTTCCTTGGGCATAGTTGACTGGGTCTGGGTTAGTCTCGTTTAACAGATGGCAGTCAGCTGATTGATGACCTTTAGTACCACAAAGTTCGCAATCCGACACTACTGCTGCTGCAACGGTTGGTTGTGCGTACATTTGATCAATCTTGAGGGCCATAGCATCCATTTTGGCTTGCATCATGTCTATAGAGCTTACCTCATGTTTACCTCCTTGGGCTTCTTTCTTTTCCACTGTTACTCTTTTGTTTCCCCATTGATGATGGTTTTGAGCCATATCTTCAATGAGACCACAAGCGTCAGGATAGGGTTTGTTCATCAGGACACCGCCAGCGGCAGCTTCGATGGACATCTTTGTGTTATAATGAAGTCTGTGGTAAAAGGTATGTATAATCAACCATTGCTCCAAACCGTGGTGTGGACAAGCCCTTAGAAGGTCTTTATACCTCTCCCAAGCTTCAAATAGTGATTCTCCTTGGTTTTGGGTAAATCTTGTTATTTGGTTTCGGAGAACGGCTGTTTTTCTTGGGGGAAAGTATCTAGCAAGAAATGTTCTCCTAAGGTCTTCCCATGTTGTTATAGAATTGGCTGGAAGGGAATCTAACCAAGTTAGGGCTTTGTCTCTAAGGGAAAAGGGAAATAGTCTTAAACTAATCGCCTAAGGACTAGCACCATTGGTCTTAAAGGTGTTTGACAACTGGATAAAGACTTTTAGATGTTGGTTTGGGTTTTCAGATGGTAGTCCTGCGAATTGGTTTTGTTGAACTAGTTGTAATAGGGACGGTTTTAGTTCAAAATTATTGGCAGGTATGGTAGGGTTAACTATACTAGAGCTCGGTTCTTCGTCAGTAGGCTGAGCGAATTCCTTAAGGGGTCTTTGGTTACGATCTTCGGCCATAGCTTGCTTAATTCAGCGAAGCCAAAGTCGTGCGCGAGCGTAACGTTCTGGTTCCACTAAAGGATCTATTACACTACTGGAGCTGCGAGATCTTCGCATCGACCAGTTCGTGCGGCCCTAGTCTAAACGGTGATAACAAACGAAATTGAAATTCGGCGAAATTGGTCCCCGGCAAGGGCGCCAAAAACTTGATGTGTTGTATTCGCAAGTGCACGAATCGCGTCAGAGTAATATAAAAAGTTATCGTATCCACAGGGACCAAATGTCGATCTAACGATTTCCGTTTATTACAGTGCTTATCTAAGGCAGTTCAATTCAGGGTTTACTAATGCAGAGGAAAATAAATAAAAGTAAATGACGAGGTAATAAAATTCAGACAAAACAATAGGCTTGAATGTAATTCTCATAACCGATAATATTTCTATATTCATCAACAGAATTACTTACGGGCAATATCTTCTATTTTAAGAAAATAATTCAATTTAACAGGAACTGTCGCTTTCGCGTAGTCAGAACCAAGTTTACCCTCTAAACTAACCCCTTTATTGTCACTTATAAAAAGGCGCGCATTGCGTTAGAGTCGTGGAAAACTTACTTTTAAGAAATGCAAATTCTAAACTAAACAGAAAAGTATTTTGACCTGAAATCTCTAAACCTAAGAGGTTCAAAATGAACCAGATTCTAATCCCACTAACGCGTCCGAAAATAGTTTTAAAATCTCTTTTCCAAAGTGTTAAAAATCCCTACTCAACTGAGCAAAGCGCTTTCGTTGTATTTGATCAGTTGAGAACTAAACTAGTTCACAAATGGTTGGACGGCTTTCGATCTTACCCAACATTGCTTTTAAGTACAGAAAACTTATGTTAAAGATTAAAACAGCCCTTAAGTATTTCTATTAACACATAGACGTATTACGGTGGTTATGGTCTTTACATTCTTACCTATCTAAAACTTAGCCAGCCATGGTAGTTACAACAGTCATGTTGATTCTTATCATGTATGGAATTAAGTCTTTTGAAAAGTAAAAAAGTAAGGCAAGACAATAAATAAACAAAATAAGGCAAGTGCAAGAAATAAATGAAAGTAAATGCGATTAAAATAAAACCTGCTCCAAAGCGGAGTCTTTAAAATCTGGTACAATGCACGGAAAATAAAATGTTGGCAGGATTACTTCTACCAAAGTGCTCCAACTTTATTACAGACACTCCAAGACTTGATTACAAACTCGATCACACACAGTGCAATAACTCCTCGATGTGAGAAGATTACTGCTTTACAAGAGTGAAATTTATGCCTAGGATGAAGTAAACTAAGATTGGATGATCCTAAAATTTGAGTCCTGAGAGTATTTATAGGCAAAGTTGGCAAGGTGCAAAGACAAAAATGGCCTTGGCTTGAAAATGGGCGGGAAACTGATTTTGCCTTGTCGCGCCCGCGACAGGCCTACCGCGCCCGCGACAAGAAGAAACTGGCAAAGGTCGTGGGAACGTGGCAGTTGAGCAGTGGAGATCATGGGACACGTCGTCGCCTACCCTGGGGCGTCCGCGACAAGAGAAGCGACAAGGGTAAATTGCTGTCAAACTTGAATTCTTGCTCCTTTTGCACCCTTTCTCGTCTGGGACCTCGATTTTATTGAAAACCTGAAAACAAAGGGAAACATAACAATAACAAAGCAAAAATAATAGAAAAACAACTAATATGCATGTGAAATCAGAGTCGAAAATACAGTATAATTTAGTGTCATCAATGTGCAATAGATATTGCTGACTTGTTGTCGCAATATAGTTTTATTGGAGGAGAACTATGAACCTTTAATTCTTGTAGAAGTTTTTCCACCCATAATGTCTCACAAATTCCATGAGCAAGTGCTCTAAATTCAGCTTCTGCACTACTCCTTGCTACAACAGTTTGTTTTTTGCTTCTCCAACTAACTAAGTTTCCTCCAACAAAAGTGCAATAGCCTGATGTTGATCTTCGGTCTGTCACACTCCCAGCCCAGTCCGCATCAGTGTAGCCTTCTACCTGAAGATGTCCATGGTTTTTATAAAGAAGTCCCTTTCCAGGTGATCCCTTCAAATATTTTAGGATTCTGAAAACTGCCTCCAAGTGTTCATGACCTGGTGCATGCATAAACTGACTTACCATGCTTACAGCAAAGGCTATGTCTGGACGCATGTGAGATAGATATATTAGCCTTCCCACTAGTCGCTGATACCTTCCTTTGTCCACCATATTTTCTATTTCAGCTGGTTGTAGTTTTAAGTTGGGCTCCATGGGTGTTTCTGCAGCCTTGCATCCAAGTAATCCTGTTTCTTTTAAAAGATCCAGAATATACTTTCGCTGGTTCATAAAAATACCTTCCTTTGATCTTGCAAATTCAATTCCAAGGAAGTATTTCAATGGGCCAAGTTCCTTGATTTCAAAAAATTCAGCAAGTTTCTCCCTCACATTTTTGAGTTCCAAACTATCATCGTCTGTCAGAATAATATCATCAACATAAACAATCAAGATAGCAATCTTATTATTTGTTGAATGTTTATAGAACAATGTGTGATCAGCTTGGCTTTGGATATATCCAAGCCCTTTTATCACAGTTCCAAACCTTTCAAACCATGCTCTTGGAGATTGTTTCAGCCCATATAATGACTTCTTTAGTATACACACCTTATTTCTTCCAAGTTCTTCTTCAAAGCCCGGGGGAAGGCTCATAAACACTTCTTCATCTAGTTCCCCATTCAAGAAAGCATTCTTTACATCCAATTGATGTAAAGGCCAGTTGAAATTTGCAGCAAGGGATAGAAGAATTCGAATAGAATTAAGTTTAGCGACTGAAGCAAAAGTCTCCTGATAGTCTACTCCGTAAGTTTGGGTGAATCCCTTTGCTACTAATCTCGCTTTGTACCTTTCTACACTCCCATCAGCCTTGCACTTAATGGTAAAGACCCACTTACAGCCCACCTGCTTTTTGTCACGTGGTAGGTCAACAAGTTCCCAAGTCCCGGTCTTTTTCAATGCATTCAACTCTTCTAAGACTGCTAAATTCCAATTTGGATCATCTAGTGCTTCCTCAATGTTTCTAGGCACAAACAGATTTGTTATTTTAGAGGTAAAGGCTCTGTGATTTTGGGAAAGATTTTTATAAGAAACATATTGGGAAATGGGATGGTTTGTGGTAGCCTTTTTTGAGTTTTGAGTGCAGGTTCTAGTTCCTTTCCTAATAGCTATGGGCAGTTCAATAGTAGAAGTGCGAATTTCAGTGTTACCTTGACTTTCTCTTGGTATTTCTCCTTGGCCTTCCTCCGGAAATTCTGCTTGGTTTGGTGCTGAGATGATGGACTGGTCTTTGATCCTTTTAGGATATTTCCGAGTATAAACACGACACTCTTTATTTGACTGTGGTATTTCTTTCCCTACTCGGGCTCCACCTAAGTCTGGCATAGGATTTCCTTTGGAAAATTCAGGACTTATTTCCACATGGTCTTCCTTGTTGTGTAACTTGTGTTCATTTGTTTGATCAATAAAATCTGTATTTTCAGTGTGCACAACAGGGATAGGCAATGGTTCATGCAAATGTAAAAAATTGTCTTCACTCACATTATCATTCTCCCCCTGAAGGGAATTTTTTTGAAAAAAAGGTTGGTGTTCTAGAAAGGTAACATCCATGCTAACACAAAACTTTTTTGTAATAGGATTAAATACTCTATACCCTTTTTGGTTTGGAGAATATCCAACAAAAATGTACTTTTCTGCCCTTGGGTCCAGTTTAGACCGAGATATGGAGGGTGTATGCATAAAAACAGTACAACCAAACACTTTTAAAGGCATTTCAGTATGTAATCGACATGCTGGAAAAATTGTTTTGAAAGTGTCCAAAGGTGTGCGGTAATTTAACACACGAGTGGGCATTCTATTTATAAGATAGGTTGCTGTTAGGACAGCATCCCCCCACAAATATTTTGGAACAATACTCTCAAACATGATGGCACGGGCTACCTCAAGGAGATGTTTATTTTTCCTCTCAACAGTGCCATTTTGTTGAGGAGTATTTGGACATGTCGATTGATGCTGAATGCCTTTATTTTTTAGAAACTCATTGAGATTTTTATTAAAATATTCAGTTCCATTGTCACTCCTCAAAATGGAGATTTTTGTATCAAATTGAGTTTCTACCATTTGTGAAAAAAGTTTAAATATATTAGGAACTTCAGATTTTTCATGCATAAGGTATACCCAACACAATCGGGTGTGATCATCAATAAATGTTACAAACCACCTTTTTCCAAATTGGGTTGTAATTTTTGAAGGACCCCAAACATCACTATGGATTAGATAGAAAGGTCTAGATGCATGATAAGGTTGAGAGTAATAAGAAGCTTTCTGATTTTTAGCAAGAACACAACTTTCGCATTCAAGAGAAGAACAATCAACATTTTTGAATAAGTTTGGAAACAAATGCGTAAGATATTGAAAACTCGGGTGCCCTAGTCTCTTATGCCAGAGCATTATTTGGTCCCTAACAGGGTCTGAACTCATACCACTTAGACCCCGAGCTTCTTTATTTTCGAAAGTATCCTCAAAGTAGTAAAGTCCATCCATCATCTTAGCACTGCCAATCATCTTCCCCGAAGTCCGGTCCTGAAAAACACAATGAGTGTCAAAAAATTCCACACTGCAATGGGAATCAGTGCAGATTTTGCTAACAGAGAGAAGGTTATAGGTAAGTTTAGGTACATGTAAAACATTTTTTAAGTCAATGTTTTTAGATAAGGTAATATTCCCTTTCCCTGCAATTGCGGAAAAAGTACCATCTGCAATTCTAATTTTTTCACTTCCAGAACAAGGAGAATAGGTTTTAAATAAAGAAGAAAGACTAGTCATATGATCTGAGGCACCTGAATCAATGATCCAAGGTACACACATATTTGAGGTACAATTAAGGGAGCTAGGGGTACTCGAATTACCTGTTTGTGCCACAGAACCACTAGGGGTACCAGATAAAAAATTAGAATTTAACAACCTTATGAGTTCCTCAACTTGTTCCTTTCTCAAAGAAGTATTTTCTGTCTCATGAGCTGTAGGGAAGGGTCTGTGAACTTTAGGACCTGATTTGCTGCCCTTTAGATGAGCTGGTCTCCCATTAATTTTCCAGCAAGTTTCCCGGGTATGACGTGGTTTGTCGCAGTGGTCACACCAAAGGTTTGAAAAATTCTTCTGGTTAGTTGAATTCTTAAGGGCAGTAGTTTCTGCAGCAAGAGCATTGGTCTCAGGAGGAGGTGGAACAATTTTGATCATTCCCATCATCACACTTCTCCTAGTTTCCTCTCTTCTGACTTCAGCAAAGACCTCACCCAATGAAGGTAAGGTTTCTCTTCCAATGATCCTATCACGAACTTCATCTAGCTCCTCATTCAGACCTGCAAGAAATTGAAATATTCTACCTTCTTCCACTGTCTGTTGATGGTGTTTGGCATCCTCTGCTGACTTCCACTTGTAAGTGTTGAAGAGATCAAGGTCCTGCCAAACCCGCTTCAAAGAGTGGAAGTATTTTGTCACGTTATTACCTCCCTGCCGAATTTCTCTGGCTTGCAAGGTGAGTTCATAAATCTGAGATTTATTTCCAAGGTCAGAATACATTTCTGTGACACTATCCCATAGCTCTTTGGCTGTGGAATAGCACATGTAATTGCTGCTAATGTCCTCCTCCATGGAGTTTGCCAGCCAAGTCATGATACCATATTATAGTTTGACCTAACACAACCTTACAAAACCGGTTGGTAGGGTGAGGGGTGTCACTCTATATAAACTATTTCATTGCTCTATCTCCAACCAATGTGGGACTTCTAGGATCTTCCTAATACACCCCCTCACGCCCAGCACTCTTTTTGGACTTGGTGCGTGGATTTAAACGGTGGGCTGTCCAAGGTCCGATCGATAGGCTCTGATACCAAGTTGAAATATTTGGTAATGTTATGTTTTAACTGTACAAGGATTCCTCCTTTTTATAGAGGGAATTACAACAGGTGATTAACTACAATTTAAGAAGGAAATCCTAAATTAAGGAAAAAATAAATCATAATAAGAAACTACCTAAAGTAGACTAAACAGAAAGGAAACATAATAATCATATACAGGCAGAATTATTTACTGCCAGTTAAGAGCAGTAAATACTGTATTTTACACTCTGTCAACAAATCCACATCTAGATATTGTGGACTTTTGGAGGAAACATGATATCTTGAAAAAGTAAGAAACAAAATGTAGTTATAAAATCAAGCACCGAGGCAAAATATAGGTCTATGATCCTGGTAACACATGAGCTCGTTTGGTTGACGCAGTTGTCAAAGAATATCAATTTGAAGAAGCAAGACCAATTACATTTATATGTGATAAACAACCTGCATTGCATATTGTTTTGAATCTAGTTTTTCACAAAAGGACCAAACATATTGAGATAGATTGTCATTTTGTCTGAGAGAAAATTGAATTAGGTGATATTGTCATAAGTTTTATCAACTCTAATGATCAATTGACAGATGTGTTTACAGAATTCTTACGAGATCTTAGAACTAATTATAGATGTGGCAAGCTTGGAGCGTTTGACTTGTATGCTCAAGCTTGAGTGAATGTGTTGATATTTGTATATATAGAAGATTTCATAAAATATTCTTTATTCTATCTAGAATAGAATAGAATATACCGCCTATTTCTTATGTAATTAATACGATGAATTGTATGTTCCACTATATAATTCAATTTCCGTTTCAAACACACGGTTTTATCTAAATGTCTCTCATTATTTTGTATTTCAACACTCATGATGACCGAAGAGTCATAAGAGTTTCTCAGTCACACAGTTATATTTATTTATTGCAATGATTTGAACTTTAAAACTAAAAAATAACAAAGGTATGTTACTTCACTCTAATAAACCTTTTGGATTAAGACTTTACAACATACAATAAAACTTGACCTGTAAGATTGTATAAGCATGATTAGAAGTAATTCAAAACTATTAAAAGCTGATTACAAGTCTGTAAAAATTCTCTGTGCTGGTTGTTCCAAGAGAAATTAACTACTTTTGGGATTTGAATCACATATCTCACGCAGTCATCAAATCGCGGACAGTTGGATCCATATTAGACTGTCTAGATTTTAAGTTCAGTATTTTAAAGATAAAATCAATATCAAAACTATTTGCTTTTTGCACCGTCGAATCTCGATCTAATAATTATCGATGTGCTGATTGCGTGAATGTGTGAGATTGTGATCGGAAGGAATCCGAACCCCTACTTTTGCAAGTGAAATACATCCACATGTGCTCATCATCGCGATTAAGATTACAAGCATCTGATGCAGCACAAGGTAGGGGCTCCAAATGAAGCATTCTTCTTGCTTCACTTTCAAGCAACCATGTGTCTACATAGAGAATTTGATTCACAGACATTGCTTTCTTCACAGATGATTCTTTCCCTCTCTTTTTACAGCTTATATTAACCCTTTTCTCCTTCTACCAACTTCAGATATAGTAAACACTAAACATTATCGATTTTTGTAGATAGAATCTCCATCCATAATGAGAGTAAGATTTCTAACATGCTTCATCATTGTTTTATGGACTCAAGCCATCTCAATCTCGAGTTTACATCAAAATTTCAGTTTGCAACAGAGAGGTCTAAACTCATCAAATTGCAACATACAAACAAAGCAACCTATTAGTACTAAGCATTCTTCGCCTTTTTTAAGAATCATTTCCTTAAATTATGGTTATGCTAGATTATTGTTTTTTCTTCTGTGCTAATACTAAAATTTTCTTTTACACTATTTGTAGGAAACTATGAAAGAATAAACTATGCAAGCATAAAGGAGAAAAAGTTTGAACCGGCTTATGCCTTAAATAAGAAAGCTAAAAGAGGAAAAGGAACAACTACCGGTGGTGCAAATGTTAATGACCGTTCCGAACCTCGCCGCTCTAAAAACTCTGCACCATCCATGTTATCTTGGATTTCAACTCTCTGTGTAAGCTTTGTTTTAATATTTGTTTTCTCTTTCCACGCTAAGTTGCTTTGAATCTTGTCACATTTTTAGCGTCGCCTGTTTCTATTTGAAGCTTGAGATTCTCTAGAAGAGAAGATCATCTTGTACATCATAAAGCACTGTTGTTCTTTCAAATTCTCTTCTCCGCAATTTGGGTGTGTGAATTTCGCTGTTAGGCTCAAATGATAAATAACTACAATACCGATAATAGATTTTCAAATGTATGAAGTTTTGTGCAAACTGCAACATCAAATTAAATTGTTTACAGATTATAACACTTGCAACAGATTTACTCTATTGTAAGCCGAAACAAGTCTCATTAACATTCGCATAGAGTTCACCAAAAGTACTGAAAGAAAAACCAAAAAACTAGGAAACAAAACACCACCTTAGAAACACAGTGCTGTTCCAATTGTTTCTTCAAATATCATACAAGAATTCCTTAAACACTTTCATATGCTCGTGTTGAAGAGCAATCGCCACCGATAAACTCCCGTCATTTGTTGAGCTTGGAATTATAAAAGAAAGTCCCTCATAAGCAATCCCTCCGGGTCCCATGAAAATAGGCCTTCCCCAACCGAAATCAGCATCGTGAATCGGAAGCCTCGCCCAACTAGTAATACCGAGATTCGGACACTTGAAAGTATGCGCACCGCGAACAAGAGCTTTGAGATCAGGTTGTATCTCTAGAAAATCAAGAGCAGATCTCAAATACTCGTTGTCCATTCGCGACAACGCGTTGTGGATTCTACTTGCAGCATACCATGTTGGTTTCGACATGAGATCACCCGCTATAGCTATAGGTGTTGTTGTGAATATCACATTGCCGAAGTAACCCGGTGGAGGAGGAGGCTGCAGTCTCGCCCTTCCGTCTGTCGCGATATACAATTTGGTTTCTTGATCATCAGGCAACGATCTTGCTTTGCACACACTTCTCCAAACATGACCGGCTAACATCTCGTAAGAACTGTAGTGGACTGTGTTGCCGGCTTCTTTCGACTTAGCTTTCAACGTGTTGAGTTGCTCGCGAGTCAATTTGAAAATCGACACAGCTGCACCGTCTGAGCCTGGTTTTGTAGGCTGTTGAGAAGCCTTCATGGATGGTGGCGGCTTGTATTCAATGTGATCGAAAACAGGTCGAGGAGGATCGCGGGCGCGGAGTAGCGTCCGGTCGATGAACGGTGGGATGGAAACATCTAAGCCGCGAGCTACATCGGACCATGTGTTGATGAAGTGAAGACCAGAAGCTCCATCTGCTACATGATGTTGCATACCAACACCAAGTGATACTCCTCCACATTTGAAATATGTTACCTGCATAAATTGTTGTATGTAGCAGAGTTATGAAAACATTAATCACAAAAATTTGAATTTCAATAGCAAGAAAATATGGTATCTTCTACCCTTCATATTGTTTTTTAGGTGAGTTGGACTTCGAGACTCACCAGAGCGAGTATAAATTGTAAGATTCAAAAATCTTACAGTTACAAATGTTCTTTCAAATTAAGCATTAAAAATGTCTTTTATCGACAGCAGAAGTTAAACTCACGATCTCTCGTTGTGTAAGTCAACTCCTTATCAACTGACTCAACTTTCCTCGTTTTCGCATAAACAATATTTTTGTGTAAAAATATTTTAGCACAATTAAAAAGGTTCTATGAAATTAATGTATGATTGATTACATGTCTTTTCATCAAAGGTGGGTGAATTGAGTCAACAAAAAACATCAAAATTAGGTGAATTTGTCTACAACCAAAAATCAAAGATAGGTGAAGATAATGACAAATTGTTTAATAAAAATATTAAGAGCGTGCAAAAGAAGAATGTTCATGACATCATTGTGACGTTGAATTCAGCAGCCACTCCAACAACAACAAAAAAAAAGCAAAATATATATTTATAATAGGGATGGCTATAATTGATTGTGGAAGGTGCTTCACTTTAATGATGCTCTTGTCTTTGTGGAAAATGTGTCAATAAAGAATAGGGTGTAGAAAACAAAAATAAATAAATAATTTAGCCATGCACAATATTTAACATTTACAATGTTATAAAAAAACAGGGACAGTATTTTTTAAAAAATATGATTAAATTATATAATTAAATTAATTACTATTTTGATGGTAAACTAATATATTTAACTGAAACACGTAATTAATAAAATATTATATATTATATAGTTTATAAAAGAGTTACCAATTTTTTTTCTTTTCATTTTCTTCTTTTACTTGACTAGCTAAAAAGATAATATTTTTTCAATATTTATTTAGACATATATACCCCTCTCACTATAACAATGACAACTATAACCTAATTTTTTTTTCTCTCTTTTAAAGCTTATAAATATAATTAAATAAAAAAGTGAAATTGAAAAAGAAGTCACTATCATAAAATAAGTACTGAAATTTTCCATTCATGAAAAGATTCACATCAATAATAAAAAAAAAATTGGTTATGAGATCTCTTTGCACATTTAGTACATAAAACTAAAATCAATAAAAACATATCAATTTCCCCATTAAGTATAACTAGTTTGATCTCCTTCTAAAAAAAGTAGTTTAACATAAAATTATCCAAAAATAAATAACAACTAACAAAAACGAAACATTTTAGAGTAAAATATAAATTTTGTCCCTTAAATTGATTTTCTCTTCACAGATCCTATTTAGTTCTTTAACAAATAAATATAATAATAACATATCATGTTATTAATAGATCAGTTACTTCTTTAATAAAAGTTCATAAACCAACAAATAAATGAAAAAAAATTTGAAACGTACCTGTAACACTAGAAGGGGATACGTTTCGATTCCGCGCGAATAATCAACGGCTGGGATAAGCTGACGGAGCTCAAGCGTGGGAGCAAAGTCACCAAAATCATCAATAACCGCACCGGTGTCAGCCTCGACAAAGAGCACCCCCTGACCGTCACAATCAATCTCAACACGACCGTCTTCGTCTCGACGAAGACGGCCAGCCATTGGATAAAACGGGACAAGCACTTTGCTAAGAGCTTCCTTCATAACCTTGGCGTCGAAGAAATTCGACGCCCCATTGTTTCGATAGAAATAAACACTTGGCGTGTGGAAATTCGGCACCACCAAATCGACGTTGGAGTTCCACACCGTCCGCCGTGTTACCTCCTCCGACGGCCGCACCATAGTTGAATCCCTCACATTTATGATCATTTTTTATGTAAAAATGGTTTGATCCTATAAACCACAATCATTAATTAATTGTTATTATACAACATCACCATCATTCATTACAAAGATTATAACAAAAATTATATGCACTATGACCAAAGTTGAAACCAAAGAGACAACAAAAAGATTCAAATTCAAAATAAAAAAGACATGGCTAAATAGTTTTGAAATGAATAAGATGAAGAAATTATAAGATGAAAATTAAAAAGAGAAAGAAACATTGTTGTTACCTTGAAGAAGAGAAGAAGTGTAGTGTTGAGGTGGTTTGGGATTTGGTGTGTGTGAAATTGAAGAGTCTTATGTTATTGAGGTTCTTATTATAGGACTTCTACTTTTCAAGACAAAAAATGTTTGAAACAAGAAAATGTTGGGTTGGTTCACTCACCAACTCCCCCAACCCTATCCACCAATCATGACTTGCCACGTAGGCAACAGCCCAAAGGACACACAATGTAAAATCATAACACCTTTCAATTATAAAGTTGGTAAGATAGGGACCTATGTTCTTTCAATTTAGAATTAATGATAATCATAAATTCTTAATCAAATTAGTACGTCTGATGGAACAAGCACTAATTCAAGTATGGACTTTTCTTTTCCAACAAATTTGATATTGGAATTTCTTAATTAGTTCAACTAATGCCAACGAGTTTTGTAATGTTGTGTTTTCTTGCCGTGAGGAAAACAGGAAATGTTTTTTATAAATAAAAATAAACGTATATTGAACATGCTTTTAATGACAATGAAGACATTTAAAACTTTATTATAGGTTCATTGTACTTTGAAGACAATTGCATTTGGTTCTAGAAGGGATAAAGTATTCTTAATGTTATCAGTTTTATAATTTAAAAAATGATTAAAATTTTATTCAAAAATATAAAAATAAAATGTAATTGTTTTTTTAAATTTTCATTTAACTTTATTTAGACAGTAAATAAAGTTTATCATTTTTTATTGACATTATATATATTATTTAATAATATTGTTGACTATTTCAGGTCCAAAAAAATATTATTGACTATTTAAATTTCTTTTAAATGAAAAATACAAATAAATAGGTTAAATTACATTATAGATCCTTTTATTTTATCCGATCCACGAAATTAGTCCCTTTATTTTAAAATCAAACAATTTTGATCTTCTCTCATTTTTCATGCTACAAATTAATGAAATGTCAATTTCTTTAGTTATATTTTTTATTTATAATGTTTCATAAAAGGTTGTTATATAATGATTTGTCAAGTTTCACAAACAAGACATCATTTAAAAATTGATAATTCGTCGATTTCAAATATAAAAGTATAAAATGAGAACTAAAACTGTTTGATTTTAAAATAAAAAATTTAATTTCGTAGATCATACAAAATAGTGGGACTGTAATTAAGTCAAATAAATAGATTGAATCTTATCAATAATTCATAGAGTATCAAATTTTTTAAACACACTTATATTCTTTAAAAAAAGAGATAATTAAATATATTTAATTACTAATTATCTCAAATAAATTTAATACATTCACTTTCTCTCTCATACAATACATATAATCATCTTAATAAATAATTAAAAATATTATTATCAATATAATAATTAATTTTATAATAAATTTTAAAAACAAAGTTTATTAAATAGTTAATTAAATAAATAAATATTGTGCAAATGGATAATTACAAAAGAGTGTTTGGAGTATATTAAACGATACTTGATGATAAATAAATAATTATATAAATAATTAAATTATTGTGCAAAATGGGTAATTTAGAAAAGAATGTTTGGAGAATATTAAAATATACTATAGTTGAAAATAAATAAATAGTGATTGGAAATAATTGTTTGATTGGAGGTGTTATATTCCCCCACCAACTCCTATCCTATCGAAAGGAAATCAAAATGGGTTTGTCTGGTGGGGTCGAGAAAGCAAGTAGTGGAGGTGTGGAAAGTGAAATATGGACCAAGTTTTTTTGAGTGGTTAAAGGAAATAGTGTGTGGGCCCACGTAGTGCAACAGACAAGCGTCAGTCAGTCGCGACCTATGACGCATCATAATCCACCAACCAAGACTTATCTTCTTCCAAGATTTGAATCAAAGCTTATGGGATAAAACTTTCAATTTTGTTTTTTTAACTAAGTGTATTTTTGTCCTTTTTTTAAAAAAAAATTGCAATTTTGATCTCTGTTTTCTAAAATTAAAATTTTGAAAAGAGAAATATAGAATGACCAAAAATGTATTTAAATATTTTTTTCAATCGATAATTGTTAGATATTTTTTATACAAATTAAATTTTTTTTTTAATTATTATCTAATTTTTTTGTTGAATATTAATGTTTTCACAATATTCATAAATAAAATATAGAATATAATAACATAAAATGATACACATAATAATACCTCTGTTCATTTTTGTTCATTTTTATAAGAAATAAATTAGGGGTGTACATGGGTTGGGTAAACCAATAAATCCAGTAAAATCCACCCAAATCGACCCAAAAAAATGGGTTTGGTTGGGGCATTGGGTGAACATGGTTTTCAAAAATGAAAAACCATTCAAAATAATTGGGTTTTGGGTAAACCCACACCCAACCCACAAAACCCATGGGTTACTGAGTGACTATTTTTTAGTTATTTTTTATAACTTGGTGAGTGATGACATTGATATATTTAATCTTGGTTGCTTCAATTACAATCCTTTGAACATATTTTATTTTATAAGTAATGGTTTTAAATTATTTAGGATGTCACACTTTTATTATTTTGATGCTAATTTTTGTAAGTTATAAGTATTTTATAAATTTTATGTATTACTGTAATGTAATTTTGGTTTTTGTACATATGTTTATAATGAATTTTATTGTGCATTTAGACATTTGATGTTTTAAAAAATATCGGTAATAAGTTAAATTATTTATTAAAAAAAATGTAACAAATCATTTATAATTATATAAGAAAGAAAAAAAAAAGAAAAAAATTGGGTAACCCACTACTCAACCCAATCCAACCCACAAATTTGTGGTTTTATCCAATCCGACCCAATGATGTTATGGGTGATTATTTTACCTCATTCAAATCAGTGTAACTTATATGGGTTGGGTCATGGTTTTGACTAAATTCAACTCAAACCGACTCATGTACACCCCTAAAATAAATAATTGTTTATGTTCATTGGATAATTAATATATCTAGTTTAAAAATTGATTAAATATATTAATTATTCAATAAACCTAAAAAATGAGTTGACTCTTATATAAAGAATTGGAGATGGCCTTAATTATAGATATGATTTAAAAAAATTATTACTAAAAATTGAAAGGAAAAAAATAGTTGAGAAAGAAGACTCTTTATCTGGATTGTCATTTGGTTGTGTGTGGTGCTTCAATCTCATTGATTCCTTTTTCGCACGCTCATTTTCCAAGTGAGTGGGGTGTATAGTGTTCTTGCAAATATATAATGATGGCAAAGTAAGAAGGGTCGGTCTAACACATTTTGAAGTCTAACATAAAATTTTAAATTAAATATTTTTAATATAATAAAAATATATTTTTTTAATTAATATATTTTAAATGTTTTAAGATGTAAAATTATTAAATTATTATAATTTATTTTATTTAATATTTTATTTTAATTGAAAATAAAATTAACTCATCTTAACACTTTTTTATTATTTAAAAAATTACAATTGAAAAACAATATAAAAAAATAGATATTAAGTCTCCTACTATATTAAAAAATTCAAAAATTTATTATTTATACATGTGATTTTTAAATTAATAAGTCAAACAATATATAATTACATATTTTAAATAGATGTTATTATTTAATTAGTATATAACATTATTTAAAGATTTTTTTTTATGAATAAAAAATCATTAAGTAAAAACTTATATAAATATAAATAAAAAGGTCAGATTCTATGTAGTAGTGGCCTCCCTCTAAAGCCGTGACCCTGATAATAAGTCATCATATCTGAGCTTGAATTATTTATTTAAAAAGTGATTAAAATGTTTCATTAGTTTTCTCGTGCACGCTTCATTAGTTTCTACTTTTGTTGTTGTGATAGCTGAGATAATTAATAGATATGCATGACTTTGTAATTATAAGTAACTTTGAGATAGTTGGTGGAATCTATTTGGTTTAAATATTTAGATAATTTAGTCTAATGAAAATACACCGAGACTTCTAGATTCTTGATTTATAGGTGCATTAGTTTTTGGGTTAAATAAATTTTTAGTCTCTATAAAGTTTGAAATTTTATTTTTAGTTTTTTCCTATCTTTTGACAACAGTTTTTACAAAAAAACCGTTGCCAAAACCAGTTAAATCCGTTGCCAAAACCCAGGAGGGACTAAAAATGAAATTTCAAATTTTATAGGGACTAAAAACTTATTTAACCCTTAGTTTTTTTAGGATATCCTTATGGACATATGATTGGACCATCAGTAATCCTCTGGTCACTATTATAAATAAATAAAAAAATTAGATTTATTGAATATTAGATGTATCTAATATATAATAATGTCCAGATACATTATTTGTCCAATAAATTTAAAAAAAATTGTGTTGCTTATAATAGTGACCGGAGTGTGTATATTGAATGTCTTTAAATATTTCGACATCATAACTTTTATGAAATTTGTCTAGTTAAAATGATTTTGAATCTTTATTAAAATGCTACAAAAGAGAAATGCATCATAACTTTTATGAAATTTGTCTAGTTAAGATGATTTTGAATCTTTATTAAAATGCTACAAAAGAGAAATGCATTAATAGTAAAAATGCTTTAAAATAACAAAATTGACTACTAAAAACATAGTGTGGCGAACTGTCATCAGAAACTTAAACTTTAACCTTTTCTTGTCCTCAAGAAAAATATTTGAAATATGAGATTTTAGAAAAAACATGATGAGTTACTTACTTCGATGATAATTTCCAACTTGACGCTGCTTACTTAAGTATTTTCATGATCTTTTCAATTTTCACTTCCATTCTCATACCTTGGGATGGATACCTCGAAAGACTTTATTCATGTTTTAGCCTTTTTGAAGTTGATAGTGTCGTTATGCTTGAAGGTGCATCACTATTGTCTTTTTCTTGTGATTTTTCTCTAATTTTCTTCCATTCTTCGTGTGTTAGTCCTCTCATTACTTCGTCGACGTAACTTTCACAATAAAATACTATGAAATTTGCTTGATTAAGATGATTTTGATTTTGTTTGGTCTTTTTCACATATCTTAATATTCTTTATTGAATATTTACAAAACATAAATGCATCAACGATAAAAGTACTTAAAACATCAAAATTGAATACTAAAAACATTGTGTGACTGTGTAATGCCCTATATAATATATATCTAGAGTAATATCATACAAGTGATATTAATTGGTACCTACAACATCATAAGTGCCTATTGGCAACATTTACATACTTGATAATTTCTAAAACAGTGAAAGAACCAATGGTACAAAATATGGAAAATGCCAAAACAATAAAATCTAATATTTAAGTACAATATCCTTCATTATACAATATACACGGAACACATCGGAAAGATCACAATCTGAGCTTCTCTTGAAACATCCATGCTTAACTCCAAATGCAAACTAAACCTGCAAACAATACCTGAAAAACAACAACAATAATGGGGTGAGATAATAATCTCAGTGGGTTCCCTATTGTTAATTCTTGTAGTTGGCTAGAATTTTGGTAAAACAATGTTGGTGTCATGGTTGATGTTTCAACATGAGTTTTTAACAGCCTTGTTATGTTTAGTTAACATTCTGGTTATGTTAAGTTTTTAAGGGTTGCAGTTTTGTGCTGATGTCAAACCCGATGTCATGACATCAGATGACAGAACATCAGTTTGGTAAGTTTTAGGGCTGTTCATGTGCAAGGTTGTTAAGGATAAGATCTGATTGAGAGATTGCAACAGAATATCATGGAATGGATATATTCTGTTACAATCAAATGTGAAGCAGATCTTGTTACTATTTTTAGGGCTGAAAGATATGATAATAATTAAAGATTTAATTGAAGATCTAATTGAAGATTTGATTGAAGATCTATTTAGTAGCAGAATCTTTTGCAGATTTGTAGCTACTGATTTGTTGTGATTTGAAGGCCCAAATCCAGTTGGGAAATAGGTTATAAATAGTAGCTTTGTAACCTAGTTTTAAGAAGGCAGCCATCATGTAAATTATAAGGGCTGTGTTGGTTGATGAACCACCCGGTTTGTGGGATGGTCATCGTGTTTATCTCAAAGCCTGTAGGTAAGAGATGTATTGTTCTTGGAGGAAGCTGTTAAGCAACTCTAAGTATTGGTCTTAGTCATGAGGGTCATGTCTAGGTATTGTCATAGAAGTATGTCTTCTACTTTTCTGTGTTTGAAGAGTTTTTGGAAATCAAGCGGTTGATGCAGTGACTGAGATGTTGACTGCTAGACATCATTGCGATGATTGAGAGTGAGATTGAGTCTCTTATCTAGGGAGGACTTAGATAGAAGGGTCATTGGGTAGTGATTAAGTTAGTGGATTGTCAACTGGTTTGTTGAGTCTGTAATTTGATACTGCTAATAGTGGACTTCCTTCCTGGCTTGGTATGCCCCCAGATGTAGGTTGTTAGACCGATCTGGGTGAACAAATTCTGTGTGCATTTTCTGATTACTATTATTGCCTTGTTCATACAACAGATATTGATGTTGTGACATCACACTTGACATCACATATGTGATACCAGAATTTCAATTGGTATCAGAGCAGGCATCCTGTCTGTTTCTGGATGAGATCTAGGGAAGATACTTTCTGGTTCATGAGCAAGGAATATAGTTTTGCTGAGTTATGGACTTGGTCAGTTCATATAGTTGTTTGTATGATCCCTTGTATTGAAGGATGGACTATTCATGACAGGGTATGTATTGGACCTGTCTGTTGTTATCAGGAGAACTGCTGTTGTGAGTCTGATTTGTTGGCACTTGGTTTATGGTGATGGTGTGCAAGGATTATTGAGTAGTGCCTGAAGGTTGTTGAGGAGTTGTTGTGTGTTTCGCTGCATGGTATCTGATGGAACCCTGGTTGGTTCTTGTATCTCTGGTGGTGATATTCTAGGAAGGTATTCTCTTGGAAAGTCATTAGGGTTTGGTCTCCTCAGCAGAATATTCTATGATGTTGTAGTTTATGCAAGACAGCTTCAACCGTTTGGTTAGAGATGCCAAAGATACTTGAGGATTATCTCATATCTTTGTTTTGGGAAAAGAAGTGATCAAAAGGTGAATGGATCTTATTAAAGACTGTATGACATGGAAGTTTTAGTTATTATTCAAATCAGACCTGGAAGACCAATCTGTCCAGAACTTTGATTCTTTTTTTTATGGGAAAAGAAGAGGGTGGAGCCAAAGAGTATCACTGTCAAATCTTTCATGCGGGAGTGAAGATATTGATAAGTTATCTCTTAAACTTATTTGTGGTGACCTAATTAGGAGAAGCTTCCTGGTTATGGTATCCAATGTAGCTCTGGTATATCTGAAGATGAACTCTCTTGTGAAGATACATGTTTCTGATTTTCTAAATCATGGATTGGAGGAAGTTTCATTAAGAAAGAAGTTGAGCATGATATGTCAATCCTAATGTATCGACATCGCACTACACATCAGTAGCTTATGGTAAATGCTGAGTTAAAAACTTATCAGATTGTAGCTGTTTTGAAGGATCACTGAAGCTGTGAAGTTGAACAATTTTTGAGATGCTGGAGCTGGTTGAAGAAAAGTAGCAGTGTAAATCAGCCTGTGGTCAATTGGTGTTTGCATGAGCTCTTTCAGTTTTGTGGCTTGAAGGATTGGAAGTAGCAGATTATTTATGGTATCATTCTTGAAGAGGTCTGAACCTTGTTCTTAGAAGAAAAAGCTTCTGGAAGAGTGTGTTATGCAAGTTACTGCAGTCTTGGAAGTTGATCAGATGTTCTCGTGTGTTCACTGCAAGAGATTTGTGTGGATCACCTTGGTTGTAGTCTCCAAATCCTAGTAGATGTTTAATGTGATTTAGACTGATGTCAGAACTAATGATGAAACATCACTTCAGTTCTTTACTCAGGGTGGAGTGAAAGGTCAAGACACTGGCCTAACCTGGAAGGCTTTTGTGGTGTGAATGGGTGTCATGATGGTTTATTGTGGGAGAAGGTTACCTTGACAGGAGTTGAGTATTTGTCTGCTTTTGATAAGGTTGTGCATTCAACTAACGATAAAATACATTGATGGGAAACTATGTATATGTCTGATGTAAAAGTGCAGGACTGTTGAAGTGTTGAGAATATACTTTTCTCTATGTGGCTGTGTATTTCTCTTCGTGGAGTGTTGTGAAACAATCATGATGGTTACAAGATTCTTGAGATTATAACAATAAGATTGTGTGTTCTATAGTGTATTTAGAAGTGGCATAGTTATGGGGTAGTCTTGGACTACTTATTTTCTAAAGATTCAGATGTGGTAGGTTTGAAGTCTTTGGAGTTTCTGAGCAGGATGGAGGTTGTCTACTTAAACTTGATTGTTAAATCAAGTCTATGAGAGCATGGAAATCTGTTTCTGCAAAGGGAGGAGGTTCTTCTAAGTGGCAGAAGGAAGAGCTGAATTCAACAGTTGGATATCATAATGTTTTGACATCTAGCTTAACATCAGAAGTCTCAACTGGTGATGTGGCACATCAGCTTAAGATAGAAGTGATCTACAGTAATGGATGCTTCAAAAAGATCTATCTCATACAATTTGCGGGAGCTGTGGTTTGAGAAGATGCTACATGACTAAGAGGCTTGGTGAATCCAATATGTCTTGCTTTGGAGCAAGTAGTTCATATGACTTGAAGATCTGGTTTCATAGGTGGATCAGGATATCTTGTGGGAGTTCTGAAGAAGATTGAGATTAATCAAAAGGTGGAATTTGGTTGGTTTCATTGTGTGCATTCAAGCAGGATGCTTGAAACTGATTGCTCTTGTGCAGAAGAGTATTTAGTTAAAAATGTAAGGAGGTTCTAATTCTCTTGGAGCTTTTGGCAGAAGTTCTAGGTTGAGGATGGAAGTATACCTTCTTTTAGTGGATAAGAGGTTATTCCCCTGGTTCTTTGGATTACTATGCTAGAGTAAGTCCAGTTGGTGGAGCATATCAAGAATCTTGGTGATGATGTCTTGGTGTGTGGCAGTTGTTTTAACTTGGGTTGGGACATTATCTGGGTTGAATTTCCTTGGTGAAGGATGATTGTGCTCTGGTTCAGGAGCTTGGTGCCTACATTATGCCTAAAGAGTGTCTACATAGTCATACGGGAGAATGATGAAGTAGAAGGTCTGTCTTGGATGGAGAATGTAGAGAAGACTGAAGCAGATCGGGTATTGATTGCTTGGAAGTCTGAAGGTGGAGATACTCATCAACTGATCAGGAGTATTCCAAATTATCATACGGGAGAATGATAGGGAATGACTGAGAGTTGGATGATTATTGATGGAGGGCTTTGCTAAGGCCAGTTGAAAAGCTTGGGAGAGAGAGTACTGTTATTATGATCTTCTGTGATGTGAGGGGTTATGATGAATGATAATGGGAAGCTGATGTCCCAAATGATGTTGTAACTTCATGGAAGATGATTGAGATTGTGCATACGGAGTTTGATGATCAAGTTTTTTTTGGAAGAGGTGTTTCTGACTATGTGGATTAGAATGTGGAGATTCTGATCTTGTGTTAGTAGTATGTCTGGCAAAGCATGACTACTAATTTGGAAGACTTCACTAGTATCAACAACCACTAGTGGATGTACTGGCAGAGGAATTGTGTCAGATAAGGTGAGCTGATCAAAAAGTTTTTTTTGGCTATTCTTTCTTCTACTGCAAGTATCTCTTGAAGAGATTGGATCTCGGTAAAGCTTTTAAGTAAGCTGAGAATTCGTGGAGTTTGTGAGCAGTGTCAAACAAGTCAGGATACTTGTTTGTGTTCTCCAAAAGTGAAAGTACAACATGTGAATGTGCTCAGCAAGTGTACTCAAATTTTCATCTCCATCTAGAGCATTAGTTAACCATGACAGGGGGAGTACTTGTCTATGGATTCTGCAGCAAAGGTGCATATATTGTGAAGCTTGCATGCTGATCAAGCTTGTGGAGATTGGTTGCCTCTTATGAGGAGATAATGTCAGATAACATGTTATGACATTAGGCTGTTGGATGGCATGTTGGTGTGGACATGAATGGTTCTAGCCATGTGAAGCTAATTGTATGTATCATGTGAGAACATGCTTCTGAGGAGAAGTTTGAAGACAATTTTATGCAGTTTTGGAAAAACTTTGTGAGGGTCTTTGTTGATGGGAGATGTCACACTTGTCTTGATGTGTGTTATTAATTCTAAGTAAGAGGAGTTTACTTAGAGTTCAGTGGAAGGCATTGTGAGTGTGCTTCAGAACTTGTGGGTGATTGTGTGAAGCATTCTGGACTGGATGGATGAAGACTGTGTCTGGATTTTTCAAATGCTATGATGTACTGGTCAAGGAGCATCAGTTGTGAAATATAAGGGGGGAAATTATGTCTGTACTAGTGTGGTACTTGGATTGTTTGAGGATTAAGCATTTTGTGAATGTGTTCAGCAGGTGTGTTGAACAGAGGGTGCGCTCTTGAAGGCATGAAGATGAGTCTTATGTTTTCCATTCATTTAAGGTGTTCTTCTTACAAAGAAGCACTAGTTATCTTAGATAGGGAGAGTTGATCTTTTGTGGAAGAAGTTGTTTATCCAGATTGTAATGTCAGACAAGATGTCG
The DNA here is from genome assembly GCA_022829125.1 of Lathyrus tuberosus. Classification (NCBI taxonomy): domain Eukaryota; kingdom Viridiplantae; phylum Streptophyta; class Magnoliopsida; order Fabales; family Fabaceae; genus Lathyrus; species Lathyrus tuberosus. The sequence continues at coordinate 1,266,087 of JALAZF010000529.1, read as the reverse complement.
TGACATTGTGTTACTGGTGAAGTTCATGGTGTACTTGACAGTTTAGACCTGGTTCTATAGATTTGTGTGTCAATGGATTGAATCAGAAGTATACATTTACACCAATGTTTGGCAATCTTTTGGCTAAAAAGGGGGAGAGAATGTACAGTAGTAGCTATTTAGTCTGGATTGTGTTCTGAGTATGTTGTTTGGCAGATTCAGAGGTTGTCAAATTGTGGCTAAAAAGGGGGAGAGTTAGCCTGTTGTTCCTGCTGTTGCTGTTGCTTGAGGGGAAGTGTGCGAAGTTGAACAACTGGTATGTTGGTTCTTGTTTTGAGGGGGAGTTTGCAAGTTGTGGTGAGTGAGTTTATTTTTGGTGCAGTTGTTGGTTGTTGCTTCTGTTTGTGCTGTGCTTGTTAGTAAGTGTTTTTCTGCTGCAAGTTGTTCTGATGTAGGCTGAAATTGTTTTAGCCAAAATTAGCCAAAGGGGGAGATTGTTAATTCTTGTAGTTGGCTAGAATTTTGGTAAAACAATGTTGGTGTCATGGTTGATGTTTCAACATGAGTTTTTAACAGCCTTGTTATGTTTAGTTAACATTCTGGTTATGTTAAGTTTTAAAGGGTTGCAGTTTTGTGCTGATGTCAAACCCGATGTCATGACATCAGATGACAGAACATCAGTTTGGTAAGTTTTAGGGCTGCGCATGTGCAAGGTTGTTAAGGATAAGATCTGATTGAGAGATTGCAGCAGAATATCATGGAATAGATATATTCTGTTACAATCAAGTGTGAAGCAGATCTTGTTACTATTTTTAGGGCTGAAAGATATGATAATAATTGAAGATTTAATTGAAGATCTAATTGAAGATTTAATTGAAGATTTGATTGAAGATCTATTTAGTAGCAGAATCTTTTGCAGATTTGTAGCTGTTGATTTGTTGTGATTTGAAGGCCCAAATCCAGTTGGGAAATAGGTTATAAATAGTAGCTTTGTAACCTAGTTTTAAGAAGCCAGCCATCATGTAAATTATAAGGGTTGTGTTGGTTGATGAACCACCCGGTTTGTGGGATGGTCATCGTGTTTATCTCAAAGCCTGTAGGTAAGAGATGTATTGTTCTTGGAGGAAGCTGTTAAGCAACTCTAAGTATTGGTATTAGTCATGAGGGTCATGTCTAGGTATTGTCATGGAAGTATGTCTTCTACTTTTCTGTGTTTGAAGAGTTTTTGGAAATCAAGCGGTTGATGCAGTGATTGAGATATTGACTGCTAGACATCATTGCGATGATTGGGAGTGAGATGGAGTCTCTTATCTAGGGAGGACTTAGATAGAAGGGTCATTGGGTAGTGATTAAGTTAGTGGATTGTCAACTGGTTTGTTGAGTCTGTAATTTGATACTGCTAATAGTGAACTTCCTTCCTGCCTTGGTATGCCCCCAGATGTAGGTTGTTAGACCGAACTGGGTGAACAAATTTTGTGTGCATTTTTTGATTACTATTATTGCCTTGTTCATACAACAGATATTGATGTTGTGACATCACACTTGACATCACATATCTGATACCAGAATTTCACCTATCTTATAGGTTCTCTCGGCTCTACAAGGTTCTAACCATCTAATATTTCAAGTCCCAAAAGGAAAAAGAAAGGAGACTTGAATTCACAATACTTGCATTATGTGGAAACATGTCGCTTGAGTTCAACAACTCAAACTATCACTAATTGAAAACCATATTGAGGCATCTTTTCCCAGTCAACCCTACGTCTAGAGTTATCGACACGGGTCGCAGATCCTTGTATCTACTTTGACATACAAAATGGATTCGGATTCAAGGTGTTTTCCACATGAATCGTCGTTTCCCATGGTGTAACGACCGTTTATTTAATTAAGTATTTAATTAAATATAATTGTAGTATGTTGTGTTGATTCACGCTGATTTGTGTATTTGTGTCGATTTGCGTTGGTTCGTGATACTGGTATTGATTTAAGTTGATTCCGGAATATCGGAATATTATGTTGATGTTTCTAAGTTGGTTCGAGTTGAATTGATAAGTTGATTGAAGTTGTGAAAATTAATACTGAATATTTTCCGTCTACGGTTAAATATGTTGATTTGGTGGTTTGGACGGTTTATTTGATAGTCGAGTAATTAGTCGGTTTAATCGGAGAAATAATATTAGAAATAATATTATTATAACGGACTATCATTTAATTAAATTGGATTTGGTTGTTGGGTGATATATAGCAAATAAGGAGGTATGAATAGTAAGCTCAATGGATTAGTTAGATTAATTGGTATTATTATTATAAAATAAGGGTTTGTAAAGAAAAGAGAAAAGAAGTGGCTGTAAGAAAATGAGAAAAAGGGAAGTTACAGAGACAGAACGAGGGTTGGAAACAACGGTTGGAGAGGAAACCGTGAGAAGTTGGAGAACGACGGTTACGAGAAGTTGCCGTCGAAAAGCCGATCGGAGATTCGAGCGGCCATCAATCTAAGGTAAGGGTGGGGTTCAATCTCTATAACCGGGTATATGGTAGACCGTATGTGGGATTGGGGTTTGTATGATTTTTCTACTGAGACTGTGTTGATTTTATGATAATCTGTTCTGATTTTATGTGCTTGAACTATGTTGTTAAAATAGTGATCCTGCGGTTGGGAGGTTGTTTCTGTGTTGAAATTGTTGAAATTGTCGTTGGATGGATTTTGTAAGCATCTCCGTGAAACTGAGTGATTCTGTAAAAGTATTAATTGATCAATTCTTTTTGTGAAATTTGTTGCTGGTGATTCTATGAAAGTTGCAGTGAAGTGTTGATTGTCTGGAAATTTGAATGGGGACGGAATATCACTGATTACATGTGCACGGGTGGCGCAGGCCACCCATCACTACACAGACAGGGGTGGCGCAGGCCACCCAAAACAAGGGAAATAACATGTGGTGGGAGCCACAAAGGGGTGCATCGCGCAAGCCACCACCAACCATGAAGAAAGGGTGGCGCAAGCCACCCATGTGGGAGGGGGGCCCACGTTAAATTTCACACCCTTATTAATAAGTTTCCAAGTTAATTCATGTTACTGTAACCACTTTCGTTTGTTTTAAAATAAAGTAACACTAAATTCCATGATGAGAGCCACACTAAATTCCATGATGAGAGCCACTACTAATAGGCAAGGCATGTGGATGAATTAATTGGTTTCAATAATTGGTTTTGTTTAGTGTCAGTAGATTAATTAATTAAGACTATATATTATTTAACCATACATTAGTAAATCAATTTGTTAAGAATAGTATATAGCAGAAAAATAATATGTTCACTAATAATATATGAAGCAGAGAATTACTATGTGTAGCAGAAAAATATTATGTTAGCAGAAATAATGTGTTGAATAACAGAAAAACATAACTAGTGATTTTAGCATGAAAATAATGGCAAATGACAGTATGATTGAGAACAAAATGTGTGGTAGCAGTAAGTTGAAAATTAACAGAATTATTAAATTATTGGTAGCAGTAATAGTAGTAAAAATAGTACCGATTTAGTCGACCGGGTGAAATTACGCGGTAAAATTAGTTGTTCGGAATTTAATGAAAATTGTCGAGGTAGTTAGTAATAATTAGTAGGTGATTTTAGTCGGCTTATTTTGTTGAATTCGTGTTGTATGTGTGGATTTCTTGTACAGTTGTTTATGTGGTTTTGTTCCGGTTTGTGGGCATTTTCAAGTCGTAGGTCGAAGGACCAATGTTGATGTTAAAGTTGTAGGTCGTATGACCAACGTTGATGTATATAAGTTGTAGGCCTATGGCCAAAGTTGAATCGTGTTGAATTAAAGTTGTTATGTGGTTTGTTATATGTTGTTCGGAATTGGTTGTTGTTTTGTGTTGAGTCGTTGCATCATGGCATTTGCATTTTTGTCGGAGCCGTTGCTCACACCACGTTGGCATGGATTGACAATTTTTAAGTTGGAGCTGATGCTCACCACGTTGGCCTGGATTGGCAAAATTATTAAGTTGAAGGCTTATGCCTTGCAGATACCTCGATAACCTGGTATATTTTAAGTTGGGAGTTTTGCTCCGATGGTACCACATGCATATGCATAATCGAGTCGCATCCTGTGTCGCATTATTTATGTTGTTTGTGTTGATTGTCGCTGTTGAAGTTGAGTAAGTTGTTCATGTCGCTTAAGTTGATAAAGTTGTCCATGTTGCTTAAGTTGATAAAGTTGTTCATGTTGCTTAAGTTGATAAAGTCGTTCATGTTGCTTAAGTTGATAAAGTGGTTCATGTTGATTAGGTTGATTGTAGTGATTATGTCGTAAATGTTGATATGTGTAATAAGTCGATAAAGTATGTTGAGAGATTGTGGATTATTGTTAAAGTTGTGGTTGTTGATGTTAAGTCGTGATGAATTGAAGTTGTATATTATAAGTTGTTATGATGATGTGTTGGTTGATTTAAGTTGTTGTTGTTACTAATTGTATTGATTTGAGTTATTTGTTGATTGTTGTATAATTGTCGTTGAAGTGGTCAAATTTGTATGATTCTAATCTAATATATTGTTTATCATATACTTGTTTATGTTGGTTGATATCTCACCCCTTCTGTTTGAATGTTACCCCTATGTTGGTAACGTGCAGGTTAGCAGAGATGAAGGTCGTTTATCTTCATTAGTTGAGTCGGTGATGTCGCTCTGATACGTAACACTCGGGGGGATGAACGCTTAGTTGCTCTGTTGTTGTTTTAAGTTGTTTCCATGAAAATATGTTATTACTAAGTTGTTTAAGTTGAACAAATGATATATCATGTATAGTTGAATATTTGAGAATCCGCTGCGTAGTTGTGAAAATTGTTTTGGTTTCCAAGAATGAATAAAAGTTGTTATTATAGTTTCATCAGAATTAAAAGTGTTGTGTATCGATGTACTATTTGATTTAAATGAATAAGTTTTTTTTTAGTTGTAAAATGTGGCATCCTATTTGTGTACTTGTTGATTGAATTTTACTACTCTGATATTCAATATATTTGTCGGGTAGAAATGGGGTGTTACATTAGTGGTATCAGAGCAGGTCGGTCTGTCCGGCCAATGTTGTCTAATGTCGTTTATTCCTTAGTACTCGACATGTGTGGGAAACACTGTCGGTGCTTGTTTGTTAGTTCCCGGTCGTTGTCTGCAGGTGTTGGTTTGGATTAAGTGGGGGAGAAGCTTGTCTCCCGGACGTGTTGTTGATATGTAAAAGTTGATTCAAGGTGATGTTAATTGCAAGAGTGCAAAGGTTGTTGAAGTGATGTTGTTGCGGACCGGTGAGAGTTTAGACTCATGAATTCGTATCGGTCGAGTTTGGGAAGTGTGTGGAATATGGACGAGGAATTGATTGCGAATAAGGAAGTATTCTAATGGAAATGATAAGTTAATGGATCGAGTCGGTAGATTAATATGCCTTGAGTATGGTCAGATTAAAGTCGAGTAATTTTAGAGTTGGATGAAGAGAAACGATTGTTGGTAGATTTTGGAAGTAAGCGGAAGAGAGATGGAACTTATGTTCATCAATCTCAAATCCTGATTTTTGCAATTTTGGAGCAGCTGTCGGTAAAAGAGGTATAACTTTTTGCAATTTCCGAAGTAAACAATGTAAGTGATCGAAGTTTCGACAAAAACTTAGCCCACATACCTCCTTGCAGTCCGGCGAAATTCGACTTGAAGGCAACGAACAACGCGTACTGTTCCATGTATCTCCATCCTACACATGGTTTTCAGTGGGATAAGGAAGTCATTGGTGACTCCAACTACATGTGGGGGACTACCAATATAGCACCAACAGGATGGGGGAGTGAGTTCGACAATGATGATGAGTGAACAAGCAGTGCTCGACAAAATTACGGCTTACATAGCCGAAAACAAATTCAAAGCGGCTCTGGAGGCCGAAGTAAAATACATGGCTGTCGAAGCCAATCATGAAGATTCAAATGAACAATGTCTTCAAAAAGACGTTGGGGAAAATGGTGATAACAACCAAATAGACGAATGGCAACACCAGAAACTTGACGCCATTTATGACGACGAACCTTTGGGGTTCGAAAAAGATCCAGTGTCGAACAATTTGAAGATGGTGGCGCAGGATCCTTTAGAAGAAATCAACTTGGGACTGGGGGCAGAAAAAAGACTAACTTACATAAGTGCAAGGATGGATCCTCAGTTCAGAGTCGAAATAATCCAGTTGTTGAAGGAGTTCAAAGATTGCTTTGCATGGGATTATGACGAAATGCCTGGTTTGGACAGAAGTTTGGTCGAATTGAAGCTGCCAATCATAGAAGGGAAGAAGCCAGTCAAGCAAACTCCAAGGCGCTTTGCACCAGAAGTTCTGTCGAAGATAAACGAAGAGGTCGAAAGACTTCTAAAATGCAACTTCATCTGCACTACCAGGTATATTGATTGGATCGCAAATATAGTTCCAGTTATTAAGAAAAATGGCAAACTTAGGGTATGCATTGATTTTAGAGATTTAAATTCTGCTACCCCAAAGGACGAATATCCTATGCCAGTAGCAGAAATGCTTATAGATTCTGCAGCAGGTCATGAGTATCTAAGTATGTTAGCTGGATACTCTGGCTATAACCAAATTTTTATTGCTGAAGAAGATGTTTCTAAGACAGCTTTTCATTGTCCTGGAGCAATTGGAACTTATGAATGGGTAGTGATGCCTTTTGGTTTAAAGAATGCTGGAGCCACTTACCAAAGGGCTATGAATTCAATTTTCCATGATTTTATTGAGACGTTTATGCAGATTTACATTGATGATATTGTAATCAAGGCTGTTTCAGGAGAAGATCATATAGACCATCTTCGACAATCCTTTGAGAGGATGAGAAAGTTTGGTCTAAAAATGAATCCCCTTAAATGTGCTTTTGGTGTGCAGGCGGGTGATTTTTTAGGTTTTGTGGTCCACAAGAAAGGGATCGAAATAAATGATAACAAAGCCAAAGCTATAATGGAAGCGAAAGCGCCATCAACGAAAAAGGGATTGCAGTCTCTACTAGGGAAGATTAATTTTCTAAGAAGATTCATCTCCAACCTCAGCGGAAAAACACAAGCCTTTTCTCCTCTACTTCTACTAAAGAAAGAAGAATTCACATGGGGGCAAGAGCAACAAGTGGCTTTCGACAAGATCAAAGAGTACTTGGCTAGTCCTCCAATCTTGATGTCCCCTTGTAGGAAAAGAAGCATGAGATTGTATATCTCTGCCTCAGACAAGACATTAGGAAGTATGTTGTGTCAAGAGGATGAGAATGGCGTCGAAAGGGCCATCTATTATCTCAACAGAGTCTTAAATGATGCTGAAACTAGATATAGTGCCATAGAAAAACTATGTTTATGTGTATATTTCTTTTGTATGAAATTGAAGCATTATATAAAGCCTGTTGATGTATATGTATCTTCTCATTTCGACGTAATAAAACATATGTTGTCTAAGTCTATTTTGCATAGTCGAATTGGAAAGTGGGCTTTGGCTCTAACAGAATACTCCTTAAAATATTTGCCTTTAAAGGCTATGAAAGGACAAGTGGTGGCTGATTTTATAGCCGACCACTCTATAGTCGAAACTATAGAGTACGTCGAATTAGCACCATGGAAACTGTATTTCGACGGTTCCAGGCATTAGAATGGAATTGGTGTTGGGATGGTGATTATTTCTCCTGACAAAATTCCAACAAAGTTCAAGTACAAAGTCGAAGGGCTATGTTCGAACAATGAAGTCGAATATGAAGCTTTGATTGTTGGACTTGAAATCTTGTTGGAATTGGGGGCAACAAGAGTCGAAATAATGGGTGACTCTGAGTTGGTAATAAAGCAGTTGACTAAGGAGTACAAATGTGTGAAAGAGAATCTAATAATGTACTTCGTGATAGCAAATAGACTTCTCAAGAAGTTCGACAATGTGGCTTTTAGGCACATTCCCAGGATGGAGAATCAAGAGGCGAATGATCTTGCTCAACTGGCATCAGGATACAAAGTGTCGGAGGAGAAGTTAGAAAAAGCCATTGAAGTCAGAGGAAGAATCATATCTGTAGGGTTGTCCCCATCAGATTTAGAGACAATAAAATTGGGATATGGTGACGAAGAGAATTATGAGATTTGCAACGTAGATGATGCAGGAGTCGAAGACTGGAGAAAACCCATCAAAGAATATTTGCAAGATCCAAATCAAAAAGTCGAACGAAAGGTAAGATATAGAGCTTTGAGTTATGTACTTTTTGGCAATGAATTGTTCAAGAAGACTGCAGAAGGAGTCTTGTTGAAATGCTTAGGCGAAAATGAAGCATACATAGCGTTGTCGAATATGCATAGTGGAGCGTGTGGCGCACACCAAGCAGGCCACAAAATGAAGTGGTTATTGTTTCGACAAGAAATGTATTGGCCAACAATGCTGAAGGATTGTGTCGAATTTGTAAAAGGGTGTCAAGAGTGCCAAGTACATGCAGGCATACCACATGTTCCTGCAAGTGAGTTACATTCGATTGTAAAACCTTGGCCATTCAGAGGTTGGGCTTTAGATTTAATTGGTGAAATTCGACCAGCTTCTTCAAAAGGGCAAAGGTACATTTTAGTTGGAGTAGATTATTTTACTAAGTGGATTGAAGCCATACCATTGGTGAATGTAGATCAAGAAGCAGTTATGGATTTTATCCAAAAGCACATAATCTATAGATTTGGGATACCGGAAACAATAACAACAGATCAAGGATCTGTGTTTACTGGTCGAAAGATGCAGAAGTTTGCACAAGAAACAGGTTTTAAGCTCCTTACTTCGACACCTTATTATGCTCAGGCTAATGGACAAGTCGAAGCAGCTAACAAGGTAGTGATAAATTTGATCAAAAAGCATGTAGGTGGAAAGCCAAAAAATTGGCATAATACCTTAGATCAAATTTTATGGGCTTGTCGAACATCTCCTAAAGAAGTAACCAATTCGACTCCATTTAAATTAACTTATGGGCATGATGCAGTTTTGCCAGTCGAATTGTATTTGCAATCAGTTAGGGTTCAAAGGCATCATGAGATCCCATCAGAGACATACTGGAGTATGATGATGGATGAATTGGTTGATTTAGATGAAGAAAGGCTACGTGCCTTAGATCTCATAAAGAGACAAAAAGAGAGAGTCGAAAAGTTTTACAATAAAAAAGTAAAATTTAAGACTTTTTCAATTGGTGATTTTGTGTGGAAGGTAATTCTTCCTATGGATCGAAAAGACAGAGTTATGGGAAAATGATCTCCCAAATGGGAAGGACCTTTCAAAGTTTTGAAAATATTTTCTAATGGCGCATATGAGGTCGAAGAGATAGGGAAAGAAGAAAGGATATTAAAAATAAATGGCAAATATTTGAAAAGGTATAAACCAATATTGCAGGAAATAAAGATAGCAGTCGAATAAAATTGAAATTGAAAGGAAATATTGTGCTGCCAAACAGATGGCGTTAAATTATTACAAATAAAGCCTCAAAGGGCTGAAAATTGACAGGCAAATTCGACTAAAGCTGAAGGTTTGCAAATTGTGCCTTCAAAGCTGTAAATTTGTCTTTCTGAAATTGAAGTCGACGATCACAGAGGTTCCTGTGAATATGGGCAACTTCAATCTCTTGGTTGATCTTTTGAGCTGTCTCTGCGTGTTGAATGCCAACCTTCAACTCTTCATCAATCTCGCTTTGCCTAGGCTGCTGGATAGAAGCTATGAGTTCCTCCTCTTTGGAAATTTTCTCTTGGAGAACTGCTATTTGTTTCTTCCATGTTTGAATGTGGTTATGGCAAGTAGCAATCTTCTTGACAGAGGCTTCAGAAAGCTCTTGTAGTTTCGAAACCTTATTTGTCGAAACAGAAACAGAGTTCCATTCAGTAGCTTGTTGGTCCATTTTTTTAGAGATTTGTTGACACAAGTCCCTTCGACGGTGAAGATCTGCGCTGGATAAGTCAATCACAGTTGTCAGCTCTATCACAAAATTGCAGACTTCGACAGAAGCATCCAAGACGTTAACTTGCTTCAACAGTTTCTTCAACTCCATTGGAGCAGTGGCATTTTCCTCTAGAACTTGGAACAAGTCAACATCAAGGATCTTCGCCTTGATCTGAGTCATGATATTGGGTAGAGACTGCACTTCAGAAGTGGCTCCAGAAGTAGTCAAACTGCTGTAGGAAGAGTCTTTAAAGTTGAATCTGGTGCTAAGTACGGCTTTCAGGTAGTCCAGGGGTTTCTGCACCTTGAGATTTTCAAGCTCTTCATGAGAAAGACTAGTCGAACCAGTTGTTTGGGAACTCCTTTTAGTTTGGTCAGGAGTAGGCTGGTTGCTATGCTCTGAAGTTCGCCTAGCTTCTTGTTACTTCGACAGATCTTCTTCTTCACCTGTCTTCTCTTCAGGATCTCCTTTGACAGCAGTGTCTGCTTCAACATCATCATCTCTTTGTTGCTCAGCGTGTAATCCAGGATGAGAAGGAGAGTTGTTATCAGAATCAGCTCCCACAGTAGTGTCGAATGCTTCAACCGTTTGTCTCTCAAGTTCTTTGATGGGAGTGTCCTCTTCTCGAGCTACCTCCTCCTGGATTGTCTCAGGCTGTTTTTCGACGACCTTTTGCTTCTATCAAAAGAAAAATTTCTAAGTTAGAAATGAAATAAAATAAACGAGAGGGGCCGAAAGTGAAGTTTACCTTAGAGGTCTCAGTTTTGGAGCTAGACTTTCCACTCCCCGTGTCCTTCGGCTGATGTTTTGTAGCAGGACTGCTAGAAGATTCCCTTTTAGATGATTTGACAATGGATTTTTGTGAGGCAATTTTCTGCAGTCTTTTCTTCTTTTGAGGAGGGGGATTTGGAGATGGAGACTCATCACTGGACTCTTCGACAGGGATTATCTCTGGTATTTTCTTTCTTTTTTGGAGTGTAGAGGTTTTTTGACTTGCCTAATCATATAAATCAAAAATAGTGAGTGTCTTAAAGAAACAAAAGAATAGATCAAAAGAGGAAGAGATTTATACCTTAGTCGAAGGGGTCTGGGCGGCACTTTGTGGAGTTTCGACGGAAGCTTTCTTTGCAGGCGCTTTCACAGCTGAAAAAAAAAAGGGAAAGTTAGACAGTGAGAAATACGTGATAATAAAATGACAAAATTCGTTTTGTTGTTAACACCTTCAAGAATGGGATCTTCCACGCGAACGTGTTTTATTCCAATATGAAGGTGCCCTGGGTAGTTATCCAGATGATACTTAGTCGCAACCACGCGTTCAGCAGGTTTTTTATAACTTTCACGAAGAACTTTCAGATGGTTCCCACATGTGAACCAATCTGGAAATGGAGGACTTAAAGCCACACCAAATTCAGCAGATGGTAAAGGTGGAAACTTAGGAGGATAATAGCTGAAAGCCAAGTCATAACGCACTTCTGGTCGAATGTGTGAAGGTAGTTTCAACTTCTCCAACTTCTCCGTGAATTTTTCTTTTAAAGTAACCGCTGCTTCGCGTATGGTTCGACTAAGATCATCAGGTCTGTAAACGGTTTCAAAATATTTTTGAAATTTTTGTATTTCTTGGATGTGTCTTTGCGTACCTTTTTTAGTCCGTTCCTGCACAAGAGCAAAGGCATTCGTCAGATGAGTGTTGAAAGCTTTTACGTCGAAAAATTTGGTAGCATAGTATTCCCTCCACCATGTGTCGAACTCAGGGGTGCAAAGGAATGATGGTTGAAAAACCACCGGTCGAATATCCAAAGATTCGTCAGTCAGCCTGTTCGACAATTCTCTGCTGGTGGCTTCGTCGTGGAAGGAGTTGTAGAAAATGATGGCCCATTTTTTAGGGAAAAGAGGTCGAGGCATGATTTGAATTAGGCCAAATTGCCTGGCAACCAAGTTAGGTTGATAGACTATTAAGGCAATCTGGGGTTTCGTAGTATTGCGGTGGGAGAACAGGAGCCTAAGGATCAAAAAGGATTCCCAGACATTTAGGAAGATGTTTTCATCTTTTTTGGTTTGCAAGGGGAATTTTCGTGTAAACCATTCAGGTCCAATTGTTCTGTCAGCAAATGGAGCCATAGTCGAGTAAAATGATGTCTCTCAGCAAACATCATTACATAGCTAATGAAGGCCCGTCGAAGGCTAATTGCTTCATCAGTTGGTGTCAGTTGCACCAACCTAGGCCATTCGACACTCCTGTTTTCGACTTCTTTTTCATTTATGTCATGCTTCGCAGGAATAAAGGCTTCGAGGGTGGCATTCAGCCATAGTTGCAAGAGCCAAAAGGGGCCTGCCAAATTAAGCTTCCCTTTGTCCTTCAAAGTTTTCAAAGAACGCACGCTTTCGCTCAAGGACTCATACAAGTTCGCCAGGATTACCTCACTCAAGCATAATTTGATCCCAACATGGAGTTGGTTCGCCATAGTGATGAACCTCTTAGCCACTTGAAGTGAGCGGGAGCAAAAGACAAATTTGGTCAGCCACAAGGTTAGAAAAGCTATGTGCTCTTTGTCAGAAACTTCTTTGTCATCTTCGCCATGGTAGTGAGACATAAAAAGGGAGTATGGGGCGAAACTAGTGTTGAAATCTATGGAGTCCTCGTTTAGGTGAGTGGGGTCGAAGTCAATGCCAACTGGACTAAGGCCAACTATGGCAGCTATGTCGAATAGCGTAGGGGTGACCATCCCATAAGGGAGGTGGAAGGTGTTATACGTACTATCCCAAAAATAAAGGGAGGCTAGCAGCATGTTAGGGCAAACATTGGGTCCTACTCTTGATAATTTTATCAAGTCAAAAATTCCTATTTCTTTCCAAAAATTTTCTTTAACATTTTCAACTCTGTTCAACCAAGACAGGTAATATGAAAGGTCTTTCGACCAAGAGCAAGTTCTAAAAATCCTAGTATGATTTAGATAGGTTAAATTTATTACTTCCTCATCTTTTTCATTTGAACCTTGAGGTTCAGTTTGTTCTACTGGTTTCTCAAGAGTTGGGGGTTTCACCCCAGCACCTATGGGTTTTGTGTGAGAATAAGTGGGAAAAAACTCTTGTAAACGCTCAGGTTTAATTTCTGGGTTAGGGAGTGGTCCTAACATGGCATAATGATTACCAGAAATAATAACAGGGATGAGTACCTGGGATTTAAAAATGCAGTCTTTTTCCCTCGCGTTTGGAGGCTCAGGAATGTATTGTTGATCCCCAATCAGTGTTGGTTCATCCAACCTATGCGCAGGAGGGATGATGGAAGGTTGCTCACTCTTGGAAAGTTTGCTGCTTGATGGTTTTTGAAAAGCCATTGTTGAATCAAAAAGTTTTTTAGAAAGAAGATGAAGATTTGGAGCGGTTGTGAAGAAGAAAAGTTCAAAAGCGTAAAAAAGAAAGAGAAATAAGGGTTTATGTATTTATAAGAGGAGATGATTTAAAAAAAAAAAAAAACCTTTGGGTTTAGTGGTGATCATGGAGGGCACGTGGCATCATCTTGACGGTGATGACGAAAAGTGGAAGTTAAAAAGAAATAGCCATGATGTTAGGTTAAGTAATAATGGGCCAGAAGTTAGAACGTGGGCTGGAGTTGACGTTTTGAGAAAAGTAAAATGATGAAATATGTTGGGACTTGAAATTGTGTAATTTAAAATTAGGATGACATGGCGTCAAAATATTGGTTGAACACCAAAGGATTATTTCTCCAGGGTAGTCGAAATACCTTTGCTGGGGGGCAATTTGTATATGCGTATTTTCGACGCCATGAGTTCAACACATAAAGAGTTGTTTTCGACAAGTGGAGGTACATGCCAAAAGAAGCACAACTGAAAGAGTATATCTACTTGGGAGATATTCTTCAACATTCTTCGACATTTCGACGGGGCAACGTTTTGACATTTCGTCAAGTAAAGATTTCTGCAAATGGAAAAGGTTTTGACAAGTATGAAGAACGTTGTGATAGTTCGACAATTCGACAAGTCTGAAGGGACGCGTTGGTTCGACATAACTTAAAGATTCAAATTCAAGAGAATTATAACGTTTGGCAGAAGACGCGTGGAAGCACCTGGCGAAAGGGAGACATGCAGAAGGCCAGATGTCGAAGTTTTAGGATTTAGTCGTTAATAGCAGTTATTTTGTTTATCTATAAATAGGATAGTTGTTATTAGAAAAATGTGTGAAAAACTTGTACAAAACTTCCTGCAATTACTCAAAGTACCCGTGTTAGAGAAAAGAGTTATCTGGAAAAATGTACGTGTAAACACCATCTTTAAATGTCTTTATCAATCAAAGTCTTTTTACCAATTTCTTTACATTACCAGCATTTTTATATTTCCTTCGCCATTTTACTTTAAAGTTCTTTTCAAAGTCATTTTCTTTTATCTCACTTTTATTTAGAGTTAGTCGAAATCTTTCATTCTAAAAGACTTAAAACATAAAACCAAACACCAAGATATCACCCTTGACTTAAAATTATTACGTTGATTTAAGTTTTTGTCCGACGTCCTAGGATTTGTTTGGTTAATCCTGCAAGTAACCCAGACTTCACCATTCTGGTAAACCAGAGATTGTTCGCCAAAATCAATAGCGAACAGAGGGGGGCCCACGTTAAATTTCACACCCTTATTAATAAGTTTCCAAGTTAATTCATGTTACTGTAACCACTTTCGTTTGTTTTAAAATAAAGTAACACTAAATTCCATGATGAGAGCCACACTAAATTCCATGATGAGAGCCACCACTAATAGGTAAGGCATGTGGATGAATTAATTGGTTTCAATAATTGGTTTTGTTTAGTGTCAGTAGATTAATTAATTAAGACTATATATTATTTAACCATACATTAGTAAATCAATTTGTTAAGAATAGTATATAGCAGAAAAATAATATGTTCACTAATAATATATGAAGCAGAGAATTACTATGTGTAGCAGAAAAGTATTATGTTAGCAGAAATAATGTGTTGAATAACAGAAAAACATAACTAGTGATTTTAGCATGAAAATAATGGCAAATGACAGTATGATTGAGAACAAAATGTGTGGTAGCAGTAAGTTGAAAATTAACAGAATTATTAAATTATTGGTAGCAGTAATAGTAGTAAAAATAGTACCGATTTAGTCGACCGGGTGAAATTACGCGGTAAAATTAGTTGTTCGGAATTTAACGAAAATTGTCGAGGTAGTTAGTAATAATTAGTAGGTGATTTTAGTCGGCTTATTTTGTTGAATTCGTGTTGTATGTGTGGATTTCTTGTACAGTTGTTTATGTGGTTTTGTTCCGGTTTGTGGGCATTTTCAAGTCGTAGGTCGAAGGACCAATGTTGATGTTAAAGTTGTAGGTCGTATGACCAACGTTGATGTATATAAGTTGTAGGCCTATGGCCAAAGTTGAATCGTGTTGAATTAAAGTTGTTATGTGGTTTGTTATATGTTGTTCGGAATTGGTTGTTCTTTTGTGTTGAGTCGTTGCATCATGGCATTTGCATTTTTGTCGGAGCCGTTGCTCACACCACGTTGGCATGGATTGACAATTTTTAAGTTGGAGCTGATGCTCACCACGTTGGCCTGGATTGGCAAAATTATTAAGTTGAAGGCTTATGCCTTGCAGATACCTCAATAACCTGGTATATTTTAAGTTGGGAGTTTTGCTCCGATGGTACCACATGCATATGCATAGTCGAGTCGCATCCTGTGTCGCATTATTTATGTTGTTTGTGTTGATTGTGGCTGTTGAAGTTGAGTAAGTTGTTCATGTCGCTTAAGTTGATAAAGCTGTCCATGTTGCTTAAGTTGATAAAGTTGTTCATGTTGCTTAAGTTGATAAAGTCGTTCATGTTGCTTAAGTTGATAAAGTGGTTCATGTTAATTAGGTTGATTGTAGTGATTATGTCGTAAATGTTGATATGTGTAATAAGTCGATAAAGTATGTTGAGAGATTGTGGATTATTGTTAAAGTTGTGGTTGTTGATGTTAAGTCGTGATGAATTGAAGTTGTATATTATAAGTTGTTATGATGATGTGTTGGTTGATTTAAGTTGTTGTTGTTACTAATTGTATTGATTTGAGTTGTTTGTTGATTGTTGTATAGTTGTCGTTGAAGTGGTGAAATTTGTATAATTCTAATCTAATATATTGTTTATCATATACTTGTTTATGTTGGTTGATATCTCACCCCTTCTGTTTGAATGTTACCCCTATGTTGGTAACGTGCAGGTTAGCAGAGATGAAGGTCGTTTATCTTCATTAGTTGAGTCGGTGATGTCGCTCTGATACGTAACACTCGGGGGGATGAACGCTTAGTTGCTCTGTTGTTGTTTTAAGTTGTTTCCATGAAACTATGTTTTTACTAAGTTGTTTAAGTTGAACAAATGATATATCATGTATAGTTGAATATTTGAGAATCCGCTGCGTAGTTGTGAAAATTGTTTTGGTTTCCAAGAATGAATAAAAGTTGTTATTATAGTTTCATCCGAATTAAAAGTGTTGTGTATCGATGTACTATTTGATTTAAATGAATAAGTTTTTTTTTAGTTGTAAAATGTGGCATCCTATTTGTGTACTTGTTGATTGAATTTTACTACTCTGATATTCAATATATTTGTCGGGTAGAAATGGGGTGTTACATTAGTGGTATCAGAGCAGGTCGGTCTGTCCGGCCAATGTTGTCTAATGTCGTTTATTCCTTAGTACTCGACATGTGTGGGAAACACTGTCGGTGCTTGTTTATTAGTTCCCGGTCGTTGTCTGCAGGTGTTGGTTTGGATTAAGTGGGGGAGAAGCTTGTCTCCCGGACGTGTTGTTGATATGTAGAAGTTGGTTCAAGGTGATGTTAATTGCAAGAGTGTAAAGGTTGTTGAAGCGATGTTGTTGCGGACCGGTGAGAGTTTAGACTCATGAATTCGTATCGGTCGAGTTTGGGAAGTGTGTGGAATATGGACGAGGAATTGATTGCGAATAAGGAAGTATTCTAATGGAAATGATAAGTTGATGGATCGAGTCGGTAGATTAATATGCCTTGAGTATGGTCGGATTAAAGTCGAGTAATTTTAGAGTTGGATGAAGAGAAACGATTGTTGGTAGATTTTGGAAGTAAGAGGAAGAGAGATGGAACTTATGTTCATCAATCTCAAATCCTGATTTTTGCAATTTTGGAGCAGCTGTCGGTAAAAGAGGTATAACTTTTTACTCGTGATTCCGATTGAAACGGTTCTTGACTTTTTGGAAAGCTTACGAAATTACCTACAATTTGCATGTAAGATTTGTCTTCAGGAAGTTTGTGAATAGGGAGAAAAGTGCATTTTAATATTTGGGTCTGATGCTGATTTTTGGAAAATTCTGCGTACGGAAATTCTGAATCAGTCCTGTTGTAAGGATGATAACTTTTTACTCGTAACTCGGATTCAAGAAATTCTTGAAGTTCTGGAATCTTCAAAAAATTCTCTTCATTTTGGAATATGATTTTGTGATTGAGAGGTCTGTATCGAAATAGATATATGTGGTTGAAGTTTAGCGACTATTGCTGAAAAATTTGGAAAGATGAAGCCGAGTGTGAAATTTTGATAAGAATAATATGTTGGTAATTATAAGGATGTGACGGTATCTGAGAAAGCATCGAGATGCAAATTTATGTTGAATGAGGAGAAATAAGTGATGATGTCATGTGATAGTAATGTTGAGAAAAAGACGGATGGTTGATTTGCAACGTTAAAATTTTTTTTTTTAACTTGGATAAGAGTTGTAATTGGAGCGAGCCGAGTTGGATAGTACTTGAAGTAGTAGCGATTCCGGCGTTAGAAAGATATTTAATAATTGTGTTGTGCTACGAGCATGTATAAGAGATTATGTATTGGATTTTGGACGTTTTGGTATAATTGACGAAGTTGAAATTAAGGAAACTAAGAAGACGTTGATAAGCCTCAGAGAATTGGCGGAGCATTGTGCTTACATACTTTGGGCACAAGTTGTAGTACGCTATTGTGTTGGATAATGATGATTTATGCCACTGTTATGGTTGCCGGTTGTCTATTGACAAATTGAGGAACTGATCACCCTTAATCTCTTGTTGATAGTAGACGGAATCATAATTGATGGATATATGTGTCATGCCAACTAGTATAGTATGTATTTGAATTGGTTGAAGTCAAGCCAAGTGCTTGTGGATTGTTTATTTTGTCGATGTAAATTCATATATGAGCATATTAGTTGAATTTAAGGATGATGGCATGAGGTTGCGATTTAATTGATGAGTAATATGGAAATTCGCAGTTGAGTTCTAGGTAAATTGAGAATTGAGTTGCAAGTAGAAAAAGTAGTGAAGTTATAAGTTGAATTGTAAAAGTGGAACTTTTGGTTGGTAAAGATGAGTTACTTGGTTGTGTTAATTCGGATAAGAATTTATGAAGAATTGTGTCGGTATGAGTAAAAGTCGATAATTTGGTTTGTTGGATTAGTGGGAAAGGAAAAGATGATTTATCTGGTTGAAGTTAATTGTACACAGGTACCCTATGTTGTTGTAATGATGTTGCGTGTTTAAGATGATTTTTGAGGAACGTGTAAATAGGAGATGGTAAATTTGTAGTTATGTTTGATGATAATCGGGAAAATTCGTGGAAGTACATGTATATATTATCCAAGATTTGGGAGTAGTCGCCGTTGTAATTATGTTGAACGTTCAGAGGTGTTGTCTTATGGATCTAAGTTCGAAGTATTCGGTAACTACAAAAGTGTAGAATACCTGTTGGGATGGAATTTCCGAAGAGTTAAGTCGAAAGTCTTTTGTTATGTCGGTTTTGGCGATTGAGAAGTTGGGAATAAAATGAGTAGTCTTGATACCTTGCAAGTAATCAGAGTGCGCAGCGAACGCGTGGCATGGTGTCGTTGTTCATGTGTGAGTGACAACGATGTTGGTAGTTGGTTGTATTGATGTCGTGTTTAAGTTGTGTGTTCTTATGTTGTTGCGTTCTAGTTCTAAAACCGGCGAATTCTTAAGTTGGTTACTCTTTATGTTGTGATGTTGAGTTGCCAAGTGTGTCGCATGAGTAGTATTCGGGTTGTTTTCGCCGTTGATGTTATGAATTATTTGTATTATACGTAGGTTGCCTTCAGAGATGAGAGTTGATTAGTCGGATGGAATCACATAGTTGGAGTAGTTGTATCGGATAAATTTTCGAGGACGAAAATATTCTAAGTGGGGGAGAGTTGTAACGACCGTTTATTTAATTAAGTATTTAATTAAATATAATTGTAGTATGTTGTGTTGATTCACGTTGATTTGTGTATTTGTGTCGATTTACGTTGGTTCGTGATACTGGTATTGATTTAAGTTGATTCCGGAATATCGGAATATTATGTTGATGTTTCTAAGTTGGTTCGAGTTGAATTGATAAGTTGATTGAAGTTGTGAAAATTAATACTGAATATTTTCCGTCTACGGTTAAATATGTTGATTTGGTGGTTTGGACGGTTTATTTGATAGTCGAGTAATTAGTCGGTTTAATCGGAGAAATAATATTATTATAATGGACTATCATTTAATTAAATTGGATTTGGTTGTTGGGTGATATATAGCAAATAAGGAGGTATGAATAGTAAGCCCAATGGATTAGTTAGATTAATTGGTATTATTATAAAATAAGGGTTTGTAAAGAAAAGAGAAAAGACGTGGCTGTAAGAAAATGAGAAAAAGGGAAGTTACAGAGACAGAACGAGGGTTGGAAACAACGATTGGAGAGGAAACCGTGAGAAGTTGGAGAACGGCGGTTACGAGAAGTTGCCGTCGGAAAGCCGATCGGAGATTCGAGCGGCCATCAATCTAAGGTAAGGGTGGGGTTCAATCTCTATAACCGGGTATATGGTAGACCATATGTGGGATTGGGGTTTGTATGATTTTTCTACTGAGACTGTGTTGATTTTATGATAATCTGTTCTGGTTTTATGTGCTTGAACTATGTTGTTAAAATGGTGATCCTGCAGTTGGGAGGTTGTTTCTGTGTTGAAATTGTTGAAATTGTCGTTGGATGGATTTTGTAAGCATCTTCGTGAAACTGAGTGATTCTGTAAAAGTATTAATTGATCAATCCTTTTTGTGAAATTTGTTGCTGGTGATTCTATGAAAGTTGCAGTGAAGTGTTGATTGTCTGGAAATTTGAATGGGGACGGAATATCACTGATTACATGTTCAAGGGTGGCGTAGGCCACCCAAAACAAGGGAAATAACATGTGGCGGGAGCCATAAATGGGTGCATGGCGCAAGCCACCGCCAACCATGAAGAAAGGGTGGCGCAAGCCACCCATGTGGGAGGGAGCCCAAGTTAAATTTCACACCCTTATTAATAAGTTTCCAAGTTAATTCATGTTACTGTAACCACTTTCGTTTGTTTTAAAATAAAGTAGCACTAAATTCCATGATGAGAGCCACACTAAATTCCATGATGAGAGCCACCACTAATAGGCAAGGCATGTGGATGAATTAATTGGTTTCAATAATTGGTTTTGTTTAGTGTCAGTAGATTAATTAATTAAGACTATATATTATTTAACCATACATTAGTAAATCAATTTGTTAAGAATAGTATATAGCAGAAAAATAATATGTTCACTAATAATATATGAAGCAGAGAATTACTATGTGTAGCAGAAAAGTATTATGTTAGCAGAAATAATGTGTTGAATAACAGAAAAACAGAACTAGTGAATTTAGCATGAAAATAATGGCAAATGACAGTATGATTGAGAACAAAATGTGTGGTAGCAGTAAGTTGAAAATTAACAGAATTATTAAATTATTGGTAGCAGCAATAGTGGTAAAAACAGTACCGATTTAGTCGACCGGGTGAAATTACGCGGTAAAATTAGTTGTTCGGAATTTAATGAAAATTGTCGAGGTAGTTAGTAATAATTAGTAGGTGATTTTAGTCGGCTTATTTTGTTGAATTCGTGTTGTATGTGTGGATTTTTTGTACAGTTGTTTATGTGGTTTTGTTCCGGTTTGTGGGCATTTTCAAGTCGTAGGTCGAAGGACCAATGTTGATGTTAAAGTTGTAGGTCGTATGACCAAAGTTGATGTATATAAGTTGTAGGCCTATGGCCAAAGTTGAATCGTGTTGAATTAAAGTTGTTATGTGGTTTGTTATATGTTGTTCGGAATTGGTTGCTGTTTTGTGTTGAGTCGTTGCATCATGCATTTGCATTTTTGTCGGAGCCGTTGCTCACACCACGTTGGCCTGGATTGGCAATTTTTAAGTTGGAGCTGATGCTCACCACGTTGGCCTGGATTGGCAAAATTATTAAGTTGAAGGCTTATGCCTTGCAGATACCTCGATAACCTGGTATATTTTAAGTTGGAAGTTTTGCTCCGATGGTACCACATGCATATGCATAGTCGAGTCGCATCCTGTGTCGCATTATTTATGTTGTTTGTGTTGATTGTGGCTGTTGAAGTTGAGTAAGTTGTTCATGTCGCTTAAGTTGATAAAGTTGTCCATGTTGCTTAAGTTGATAAAGTTGTTCATGTTGCTTAAGTTGATAAAGTCGTTCATGTTGCTTAAGTTGATAAAGTGGTTCATGTTGATTAGGTTGATTGTAGTGATTATGTCGTAAATGTTGATATGTGTAATAAGTCGATAAAGTATGTTGAGAGATTGTGGATTATTGTTAAAGTTGTGGTTGTTGATGTTAAGTCGTGATGAATTGAAGTTGTATATTATAAGTTGTTATGATGATGTGTTGGTTGATTTAAGTTGTTGTTGTTACTAATTGTATTGATTTGAGTTATTTGTTGATTGTTGTATAATTGTCGTTGAAGTGGTCAAATTTGTATGATTCTAATCTAATATATTGTTTATCATATACTTGTTTATGTTGGTTGATATCTCACCCCTTCTGTTTGAATGTTACCCCTATGTTGGTAACGTGCAGGTTAGCAGAGATGAAGGTCGTTTATCTTCATTAGTTGAGTCGGTGATGTCGCTCTGATACGTAACACTTGAGGGGATGAACGTTTAGTTGCTCTGTTGTTGTTTTAAGTTGTTTCCATGAAAATATGTTGTTACTAAGTTGTTTAAGTTGAACAAATGATATATCATGTATAGTTGAATATTTGAGAATCCGCTGCGTAGTTGTGAAAATTGTTTTGGTTTCCAAGAATGAATAAAAGTTGTTATTATAGTTTCATCCGAATTAAAAGTGTTATGTATCGATGTACTATTTGATTTAAATGAATAAGTTTTTTTTAGTTGTAAAATGTGGCATCCTATTTGTGTACTTGTTGATTGAATTTTACTACTCTGATATTCAATATATTTGCCGGGTAGAAATGGGGTGTTACACATGGGACCACCCCTATCTCAAGCCTTTTACCCGTAGGTTCCATTCGTACACACGAGACTCAAACTTGTCAAAGTAATAATGCATATATCCCAAAGGAGCTCTACATAAGCATCAATTCTTGGAACGACACATCTCAAGGGTTGTTTCCGACTATGTGATCAATAAGGATAACGTGATTGTATTTGACAATCACAAGGCAATCACATCACCTTAACATTCACAATGATACCACATGTTCCACACAATGCCTCACCTCACCACTAGACAACTACTTGTTAAATATACTCACCTAAGCATCAATTGTACAAGCATTGTCATCTAAGTCATTTATTATGTCTTAGTCACCTTACTAGTTCATTTCATTAATGTCCATTACGGTTTTCCTCACCATTCTTAATCCTTTTTAACCATGTTATCCCACATTTTACAAGCAAGTAATCATGGATAGAAAGCATGCATAATAACCGTAATAATCCATATAAAGTGATTCATAGCACGGCTAAACAAACAAGTGAAGCAACCCAATAATTAACAAAACAAAAAGACAAAACCTGTCACCATCGCCTAGCGACGGGAAAGCGAGGCTGGTCGCTTTCAATTCGCACAGCGAACCCAAGGCGAGGGACAGGCTAAAGTAAAATGCCACCATAGTCGCTTAGCGACCGCAAAGTGAGGACTCGTTTTTCGTTGGCTGGACCTCGAACAACGACCGTGGCAGAAAACTTAGATCGTTTTCGGTTCGCGTAAGCTCGTTGTGTGAGTGCGTCGATTTTGATAGAAAAACTTGTTGGACCTATGCCGCGTCAGTCAGTCGCGACCTATGACCCATCATAGTCTGCCAACCAAGACTTATCTTCCAACAAAGCTTATGGGATAAAACTTTCAATTTTGTTTTTTTTAGCCAAGTGTATTTTTGTCCTTTTTTTATAAAAAAAAATTGTAATTTTGAACTCTGTTTTCTAAAATTAAAATTTTGATTCTTTGTCTTTCTCTAAGACTTGAAAAGAGAAATATAGAATGACCAAAAATATATTTAAATATTTGTTTCAAACGATAATTGTTAGATATTTTTTATACAAATTAAAATAGAATAATTTTTTAAAATTTTTATCTAATTTTTTTGTTGAATATTATTGTTTTCACAATAATCATAAATAAAATATAGAATATAATAACATAAAATGATACATATGATACTACCTCTGTTCATTTTTATAAGAAATGACTAATTGTTTATTTTCATTAAATAATTAATGTATTTAGTCTAAAAATTAATCAAATATATTGATTATTCAATGAATCTAAAAAATGAGTTACCTCTTATATAAAGGAATGAAGGTGGTATTAATTATAGATATGATTTAAAAAAATAATTATATATTAAAAATTGAAAGGAAAAAAAGTACTCCCTTCATCCCAAATTATAAGTCACTTTGTCAAAAAAATTTGTTCCAAATTATAAGTCACCTTACATTCACAATGCAATATAAATGACATCTTTCCCAATATACCCTCAAATATTTATTATTATTTATTCTTTCAACTCTTTTAATTTCTTTCTCCTATATAATTATGAGGGAAAATTATACATAATTTGTCTTTTCTATAAAATAATAATTAAATTTCTTAATTTATGTGAAAAACGCAAAACGTTTTATAATTTGGGACATAGGGAGTAGTTGAGAAAGAAGACTCTTTATTTTGGATTGTCATTTGGTTGTGTGTGGTGCTTCAATCTCATTGATTCCTTTTTCGCACGCTCATTTTCCAAATATATAATGATGGCAAAGTAAGAAGGAACACATTTTGAGGTCTGAAATAAAATTTTAAATTAAATATTTTAAATATAATAAAAATATATTTTTTAAATTAATATATTTTAAATGTTTTAAGATGTAAAGCTATTAAATTATTATAATTTATTTTATTTAATATTTTATTTTAATTAATAATAAAATTAACTCATCTTAACACTTTTTTATTATTTAAAAAATTACAATTGAAAAACAATATAAAAAAATAAATATTAAGTCTCCTACTATATTAAAAAAATTCAAAAATTTATTATTTATACATGTGATTTTTAAATTAATAAGTCAAACAATATATATAATTAAATAATTTAAATAGATATTTTAATTAGTATATAACATTATTTAAAGATTTTTTTTATGTAAAAAATCATTAAGTAAAAACTTATATAAATATAAATAAAAAGGTTCGATTCTATGTAGTAGTGGTCTACCCCTAAAGTCGACCCTAATAATAAGTCATCATACCTGAGTTTGAATTATTTATTTAAAAAGTGATTAAAATGTTTCATTAATTTTCTCGTGCACGCTTCGTTAGTTTCTATTTTTGTTGTTGTGATAGCTGAGATAATTACTAATAGATATGCATGACTTTGTAATTATAAGTAACTTTGAGATAGATGGTGGAATCTATTTGGTTTAAATATACTTCAGATAATTTAGTCTAATGAAAATACACCGAGACTTCTAAATTCTTGATTTATAGGTGCATTAGTTTTTTTTAGGATATCCTTTTTTTTTTTTAATCAAAAGGAACTATATATATTAATTCAAAAAGACATTACAAAGCGATCCTGAAGGATCCAGCTTTCCAAAAGAAATCAAACCACTCTGGGAACCAAAAAAAATCTATATCATCAGTGAAGCTATGTGAGGTATAAGTCTCTCACAAAACCACCCTCTATAAACAATCATATCTATAATGTTTTTCACAACACTATTATTATCCACATTGTTTCCGAAGCAATTGTCGTTCCTGTATCTCCAAATGCCATAAATAGTTTCGGTTGTTGCCAATTTTAGGATATTAGCTCTCCACCCTTTACCCGAATCACGAGAAATAATCCACTTTAACTCCTCATTCCACTCCAGAGGGACATGATCCACGTTTATCCATTGAAGAACGTTGTTCCAAATGTTTTTAGTTTCATCACAACTAAAAAACAAAATGATCAATAGTTTCAGCTTGTGGGCAAAAAGTATAATTTTCATTATCCAGTAAACCCATTTTGCACAATCTAGCCTTTGTAGGGAGTCTACCATGACAGGCTTGCCAAAGAGTAATCACCGCCCTGGGCCTCGCTGCATTCCCGTATATCAATTTATGCCAATTCACTACTTCTTCACCCATGGATCGAAGCTGCATATAAACTTTTTTAGAAGCAAACGTATCACTACAAATCATTAGTTGCCAAATATTAAGGATATCAGGCAGAAGCATCCGACACCGAAGGACCGTTTTCATGATCCAAGAAAAGGTAGCAGTAACAGTAACTTCCATGGCATTCCGCCCTCGAAAGTAATATGTATGAACCCATTTCACCCACAAGTTATCAGCTTTACGACATAGGTTCCATAGCAGTTTAAGCATAGATGTATTATTCCACGTAGCTAGTTCAATAATGTTTAGCCCGCCGTATTTCTTTGGCCTGCAAACATCTTTCCAAGCTACGGGACTTTTCCTATTGATCCCCGATTTTCCACTCCACATGAATGATCTCAAGATGGCATCTATATTATGAATCACAAATCGGGGGTTCGGAAAGCATTGCAACCAGTAGTTAGCGACAGCGAAAGATACTGATTTAATAAGTTGTGCTCTTCCGGCATAACTGAGGAGATTGCTGCTCCAATGTCTAATTCTACCCACCACTTTATCAATCAGTGTCATGTAGTGCTGAATTTTAAGCTTCTTGCTAGACAATGGTACCCCCAAATATCTAAAAGGAAGGGAGCCTACCTCAAATGTAGTCATAGTCAGAATTTGATTCCTAATCGCATCTTCGACGCCACCATAATACACCTTGCATTTCCTAGGATTTACAACCAGGCCAGTTGACAAAGAGAATCGATTTAAAGCTTCCAGCATTAGCCCTACAGATTTAATATCCCCTTTTGAGAAGAGAAGTACATCATCTGCAAAAGCCAAATTGGTAATCCTGAGTTTCTCACACTTTGAATGATGATTAAAATCTGGATTTAGCTGCATCTGAGATGATGGGAGGTAGGGGGCGAGGACGTCCGAAGAAGACGGTGTCTGAGTCTCCTTCAACCCATACACCATCAATAGAGATCTTGCAGAATGTTGCGCTCGCTAACTCAAGTAACAATGGTGAGGCTAGTACAAATCAGGGTTGCAATGGATCTGAAGTGGAGATTGAGAAACAAAAATAGGAAACAACGAAACAAACAGCGACTGAGAAACAAGAACAAGAAACGACGAAACAAATAGAGGAAAATCAGGCATCAAGGAAACTGTGGGTTGACATTCTTTCTGAAAATCGAAACCCTAATAAAGGTATGGCCATTGAATATATTGCACCTAAACTCATCAATGGAGAGGTTGAGATTGAAATAGAAGAGGAAGATATTGCCTCTGAGGTTAAGTTTTGGGAATCATCCCTTATCATGTATGTGCTTGGAGGGGAAGTTAGTATGAATTTGGTCAAATAATTCATGACTAAAAACTGGAACTTTGTACAACTGCCTGATATGTATTACCATGATGAAGGATATTTTTTGCTTAAATTTAAATCACACAAGGATAAGGAATTGGTCATGTTGAAGGGCCCCTATACGATCAGAAGCATGTCGATGCTACTCCGGGATTGGAAACCTGATTTCAACCGTAAGGATGATATGCTGAGAGCCCTCTCTATATGGATAAAACTTCCACACCTCCCCCTCCACCTTTGGGGCCCCAAAAGTTTGAGCAAAATTGGTAGTGTATTGGGTAATCCACTTCTCACTGACGAATGCACCGCAAATAAACTCCGTGTATCTTATGTTAGGCTTCTCGTGGAAGTTGATATTACACAAAAACTGAAAACAAGTGTTGTCATAAAAGACAATGAAGGGCGTAAATTGGTCCAAGAGGTAGAATATGAATGGAAACCTGCATTTTGTGATCAATGTCAGAAAGCTGGGCATAATTGTGGAAAGGCCAAGGCAAAGCAAGCTAAACAATGGAGACCAAAACCAAAACCTCCTGAGGAAGTTTAGAAACCAAAGGAGAATGAAGTAATCCCAAAGGAAATAGAAGTAATTCAAAAGGAAGGTTGGACAAGTGTTCAAGGCAGTGCTAGAGATAAAGGTAAGAGAGTTGTTCCTATTTTGACTCATACTAGAATTCAGTGTACAAACGGTTTTGAGGCACTAGGGATTGTGATTGATCCACTGGTGTATCAAGACAATGTGCCATGATCCTATCTTGGAATGTGAGGGGGCTTAACAATAAGGGCAAGCTTAGGGAGATAAGCTCCCGTCTCCTACAGCTTAGTCCAAATATTACAATCTTACTTGAAATAAGGGTAAAACAAGACAAGGCTAATAGCATTAGGAATTTACTGAAATTACCTGGTAATTATTTGGATAATTATGATAAGCATAGTAATGGCAGGATTTAGATCTCTTGGAAGAACAACTGTACTGATATTCGGTTTGTTAACTGCACTAGTCAACTGTTACATTGTGGTGTGTATGATGTAGGTGGAAATTTTCAGTAATGGCTTACTGCAATATATGCTCTCAATACATTGGAGCAAAGAAGGACTTTGTGGAAAGATATTGAGAAGATCAACCAAAATCAACATGGCCCTTGGTGCCTTCTTGGTGATTTCAATAATGTCACCAAAATTCAGGATCGAATTGGTGGTAGAATGGTTTCTGAAAATGAATACATTGATCTAACTACCATGATGACTAACATAGGTTTATATGAAATGGATAGTAATGGCGACTACTTTACCTGGTCAAATAAACATGTTGATGGAGCTATTTATTCCAGAATAGACAGAGTTTTGGGAAATGTAGAATGGTTTCAAAACCACTTGGACTACACTCTTACAAATATGCCACCAAATGTCTCTGATCACTCTATGTTGTTGATAAAAAACCAGACTGTTATTAAGCAGAAAAGGAATTTTAAATTCCTCAACTGTGTGGTGGAGGCTGAGGGTTATGATATATAGTAACAAACAGCTGGAATAAGCCAATAGAGGGCCAACCTATGTATATTTTATGGGGTAAATTTTATGAAATTTGTCTAGTTAGTTAAGATGATTTTGAATCTTTATTAAAATGCTACAAAAGAGAAATGCATTAATAGTAAAAATGCTTTAAAATAACAAAATTGACTACTAAAAACATAGTGTGGCGAACTGTCATCAGAATCTTAAACTTTAACCTTTTCTTGAAAAATATTTGAAATATGAGATTTTAGAAAAAAAACATGATAAGTTACTTACTTCGATGATAATTCCCAACTTGACGCTACTTACTTAAGTATTTTCATGATATTTTCAATCTCCACTTTCATTCTCATACCTTGAGATGGATACCTCGAAAGACTTTATTCATGCTTTAGCCCTTTTGAAGTTGATAGTGTCGTTATGCTTGAAAGTGCGTCACTATTGTCTTTTTCTTGTGATTTTTCTCTAAGTTTCTTCCATTCTTCGTGTGTTAGTCCTCTCATTACTTCGTCGACGTAACTTTCACAATAAAATACTATGAAATTTGCTTGATTAAGATGATTTTGATTTTGTTTGGTCTTTTTCACATATCTTAATATTCTTTATTGAATATTTACAAAACAGAAATGCATCAATGATAAAAGTACTTAAAACATCAAAATTGAATACCAAAAACATTGTGTGACTATGTAATTCCCTGTATAATATATATCTAGAGTAATATCATACAAGTGATATTAATTGGTACCTACAACATCATAAGTGCTTATTGGCAACATTTACATACTTGATCATTTCTAAAACAATAAAAGAACCTATGGTACAAAATATGGAAAGTGCCAAAACAATAAAATCTAATATCTAAGTACAATATCCTTCATTATACAATATACATGGAACACAGTGGAAAAATCACAATCTGAGCTTCTCTTGAAGCGTCCATGCATAACTCCAAATGCAAACTAAACCTGCAAACAATACCTGAAAAACAACAACACCAATAATGGGGTGAGATAATAATCTTAGTGGGTTCCCTATCTTATGGGTTCTCTCAGCTCTACAAGGTTCTAACCATCTAATATTTCAAGTCCCAAAGGGAAAAAGAAAGGAGACTTGAATTTACAATACTTGCATTATGTGGCAACATGTCGCTTGAGTTCAACAACTCAAACTATCACTAATCAAAAACCATACCGAGGCATCTTCCCCGGTCAACCCTACATCTAGAGTTAGCTACACGGGTCGCAGATCCTTGTATCTACTTTGACATACGAAATGATTCGGATTCAAGGTGTTTTCCACATGAATCGTCGTTTCCCATGGGACCACCCCCATCTCAAGCCTTTTACCCATAGGTTCTATTCGTACACACGGGACTCAAACTTGTCAAAGTAATAATGCGTACAACCCAAAGGAGCTCTACATAAGCATTAATTCTTGGGACGACACATCTCAAGGGTTGTTTCCGGCTATGTGATCAATAAGGATAACGTGATTGTATTCGACAATCACAAGGCAATAACATCACCTTAACATTCACAATGATACCACATGTTCCACACAATGTCTCACCTCACCACTAGACAACTACTTGTCAAATATACTCACCTAAGCATCAATTGTACAAGCATTGTCATCTAAGTCATATATTATGTCTTAGTCACCTTACTAGTTCATTTTATTAATGTCCATTACGGTTTTCCTCACCATTCTTAATCCTTTTTAACCATGTTATCCCACATTTTACAAGCAAGTAATCATGGATAGAAAGTATGCATAATAACCGTAATAATCCATATAAAGTGATTCATAGCATGGCTAAACAAACAAGTGAAGCAACCCAACCAATTAACAAAACAAAAAGACAAAACCTGTCACCATCGCCTAGCGACAGGAAAGCGAGGTTGGTCGCTTTTAATTCACACAGCGGACCCAAGGCGAGGGACAGGCTAAAGTAAAATGCCACCATAGCTGGACCTCGAACAACGACCATAGCATAAAACTTAGGTCGTTTTCGGTTCGCGTAAGCTCGTTGTGTGAGTGCATTGATTTTGATAGAAAAACTTGTTGGACCAGATAGCAAACAAAATGGTTTCTACCCCAACTAATACACAAGTTAAATCCACACTTAAGAACCAACATATAGCAACAATTTCACCATGAACAACATGAACACAACAAGAATCATGACATTTTCATGGCAATGGAAACAAAACATATCAAAATCTCGATATTCACCAATCTATCTAACAATCCTAACCTAGAGCATATATCTAGAATCCACCTTAAGATGAAGATGAAGAAGTTGGAAATGATGAAAATGAGATAATGTTGATGATAAATGATGAAGGATTTCACTTTTTTTTTCTTCTTCTTCTAGGTTTCCTTTCCTCTTCTTACCAACTTTCTTCTTTTTCCTTTTCTATTTTTCTTTCCACCAATATATATATATATATATATACACCCTTGTACTTATTAATATTGGTTTGTCTCTTTTATCAATGATTGATCTCTTCAGAGTTCACTAGTTGATTTATTGGTCCCAACTGATAACATGTAGAACACTTAGGAGCTTCAATTATTCCAATTAACAAAAGATAAAGTACATAGGAACTCAATTGATCTCAACTGGCACCCAATGAGCATTTAAGGGAATATGGAATATTACAGACTAACTATTATCACAAACCCAAACTTGAACATTTCCTTGTCAGTTGGAAAAATGTTCAAAAATTGAGATTTAGGAAAAAACGGAAATGTGACTGCTTGATTATAATTTTTTAGTTAATGCTACTTAACAAAGTATATTTCATGACCCTGCTCAATCTCTATCTCCATTCTCAAATCTTGGGATGGATAACTCAAAAGACTTTATTTCTACATCTTATCTATTCATTTTTTTTCCTTTTCTCACCAACTCACTAAAATGAAAAATATTCACTTAATCAACAAGTATATATCATTTTACCATAGGACTGAAGATTTTCTTAATAGTCTATCAAATCATTATCATACACACAATTTTTTAGGTCTTAAGTGCTGTAACACATCTTGAATTAAGGTGAGATAAATTTAAGTAAAGTGGGCTAATTTTTGGAGTTAGGGATTAAATTCTCTTATTCATATATTTTACTATTTGGTTCCATGTTCAACTCTATAAGGGATGACGTTAAACTATCTGAGATTTTTTCTTATGTTTTTGGTACCAACCTATTTTTCTTCTTTTCTTTTTGCTCCTTTACGGAATAATTTTTTTTCTTTCTTTCTTTTTGCTTTTTTTATAGGTATTTATTTTTTTCATATTTTCTTTTTCAAGGCCAACTCATTGACTGGAAACTAATTCTCACATGTGTGGGGAAATATCTGATTTCCCTCACACGTTTTGATCCCTCATCATTCCCTCCTATAAGTAGACACACTACCATCAAGCAAGAAAAAAAGAAAGATACTTATAATACTGTAGGCTCCTAATTTCAACGCCTGGGTTTTGTTAGGGAGATTAAAAGTTTGAGATTTTGCCAGGATATTTCGACAGAAATTCAGTTTGGTGAAAGAAGGTTAGTCGAAAACAAGTGTTTAATTGGAGTAGAATAATTGAAGATTTTTTCTAAGTATTGGAGATGTTTCGACATAATGTTTTGAAGGCTTGTTTCGACGGGTATTTTGAAATTCAAATACAGGAGGGAAATTTTGTTTTAAAACAAGACGCGTGGAATGCATCTAAGGGACGAAGGCATGCAGAATGCCATTTGTCGCCATTAGGAGAAATGGTCGTTGTTGGCGGTTATTTCGATTGTATATAAATAGGGAGTCATAGTGTTAGATTTCCGGGTGTGTTCAAAATTTGTACAAGTTACTCAAGAATACTCAAAGTAATCGTGAGAGAGAAAAGAGTAGTTACTGAGAAAATGTACGCTTGAAAAACACCAGTTTCTTTATTTACATTTCAATGAAGTTTTAAATTATTTACTTGCAATTTCTTTTACACTTTCTTGCAATTTCCTTCTTGCATTTGTATTACGTTTTTCGCCATTTTATCTATAAGAACAAAACATTATTATTTCATCTGAATCATATCGATTTATGAAAACAATGATGAACTTAATGAACAAAAAGTTTAATTTTCATACAAATTGTCAAAACTTTTAAAGCACATTGTTTACCTTGAAAATTGGTAAACAACCGCTGATCTTCTAAAATAACAAAGTTCTAGTAACTTACAGGATCGATCAGATTGATCCTAGGATATGTGCTATGAGTGTATTTAGAATATTTCACAATTAGGAAAAGTATACACTTCGACAGTGCATATAAACGAAAGAACGTGTTTTGAAATGCAAATGAAAGTGATAAAAATCAAAGAAATGTTTAAGTCGAACAACACATCAAAGAAGAAAAGGCTGAATGTAAAGGTTTGATAAAAACTGGATTTAAATGTTGGAGAAAAGTGCATAAAGATCTTAAAATGCAGAACTGTAAATGTTAAAAAATAAAGACTTTGCAATATAAATGACTTGAAAAGTAAAAGTTTGTGAAAAGATTTCAAAGTAAAGAATCTAAAGCAGAAACTTTAAGGTAAATTGCATTGCAATAAAAGATAATGGTGATTACAATCACGTACATTCTCACTTCACTTGTTTCTCGACACACTGGATACTTTGAGTGAATATAGAGTTACTTGTACAAATATGATTTTTTCACACCTATTCTAACTCTAGAACTAACCTATTTATAATACTCTAAAGTAACCACCATTTGACGGTTTACTCCTAGAACACGCCACTTGGCACTTTGCATGTCTTCAACTTCTGGATCTTCGCCACTTGTCCTCTTTTCAAATTCAAATACTGAAACTTCCCTCCACTATTCAGTTGTAACTGCAGCGCATTATCCATAGCCACTTTACCCTGTCGAATTGACTCTTTGGACTTGGAAATGTTTGAAGTCTTAAAATCATTCTCTTCGACTCAGGCTTTCACCAAATATGGTCGAAGCCTTCTGGTCAAAGCCTTCTTCTCCTTTAGCTTATTATTTTAAAGAATAACTTCTTTAAAAGCCAAATCTATTTGAAATCATGTAGCGTCGAAATTAGGAGCTAACAAATTGCCCCCAAAAAATGTCCTTTCGCCAGTGTTGGTAGGAAGGTCATTTTTTTATAAAACCATTTTCGACGCTTGCGCATTCGACTATGAGAAGACGTGGTCATAACTGACTAACCCACGATCTAGAAACTATTCAGTTTCTTTCACCCACGCTTATGACATCATACCATAATGGCAAATCTTCAAAATGTCTTTTCAGCCGTATCTGCGATCAGTTTTCATCATCACCTTTCTTGGAACTAGACATTTCAGTCTGATCACAACTACCATAAAAAATTTCAAAAGAGGACACGTGTCCCACTACCGTATTTATTTTAACGGTGGATTCACAACCCTTTTAACTTCCAAACGCCTATAAATATCCTTTTTTCCCAACTTGAAAAAACCTTTGCATTCTCAGACTCTCTTGCAACCTTATTTCTTCATCCTTCAAACTCTCCCAAGAAAAACCCAGAACACATTGTCACTTTTCTTCAACTTCCAACAATGGCGTCTTCACAAACCATTCCTCAAGAAACAAAAGGTCAAAAAGGTAGAACCACACAGTTCAAGCAATCCCTCCCACCATTTTCAAACATTCCAGGACCTAAGGTAGTGAAGAATCAACAGTTCATGCCAGAACATCTTCTTGCGGAAGCGAGGAGCATCTACGAGTCTCAGGTAATGATTTCTCTCATTGTCTCTGATAAACCTTATGAGGTGGCCCCTTAACTAATGCTAAGCCTACCGATGAAAAACTTAGTGATTTTTTTCCTTCTTACCGTAAATCAAGACCTCTAGAGCAAAAGAGCAACCCTAAGGAAGATGAAGCTTCCCCTGATACACCCACCTTAACTAAGATGGATCTTAGGTATCTTCATGATGGTACTAGATTGGTAAGAGTTGTTAACCCGTTAAAGGATTTTGACCTTTGGATGACTAGAATGGAAAAGGTCAAAGCTGATAATTGGAAAACCATTGGAATTTATGATCTGCTTATGCTGTCGAAGAATAATATTCCTTATTATTTGAACTTGCTGGCAACATCACTTTACTTTTGGGATAGTACCCACTACACTTTTCATCTTCCTTGTGGGATGGTTACCCCCACACTCTTCGACCTAGCTGTCATTGCAGGGCTTCGACTAGATGGCATTTCATATGATCCTCAAACTGATGCGGAGGATACCATAGGAATCTCTGATTCCAAGCTTAGATACACCCACTTCATAAACCACCACAAACGAGACACTGAAGAAATAACTGACAAGGAACACATTGCATTCCTCACCGTATGGCTGTCGAGGTATGTATTTTGCTCAAAATCCCTACAGGTGGCCAAGAAATATCTCACTCTGGACAATCAACTTCACAACAACAGAGGAGTTTGCCTTAGTGGGTTGATTTTGGCAAACCTCTACGAGTCTCTCAGCGAAGGGGTAGCTCGACTCAAAGACTTGGAGGCCCAGGGCACTGTACACCTGAATGGCCCCCTATGGATGCTTCAATTATGGCTCAATGCAACTTTCAAAGCTAGTCTTCCCAGGAAAGGAAAAGTCGATGAAGACTCTTCTGAAATCAAAGAAAGGAGGGTCGAAGGTACTCGCCTGGTGAAACTCATGCCCGATGATGATGGGGAAACTCTCAAAGGAGCCTTCTCCAGTTACATTATGATGTTCGCTAAGCGGCATGATTTCACGCCCAGTATGGCCCCTTTTGCTGAAAGAAAATGTGGACATGAGTGGTTTACAAGGCCATTCCCTAATTCATCCAAAAAACTTGATACTGAATCTGTTTCAATCTGGGAAGCCTTTTTTATTCCTAGATTTATCATTCTGAGGCTGAATCTTGGAAGAGATGTGGCATCCTTGATTGCTTACCAAACAAACCTTGTCTCTCGACAGTTTGGGTTGGCTCAAATTTTCCCCAAGTGTATGTATGAGAAGAAAGGCCATGTAGCCCTTCATACTGCCAGTTTTGGTGAAGGAGGTGCTACAATTCCTTTCGACCGGTGGAACGCTAGAAAAGCAACTCTTTCCCCTGTGCACTTTCAACCCACATTTTTGTGCACGAAACCATTTCACAACTGGTGGTCGAAGTACTATAGTGAATAATTTCTTGATGTTGCTGCCTTCTCTTTATTACTTGACCAAGCTTTTCTTGATGTGCAGGAGAAGACCAAGAAGAGTAAGTTCATTCATGTCAAAGAAATTCAGGCCTTCAAAAAGTACTTTGAAACTGTCTATCGACCAGATGATATTAGTCGAACCGTTCGTGAGGCTGCTGTCACTTTGAAGGAGAAATTTCTACAAAAAATGGATCAGTTAAAAATCTCTTCAAACATTCCACTTGAGAAACGTTATGAGGTGGCTTCTGAACTCTTTCCTCCAAAGTTCCCTCGACTGCCTAACGCTGATTTTGGAGTGGCACTTGCCCCCCCATTTCCATACTAGTTTGTCTGTGGTGAGCACCTAAAACTCCTTCGACAAGAGTCTCAACCGAAAGCCCAACAGGTGGTTGCGACTAAACATACGCTGGACAGTTTCAAAGGACACCTTCATATAGGGGTCGAGGATGTTCGTGTCGAATCCGAAATATATGAAGGTTTGAGGCCCTCGATTTGTGATTTTTAACTAACCAATCATTTATTAATCTTGTAATAATCATCTGTCTTTCAGCTATGGCCAGGAAGACCGGCTCATCGAAGGGTGCTGCAAGAGTCGAAAAGGAAACTGAAGGCACAAAGGTATTTTATCCCTTGCCTAAATATTTTTGTATAACCAACTTCTAATATTTGCATCACCGTTTAGACTGCTCGAAAACCTCCAACGCCTTCAAAAAAGGGCAAGAAAGGTGCTCAAACAGTTGCCCCTTCAGATGCTGATGATGAATCCCCTGAGAAGGGAGTGGCTAAAAAGAAAAGGAAGCTTACCAAAGCTTCTAGAGCTACCTCCCAATCCCCCTCAAAGGCAACCAGAATTCTTGAGAAGACACTTGCTGATAGTGGTGTCAAGAAACAACTCCCCAAGATTGTGTCGAAAACGACTGCTGGTGATCCTGAGAGCGCAAACTCAAGTCCTGATGCTGCAATTGTACAGGTATGCACACTATCTTTACTCAGCATCTGCATTCCCTACTCAGATTTCTTTCAATCTTAATCTCTTTACTTGTGGCTTTCAGGCTGATGTAGGTGGTTCTAACCCACCACAAACTTCATTCAGCTTTGCAACAACTATCCTTAATAGTCGAGGTGAGCCAACTTATCACCCTACCTCTGACCTTGGTTCTGGATATAGTTCACTGAGCGAAATTAACCAACCTGTCCCTCTTACAGTTCTTCCTTCTGAAGCAGATGAAACAAATAAAAACTCGCCCACCAGGACCAACACTCAATAATCCCAAACATATGGCTCTGAACATGAAGAGGATGATGTTTCTAACAAACAACCTCTCGACCATACAAAGACCATTGCCATGGAAGCAGAAGGAAGGCCAACTGAAGAGGAAGAAGAGGAGGTCGAAAATGAAGAAGAACAAGAAGAAGAGAGGGAAAGGACTGAGCAGGATCAGACCCATTCACCTGTGGCTCAAACAGGTTCTGTCAACAATCCAACTCCTGGGCCTGCAGTCACTTCGACTACTGGATGACCCCCCACTGGAGACCCACTGGCTGCCCTTAAATGGTCGAATCCTCGAGAGTATGCCAAAATGATACTTGGGAAGAGGTACAGCTCTTCAGGTACTAGCCTTAGTACTTCAACCAGTTCTGGGGGTCCAGCTCCAGATGACTTTGCCAGCCCTATCCTTCAAAAGATCAAAGACAAATTCTTCAAGGGAGATACCCATAATGTCTTACTTTCAGATCGAAGTGCTCCTTTCTTCCTGAAAGATAGCCTCCAAAAACTGGACCTTTCGACTCTTAGTAAAGATGTGTCTGAATTCCTTGTGGAGTTAACTGCTTTAGTAAATCTGATGTCTGAGGATTTCAAACTTCTTCCCAAGATCCAACACACCATTGAAGTTACAACTGGACTGGAACATTCAGCTTGGGATGAAGCACACGCGTCAGAAGCTAAGGTCGAAACTCTGGAGATTAACCAAAACAAAAGGCAGGCAGAGATAGAGTCGAACCAAAAGGACATTGATATCTGGAAGCAGCAAATTGAAGAACTGCAAAACAAGATTTCTAACGCTGAAAAGCGCAACCTTGAGCTGAAAGACTTCAACGATACTAAAATGGCCAGAGAGCTAAAGCGCGCTATAGACTTCCTTGATAAAGCACAAACGCTTGAAAAGGAACTTTCAGCAGCTAAGCTCAACAAAGCTCTGTGTGAGAAACGCCTTAAGACTCACAAGGTCAACTTTCTTGAGTTGAAGTCGAAGCTCCCTTTTTTATTATCCTATGATTTCTTGTTTGTAGTTCTTTTTATCATCATGTTTTCTGGCCCTTTTGAGGCCCTATGTAAAGACAATCTCAATGCCCCCTGTCATCTATCTAAATACTTCTGTTTGCTATTAACTCTTCGACTTGCAAAATCTTTGATAAAATTATGGCGCATTTTCTCTTAAACTTTGCTAATCTTTGCAATTAAAGTACTCTGCCTCTTTTCTTGGAATCATGAAAATAACGCAGCTTTTAACAGCTTAGTGTTCCAACGGCACAAGTTTATATTCCATAAAGGAATATTAATAGCGTAACCCTAGGGTATATTCCCAAGAGCAATTTCACGTGTTTCCATTCTTGACTGGCCAATCCTTACAAGGCATTGCCTCTATAAAATCCTCTTCACATGAGCCATATTTTGCACCCACTGAAGCAAGCATGAGTACTTCCTCAAAGAAGGCAGTGACCAAGAAGGTGGCTGAAGAGACAAAGAAAGTTGAGGCAACAACTACTGCCTACAATGATACTTTAACTGGAGCAACCTCTCGCTCGAAGAAGTGAGAAACTAAGATGAAGGTCCCCAAGAAAGGACAATCCAAAGCACAAAACTCTGATGATGAAGCTGACGAAGATTATGTCACCTTCCTCAACTCTATTAATTGGAGAGACTATGAATGATCTTTCTCCTAGGTTTCATGTTGTTGTACTTGGTTCTTTTTCTTTGTATGCCATTTTGGCCTCACATGACCTATTTTGGCTTTTATAATTTGAATAAAACTTATGTCTTAATATGAATCTCTTGCAAAATAGGCTTATATTTTTTCAAATATTTCCCATTTACCCTTAAGACTCTTAGATCACCCTCAATCTCCTGAACCTCGTAAGCATTATTACTGAATGCCTCAATGATTTGAAAAGGACTTTAC
Organism: Lathyrus tuberosus; assembly: GCA_022829125.1. Lineage (NCBI taxonomy): Eukaryota > Viridiplantae > Streptophyta > Magnoliopsida > Fabales > Fabaceae > Lathyrus > Lathyrus tuberosus. Next base: position 1,227,425 of record JALAZF010000529.1, on the reverse strand, counting down.
CACTTAGGAGACCACTTCCCTAAAGATCTGGTCTTTCGATCCATAGGCAAGATCACTTTCCACACCAATTCCCCAGCTGGAAAGGTTTTAATCTTGGCCTTTTTGTTATAAGACTTCTCCACCCTTTTCTTTTTCCTTTTCAGCAACTCCAACGCATGGAGCCTTTCTTCGTCTAAATCCGCTAACTCATCAAGCATCATATTCCAATAAGACTCAGATGGGATCTCATGATGCCTTTGGATCCTCATGGACTGAAGATGAATTTCTACAGGCAAAACTGCATCATGACCAAATGTCAGTCGAAATGGGGTGGTATTAGTTGCCTCTTTGGGGGACGCTCGACATGCCTAAAGTATTTGGTCCAATGTCTTATTCCAATTTCTTGGCCTTCTTCCCACATGCTTTTTAACCAACCCAATAACTACTTTATTTGCCGCTTCGACTTGGCCATTAGCTTGAGCATAATAAGGTGTGGATGTCAAAAGCTTGAATCCCATTTCCAAGGAGCAGAACTGTGATTTGGATTCCCTTGGCCAGATGCCATTTTCCTCATGTTTCTTCTCTTTGGTCTATAGTCGTTTGAATAGGCTACCTTTCCACTTCTCAAGTGCATACAATAAAGTTTGCCACAATCTCGACCAATGAAAAGAATTTAAAAAAGGCAGTTATAAAACTTCCTTTTGACAGTTATTTAAGAGTTAGAAACTTCCAAATACACGTTTTAGCACTGTCCCACTGGGCGTGCCAATTTGTTTACCTTGAAAATTGGTAAACAACCGCTGATCTTCTAAAATAACAAAGTTCTAGTAACTTACATGATCGATCAGATTGATCCTAGGACATGTGCTATGTGTGTATTTAGAATATTTCACAATTAGGAAAAGTATACACTTCGACAGTGCATATAAACGAAAGAACGTGTTTTGAAATGCAAATGAAAGTGACAAAAATCAAAGAAATGTTTAAGTCGAACAACACATCAAAGAAGAAAAGGCTGAATGTAAAGGTTTGATAAAAACTGGATTTAAATGTTGGATAAAAGTGCATAAAGATCTTAAAATGCAGAACTGTAAATGTCCAAAAATAAAGACTTTGCAATATAAATGACTTGAAAAGTAAAAGTTTGTGAAAAGATTTCAAAGTAAAGAATATAAAGCAGAAACTTCAAGGTAAATTGCATTGCAATAAAAGATAATGGTGATTACAATCACGTACATTCTCACTTCACTTGTTTCTCGACACACTGGATACTTTGAGTGAATATAGAGTTACTTGTACAAATATGATTTTTCACACCTATTCTAACTCTAGAACTAACCTATTTATAATACTCTAAAGTAACCACCATTTGACGGTTTACTCCTAGAACACACCACTTGGCACTTTGCATGTCTTCAACTTCTGGATCTTCGCCACTTATCCTCTTTTCAAATTCAAATAGTGAAACTTCCCTCCACTATTCAGTTGTAACTGTAGCGCATTATCCATAGCCACTTTACCCTGTCGAATTGACTCTTTGGACTTGGAAATGTTTGAAGTCTTAAAATCATTCTCTTCGACTCAGGCTTTCACCAAATATGGTCGAAGCCTTCTGGTCGAAGCCTTCTTCTCCTTTAGCTTATTATTTTAAAGAATAACTTCTTTAAATGCCAAATCTATTTGAAATCATGTAGCGTCGAAATTAGGAGCTAACAAATTGCCCCCCAAAAATGTCCTTTCTCCAGTGTTGGTAGGAAGGTCATTTTTTGATAAAACCATTTTCGACGCTTGCGCATTCGACTATGAGAAGGCGTGGTCATAACTGACTAACCCATGATCTAGAAACTATTCAGTTTCTTTCACCCACGCTTATGACGTTATACCATAATGGCAAATCTTCAATACGTCTTTTCAGCCGTATCTGCGATCAATTTTCATCATCACCTTTCTTGGAACTAGACATTTCAATCTGATCACAACTACCATAAAAAATTTCAAAAGAGGATACGTGTCCCACTACCGTATTTATTTTAACGGTGGATTCACAACCCTTTTAACTTCCAAACGCCTATAAATACCCTTTTTTCCCAACTTGAAAAAACCTTTGCATTCTCAGACTCTCTTGCAACCTTATTTCTTCATCCTTCAAACTCTCTCAAGAAAAACCCAGAACGCATTCTCACTTTTCTTCAAATTCTAACAATGGTGTCTTCACAAACCATTCCTCAAGAAACAAAAGGTAAAAAAGGTAGAACCACACAGTTCAAGCAATCCCTCCCACCATTTTCAAACATTCCAGGACCTAAGGTAGTGAAGAATCAAAAGTTCATGCCAGAACCTCTTCTTGCGGAAGCGAGGAGCATCTACGAGTCTCAGGTAATGATTCCTCTCATTATCTCTGATAAACCTTATGCTGTAGGTGGCCCCTTAACTGATGCTAAGCCTACCGATGAAAAACTTAGTGAGTTTTTTCCTTCTTACCGTAAATCAAGACCTCTAGGGCAAAAGAGCAACCCTAAGGAAGATGAAGCTTCCCCTGATACACCCACCTTGACTAAGATGGATCTTAGGTATCTTCACAATGGTACTAGATTAGTAAGAGCTGTTAACCCGTTAAAGGATTTTGACATTTGGATGACTAGAATGGAAAATGTCAAAGCTGATCATTGGAAAACCATTAGAATTTATGATCTGCTTATGCTGTCGAAGACCAATATTCCTTATTCTTTGACCCTCCTGGCAGCATCACTTTAATTTTGGGATAGTACCCACTACACTTTTCATCTTCCTTGTGGAATGGTTACCCCCACACTCTTCGACCTAGCTGCCATTGTAGGGCTTCGACCAGATGGCATTTCATATGATCCTAAAACTGATGCGGAGGATACCATAGGAATCTTTGATTCCAAGCTTACATACACCCACTTTATAAACCACCACAAACGTGACACTGAAGAAATAACTGACAAGGAACACATTGCATTCCTCACCGTATGGTTGTCGAGGTATGTATTTTGCTCAAAATCCCTACAGGTGGCCAAGAAATATCTCATTCTGGCCAACCAACTTCACAACAACAGAGGAGTTTGCCTGAGTGGGTTGATTTTGGCAAACCTCTTCGAGTCTCTCAGCAAAGGGGTAGCTCGACTCAAAGACTTGGAGGCCCAGGGCACTGTACACCTAAATGGCCCCCTCTGGCTGCTTCAATTATGGCTCAATGCAACTTTCGAAGCTAGCTTTCCCAGGAAAGGGCAAGTCGATGAGGACTCTTCTGAAATCAAAGAAAGGAGGGTCGAAGGTACTCGCCTGGTGAAACTCACGCCCAATGATGATGGGAAAACTCTCAAAGGAGCCTTCTCCAGTTACATTATGATGTTTGCCAAGCGGCATGATTTCACACCCAGTATGGCCCCTTTTGCTGAAAGAAAATATGGACCTGAGTGGTTTACAAGGCCATTCCCCAATTCATCCAAAAAACTTGATACTGAATTTGTTTCAATCTGGGAAGCCTTTTTTATTCCTAGATTTATCATTCAGAGGATGAATCATGGAAGAGATATGGCATCCTTGATTGTTTACCAACCAAACCTTGTCTCTCGACAGTTTGGGTTGGCTCAAATTTCCCCAAGTGTATGTATGAGAAGAAAGGCCATGTAGTCCTTCATACTGCCAGTTTTGATGAAGGAGGTGCTACAATTCCTTTCGACTGGTGGAACGCTAGAAAAGCAACTCTTTCCCCTGTGCACTTTCAACCCACATTTTTGTGCACGAAACCATTTCACAACTGGTGGTCGAAGTACTATAGTGAACAATTTCTTGATGTTGTTGCCTTCTCTTCATTACTTGACCAAGTTTTTCTTGATGTGCAGGAGAAGACCAAGAAGAGTAAGTTCATTCATGTCAAAGAAATTCAGGCCTTCTAAAAGTACTTTGAAACTGTCTATCGACCAGATGATATTAGTCGAACCGTTCATGAGGCTGCTGTCACTTTGAAGGAGAAATTTCTACAAAAAATGGATCAGTTAAAAATCCCTTCAAACGTTCCTCTTGAGAAATGTTATAAGGTGGCATTTGAACTCTTTCCTCCAAAGTTCCCTCGACTGCCTAACGCTAATTTTGGAGTGGCACTTGCCCCCCCATTTCCAGACTGGTTTGTCTTTGGTGAGCACCTAAAACTCCTTCGACAGCAGTCTCAACCGAAAGCGTGACAGGTGGTTGCGACTAAACATACACTGGACAGTTTCAAAGGACACCTTCATATAGGGGTCGAGGATGTTCGTGTCGAATCTGAAATATATGAAGGTTTGAGGCCCTCGATTTGTGATTTTTAGCTAACCACTCAATTATTAATCTTGTAATAATCACCTGTCTTTCAGCTATGGCCAGGAAGACCGGCTCATCGAAGGGTGTTGCAGGAGTCGAAAAGGAAACTGAAGGCACAAAGGTATTTTATCCCTTGTCTAAATCTTTTTGTATAACCAACTTCTAATATTTGCATCACCTTTTAGACAGCTCGAAAACTTCCAACGCCTTCAAAAAAGGGCAAGAAAGGTGCTCAAACAGTTGCCCCTTCAGATACTGATGATGAATCCCCTGAGGAGGGAGTGGCTAAAAAGAAAAGGAAGCTTACCAAAGCTTCTGGAGCTACCTCCCAATCCCCCTCAAAGGCAGCCAGAATTCTTTAGAAGACACCTGCTGTTAGTGGTGTCAAGAAACAACTCCCCAGATTGCGTCGAAAACGACTGCTGGTGATCCTAAGACACGAACTCAAGTCCTGATGCCGCAACTGTACAGGTATGCACACTATCTTTACTCAGCATCTGCATTCCCTACTCAGATTTCTTTCAATCTTATTCTCTTTACTTGTGGCTTTCAGGCTTATGTAGGTGGTTCTAACCCACCACAAACTTCATTCAGCTTTGCAACAACTATCCTTAATAGCCAAGGTGAGCCAACTTATCACCCTACCTCTGACCTTGGTTCTGGATATAGTTCACTGAGCGAAATTAACCAACCTGTCCATCTTACAGTTCTTCCTTCTGAAGCAGATGAAACAAACAAAAACTCGCCCACCAGGACCAACACTCAACAATCCCAAACAGATGGTTTTGAACATGAAGAGGATGATGTTTCTAACCAACAACCTCTCGACCATACAGAGACCATTGCTATGGACGCAGAAGGAAGGCCAACTGAAGAGGAAGAAGAGGAGCTCGAAAATGAAGAAGAACAAGAAGAAGAGATGGAAATGACTGAGCAGGATCAGACCCATTCACCTGTGGCTGAAATAGGTCCTGTCAACAATCCAACTCCTGGGCCTGCAGTCACTTCGACTACTGGAGGACCCCCCTCTGGAGACCCACTGGCTGCCCTTAAATGGTCGAATCCTCAAAAGTATGCTAGAATGATACTTGGGAAGAGGTACATCTCTCTAGGTACTAGCCTTAGTACTTCGACCAGTTCGGGGGGTCCAGCTCCAGATGACTTTGCCAGCCCCATCCTTTAAAAGATCAAAGACAAATTCTTCAAGAGAGATATCCGTAATGTCTTACTTTCAGATTGAACTGCTCCTCTCTTCCTGAAAGATAGCCTCCAAAAACTGGACCATTCGACTCTTAGTACAGATGTGTCTGAATTCCTTGTGGAGTTAGCTGCTTTAGTAAATCAGATGTCTGAGGATTTCAAACTTCTCCCCAAGATCCAACACACTATTGAAGTTACAACTGGACTGGAACATTCAGCTTGGGATGAAGCACACGCGTCAGAAGCTAAGGTCAAAACTCTGGAGATTGACCAAAACAAAAGGCAGGCAGAGATAGAGTCGAACCAAAAGGACATTGATACCTGGAAGCATCAAATTGAAGAATTGCAAAACAAGATTTCTAATGCTGAAAAGCGCAACCTTGAGCTGAAAGACTTCGACGATACTGAAATGGCCAGAGAGCTAAAGCGCACTATAGACTTCCTTGATAAATCCCAAATGCTTGAAAAGGAACTTTCAGCAGCTAAGCTCAACAAAGCTCTATGTGAGAAACGCCTTAAGACTCACAAGGTCAACTTTCTTAAGTTGAAGTCGAAGCTCGCTTTTTTATTGTCCTATGATTTCTTGTTTGTAGTTCATTTTATCATCATGTTTTCTGGCCCTTTTGAGGCCCTGTGTAAAGAAAATCTCAATGCCCCTGGCATCTATCTAAATACTTCTGTTTGCTATTAACTCTTCGACTTGCAAAATCTTCGATAAAATCATGGCGCATTTTCTCTTAAACTTTGCTAATCTTTGCAAATAAAGTACTCTGCCTATTTTCTTGGAAATCATGAAAATAACGCAGCTTTTAACAGCTTTGTGTTCCAACGGCACAAGTTTCTATTCCATAAAAGAATATTAATAGCGTAACCCTAGGGTATATTCCCAAGAGCAGTTTCACGTGTTTCTATTGTTGACTGGCCAATCCTTACAAGGCTTTGCCTCTATAAAATCCTCTTCACATGAGCCATGTTTTGCACCCACTGATGCAAGCATGAGTACTTCCTCAAAGAAGCCAGTGACCAAGAAGGTGCCTGAAGAGACAAAGAAAGTTGAGGCAACAACTACTGCCTACAATGACACTTCAACTGGAGCAACCTCTAGCACCAAGAAGCGAGAAACTAAGATGAAGGTCCCCAAGAAAGGACATTCCAAAGCACAAAACTCTGATGATGAAGCTGACGAAGATTACGTCACCTTCCTCAACTCTATTAATTGGAGAGACTATGAATGATCTTTCTCCTAGGTTTCATGTTGTTGTACTTGTTTCCTTTCCTTTGTATGCCATTTTGGCCTCACATGGCCTATTTTGGCTTTTATAATCGGAATAAAACTTATGTCTTAATATGAATCTCTTGCAAAATAGGCTTTATATTTTTTCAAATATTTCCCATTTACCCTTAAGACTCTAAGCTCACCCTCAATCTCCTGAACCTCGTAAGCATTATTACTGAATGCCTCAATGATATGAAAAGGACCTTCCCACTTAGGAGACCACTTCCCTAAAGATGTGGTCTTTCGATCCATAGGCAAGATCACTTTCCACACCAATTCCCCAGCTGAAAAGGTTTTAATCTTGACCTTTTTGTTATAAGACTTCTCCACCCTTTTCTTTTGCCTTTTCAGCAACTCCAACACATGGAGCCTTTCTTTGTCTAAATACACTAACTCATCAAGCATCATATTCCAATAAGACTCAGATGGGATCTCATGATGCCTTTGGATCCTTATAGACTGAAGATGAATTTCTACAGGCAAAACTGCATCATGACCAAATGTTAGTCGAAATGGGGTGGTATTAGTTGCCTCTTTGGGGGACGTTCGACATGCCCAAAGTATTTAATCCAATGTCTTATGCCAATTTCTTGGCCTTCTTCCTTCATGCTTTTTTACCAACCCAATAACTACTTTATTTGCCGCTTCGACTTGGCCATTATCTTGAGCATAATAAGGTTTGGATGTCAAAAGCTTGAATCGCATTTCCATAGAAAATTCTTGCATTTTTCGATCAGTAATAACTGATCCTTGGTCTGTTGTAAATGTCTCTGGGATTCCAAACATATAGATGATGTGCTTCTGAATAAATTCAATCACATCTTCTTGATCAAATTTGGTAAAGGGATAGCTTCGACCCATTTGGTAAAATAGTCAATACCCACCAAAATGTACTTATGATTTTTTGATGATGCTGGTCGGATTTCTCCAACCAAATCCAAAGCCCATCCTTTAAAAGGCCAAGGTTTCACTATAGAGTGTAACTCACTTGCAGGGACGTGTTGGATGCCAGCATGGACTTGACATTCCTGACAACCCTTAGCAAATTCAATACAATCTTTCAACATGGTAGGCCAATACATGCCTTGTCGAAACTATAACCATTTCATTTTGTGGCCTACCTGATGTGCCCCACATGCCCCGCTATGGACGGTTGAAAGGGCTAAGTATGCCTCTGCCTCACTAAGGTACTTAAGTAATACTCCCCCAGCAGTCACTTCGACTACTGGATGACCCCCCACTGGAGACCCACTGGCTGGCCTTAAATGGTCGAATCCCCGAGAGTATGCCAGAATGATACTTGGGAAGAGGTACAGCTCTTCAGGTACTAGCCTTAGTACTTCGACCAGTTCTGGGGGTCCAGCTCTAGATGACTTTGCCAGCCCTATCCTTCAAAAGATCAAAGACAAATTCTTCAAGGGAGATATCCATAATGTCTTACTTTCAGATCAAACTGCTCCTCTCTTCCTGAAAGATAGCCTCCAAAAAATGGACCTTTCGACTCTTAGTAAAGATGTGTCTGAATTCCTTGTGGAGTTAACTGATTTAGTAAATCAGATGTCTGAGGATTTCAAGCTTCTTCCCAAGATCCAACACACCATTGAAGTTACAACTGGACTGAAACATTCAGCTTGGGATGAAGCACACGCGTCAGAAGCTAAGGTCGAAACTCTGGAGATTGACCAAAACAAAAGGCAGGCAGAGATAGAGTAGAACCAAAAGGACATTGATACCTGGAAGCAGCAAATTGAAGAACTGCAGAATAAGATTTCTAACGCAGAAAAGCGCAAGCTTGAGCTGAAAGACTTCGACAATACTGAAATGGCCAGAGAGCTAAAGCGCACTATAGACTTCCTTGATAAAGCCCAAACGCTTGAAAAGGAACTTTCAGCAGCTAAGCTCAACAAAGCTCTGTGTGAGAAACGCCTTAAGACTCACAAGGTCAACTTTCTTGAGTTGAAGTCGAAGCTCCCTTATTTATTGTCCTATGATTTCTTGTTTGTAGTTCTTTTTATGATCATGTTTTCTGGCCCTTTTGAGGCCCTATGTAAAGACAATCTCAATGCCCCCTGGCATTTATCTAAATACTTCTGTTTGCTATTAACTCTTCAACTTGCAAAATCTTTGATAAAATTATGGCGCATTTTCTCTTAAACTTTGCTAATCTTTGCAATTAAAGTACTCTGCCTCTTTTCTTGGAAATCATGAAAATAACGCAGCTTTTAACAGCTTAGTGTTCCAACGGCACAAGTTTCTATTCCATAAAAGAATATTAATAGCGTAACCCTAGGGTATATTCCCAAGAGCAAATTCACGTGTTTCCATTGTTGACTGGCCAATCCTTACAAGGCTTTGCCTCTATAAAATCCTCTTCACATGAGCCATATTTTGCACCCACTGAAGCAAGCATGAGTACTTCCTCAAAGAAGGCAGTGACCAAGAAGGTGGCTGAAGAGACAAAAAAAGTTGAGGTAACAACTACTGCCTACAATGATACTTCAACTGGAGCAACTTCTCGCGCCAAGAAGCGAGAAACTAAGATGAAGGTCCCCAAGAAAGGACATTCCAAAGCACAAAACTCTGATGATGAAGCTGACCAAGATTATGTCACCTTCCTCAACTCTATTAATTGGAGAGTAATGAATGATCTTTCTCCCAGGTTTCATGTTGTTGTACTTGTTTCCTTTCCTTTGTATGACATTTTGGCCTCACATGGCCTATTTTGGCTTTTATAATCTGAATAAAACTTATGTCTTAATATGAATCTCTTGCAAAATAGGCTTATATTTTTTCAAATATTTCCCATTTACCCTTAAGACTCTTAGATCACCCTTAATCTCCTGAACCTCGTAAGCATTATTACTGAATGCCTCAATGATTTGAAAAGGACCTTCCCACTTAGGAGACCACTTCACTAAAGATCTGGTCTTTCGATCCATAGGCAAGATCACTTTCCTCACCAATTCCCCAGCTAAAAAGGTTTTAATCTTGACCTTTTTATTATAAGACTTCTCCACCCTTTTCTTTTGCCTTTTCAGCAACTCCAACACATGGAGCCTTTCTTCGTCTAAATCCACTAACTCATCAAACATCATATTCCAATAAGACTCATATGGGATCTCATGATGCCTTTGGATCCTCATGGACTGAAGATGAATTTATACAGGCAAAACTGCATCATGGCCAAATGTCAGTCGAAATGGGGTGGTATTAGTTGCCTCTTTGGGGGACGTTCGACATGCCCAAAGTATTTGGTCCAATGTCTTATGCCAATTTCTTGGCCTTCTTCCTTCATGCATTTTTACCAACCCAATAACTACTTTATTTGCCGCTTCGACTTGGCCATTAGCTTGAGCATAATAAGGTGTGGATGTCAAAAGCTTGAATCCCATTTCCTTGGAAAATTCTTGCATTTTTCGACCAGTAATAACTGATCCTTGGTCTATTATAATTGTCTCTGGGATTCCAAACCTATAGATGATGTGCTTCTGAATAAATTCAATCACATCTTCTTGATCAAATTTGGTAAAGGGATAGCTTCGACCCATTTGGTAAAATAGTCAATATCCACCAAAATGTACTTATGAGTTTTTGATGATGCTGGTCGAATTTCTCCAACCAAATCCAAAGCCCATCCTCTAAAAGGCCAAGATTTCACTATAGAGTGTAACTCACTTGCAGGGATGTGTTGGATGCCAGCATGGACTTGACATTCCTGACAACCCTTAGAAAATTCAATACAATCTTTCAACATGGTAGGCCAATACATGCCTTGTCGAAACAACAACCATTTCATTTTGTGGCCTAACTAATGTGCCCCACATGCCTCGCTATGGACGGTTGAAAGGGCTAAGTATGCCACTGCCTCACTAAGGTACTTAAGTAATACACCCTCAGCAGTGACTTCGACTACTGGAGACCCACTGGCTGCCCTTAAATGGTCGAATCCTCGAGAGTATGCTAGAATGATACTTGGGAAGAGGTACAACTCTTCAGGTACTAGCCTTAGTACTTCGACCAGTTCTGGGGGTCCAGCTCCAGATGACTTTGCCAGCCCTATCCTTAAAAATATCAAAGACAAATTCTTCAAGGGAGATATACATAATGTCTTACTTTCAGATCGAACTGCTCCTCTCTTCCTGAAAGATAGCCTCAAAAAACTGGACCTTTCGACTCTTCATAAAGATGTGTCTGAATTCCTTGTGGAGTTACCTACTTTAGTAAATCAGATGTCTGAGGATTTCAAACTTCTTCCCAAGATCCAACACACCATTGAAGTTACAACTGGACTGAAACATTCAGCTTGGGATGAAGCACAAGCGTTAGAAGCTAAGGTCGAAACTCCGGAGATTGACCAAAACAAAAGGCAGGCCGAGATAGAGTAGAACCAAAAGGACATTGATACCTGGAAGCAGCAAATTGAAGAACTACAAAATAAGATTTCTAACGCTAAGAAGCGCAACCTTGAGCTGAAAGACTTCGACGATACTGAAATGGCCAGAGAGCTAAAGCACACTATAGATTTCCTTGATAAAGCCCAAACGCTTGAAAAGGAACTTTCAGCAGCTAAGCTCAACAAAGCTCTGTGTGAGAAATGCCTTAAGACTCACAAGGTCAACTTTCTTGAGTTGAAGTCGAAACTCCCTTATTTATTGTCCTATGATTTCTTGTTTGTAGTTCTTTTTATCATCATTTTTTCTAGCCCTTTTGCAGCCCTGTGTAAAGACAATCTCAATGCCCCCTGGCATCTATCAAAATACTTCTGTTTGCTATTAACTCTTCGACTTGCAAAATCTTTGATAAAATCACGGCGCATTTTCTCTTAAACTTTGTTAATCTTTGCAATTAAAGTACTCTGCCTCTTTTCTTAAAAATCATGAAAATAATGCAGCTTTTAACAGCTTAGTGTTCCAACGGCTCAAGTTTCTATTCCATAAAGGAATATTAATAGTGTAACCCTAGGGTATAATCCCAAGAGCAAATTCACGTGTTTCCATTGTTGACAGGCCAATCCTTACAAGGCTTTGCCTCTATAAAATCCTCTTCACATGAGCCATATTTTGCACCCACTGAAGCAAGCATGAGTACTTCCTCAAAGAAGGCAGTGACTAAGAAGGTGGTTGAAGAGACAAAGAAAGTTGAGGCAACAACTATTGCCTAAAATGATACTTCAACTGGAGCAACCTCTCGCGCCAAGAAGCAAGAAACTAAGATGAAGGTCCCCAAGAACGGACATTCCAAAGCACAAAACTCTGATGATGTAGCTGACGAAGATTATGTCACCTTCCTCAACTCTATTAATTGGAGAGACTATGAATGATCTTTCTCTTAGGTTTCATGTTGTTGTACTTGTTTCCTTTCCTTTGTATGCCATTTTGGCCTCACATGGCCTATTTTGCCTTTTATAATTTGAATAAAACTTATGTCTTAATATGAATCTCTTGCAAAATAGGCTTATATTTTTTCAAATATTTCCCATTTACCCTTAAGACTCTTAGATCACCCTCAATCTCCTGAACCTCGTAAGCATTATTACTGAATGCCTCAATGATTTGAAAAGGACCTTCCCACTTAGGAGACCACTTCCCTAAAGATCTGGTCTTTCGATCCATAGGCAAGATCACTTTCCTCACCAATTCCCCAGCTGAAAAGGTTTTAATCTTGACCTTTTTGTTATAAGACTTCTCCATCATTTTCTTTTGCCTTTTCAGCAACTCCAACGCATGGAGCCTTTCTTCATCTAAATCCATTAACTCATCAAGCATCATATTCCAATAAGACTCAGATGGGATCTCATTATGCCTTTGGTTCCTCATGGACTGAAGATGAATTTCCACAGGCAAAACTGCATCATGACCAAATGTCAGCCGAAATAGGGTGGTATTAGTTGCCTCTTTGGGGGACGTTTGACATGCCCAAAGTATTTGGTCCAATGTCTTATGCCAATTTCTTGGCCTTCTTCCTTCATGCTTTTTTACCAACCCAATAACTACTTATTTTCCGCTTCGACTTGGCCATTTGCTTAAGCATAATAAGGTGTGGATGTCAAAAGCTTGAATCCCATTTCCTTGGAAAATTCTTGCATTTTTCGACCAGTAAAAACTGATCCTTGGTCTGTTGTAATTGTCTCTGGGATTCCAAACCTATAGATGATGTGCTTCTGAATAAATCCAATCACATCTTCTTGATCAAATTTGGTAAATGGATAGCTTCGACCCATTTGGTAAAATAGTCAATACCCACCAAAATGTACTTATGATTTTTTGATGATGCTGGTCGAATTTCTCCAACCAAATCCCAAGCCCGTCCTCTAAAAGGCCAAGGTTTCACTATAGAGTGTAACTCACATGCAGGGACGTGCTGGATGCCAGCATGGACTTGACATTCCTGACAACCCTTAGCAAATTCAATACAATCTTTCAACATGGTAGGCCAATACATGCCTTGTCGAAACAACAACCATTTCATTTTGTGGCCTACCTGATGTGCCCCACATGCCCCGCTATGGACGGTTGAAAGATCTAAGTATGCCTCTGCCTCACTAAGGTACTTAAGTAATACTCCCTCAGCAGTCACTTTGACTACTGGAGACCCACTGGCTATCCATAAATGGTCGAATCCTCGAGAGTATGCCAGAATGATACTTGGGAAGAGGTACAACTCTTCAGGTACTAGCCTTAGTACTTCGACCAGTTCTGGGAGTCCTGCTCCAGATGACTTTGCCAGCCCTATCCTTCAAAAGATCAAAGACAAATTCTTCAAGGGAGATATCGATAATGTCTTACTTTCAAATCGAAACGCTCCTCTCTTCCTGAAAGATAGCCTCCAAAAACTGGACCTTTCGACCCTTAGTAAAGATGTGTCTGAATTCCTTGTGGAGTAAACTACTTTAGTAAATCTGATGTCTGAGGATTTCAAACTTCTTCCCCAAGATCCAACACACCATTGAAGTTACAACTGGACTGAAACATTCAGCTTGGGATGAAGCACACGCGTCAGAAGCTAAGGTCGAAACTCGGGAGATTGACCAAAACGAAAGGCAGGCAGAGATAGAGTATAACCAAAAGGACATTGATACCTGGAAGCAGCAAATTGAAGAACTACAAAATAAGATTTCTAACGCTGAAAAGCGCAACCTTGAACTGAAAGACTTCGACGATACTGAAATGGCCAGAGAGCTAAAGCGCACTATAGACTTCCTTGATAAAGCCCAAATGCTTGAAAAGGAACTTTCAGCAGCTAAGCTCAACAAAGCTCTGTGTGAGAAACGCCTTAAGACTCACAAGGTCAACTTTCTTGAGTTGAAGTCGAAGCTCCCTTATTTATTGTCCTACGATTTCTTGTTTGTAGTTCTTTTTATCATCATGTTTTCTGGCCCTTTTGAGGCCCTATGTAAAGACAATCTCAATGCCCCCTGGCATCTATCTAAATACTTATGTTTGCTATTAACTCTTCGACTTGCAAAATCTTTGATAAATTCATGGCGCATTTTCTCTTAAACTTTGCTAATCTTTACAATTAAAGTATTCTGCCTCTTTTCTTGGAAATCATGAAAATAACGCAGCTTTTAACAGCTTAGTGTTCCAACGGCACAAGTTTCTATTTCATAAAGGAATATTAATAGCGTAACCCTAGGGTATATTCCCAAGAGCAAATTCACGTGTTTCCATTGTTGACTGGCCAATCCTTACAAGGCTTTGCCTCTATAAAATCCTCTTCACATGAGCCATATTTTGCACCCACTAAAGCAAGCATGAGTACTTCCTCAAAGAAGGCAGTGACCAAGAAGGTGGCGAAAGAGACAAAGAAAGTTGAGGCAACAACTACTGCCTATAATGATACTTTAAATGGAGCAACCTCTCGCGCCAAGAAGCGAGAAACTAAGATGAAGGTCCCCAAGAAAGGACATTCCAAAGCACAAAACTCTGATGATGAAGCTGACGAAGATTATGTCACCTTCCTCAACTCTATTAATTGGAGAGACTATGAATGATCTTTCTCCTAGGTTTCATGTTGTTGTACTTGTTTCCTTTCCTTTGTATGCCATTTTGGCCTCACATGGCCTATTTTGGCTTTTATAATCTGAATAAAACTTATGTCTTAATATGAATCTCTTGCAAAATAGGCTTATATTTTTTCAAATATTTCCCATTTACCCTTAAGATTCTAAGATCACCCTCAATCTCCTGAACCTCGTAAGCATTATTACTGAATGCCTCAATGATTTGAAAAGGACCTTCCCACTTAGGAGACCACTTCCCTAAAGATGTGGTCTTTCGATCCATAGGCAAGATCACTTTCCACACCAATTCCCCAGCTGAAAAGGTTTTAATCTTGACCTTTTTGTTATAAGACTTCTCCACCCTTTTCTTTTGCCTTTTCAGCAACTCCAACACATGGAGCCTTTCTTCGTCTAAATACACTTACTCATCAAGCATCATATTCCAATAAGACTCAGATGGGATCTCATGATGCCTTTGGATCCTCATGGACTGAAGATGAATTTCCACAGGCAAAACTGCATCATGACCAAATGTCCGTCGAAATGGGGTGGTATTAGTTGCCTCTTTGGGGGACGTTCGACATGCCCAAAGTATTTGGTCCAATGTCTTATGCCAATTTCTTGGCCTTCTTCCTTCATGCTTTTTTACAAACCCAATAACTACTTATTTTCCGCTTCGACTTGGCCATTTGCTTAAGCATAATAAGGTGTGGATGTCAAAAGCTTGAATCCCATTTCCTTGGAAAATTCTTGCATTTTTCGACCAGTAAAAACTGATCCTTGGTCTGTTGTAATTATCTCTGGGATTCCAAACCTATAGATGATGTGCTTCTGAATAAATCCAATCACATCTTCTTGATCAAATTTGGTAAATGGATAGCTTCGACCCATTTGGTAAAATAGTCAATACCCACCAAAATGTACTTATGATTTTTTTATGATGCTGGTCGAATTTCTCCAACCAAATCCCAAGCCCGTCCTCTAAAAGGCCAAGGTTTCACTATAGAGTGTAACTCACATGCAGGGACGTGCTGGATGCCAGCATGGACTTGACATTCCTGACAACCCTTAGCAAATTCAATACAATCTTTCAACATGGTAGGCCAATACATGCCTTGTCGAAACAACAACCATTTCATTTTGTGGCCTACCTGATGTGCCCCACATGCCCCGCTATGGACGGTTGAAAGATCTAAGTATGCCTCTGCCTCACTAAGGTACTTAAGTAATACTCCCTCAACAGTCACTTTGACTACTGGAGACCTACTGGCTATCCATAAATGGTCGAATCCTCGAGAGTATGCCAGAATGATACTTGGGAAGAGGTACAACTCTTCAGGTACTAGCCTTAGTACTTCGACCAGTTCTGGGGGTCCAGCTCCAGATGACTTTGCCAGCCCTATCCTTCAAAAGATCAAAGACAAATTCTTCAAGGGAGATATCGATAATGTCTTACTTTCAAATCGAAACGCTCCTCTCTTCCTGAAAGATAGCCTCCAAAAACTGGACCTTTCGACCCTTAGTAAAGATGTGTCTGAATTCCTTGTGGAGTAAACTACTTTAGTAAATCAGATGTCTGAGGATTTCAAACTTCTTCCCCAAGATCCAACACACCATTGAAGTTACAACTGGACTGAAACATTCAGCTTGGGATGAAGCACACGCGTCAGAAGCTAAGGTCGAAACTCGGGAGATTGACCAAAACTAAAGGCAGGCAGAGATAGAGTATAACCAAAAGGACATTGATACCTGGAAGCAGCAAATTGAAGAACTACAAAATAAGATTTCTAACGCTGAAAAGCGCAACCTTGAGCTGAAAGACTTCGACGATACTGAAATGGCCAGAGAGCTAAAGCGCACTATAGACTTCCTTAATAAAGCCCAAACGCTTGAAAAGGAAATTTCAGCAGCTAAGCTCAACAAAGCTCTGTGTGAGAAACGCCTTAAGACTCACAAGGTCAACTTTCTTGAGTTGAAGTCGAAGCTCCCTTATTTATTGTCCTATGATTTCTTGTTTGTAGTTCTTTTTATCATCATGTTTTCTGGCTCTTTTGAGGCCCTATGTAAAGACAATCTCAATGCCCCCTGGCATCTATCTAAATAGTTTTGTTTGCTATTAACTCTTCGACTTGCAAAATCTTTGATAAAATCATGGCGCATTTTCTCTTAAACTTTGCTAATCTTTGCAATAAAAGTACTCTGCCTCTTTTCTTGGAAATCATGAAAATAATGCAGCTTTTAACCGCTTAGTGTTCCAACGGCACAAGTTTCTATTCCATAAAGGAATATTAATAGCGTAACCCTAGGGTATATTCCCTAGAGCAAATTCACGTGTTTCCGTTGTTGACTGGCCAATCCTTACAAGGCTTTGCCTCTATAAAATCCTCTTCACATGAGCCATATTTTGCACCCACTGAAGCAAGCATGAGTACTTCCTCAAAGAAGGCAGTGACCAAGAAGATGGCTGAAAAGACAAAGAAAGTTGAGGCAACAACTACTGGCTACAATGATACTTCAACTGGAGCAACCTCTCGCGCCAAGAAGCGAGAAACTAAGATGAAGGTCCCCAAGAAAGGACATTCCGAAGCACAAAACTCTAATGATGAAGTGGACAAAGATTATGCCACCTTCCTCAACTCTATTAATTGGAGAGACTATGAATGATCTTTCTCCTAGGTTTCATTTTGTTGTACTTGTTTCCTTTCCTTTGTATGCCATTTTGGCCTCACATGGCTTATTTTGGCTTTTATAATCTGAATAAAACTTATGTCTTAATATGAATCTCTTGCAAAATAGGCTTATATTTTTTCAAATATTTTCCATTTACCCTTAAGACTCTTAGATCACCCTCAATCTCCTGAACCTCGTAAGCATTATTACTGAATGCCTCAATGATTTGAAAAGGACCTTCCCACTTAGGAGACCACTTCCCTAAAGATCTGGTCTTTCAATCCATAGGCAAGATCACTTTCCTCACCAATTCCCCAGCTGAAAATGTTTTAATCTTGACCTTTTTGTTATAAGACTTCTCCACCCTTTTCTTTTCCCTTTTCAGCAACTCCAACGCATGGAGCCTTTCTTCGTCTAAATCCACTAACTCATCAAGCATTATATTCCAATAAGACTCAGATGGGATCTCATGATACCTTCGGATCCTCATGGACTGAAGATGAATTTCCACAGGCAAAACTGCATCATGACCAAATGTCAGTCGAAATGGGGTGGTATTAGTTGCCTCTTTAGGGGACGTTCGACATGCCTAAAGTATTTGGTCCAATGTCTTATGCCAATTTCTTGGCCTTCTTCCTTCATGCTTTTTTACCAACCCAATAACTACTTATTTTCCGCTTCGACTTGGCCATTTGCTTAAGCATAATAAGGTGTGGATGTCAAAAGCTTGAATCCCATTTCCTTGGAAAATTCTTGCATTTTTCGACCAGTAAAAACTGATCCTTGGTCTGTTGTAATTGTCTCTGGGATTCCAAACCTATAGATGATGTGCTTCTGAATAAATCCAATCACATCTTCTTGATCAAATTTGGTAAAGGGATAGGTTCGACCCATTTGGTAAAATAGTCAATACCCACCAAAATGTACTTATGATTTTTTGATGATGCTGGTCGAATTTCTCCAACCAAATCCAAAGCCCGTCCTCTAAAAGGCCAAGGTTTCACTATAGAGTGTAACTCACATGCAGGGACGTGTTGGATGCCAGCATGGACTTGACATTCCTGACAACCCTTAGCAAATTCAATATAATCTTTCAACATGGTAGGCCAATACATGCCTTGTCGAAACAACAACCATTTCATTTTGTGGCCTACCTGATGTGCCCCACATGCCCCGCTATGGACGGTTAAAAGATCTAAGTATGCCTCTGCCTCACTAAGGTACTTAAGTAATACTCCCTCAGCAGTCACTTCGACTACTGGAGACCCACTGGCTCCCCTTAAATGGTCGAATCCTCGAGAGTATGCCAGAATGATACTTGGGAAGAGGTACAATTCTTCAGGTACTAGCCTTAGTACTTCGACTAGTTATGGGGGTCCAGCTCCAGATGACTTTGCCAGCCCTATCCTTCAAAAGATCAAAGGCAAATTCTTCAAGGGAGATATCCATAATGTCTTACTTTCAAATCGAACTGCTCCTCTCTTCCTGAAAGATAGCCTCCAAAAACTGGACCTTTCGACTCTTAGTAAAGATGTGTCTGAATTCCTTGTGGAGTAAACTAGTTTAGTAAATCAGATGTCTGAGGATTTCAAACTTCTTCCCAAGATCCAACACACATTTGAAGTTACAACTGGACTGAAACATTCAGATTGGGATGAAGCACACGCGCCAGAAGCTAAGGTCAAAACTCTGGAGATTGACCAAAACAAAAGGCAGGCAGAGATAGAGTAGAACCAAAAGGGCATTGATACCTGGAAGCAGCAAATTAAAGAACTACAAAATAAGATTTCTAACGCTGAAAAGCGCAACCTTGAGCTGAAAGACTTCGACGATACTGAAATGGCCAGAGAAATAAAGCGCACTATAGACTTCCTTAATAAAGCCCAAACGCTTGAAAAGGAACTTTCAGCAGCTAAGCTCAACAAAGCTCTGTGTGAGAAACGCCTTAAGACTCACAAGGTCAACTTTCTTGAGTTGAAGTCGAAGCTCCCTTATTTATTGTCCTATGATTTCTTGTTTGTAGTTCTTTTTATCATCATGTTTTCTGGCTCTTTTGAGGCCCTATGTAAAGACAATCTCAATGCCCCCTGGCATCTATCTAAATAGTTTTGTTTGCTATTAACTCTTCGACCTGCAAAATCTTTGATAAAATCATGGCGCATTTTCTCTTAAACTTTGCTAATCTTTGCAATAAAAGTACTCTGCCTCTTTTCTTGGAAATCATGAAAATAACGCAGCTTTTAACAGCTTAGTGTTCCAACGGCACAAGTTTCTATTCCATAAAGGAATATTAATAGCGTAACCCTAGGGTATATTCCCAAGAGCAAATTCACGTGTTTCCGTTGTTGACTGGCCAATCCTTACAAGGCTTTGCCTCTATAAAATCCTCTTCACATGAGCCATATTTTGCACCCACTGAAGCAAGCATGAGTACTTCCTCAAAGAAGGCAGTGACCAAGAAGATGGCTGAAGAGACAAAGAAAGTTGAGGCAACAACTACTGGCTACAATGATACTTCAAATGGAGCAACCTCTCGCTACAAGAAGCGAGAAACTAAGATGAAGGTCCCCAAGAAAGGACATTCCAAAGCACAAAACTCTGATGATGAAGCTGACGAAGATTATGTCACCTTCCTCAACTCTATTAATTGGAGAGACTATGAATGATCTTTCTCCTAGGTTTCATGTTGTTGTACTTGTTTCCTTTCCTTTGTATGCCATTTTGGCCTCACATGGCCTATTTTGGTTTTTATAATCTAAATAAAACTTATGTCTTAATATGAATCTCTTGCAAAATAGGCTTATATTTTTTCAAATATTTCCCATTTACCCTTAAGATTCTAAGATCACCCTCAATCTCCTGAACCTCGTAAGCATTATTACTGAATGCCTCAATGATTTGAAAAGGACCTTCCCACTTAGGAGACCACTTCCCTAAAGATGTGGTCTTTCGATCCATAGGCAAGATCACTTTCCACACTAATTCCCCAGTTGAAAAGGTTTTAATCTTGACCTTTTTGTTATAAGACTTCTCCACCCTTTTCTTTTGCCTTTTCAGCAACTCCAACACATGGAGCCTTTCTTCGTCTAAATACACTAACTCATCAAGCATCATATTCCAATAAGACTCAGATGGGATCTCATGATGCCTTTGGATCCTCATGGACTGAAGATGAATTTCCACAGGCAAAACTGCATCATGACCAAATGTCTGTCGAAATGGGGTGGTATTAGTTGCCTCTTTGGGGGACGTTCGACATGCCCAAAGTATTTGGTCCAATGTCTTATGCCAATTTCTTGGCCTTCTTCCTTCATGCTTTTTTACCAACCCAATAACTACTTATTTTCCGCTTCGACTTGGCCATTTGCTTAAGCATAATAAGGTGTGGATATCAAAAGCTTGAATCCCATTTCCTTGGAAAATTCTTGCATTTTTCGACCAGTAAAAACTGATCCTTGGTCTGTTGTAATTGTCTCTGGGATTCCAAACCTATAGATGATGTGCTTCTGAATAAATCCAATCACATCTTCTTGATCAAATTTGGTAAAGGGATAGGTTCGACCCATTTGGTAAAATAGTCAATACCCACCAAAATGTACTTATGATTTTTTGATGATGCTGGTCGAATTTCTCCAACCAAATCCAAAGCCTGTCCTCTAAAAGGCCAAGGTTTCACTATAGAGTGTAACTCACTTGCAGGGACGTGTTGGATGCCAGCATGGACTTGACATTCCTGACAAACCTTAGCAAATTCAATACAATCTTTCAACATGGTAGGCCAATACATGCCTTGTCGAAACAACAACCATTTCATTTTGTGGCCTACCTGATGTGCCCCACATGCCCCGCTATGGACGGTTGAAAGGGCTAAGTATGCCTCTGCCTCACTAAGGTACTTAAGTAATACTCCCTCAGCAGTCACTTCGACTACTGGAAACCCACTGGCTCCCCTTAAATGGTCGAATCCTCGAGAGTATGCCAGAATGATACTTGGGAAGAGGTACAACTCTTCAGGTACTAGCCTTAGTACTTCGACTAGTTCTGGGGGTCCAGCTCCAGATGACTTTGCCAGCCCTATCCTTCAAAAGATCAAAGGCAAATTCTTCAAGGGAGATATCCATAATGTCTTACTTTCAAATCGAACTGCTCCTCTCTTCCTGAAAGATAGCCCCCAAAAACTGGACCTTTCGACTCTTAGTAAAGATGTGTCTGAATTCCTTGTGGAGTAAACTACTTTAGTTAATCAGATGTCTGAGGATTTCAAACTTCTTCCCAAGATCCAACACACCATTGAAGTTACAACTGGACTGAAACATTCAGATTGGGATGAAGCACACGCGCCAGAAGCTAAGGTCGAAACTCTAGAGATTGACCAAAACAAAAGGCAGACAGAGATAGAGTAGAACCAAAAGGACATTGATACCTGGAAGCAGTAAATTGAAGAACAACAAAATAAGATTTCTAACGCTGAAAAGCGCAACCTTGAGCTGAAAGACTTTGACGATACTGAAATGGCCAGAGAGCTAAAACGCACTATAGACTTCCTTGATAAAGACCAAACGCGTGAAAAGGAACTTTCAGCAGCTAAGCTCAACAAAGTTCTGTGTGAGAAATGCCTTAAGACTCACAAGGTCAACTTTCTTGAGTTGAAGTCGAAGCTCCCTTATTTATTGTCCTATGATTTCTTGTTTGTAGTTCTTTTTATCATCATGTTTTCTGGCTCTTTTGAGGCCCTATGTAAAGACAATCTCAATGCCCCCTGGCATCTATCTAAATAGTTTTGTTTGCTATTAACTCTTCGACTTGCAAAATCTTTGATAAAATCATGGCGCCTTTTCTCTTAAACTTTGCTAATCTTTGCAATAAAAGTACTCTGCCTCTTTTCTTGGAAATCATGAAAATAACGCAGCTTTTAACAGCTTAGTGTTCCAACGGCACAAGTTTCTATTCCATAAAGGAATATTAATAGCGTAACCCTAGGGTATATTCCCAAGAGCAAATTCACGTGTTTCCATTGTTGACTGGCCAATCCTTACAAGGCTTTGCCTCTATAAAATCCTCTTCACATGAGCCATATTTTGCACCCACTGAAGCAAGCATGAGTACTTCCTCAAAGAAGGCAGTGACCAAGAAGATGGCTGAAGAGACAAAGAAAGTTGAGGCAACAACTACTGGCTATAATGATACTTCAACTGGAGCAACCTCTCGCGCCAAGAAGCGAGAAACTAAGATAAAGGTCCCCAAGAAAGGACATTCCGAAGGACAAAACTCTGATGATGAAGTTGACAAAGATTATGCCACCTTCCTCAACTCTATTAATTGGAGAGACTATGAATGATCTTTCTCCTAGGTTTCATGTTGTTGTACTTGTTTCCTTTCCTTTGTATGCCATTTTGGCCTCACATGGCCTATTTTGGCTTTTATAATCTGAATAAAACTTATGTCTTAATATGAATCTCTTGCAAAATAGGCTTATATTTTTTCAAATATTTTCCATTTACCCTTAAGACTCTTAGATCACCCTCAATCTCCTGAACCTCGTAAGCATTATTACTGAATGCCTCAATGATTTGAAAAGGACCTTCCCACTTAGGAGACCACTTCCCTAAAGATCTGGTCTTTCGATCCATAGGCAAGATCACTTTCCTCACCAATTCCCCAGCTGAAAAGGTTTTAATCTTGACCTTTTTGTTAGAAGACTTCTCCACCCTTTTCTTTTGCCTTTTCAGCAACTCCAACGCATGGAGCCTTTCTTCGTCTAAATCCACTAACTCATCAAGCATCATATTCCAATAAGACTTAGATGGGATCTCATGATACCTTCGGATCCTCA
Organism: Lathyrus tuberosus; assembly: GCA_022829125.1. Taxonomy (NCBI): domain Eukaryota; kingdom Viridiplantae; phylum Streptophyta; class Magnoliopsida; order Fabales; family Fabaceae; genus Lathyrus; species Lathyrus tuberosus. Next base: position 1,204,142 of record JALAZF010000529.1, on the reverse strand, counting down.
TGGACTGAAGATGAATTTCCACAGGCAAAACTACATCATGACCAAATGTCAGTCGAAATGGGGTGGTATTAGTTGCCTCTTTGGGGGACGTTCGACATGTCCAAAGTATTTGGTCCAATGTCTTATGCCAATTTCTTGGCCTTCTTCCTTCATGCTTTTTTAACAACCTAATAACTACTTTATTTGCCGCTTCGACTTGACCATTATCTTGAGCATAATAAGGCGTGGATGTCAAAAGCTTGAATCCCATTTCCTTGGAAAATTCTTGCATTTTTCGACCAGTAAAAACTGATCCTTGGTCTGTTGTAATTGTCACTGGGATTCCAAACCTATATATGATGTGCTTATGGATAAATTCAATCACATCTTCTTGATCAAATTTGGTAAAGGGATAGCTTCGACCCATTTGGTAAAATAGTTAATACCCACCAAAATGTACTTATGATTTTTTGATGATGCTGGTCGAATTTCTCCAACCAAATCCAAAGCCCATCCTCTAAAAGGCCAAGGTTTCACTATAGAGTGTAACTCACTTGCAGGGACGTGTTGGATGCCAGCATGGACTTTACATTCCTGACAACCCTTAGCAAATTCAATACAATCTTTCAACATGGTAGGCCAATACATGCCTTGTCGAACCAACAACCATTTCATTTTGTGGCCTACCTAATTTTCCCCACATGCCCCGCTATGGATGGTTGAAAGGGCTAAGTATGCCTCTGCCTCACTAAGGCACTTAAGTAATACTCTCTCAGGAGTCTTTTTGAATAATTCATTACCCAACAAGACATAACTTAAAGCTTGATACTTGATTTTCCTTTCTATCGAAGCTATTGGATCTTTCAGGTAATCCATTATAGGTTTTCTCCAATCCTTGTCAGTTATACTATCAACTTCCAGAATTGCAAAATTGTCTTCATCAGCATATCCAAGCTTAGTTTCTTCCAAGTCTGATGGGGCTAGTCCTACTGATACTACCTTCCCTCTGAATTCGATTGCATCTTGTAATTTTTCTTTTGAAATTTTATACCCTGATGTAACCTGGGCCAAGTCATTAGCAACCTGGTTTTCCAATCTAGGGATGTGTCAAAAACTAACTGCGTCGAACTTTTTTAGCAGTCGATTCACAACTACAAAGTACATAATCAAGTTTTCTTTTATGCATTTGTATTCTTTGGTAACTTGTTTTATGACCAACTCTGAGTCTCCCATTATTTCGACCTTAGTTGTCCCCAATTCCAACAATATTTCAAGTCCAGCAATTAAAGCTTCATACTCAGCCTCGTTGTTAGAACAACGGCCTTCAATTTTATACTTGAGTGTTGTTGGAATTTTGTTAGGAGAAATTACAAGCACCCCTATACCTATCCCATCTTTGTGGCTTGACCCGTCGAAGTATAACTTCCAAGGTTCCACTTCAAGATAGTTCAGAGGGATTTCATTTATAGAGTGGTCAACTATAAAATCTGCCACTACTTGTCCTTTAACAGCTTTTGAAGGCTTATAAGTTAAAGAATATTCAGTTAATGCTAATGCCTATTTTCCAATTCGACTGTGCAAAATGGGTTTGGACAACATATGTTTAATAATGTCATAACGAGAAGAAACATAAACATCAATTGGTTTTATATAATGCTTCAATTTTGTACAAGAGTAATACAAACATAAACATAATTTTTCAATCATGCTATATCTAGTTTCTGCATCATTTAAAACTCTACTAAGGTAATAGATGGCCCTTTCGACGCCATCATCATCCTCTTGAGCTAACATGCTCCCTAGAGTTCTGTCTGACGCAGCTATGTACAATCTCATACTCTTATTCCCACAAGGTGGTGAGAGAATAGGGGGTGACTTCCTGTTGAGCTTGCCCCCAGTCGAACCCATCCTTGCCAGCTCGAAGTAATGGTGAAAAGGCTTGCGTTTTCCCACTTAAGTTAGATTTAAATCTCCTCAAAAATTTTATTTTGCCCAAGAGATACTGCAATTCCTTCTTTGTTGATGGCGTTTTTGCTTCCATGATGGCTTTGGTTTTATTCTGGTTAATTTCGATCCCCTTCTTGTGGACCACAAAGCCTAAGAAATTCCATGCCTGCACACAAAAAATACATTTGAGAGGATTCATTTTAAGACCATGCTTTCTCATCCTTTCAAAGGAATGTCGAAGATGGCTTAAGTGATCTATTCCTGAACAAGACTTAACAACAATATCATCAATATAGATTTGCATAAAAGTCTCAATGAAATCATGAAAGATCGAATTCATTGCTCGCTGGTAAGTTGCCCCAGCATTTTTTAAACCAAAAGGTATTACTACCCATTCATAGGTGCGTAATGCCCATGGACATCGAAAAGCAGTTTTTGGGACATCTTCCTCAGCAATGAATATTTGGTTATAACCAGAATAACCATCCAACATACTCAAGTATTCATGTCCAGCAGCATAATCAATCAACATTTCTGCCACAGGCATAGAATATTCGTCTTTAGGGGTTGCAGAATTTAGATCTCTAAAATCTATACAGATCCTTAAAGAACCATTCTTTTTAATGACTGGTACAATATTAGCTAGCCATTCGACATACCTAGTTGTACGGATGAACTTGCATCTAAGTAACCTTTCAATTTCCTCTTTGATCTTTGAAAGGATTGTTGGGGCAAACCGTCTTGGATTTTGCTTGACTGGCCTTTTCCCAGGTATGATTGGCAACTTAAGTTCAACAAGTTCTCTCCTCAAACCAGGCATTTCGTCATAGTCCCAAGCGAAGCAATCCTTGAATTCCTTCAATAATTTGACCATTTTGACTTTGAGTTGTGGGTCGAGATTAACACTAATATAAGTAGGCCTTTTTACTCCCTCTTCACCCAAGACAATTTCTTCCAAAGGATCTTGCGCCAGCATTTTAATATTGTCTGACAGTGGATCCTTTTCAAAACCTAAAGGCTTATTATCATAAATAGCATCAAGCCTTTGGTTTTGGTCTTCGATTTGAGACCCATCAGGTGGTTCAGGTTCAAAGTCCTTACCAGGGCCTGCTTCAAAAATTTGAGTTTTGGCATCGACAGCCATGTGGTCTTGTACAGCCTCCAAAGCCGTTTGTAATTTGGATTTAGCCACATAGGCCGAAATTCTCTGTAGTGCATCGAATTCAGTCATTGTTACTGATTTCACTTCCCCAGCCTGTGGGGTCTACTTCAAGCAGCCCGTAGTATGGGACATTGCCTTCTTCCTCTATGACCTCTCTGTCCCATCGAAATCCCTCAGTTGGGTGTAAGTATAATGAGCAGAATGCATGGTCATCTGGGGTGAAATCAAATGCTGCAGGAGTACAAGGCGCAATATGTGCCATGTTTTTATCAAACTCAACACCATCAACGTGATTAACAGGCACCTTAAAGTACCCTTGGTCAGCTTCAATGTTTTCAACTATGCCATCAGGCCTCCAGATTGTTATTCGCTGGTGTATTGATGAAGGTACTGCTCTAATGCCATGGATCCATTCCCTTCCCAGCATAAGGTTGTAGTTAGCTTTGCTTTCGACTACCATAAACAAGGTAGGTCTTGTTACTGTACCCACAGTCAAATCAACCTGTAAGACACCTAAAGTGGTCTCAATCTTCCCTTCATAGTTAGAAAGGACCATGATGTGGGGTTTAAGATTAGTGTCGAATTTACCAATCTTACTTAGCAGAAAATGTGGCATTAAATTGACCGTAGCCCCATAATCCACCAAGATCTTATTCACAGCTACGTTCTCTACTTTCCCTGTAATGTACAGAGGTTTCAAGCGCCCTTTCATGGCCTCAGTTGGTCTTTCGAAGAAAGCATTTTGCTCTTTTACGCAGCCATTGTTCATCACATAGTAGCACACATGTTGGTGTGCTGCCATTTCAGCCTCAGCATTGGCATCCAAGTTTTCCACTTCAGTTATCCTATCATATTCTCTTGGCATTACTGAGCCTACATTGACTATTATGTTTAAGGAGGCATCAGAGTCTGAATCAAATTTATGGGTCGAATCTTCGTCCTCAGCTGCTTCGGCTGCAAATTTCTCAGTCTCTTCCCTTTTGGAAGTAAACAGCTTTCGCCCCACAGGCAGCTGGTTTGTTGTTTTCATTCCAACACCTTTATTGCTAGCTGGCAGAACATTAGTATTGGTCACAGTCGAATCTTTAGCCTGAGCTTCCCTTAAAGCCTTTCTTCGTGTTTGTTCCCTTCTCCACTGGGACCTAGACATGGGATTTTTGCCTTTGTAATTCTCAGAAATATAGGTAGCTTTATTGGAGGACTTGAATTCTTTCCGGTACTCCATTGAAGAACCACTAGCCACGTCGAAATTCTTCCATCTATGTTTCCCTTTCCCTGCTGTTTCAACTGGTTTGACCCATTTTCCAGTTGGTACCTCACTGCTAAGCTTGAAAGTTGCCTACTTAGCCCTTGGCATTTGTGGTCTTTGGCCATATTGTTTTTTAGTAGCTTTCCTTGGGTCGAAACGCCCTGGCCTTTGAGCAGCTCTTTTCTCACGTCCAGATTTGGCTTCTTTCCCCACTTGGAGGCTATGAGAAGCTTCTTTGTCAAAGATAGCACTGCACCTAGGGCACAACATGACTTCAGAGTTCTTGCCTTGGCATCTGTGGAGAAAATCAACAATGGTTTCTTCTTCCATAGGGTAAGCCAGCTTGTTGCATTCTTCTTGTTCATCAATATTCATGGCCTGTCTGTCAGTAACTTCGACCATGTTTATGTTAACTTTATCCTTTAGGCATATTTTAGAGAAGTGGACATCAAGGCCCTCAGCAGCCTCATCCACCTGTCTGAACTTGTTAGCAGTTTCTTTTGTTACCATCTGCAGCTTCGACTCTTCAGATCCATCATGGCTCTCGACTGAAGCCTCAGCGTCGAACCTTTGGACTTTAGTAGATGTCCTAAAGTAGTTCTCAGCTGCCATACATATCAGATGTGCAAGCTGGAAACCTTCCATTTCCTCAACCTCCCTAATAAACACAACATCATTGGTAAGGTCCTCAGTAACCTCAACCACTGTGGCATTTCTGCCAAGAGCTTCGTTGGTGCTAACACTATCTGAACTGCTGTCAGACAATTCAACCAGTTCGACCATGTTAACCTCATCAGGCTCTGCGTAATTTACTTCAGCTACTTCAAGAGGGTCAGCATCAATTTTCATCTGGTTTTTAGTCTTCTCCCCAAATTTGAGTCTGCCTTCCTGAATAGCATTCTGCACCAAATCCCTGAAAAGAAAACATTGAGAAGTTTTATGACCCAAATAGTTATGGTATTTGTAAAAACCTCTCTTTTTTCTTTGCTCTAAAGGTGGTATTTTGGCACCAGGAGGCACTAGTATTTGACCATCCTTAACTAACAAATCAAAAATTTCATCACACTTAGTGATGTCGAAAGTGTATGTTTTCTTTGGAAACCTATCGTTCTTTTCAGATTCGACAAGATATTTTCCATTTGAAGGGACTAATAATTTACAAGAATAAGGAGGGCCTTTCTTAAGTTCAACAAGGTCTATTTCATTTTCATCGAACCTAATAGGCTCATCATATAACTCTTCGATACCCTCTTGGTATCCAACGTAAACTATCTTCTTGTTTTTGTTCGCCCTAGCCTTCTCGTCCTTAAGACGTTCTAGCTGTCGAACTCTATCAGCCAACTGGGCCATATCCCTCAGATACTGGGTATCCAGTTTTTTCCTGATAGAATAATCAAGGTCACCAGCGGCCACTTCGACAAGTTCATGCTCAGGCACCTGTGTAAAGCACCTAGCCTTGAGTAGTCGAAATCTATTCAAGTAATCGTCTATTGGCTCATTGAACTATCGTTTCACACTAGCCAATTCCTTCAAACTAATTTTAGTTTGCCCCATGTAAAATTGCTCATGGAACAAACATTCTAACTGGGTCCAGTTACAAATCGAACCAGATGGCAAAGTAGTGAACCACATGAATGAATTTTTAGTGAGGGAACTAGGGAAATACTTCACCCTTAGACTCTCATCATTTGCAATCTCACCAGCTTCGATCAGGTAGCGCGCCACATGTTCGATTGTAGATTCTGTAGTGTCCCCTGAAAACTTAGTAAACTTGGGTACTTTCGTCCCGGGGGGCAATTCAATTTGGAGTATATAATCAACTATAGGTGAAGTGAAGTTTGGCCTAGAAAAACCCATATTCAGGCCATTTCGAGCCATTATTCTCTTGACCATAGCTGCCAAATTGTTCTCTGCTGGTATATTATTGCGTCGAACCTGATTCACCACTTGATTAGGATTTTTATTTTGACCAGTAAAAACTGATCCTTGGTCTGTTGTAATTGTCTCTGGGATTCCAAACCTATAGATGATGTGCTTCTGAATAAATTCAATCACATCTTCTTGATCAACATTTGGTAAAGGGATAGCTTCGACCCATTTGGTAAAATAGTCAATACCCACGAAAATGTACTTATGATTTTTTGATGATGCTGGTCGAATTTCTCCAACCAAATCCAAATCCCATCCTCTAAAAGTCCAAGGTTTCACTATAGAGTGTAACTCACTTGCAGGGACGTGTTGGATGCCAGCATGGACTTGACATTTCTGACAACCCTTAGCAAATTCAATACAATCTTTCAACATGGTAGGCCAATACATGCCTTGTCGAAACAACAACCGTTTCATTTTGTGGCCTACCTGATGTGCCCCACATGCCCCGCTATGGACGATTGAAAGGGCTAAGTATGCCTCTGCCTCACTAAGGCACTTAAGTAATACTCCCTCAGGAGTCTTTTTGAATAATTCATTACCCAACAACACATAACTTAAAGCTTGATACTTGATTTTCCTTTCCGTCGAAGCTATTGGATCTTTCAGGTAATCCATTATAGATTTTCTCTAATCCTTGTCAGTTATACTATCAACTGTCAGTACTTAAGAGACATGGCCCAATTGGCTGATAGGGTTAGACAGGTCGAACGACTAAAAGTAAAAAAAGCTAGGGCTAATAAAAAAAAGGGTAGCATATGTCGGAGTTTGTGAGGATGATGACGAAGACGAATCATCAAATTTCGGCGAACAAGAAGTCGATTTGGCAAAATTAAAACAGGGGCCGCCATATGCTTGCAAAGTTTTGGCTCCGTCGAATGGAAAAAATCCAATCGAAATGGAAAAGAACCACAAGTTCCCCAAAAGAACTTATACGTTCGACGTCATAAAGTGTGACGAAATATTTGATTTATTAGTCAAGGATGGCCAAATGATAGTGCCACCTGGTACTAAAGTGCCTCCTTTAGAACAGCAGAAAAAGAGAGGTTTTTGCAAATGCCATAATTTTTTGGGTCATAAAACGTCTCAATGTTTCCTCTTCAGGGATCTAGTGCAGAATGCAATCAGAGATGGAAGGCTCAAATTCGGCGACAAATCGAAGTCCCAGGTGAAGGTGGATTCAAACCCTTGCTTACCTTGAAAATTGGTAAACAACCACTGATCTTCTAAAACAACAAAGTTCTAGTGACTTACAGGATCGATCAGATTGATCCTAGGACATGTGCTATGAGTGTATTTAGAATATTTCACAATTAGGAAAAGTATACACTTCGACAATGCATATAAACGAAAGAACATGTTTTGAAATGCAAATGAAAGTGATAAAAATCAAATAAATGTTTAAGTCGAACAACACGTCAAAGAAGAAAAGGCTGAATGTAAAGGTTTGATAAAAACTAGATTTAAATGTTGGAGAAAAGTGCATAAAGATCTTAAAATGCAGAACTGTAAATGTCCAAAAGTAAAGACTTTGCAATATAAATGACTTGAAAAGTAAAATTTTGTGAAAAGATTTCAAAGTAAAGAATCTAAAGCAGAAACTTCAAGGTAAATTGCATTGCAATAAAAGATAATGGTGATTACAATCACGTACATTCTCACTTCACTTGTTTCTCGACACACTGGATACTTTGAGTGAATATAGAGTTACTTGTACAAATATGATTTTTTCACACCTATTCTAACTCTAGAACTAACCTATTTATAATACTCTAAAGTAACCACCATTTGACGGTTTACTCCTAGAACACGCCACTTGGCACTTTGCATGTCTTCAACTTCTGGATCTTCACCACTTGTCATCTTTTCAAATTCAAATAGTGAAACTTCCCTCCACTATTCAGTTGTAACTGTAGCGTATTATCCATAGCCACTTTACCCTGTCGAATTGACTCTTTGGACTTGGAAATGTTTGAAGTCTTAAAATCATTCTCTTCGACTCAGGCTTTCACCAAATATGGTCGAAGCCTTCTGGTCGAAGCCTTCTTCTCCTTTAGCTTATTATTTTAAAGAATAACTTCTTTAAAAGCCAAATCTATTTGAAATCATGTAGCGTCGAAATTAGGAGCTAACACACATTGTCCTAGGATTTGTGTGATCGGTCCTGCAAGTAAACTAATTTTTCATAAATTAGGAGATCAACGGTTGTTTCCTAATTTTCCAGGCAAACAAATTGGCACGCCCAGTGGGACTTTGTGCTATTGACAATTTAAAACCTTTATTTTACATTTTACTCGTATGAAGCTTTCTTCGCTTCGTTGCATGAGACTAAGGAGTGGTAAGATAGCCATAAATAACGAAGAAAGACCTAGAAGATGATGAGTAAGGAGAATGGTGAATCCAAATCCGCCAAACAATCAAAATTCCACAAATGATGGAGTACCACCCCCTATTCCTTCGAATGGGGGCAATACGACCTCAATATCAGTATCAGAGGATATACCATCAACAGCGGGTTCGACACCAGCGCATTTAATTCCCCAGAGTGCGCCAAGTTTTTCCACTATGGGACCCCAAATACCTCAAATGACTCCCCTCCCTTCAGGGAGTATGTACAGGCCTTTTATATCTGGCTTTTCCATGCCTCCACTAAATCGAGAATAGCCATATGAAATGCCAACGTCAGTGATGGCAAGTTTACATAATGCATCATCAGCATTTACGAAGCCAACAGTTAACATAACTTCGCCTTTACAAGGATTCGGTTCTGGTGTAAACCATATGGGTAGGATTAGTCAGCCTTAAGGAACGAGATATCAAACATATATTCCAAACATTACTAATAATTCTGCACAAGTAATTAGGCAATAAATAGATGAGAGCAACCATGATATGATCTAGATGCTAGCCCAACAGATGGGGATTATATTTAACCCTTTAATCCAAAACACTACATAAACAAATCAATAATTGGAAGCACTGATGGACCTGAGTGGTTTACAAGGCCATTCCCCAATTCATCCAAAAAACTTGATACTGAATCTGTTTCAATCTGGGAAGCCTTTTTTATTCCTAGATTTATCATTCAAAGGCTGAATCTTGGAAGAGATATGGCAGCCTTGATTGCTTACCAACCAAACCTTGTCTCTCGACAGTTTGGGTTGGCTCAAATTTTCCCCAAGTGTATGTATGAGAAGAAAGGCCATGTAGTCCTTCATACTGCCAGTTTTGATGAAGGAGGTGCTGCAATTCCTTTCGACCGGTGAAACGCTAGAAAAGCAGCTCATTCCCCTGTGCACTTTCAACCCACATTTTTGTGCACGAAACCATTTCATAACTGGTGGTCGAAGTACTATAGTGAACAATTTCTTGATGTTGCTGCCTTCTCTTCATTACTTGACCAAGCTTTTCTTGATGTGCAGGAGAAGACCAAGAAGAGTAAGTTCATTCATGTCAAAGAAATTCAGGCCTTCCAAAAGTACTTTGAAACTGTCTATCGACCAGATGATATTAGTCGAACCGTTCGTGAGGCTGCTGTCACTTTGAAGGAGAAATTTCTACAAAAAATGGACCAGTTAAAAACCCCTTCAAACGTTCCTCTTAAGAAACGTTATGAGGTGGCTTTTGAACTCTTTCCTCCAAAGTTCCCTCGACTGCCTAACGCTGATTTTGGAGTGGCACTCCCCCCCCCCATTTCCATACTGGTTTGTCTGTGGTGTGCACCTAAAACTCCTTCGACAGCAGTCTCAACCGAAAGCCCAACAGGTGGTTGCGACTAAACATACGCTGGACAGTTTCAAAGGACACCTTCATATAGGGGTCGAGGATGTCCGTGTCAAATCCGAAATATATGAAGGTTTGAGGCCCTCGATTTGTGATTTTTAACTAACCACTCAATTATTAATCTTGTAATAATCATTTGTCTTTCAGCTATGGCCAGGAAGACCGGCTCATCGAAGGGTGCTGCAAGAGTCGAAAAAGAAAATGAAGGCACAAAGGTATTTTATCCCTTGCCTAAATCTTTTTGTATAACCAACTTCTAATATTTGCATCACCTTTTAGACTGCTCGAAAACCTTCAACGCCTTCAAAAAAGGGCAAGAAAGGTGCTCAAACAGTTGCCCCTTCAGATGCTGATGATGAATCCCCTGAGGAGGGAGTGGCTAAAAAGAAAAAGAAGCTTACCAAAGCTTCTGGAGCTACCTCCCAATCCCCCTCAAAGGCAGCCAGAATTCTTGAGAAGACACCTGCTGATAGTGGTGTCAAGAAACAACTCCCCAAGATTGCATCGAAAACGACTGCTGGTGATTCTGATAGCGCAAACTCAAGTCCTGATGCCGCAACTGTACAGGTATGCACACTATCTTTACTCAACATCTGCATTCCCTACTCAGATTTCTTTCAATCTTATTCTCTTTACTTGTGGCTTTCAGGCTGATGTAGGTGGTTCTAACCCACCACAAACTTCATTCAGCTTTGCAACAACTATCCTTAATAGCCAAGGTGAGCCAGCTTATCACCCTACCTCTGACCTTGGTTCTGGATATAGTTCACTGAGTGAAATTAACCAACCTGTCCCTCTTACAGTTCTTCCTTCTGAAGCAGATGAAACAAACAAAAACTCGCCCACCAGGACCAACACTCAACAATCCCAAACAGATGGCTCTAAACATGAAGAGGATGATATTTCTAAACAACAACCTCTCGACCATACAGAGACCATTGCCATGAACGCAGAAGGAAGGCCAACTGAAGAGGAAGAAGAGGAGGTCAAAAATGAAGAAAAACAAGAAGAAGAGAGGGAAAGGACTGAGCAGGATCAGACCCATTCACCTGTGGCTGAAACAGGTCCTGTCAACAATCCAACTCCTGGGCCTGCAGTCACTTCGACTACTGGAGGACCCCCCACTGGAGACCCACTGGCTGCCCTTAAATGGTCGAATCCTCGAGAGTATGCCAGAATGATACTTGGGAAGAGGTACAACTTTTTAGGTACTAGCCTTAGTACTTTGACCAGTTCTGGGGGTCTAGCTCCATATGACTTTGCCATCCCTATCCTTCAAAAGATCAAAGACAATTTCTTCAAGGGAGATATCCATAATGTCTTACTTTCAGATCGAACTGCTTCTCTCTTCCTGAAAGATAACCTCCAAAAACTGGACCTTTCGACTCTTAGTAAAGACGTGTCTGAATTCCTTATGGAGTTAACTACTTTAGTAAATCAAATGTCTGAGGATTTCAATCTTCTTCCCAAGATCCAACACACCACTGAAGTTACAACTGGACTGGAACATTTAGCTTGGGATGAAGCACACGCGTCAGAAGCTAAGGTCGAAACTCTGGAGATTGACCAAAACAAAAGGCAGGCAGAGATAGAGTCGAACCAAAAGGATATTGATACCTGGAAGCAGCAAATTGAAGAACCGCAAAACAAGATTTCTAACGCTGAAAAGCGCAACCTTGAGCTGAAAGACTTAGACGATACTGAAATGTCCAGAGAGCTAAAGCGCACTATAGACTTCCTTGATAAAGCCCAAACACTTGAAAAGGAACTTTCAGCAGCTAAGCTCAATAAAGCTCTATGTGAGAAACACCTTAAGACTCATAAGGTCAACTTTCTTAAGTTGAAGTCGAAGCTCCCTTTTTTATTATCCTATGATTTCTTGTTTGTAGTTCTTTTTATCATCATGTTTTCTGGCCCTTTTGAGGCCCTATGTAAAGACAATCTCAATGCCCCCTAGCATCTATCTAAATACTTATGTTTGCTATTAACTCTTCGACTTGCAAAATCTTTGATAAAATCATGGCGCATTTTCTCTTGAACTTTGCTAATCTTTGCAATTAAAGTACTCTGCCTCTTTTCTTGGAAATCATGAAAATAACGCAGCTTTTAACAGCTTAGTGTTCCAACGACACAAGTTTCTATTCCATAAAGGAATATTAATAGCGTAACCCTAGGGTATATTCCCAAGAGCAATTTCACGTGTTTCCATTATTGACTGGCCAATCCTTACAAGGTTTTGCCTCTATAAAATCCTCTTCACATGAGCCATATTTTGCACCCACTGAAGCAAGCATGAGTACTTCCTCAAAGAAGGCAGTGACCAAGAAGGTGGCTGAAGAGACAAAGAAAGTTAAGGCAACAACTACTGCCTATAATGATACTTTAACTGGAGCATCCTCTCGCGCCAAGAAGCGAGAAACTAAGATGAAGGTCCCCAAGAAAGGATATTCCAAAGCACAAAACTCTGATGATGAAGCTGACGAAGATTATGTCACCTTCCTCAACTCTATTAATTGGAGAGACTATGAATGATCTTTCTCCTAGGTTTCTTGTTGTTGTGTTTGTTTCCTTTCCTTTGTATGCCATTTTGGTCTCACATGGCCTATTTTGGCTTTTATAATCTGAATAAAACTTATGTCTTAATATGAATCTCTTGCAAAATAGGCTTATATTTTTTCAAATATTTCCCATTTACCCTTAAGACTCTTAGATCACCCTCAATCTCCTAAACCTCGTAAGCATTATTACTGAATGCCTCAATGACTTGAAAAGGACCTTCCCACTTAGGAGAACAATTCCCTAAAGATCTGGTCTTTCGATCCATAGGCAAGATCACTTTCCACCCCAATTCCCCAGCTGAAAAGGTTTTAATCTTGACCTTCTTGTTATAAGACTTTTCCACCCTTTTCTTTTGCCTTTTCAGTAACTTCAACGCATGGAGCCTTTCTTCGTCTAAATCCACTAACTCATCAAGCATCATATTCTAATAAGACTCAGATGGGATCTCATGATGCCTTTGGATCCTCATGGACCGGAGATGAATTTCTACAGAAAAAACTGCATCATGCCCAAATGTTAGTCGAAATGGGGTGGTATTAGTTGCCTCTTTAGGGGGCGTTCGACATGCCCAAAGTATTTGGTCCAAATACTTATGCCAATTTCTTAGCCTTCTTCCCACATGCTTTTTTACCAACCCAATAGCTACTTTATTTGCCACTTCGACTTGGCCATTAGCTTGAGCATAATAAGGTGTGGATGTCAAAAGCTTGAATCCCATTTCCTTGGAAAATTCTTACATTTTTCGACTAGTAAAAATTGATCCTTGGTCTATTGTAATTGTCTCTGGGATTCCAAACCTATAGATGATGTGCTTATGAATAAATTCAATCACATCTTCTTGATCAATATTTGGTAAAGGGATAACTTCGACCCATTTGGTAAAATAGTCAATACCCACCAAAATGTACTTATGATTTTTTGATGATGCTGGTCGAATTTCTCCAACCAAATCCAAAGCCCATCCTCTAAAAGGCCAAGGTTTTACTATAGAGTGTAACTCACTTGGTGGGACGTGTTGGATGCCAGCATGGACTTGACATTCCTGAAAACCATTAGCAAATTCAATACAATCTTTCAACATGGTAGGCCAATACATGCCTTGTCGAAACAACAACCATTTCATTTTGTGGCCTACCTGATGTGCCCCACATGCCCCGCTATGGACGGTTGAAAGGGCTAAGTATGCCTCTGACTCACTAAGGCACTTAAGTAATACTCCCTCAGGAGTCTTTTTGAATAATTCATTACCCAACAAGACATAACTTAAAGCTTGATACTTGATTTTTCTTTCTGTCGAAGCTATTGGATCTTTCCGGTAACCCATTATAGGTTTTCTCCAATCCTTGTCAGTTATACTATCAATTGCCAGAATTGCAAAATTGTCTTCATCAGTATATCCAAGCTTAGTTTCTTTCAAGTCTGATGGGGCTAGTCCTACTGATACTACCTTCCCTCTGACTTCGATTGCATCTTGTAATTTTTCTTTCAAAATTTCATACCCTGATGCAAGCTGGGCTAAGTCATTGGCAACCTGGTTTTTCAATCTAGGGATGTGTTGAAAACTAACTGCGTCGAACTTTTTTAGCAGTCGATTCACAACTACAAGGTACATAATCAAGTTTTCTTTTATGCATTTGTATTCTTTGGTAACTTGTTTTATGACCAACTCTGAGTCTCCCATTATTTCGACCTGGGTTGCCCCCAATTCCAACAATATTTCAAGTCCAGCAATTAAAGCTTCATACTCAGCCTCGTTGTTAGAACAACGACCTTCAATTTTATACTTGAGTGTTGTTGGAACTTTATTAGGAGAAATAACAAGCACCCATACACCTGTCCCATCTTTGTGGCTTGACCCGTCGAAGTATAACTTCCAAGGTTCCACTTCAAGATAGTTCAGAGGGATTTCATTTATAGAGTGGTCAACTATAAAATCTGCCACAACTTGTCCTTTAACAGCTTTTAAAGGCTTATAAGTTAAAGAATACTCAGTTAATGCTAATGCCCATTTTCCAATTCGACTGTGCAAAATGGGTTTGGACAACATATGTTTAATAATGTCATAACGAGAAGAAACATAAACATCAACTGGTTTTATATAATGCTTCAATTTTGTACAAGAGTAATACAAACATAAACATAATTTTTCAATCATGCTATATCTAGTTTCTGCATCATTTAAAACTCTACTAAGGTAATAGATGACCCTTTCGACGCCATCATCATCCTCTTGAGCTAACATGCTCCCTAGAGTTCTGTCTGACGCAGCTATGTACAATCTCATACTCTTATTCACACAAGGTGGTGAGAGAATAGGGGGGTGACTCAGGTACTCTTTGATCTTGTCGAAGGCTTCCTGTTGAGCTTGCCCCCAGTCGAACCCATCCTTGCCAGCTCGAAGCAATGGTGAAAAGGCTTGCATTTTCCCACTTAAGTTAGATATAAATCTCCTTAAGAAATTTATTTTGCCCAAGAGAGAGTGCAATTCCTTCTTTGTTGATGACGCTTTTGCTTCCATGATGGCTTTGGTTTTATTCTGGTTAATTTCGATCCCCTTCTTGTGGATCACAAAGCCTGAGAAATCCCCTGCCTGCACACAAAAAACACATTTGAGAGGATTCATTTTAAGACCATGCTTTCTCATCCTTTCAAAGGAATGTCGAAGATGGCTTAAGTGATCTATTCCTGAACAAGACTTAACAACAATATCATCAATATAGATTTGCATAAAAATCTCAATGAAATCATGAAAGATCGAACTCATTGCTCGCTGGTAAGTTGCCCCAGCATTTTTTAAACCAAAAGGCATTACTACCCATTCATAGGTGCCTAATGCCCCTGGACATCGAAAATCAGTTTTTGGGACATCTTCCTCAACAATGAATATTTGGTTATAGCCAGAATAACCATCCAACATACTCAAGTATTCATGTCAAGCGGCAGAATCAATCAACATTTCTGCCACAGGCATATAATATTCGTCTTTAGGGGTTGCAGAATTTAAATCTCTAAAAGCTATACAGACCCTTAAAGAACCATTCTTTTTAATGACTGGTATAATATTAGCTAGCCATTCGACATACCTAGTTGTACGGATGAACTTGCATCTAAGTAACCTTTCAATTTCCTCTTTTATCTTTGAAAGGATTATTGGGGCAAACCGTCTTGGATTTTGCTTGACTGGCCTTTTCCCAGGTATGATTGACAACTTATGTTCAACAAGTTCTCTCCTCAAACCAGGTATTTCGTCATAGTCCCAAGCGAAGCAATCCTTGGATTCCTCAATAATTGGACCATTTCGACTTTGAGTTGTGGGTCGAGATTAGCACTAATATAAGTAGGCCTTTTTACTCCCCCTTCACCCAAGTCAATTTCTTCCAAAGGATCTTGCGCCAACATTTTAATACTGTCTGACAGTGGATCCTTTTCAAAACCTAAAGGCTCATTATCATAAATAGCATCAAGCCTTTGGTTTCGGTCTTCGATTTGAGACCCATCATGTGGTTCAGGTTCAAAGTCCTTACCAGGGTCTGCTTCAAAAATTTGAGTTTTGGCTTCGACAGCCACGTGGTCTTGTACAGCCTCCAAGGCCGTTTGTAATTTGGATTCAGCCACATAGGCCGAAATTCTGTGTAGTGCATCGAATTCAGTCATTGTTACTGATTTCACTTCCCCAGCCTGTGGGGTCTACTTCAGGCAGCCCGTAGTATGGGACATTTCCTTCTTCCTCTATGACCTCTCTGTCCCATCGAAATCCCTCTGCTGGGTGTAAGTATAATGAGCAGAATGCATGGTCATCTGGGGTGAAATCAAATGCTGCAGGAGTACAAGGCGCAATATGTGCCAAGTTTTTATCAAACTCAACACCATCAACGTGATTAACAGGCACCTTAAAGTACCCTTGGTCAACTTCAATGTTTTCAACTATGCCATCAGGCCTCTAGATTATTATTCGCTGGTGCATTGATGAAGGTACTGCTCCAATGCCATGGATTCATTCCCTTCCTAGCAGAAGGTTGTAGTTAGCTTTGCTTTCGACTACCATAAACAAGGTAGGTCTTGTTACTGTACCCACAGTCAAATCAACCTGTAAGACACCTAAAGTGGTCCCAATCTTCCCTTCATAGTTAGAAAGGACCATGTTGTGGGGCTTTAAGATCAGTGTCGAATTTACCAATCTTACTTAGCAGAAAATGTGGCATTAAATTGACAGTAGCCCCACAATCCACCTAGATCTTATTCACAGCTACGTTCTCTACTTTCCATGTAATGTACAGTGGTTTCAAGCACCCTTTCATGGCCTCAGTTGGTCTTTCGAAGAAAACATTTTGCTCTTCGACGCAACCATTGTTCATCACATAGTAGCACACAGGTTGGTGTGCTACCATTTCAGCCTCAGCATTGGCATCCAAGTTTTCCACTTCAGTTATCCTATCATATTCTCTTGGCATTACTGAGACTATATTGACTATGATGTTTAAGGAGGCATCAGAGTCTGAATCAAAGTTGTGGGTCGAATCTTCGTCCTCAGCTGCTTCGACTGCAAATTTCTCAGCCCCTTCCCTCTTGGAAGTAAACAGCTTTCGCCCCACAGGCAGCTGGTTTGTTGTTTTCATGCCAACACCTTTATTGCTAGCTGGCAGAACATTAGTACTGGTCTTAGTCGAATCTTTAGCCTGAGCTTCCCTTAAAGCCTTTCTTCGTCTTTGTTCCCTTCTCCACTGGGACCTAGACATGGGATTTTTGCCTTTGTAATTCTCAGAAATATAGGCAGCTTTATTAGAGGACTTGAATTCTTTCCGGTACTCCATTGAAGAACCTCTAGCCACGTCGAAATTCTTCCATCTCTTTTTCCCTTTCCCCGCTGTTTCAACTGGTTTGACCCATTTTCCAGTTGGTACCTCACTGCTAGGCTTGAAAGTAGCCTACTTAGCCCTTGGCATTTGTGGCCTTTGGCCATATTGTTTTTGAGTAGCTTTCCTTGGGTCGAAACGCCCTGGGCTTTGAGCAGCTCTTTTCTCACGTCCAGATTTGGCTTCTTTCACCTCTTGGAGGCTATGAGCAGCTTCTTTGTCAAAGATAACACTGTACCTAGGGCACAACATGACTTCAAAGTTCTTGCCTTGGCACCTGTGGAGAAAACCAACAATGATTTCTTCTTCCCTAGGGTAAGCTAGGTTGTTGCAGTCTTCTTGTTCATCAATATCCATGGTCTGTCTGTCAGTAACTTCGACCATGTTTATGTTAACTTCATCCTTTAGGCGTATTTTAGAGAAGTGGACATCAAGGCCCTCAGCAGCCTCATCCACATGTCTGAACTTATCAGCAGTTTCTTTTGTTACCATCTACAGCTTCGACTCTTCAGCTCCATCATGGCTCTCGACTGAAGCCTCAGCGTCGAACCTTTGGACTTCAGCAGATATCCTAAAGTAGTGTTCAGCTGCCATACATATCAGATGTTCAAGTTGGCAACCATCAATTTCCTCAACCTCCCTAATAAACACAACATCATTTGTAAGGTCCTCAGTAACCTCAACCACTGTGGCATTTCTGCCAAGAGCTTCGTTGGTGCTAACACTATCTGAACTGCTGTCAGACAATTCAACCAGTTCGACCATGTTAACCTCATCAGGCTCTGCGTAATTTGCTTCAGCTACTTCAAGAGGGTCAGCATCAATTTTCATTTGGTTCTTAGTCTTCTCCCCAAACTTGAGTCTGTCTTCCTGAATAGCATTCTGTACCAAATCCCTGAAAAGAAAACATTGAGAAGTTTTATGACCCAAATAGTTATGTTATTTGCAAAAACCTCTCTTTT
Organism: Lathyrus tuberosus; assembly: GCA_022829125.1. Classification (NCBI taxonomy): domain Eukaryota; kingdom Viridiplantae; phylum Streptophyta; class Magnoliopsida; order Fabales; family Fabaceae; genus Lathyrus; species Lathyrus tuberosus. Next base: position 1,185,719 of record JALAZF010000529.1, on the reverse strand, counting down.
TTCTTTGCTCTAAAGGTGGTATTTTAGCACCAGGAGGCACTAGTATTTGACCATCCTTAACTAACAAATCAAAAATTTCATCACACTTAGTGATGTCGAAAGTGTATGTTTTCTTTGGGAACCTATCATTCTTTTCAGATTCGACAGGATTTTTTCCATTTGAAGGGACTAATAATTTACAAAAATAAGGAGGGCCTTTCTTAAGTTCAGCAAGGTCTATTTCATTTTCATCGAACCTAACAGGCTCATCATATAACTCTTCGATACCCTCCTGGTATTCAACGTAAGCTATCTTCTTGTTTTTGTTCACCCTAGCCTTCTCGTCCTTAAGATGTTCTAGCTGTCGAACTCTATCAGCCAACTGGGCCATATCCCTCAGATACTGGGTATCCAGTTTTTTCCTGATAGAATAATCAAGGCCACCAGCGGCCATTTCGACAAGTTCATGCTCAGGCACCTGTGTAAAGCACCTAGCCTTGAGTAGTCAAAATCTATTCAAGTAATCGTCTATTGGCTTATTGAACTTTCGTTTCACACTAGCCAATTCCTTCAAACTAATTTTAGTTTGCCCCATGTAAAATTGCTCATGGAACAAATGTTCTAACTGGGTCCAGATATAAATCGAACCAGATGGCAAAGTAGTGAACCACGTGAATGCATTTTTAGTGAGGGAACTAGGGAAATACTTCACCCTTAGACTCTCATCATTTGCAATCTCACCAGCTTCGATCAGGTAGCACGCCACATATTCGACTGTAGATTCTGTAGTGTCCCCTGAAAACTTAGTAAACTTGGGTACTTTCTTCCTGGGGGGCAATTCAGTTTGGAGTATATAATCAACTATAAGTGAAGTGAAGTTTGGCCTAGAAAAACCCATATTCAGGCCATTTCGAGCCATTATTCTCTCGACCATAGCTGCCAAATTGTTCTCCACTGGTATATTATTGCGTCGAACCTGATTCACCACTTGATCAACATTTTGATTTCTGTTTACTACCACCACCCTTGGTTCCTCTTCTTGAAGTACAGGTATTTGATTTCTAGGAGGCTCATCCCTAGGTAGTTCGACCATCTCTTGATTCACTGGCTCCCCTGGTTGAGTATTTTCCCTCATCTCGACTCCTGGATTTTGGTGTCGAACAGGGGCCGGATTTCCCATGAATTTTGCTATACGCGCTATCTGGGCTGTCATCATTTGATTGGTTTGAGTAGTATTCTGGATCAATGGCTGGAATATCTCTCCCATTGTCTGAGACAAGGTATGTACCATTTGCATGTTGCTCTCATCCATCTGTTGCCTCAAATATGCTGCAGACTCATTTGTTAAGTTGGGTCCTTGAGCAGAATATCCCAAACATATGGACTGGCTGTTTCGACCCATGTTAATTCCAGAACCTGACTCCTATAAAGGGGAATATATTACATTCTCTAAAAATACTGGGGGTGCATTACGTAAATTCTGCATCATTGCCGTTGGCATGCCATAGATTGGGTTCCTAGGCAAAGGCTGTGAAAATCCTGGAGGAGGAAATTGCCTATACGTCGAAATTCCTCATGGTGGGGTCTGAGGATGAGTCACTGATGGGCCAATGTACTCCAGGACTGGCTGAGTGTAAGGCCTCACATATGTCGCCTCTGGTCCTGCTGTCGAAGGCGCTGGCTTTGTCACCATGGTTGACACTGTTGACCCTCCTGTCGAAGCAACTGGATTTGGCGCCACGCTGCTCCTTGGTAATTCTTAAGGATTGATGATGCTGTTCTGAACGCTTGAACTGCTTGGTTGAGGATTTGTCCCAGCAAAACTGGGATTTGGATTCCCTTGGCCAGATGCCATTTTCCTCGTGTTTCTTCTCTTTGGTCTATATTCGTTTGAATAGGCTACCTTTCCACTTCTCAAGTGCATACAATAAAGTTTGCCACAATCTTGACCAATGAAAAGAATTAAAAAAAGGCAGTTATAAAACTTCCTTTTGACAGTTATTTAAGAGTTACAAACTTCCAAATACACGTTTTAGCACTGTCCCACTGGGCGTGCCAATTTGTTTACCTTGAAAATTGGTAAACAACCACTGATCTTCTAAAACAACAAAGTTCTAGTAACTTATAGGATCGATCAGATTGATCCTAGGACATGTGCTATGAGTGTATTTAGAATATTTCACAATTAGGAAAAGTATACACTTCGACAGTGCATAAAACGAAAGGACGTGTTTTGAAATGCAAATGAAAGTGATAAAAATCAAAGAAATGTTTAAGTCGAACAACACATCAAAGAAGAAAAGGCTGAATGTAAAGGTTTGATAAAAACTAGATTTAAATGTTGGAGAAAAGTGCATAAAGATCTTAAAATGCAGAACTGTAAATGTCCAAAAGTAAAGACTTTTCAATATAAATGACTTGAAAAGTAAAAGTTTGTTAAAAGATTTCAAAGTAAAGAATCTAAAGCAGAAACTTCAAGGTAAATTGCATTGCAATAAAAGATAATGGTGATTACAATCACGTACATTCTCACTTCACTTGTTTCTCGACACACTGGATACTTTGAGTGAATATAGAGTTACTTGTACAAATATGATTTTTTTCACACCTATTCTAACTCTAGAACTAACCTATTTATAATACTCTAAAGTAACCACCATTTGACGGTTTACTCCTAGAACACGCCACTTGGCACTTTGCATGTCTTCAACTTCTGGATCTTCGCCACTTGTCCTCTTTTCAAATTCAAATAGTGAAACTTCCCTCCACTATTCAGTTGTAACTGCAGCACATTATCCATAGCCACTTTACCCTGTCGAATTGACTCTTTGGACTTAGAAATGTTTGAAGTCTTAAAATCATTCTCTTCGACTCAGGCTTTCACCAAATATGGTCGAAGCCTTCTGGTCGAAGCCTTCTTCTCCTTTAGCTTATTATTTTAAAGAATAAATTCTTTAAAAGCCAAATCTATTTGAAATCATGTAGCGTCGAAATTAGGAGCTAACAACCCTTTGCAAGTGGCGGAGACCCACTATGCTGAGCCATCCATGGTGAACATGGTCGAGGTTGCTGAAGGCTTCGACGACAACATGGATATGATCGAGGCTGCTGATGGCTTCGACAACAACGTGAATATGGTGGAGGTTGCTGAGGATCCCGCCAACAAATGTGACATGGTCGAATTTACCAATGACTTCGTGAACCAGGCTATGATGGTTAAGGTTACTGAAGACTTTGACGGAAAGATCATAGAGAATTACATTGCTGAGGCCACTGATGGCGTCAACAACAAAACTACTGATAGTTTAGTCCAAATCAACAATAAAACTACTGAAGGTTTCGCCAGAGTCAATAACGAAACTACTGACGGTTTCGTTCAAATCAATAACGAGACCACTGATGGTTTCGGCCAGGTTAACAAAGGGACTACTGAAGGTTCCTACAAACAGGCTGTTGTTGGCCTCCTCTGGAGAACCATGGAGGATCCAAAGGAGAAGACTGTCGGATTCGTCAGCCAACAGGTTACCAAGGGTTTGTCTCTAAAGGTACCAACAAAGGAAGCCACTGAGGGTTTCAACCGTATCAAGAAGGAACACGAGGTCAATGAAGGCCTTAGTTTGAAGTTGAACAAAATGAGCATTGCCACAGAGACAACTGCCAATGTGAACATGGTGGAGGTGTCTCAGAATGTTTCGATGCAAGTCGATGAAGAGCGTCGACGTGAGGAATACCACAAACTAGCATACCCCAAAGATGAGGAAAATTTGGCAGATTTCATCCACAGATGCCAAAGAAAGAGGTCTAAAGTAATGCTCTGTCCTTGTTGTAGTGCTGTCTTCGATAAAAAGGCAGCACAAAACTTAGAGGGAGTGGAGAGAGCAAAAAGAAGGGAAATTATAAGCCTTTTCAACCAACAGAAGAAAGGTTCGACCCCAGGAGAGGAGACCAAAGTAGGCAGAGGTTAGGAGGAAGGTACCCTCACACGTTCAAGCCTACAAATAAGGCTCCAGATGACAGATGGGTTAATCTAATCCGAAAAGCCCAAGGACAAGGGAAGTGGAAGGATTTTGAAGTACAACGGGGATCTTCCATATCATACAGGAAAAAAATCCAAAAGTCTAAGAAGATGACTTACCCCTCCGAAAATTACAAGGGCAAGAACCTTATGATGAATTCACAATGGAGGAGGTACCAACGTCGAAAGAAAGCAGAGAAGGAGGCCACAGGAAAATCCAAGCCAGAAACTAGTAGTAATGTTCAAACTTCGAATCAGAAAGAAGAGTCGAAGGTCGAAAAGCCACCCGTTGCTCCATAACAAGCGTCGCCAAAGGAGGAGTAACTAGGGATGATGAAATGACGAACGGTTTTAACTCAGAGTCAGAGGCATATTTCGACGTGATGTGTGACGTCGTCTCAGTGCTTCCCAGTGAGTATGACCAGATAATGGAAGTCGAAGATGAGGAATAGTCTATGGAAGTTGAAACGGCCAGACACAGGCCGGTTTGCTATTATATCATGAACAATGGATGCGTGGAAGAACAAAACCCATTCTTTGAAAGACCAGATGATTCACTGAGGAGTCACTTGAAACCCCTGTTCATTAAAGGAAATGTGGGTAATGTAGGGGTAAACAAGATTCTGGTTGATGGAGGAGCGGCAGTCAATTTGATGCTGCATTACATGCTTAAGAAGATTGGAAAAGACGATTTCGACACCAAACCTCATAACATGGTGTTGTCGAATTATGAGGGTAAAGTGGGAACCACCATGGGTGTGATACAAGTAGATTTGACAGTCGGAACCATCACGAGGCCGACAATGTTTATTGTAATTGCTTCAAAGGCGAATTATAACATGCTTCTAGGCAGGGAATGGATACATGGCATAGGTGCAGTTCCTTCGTCGATGCACCAAAGGATAACGATATGGCGTACTGACGGGATTATCAAGAATATAGAAGCTGATCAAAGTTACTTTCTGGCGGAAGTAAACCAGGTTGACAGGCAAAGCTTTGACAAAAACTTGGCTCATATTGTGCCTTGTAGTCCTGCAACCTTCGACATGACGCTAACCGACAACGCCTTCTGCTCATTATACCTTCATCCCACCCATGGGTTTCAGTGGGATAGAGAGGTAGTTGGCGAAGAAGATTATATTTTTGGAACCTCACACATCCAGCCAACTCGTTGGGGCAGCGAATTTAGTGACAATGAGTGAGTCACTAGTTCTTGAAAAGATCGCGACTTATATAGCCGAGAATAAACTCAAAGCGGCCTTAGAGGTCGAAGTAAAGTACATGGCTGTCGAAGCCAACGAAATCGAAGCAGATCAACAAGGTCTTGGAAAAGATTTTGGTACGGACCTGCATGACAAAGGTCTAGGAGATTTGCAAAACCAGAGGCTCGACGCAATTTATGACGATGGGCCTTTGGGCTTTGAGAAGGATCCATTAGCAGCAAACATCAAGATGATGGTTCAGGATCCACTCGAAGAAATCGACTTAGGGTCGGAGGCAGAAAAAAGACCAACCTACATCAGTGCAAAAGTTAGCCCCCAACTCAAGGTCGAAATAGTCCAGTTGCTGAAGGAATTCAAGGATTTTTTCGCATGGGACTATGACGAAATGCCCGGTCTGGACAGGAATTTGGTCGAACTAAGGCTACCAATAAATCCTGGAAGAAAACCTGTTAAACAAACTCCAAGGCGATTCGCACCAGAGATCCTCTCAAAGATTAAAGAAGAAGTCGAAAGGCTCCTCAGATGCAAGTTCATCCGCCTGACCAGGTATGTTGAATGGATTGCCAATATTGTTCCTGTTATAAAGAAAAATAGCAAACTAAGGGTATGCATTGATTTTCGAGATTTGAATTCGGCTACCCCAAAGGATGAATATCTTATGCCAGTGGCGGAAATGCTTGTCGATTCTGCCGCAGGCCATGAGTACCTTAGTATGCTTGATGGGTACTCTGGTTATAATTAAATTTTTATTGCTGAGGAAGATGTTCCTAAAACAGCATTTCGATGCCCTGGAGCCTTAGGCACCTACGAATGGGTGGTGATGCCTTTTGGTTTAAAGAATGCTGGGGCAACATATCAGCGAGCAATGAAATCGATTTTTCACGATTTCATTGAGGCTTTTTTGCAGATTTATATTGATGACATTGTTGTTAAGTCTGTTTTAGGAAAAAATCATATAGACCATCTTCAACAGTCCTTCGAAAGGATGAGGAAGTTTGGTTTGAAGATGAATCCTCTCAAATGTGCGTTTTATGTGCAGGCGGGAGACTTCCTAGGCTTTGTGGTCCACAAGAAAGGGATCGAAATCAATCAGAACAAGGCCAAGGCAATAATGGAGGCGAAAACGCCATCTACAAAGAAGGAATTGCAGTCTCTACTTGGCAAGATCAACTTTCTCAGAAGGTTCATCTCCAACCTTAGTGGGAAGACGCAAGCCTTTTCCCCTCTACTTCGACTGAAAAAGGAAGACTTAGAATGGGGGCAAGAGCAGCAGGATGCATTTGACAAGATCAAGGAGTACCTGATGCATCCTCCAATTTTAATGCCGCCTTGTAGAAGTAGGAGTATGAGGCTGTACATATCCGCGTCAGACAATACATTAGAGAGTATGTTGGCTCAAAAGGATGAGAATGGTGTCGAAAGATCCATTTATTACCTCAGTAGGGTCTTGAACGATGCGGAAACTAGATATAGTGTAATCGAAAAGTTGTGTTTATGTTTATACTTTTCATGTATGAAATTGAAGCACTATATAAAACCAATGGATGTTTTTGTATCTTCTCATTTCGATGTTATAAAATACATGTTATCTAAACCAATTTTGCACAGTCGAATTGGAAAGTGGGCATTAGCATTAACTGAGTATTCTTTGACATATTTACCTTTAAAGGCTATCAAAGGACAAGTAGTGACTGATTTCATAGTCGACCACGCTATAAATGAAAAGTCTTTGGACTATATTGAACTAGAACCATGGAAGTTATACTTCGACGGCTCTAGTCATAAAAATGGATCTGGAATAGGAGTTCTTATTATTTCTCCTAACAAAATTCCAACAAAATTCAAGTACAAAGTCGAAGTCCTATGTTCAAATAATGAGGTAGAATATGAGGCTTTGATAGCCGGACTTAAGATTTTATTCGAATTGGGGGCAACTCGAGTCGAAATAATGGGCGACTCTGAGTTAGTCATAAAGCAAATAACAAAGGAGTACAAGTGTCTCAAAGAAAATTTGATTATGTACTTTCTAATAGCCAATCGACTCTTGAAAAGATTCGATATGGTAACGATTCGACATATCCCTCGAATAGAAAACCAGGAGGCAAATGACTTAGCACAGATTGTTTCTGGTTACAAAGTATCAAAAGAAAAATTGCAAAAAGCCATTGAGGTTAGAGGAAGAGTCGTGTCAGCCAGATTATCCCCATCAGATTTGGAGACGATAAAGCTAGGATACGCTGACGAAGAGAATTTTGAAATTTTTAACGTAGATAGTTCGCCGATTGGAGACTGGAGGAAGCCCATAATAGAGTATCTACAAAATCCAACAGGACCAGTCGAACGGAAAATCAGGTATCGAGCTTTAAGTTATATTATTTTGGGTAACGAATTATTTAAGAAAACTCCTGAAGGGATATTACTTAAGTACCTAAGTGAATCCAAAGCATACATAGCCCTGTCGAATGTACATAGTGGGGCATGCGGTGCATATCAGGTAGGCCATAAGATGAAGTGGTTGTTATTCCGACAAGGAATGTATTGGCCAACCATGTTAAAAGAATGCGTCGAATTCACGAAAGGATGTCAAGAATGCCAAGTGCATGCAGGGATACCACACATTCCTGCGAGTGAGTTGCATTCTATAGTAAAGCCTTGGCCCTTTAGGGTTTGGGCTTTAGATTTGATTGGGGAAATTCGGCCAGCATCTTCAAAAAGTCAGAAGTTTATTTTGGTGGGTATCGATTATTTCACAAAATGGATTGAAGCCATACCTTTAGTGAGTGTGGATCAAGAGGCCGTGATCGAATTTATTCGAAAACACATCATATATAGGTTTAGGATCCCAGAGACTATAATAACAGATCAAGGATCTGTTTTTACTGGTAAAAATATGCAAGCTTTTGCAAAAGAAACGGGGTTCAAACTTCTCACATCAACGCCTTATTATGCTCAAGCTAATGGACAAGTCGAAGCGGCAAATAAAGTTATAATTGGTTTGATAATGAAGCATGTGGGAAAGAAGCTAAAGAATTGGCACAAGACTTTGGACCAAATTCTATGGGCTTGTCGAACCTCCCCTAAGGAAGCTACAAATGCTACGCCTTTTCGGCTTACATACGGTCATGATGCAGTCTTTCCGGTCGAAATATATTTACAATCAACAAGAGTCCAAAGGCATCATGAAATTCCATCAGATTCATATTGGAATATGATGATAGATGAATTGGTGGATTTAGAAGAAGAAAGGTTAAATGCGCTAGAGTTATTAAAAAGGCAAAAAGAAAGGGTGGAAAAATCCTACAATAAAAGAGTAAAAGGCAAGGTATTTTCGATTGGTGACCTTGTTTGGAAAGTTATTCTTCCCATGGATCGAAAAGATAGATTTATGGGAAAATGGTCCCCTAAATGGGAAGGACCCTTTCAAATTACTAGAGTGTTTTCGAACAGTGCATATGAAGTTGAAGAGTTAGACAAAGATAAGCGCATGCTAAAAATAAACGGGAAATATTTAAAAAAATATAAACCCATATTGCAAGAAGTAAAGGTAGCAGTCGAATAATCACGCAAAGGAAACAACCAACATGGTGAATTGAAATTCTTTTCGCCAAACAAATGGCTTAATGTCATTACAAAATAAGCCTTAAAAGGCCAAATAAAATTACAAATTTTAAACAGGGAAAGACTCTTTCAGTTTTTCAAATTTGGATTTCTGAATCTGAAGACGACGCTCGCAAAGGGCCTTGCTAGTCGAAAGTTCCTCGATATCCTTGCCAAGTTTTTGAGCCATTTCGACATGATGCACCCCAACTTCAAGCTCTTTAGCTATTTCCTCTTGGTTGATTTGTTGCAGTTCTTCTTTGCGCTTCTTAGCCTGAGAGATTTTGTTCTGAAGAACAGCAATTTGTTTCTCCCATTTGAGAATGTTTTCGTCACAGCTTGCTGTCTCTTTCTTATTTTGTTTAGAGGTTTTCTCCATATCAGTTACTTTGTTAGTAGAATTTGAGGTGGCATCCCATTCAGCAAGTTGTGTTTCCGACTTATTTTCAAGCTTTTTTGAGTAATCTCGAAGCCGGTTAAAGTCTGCCACTACAAGGTCAATTAGAGTGGTCAGATCCACAACAACATCAGTCACTTCAGGAGAAGCCTCAAGAACATTGACTTGTTTTAAGATTTTTTTCAAGTAAAATTGAGCAGACGAATCTTTCTCTAGGAGTTGGAACAAATTAATGTTGAGGAATTTCTCTTGAATCTGGGTCAGCACTTCGTCCATGGATTTTGCGCCAGAAATAGTCCCCGAGGTGGTCGAACTGCTGGTGGTGGTGTCACCAAAGTTGTAACGTGTACTAAGCATGGCCTTCAGATATTCCAATGGTCTTTGCACTTTTAAATTTTCAAGTTCCTCATGAGAGAGACGGGTCGAAGTCGTGTTGGTTGAAGTAGTTTTGAGATGATCATCAAGGTTTTTCTTGTCGTTTATTCCCTCTTCAGCCACAGCAGCCTTTGGAGTTGTTTGCCTTTCGCCTTATTTCTCTTCCTCCTTTTCATCATCAGTTTCAACCTCCCCATCTTTCTCTTTGTCATCATCTTTTAAATTGATGGGGGAGTTGTCTTCAGGATCACCTTCTGTGGTGAGTGCTGCATTGGGCATCACAGTGTCCCCACCAACGTCAACTAAGATATCGTCCTCAGGACCAATTTCTTCTTCGATCACATCTTGAGTAGGGGTCGTGGTAATGATCTTGGGAAGTTTTTTAGAAACAGTGGTGGGCTGATTCACTTCAGTGGAAGATTCTTTGGTCAAATCCTTTGGGGAAGGTTTGGAGAAGCTTGTTGGCTTGTAAGTTGGATCGCTGCTTGTTTTGGGAAGGACTTGGACAAGGGGATGTCCATGAGTATCGACAAGAACTTGGAGGATAAATAAGTCAAAAACTTTATCATAAGGAAAAAGCGGCTTTAACTGTCGAAGTACGAAAAGAGCATACCTTGGGAATTTCAGTCTTGAGACTAGAATTCTCACTTTCTATTGGAGCTGGGGTGACTTGCTCGACAGGGTTTTTGTGAGGGGTCTTCTCCAATATTTTGAAGGCAGAAGGTTAGGACTGTTGAGGCTTCGACGACTTCTTCTTCTTTTTTGAAGGTTTGGCTTGGTCGAGTGATTCATCACCATCATCAGATTCAACAACTGGAGCATCGGGTTCTTTTTCTTTTCTTTTCTTTGGCGTCGAAGGAGGTCTCCGATTTCCCTGTAAAACAAAAAGAGATTTCGTTAGTATGTCTCAGAAAAAATAATAATATATAAGGATTGTGATCAAGGAAAAAAGTGAAACCATACCCTCGCCACGGGTTTCTTGGTAGTGTCTTTTTGGTCTTCCACATCCTCTGCAGTTGACCCTTCGACGGTAGCCGATTTCTTAACACGAATTTTTATGGCTAAGAAGAAAGGAAAAACTTAAACACAAGTTAAGAAAAAGATATATATATATATATATATATATATATATGTAAATGAAAAGAAGTGGTGTCGAATATCTCCCCATTCCACACCTTCATATATACAAGTTTCCACGCGAACGTGTTCTATGCCAGTATGAAGGTGGCCTTTGAAATTGTCCAAGGTGTACTTAGTCGGAACCACTCGCTTAGCGCGTTTTTGATATTCTTGGCGAAGAAGTTTCATGGAATCCTCACAAGTGAACCAATGTGGAAATGGAGGGCTAAAAGCCACACCAAATTCAGCAGATGGTAGAGGAGGGAATTTTGGTGGATAGAGGTTAAAAGCTAACTTATAACATTGATCTGGTCAAACGTATGAAGGTAGTTTTAACTCATCCAGTTTTCTTGTAAGTTTCTCTTTCAAAGTAACGGCTGCTTCGCTTATGGTTCGACTAAGTTCATTGGGCCTATAGGCAGTTTCAAAGTACTTCTGGAATGCTTGGATCTCTTTGATGTGTCTTGAAGTACCTTTCTTTGATTTGTCCTGTACAAGGGCGAAAACTTTGGTCAGTTAAATAGTAAAGGAAGGCACGTCGAAAAATTGTGAAGTATAGTACTCTCTCCACCAGTCATCAAACTCTTGAGTACAGAGAAAGCTGGGTTTGAAGGGCACTGGTTGAATTTCGACCAAATTTGAGTATCTCTCCAGCAGTTTGGTACACTCAGCTTCGTTATGAGTCACCTTGAAGATCACTTGAATCGAGCTAAAACCTTTCATTAGAATCAGTAAACACAAGAAGAAGAAATGTAAAGAACCAAAAGAGCAAGAAAAAGAAAGTCACCTCACCCAATAACCTTGGGCTTTGTCGAATTCTAGAATTTGCCCCGAAAACCGCCTTTCTCCAGTCAGGTAGTCATTCTCCTCCTTTTCTTGATGTTTTGATATCGTTATCTATGTTTTTTCACATTGAGTGGTTCCCCCATGGTCACTTAACTGATTACTCCCTCGTCGCCAACTAATTTTAAAATTAGGGTTTCCATTCCCTTTTGAGTTTGTGTCGTTTTTTTGAATTCCACCATTTTCTGATGCATTGCCCATGTTGAATTAGTCCAATGATGATTGCAAGACCTCCTCCATACTCAATCTTAGTTAATTTTGGGATTTGATGCAGGAGTGAAGTATATTATAAGAGTTTGGATTATTCATTTTTGTTGTAGCTTGTTTGATCATTCTGAAACGGAAGTGATGCTTTGATGCTAGCCTTTTGGACATTATTCTCAAGAAGGTTCTTGGTGACCTGAGTTTGAGAGATTATGGAAGTGAGGGAGACGATGATGTCTCACCCTCAAATTTTTTTTTCATTTTTTTTTTGTTTTCTTGTTTTTTTCATCTTTTGATTTATGTATGTCATTTTGTTTTTTTTAGTTAAAAATAATAAAATCCACTTGTCATTCTCCGATTGGTTGCTTTGATTGATTTGAAAATGATCCGACATGAATGATTTTATTATAATTATCATGGATCTTAGTTTATGAACCATTGGATCACGTTGACATTTAAAGTAGGCTAATCTGATGGCTCTGTTTTGATGATCAACAAGAACATCATAGGCCATTAATTGTCCATCAGAAGGCTGATGTCAAAAGGTTGACCAACACCCCTTTTGAATTTGACCATGGTGAGATTTGAGCCCTTTGGCTCGTTGGACTTGTGTTGTGTGCTTTTGGCACCCCCACCTTTGGCCTCTTTTAATTGCCTCTCTTATTTTATTTCTTTCTTTTTTTAATTTATTATTGTCATTCTTATTTCTTTTCATTTAATTTCTATATTATTATTATTATTTATTTTATTTTAACCATTTTTATATAAGTAGTTTGTAAGTTTTATTTGTTTTTCTTTTTAATTACTTAAAATTAAATTATTTTATTAAATAAAAAATAAAAAAAGAATAATAATATAAAATAAAATAAAAACAAAAAAAAGCTATTATCTATTTTTGTTTTTAATATTTACTTTTTTGTTATTTTATTATTTAAAACAAAAAAGAGAGAGAAAATAAGTCATTTTCATTTCATTTTATTTCTATCATCATTGTGTTGGATTAAATTGTATTGTGTGATATTATTTGTTTTTATTTGCTTGTATTATTCTTCAAAGTGACAAATATATCTCCATTCTCTTGTTTGTAATTTGTAATTATTAGCTTCCTTTAATTTCTTGCACTTAGTTAGTTAATGAGACTAATTAAATAATTGATAAAAAGTAGAATAAATCATTTTTATACCAACGTGTAAACCGCCGATCAACCTCGAGTTCCTTTTTTTGTTTATCGAAGCTTAGAAAACCTTTTTTTAAATAATCCGATTGAAAAAGTATCGGGCGGAAGTAATTTCTTCTCCTTTCTCTGAATGTTCATGTGATGGCGCACTCAGCCTACCGTTTGAACGTTCGTCAATCACATCAAATAACTCTTAAATAACTGAATCCAATTAATTCTTTTATGGACGAAAAAGGATTAGTATGAAAGTAATTTCTGAAGGTTAAGAAACACAAGAAAGGGGGGTTTGAATTGGGTTTCACATTTCGTCCCCATTTGCGGAATTTAAACTAATGGCGTTAACATAAACAAAAATAAATGAACACAATTATTTTTATCCTGGTTCACTGTTAACGAAGTTACTCCAGTCCACCCCTCAAGATGATTTCACCTTATCACAAGGACTTAATTCAATAATCATCAATGATTACAGCCACAATGAATACCATCTATTGACTTCTTGAGAATCCTGGCTTTCACTCGCCTCTCAAGGAATCAACCTCCAAGACGTTCAACAACGACCTGACCCTCTCAAGCATTATGGTTTTCACTCGACCGCTCAAGGAACAACATCCATTAAGCTGTTAGAAACATGCTTAGTCATCTCAAGCATTCTGGTCATCACTCGACCGCTCAAGGAACATCACCTTTTTCAAGGATTTTCTTGTGCACTATATATGCTTCTTATAAGTTGATTACACAAATAAAGTACAATAACACCTAAGTGTTTCTAGCAAGATATGAGCAACAACTCCTTGCTTTCTAATACAGAAACTATCTAAAGGATAAATCACTAAGAGATTATAAAGCACACTAGTTCTATATTGCTTAAAAGATTTCTTATAAGCACTACGACTTCTTATCATGAGCTTTAAGCTTCTTTCGGATGTACTCCTTCTTGAGTAGGTAATGCTTCTTCCAGCTTAACTATCAAGATCAACTAAGTAACTATGCTTCACTTATTGATGTTTTACTTGACAAGTTTCACACGGCTTTAGCATGTTGCATCGTTATAAATTCTTCATCATTATGCTTCAGCTTCTTCTTCACTGAGCACTCTTCGTTTAAGCTTCAGCTTGCAGCATCTTGTACTCCTTTCTTGAGCATATAATGCTTTTTCCAATTCAACCATCAAGTTCAACTAAGCTATTATGCTTCACTTATTGATGTCTCATTTGAGTAGTTTCATATGGTGTTAGCATGATCATCGTTTGTGCACACTTTGTAGTAACATCTTCATCTTTGCTTGCTACATGTTGATTATTTGCTGTGTTGAATATTAACCCTTTTGTATGAACAACATCCAACTAACTTTTTATCTCTCTCTCTCTCTTTTTCTTCATGATTTGTGGCTTCAAGCAACAAGCAACAAGAGGCAGTTCTTCAAGCTTCCAAGTCTTCAATTTATAGAGCAAGAGAGAATAGATCCATTGAGGGGTATTATGGGAAACATATTTCAACAGCAATATCCCAACGTTCACATGAAGGAATGGTCAACATCACTGTACAAAAAGCTGCTCCTGCGCCACCTTTTCGAGGTAGAGGTTACAGAGTTTTAGTACTATTATATTCAGCGTAAAACCATTCTAATCTTTAGTCTTCTAGCATCCTCAGAGGCTTCAGATATTAACTTGATGAAGCGTGTTGTAGAAAAGTCATTCTTTGTGTAATCTTCAGAACCACAATCTTCAGAATTCCAGATCTTCGTTCAGCAGAACTATCTTGAGAATCTTCAGCACTTGGTTTCTTAGAAGCATTATCTTTAGAGTCTTCAGAACCTATTCCTTCAGAACCTTGTCTTCAGAGTCTTCAAATTTTATTAAGCATGTTCTTGTCTTCAAAGTCTTCAGCACTTCGTTCAATCAGAACCTTGTCTTCAGAAACTCTTCAGAACTTGATCTTCATAAATTGTGTCTTTAGAATCTTTAGAGTTTTGTTCACCTGAACCACATCTTCAGAATCTTCAGAACTTGTAACATTAGAAGCGCATCACATTAGAAAGTCTTGTAGATCTTTCTCATAAAGTCTCAATTAGAATGTTCAGAACTAACATTCACTAGAACCGTTATATTAGAAACATTCATGAATCTTGACTCTATCTTGTACACACATATGTTTTCTTCCAGAGTGTTGATAACAAAGTCTGATGATGTCACACACCTTCTTATCAGAGTCAGAATCATATTGACAACAACCACACACTAGACATAAACCATATCATACTTAATTGTTCTCTTAAATAACATGTGCAGTTATCATCAAAACTCAAAGGCCAGATATAGAACCAAATCTTGTTCTTACAATTTCTCCTCTTCTCCCCGAGTATTCGTGTGATCGTCGCACTTAGTCTACCGTTCGAATACTTGTCGCCCATTAGAGAAACACGACTTGTTTCATCACACAAATTTTATAAATAATTCGATTAAAAAAGGATTGGGTGGAAGCAATTTTTTTCATTTCCCGAATGTTCGTGTGATGGTCGCATTTAGCCTATCGTTTGAACATTCGCCAATCACCCAAAAATATTCAAACACATTCAAACCTTTTACCTTTTGGCTTCAAACCTCAAACTCTTTTCATAAACAAAAGATATTTTGTCTCCAGATGATGCAAGACAACGCTTTGTCCACAAATGTGTGAGCGCACTAAGCGACGTTTTTCCCACAAATGTTGATATTTAGAAATCCATTCGGTGTGATGGAAACGTCCCCTACTCCACTATTTGTTGGAAAGCAATTTTTTTTGTTGATTGTGACAAAATAGATTTCGCTAAAATCGGCCAACAAACAAACATTTTATACCCGAACTACGTAGCTTTGAATTTCTCATTGTACTTGAGGATACGTAGGAGCGAGACACGCAATCTCGTCAAACACCCTAATAAAAATATTTTTGCGACCCCTTTCTTTTCCTTTTATACTTTTGATCACTCTAAGAAAACAATTAACATAAGCTAACATTCAATTGCAAGTTTAACTAAATGGTTCCCATTGAGTACAACGAATGTGTGGGGTGCTAATACATTTCCATCGCATAATCGACTCCCAAACCCGAATTTGGTTGTGACAACCATTTTTCTTTTTCTTTTAAAGATTTTATTAATATTTTCTCTTTCCTTCTTTAAAATGAATAAAGTTCGATGATGACTTTGTTATCTTGAGCGTGCGAGCACTCGTGGTCATTTTTCGCGTCGCGACATCACCCAACTGTTGCTTTTCCCTACACGCCAAATTAAGAGTCATAAAAAGCACCAAAAGACCCTTAAATCAACCTTCTTAAAAAGGGTCATTTTGAAAAAATTGTTGAAATCAATATTCTTAAATCTAATTTTTCTTCTCACTTAGATGATATAATTCTTATGAAATTATGGTGATAGAGATTATTAAGGAAATGAAATAGGCAAAAAAGTTTTTATAAAGATGGAATGGTATTTTGATGATTTTTAGAATTTTTTTTATATTCATTAAGTTAACAGTCACATAAGGCAATTGAGTGACACATTAGTGTTTTTTGTAGTTGAGATTGTGTTTTTTGGAAATTAATTTACTGCAGTCAGTTTAAACGCGCAGTCACGCAGTCAAGTCATTGTCTACCATTTGATCTTGATCAGATTTTATTATTTAATTTTAAATATGCCAATTTATAGTCACAACCGTCAGATTTAAATCAAACGGCTATAAGTTATGACTGCGTGAATGCAGTAAACTTTTAACTGCAGTCAATCACAATCCGTGTTTTTTCTCACTGTTCCAAATCTTTGATGACTTAAAGAAAAAAAAATTACCAACACGTTGAAATGGTCAAATATAAAAGACGGCATGATGCATTTGACCTATTTTACCTTTTACCTTTCAAGTCTCATTAACATTTGCAAAGAAAAATAAATAAATTACAAGGAAACAAAACTCCACCTTAATATACATAGTGATATTTTCTATGAAGCATTGACTCTGAAAAAGACATTGAGATACGACACGATACGAGCATTATAGCATTATTAGTGTCAAAAATATAAGACATCAACACAGCTACTAGGTGTAGAAATATGTCATACCAACTAACAAGAGTCTACGACTTAGCCTATATTGACACATACCTAATTAAAACTTTTTAAATAAAAAAAATCTAGATTTTTTTCATAAGTCTATTTAGTAAAACAAAGGTTAGGCCACATGCCACAAAAAACTTTTTAAGCATATCAAGACGGTCAATTTAAATAAATAAAAATAACATTATTATTATTATTATTATATTTTACTGGGTTAAATATGTTTGTGGTCCTCTTAAATATCTCATATTTCATTTTTAGTCTCTCAAAATATTTTTTTTCAAAGAACTGTCATCCTAAAATTTTCCATTCACACTTTTAGTCCTTAATACGAAAATTGTCGCTAAATTGCTGCTAATTCAGTCACAGGTAATATATTGTCGCTAAAATCGTCGCTAATTTTGTCGCTTTGTAAAAAATATTGCTAAGTCGCAGGAGGGATCAAAAGTGTGGATAAAAAATTTTAAGAGGACTATTCTTTAAAGGAAATATTTTGAAAGACTAAAAACAAAATTTGAGAAATTTAAGAGAATCACGAACATATTTAACCCTATTTTATTTTGTATTTTGAATTAAAATAAAAATAATAAAGAGAACTTATGAAAATAAATTGGAAAAAATCTTATGAACAATTTCATAAGTTGTTTCCTTATATTTTCCCAAACAAATAGTCTCAACAAGTTTATACTACTAGATAAGTTTGGATAAGTCAATATAATCAAACATTTAGTCTCATTGATATTTTAATTTATTAGTTTATTTAAATATTAGGTTAATAGATTATTTATATATTTTAAATGAATTAGGCTTTTGATTAGGATATTATGTCAATCAGAGATTCGAAAAGATCAAGTTTAAGCCTAAAAGTAATAAAATTTGATCCGAAGTATTCGAACTGGCCCACGTAAGCTGGTCGTCAGAAGGTGAGGTGCCCAGATGATTGTTGGTCGTAAGGCGTGCAACGTGCTCGGCTTGAGAATGAGGAGAGGAGGGGGTGTACCTGCAAGGTACTCCAACGCTCAAGTAAGAAAGGGTCAGAGAAAAAGGGCAAGTACAAAGTTTATGCTTAGGGTGAAAATGTGATACCTGGTCCTCTCAAGTGAGAGGGTTTATATAGAGCCCCCAGCGCGTAGCCAACGGTCCTATTTTTGGGGCAAACTAGTCGTTTTTCCCAAAGAATAGGTAACTGCCCAAACTAGCCGTTATGTCGGGCAGGGTGCTAGGAACTAGCCGTTATGTCGGGCATAGGCGCAGTTGCGGGCACCTGCCCATTGCTGTTCGGGCAGCGATGAAGCCGTGCGTAACGGGCATCAGAGCCGGGGAGGGACGTTGCGTTCCTTGCCCGGTTGGAGGGGTAGAAATGTCACTTTTGCCCCTCTGTGGATTGGGCTTACGCAATTTGGGCCGCTCTGAAGCAGAAGCGGATTGGGCCAATTCTAGCCATTGGTCCAGTCTAGAATAGGAGCCCCCCAAGTCGTTGCTCCCGAGCATGGGAGTGATGACTTAAGGACTGCTAGTCGCCCGGGGGAGTTACGCAGAGTCGTCGTTTGGACACGAGGAAGATTGTCTCGAGGTGCCCGTGGCCCTCTGTGCTCGTGATGTTTGTGGTAGTGACCTTGCTGCCCGGTATTTGGGAAGATAAAGCGTCAGACATAATGGGAAACGTTGGGCTGCCACGTGTGCATCGAGCCCTGCGTAGCAGTTAATAGGTAATTATGGCTAGTGGGCAGTCATTATTACCTACGGGCGCGTGTGTGCACGTGCCCCTCAGTATTAAAGGGGGAAGGTTGTCCCATTTTGCATTTTTTCCCTTCTGATCCTTCTTCGTCGTCATCAGCGTTCCTGCCCGTACCGTCTTCAGAGCAACCGACCACCGTGTCAAGTTTCGAGCAGCCTTTCTCTTCTACTAAAAAACAAGTAAGTTTTCTGGTTTCCAGCTTGTTTTACTTCCTCTCATTGTCAATGATAGATTACATGCGGCTAGGGTTAGTTTTAGGTGACACAGTAGGTAGATTTCTGGCGAGTGTTGGTGGTGGGCGGCGGTTCTGCCCATATGCTGCATCAAGCATCTCGCCGGAGTAGGTAGCACATTTGGTGCACGTGGTGGTCCACGTCGTGGTCGCGAGTCGTGACCACCGCGTCTTACCATCTTCCGGTGGATTGGTGAACTTTCCGGTGGAACGTTTCCAGATTCCGGTGGAGCTTCTAACGGAATTTGGGCACGAGCGCGGGGAGGTTCCTCGTAGGAAGATGGCATGTCTCGGTCGCCTCCTTGTGGGGAGGTTTTTTTCTTTCTTTGTTTGATGTTAGGGCTTAGGCCGGGGACGTTGTCCTTAGCCTTCTGCGCGCCCTTTCACTTGACTTAGCGGTGGAAGGGTGGATTTGATTTCCTGTCGAATTCACTGTCTTTCTCTGCTTTTTCAGGTGATCGTGGAGGCGATGGAGCCAGAGAGGGAAGTTATCCCCGTTACATCCGAGGAGGAGACTGTGTCCAAGGAGAGCAGTAGTGCAACGACCTCGAGCTCTGCGTCCTCGAGCTCGTCGGCTTTGAACTCCTCGAGCGAAGTCGAGGGGGAAGCGAGCGATGCTGAGGAGGGAGAGGATTTGGAGGTCGTGGAGGAGGACGCAATGGAAGAGGACGTTGAGGTGTTCTGTCCGGAAGAGTGGGAGGTGGCCGAACCTTCAAACCATATTTCCACGTTTGCCAGGTCTGCGGCGGACGTTTTTACTGAGGTGGGGCCAGCGGGTGAATGGAGAGTGCTTATGCCTAATTTGGACGAGCGGATCTGCTCGAACTTCGGGGACTGCTTCGCCATGTACGAATATGCCTTCAAGGAATTGGGGCTGAGGTTGCCCTTTACTGACTTCCAGCGGTCGGTGTTCGAGCACCTGAAGTTGGCTCCTTCCCAGCTCCACCCCAATTCGTTGGCCTTCATACGGGCTTTTGAGTTAGTGTGCGAGCACCTTGCTCTGGGGACCACTCTTCCTTTATTCTTTGCCGTTTTCAACCTACAGCGGCAGCTGGCGGGGAAGAGGTATGGACGGGTCTCTTTGAAGCAGCCCAGAAAGCTGTTTAAGCCGTTCTCGGAGTCCATCCGAACGTTCAAGGGACGGTATTATATCGTCGAGCCCTTGTCCGAAGCTGCGCAGGACAGCGTGTATGTCTGGGAGGTAGAGTATGATGAGAACGGAGATGAGCTGCTTACCTAGGAAGGGAAATATATCGGGGAGAGAGTGTACAAGTTCCCGATCCGCTGGACACCCGAACACTTCTCAAAGAAGCCCAGCGCCTACGTCTTAGAGCCGAGCGCGTTACGCGGGCAGGATGATGTGTCCTACGAGACGCTGGTGAGGTGGGTCAACTCCTTCGATCTTGCGAGCTGCTGGACGAGCAAGGGTGCCCCTATCTACGAGGATGACGGGAGCCAGAGAGTTGAGCGCCGGTTTATCAATGTGAAGGCTCTGCTGGAGTGCAAGACTCCCGCGATGCCAAGAAGTTGCTCGGTAGTCTTAGTTACTTAGACTTTATTTGTTATTTTCTTTTTCTTCCCCGTTGCTAACATGTTTGTTTCATTTGTGCAGTTGAGATGCCTCAGGCTCGTGATCGTGTGGTGAGGAACGCCATGGCGAGGGGCAAGGCTGAAGCGGCTCCTCCCAAGGCCCGTCCTGTTGGTGGTGCTCGTGCTCTTTCTCTTGATCAAGCTGCGGTGGGAACCTCTGCTTCTCCTACTCCAGCTCCCCGTGACTCTCCATTGGCTCTGGCTGGGCGAGCGAAGCGGAAAAGGTCGTCGGATGCCGTGGACCTGACTCGGGCGCCCAAGAAAGGGAAGTTTGAGCTTCCTCCGTGTGTCCTCGACCGGAGGTTCTTTGAGGGCAACACTTTGGTCGTTCCGCGGGCAGAGTCACTCAACCTCGGAAGCATGGACCGAGCGAGCAAGAGGGCGATGGTGGCCCAGGATGCTTCCGCCATGGTGAGGATGCTGGAAATGGTGGCCGTTTATGCGGAAGGGGACTCCGTGCTTGAGGCTGAACTCACTACTGCCCGGGCCTCCGAGGCGTCCCTAAAGGAAGAATTCAAGGGTGCCCGCGAGGCTAGGAGGAAGGCCGAGGAGGAGACGACTAAGCTGAAAGAGGAGGTAACCAGGCTGAAGGCGGAGAAGAAGGTTGCTGAGGACTTGAACAAGGAGCTGATGGTGGCCAGTGCCCCGGGTGCTGATGAACCGGACGAGATAAAAGTGTTGAAAACTAGGGCTGAGCTGGTCGCCAGCATACTGCAGGCCGAGGAGGATGGCATTGTTATGGCCTCGGAGTCTTTTGAAAGTGTCGTGGCCTAGTTGCGGGTGGTGAACCTCGGGCTCGACATTTCGACCGATGGTATCCACTACCTTGCCCGAGTGGAAGATGATCGCATCGTCTTGCCCACAGGCCTGGTTCTCGACACCCCCGAAGCTCAGACCGAAGATCAGCCAGCGGAGGAGCAGGAGACCGAGCCCGAGGCGACCGAGCATGTGGAAGGATGAGGATTCATGTTGTTTTGATGTTGTTGTGTTTTGTCCGGCCTGCGTGTCGTTGATTAACTTGTAATTTATTTGGTTCTGGGGGGGGCATGGCCCCCTTTTTTATGTAATACGCACAGTCTTTTGGCCCTTGTGGCCTTTTTATTTAATGCTCGGTTCATTTATACAATTTTTGTCGTACTTTACATTATTGATGTACTTTATCTTAGTTGTGCGTGTATGACTGCCCGTCGGAGGGTGTCTGTTAGTGGAGCTTTCTTTTGGAAGATGCTCGTTGCGTGTGGATTCGCCAGTGCGGGGAACTGGTTGAACAGCCGGGGAAGTCCCTGGCGAGGTTGCGGATCTCAGGTCGCGATTAAGGCCTGAGGTCGCGGCGTGAACGTCCCATCGCGAGCTGGGGTTCTGCCAATCATGGTACTTGGGCGAAGGCGGTGCTCGGTCGAGGGCCGCCGACGAGCAGAGTTCCGGCTCATTTATTTGAGCGGGATTCTACTTCGTGTGCATGCTTCGTTCGTACCTGGACGAGCATGATGACCGCTGGGTGGTCTCTTGATGCGAGGAAGCTTATAGTTACTCTAGCTGTAGTATTGCTTAAGTTTCTCAGCATTCCATGGTCGAGGGAGTGCCTCCCCATTGAGGTTTTTGAGGAAGTATGCACCATTTCCCATTTTGGCATGGACTCTGTATGGCCCTTCCCAGTTGGCCGCTAGTTTGCCTTCGCGAGAGTCCTTGTGGTTTCTTCGCAGGACAAGGCTGCCCACATTAAACTCTCGTCGTAATACTTTGGCGTTGTGCCTGATTGCTATTTTTTGCTTAAGAGACGCTTCGCGGAGGGCTGCTCCTGTCCGGATTTCCTCGACGAGGTCGAGCTCTTCCCTTATCGCTTCGTTATTCATCTCCTCGTCTAGAGGTGATTCGGTCCTTCTGGACGGTACGTGGATCTCGATGGGTAAAACAGCCTCCATGCCATATGCTAAGCGGAAGGGCGTCTCCTCGGTGGTGGACTGGGGAGTGGTACGATATGCCCATAAGACGTTGTGGAGCTCCTCAACCCAGGCCTTCTTCGTTTCGTCCAGTCTTCGTTTGAGGCCACGAAGGATGACACGGTTGGCCGCTTCCGCCTGCCCGTTGGTCTGGGGGTGCTCTACCGAAGCAAAGTGTTGCTTTGTTCCGAGATGGGCGATAAAGTCCTGGAACTTCTTGTCTGTGAATTGTGTCCCATTGTCCGTGACGATTACTTGGGGAATCCCAAAACAGGCAAGGATATTCCGCTTGTAGAAGCGTAGAATATTAAGTGTTGTTATCTTCGCTAAGGCTTCTGCTTCTATCCATTTTGTGAAATAATCTATGCCCACTATCAGGTATTTGTTTTGGCTAGACCCTGTCACGAAGGGTCCTAGGATGTCTAGGCCCCACCAGGCGAATGGCCACGGGGATGTCAAGCTTTTCAGCTCGTTAGGTGGAGCTAGGTGCATATCCCCGTGCCGTTGGCATTTGTCGCATTTTTTCACATGCTCTTTGGCATCTTGCTGCATAGTTGGCCAGTAATATCCTGCCCGGAGTGCCTTACGGGCAAGGGACCTTCCTCCCAGGTGCTGGGCGTTAATGCCTTCATGGATTTCTCGTAATACGTGGGGGACAATCTCCTCTTCTATGCACTTTAGTAGTGGGATGGAGAAGCCCCTTCGGTAAAGTTTATTCTCGAGGATGACATACGAGCAAGCTCTTCGTCTGATGGTGCTGGCTTCCTTGGGGTCATCCGGAAGTTCGTCCCTGGTGAGGTAGTTGTACACGGGCGTCATCCAGCAGTCGCTGTCTCCGATCACGTGCACGTGTAGCGTCGAGGACACCTTATTGATCCTGGACCGGGGAAGTATCTCTTGAATGACTGACCTGTTTCCGCCTTTCCTCTTGGTGCTCGCTAGTTTGGACAGGACGTATGCTCGCACGTTGTGTTCGCGGGGAACATGTCTTACTGCTACCGTCCTGAACCTCGACATCTTTTCCTTAACTAGGGAGAGGTATTCAGATAGACTGTCGTTTTTGGCCTGATACTCCCCGGAGATCTGGTGGGCTACGAGCTGAGAGTCCGTGCAGATGATGATTTCTTCTGCTCCTAAGTCTTCGGCTAGGCGCAACCCAGCGAGGAAGGCCTCATACTCAGCCTGGTTGTTTGACGTGGGGAAGGACAAAGTGAGAGACGCCTCTACTATGGTCCCTTCGTTGTTTTCAAGAATTACTCCTGCCCCGCTGCCACTCGAGCTGGATGCTCCGTCCACGTAGATGGTCCATCTGTTTGCTATGTGGGGCGAGGAGTCTGAGAAGGTTACTTCTGCCACGAAATCGGCCAGGGCCTGTGCTTTGAGAGCTTTTCTGCTTTCATACCGGATGTCAAATTCGGACAGCTCCAACGACCACTTGAGCATTCGACAGGCCATGTCTGGCCGGCCCAGCAATTGCTTGATGGGTTGATCCGTCCTTACCACGATCGTATGGGCCAAGAAATAGTGTCTCAGTCGTCTGGCAGCGTTGACGAGGGCCAATGCTACCTTTTCTATCTGCTGATATCGCAACTCCGCGTCCTGCAACACTTTGCTCGTGAAGTATACGGGTTTTTGCCCGGCGTGATTCTCGCGGATGAGAACGGCGCTCACGGCCTCAGCGGTGACGGCGAGGTATAGGAACAAAACTTCCCCGGTATCTGGTCGTGATAACACAGGCGGTTTCGACAGAGCTTGCTTTAAGTGAAGGAGGGACGCCTCGCATTCTTCGGTCCATTCAAACGCGGCTTCTTTTCTCAAGAGCTTGAAGAAAGGAAGGGCATGTTGGGCGGATTTCGCGACGAAGTGGGACAATGAGGTGAGTACCCTATTGAGGGACTGGATGTTCTTCTTAGACGTGGGCGTTGGGAACTCAGAGAATGCCCGGTATTTGTCGGGGTTAGCCTCTATTCCTCGTTCCGTTAAGTAGAAACCAAGGAATTTACCTGCCCGTACGCTGAACGTGCACTTTTCTGGGTTGAAACGCATTTGATATTTTCTCGCTTGCTCGAAGATTTGGCGAAGGTGGGCGACGTGGTCCAGCTCCTCGTGGGACTTGACGATCATGTCGTCCATGTATACCTCGAGCATGTCGCCTATTTGTCCTTGGAAGACTTTGTTCATCATTCGTTGGTACGTAGCGCCGGCGTTCTTCAGTCTGAAAGGGCATTACATTGTAGTAATAGTTTCCCGATTCGGTCATGAAGGCCATGTAAGTTTTATCGCTCGCGGCCATTGGGATTTGGTTATAGCCCGAGTAGGCGTCGAGGAACGATAAAAGTTTAAAACCAGCGGAGTTATCTACGAGTTTATCTATATTGGGGAGGGGGTAGGCGTCCTTCGGATAGGCCTTATTAACATCAGTATAATCAACGCACATTCTCCATTTGCCATTATTTTTTCTTACAAGTACAACATTTGAGAGCCATGTAGTGTATTTGGCCTCAGAAATAAACCTAGCTTCTAGAAGGTCTTTAACAGCTTTCTCCGCGGCTTCTATCTTCTCCAGGGACTGTTTCCTTCTGCGCTGGGCAACGACTTTGACGGCCGGATCAATTGTAAGCTGATGGCAGGCGACGGAGGGGTCCAATCCTGGCATTTCAGCAGCGCTCCATGCGAACAAGTCTGCATTCTCTCGGAGGCACGCTTCTAGCTGTCTCTTGACCAAGTCGGGGAGGTCTGCTCCGATCTTCACTCCCCGCTGGGGGTCTTCTAAGAACGGAATGATCTCGAAGTTGCCATCTGGTATGAGGCGTAGGAGATGGCCGCTGTTGTGGGACTGGCTACCCGAGTCGTCAGGCCTTTGGCGTAATCCTCCTTGCTGAAACGGCTGTCCAGGTCGATGGATTCGACCTGGGGGAGTGGCTTTGGCTGCTCGGAGCTGCTGGGCAGAGGAGGGCGACCAGATGTCCTCGGCTTCGCTGAGATGGTGCCCGGTCCTTTTGATGCTGCTTCAAAGCATCGACGGGCAGCTTCGATGTCGCCGTGGAGGGTGACGACCATCCCTTCAGAAGTGTAGTACTTCATCTTGAGATGTACGGTGGAAGGCACTGCAACCAACTCTGCCAGGGTTAGCCTTCCGAAAATGCACTGATATAGTGACGGGCAGTCAATTACCAGAAACTATGCTTTGATTGCTCGGGTTGTCTTTCCTGAACAGAAGGTCACGATGAGCTCTACGTATGGAGTAAGGTGAGAGTCGTCCAACTGCAGTGTCTCGAACAGGTGGTTGTACATTATATCAACCGAACTGCCCTGGTCTACAAGTATCCTGCGAACGTTGAAGTTCGCCATCCTTGCCCGGATGAGAAGCGGGATGCTTGAGTTCGGTGACCCACCGAGGAGTTCCTCTTTGTAGAAGGAAATGGGAGAGGATCCTTTGCGAGTGGTATCCAGCGTGGTGACTTCGTTGGAGCTTTTGCTGATCAGTTGATCGAACTTCCTCTTGACCGAACTAACCGTGATTTTGTTGAATCCACCACCGGAGATGACCATGGCCGATGGGAAGGTTTCCCACGGGCTGTGAGCGCCGAGGAACGTGGAAGCGGGCAGACAATCAGGTATACAGAAGTCTTCTGGCTGAGTTACGGACATGGCGACCTGCACGTTGGTGTCATCGGAGGGCGGAGTCTCCTCTGCAGCCTTCTTGCTCTCCTGGGTTTCTTGTCGGGGAGCTTCTTTCTTCTTCGCGAACTGCTTCAGGTGGCCGTCGCGAATGAGGATTTCTATGACATCTCGGAGGTGGATGCATTCTTCCGTCGTATGGCCGTGGCTCTTGTGGAAGCGGCAATACTTGGATTTGTCCACACCTGGTCTGGCCGGTATCTGTTTGGGGAAGCGGACCCCCGCTTTCTTGAACTCTGAGTTGGCACATTCGGACAAGATTTTCTCCCTCGAGGTAGTGAGGGGGTATAGTCATGGAACCGTCCAGAAGGTCCCTTCTGTTCGCGTGCATCGCGAGGCCGATCGTCGCGTCTTTTATCTCCTCGACGGGATGTCGAGGGCTCTTCAGCTCTAGATGTTCGGGCACCTTCCTGGTGACGGGAGGCCCGGATAGAGTGGGCAGGGACCTTCTCCTCGTACTGTATATGCGACTGGGCTTGGTGGAGGAGAGCGTTGAGGTTCCTCGGTGGATCTAGGCCGATAGCTTTCGCGAAGTCTGAGCCAAGACGTAATCCCTGCTCGAGCAGGAACTTCTTCATCTCGTCGGTCGTTGGCACTTGGACGGCTTCCTTGTTGAACCGCTCAATGTAGTCCCGAAGAGGTTCATCTCTCCCCTGTACGACAGCTCCCAGGGACGCCTCAGTCTTTGGATGGCGTCGTGATACGGTAAAGTGTCGGGAGAAAATCCTCCCGAGCTGCCTCCAGGACGTGATGGATTCCTCTGGCAGCTGTTTGTATCAGGTCATTGCTCCCTTCCGGAGCGTGGTTGGGAACAGGCGGCATTTGATGGCTCCCCGTACGCCTCTGTAGTCCAGAAGAGCATCTATGTTTTCTATGTGCTCGTCTGGGTCCGTGGTTCCATCATAAGTCCCTAGAGACGGAGGTTTATCTAGTCCTTTGGGGAGACGGGTGGCCAGGATCCTGTGGGACAACGGGCCGCGAGGCTCGTCGTTGCTGTCTGAACTTGAAGTCGACGGTGACCGTTGTCTGCGCTCGCGGCGGCGGTCTCTGCGAGGTGAGGGTGATCGTGGCCGGTCGTGAGGTCTGGCCGGTGGAGAATGCCCGTCTTGCCTCGTTCTCTTGTGTCTTGGTGGTGACTGATCCCGCGGGGAGATCTGGTCACGCTTGCGAACGCGTAGTGGTTCAGGCTCACGCCTCATCATACGGTCTTCCCGGCGCTAGGTGGCGGGCTTCTTGATCTCTGGTGTTTCCTCTTAGGAGGGGAGGATCTTGGTAGAGCTGCTTCTTCGAGAGCTCATATCCTTTCTCCTTGCTGCAAGATAAGGAGGTTTGTGCGGTTGACAGCGTCCAGGAGGGCTGCAACGGCCAGATCGGCGCTGGGGGGCCAGGAATTGGTCGTTCCCCCAACGGTGACTGTTTTCCTCCTTGCTCGGTGGGAGGAGGAGTTAGAGACGCAGTGGCCCCGTCCCGAAGGAAACGGGGATCTGAAAGTAACAACGAACTGCCATTAGCATCCATCTTATTGACGGGGACAAGAACCATAGCGTCCGCACCTTTTGCGGAGTTCTGAGCGGCCATTCGTGGGTGGATCAAAGAAAGTATGTTTTGATCTTTCAGTTTCCGAGGAGGAAAGAAAGAAGGGGAGAACAAGGATTTCCCATAGACGGCACCACTGATCAGAAGTATTCGAACTGGCCCACGTAAGCTGGTCGTCAGAAGGTGAGGTGCCCGGATGATTGTTGGTCGTAAGGCATGCAACGTGCTCGGCTTGAGAATGAGGAGAGGAGGGGGTGTACCTGCAAGGTACTCCGACGCTCAAGTAAGAAAGGGTCAGAGAAAAAGGGCAAGTACAAAGTTTATGCTTAGGGTGAAAATGTGATACCTGACCCTCTCAAGTGAGAGGGTTTATATAGAGCCCCCAGCGCGTGGCCAACGGTCCTATTTTCGGGGCGAACTAGTCGTTTTTCCCAAAGAATAGGTAACTGCCCAAACTAGCCGTTATGTCGGGCAGGGTGTTAGAAACTAGCCGTTATGTCGGGCATAGGCGCATTTGCGGGCACCTGCCCATTGCTGTTCGGGCAGCGATGAAGCCGTGCGTAACGGGCATCAGAACCGGGGAGGGACGTTGCGTTCCTTGCCCGGTTGGAGGCGTAGAAATGTCACTTTTGCCCCTCTGTGGATTGGGCTTAGGCAATTTGGGCCGTTCTGAAGCAGAAGCGGATTGGGCCAATTCTAGCCATTAGTCCAGTCCAGAACAAAAATAAATCTATGACAAACTACATATCAGACTTAGACTTTAAATTTTTTAACATGTCAGATTTAGGTTTAGCAAAACCGAATTCGATCAAGCCTATTCTCATCCCTAATCACTACATATACTATAGTATTTGACCTTCATTATCCATCTTTTAAAAAAAAGTTAAAAATATTTTAATTTAAATTAGTATTTTTAATCCTTCTAAATAACATTTTTTAATACATGTTCATGGTTTTAGATGAGTAAGATTTGTAAAAAAAAATGTATAAGATGGGTTGAAAAAATGAAAAATAAAAAATAATTTTATTTTAAAATATTTGTTTGACACGTGTTGGATGAGTGTTGTATGTCTTAAGAATTGATTTCGAAAATGTCAAAGAAAAAGAAAGAGAATTTCTTAATATACCACATGGGTTTTTTAGGCACCGCGCGAAATTTCTTTTTTGCCTCCTGATTCCGGATGTGCACATTCGGACGCACAATTCCTTTAAAAAACGTTGATTTGTTCCGAATGTGCAAATCCGGAATTTTTCTTAATGTGCACATCCGGAATAAATTCTTATAACTTCGCTCCAGAGCCTTCTGAAAAGTTAAGAATGAGGGGGGAGAAGACTCTGGAGCGAAGTTATAAGAATTTCTTCCGGATGTGCACATTAGGAAAAATTTCGGATTTGCACATCCAGAACAAATCAACGTTTTTTTAAAAAATGGTGCATCCGGATGTGCACATCCAAAATCAAGGGGCAAAAAAGAAATTTTGCACAATGCCTAAAAAATTCATGTGGTGTATTAAGAAATCAAAAGAAAACATTTTTGTGGTATATGTCTAACTTTTTTAACACTTGTCTTCAAATATAATACAAATGTAATACTAAGGCGTGTCGAATACCAAATGACATCAAGCAAGCTCCTCAATAAATTTGATTCTTCAAATATCATACACCAATTTCTTAAACACTTCCATATGTTCATGTTGAAGAGCAATTGTTACAGACAAACTCCCATCATTTGTTGAGCTTGGAATTATGAAACATCTCCCCTCAAAAGCAATCCAACCAGGACCCATGAAAACAGGTCTTCCCCACCCAAAATCAGCATCATAAATTGGAAGCCGAGCCCAACTAGTGACATTAAGATTTGGACTCTTGAAAATATGTGGAGCACGATCAAGAGATTTAAGATCAGGCTGTAGCTCTAGATGATCAAGAGCAGATCTCAAATACTCGTTGTCCATTCGCGACAACGCATTGTGGATTCTACTCGCAGCATACCATGTTGGTTTCGACATAAGATCGCCTGCTATTGCTATAGGTGTTGTTGCGAATAACACATTGCCGAAGTAACCCGGTGGAGGAGAAGGTTGCAACCTTGTCCGTCCATCGGTTGCAATAGATAATTTGGTTTCTTGGCCATCAGGTAATGATCTTGCTTTACACACATTTCTCCAAACATGACCAGCTAACATTTCATAAGTGGTGTAGTTGATTGTGTTGTCACCTTCTTTGGACTTAGCTTTCAATGTGTTGAGTTGTTCGCGAGTGAATTTAAAAATCAACGCGGTTGTATTCTCCGAGCCTGGTCTCGAATGTTTTTGGAGAGTCGTCATGGATGGTGGTGGCTTGTATTCAACGTGATCGAAAATAGGTCGAGGAGGATCGCGGGCGCGGAGTAGTGTCCAGTCGATGAACGGTGGGACGGAAACATCTAGGCCGCGAGCTACATCTGACCATGAATTGATGAAGTGAAGACCAGAAGCTCCATCTGCTACATAATGGTGCATACCAACACCAAGTGAGACTCCTCCACATTTGAAGCATGTTACCTGCACAAATAGTTAAAGTCTTTTAAGTCCATATAATAATAGTTTAATGAATGAAATTGTAAATATTTAGAAGAAATATCTCTTTTATTTTGTAATTTTATATACTACATTGATAAAAGAAAAATATATTTAATGACTAAAATTATTAACAAAAAATTTACATCTAGAACTAAAATAACAAATTAAAAAACATTTTGCATCAGTGTTTGAACAAATCTCAAGTCTTAACAATTACTTTCTATAGTACTTAGATACTAAAGAGAAATTGGTTTTCCCTCATGTGACCTTATCTTTTGATGTCAATGATGTTTGTTTTTTCAACACGATTTTTGTGTTTCTTATTCTATTTTGTGTTTGTTGTCTCTCTTAAAGACAATTTGACGCTCATTTAGGTTGGGTGGTGTATGTCGTCTGCGTGCATTGTTTTGATTTTTTTAACAATTTTTGTTGTATTAAGTTGTTTGTGTTAAAAAAGTTGTTTTCTTTTATTTCTGTTGGTGTAACCGGTTATCACTATAGCTTTTTCAGTTTTCAGTTTTTTTTTAAGTTGTTTTGCTTTTTTCATTTGATTTGTAACTCATGTATAAAAGGCCTGTAGTACTCTCAATTATTGTTAATATCAATTTTCATTCTCACCCTCTCTCTCTCTCTCTCTCTCTCTCTCTCTCTCTATTTTTCTCTCTTAATTCTCAACTTCATCTTCTCCAAATTACTCTAATTCTCCATTAATTCACCTTGATTGATTTGTGTGTTCTAACATTTGGCAAGTGGTCAAAGTAAATGAAAGTGTTGTTTGGGTATCAAGAGGTACTTGAAGTGATCAACAATGGAGTTACACCCCTTGGGGCAGAAGCTACAGAGGCACAAAAGGCTACATTCAAGGAACAGAAGAAGAAAGATTAAAAGATACTCTTCTTGATTCATTCTTGTGTTGATAGTGACAACTTCGAAAAGGTTGGCGATTGTGGGTTGGCAAAGCAAGCTTGGGAGATATTGGAGAAAACTTATGTCGGGGCTGTTAAGGCGAAGGTGGTGAGGTTACAAACTCACAAGAGACCATACGAGCTAACACAAATGGAAGAGAAGGAAACGATCAACGATTATGTGACATGTATTACCCGGTTGGTGAATCAAATCAAGTCTTGTGGAGAAACGATGTTGGAGAAAAATGTTGTGTCAAAGATTTTGCGTTCTTTAACGTCAAGATTTGACAACATTGTAGTGGCTATCGAAGAATTGAAGGACCTTGCAACGTTAAGCAAAGATGAGATTCAAAGCTCTCTTGAGGCTCATGAGCAAAGAATGGATGAGAGAGGAAGCGATAAAGGTAAAGCGGAGATTGCTTTACAAGCGTGGCTCAACGAGAAAAGTAAAAGATCGAAAGGAAAATGGGCTTCGAAAGGGAAGCAAAATTCTAGAATTTGGGTGGAAATGATCCACAAAATTTGAAGGTTTCGATGGGGCAAAAGGGTGAGAATAACTCCAATAGATATAGTGATCGAGGCAACGCTAGAGGCGGAAAACCAAGGGACAAAAGCAATGTTCAATGCTGGAAGTGTAAAAAGCTTGGACATTTTTCAAATGAATGTGGTGCAAAATAGAGGGATTCCCAAAGAGATAAAGCAAAGGTTGCGAGACAAGAGGCAGATGATGAAAATACTCTCTTAGTGATGATAACGGAGGAGTTGTATGGCAATAAAGTGGTGCTGGGCAGCAGCAGCAGCTGCAAGTTGCGGGACAGCAGCTGCAGTTGTTTGAAAAACGGGGCAGAAACGCGTTTGAAACAAAACGTAATGATTACTATGAGAGATGAAGTCCAAGAGAGCGATGAGTGGTACTTGGATTCTGGTTGTTCAACGCATATCACGGGTAGAAAATATTGGTTTGTTCAAATCAATCAAGCCGCAAAAAGTAGAGTAAAATTTGCGGATGATACCACTCTTGCGACCGAAGATGTCGGTGATGCTTTGATCAAGAAGAAGAATGGTGGACATTCTATGATCAAGGATGTCTTGTATACACCTGAAATTAAATGTAATCTCTTGAGTATTGGCCAATTGCTTGAGAGAGGTTACAAAATTCGCTTGGAAAATAAGATTTTGCGCGTTGTGGATGCTAACGGAGTGTTGATCCTTAAGGCTCCTATGGCTGCCAATAGGATTTTCAAAGTGGAGTTGAAAGTGATGGAGCATAGGTGCTTAGCTACAGCGGCAAGTAGAGAAGAGTGGTTGTGGCATTACCATCTTGGGCATCTCAATTTTTGGGATCTCAAAGCGTTACAACAAAATGGTATGGTTATCGGGCTGCTACATATCAATATACCAACTAATTTGTGTGAAGAATATGTGAAGGGAAAGCAACACAAGGCGAGTTTTAGCAAGGATGCGGGTCATAGGACCAAGACTCACCTTGAGGTGGTGTATTCCGATGTTTGCGGGCCGATGCAAGTTGACACATTGGGTGGCAATAGATATTTTGTCACTTTTATCGACGATTTTAGTAGAAAGCTATAGACTTACCTTATCAAGAGGAAGTCTGAAGTGTTTGATGTCTTCAAGAAGTTTAAGTCTATGGTTGAAAGGCAATGCGGTTAAAAACTCAAAGTGATCAAAACGGACGGTGGAGGTGAATACCTCTCAAATGACTTTGGGAAAATTTATGATCAAGAGGGAATAGTGCATGAGGTTGTACCACCCTACACACCACAACAAAATGGTGATGCCGAGAGGAAAAATCGATCGATTATGAACATGGTTCGAAGTATGTTAAGTGGAGAAAAAACTTGCTGAAGGAGCTATGAGGAGAATTGGTCTCTACAACCACCTATTTGTTGAATAGGTGCCCTACTAAGAAGCTTGAGAAGCTGACAGCAGAAGAGGTATAGTCAGGATTCAAACCGAATCTATGCCATTTGAGAGTTTTCGGTTTGGTGGCGTATCGACATCTGTCAGGTCAACTTAGAAAGAAGTTGGACGACAAGGGCGAGGAGATGATTTTGGTTGGATATCATTCTGTTGGAGGATACAAATTGTTTGACGTGCGAAATCAGAAGATTTTGATAAGCCAGTATATGATTTTTGATGAAATTGGTGATGTCAGTCCCAGGGTAACTGGTTACATGCAGGCAGTACAATCTGATGTAATAGGTTACATGCAGAGAAATAACACTTCCAGGTCTGTAGAGCAGGGTGTAACTGGTTACACCCATCCAATTCATTCTGGTGTAACAGGTTACCAGCAGAACAGAACCTCCAGCACCTTTGTTTTTTATGATCCTGTCAGTTCCAAAATCAATGTGAAGCCACCGAATGAGGTTCGAAACGAAGAAAATATTAGAAGATCAACAAGGCAAAGGATGTTGCCTCAAAGACTTCAAGAATGTGAGAGATTCCAAGACAACGAAATCAATGATGATGGTGATTTCATTCACTTTGCGCTTATGGTCGAATCTGAACCGGTGAACACGAAGGAGACTCTAAGCGATCCAAAGTGGACTTGTACAATGAATGAGGAGCTGAAATCTATTGAAAAAAAATGGTACTTAGGAGTTGGTTGATTTACCGCTTGGAAAGAAGTCAATTGGTGTGCGATGGGTCTATAAAGTGAAGGCAAATCCCAAAGGCGAGGTGATCAAGCATAAGGCTCGATTGGCAGCAAATGGATTCTTGCAACGTGAAGGTATAGACTTTGAGGAGGTGTTTGCACCTGCGGCTAGGCTTGAAACCATTTGATTAGTTGTTGGCGTTGCTAATAACAAAGATTGGAAGATATTTCAAATGGACGTCAAATCTGCCTTTTTGAATGGTCCACTAGATGAAGAGGTTTATGTTGAGCAGCCACCTGGATTTGTGGTAAAGAATCAAGAGATGAAGTACTACAAATTGCATAAAGCATTATATGGTTTGAAACAAGCTCCAAGAGCTTAAAATAAACGCATTGATGGCTTTCTTGTTGACATTGGTTTCAAGCAGTGTGTGTCCAAACACGGAGTTTATGTGAGATCGGATACAAATGATGGTGTGATCATCCTTTGGTTGTATGTGGATGATCTATTGATTACAGACAGCTGTGAGAAGAGTATCTCTAAGTTTAAGAGTTAACTTATGGATGAGTTCGAGATGACGGACCTTGGCATTATGACGTATTTCATTAGCATAGAGTTCCAAAGGTTAAAACCGGGACTGCTCATGCATCAAATGAGGTATGCTCTTGAGATCTTGAAGAGGTGTGAAATGGAGCATTGTAATGCGACCATTACACCATGTGAAGCAAGGTTACAACTGTCCAAGAGTGAGGATGAATAAGATGTGGATCTAACTCAATATAGGAGATTGATTAGATTATTGTGGTACTTGTGCAATACGCGATCGGACTTGGCATTTAGTGTCGGTATTGCTAGTGGATTCATAGAGAGACCTAAGATGTCTCACTTGGCAGTGGTCAAGAGGATCCTTAGATATGTTAAAGGGATTCTTGGTTGTGGAATTCTTTTTTCGGCATCGGATATGGGCCAAAAATGCGATTTACTTGGTTTCACCGATTCCAATTGGCGTGGTGTTAAGGATGATAGAAAGTCAACGACTGGATACATCTTTATGTTTGGTAGGACACTAATCTCTTGGTGTTAGAAGAAGGAACCAGTGGTAGCCCTCTCGTCTTGTGAGGCCGAGTACATTGCGGCTTCGTTGTGTGCATGTCAAGCCATGTGACTCGTGAATCTATTAAAGGAGTTGGGTAGCAATGAGGGTGAGGCTACTACACTTCTTGTTGATAATGTTTCTGCGATCAACCTTGCTTAGAATCCAATTGAACACGGAAGGAGCAAGCATATAGAGATGCGGTTTCATTATTTGAGGGAGCTAGTGAGTGAAGGCAAGTTACGATTGGGTATTGTCGAAGCGAAGACCAAGTAGCGGATTTATTGACCAAGGGGGTGACAAATGAGGTGTTCAAGAGGTTGAAGATGAGTTTGAGCATGCTGGACTTGGACCAATTGAAATGAGGAGGTGTGTTGAAAAAGTTATTTTCTATCATTTTTGTTGGTGTAACCGGTTATCACTGTAGCTTTTTTAGTTTTCAGCTTAATTTTAAGTTGTTTTGCTTTTCCCATTTGATTTGTAACTGATGTATAAAAGGTTTTTAGTGCTCTCAATTATTTTTTTTGATAAGCAATTAGGATTAAAAGGGAGAAAAAGGGATTCTCTAACCCAATACAAAAGGCCTATCTCAATTATTGTTAATGTCAATTTTCATTCTCACTCTCAATTACTTTCTCTCTCTATTTTTCTCTCTCATTTCTCAACTTTATCTTTTTCAAATTACTCTAATTCTCCATTAATTCAACTTAACTGATTTGTGTGTTCTTTGCATATCTATTTGGACTGATTTCGTGATTTGAATGAGTTTGGTATATGTCCCTGTATTTTATATTTCTTTTATTTTCATCTTTTTTTATATTATAAGCTAAATAGATATATTATACTCTAAAGACTAGGGGTGACAAAACGGGTCCGGCCCGTTGGGTATGCCCATTTTACCGGCATTTTAGTGCGGGGTGGGCCTAAGGATTTATGCCCTCACCATCTAATGTCTCCGCCCCGCCCCACCCCCTTTTCTTCGCGGGCTTTTGCGGGCATGGACATTTACATAAAATTTTGCATTTTTAAGCTTAAAAGGTGCAATGCCTGCAGGTTTTCTCCGCCCCGCCCTCACTTTTTTGCGGGGTGGGCCTAAGTTTTAGGTCCTCATCCTCAACTATGACCGTCTCGTCCCGCCCCTTTTTTTGCAGGCATCTGCGTGGCGGGCTTAAACGGCCGGGCATGCCTGTTTGCCACCCCTACTAAAGACATCCTTATAATTATAATTACGTTTTTGATATATTTAAAATCATAATGATAATCTCTTTCTCCAAAATAGTTGTTTATCAAGGTTTTGTTATCTTTTCTCTTTAAATTTGCTTTTAAGATATCATATGTACCCGTATTGAAAATTACCACTTAATGATGATGGTTCATAATTATGAAATTAGTAACTAATGACGCCCTAATTAAAAAAAACTAAAATCAATAAAATCATTATCATTTTCCTATATAAACAAGAAAGTTCACTAGTATAAAATTATCCAAAAATATACTATCAAACAACAAAAGAAAATACTAACAAGTAAATAATTGAAGAAAAACTGAAACACACCTGCAACACTAGGAGGGGATAAGTTTCAATTCCACACGAATAATCAACCGTAGGAATAAGCTGGCAAAACTGTGGCGTAGGCGTAAAGTCACCAAAATCATCTAATGTTGGTGATTTTAGTATCATCAATGTATTTTAGTAGTAATGTGATTTACTATAGGCCGATGCAATTATGCGTTAAACTCGGAAACGAGTTAGGGAAGTGCGGAGTGCACGCTCGTAGAGCCAACGTATAATTGAATACGAATAATTGAAACGGGGTTCCAAGGGGCGGAGCCCCTGGCGGGGTGCGGGGCAGCGCCCCGTTGGGGTTCCAAGGGGCGAAGCCCCTGGCGGGGTCCTAGGGGCAGCGCCCCGAGCGAAATTTTTTTTGAATAGTTGGACCCTTTCCCAACCGACATAACCGGTTTTTCCGAACAGTTGCTTCCTTTCAGTTTCGGTTATTGATCTCCTATATAAGGAGTCATTTGGCCTCGGTTTCGCAGATAGAAAACATTGAAATTCTCTCTACATTCTAAATCTATTCTCTTTGCCAGAAATAGATTGTTCTTCAAGAATTATCCCCACAAAGATTTCGTGAACCCAGACAACAATAATAGGGTCGAAATACTTTGTTCGGAAAGTGTACGAACACGATTCTTCGAAGTTATCCAGGATTATCATACCCTAAATTCCAACATCTAAGGCTACGTCAGTGTCAGCTTCGACAAAGAGCACCCCTTGACCGTCACAGTCAATCTCTACACGACTGTCTTTGTCGCGGTGAAGACGGCCGGCCATTGGATAGAACGGAACAAGCACCTTGCTGAGAGCTTCCTTCATAATCTTAGCATCGAAGAAATTGGAAGTGTTGTTGGTTCTATAGAAATAAAGGCTGGGCGTGTGAAAACTTGGCGACTTCAAATCGGCGTTGGAGAACCACACCGTCCGACGTGCAGCCTCCTCCGACGGTTGCACCGTAGCCGAATCTCTCACGTTTATGATCATCTTTGTCTTTAGGTTTGGTCCTGCTATCAACTATAATAATAAATTACATAACATCTAGTTATAGAACTTGTCATTAGTTATAGAACTTTTCATAGCAAAACTGATCTAGTTAAAAATATTTGTTGATAAAATATTGGAATGGAAAGTGAAATGAATGAGTTGAAAATGAAAATAATAAAGAAAAACAGCATCGTTACCTTGAGGTTGAGAAGGAGGAAAGTTTAGAGATGAGATGTGTTGTGTTGTGGCATGTGAATGTAAGGTGTGTCCGGTTATGACTCGCAATTAGGGTTGTTTTCAGTCCGGTCCGGACCGGGTAACTAAGGAACCGGATGTTGGACCGATACCCCTATCGGGTAAAACCGGACCGGTCCGAAACAGTGATGGACCAAATTACGGAACCGTTACTGGTCCAGAATTTTCGGGTAAACCGAAACCGGACCGGTTAATCGGTTATTTGGAAGTGCAAACCGGAACCGAACCAGTGTTTTCGGTTCGGGTAACCGGACCATCCAATAAAAATGCAAATTTTGGATTTTTTTTTCAAAAAAAACATAAGTTTTTTTAACAAGATTACAAACTTTACAAAT
Source organism: Lathyrus tuberosus (assembly GCA_022829125.1). Classification (NCBI taxonomy): domain Eukaryota; kingdom Viridiplantae; phylum Streptophyta; class Magnoliopsida; order Fabales; family Fabaceae; genus Lathyrus; species Lathyrus tuberosus. The sequence goes on along the minus strand of JALAZF010000529.1, from coordinate 1,147,674 downwards.
ACATTTGTTCAAAGTTATAATTACAAACTTCATCAAACACTAAGTTTACAACAAAATTACAACAAAAACATAAATTTTTTTAACAAGCATTACAAACTTCTCAAATCATCATATTCATAACAAGACTACAACAAAACAACATCACAAATTCATTAAATATAACACCTTCCATAACTGAAAAAGGAAATTCATGACCTAGAATCATATGAGCTGCAACATCTCTAACCCTAGCATGGTTATATGTCCAAGTTGCCAAACTAGGAGTACTATCAGATTCAGCACCTACATTTAACCTAGACTGTGCAACTTCTTTGTCAGTATTACCTCTCAACCTCAGCTTTCTTTGCATACAATTTTCTAAATGTTTTTTACCATTAGAAGTACTTTTCCATTTCACATCATAAGTATAAAGCTTACCACACCATTTGCATTTCCATTTCTTGGCACCATTAGGCATCTCAATAAGTACCATCTCAGTATGAACAGCAGATTTCTTGGGACGAGGAGCTTTACCAAAAGCATTAATCTGGCTCTGTGAACTCTGAGCTGGGTCAACTGGAGGGGTTGGCTCATCAGCAGAAGTTGTATTGTGAGTTGTATTTGTATTTTGTGTGGTAGATGTATTTTGAGTGGTTGCATCAGTTGGAATTGAAACTGGAACTCCCAAGTCAATCATCTCACCAATCTCTATATTGCCTCCATCCATTGTCTCCTCTTCCCCATCAAGCAACATGTTGATATCAATCAGATCATCCATGGTTGGAGTCAATGAAGAATCTTGAAAAGACATTACAAGAAAAAATATATCAATCAAACAATAATAGAATACGAAATAAAACAAAACTGAGTCACTTAATACAACCTCAGCTCAGCCCTATCAGCAACACAATTTATTATTATGCCAAGTTACCAACATAGAACCACAGCAACAAATCAAAACCCTAGACCGAAAATACAACCTCAGCTCAGCCTCAAAATTTTCAAAACAAACCCTCAAAATAAAACCCTAGGTCAAAATTTTGTTTCAAATTTACGCATTTTAGGTCAAAATTTATACAAGTTGTATAACAATACTTCATACCTCAAACAGTCAAACATGCAAACTATGTACTGAAACAGAACAACATAAAACAAAATAATGTGTATAGAGTTTGGATACATTACACAAGTTAAATATTTGTCTTGAATGCTTTCCACGGTTCACCAACAATCACAACACAACGGAATGATGATCAAACTTGAAGCCCTAGGAGAGAGAGACGAATGGAAGAGAAATAACAGAGCATGTGAGGTGGGTGAGAGTGAGACTCGCGAGAGAGTGAGAGACGAGAGAGAGAAACTGAGAGCGTCTGGGAAAAGAGAGAGGAAAAAAATGAGAAAACCCTAACATTTTAGAATTTATATGCATAGTGAACCGGATACTCGTTGGATACATGGATACGGTTATTTCTGCTGGATACGGATACAAATAATATCCAATACCATACCAAGGGCCATTTCGGCCGGGTCTTTGGGCCGGCTCTACCAGACCGGTTCTCGGACCGGTTCCCGGTTTTAGAGGCCCACACACAGCCCTACTCGCAATACACGAGGTAATATTATAAGGAGACATGAGGAACACTAGGTAATATTATAAGGAGACATGGAACACTCAAGAATTTCTTATCACACCACCCAGGTTTCTTAGACACTACCTGAATTTCTGATTTTGTCCTCAATTTTTAGATGTGCAAATCCGGACGCACCATTTTTTTTAAATTTTTCAGTTTTTTCCGGATGACCACATCCGAACGCACTTTTTTTTAAAATTTTTTAGTTTTTTCTGGATGTGTACATCAGGAAAAATTCTTGATCTGCAAATCTGTAAAAAACCAAAAGAATTTCATAAAATCATTTACTTCTAAATATAATTAAATCAAATATAATTAAAATCCAATATAATTAAAATTAATATCATTTTTTCAGTATAATTAAATTCAATATAATTAAATCCAATATAATTAAAATCCAATATAACTAAAATTAATATGATTTTTTCAATATAATTAAATCCAATATAATTAAATTCAATATAATTAAATTAATTTTAGAAGTAAATACCATATAATTTTAATTATAATTTAAAAATAAATACCATATAATTTAGAAGTAAATGCCATATAATTTTAAATGCCAATATAATTAAATCCAATTTTAGAAGTAAATACCATATCATTTTAAATCCAATATAATTAAATTATTTTTTTCAATATAAAAAAAATCATTTAGAAGTAAATGCCATATTAATCATTTAGAAAAAAATCATATTAATTTTAATTATATTGGATTTAATTAAATTGGATTTAATTATATTGAAAAAATCATATTAATTTTAACTATGTTGGATTTTAATTATATTGGATTTAATTATATTTAGAAGTAAATGATTTTATGGAATATTTTTGATTTGTTCCGGATCTGCAGATCAGGAATTTCTTCTGATGTGCACATCCGGAACAAATCAACTTTTCTAAAAAAAATGGTACGTCCGGATGTGCACATCTGAAAATTGGGAGGCAAAAATGAAATTTCACGCGGTGTGTAAGAAAGCTGGGTGGTACATTTAGAAACCCTCTTAAAAAATGATCGTATACATCTTGCAAGTGATGGTTTAAATTAAGATACTTGCAATCATTGAGTTTTAAGACAAAATTTAGGTAAATTTGTTTTTTCTTTTAATGTGTTGAGGTTATTCTTCATTTAAGATATTTATTTTTATTCTTAAATTAAAGTGTGAGTGTTAAGTCTCTCATCGGTTAAAAATAGGAAAAAAATTGTTAGATGTATAAGAGAGTTGATATGCATGCATAATGTTTTAGAGTTTTAAGTGGATATATGGTGTCAAAATTTTTTAAATCATTAATGTTTAACTTATTATTACTTTTGACGCTCCTTAGCCTCCCCGAATTCCCAACGCTCCTCAAACTTTGGAATGAAAAAAATTTAGTCTATGATTCAAGAAGAGGTTTAAATTCAAGAACATAAAAAAAATAGGGTGCTATGATTGCAAACAGATCAGACATTGGATGATGGATTGTCCAAACAAGCATAATCCAACATATTCTCCGAACATGGACCAAACTAATAACTCTTGTAGTGAGGAAGATCTACTTTATGTTTCATCTAACAAGTGCGCAAAATCATTAATTTTTTATTTTGGGTACTTTTATCACATGATGTCGCCTATCAAGACATTACTTAAAAAAACTATATTTACTTTTTTAAAAAATGCTACAATTTTTTATATAAAATTATAATTACAAGTTAGAAAGATATGTAATTTAAAGTAAAGTAAATGACTTTAGTAAAAACCTAATTTTCTCCTCGCGATCACGTGAAACTAGGGGTGTTCATGGGTACGGGTCAACCCGCGAACCCACTCATCCAACTCAACCCAACCCTTATTCTTACCCAACCCAATCATATACGGGTCCAACCCAAACCAACTCATTCAAACTCATAGGTATTTGATTCGGGTAACAGGTTTAAGGTTTTAAATCCACGAACCCACGAACACAACTCATTAATATGTCACACTATTTTTATTTTATTTTATTTATAAATTATCTAGCAAAATTCTTACAATGCATATATATTTTTAAATATAATTATAATTTTTATTAATATTAAACGTCTAAGTCTAAATCAAATTTGAGAGATCAATTTTAATTATCCAAAGAGAGATATATCTTATCTTTTAAATTATACTTTACACCATTTGTATATATTTCTAACTTGATATGAATCATTAAAGAGTTTTTAGGTATTAACCAATAAATTTTATTCAAATTAAATACTAAAAGTTTATGATTTTTTTTATTGCTTTTGTAAAATAAATGTGTTAATTAAATTGATATTTTATTTAGAATTTGAAAATTATATTTAGTGGATGACCCATGAACGCAACCCAACCTAACCCAACCCATTGATGAGAGGGTTGGTTTGGTTCGGGTTTAGTCTTAAACGTACAGGTTGAACACTCAACCCATCCCAAAAAATATTGATCGGGTTGGGTATTGGGTTTAATCAAATTAGACCAAACCCAACCCGCAAACACCCCTATGTGAAACATCACACCATTTTCACTTCACATGTTCAAATTTATTGGTACCTAAAATGTTGGTTGTAAGGGGTCGACTTCCATAATCCATAATTATACAAAACAAAACTAAGCAAGGAAATAAAAATCAGAAAAATAGGAGTATACTATTCTTCGCAAAAAATGTACCAAATTAAACATTACCAAGTTTTTTCAAAATTAGAGAATAGATCATTAAAATCAAGTAAAAAAAACATACATACCCACCCAACTCAAAATAAAGATTTATTACCCATTAACAAAGAGAAATCGTATCTCATGTGTATAAATATATTCACCACATGTATCACAAAACATCAAGAAACAAAAGGTAAATATGCATGTTCTTAGCACTATATGATATGGATATAATCAGTCTGTCACAAAGGCACCACACAGAGTTCATCCCATATCAATAGAAAAATAACACGCCACTAAGAAACCACGCAGAAATGCATATGTCAGGTCATGATAATGCAAATGCAAGCACACCACTTAGGCAAATCCTACCACTTATGTAATCATACATTCAAAATAACAACACATGACCACGCACATGACTAAAATCATAACTTTTTAATAATCAATCTCACCACTTAGCCATACATCATTCATTAAACAGGTGAACACATACATATATTTATAATGTACAATCACACCACTTAGACAAACATACTAGAGAAAAAGAATAACACATAATGTCCATCATTTCATGTTAGGAAGATCCTAAAGTCTCACGTTGGTTGAAGATAGAGCAATGAAATAGTTTATATAGAGTGACACCCCCTCACCTTACCAACCGGTTTTGTAAGGTTGTGTTAGGTCAAACTTTAATATGGTATCAGAGCCTATCGATCGGACCTTGGGCAGCCCACCGTTTAAATTCACGCACCAAGCAAAAAAAAAGAGTGTTAGGCGTGAGGGGGTGTGTTAGGAAGATCCTAAAGTCCCACATTGGTTGGAGATAGAGCAATGAAATAGTTTATATAGAGTGACACCCCTCACCTTACCAACCGATTTTGTAAGGTTATGTTAGGCCAAATTCTAATATGGTATTAGAGCCTATCGATCGAACCTTGGGCACCCCACCGTTTAAATCCACGCATCAAGCCCAAAAAGAGTACTGGGCGTGAGAGGGCGTGTTAGGAAGATCCTAAAGTCCCACATTGGTTGGATATAGAGCAATGAAATAGTTTATATAGAGTGACACCCTTCACCTTACCAACCGGTTTTGTAAAGTTGTGTTAGGCCAAACTCTAATATTTCACAATCAAAACAATTTTACTAACAACTCTAAAAATAAATAAATAAAATATATTAATATACTCATTTCTTTCATATTTCTTCAAATAACTCATACCCTTAATCTTATTATATTTTATTATTATAAAATTACTTTTTTTATTAAAGCATCCAAACCACATATATTCAACTGACTCTCAATTCAATGTCTAATTTCAAGTTATATGGGGAAGTGCCCTAACCTTAGACAATTTTCTTCCCAACCACATTTAAGTATCATCGCGAGCAAGAACATATGTTTTTCATGCTTTCGGGTACTAATTTGATACCACATGCAAGATTTTCACTCTCTTGACTCCTTATCCTCTAATCGTTTCGTTTTCGATAGTTTATGAATAAAAATTAAAAATAGAATAATAAAATACACAAAAACTATCAATTTCAAAATTGGGTCAAAGAAACTTACCCTCAAATAGAATCTAAACTTGCAGATAACACCGCTTATGTTTACCCGATTGTTTTAGTGTTAGTTTCACGCAAATCTGAATTACGATGATGAAGGTATGAACAAAACAACAATGTTAATCAAACCGAAAAGACAATATTTTAAACAAGGTAAAAACGGTTGAAAACTTAAATGAATATAAAAACTTAAATGGAATAATTATTTTGCAAAGTTGATTGAGATCGAAACTGAAAATCCTTCCTTATGCGACTTTAAAAATCCTTCCTCATGCGATTTTCTTGCTCCGTGATTGTGACTGGAGCTTTTTTCAAGTGCCCTTCTTTACTTCTTTACTTTAGCGTACCAGAAGAAAACTTAGGTTTTCTTTCTTTTATTTTTATTTTTTATTAATTATTTTTTTAATCTTGGGCTATTTATTTGCTAATTCATTCTCTTTATAAGTAGTCTAATTAATTTAAATACACAATTAAATTTTTTATTTTAACCGACTAATAATTAAATTATAATGTATTAAAATAATTATATTAAAATAACATCATATTGAGAAAATTATTAAAATAATATAATAAGAAATATAATAAATATAATACATCTACTTATTATTAATTACTACCTCCGTTCCTTTTTATAAGAAACAAGTAACTTTTTAGGTTCGTTGAATCATCAATGTATCATAGACGAGATACATTTAAAAAATCAATGTTACATATTTGTATTCAATACTTGGCATTTTTCAATACTTTCTATGTTTAACTTGTTGATTTTAGTGGTGAATTGTTGTTGTTCTTCACACATTGTAATCTACTTTTGGTGCTTGTAATTTGTGTGCTATTGTGCATAAATAGGCATGAAATGATTAAGAAAGTAAGACACAAGGAGTTGATGCAAGCTGCCAAAGAATCAAGAAAGCAACAGCAGGGTTCGCTAGGCGAATCCTGGCGAACTCACCAGCGAACGGTGGCGAATCTTCCAGCGAGGAGGCCCAAAAAGAGTCAGTAGGAAAAGGGGGTAAAATTCGCTTAGCGAAGTGCCAGCGAGTGTTCGCTGGGCGAAGGTCCTGGCGAAGGACCCTTGGCTGCGGCAGGGGCTAAAGAACCCAAAATTCGTTGGGGCGAAGGTTTTGGCGAATGACTCGCTTAGCGAATGAAACGTTCGCCTAGCGAACCCGCAATAACAGCTGAGGGCGGTTTAAGTTTCTAAGGCACTTAAAGTGCCATTTTTTTATCCATTCGCTAGGCGAGTAAATCCTTCGCTAGGAGAAGTCTGCAGAATTTTAGTATCTTTTAAAAAGATTTTTACTTTTCCTTGGGAAAGGGAACTTGCTATTTTTCACACAAAAAACATAGTTTTCTAAACTTTGATCATCCAAGAGTGAATTTTCACATAGAGAAGCTGAAGTCACATCCAATCTCGATTATTCGACTCGGATGTTCTTTCATCTCCTTTTGAAACTTATCATCCAAGCTACCATGAGAATGAGTAGCTAAACACTTTTGTGTTAAGGTTAGATGTAGTTGATCTTGATCATATGTATTTCTTTTGATCTTTTGTATATGAACAAGGTTATTGATCAATATATATGAAGTTATTTGTTCTTAATGATGTATGTGTGGTTTGTATTACTCTAGACATAGATTTTACAAATCATGACCTAATATTTTCATCTCTTAAAAACCAAACTCTAGACATAGATTTGGGATTTGTTATTCGCTTTGTGTTGATCTTAACGGTTGTTATTTCGATTGTTAGCATGAGACATCATCTAACGGTCTAAACAACGACACTCACGAATTTGTTTTAGACATAAACTTATTCGAGAGGATACGCGATTGTATTGGTCGGAACTGAGTTCATATGCTTGATTAATCGGATATGTATGAAAAGGATTAGCGAAACCTAATCTTGACATGCTTTTCTAAAACCCTTACAAACTCTTTGCTACAAATTTACTCTTTGCTACAAATTTACTCTTTGCTACAAATTTATGTTAAACAAAACCAAGAACCATTTGAAACTCTTTAACTTAAAACGTTGCGACTATTGAACGGCAAGCATCAAAATATCGCACAATCCCTGCGGATACGATAAAAACACCCCCTCCCCCCCGAAATATTGTTTCAACAAAATGGCGTCGTTGCCGGGGATTGTTGTTTGATGTTGCAAGCATTGCAATAGTTGTTTTGTTTTAAGCCTGTTAACTTTTTCTTGAGCTTGTTGATTTGTTTGGTTTAGTGTGCAAACTTCGTTTTATGCGAGGGAAGTTACCTGCGGACCAACTTCTGTTCGATCCCGAGATTGAAAGAACCGCTCGTAAAATCAATAGCAGAACAAGGCGAAGGAGGCAACTTGCCAAAGAAAGACGAGAGCGAGACGGAAGTTCAACTTCGATGCAAATTCCACAGTTACTTCCAACTATGGATCCACCACCACCACCATCATCTGCTTCTAGACCTTGTACAAACAGTCCAAGACATAATGCACAGTTTGCTCGCAATGCTCAGAATGGTCGGCATTCTGAAATGAAGACTGGTATTCTCTCGCTTCTATATCAGAGTCCATTCACTTGTATGGATCATGAGGATCCTTATACACATCTGACAAAGTTCTATGAGATTGCGGGAGCAACTGGTACACCCGAAGCTGAAGAGGAATCTCTGTTTAAGAGACTATTCCCGCATTCCCTCATTGGGAAGGCCAAGGAATGGTATCTTGACCAATCGGCGGCAATAATGACGGATTGGAATTTACTTGAAGATGGCTTTAAATGACCACCAGGGAAGCCATAATCGTGGCCCTTCTCAAAGGACTCCGGGAGTTTTGGAATTGGCAACCAATGATGCTATACTTGCTCAAAACAAGTTATTATCCCAACAAGTCGAGTTGTTAACGAAACAAATGTCTAAACTTCCTCAACAACTCAAGGAGATTCATGACTCCTCAAGCAAAAATGTGCAAGTCTTAGTATGTGAACTTTGTAGAGGAGATCATCTTACCGGATATTGTCCTTCGGTTGTGGAGGAGGTAAATTATGTCAGAAACCAAAACCAAGGATACCAACCCCGACCTCCTTATCAACAAGGTAACCAAGGTTACCAACAAAGAGGTAATCAAGGTTATCAACAACCGTGGAGACCGCAAGAAGCCAGACCGTCAAACCGTCAACAATACCAAAATTACACTCAACCTCCGCAAGATCCCATTGGAAATACAAAGATGGAAGACACTATCACGCAATTTATGCAAATGTCAATGTCAAATAAGAAGAATACCGATGCGGCCATAAGGAATCTTGAAACTCAAGTCGGACAATTATCAAAACAATTGGCCGACCAACAAATAGGAAACTTTACGATGAATACTCTACCAAATCCTAAAGAGCATTGTAAGGTTATTCTAACAAGAAGTGGAAGAGAGATTGACATGGGTGTAGGTGAAGTTATAGTGGAGAAGGAGGTTGTAGTTGAAAAAGAAAAAGATAGTGATGAAATTGAAGTAGAAAAAAATGTTGAGGGTGATTTAGTTGAAAATGAAATGAGAAAAAGTGAGGAAGAAGAAAAAAGAAAGAGAGAAGAAAAATTGAAAAAAACTAAGAAGGGGAAGGAACCGTTGAATAATATTTCGATCCAACATTTACCATATCCTCATGCTCCTTCAAAGAAAGATAGTGCGAGGCACTATGCTCGGATTATGGATATTTTCAAACAATTGCAAATAAACATTCCATTTTTCGAAGCTTTGGAGCAAATGCCGAAATATGCGAATTTTATGAAGGATATTCTCACAAAAAAGAAGAGGTATACGGATCAAGAGACTATCATGGTGGATGCTAGTTGTAGCGCTATTATTCAACGTACTCTCCCGAGGAAAGAAAGTGATCAGGGACGAGTCACCTTGCCGGTTACTATAGGTAATATCTATGTGGGCAACGGGTTGATTGATTTGGGCTCTAGTATCAATTTGATACCTTTGTCGATTGTGAAACGGTTGGGACACATGGAATTGAGATCCACTCAAATGACATTACAACTCGCCGATAAATCCACTACACATCCTCATGGTGTAGCGGAAGATGTATTAGTTAAAGTGGACAAATTCTTATTTCCTATTGATTTTATGGTGATTGGAATGGAGGAGGATGAAGACGTTCCATTGATTCTTGGAAGACCGTTTATGAAAACTGCTAGAATGGCAATTGATATGGACGACGGTCTTATGAAGGTTAGAGTCCAAGATGAGGAGGTTTGTTTCAATCTATTTGAGGCCATGAAACACAAGAATGACAAAAGTGACTGTTTTAGAATAGACGCAACGGAAGAAGCAATAACGGATGTCACAAAGCAAGTTCATGTAGTTTCCCCTTTGCAAAGAGCTCTTGATAATTCCTTTGAAGTATTCTCCGATGAAGAAGAAAGAGCACTTGAAGAGTGTTTAAAGGAACTTGAATCTTTAGAGGAGTTGCAACCATGGGAGAAGGAAGAGGAATGTTAAAAATAGAGGTGAGTGATGCGAAATCTCAACTTGAATTGAAGGTGTTGCCTTTCAATTTGAAATATGCTTTCCTTGATGACGGTTGTAACAAACCGGTTATCATTAGCAACATTTTATCTGACAATGAGGAAAACCGGTTAATTCAAGTTTTGAAGAAAAACAAGAAGCAATGGGATGGACTCTTTCCGATCTTAAAGGCATAAATCCCTCTTATTGCATGCATCGCATATTCATGGAAGAGGATTTCAAACCGGTCGCTCAACCGCAACGCCGTTTGAATCCAACGATGAAAGAAGTAGTGAGAAAAGAGGTTGTCAAGCTCTTGGATGCCGGTATGATTTACCCGATTTCCGATAGTCCTTGGGTAAGTCCGATCCACGTTGTGCCTAAAAAAGGAGGAATGACCGTGATCCGAAATGAAAAAAATGATTTGATTCCGACAAAAACGGTGACGGGTTGGAGGATGTGTATAGATTATAGGAGGCTAAGCACCGCTACAAGAAAATACCATTTTCCACTTCCGTTTATGGACCAAATGTTAGAGAGATTGTCGGGCCAACAATTCTATTGCTTTTTGGATGTTTATTCCGGGTATAACCAAATTTTGGTGGACCCGGATGACCATGAGAAGACGGCATTCACTTGTCCTTTTGGGATTTTTGCCTACCGAAAGATGTTGTTTGGTTTATGCAACGCACCAGCAACGTTTCAACGTTGTGTTCAAGCAATTTTATCCAATCTTATTGAAAAGACGATGGATGTATTCATGGACGACTTCTCCATTTTCGGAGCGTCTTTTGATCTTTGTTTGAGAAATTTGGAGGCCGTTCTTGAACGGTGTGTTGAGACGAATTTGGTATTGAACTGGGAGAAGTGCAATTTTATGGTTACGGAGGGGATTGTGCTTGGCCACAAAGTCTCCTCTAAAGGTCTTGAGGTTGATCAAGCAAAAATTAAAGTGATTGAAAAATTGCCTCCTCCAACTAATGTCAAAGGCATCCGAAGTTTTCTCGGACATGCAGGATTCTATCGGAGGTTCATCAAGGATTTCGCGAAGATTGCAAATTCTTTGAGTAACTTGCTCAACAAAGATAAGTCCTTTGATTTTGATGAATCTTGCATGTTTGCTTTTAATGTTTTAAAGAAAAGTTTGACTACCTCACCCATAATCGTCGCACCTAATTGGAAAATGGATTTTGAACTCATGTGTGATGCGAGCGATTATGCGGTGGGTGCAGTTTTGGGTCAACGGAAAACAAAATTTTTTCATGTTATACACTATGCGAGCAAAGTCTTAAATGAAGCTCAAATAAACTATGCAACAACTGAAAAAGAGTTGCTTGCGATAGTGTATGCATTGGAAAAATTTTGTTCCTATTTGATTGGTTCGCGAGTTGTCGTTTACACGGATCACACGGAGATTAAATATTTGCTCACCAAGCCCGATTCTAAACAAAGTCTAATTCGTTGGATCCTCTTGTTGCAAGAATTTGATTTGGAAATTCGTGACAAGAAAGGATCTGAGAATTTGGTGGCGGATCACTTGTCTCGCCTTGTAAATGTAGACGTGACCAAAAAGGAATTAGAGGTCAAAGAGGAATTTCTGGATGAAAAATTGTATATGGTGCAAGTTAGACCATGGTTCGCCGACATGGCTAATCACAAAGCCGCCGGATTAATACCGGGTGGTCTAACTCACCATCAAAAAAAGAATTTTTTTTCGGACGCCAAGTCTTTTTTTTGGGATGAACCATATTTGTTTAAGCTTGGTGTCGACAACCTTTTGCGAAGATGTGTGTCAATTAATGAAGCCACGAGCATACTTTGGCATTGTCACAACTCTCCGTATGGAGGACATTTTAACGGGTTAAGAACGGCAACGAAAGTCCTTCAATCGGACTTTTATTGGCCTTCTTTATTCAAAGATGCGCATGCGCATGCCCAAAGTTGTGACAAGTGTCAAAGAAGTGGTGGAATTTCAAAGCGGCATGAAATGCCTTTACAAAACATGTTGGAAATTGAAGTGTTTGATTGTTGGGGAATTGACTTTGTTGGACCTTTTCCATCTTCATTTACCAACGAGTATATTTTGGTCGCAGTTGATTACGTTTCCAAATGGGTAGAGGCAATAGCATGTGCTAAGGCCGACGGAAAAACTGTGATAAAATTTTTGAAATGAAACATTTTTGCTCGATTTGGTACTCCGCAAGTGTTGATAAGTGACGGAGGATCCCATTTTTGCAACACTTAGCTTGAAAAAGCCTTAGAGAAATATGGTGTTAAGCACAAAGTTGCAACACCATATCATCCTCAGACCAATGGGCAAGCGGAGGTATCGAACCGAGAAATTAAAAGAATTTTGGAAAAAATAGTGTCATCCTCAAGGAAGGATTGGTCGAATAAGCTAGACGATGCTTTGTGGGCTTATCGGACGGCTTTTAAAGCTCCGATTGGTCTCGCACCTTTTAAAATAGTCTATGGTAAGAATTGTCATTTACCGGTCGAGTTGGAGTATAAGGCATTTTGGGCCTTGAAATTTCTGAATTTTGAGCCAACTTTGAGCGGTGATAGAAGAAAAATGCAATTGCATGAATTGGATGAATTGTGTCTCCAAGCGTATGATTCCAATAAGCTTTACAAAGATCGAGTCAAAACTTACCATGACAAGAAAATAGTGACCAAACAGTTTGAAGTAGGGCAGCTGGTCCTACTCTTCAATTCTCGATTAAAATTGTTCCCAAGTAAATTGAAATCAAAGTGGTCTGGTACATTTCGGATTCGGGAGATTAGGTCATATGGGGCAATAGTCATTGAAGACGCAAAGACAAATGAGAGTTGGACAGTTAATGGTCAGAGGTTGAAAATTTATCTTGGAGGTGATTTCGAGCGGAATCCCGCCGTTGTTCCTTTTTGTGATCCTTGAGGTTATATTAGACCGTCGAGCTTAGCCGACGTTAAACAAGCGCTTGTTGGGAGGCACCCCAATATTGTAACTATTTACTGCTTTGTTTACTGTTTTTAAGTATTTGTGAAGTTTTGAGATGTTGGGAAAGGTGGCAGAGTGCAGGAAAATTTGAAAAAAATTCGGGCATGTTCGCTGGCGTTCGCCTAGCAAACCTGGGGCGAGCATTCGCTGACTCCTTCACTTAGCGAACCCAGCGAGACATGTCATGTTGTTCTGCCACATCAGTTAAAAAATAGTGTAAATTTTGGGTGGGCCAGACATTTTGGCCCATGACCCAACTCGTTTCTGAGAATTTTGAGAGGGAAACCCTAGTTTCCTTGTTCACTCTTTGCCTCTCCAACATTTTCAAAACTTTCTCTCCTCTCAAGAACTATTTGCACGAATTGTCTCTGCAAGCACATTTCACCAAGTTCTCCATTTTTCACTTGCAAAGTTCAGGTTTGAACATCCTTTTCATTTTTATTTCTGTTTGATAGTAGGTTGGGGAATGGATTGGATTTTAGATGTAAATCACTTAGGTTTTCAAAGTTCATGTACCTCTTTTCATAATGTTTATGTGCTGCATGTTGTAAATTAATCAAGCATTATGAATAGGGTTCTGTTTTAAAAGTGAGTTTGTTGTTGGACTGATTATTTGAGATTGTTTTTCTGCATTTTCGTGGGTTCGCTGCCGTGTTCGCTTCGTGAGCCTGGGCGAGCATTCGCCTGCATTCGCTTAGCGAACCTAGGGCGAATGTTCGCCAGCCTTCGCCTAGCGACCCCTAGAGCGGACAAAACTGAATTTAATTATTTTTTTATGAAGTTTGAGTCTCTTGTTATGTTGGCTCATTTCACTAATGTGTTGGTTTGCTGCTTGTTGTGTTTTATTGGTTGTTTTATGCAGATGGCACCTAAGATGGCAACTAATCCTACAAAGAAGAGAAAAGCCACAACTTCGCGGCAAGTACCAATTCGGTTCGATGACGCTAGATTCAGAGGAGGCAAGCAGGCTGCACGTTACGAGACCTTGGAAAGGAAACATATTTTGGCAGAGAAGAGGTTTAATCTAAGCGACCGTGGAAGTTATAGAACGGTGGATGCACTTTTGGCAGCAAAGAAGTGGGAACGCTTATTGACACCTCTTGATGGTTATAACGAGTAGATTATCCATGAATTTTATGCAAATGCGCTTCCCGAAGATGGGGAGATGTTTAGTTGGACGTCTCTAGTGAGGGGAACTGTGGTGAGGTTTGATAGGAGGATTATAAACACGGTTCTTGGTGATCCGTTGCCGTTGGTAGGCACTCAGTTGGATGCTTATCATAGAGATCTTCATCTTCATCGTGACATTCTGAAGATGACCAGTGATCTGCTCGTTCCGGGTAAAGATGTTGAATTCAACCCATCCGGGGTTGCGATTAGATACCGGAGAGTGGATATGCAACCCTTGGCCCAACTCATTTTACTTTTTGTGCTTACAAACATCAAGCCAATGTCACATCATAGCATCATCCCTATACAGTTGGCCCACCTTGTTCATAGCATTTTTACGAATGTAGAGATTGACGTGGCCCGCATTATTGCTGATGAGATCAAGGACATTGTTTTGAGTGGTCTTGGAGGTACTGCTGCTCGGGCGAATGCCCCGCTTGCTTTCCCGTGTCTCATAATGTCGTTGTGTGCTCATGTTGGGGTTTATATACCCGCACGCCGACAAGTCACGATTCCTTCAGCTATAGATGATCGTTATATGGACAAATTTTGTAAGCCCAGAGGGGCAATTGGTGATACGTCTGGTGCTGGTACTGATGCTAGCACAGGGGATGGTGGAGCTTCTGGTTTGAGGTCACATGCTTTTTATCCTTTTCAGTAGGAAATTTGTCAATACAACTGGGATTGGATGGCGGCTTCTCAGCGCGCCATGACTGACTTACATGATTCCATGCAGGTTCTTCAGTTGCAGATTCGCGATCTTCCGGTGAGCATTCTTTGATGTCTAGGGAGCAGTTCCTGACACATGCTGGTTGGCCTGAGGTCAGGCCAGTACTCGGAGGGGAGGAGGATGCAGCTGATGATGTTGCAGAGGAGGCTGATGATGATGATGAGGCGACTAGTTCGGCCCATGGTTCAGAGGAGGAGGATATTGAGTTGTCCGAGGAGGACTGATTTTGGAGTTCAGATTTTGTACTTCCTTTGTGCTACAAAGTGAAGTTTTATCATGTTTTATGTATTTTGTTTTATTTCAGTTTATTATTGATGTACTTTATCCACTGGGTTGGATTATTTTGGGTTGTATGATGTATTTGTACCCTTGGTGGTATTTTTCTTTGACTTTGTAGGTGTGTTTACACCATTACATTCCTACTATTATTAGTATTATGTTTGAAATTAAATGATGTTTTATGTTAACTTTAGTTTAGTTTTTTTAGTAGTGGTTGAATGGTGCTTGTGAATATTTATTGTTTCCTTCTTTTGTTGATGAAACTTGGGGAATTTTAGGTTGGTGATTCTTGATCTTAAAAGAAGATTCTTCCAAGTTGGATGGCGATGATAGTAATTTAAGCATGATATTGTCGGCAAGGTACATAGTTACCTAGTTCTAGAATTTAGAATGTGTTAGAATTTGTGTCTTTGTACAAATGAAAATTGTGTTTCTTGTTACAACTTTATTGATTGCTTATGTCATTTAGGTCCAAAAATCACAAAAGTGAGAAACCTCCAGGTTATACTATATGCTTTGGATTGATGATAGATTTTGTTTTATACTTTTAATTCATGCTTTATCTTGTGATTTGTGTGATTTTGTGGAAGTATTAGAAAGGATCAAGGCACTTGTTGATATTGAGCACAACCATTTCCAAACTGTAATTTACCCGTGAGTAGCGAGAATTTGTTAGGCCCTTTGTGCCTAAATTGTTTAGATCTGTTTTAGTGATGAACTTTGTGTTGTACATATTTTGAAAATCAAGTTCATCATTGAATTTTTGTGAGCTTCTAAAAAATTTTCTTCTTGAACCTTGGAACTTTTGTTTTAATTGACTTCCTTGCCTTAAAAAGCAAGGAACATTCACGTAAGGTTGAGTCAAAAATAAGTTGGGGAGAATGAAAAAGAAGATTGGTGAATTACTCAAAATTGTGAAAACATTTAAGCAAGCATGAAAAGAAAAGAGTATGTGAATATTTGTGTACAAAAGAGAAAAAGAATGCTTGCTTGAATGAGAAAAATAGATCCAATAATTGTGCAAGGAAGTTTGAGAAGGTGTGATAAAGAAAAAAAATGGGTGAATGAAGTTGAGATGTTGTGAATACCTTGTAGAGTGAATGTTCTTTTGCATCGGCAATTTCGATTCAATGGCCTTTAGAAATGTCCCTTTATTGTTAACCTGACCAAGCTATAACCTTGAAGCCCTTAGTGATCTTGTGCTTCCATGATTTCTTTTGTGATCATTTAGATATTGTATGAATTGCTTAGTATTTGCATCATTTGTCATTTGAGTGAAATTTTCCCGTGCTTGTGTGCGCGTTTTCCTTCAATCCTTTTTCGAAGAGGAGTGTTAGAATGACATGTGCATGATGATTTAGTTGTCTCTTGAAACATCGTTTGAAAGTTGTTTAAGAGTCAAGTTCTTTTACATTGTCAATTCTAGGATTGTGTAATTGTTGTCTTGTTGTAATTGTTGTTTAGTTGAGTTGTTTATCTTGTCTTGGTTGCATTTTATACTCTAGCAAATCCTCTTGTTTTCAATGAGAGGCATACTTTGCTTGAGGACAAACAAAGAGTTAGTTGGGGAGAGTTTGTTAGATGTCAAACATACTACATATTTGTATTCAATACTTGGCATTTTTCAATACTTTCTATGTTTAACTTGTTGATTTTAGTGGTGAATTGTTGTTGTTCTTCACACATTGTAATCTACTTTTGGTGCTTGTAATTTGTGTGTTATTGTGCAAAAATAGGCATGAAATGATCAAGAAAGTAAGACACAAGGAGTTGATGCAACCTGCCAAAGAATCAAGAAAACAACAGCAGGGTTCGCTAGGCGAATCCTGGCGAACTCACCAGCGAACGTTCGCCTAGCGAACGGTGGCGAATCTTCCAGTGAGGAGGCCCAAAAAGAGTCAGTAGGAAAATGGGGTAAAATTCGCTTAGCGAAGTGCCAGCGAGTGTTCGCTGCTTTGCTCGCTGGGCGAAGATCCTGGCGAAGGACCCTTGACTGAGGCAGGGGCTAAAGGACCCAAAATTCGTTGGGGCGAAGGTTTTGGCGAATGGCTCGCTTAGCGAATGAAACGTTCGCCTAGCGAACCCGCGATAACAGCTGAGGGCGGTTTAAGTTTCTGAGGCACTTAAAGTGTCATTTTTTTATCCATTCGCTAGGCGAGTGAATCCTTCGCTAGGCGAAGTCTGCAGAATTTTAGTATCTTTTAAATAGATTTTTACTTTTCCTTGTGAAGGGGAACTTGCTATTTTTCACACAAAAAACATAGTTTTCTGAACTTTGATCATCCAAGAGTGAATTTTCACATAGAGAAGCTGAAGTTACATCCAATCTCGATTATTCGACTCAGATGTTCTATCATCTCCTCTTGAAACTTGTCATCCAAGCTACCATGAGAATGAGTAGCTAAACACTTTTGTGTTAAGGTTAGATGTAGTTGATCTTGATCATATGTATTTCTTTTGATCTTTTGTATATGAACAAGGTTATTGATCAATATAGATGAAGTTATTTGTTCTTAATGATGTATGTGTGGTTTGTATTACTCTAGACATAGATTTTACAAATCATGACCTAATATTTTCATCTCTTAAAAACCAAACTCTAGACATAGATTTAAGATTTTTTTTTCGCTTTGTGTTGATCTTAACGGTTGTTGTTTCGATTGTTAGCATGAGACATCATCTAACGGTCTAAACAACGACACTCACGAATTTGCTTTAGACATAAACTTATTCGAGAGGATACGCGATTGTATTGGTCGGAACTGAGTTCATATGCTTGATTAATCGGATATGTATGAAAAGGATTAGCGAAACCTAATCTTGACGTGCTTTTCTAAAACTCTTACAAACTCTTTGCTACGAATTTACTCTTTGCTACAAATTTATGTTAAACAAAACCAAGAATCATTTGAAACTCTTTAACTTAAAACGTTGCGACTATTGAACGGGAAGCATCAAAATATCGCACAATCCCTGCGAATACGATAAAAACACCCCCCCCCCCGAAATATTGTTTCAACAAAAAATAACAACTACGTCTTGGAGAATTCGTTTAAATTCAAATTTAGCTAAGCCTCCAATTGACATATATACCTACTAACAAATTTTCTATGCTATTAGTTGTGGACACGTAATGCTGCTACTTTTCTTCTTGACTGTGAGACTAAGATATGAGTCCAATGTCTTCTTGACTGTTATCTTTAAATGATAAGTGATTCAAGTCATGGTTTGTTTAATTGGTAATTTGTGTGACCTGATTTATTGTTTTCTGTGGTTGTCGCTTGGAGCGAAGGGGTATCAATTGGCATTTGGGAGGCGTGGCCGGTTAAGGCGTTTTCGACGGTTTCATGACGGTCAGCGAAATTCACAAGGACATGAATACTTTGTCACTGATGACAAAGGACTGATGTTGAATTCTCCTGAAAATTTTATGAAACACAAGCATGGGTGGGTGTTTAATTCCCCTGTTGATGTTGAGGGTCTTGGTTTGCATGACTATTTTACGATCATCTTGGGCTGTTGTTTCTGATGCGTAATAAACTCGACCTTCTGATAACATTGTATTTCAATATTGATTGTTTCTCCATTCATTGTAATGAATTAGTTTCTTTTATTTTTCAGGGAAAAGTTGAATTCTATGAACCTTCTAATACTCATTCTCTGCTGATAGTTTATTACTCATTTTTTGTTGCTTTATGTTGTTAAATTAGTGTGACAATTATGGAATGGTTTATTGGATTCATCTGCTTATAGGAAGAAATCAAAGAGTCCAAAAAGAGAAGAAAATTTGAAAGTAATAAACTATAAAAGAGAAGAGTATCGTTGCAGGATATGCTTATTAGTAAATGCAACCTAAAATTTTGTGGTTTCCATCACATTACAGTTTGAGTAGGAGGCATAACTAAATAATTAAGTTATGAGACAATTTTTTTTATTGATAGTTATTTTTTTAGTTATTGATAATTATTATAAAATACTCAAAATATTTGTTTTTTAAAAACAAATATAAAACAAAGTTATTACGGGTAAATAAAAAATGGAACGTCTATTTTAACTCTGCAACTGTGACATCCACCAAATAACATTTATAGTTTAAAGAAATCATAAATTTTCAAATAAAATAACTTATAAAATATAAATAAAAGTGTATGTCATAGAACAAAATAATACTCACTTACGGGTAAAAATATATTGATGATTCAAATATCTTTATATTGATTAAATATATAATTAATGTCATTCCAAAATTAGTATTTATATACGGGAAAAATACATTGTTGATTAATTTATTTATATATATGGGACAAAATGTTATTGTTATAAATGAGAACAACTCTAATTGTTTTAAATATTGCATAATATTAATTTATCGATCTTTTTTTTAAATATGTGAAAATATTAATGGAAAAAATACTATTATTATAAACGGGAACAACTTTATTAAAATACTAAAACATTATAAGATCAACGTGAAACTACTGATCAAAATATTGAATAATAATTAGAAAAAGTTTACTATTGATTCTAATATTTTTGTAAATAATATCAAAACAAAAATAATATTTATATAAACAATAATATATTGTTCATTCAAATATTTTTATATATGGGAAGAATTTTAGGCACTAATTTCTTATATCTTTTAAAAATAATAACTTTTTTATTCAATAATTTAATTTTTTTAATATCATTTTTATTATATTTTAGGAAAAATGCGCGTACCATACCAGTACCGTGCGTACAATATACGAATTATATAAAAATTATACAAAAATTATATTTTTATTATATTTATGATTAATATTTCTATATAGAAAATAAGAAAACTATTATATAATTAATAAAAAAAATTAATTATCATAAAAAAAATTCGTATATGCAATAATTTCTAATTAAAAAAATGAGCATATATACAATAACTTCAAATATAAATAAAATATGTTTTTTTTCTAAAAATAAAAAAAAAAATTGCTAAAATAATTTTGTCTTCTTTTTTATTTATACTTTTTTTTAAACAAATACGCATCACCAACCGATGCCTACGGCTATTTATTCTATTTTTTAAATATAAATTATATTTTTTTATATTTATTAATTTTTATTAATTCTATTTTCTTAAAAAAAAATTAAATGTAAACAAATACGTGTCACCGACGAGTACCCGTACGAAGACACCGGTATCCCGCTAGTAACTTTCAGTGATAAATAACAAATTATAAATTATACAGAAAATAATATTAGTGACAGACAACAGATTATAGATTATGTCAAAAATAGAATTTAGTGACAGACAACAAATTAAAAGTGATCCCTCTTTGGTTGAAAAAGTTATTCATTATTTGAATCCTCATTAGTGATATCTAAATTTTGGTTATCGTCATTTTGGAAACTAAATTTTGTATGGTAATCTTTTAAATATGTATGCCTAATTTTGGTTTCTAGCAGTAATATAATGTATATATATGTACCATAATATAATGGCATGGAACAATGAATTCTAAACATGTCATTATGTCTTAGTAGTTGAAAATTATTTATATAGAATCCACCTGAGACTATTCTTTTAAAAAAAAACACTCATACATTGGCCTTGAACAATGATTTTATATATGAGTGTTGCCAAAATATAGGTGCTTTTAAACACGCCATATTGTCATAGCAATTGAAAATTCTTTATATAGAATCAACCTAAAACTTATTCAATTCTTAAAAAATATAGCACTCATATGTCATGTGTTAGCGTAGACATGCAAATAAAAGCCATAACTTAAAAAAAATTCTTAAAAAAATCTTTACATAACAACATTGCATATGTCATGTGTTAACGTAGATATACAAATAAAAGCCATAACTTTAAACAACATTCAAATAAAAGTCATGACAATTGTGTGCAAGAGCAAGGAAGAGGGAGGTCTAGGTGTGAAGGAAATTGGGAGATTTAATGTGACTTTGTTGTGCAAGTGGATTTGGAGTATCATCAAAGACAAAGAAGTAGTATGGTGTGGAATCATTCATCACAGATATGGAGACACCATTAGGAGTTTGTGGCTGGATGAAAAAAAGTATTAACCATTAGAGCAACCAATATGGTGGAGGGATCTATTGTTCATTGGCAAGAATTTGAAGGGTAGTGTTGGTGACAAGGTAGTCATAAAGTATCTTGCAAAATTCGGACTTAAGAATGGTGCCACAATACCATTTTGGGAAGGGATCTGGATTGGAACAACATCACTTGAAGAGGGCTTCCCTGAACTGTACAGAAATGCTGAAGATAAAAATGGAATGCTTTGGAACTTTGGTGAATGGATCAATGGAACTTGGTTGTGGAGGTTGGAGGGGTTGGGAACTAATGTGGATCCAATTCACCCGGATGAGTTGCAACTCCTTAAGATAATTTTGGCAGATGTCAATCTAACTTTCTTGGGGGTAGATATCATCAGTTGGGTTGCTGCACCATTGCAACAATTTTCTGTTAAACTTTGTTATGGCAACATACAGGGCCAAAGTTTGTATATTGAACAAAACGATATTTTGAAGTCATTGTGGAGAAAGCTGTGGAAAATGAACGTACCTTCCAAGGTGAAGGCTTTTTTATGAATATTGATAAAAAAAATAGGATTGCAACTAGACAATAACTACTTAAAATAAGAATCATTCAAGATGCAACTTTGGCTACATGTGCATTTTGCAACACTGATGAAGAATCTATTGATTACCTGATGCTCCACTGCCCTACTACAAACCTGACTTGAAAATATTTATGGGAGTGGATTGGTTTGGAAAGACCCATAACTGAAGACTGCTCTGTGGACTTTAAACAAGCGATGGAAGCACACAAAGGAAAGGTAGGAAAGCATTGTGAAGGATACTTATGGATGATTTCCTGTTGGTGCATTTGGAACAAGCGGAATGTTCTGATTTTCAAATAAGATAGTAGTCATGCAAGGGACAGTGAATTCAAAATTAAATTCCTCTCTTAGACTTCCTGTTGTAATCCTTTGTAGATCCTTGTTGGGTTGGGATTTGGTTGATTTCACTTTGCATCAGTGATGGATCTATTGTATTATGTGGAGGATTCAGTACCTCTACTCATATATATATATATATATATATATATATAGGGAGCATATCAAATGAGAGTGATTTTAAAATGAGAGATGAGAGGAACAAACAACAACCGTTAGATCAAGTTAATAAGAGAGATTAAATGCAAGTTAATAAGAGAGAGAAATTAATAGCCACTTTAATGAATATGTTTAACCATAATTTTTGACTGATCAAACTGTTAAAAGGGCCTCATTTGATATGCTCAAATGGCCTCCAAAAATATATTCAATTGTTACTTTACGGTTAAATAGGGCCTCATACAGATATTTCATGACTAAACGGAAGCTAACTTAAACTTCTTACACAGTGCCTCTCACAAGTTTGAGACGACTATATATATATATATATATATATATATATATATATATATATATATATATAAAAGTGGGGATCAACTTATTTCAAGAATAAGTTTTTTTAACTTACTCTAAATCATAACCTTTGAATTTGATCTAATCTAATGGTTAGATTAACCTTTTATTTAACTAACCATTAGATTAGATTCAATTCAAAAGTTATGATTTGGAGTAATTTAAAACAACTTACTCTTGGAGTAAGTTGATCTCCACCATATATATATATAGGCAAAGTAACATTTTTCGTCCCTTAACTTTACACCAGGGTCCAGTTTGGTCCCTTAACCTTAAAAAGTGGCTAGTTCGTCCCTTAACTTTTAAAATTGTGTCAAAGTAGTCTTTGTCGTTAGTTGGCTCAAACGACCATTTATTCTTGGTTACATGGCAGCTGACATAGACTTGGAATATCATCTTCTTCTTTCTTGGTTTCGTTTGCAGTCGTCCCCCCTATTTCACTTGTTAGGGAAAATTGAATTCATCTTCTTTCTTCACAATTTCACTCAAAGTTAAAAGGTAGTGTTCATCAAAACATTAAATTGGGTTGTTCTTCATCGTTGTTGAGTAAGAGAAATTCAGAAAGTGGGGATTCAACAGCCAGTGAAAGTTCTAGAAGGAAGCCCATGTGTCATTGTGGAGACATGGTTGTTCTTCAAAGGGCAAAAACTGTGAAGAATATGGGGAAACTATTTTGTGGTTGTCCCAATTATATGGTATCCAATGTATTTTATGTGTCTTTACTTTCTGTTATAGATTTATCTTGAACCTCTTTGCAATGCAAATTTCAGATGCAAGTTGGATGCAATTACTTTGGTTGGTTCCATGAGGATGCGTTTGATGAGAAAGAAGAATTTTTTATGCATAGGATGGGTGTGGCTACAAAGGGACTGGATGAAACAAAAAAAGACATTGAAGAACTTGGGAAAAAACTGATGATTATTGATGCTGAAATGAAGAATATCATCAAGTTGAAAAAAATATGGAATTTGATGTTTTTGATAATTATCATTGTATTGATTTTTAGGTTGAATTAGGTTAGTTAGATTGAGTTAGTTGTTTGTATCAGTTGTATTTGATGTTATCTTGAATGAATGATGAAATGTTTTATGAATGAATTTAATGAGTTTTATCTTCACAATCTGTTTTTAATGTTGTAACTGACCTGTAATTTTTGGGCATGACCTATAAATTTTGGCATGACTTATAAAATTGGACATGACCTATACAGTTTTGTTCATAACAAATTTGGACATGACCTATAATTTTTTGGCATGACCTTGGATTGTTCCATGACTGGAAGTGATCTATAACAGAAAATGTTCACAACCAGAATATGTTCATAACAAAATATGTTAATAACAGAATATAGTCATAAACTGCAGTAGATAATTTTATCCATAACAAAAGCACCAAAGTGCACCAAACTACAATTAGGTTCATAAGAGAATCTCCAAAATACACCATAAACTAGTTCAGCACCATAACAAAAAACACAATAAACTTGTTCATTACATCAATACCATAGTGCACAAAATACAACATAAAATACTTAATCCTAAATATTTCTAAGGATTCTTCTTTGGAGTTGTTCTCTTAGTTAGAGTAGATCTCCTAGTGACTGGATCAACAACATTCTTGGATGCAGACAACCTGGTTGTAGGCCCAGGTGGAACAAATGGCCTTAGTGCCTTCCTAACAGGTAGCTTTTGTATCTTCCCCTTGGCAGGACCATGAGTCTTCTAAGCAGCCTTCCCCTTAGAGGATTGAGTAGAATGTTGTGCAGACTGGGTTGTTGTCTGAGAGGCTTGGGTAGTTTGTTGAGCAGACTGAGTTGTTGTCTGAGAGGCTTGGGTAGTTTGTTGAGCAGTCTGAGTAGATTGTTGAACAGACTGTTGGGCAGTCTGAGTAGATTCTTGGGCAGATTGTTGAGCAGACTGTTGTGCAGTCTGAGTTGTTGTGTCTTTACAAGTAGACTTGTAGTGTCCTGCTTTCTTACACCTACTGCACTTCACCAAGAAACCAGTTCTTCTCATTTTGCGATCAGAGCCATCAATCTCTCCTTGTTCTAAATTCCTCCTCTTTTTAGGTCTACCAGGCATCTTCTTGAACTTGGGTGGTTGCACATCAGGGTATGGTGTCTTAACCCACAAGTTTGATCCATTAACATGGTAGATGACATGCTTATAACCTGCCTTGTATTTTGAAACCCTATAATACTTTGGGATGTAACTATCTATTTTGAAATTCCTACTCTTCATAGCAGACAAAGCATGAACACATGGGAGTCCTGTAAGTTCTCATCTTCTACATGAACATATGTGATCTTTCAGTTTCACAACAAATTTATCAGCTTGATTCTCCAAGTGCCTTACTTCAAACATATGTTCATCAGACATCCTAAAGAAAGAAACAATGGTGTATGTGCTTGTGATATCAACTTTGTTTCTAATATTAGGCAAAATGTCATTCACATCCAAAGTACCAAACCTCATTCTGTTATTAGCCCATCTCTCCATCAAGTAGATTATGATGTCTTCCAGCATAGTGATTAGAGGTTTTGCCCTTGCATCAAGAATAAAACTATTGAAGTATTCAGACATGTTGTTGAAAACATCATCACATTTGTTTGTAGTCCTAAAGTAAGATCTACTCCAAAACCTTGGTGGGGTCTTCATCATATGCTTAAATGCTTCTTCATTTATGGCCCTCATTCCCTTCATCTCTCTTTCCCCTGCTTGTGGGTATGTTGACTTGGCAGCCTTCCATATTATGTCCTTCAACATCTTCCCAGGAAACCTCTTCCTAAAATTGTTATAGAGGTGCCTAACACAAAACATGTGCTCCACCCTTAGTAATAGCTCATCCATAGTGGGTAGCAGCCCCTGCAATATCATAAAATGTAGCATAAAAATATAGTATGAGATGTACCATAAGATATAAGAAAAACATAAGAGCATAAGAATAAATGAGAAACTTGCCTTTTGTTGGTCTGAGATGAAGGTGTAAGTCATGCATTGCTCTTTGCCTCCAAGGTCATCAATTAGTAGCTCTAAAAACCAAGTTCGGCTATCCTTGTTTTCACCCTCCACAACTACGTATGCTATGGGAAGCATCTGATCATTAGGATCCCTCCCTATAGCAGCCAGAATCTGCCCTCCACACAATAGTGGCTTGACCAACTACATCATCACCTTCCTCCATCACATCTGTGGTTTGTTCACCTCGAACAACATCATCAACCAGATTACTAAGTAACTCCTCCACCTCATCCACAATTTCTGCAGGGCCCTCATCAACATTGTCAACAACAACATCACAGTAGTCAGGTTGAGACAATGCGTGTTAAATGTAAATATCAACACGTTGGTGAACCCTATACATATCTGTTATTTCTAATGCACCCTTGTCATCAACAAGTGCATTCATACCAAATTGTGGATCCTTGTAATAGATTGTTTCAAACTCCCTATAACCCAACTCTTTTAATACACCAACTAGCTCAAAATAACTCCATTTGTCTACATCTACCCTCAAATCATCTACTACTCCATTCTCATATACACTAAGACCCTCATCAGTGAATTCACCACTGTGATGAATTTTGAGATTAATGAATTCATCCATGACACCTAACCACATTATCTAGATAATTAGAGTTTACCCTAACAAATTAACATAAACCCTAAATCTGAACATGAACCCTAAATTTTCGTAAAGACCTAAATCAGAAAGCAATGAACTAACCTTTTGATAAACTGCAGTAGATAGTCTTCAATCCTTCGCGTCTTCAACAATCCTTTGTTGAGCTTCTCCCTTTGCGTTTGCCCTAGCAAGGCTTCGTTGAGCTTCACTCCCTTTGATGTTCTGGAAATACGTGGTTAAACTTTGCATGTTCTCCAAATTCTTTTAACACATCCTCATTTCCACGTCAACCACAGAAAGCCCACCTGGACACACGTGGCATGTGATTTCAACCTTTTACTAACGGAACCAAACAGAAGGATAAACGTGGCACAATTTTAAAAGTTAAGGGACGAACTAGCCACTTTTAAAGTTAAGGGATCAAACTGGACCCTGGGGAAAAGTTAAGGGACGAAAAAGATTATTTTGCCATATATATATATATATATATATATATATATATATATATATATATATATATATATATATATATATATATATATATATATACACACACACACTTTGCTTATAAAAAAAGCCATGACAACATTCATCATATTACGGTAATATTGATAAACAACATGTGTTAACCTAAAACTTATGCAATTATTTAAATATTGCTTTTTCCATAACTTTTCAACATTCATCACCTTAATACTGATGAACAATGTTAAGTACAAGTTTCATCACATCGATATGTTAACATTGGTATCGTTGTCAATGTGTTAATGTCAGCATTATTGTTGGTTGTCAATGTCTGTTTTTTTCTTGTCATTCGTGTTCATTAGTTTCACCAAGTTGTCGATGTGCCAATGTGTTAATGACGGTATTGTAAGTACAAGTTTCGCGTCGATGTGTCGATGTGTTAACGGTGGTATCGTTGTCAATGTATTAATGTCGGTACTGTTGTCTGGATGTCAATGTATGTTTTTTCTGTTGTTCGTGTTTGTTAGTTTTACCAAGTTGTCGAGTTGCCGATGTGTTAATGCCGTTATTGTAAGTACAAGTTTCATGTTGATGTGCCTATGTGTTAACATTGAATTTGTGTTCATTAGTTTTCAGTTCTTAAACCAACAAGTTAAATAAAAAATTATATTCATATTTGGCAAAAATTATAGTGCATGTACAATAAATTAATTCTTAAACCAACAAGTTAAACCATTTCATCCATATTTGATGTCTCTTTTCAGTCAAAACAAAATAGAACATAAATGCAATTAACAAACAAATTCATTAATAAAACATATCAAGATAAATCCTACATAAGAATCTTCAATAATATCTACCTTAACACCTTTCAAGAAATTAGCAACATCCATTTTTAGGGTTTAGATAGAGAGATAGTGAAACAGAGGATGAAGTGAGGGTGATGGTGTCTCTCAAATTTGTCACTTAAATAGAATTCATAATACCATGAATGGGAATAAAATGAAACGTACAAGTTGTCGTTCCAAAATTTTAGTTATTGCTTTGATATTTCCTATTTCAAATTAGTAAACTTTATTTCTACTAAAAAAAATGTGAAGTAAATAGGGGTAAATTTGTATAGAAGTAACTAATATAGTTGACAAGTATAAGAGGGATTTATAATTAGGGACAAAAAAATTCGAGAGGGTCTTATATTTAGGAATGGAGGTAATAGTATTTAGTGATAGACAATAATAAAATAAATTGACTTAATACTCTTTTTAGTCTCTTACGTATATCTCTGGATCCATTTTGGTCATCTTTCGTTTATTGGTCAGTTACGTCTGAGGTGGCGAAAGAAAGGACAACGTGGCAGAATTATTTTTCATTAATTTTAATTAATTTTTTAAGAAAATCTATTTAAATTAAATTTCACAAACTTTAATATAAAATATTTGGGTCTAAAGCCCATGTTCTTAACAATAGCAGCCCAACCCAATAGTTAAGTTTTATTATTATAATGTGAACAAACTATATAAACACTCAGATTTGTTGTTGAATATTCAACGTGGGACTTCACAAACCCCATGAAAGCTTCATAGAAAATACACTCATGAAGTTTTCCAAAATGAATATAACCTGTTTTTCAATCTCAATAATCTGTTGTCGCTGTTGTGATGGTGGAGTAATCTCAGCTTCAAGTATAATGTCACGAATCTCAGATTGAGTCAAAGCTGAAGTATTGACATTATTTTTCTTTGCATAATCAGTAAGTATAAGATCTTTTAATGTAACCTCCATCTGCCAAGGCATTATTATGTTAAGACTATGAATTGTTATATGTAATTCAGGTTTTGTCGAAGTCGAAGGACTTATAGGTTTTGGCGAAGTCGAAATGTTGTATAGTTGTAGTGTTGTAAGTCAGCTGTATTCGACATAGTCGAATATAGCTGATAAAGAGTTCAGTCGAAATGTTAGTTTGTGGGCCTGGGCTTTGATAGCCTATATAAAGGGTCTTTTACTTTGTATTTTTACACAACAGCTTCATAATAAAATTTTACAAAGTTTCCAAACCATAATCTCTTCTTATTTTCTTCTCTCTATTTCTCCTTCTTCTTCTTTCTCTCAAACATTCATCTTTCTTGAAAGTAGTTCCATCAAATTGGTATCAACGAGCCCGGTTGCGATTCAGAGAGAATCTAATGGCAAACGGAACAACAACGTCCACACAATTCCCAGCGAATCTACCGATTTTCAAAGGGGAAAACTACCAATGGTGGGTTGCGCAGATGAGGGTTATTTTCAGATTTCAAGATGTGGTTGAAATCGTGAATGATGATGTAACGGAATTGGGGGCGAATGCGACTGATGAACAGAAAGCTGTGTACAAGGATCAACGGAAGAAAGATGGCAAAGCGTTGTTCTTGATTCACCAGTGTGTGGATTCGAATGTGTTTGAGAAAATTATTGAAGAAGAATCTGCAAAAGGAGCGTGGGACAAGTTAAAGAACTTGTATGGAGGTGATGAGAAGCTGAAGAGGGTGAAGCTGTAAACCTTGAGAAAGCAATAAGAAATGATTCAAATGAAGGAAGATGAATCAGTTTCGGAGTTCTTTTCAAGATTGGTGATGCTGACGAGCCAGATGAAGTCTTGTGGAGAAACAATCACAGATTTGCAGAAGATTAAGAAGGTACTAAGATCTCTGACTACAAATTTTGATTACATTGTAGTGTCCATTGAAGAGTCCAAGAATCTTGCTGAGATCAAGGTTGAAGAGCTACAGGCTTCTTTGGAAGCTCATGAGATGAGATTGAAGCAAAGAGATTTAGAAAGAGAAAAGGTATCGGACCAAGCACTACAAGCAAAATTCACCAAGAAGTCTGGGAAGGTAAAGCAGGGAAGGAATCTTGCTATTGATGAGAAGTCAAGCAAGAGTTCAAAGAATCATGATGATTCACAAAGAAAGGCATGGGCAACAAGTATTTTGGGAAGAAAGTTGACATGAAAGATGTGCAGTGTTACAATTGTCAAAGTTTTGGTCATTATGCTCGAGACTGTCGAAAGAAGAAGGAAGCACGAGCAAAAGAAAGTGGCAAAGCGCAGTATGCACAGGCAGAAGATAGTGATTCTGATAATGTGCTACTAATGGCAGATACTCAGTCAGACGCTGATGAAACGAATTTGTGGTATCTTGATTCAGGTTGCAGCAACCACATGACCGGTAACAAGAACTGGTTCACCAAGCTTGATGAATCAGTTAAGAAGGTGATAAAGTTTGCAGATGGTAGACGTGTCACATCAGGTGGAAGAGGAAACATATCTGTAATGAAGAGAGATGGTAGAAAATCCAGCATTACTGATGTGTTGTATGTGCCTTTTATGACAAGTAACTTGATAAGTATAGGTCAATTACTTGCCAAAGGACATAATATGAAGCTGGAGAATAATCAAGCGAAGGTGTATCATGTTGATGGTAGGTTGATATTGAAAGCACCATTGGCTGGTAACAAGACGTTTAAAATTCAGATTAACATGATTAATCATGAATGTCTTGCGTCAACTACAGAAGAGGAAAAGAATTGGCTATGGCATCATAGATATGGGCATCTAAACTTCAGGAGTTTGGGTCTGCTCAATCAGAAGAAGATGATTTATGGGTTACCTCAGGTGAAGGAACCAAATCATGTGTGTGAAGAATGCTGCAAAGCAAAGCAGGCTAGAAAAGCATTCAAGCATGATCTGCCAATTAAGTCAAAAGGAAAGTTAGAGCTTGTTCATTCTGACGTATGTGGACCTTTTGAAGTTAGGTCGAATGGTGGCAAGCGTTACTTCTTAACTTTCATCGATGAATTCACCAGATATATGTGGATTTATATGATCGAAAGTAAGAGCGAAGTATTCACAAAGTTCAAGAAGTTTAAGTTGCTTGTCGAAAAGCAAAGTGGGTGCAAGCTAAAGAAACTTAGAACTGATGGTGGTGGTGAATACATCTCTCGAGAGTTTGCTAGATTTTGTGAAGAGAAAGGTATAGAGCATGAGGTTATTACACCCTATACACCTCAACACAATGGAATAGCTGAGAGGAAGAATAGAAGTATACTGAATATGACGAGAAGTATGTTGAAGGCTAAAGAGGTGCCAAAGAGATTTTGGGCTGAAGCAGCTTCGACAGCAGTATATATTCTGAATAGATGTCCAATGAAGAAGCTAGTCGAGAAGACTCCTTATGAAGCTTGACAGGTGAGAAGCCAAATGTAAGTCATCTTAGAGTTTTTGGATCAATATGTTTTAGGCATGTTCCTGAGCAATTGAGAACAAAACTAGATGATCAAAGTCAAACCATGGTGCTCATAAGTTATCATTCAATTGGTGCATATCGACTATATTCACCAGAAGATGATAAAGTTGTGATCAGTCGAGATGTTCTGGTATATGAAAGTCAAAAATGGGAGTGGAGTCATGGGTCAGTTCGACTGGAAACTAGTCGACAGATGGAAGAGACAGTTCCGACGGTATTTGAAGAAGACCGACAAACTGAGGCCACGACAATTCAAAATGAAGAACCTCCTGAGCAGAATGTCAGAAGATCAACTAGAACAAGGGCTGAGTCGACAAGGTTAGCTGGATATGAGAGATTTCCAGATAATGCAATCGATGCAGATGGTGACTTAATAGAAGAAGCAATGATGATTGCTGAAGCAGAACCAATTAACTTGGATGAAGCCATGAATGATTCGAATTGGTGTGAAGCCATGAAGGAAGAACTCAGGGCAATCGAGAAGAACAATACCTGGGAACTTGTCAAAAAAGCCAGCAAGAAGCCTATTGATGTGAAATGGGTTTACAAGCTGAAACGAAGGCCAAATGGTGAAATTGCCAAACATAAGGCAAGACTAGTGCCAAGAGGTTTTTTGCAGAAACCTGGTATTGATTTCGACGAAGTCTATGCGCTAGTGGCTAGGTTGGAAACAATCAGGATTGTTGTTTCGACAGCAGCATACAGAGGATGGAAGATACATCAGTTGGATGTAAAATCAACATTTTTGAATGGACCTTTGGAGGAAGAAGTTTACGTCAGTCAACCACCAGGGTTTGAGATCAAAGGGCATGATTCGAAGGTGTACAAATTGAGGAAGGCTCTCTATGGATTGAAGCAAGCCCCAAGGGCTTGGAACAAAAGAATAAATAGTTTCCTAATCGAAGCAGGTTTCACAAAGTGTGTGTCTGAGCATGGAGTTTATGTAAATGATGTCGACAATGATAGTCGAATCATTTTATGCTTGTACGTTGATGATTTGCTAATTACAGGTGCAAATGAAGCTGAGATAAGGAAAGTTAAGTCGAAGCTAATGCAAGAGTTCGAAATGTCCGACCTAGGGAATTTGTCATATTTCTTAGGAATGGAATTCAAAGACACAGCTGAAGGTGTGTTCCTGCACCAGAAGAAGTATGCTCAAGATATCTTGAAGAGGTTCAAGATGACTGACTGTAAAGCTACAACAACTCCATTGGAAACAGGAGCAAAGTTGAAGAAGGTAACTGATGATGAGTTTGTAAGTTCGACACTGTACAAACAAATTATTGGATCCTTGAGGTATCTTTGCAATACAAGGCCGGACATTTGTCAGAGTGTCGGATTGTTAAGTCGATTCATGGAGAAACCCCAAGAATGTCATCTCATTGCAGTAAAGAGAGTACTGAGATACATTAAGGGTACCATTGATCATGGTGTGCTGATGCCATGTCGAAATAGGTCCAAGTCGAAAGATGCGGAGGTATATGGTTATACTGATTCAGATTTCAGTGGAGACCAAGATGAGAAGAAAAGTACTGCATGCTACATTTTCATGATAGAAGGAGCTCCAATCTCTTGGAGTTCGAGAAAACAAAGCATTATGGCTTTGTCATCATGTGAAGCTGAGTACGTAGCTGCATCGTATGCAGCATGTCAGGCAGCATGGATAGAGATGTTGCTCGAAGAACTCAAGATCAAGGAACCTGGGAAGATGAAATTATTTGTAGACAACAAGTCAGCTATTAATCTTGCCAATCATCCTATGTGTCATGGTCGAAGTAAGCACATAGAAAGAAGGTATCATTTTCTCAGGGATCAAGTGAACAGAGGGAAGCTGGATCTTGAATATTGCAAGACCGAAGTTCAACTAGCTGGCATACTTACCAAACCTTTGAAGAAAATCAGATTCGACGAGTTAAAGAAGAGCATTGGGATGAGAAGTCTCGAAAACATGAATTAGGTGGTGTGTTAGATGTAATTCAGGTTTTGTCGAAGTCGAAGGACTTATAGGTTTTGGAGAAGTCGAAATGTTATATAGTTGTAGTGTTGTAAGTCAGCTGTATTCGACAGAGTCGAATATAGCTGATAAAGAGTTCAGTCGAAATGTTAGTTTGTGGGTCTGGACTTTGATAGCCTATATAAAGGGTCTTTTACTTTGTATTTTTACACAACAGCTTCATAATAAAATTTTACTAAGTTTCCAAACCCTAATCTCTTCTTATTTTCTTCTCTCTCTTTCTCCTTCTACTTCTTTCTCTCAAACATTCATCTTTCTTGAACGTAGTTCCAACATGAATAACATGAGAAAACAGAAAGCTGCAAAATAAAACCTTAACAAATTACACACTTCTTCCAAAATGATGAATTTTAACAAAACTTATTTGTCCCAAATTATATCGTCTTACAATATCAATAAAGCACTAATATCTATTTTTCTATTATACCGTACTATTTATTTTTCTCCAATTCTTTTAATTTATCTTTCCCATACCAATAATAAAGGATATTTGTGTAAAGTAACTCAATTTTATTTTTCATACAACATTAACTATATTTCTTAATTTGTGTAAAATTGTCAAAGTGGCATAACTTGAGATAGAGTAAGTAACATATAAAAGTCAATTTCAATGGTTCCTTAACAAATAGCATTTCTTTAGAATCTAAGCATTGAGCTTGCAACAGACAGGTTTAAAATATAAGAAATTGCCAATTAAATTTACCTTCATCCATTGGTCATCACTTAGAGAAGGCCATATATGATGAGGTTCAGTGACAATAGTTTTGTCCGGCTTCAGTAACATCTTTGCCTTTTCATTATTCACGTGAAGTGCATGCAGAATCAAAATCAGCCTGGAGAATGCAGTGTATGAGGAAATGCTCTTTAACCAGTCACCATAAATGTTGAACAAAACCATATGTGTTCTGTGGTTCGGCAAGAACGGGAACATTAAAAACAAACCTTGAGGAACAACTGCCCAGTCCTTGGATTGAAAATGAAAATGGCACCATTGATGGGTTTGGAGGAAAATTTCCTTCAAAGGTCTTATGAATTGTAACACGGTACACATTACTGTCATCAACAAACCATATGATTTGGTTGCTGAATATCTCTCCATAGTTTTGAGAGGACATATATGGTTTTGAGAAATTGATCCTTCCCCATTGAAATATGTAATATAGATTGTTCCCGCCCATTTAACTACACATTTTCCCCATAGGAGTATTAGAGTAATTGTTATAGCAACTGTTGGAAATTCACCACACCCTATGATGATTTCGCTTCAATCTTGATCTCAAGATTGATCACCAACCCACAAACAATACGTAATGGTAATGATGAACAAAGAAAGAAGAAGAAAAATAGCAGCAAGAAAGAAATAGAGAAGAGAAATATTTGTAGAAAATTGTCACCCACGAACTGTGGGATTTTTCTTGTTATTGATCACTTGCTAAAACTGCAACTGTGATTGTTACAAATACTGTGATAGTCTTCACTACTTGATATTATTCTCAATTCTACAAAGCATCTATTTATAGACTTAGATTTACAAAGGCCCAAAACTCTAAAGGCCCAAAATATCAAATCTAATCTAAATCATATCAAATCTAATAAAAGTAAATCTGAATCCAATCTAAATCAAATCTGTCGAAACACCTTCGACAATTCGACACTAAGCTATTCGACACTATGAATGATTCGACACTATGAATTATAATTTAGCACACCACCTAATTCATTGTGTCTAAACTATCTACATTCATCATCGATCTTAGTCTTCTGAAGGCTTCGACCTTCACTCCCTTCGTCATGATATCTGCAATCTGATTCTCAGTTCTGCAGTGTTCCAAATTCATCTTCCCTTCCGCTACCTGCTCTCGAAGATAGTGGAACCTCATTTCGATGTTCTTGCTTCGACCGTGAGCTATTGGATTCTTCGCCAAATTGATAGCTGACATGTTGTCGATCTTCATGGTAATTGCTCCATGATTCTTCCCTGCAATCTCTTCGACCAAGTTCACCATCCAAGTTGCTTGACATGCACAAAGAGAAGCAGCTATGTATTCTGCTTCGCATGATGACGATGCCACTACTGGCTCCTTCCTTGAACTCTAAGCAACTGGTGCACCACCTAACATAAACACATATCCAGCTGTGGATTTTCTATCCTCTGCATCACTACACCAGCTAGAGTCTGTGTATCCCACTAACTTGCATTATTTCCCTTCATCAGCAGCAGGAAATAAAATGCCATAGTCGAGAGTCCCTTTCAGATACCTCAGTATCCTTTTCGTCGCTGTTAGGTGTGATATCTTTGGCTTCTGCATTAATCTACTTACCATACCAACACTGTATGCTAAGTCAGGCGTTGTCTGACAAAGGTATCTAAGTGACCCAATAAGTCTTCTGTATTGGGTTGGGTCGACATCATCTTCGTCTGGATCCTTCGACAGTTGCAGTCTGGTCTCAGCTGGAGTCGAAGTTGAGTTGCAATCTTGCATCTCAAATCTCTTGAGTATTTCGCCTGCATATCTTCTTTGGTGCATCATCAAACCTCTACTAGTCTTGTAGAATTCGATGCCAAGGAAATATGAGAGATTTCCCAAGTCTGACATTTCAAACTCCTCACTTAGGTCATGTTTGAAATCTTCGATCTCCTTCTTGCAACTTCCTGCTATCAACAAATCATCGACATAGAGACATAGTATAAGCAATTCGCCATTGCTTCTTCTTACATATACTCCATGCTCAGTTGTACACTTCATAAATTCCTTTTCCCTTAAAAAGCTGTCGATTTTCTTATTCCAAGCTCTTGGAGCTTGCTTAAGTCCATACAGGGCTTTATGCAGCCTGTACACCTTTCCTTCTTCACCTTGTTTCACATACCCAGCTGGTTGTGAGACATAAACTTCTTCGTCTAGGGGACCATTAAGGAATGCACACTTCACGTCCATCTGACATGTGTGCCAATTGTTCATATTTGTTAGACCAACAATCAACCTGATTGTTCCGATCCTAGCAACAGGTGCGAACACTTCATCGAAGTCGATTCCTTCCTTCTGAAGAAATCCTTTTGCCACAAGTCTCGCCTTGTGTCGAGTTACTTCTCCTCTGGGATTCACTTTCACTTTGTAAACCCACTTCACATCAATTGCCTTCTTGCCTTGAGGCAATTCGATAAGTGACCATGTGTTGTTGACTTCGATGGATTCTAACTCTTTATTCATTGCTTTCACCCACTTCAAATCTTTTGAAATTCTGGTACAGATGTGTGATGTCTCGTGCAATGTCACAACATCACAATCTGCTGTATGAATAAGCCAATAATAGTAACAGAAAATAAACACAAGGATTGTTCACCCAGTTCGGTTCAACAACCTACATCTGGGGGCATACCAAGCCAGGAAGGAAGTCCACTATTAGTAGTATCAAATTACAGACTCAACAGACCAGTTGACAATCTACCTAATTCAATCACTACCCAATGACCCTTTTATCTAAGTCCTCCCTAGATAAGAGACTCCATCTCACTTCCAATCATCGCAATGATGTCTAGCAGTCAACATATCCGCCACTGCATCAATAGCTTGATTTCCAAATAACTCTTCTCGAACATAACCTTAGAAGACACACTTCCATGACTCACATTGGAGTTGCTTAATAGCTTCCTCCAAGAACAATACAGTACTCATTAACTACAGGTTTCTGAGTAATAACATAGTGACCATCTCGCAACCCGAGTGGTTCACATAGACAAAGCCCTAATGTTCTACATCTTGGACCCGTACCTATTATAGATTACAAGCAATCTATTTATAACTCTTTCCCAACTGGATTTGGGCCTTCAAATCATATCTTCAATTAAATCTTCAATAATTAACTCTGAATATTCTCCGAATCTTTATGCTTTAAATTCGCAACAAACTGATCTTCAAAACTGATTGCAACAGACTATATCTCTCCCTTGATTTGCGCCTGCATTCTCTGATTGTAATTAGCAGAATATCTCTTTCACACCAGAAACACGTGCAGCCCTAAACACATTACAGTCTGATGTTTTAATGTTCTGGTATACTGATGTTCAGACATCACATGTGACATCACACTTCACCACTTTAACTTCACACCAGAATGTTAACTAAACAAGGCTGTTAAAACTCATGTTGAAACACCAACCATGACATCAACATTGTTTACCAAAATTCTAGCCAACTACAAGAATTAACAATCTCCCCCTTTGGCTAATTTTGGCTAAAACAATTTCAGCCTACATCAGAACAACTTGCAGCGGAAAAACAATTTTCAAAACATCTAGCAGCACCTCTTCAACAAGCTGCACTAACTCACTAACCAGCAGCAACAAAAACCAACAAGCTGCAAAAATCACCTCATCAACATAGGGCAAACCAACAAGCTGCACTAACTCACTAACCAGCAGCAACAAAAACCAATAAGCTGCAGAAATCACCTCATCAGCATAGGGCAAACTCCCCCTCAAAACAAGAACCAACTCACAGCTGTTCAAACACTCTCCCCCTTTTAGCCATAATTTGACAAACATTGGGGTAAATGTACACTACTTGTCCAATCCATTGATACACCAGGTCTAAACTGTCATATCCATCATGCACGACATAACACCTTCACCAGAGCCACAAACAATCTAGATAACCTAAAGTTCAACTCCCCCTATCTGAGATAACCAGTGCTTCATTGCAAGCTGAACACCTTAAATGAATGGAAAACATAAGACTCATCTTCATGTCTTCAAGAGCGCACCCTCTGCTCAACACACCTGTTGAACGCATTCACTTAATGCTTGATCCTCAAACAACACTAGTACATTTAACTGACAGACTTTGCTCCTTCAACAAGAAACACCACAAAATCACCAATGATATCCCATGACACCTTTATGATCATCTAGTAAGAATGTACCAGGATCACCTCCAACAACCTCTTGGATTGAGACCAAAATCATCATTGATCCCTCTCATCCAGAAACCATCCCTACCCTGTACAAATCCACAGCCATAGGCATTCTTGTTCCATACCTTTTTAGCAGCAGCAATCACGCATGACAGACTATCATGCTCCCCCTAAATAGTTGCACAAGTTCAGCAACAAAAATGTAACTACTCTTCCTAAGCAGTAGTACACACATGACATAAACTCATGACATCTGATCTGACATCATAAACATCAAACAAAACACCACTTTACTCCCCCTGAGGCACACAACGGAAACACCAATCCTCAGTTCAAGCACATCTTCATGCTTATACAGACCCCACGAATTCTCAGTTTACTTAAAAGCTTTACTGAGATCCAATCTCTTCAAGAGATACTTGCAGCAGAAGAAAGACCAGCTCTTAAAAAAAAATTCTGATCAGATCACATCATATGACACAATTCCTCTGCCATTACATTCACTAGTAGTTGTTGATACTAGTGAAGTCTTCAAAATTAGTAGTCATGCTTCTCCAGACCATACAAGCTCAGAGTCTCCACATTCTAATCCACATAGTCAGAAACACCTCTTCTGACAATAATGCTTGAGCATCCAACTCCACATGAAGTTACAATTTGGCTATTCGTGAGGAACATAAGAATCACCATCCTCCTTCAAACAAACTATTAGATAAGGATCAAAGTCACATAGATCCCCCAACTCTCCAAAGGCAGTTATTCCCTATCATACTCTTCATCTTCAGACTTCCAATCAATCAATACATGATCTACTTCAGTCTTCTCTACATTCTCCATCCAAGGCAGACCTTCTACTTCATCATTCTCCCGTATGACTATGTAGACGCTCCTTAGGCATAATGTAGGCACCACGCTTCTGAACCAGAGCATAATCATCCTTCACCAAGGATATCCAACCAGATAATGTCCCAACACAAGTTAGAACATCTGCCACACACCAAGACATCATCACCATGATTCTTGATATGCTCCACCAACTGGACTTACAATAGCATAGTAATCCAAACTGAAGATCTTCACACAACACTGTGTCATCTGCTTGAACAAAGAGAGCTTCAGAAACCCATAGAGAAATAAACTCTCATCCACCAAAAGAAGGTATACTTCCATCCTCAACCTAGAACTTCTGCCAAGAGCTCCAAGAGAATTAGAACCTCCTTACATTTTCAACTAAATACTCTTCTGCACAAGAGCAATCAGTTTCAAGCATCCTGCTTGAATGCACATAATGAAACCAACCAAATTTTGCCTTTTGATTGATCTCAATCTTCTTCAGAACTCCCACAAGATATCCTGATCCACCAATGAAACCAGATATTCAAGTCACATGAACTAATTGCTCCATAGAAAGACATCTTGGATTCACCAAGCCTCTTTGTCATGTAACATCTTCTCA
This sequence comes from Lathyrus tuberosus, assembly GCA_022829125.1. NCBI lineage: Eukaryota > Viridiplantae > Streptophyta > Magnoliopsida > Fabales > Fabaceae > Lathyrus > Lathyrus tuberosus. Next base: position 1,107,968 of record JALAZF010000529.1, on the reverse strand, counting down.
AACATCTAAGACAACGCTTCACCAAACACTTTACTGCGTCTCGGCGACACCCGAAGACGGAAGCTACCTTAGAAAGCATCTTCCAGGGGAAGAACGAACCTCTCCAAAATTACATCGAGAGATTCAACAGAGAAGTTGTCGAGGTCCATACGACCGACGACATGAAGAAGTATTTAATCATCCATGGACTACGTGTCAGATCTGATTTTCCAAGTCCGTAGGCCTCCGTAGACCCCGCCGTCTCGAGGACCTCCTCCAATGAGCTCAGTCGTATATTGAGCTCGAGGAATCTGAGGCAGCGCAGATCGCCCTTGAGTCAAGGCGCAAAGAAGGCCCCCGCGGCCACAAAGATGAAGACTCTCCTCCCCGATGAGGAGGAGAAAGAAAGAAAGAAAGAAAATCGCCCCCGTGATCCTCGTGAACCGCGCGGACCAGCTGGACGGTTCACGGAGTACACCCCGCTAAACGTTCCCCGCGCGCGTATCCTCTCTGAGTGCCAGAACTCAGAATTTGTGAAAGGAGGAGTCCGCATTCCGAAGCCCACTGTCCCCAAACCAAACGTTGGCAAGTCATAATACTGTAGGTTCCACCGGGGCTACGGGCATGTCACCGAAGACTGCATCCATCTCAAAGATGTGATTGAAATTCTGATCAAGGAAGGGCACTTGAAGAAGTACGCCCAGAAGAGCGATGCTCCTCGCCCCAGTTCCCGGGAAGCCCAGAACATCGAGGAGGCGACACCTCCTCCCGACGAGAGTTAGCTTCAGGTCGCTCTCAGCGTCACCTGACCCGAGGACTTCTTCGTCCCCATAATCATTGAGGGCGAAGATGCAATTCGCAACATGTGGGCGATCTTCCCCCACGAGGACCCCGTCTCTGCCCGTAGCACCTGGGAAGGCTTCCCCAAAACAATGGTCATCTCCGAGGGTGGTTACGAAAAGTTATCCGTCAGCTCGATCAAACGGAAATTTGATGAACTGGAGTCAGCGACATCGGCAAAGACCACTACTCTCGAGAAGGTGCAAGGGAGATCAAACCCCATCACTTTCTACCTCGAAGAGCTCCCCGACGGAGCGCCCAACGCCATTATCCCCCTCCTGGTCAGGGCCCAGATGGCGAATTTTGATGTCCGAAGGATCCTCGTCGACCAGGGGAGTTCGGTCGACATCATGTATGCCCATGTGTTCGGGACCCTTCAGCTTGACAAGAGACATCTGACCCCATATGTTGGCTCAGATCTGCAAGGATTCAACGGAACCACCACCAAACCATGGGGTTACGTTGAGTTGATGGTCACGTTCGGGGCCGAAGACACTACCCGACAAGTGAAGATCCGCTTCCTGGTGGTCAAATGTTCGTCCCTCTACAACTGCATCCTCGGGAGGACCACCTTGGCCGAACTCACAGCAGTGCCCTCAACGGTCCACCTCAAGATGAAGTACTACATGACCCGAGGACACGTGGTTACAATGCACGGGGACATAGACACGGCCAGGAGATGCTTCGACGTCGCGATCAAAGGCATAAGTTCCATCGGCACCAAGCCCAAGACCTGAGGAAAGTCATCCACGGACGTCATACAGAGACCTCTCCCGCCCGTCAACGCGGTCGACCTCGACAACAGGTTCCCGGGCGAACCCGATGAAGACGGAGCAGGAGACCGCGACCTTCAGGCGGAAAACAACGGGCGGCCTCTCCACCCAACGCGCCTCATCCCCGACGGAGACTTTGAGCTCGTAGTCCTCGGGGACGACCCAGACCGCAACGTGAAGATTGGCACTGGCATCCCCGACCTGGCGAAGGAGTAGCTAAAGGCATGTCTCCGGGAAAACGCTGATCTGTTCGCGTGGAGCGCCTCCGAGATGCCTGGCCTTGACCCCGACGTGGCTTGCCATCAGCTCGCAGTAGATCCGACCGCTAGGGCCATAGCTCAACGTAGGCGTAAGCAGTCCCCCGAAAAAGCGGAGGCTGCTGAAAAAGCTGTAAAAGACCTCCTAGAGGAAAATTTTATTTCGGAGGTCAGGTACATAACCTGGCTGTCCAATGTTGTACTTGTTAAAAAGAATAATGGAAAATGGAGGATGTGCGTTGATTATACTGATCTTAATCGGGCTTACCCGAAAGACTGTTATCCCTTGCCTAACATCGACCAACTGGTCGACAATTCTACAGGTTACAAACTATTATCCTTCATGGACGCTTACTCAGGATACAACCAATTTCCCATGGACAAGGTCGACAAACAGCACACAGCCTTCATGACCTCGTTGGGCAACTACTATTACAACGTGATGCCCTTCAGTCTGAAGAACGCCGGTGCGACCTACCAACGGATGATGAATAAGGTTTTTCGGACTGAAATCAACGACATGCTCGAGGTCTACATGGACGACATGATCGTCAAATCAGCGGAAGAAGTCGACCACGCCGCGCACCTTAAGAAGGTGTTCGACACGGTGAGGAAATGTCGTATGAGGTTCAATCCCGACAAATGCACCTTCGGCGTTCGGGCAGGTAAGTTCCTCGGCTTTTACCTCACAGAGCGAGGAATCGAAGCCAATCCCGACAAGTGCAAAGCTTTTTCCGAGATCCCCACTCCGGACTCGAAGAGGTCAATACAATCATTGAACAGGATGCTCACCGCCCTCTCCCGCTTCGTCGCCAAGTCTGCGCAATACGCACTCCCATTTTTCAAACTTACTTTGACAGAAAGCGGAGTTTGAATGGAGCGAAGAATGCGAACAGGCACTCCTCCACCTGAAACAAGTACTATCACAACCCCCGGTCCTCTCGCGGCCTGAGAGCGGGGAGAAACTCTTCTTGTATCTGGCGATCACAAGTGAAGCAGTTCGTGCCGTCCTCATTCGGGAAACCCCGGACGGGCAGAAGCCAATTTATTTCACGAGCAAAGCCCTCCAAGGCCCCGAGCTAAGGTATCAGCAGATAGAGAAAGTCGCCCTGACCCTCGTTACCGCGGCCAGGAGGCTACGCCACTGCTTCCTCGCCCACACCGTCGTCGTAAGGACCGAACAGCCTATAAGGCAGCTCCTTGGACGACCGGACATGGCGGGGAGGATGCTCAGGTGGTCGCTAGAAATCGCCGAGTTTGACATCCAATACGAAGGGAGGAAATCCATAAAGGCTCAGGTATTAGCCTACTTTGTAGCGGAGATGACTGTCCCGGAACCTTCGACCAATGGATCCCAGAAATGGATGATCTATGTCGACGGAGCATCCAGCCCGAAGGGAAGCGGGGTGGGCATCATCCTCGAAAACAAGGAAGGCATCCTGATCGAGGTATCTCTCGAACTATCCTTCCCGACGTCAAACAACCAAGCCGAATACGAGGCCTTCCTCGCAGGACTCCGGTTGGCCGAGGACCTCGACGCCAAGGAGGTCAAACTCTTCACCGACTCCCAGCTCGTGGCCTCGCAAGTCCGAGGAGAGTACCAGGCCAAGAACGACAACCTCATAGAATACTTGGCCTTGGTGAAAGAAAAGATGAAAAATTTCACCTCCACGGAAGTAACTCACATCCCCTGCGAGCACAATGCCTGTGCAGATGTCTTGTCCAAATTGGCGAGCACAAAGAAGAAAGGCGGGAACAAATCTGTCATACAAGAAGTACTTTCCCGCCCGAGCATCGACAAGCCCACTACAGTTTCGTACATAAACGCCATTGGTGACAGCAATTGCTGGATGACCCCTGTATACGAGTACATCATGACGGGAAAAGTGCCCGAAGATCCCAAAGAGGCAGGAATTGTCAAGAGGCGGGTGTGCTCGTACACTATAGTCGAGGATAAGCTATACCGGCGAGGGTTGTCTATTCCCCTCCTCAGATGTGTCGAGGAGACCAAGGTCCCCGGTATACTCCAAGAGATCCATGAGGGAATCAATGCGCAGCACCTCGGCGGGCGGTCGTTAGCCCGTAAGGCGCTTCGAGCAGGGTATTACTGGCCCACCATGCAACAAGAGGCCAAGGAGCACGTCAAGAAGTCCGACAGATGCCAACGACGCAGGGATATGCACCTTGCTCCTCCCAACGAGCTCAGTACGCTGTCCTCCCCGTGGCCGTTTGCGTGGTGGGGGATGGACATCCTCTGACCTTTCGTCCAGGGGTCATATCAAAACAAATACCTCATCGTCGGGGTGGATTACTTCATAAAGTGGATTGAGGCGGAAGCGTTGGCCAAAATCACGGCCTTTAACATACTACGTTTTTACAAAAGAAACATCCTCGCCCGATTCGGCGTGCCTCAAGCTATTGTCACCGACAACGGAACACAGTTCACCGACAGGAACTTCCAAGACTTCGTCACAAGACTGGGCACGAAGCAACACTTCACGTCGGTCGAGCTCCCTCAAACAAACGGACAGGCTGAGGCGGCGAACAAAGTGATCCTCTGAGGATTAAGACGTCGACTAGGTGACACCAAACAGCGGTGGGTCGAGGAGCTACACAGCGTCCTCTGGGCCTACCGGACAACCCCACATTCCACGACCGGGGAGACCCCTTTCCGTCTGACCTACGGAACTGAAGCGGTGATCCCCGTGGAGATCAGGGAACCTTCAAGGAGAACGAAAGCCCCCCTCGACGGGGACGCGAACGATGAAGCCCTGAGGGAAGAGCTCGATTTCGTCAAGGAGACACGTTCGAGCGCTTCTCTCCGAGAAGCTTCACTCAAGCAGAAAATAACACTACGTTATAACGACAAAGTTATCAAACATGATTTTCAGGTGGGCACCCTCGTCCTACGAAGGAACCAGAAAGACTCGCGAGAAGGCAAACTCGCCGCGAACTGGGAGGGCCCGTACCGCGTCCGCGCGAAAACAGGGACAGGAGCCTACTTCCTCGAAAATCTGCACGGGGAAGAACTTGCTCGACCATGGAATGCTGAGAAGCTCAAATAATACTACAGTTAAGCACTGCCCGCGGCTCACTAGCACCGCGATTACGGGGACGCGCTAAGGTACGAACGCGACACCCCTATACGGAACACGACGATCAGAGACCGCGTTGTGTGTGCGCGAAGACCTTTGATCCGACAGGGATACCTCGATCGAGCTCTGCCGTCGTTGTACCAATTAGGCAGAACACCCAGCTCGCGATGGGAAGTTCACGCCATGAAGCTAAGACCTCGACCGAGCTCTTAGCCTCGTTGAAGGTCGGAATACGCCTCCGACCACCCGACCAGCTCTCCACGCGGTCAGGGACTATCAAGGTCGAGCAAATCCCAAAGTCTTTATTACTTAGACAAAAAACAAAGTATAGCAAATGCATTAACATCACACACAATTAAAACCATACAAATAGCACACGAGCAGATAAGCAAAAATACTTTGGAGCGGACAAAAGCCCATTGTACAGATATTACAAATGTCAAAAAACCCCTGGCACGCAGGCCGGGCACAAATCATTACAAAGAAAAAATGGCACGCAGGCCAAACAATTAAAAGAACTACACGGCGATCTCATCCTCGACCCGTCTTCCATCTTCCTCTTCCTCCTCCTCTGGCAGGTCCAGCTTGTCATCGATCACACGAAGGAACGGGCTGATTCTGTCGAGCACCAGCTGAGCACCTGGATTCTCGGCGCCAATCTACTCCACGGCATTCTTGAAGGCTATCTCCAGAGCCTCCAGACTATCTTGCTGAAGCTCCCTAAGTTTGGCAATTAAGGCTGCACGGTCGGCAAGATTTTTCTCCCCAGCGGATTCGTTCTCCGCGGGACGGACAGCAGCTTCCAACTCTCCGACCCTGGTCCAAGAGCGATCAAGCTCCTCTTGAGTCGCCTTCAGGACAGCCTTGGCCTCATTCAGCTCGCGGAGGGTGTTGGCGTGGTCCTCGCACTGGCCCTGGGCCTTCTGCAGATCAATCGCGACCTTATCCTTCTCCTTCTCGAGGGCAGTGTAGTCGTCCTTCAGCTTCTGTAGCTCGAAGGCAGAGGGGGTCCCATCATTCAATATCAAGGCAGTCTCGAAGACCTGCATCATGGCCGCAAGGTCCTCGATAAACACCTCTCTCCTGGCCACCCCGTCCATACCCAGAACTGCCTTCACCTCAGCATCAGCAATGACAGGGGGGCTTCCCCCGAAGAAATTCCGCTGGAGGTGGCAAGCAGGCATCAGAAACTTCTCTGGTGAGGCAGGGTCCTCGAGATCCACGAGGACGGGCCCCTCAGTCCATGCTTTCTTGGCAGGGGTGCTCTCTGGAGGAGGAGACTGGCTGCACTGTGGCGAGGCAGAGCCACTTGCCGTCCCAGCCGACGTCACAGTCTGAATAACTTCTTGGACACGGTTCTTGGTTCGCTTTGGTGTCCGCTCAGCGGACAACTTCATAATACGCTCGGTGGCGTTAGACATTTGAGCTGCAAGAGAAAACATGGAAAAAGTTAGCACAAAGAGACAAAGCTAAATGGAGGCCCGAACAGGACGAGGAGATCCTACCTAAGAACCTCTTGGCCTCATCGGGAGACTTGCACTTGAGGAGACCCCGGGTGTTTATGTAATGAGTCGCGATCACAACCCTCCCTTGGGAGTCGAGGAGGTATTTTCCATCCCTACCAACACACTCTTCCCGGTTGAAACCATTGACATACGCGACCAGCGTGGCATACGCTCCTTTGTCCTCCTCCGACAGCTCACTAGGCTTCACGAGGTAATCCTTCGTACCGAGCGCGAAGTGTGCGCCCTCCCACTCTAGGGGAAACTTGGACACGAACCTCTCTTCCCCGGATCTGTCGGGCATAATGTAATAGAGCGTACCCACAGCCGCGTGCGTCGCGGGCATGACATAGTAGAACCTACTCTTGAAACCCCTTATTGAGTCCGAGTACGCCTTGAATAACTTCCTGGGTTGTTTGAAAGAGACCCAACTATGTCGCCCGTTGTCCGTTGAACGTTGCAGATGGAAGACGCGGAAGAAGAGCTCGAGGGTGGTCCCAATCTTGAGATAGTCACAGACGATTTCAAACGCCCGCATGAAGGCGAGCGCGTTAGGATGAAGTTGGGATGGCGACAAGTACAGACGGTTGAAAACCCCCAGTTGAAAGCTGTTGAAGGGGAGGCGAATACCGACCTCTTTAAAGGCGAACTCATACATGGGAAACCTCAACCCGCGATAATTCGAGCAAATGTGATGGTGTGCCCGAGGCTGGAAAGCCGTCCACATGGCCTCCTCTCCTTCGGGGACGTTCTCGACGAAGGCGAAAGCGTCCGTGTCGTCGACAGCGAAACACGACCCTATATGCAGAGGCTCCTCCCCAGCCCATTCGGCGGCCGGACGCACGAGTATCTCCCCAGGGATCTGAGCGGGTCCACCCACGTCGAGTTCGGTGTCTATGTGGAGAATTCCCGGAATCCTCACGGCCATTTTTTACCTGAAAAGCAGAGGAAATAGGTGAATTCGTTGGTCGTGACCAAATCCACCCTTCCACCGCCGATCAAGTGAAAGGGCAGCGAGCAAGAAAACATTCGGGGACACGGCGAACTGCCCGAGGCCGTCACCCCGTCCTTTCTTTTTTCGGTCTCCAACCCTCCCATCTTACTTCCCCGTGACATTCATCACATGTCCTCGGGACATTCATGGAGTCCTCGGGACATTCATCGAGTCCTTGGGATATTCATCCCAAACCTCCATCGAAACCTACCGGAACCCTAGGAACGCCCCACCGTTCCCGGCCGGAACCCTAACGGAGTACCGGGAACTTCCTCAGCTCGCCGGAAAACTACTAAAAGGAAAAAAAAGGAACCAGAAAGGATTAAGAGCTTACTTGAGCGGTGGTGGAGAGCGGACTGGAACAGCGAAAACGGCAGCGCACGGTGGCGGAGCGGCAACGGTGAATAGAAGAAATACGAAGCGAAAAAGGTGGGAACGTGCAAATGGCACGAACTCGCCCCTTATATAGGCCCCTCATGAGCCTCGAGGATTTCCTAGGCAATCGATTACGCTACCCTAGGGTAGCCGCCCTATGCAATGATGAGGTGTGACGCGTGGCACACGCTTCCCCAGACACGTATTTTCATTCCCCAACACGTCTTTTCATTCACCTCGGTCCAGACTCCTCATATTCCCGCGAAGTCGCCCATCTGCAGCCAGGCTTGCACGAGGAGGCCTATTTGTTTCTGCCCGGTTTACTAACTATTCCTCGCTCGAAGCCCTTTCCCGACCGGACACGCCCTCGACATAGCCTTGACCCTTAAGTCATCACTCTGACGCCTCAGAGCAACGACTTGGGGGGCTCCTGTTCTGGACTGGGTCGGAGGTCTGCTCCTCAGCCGAGCAGGCCCGGCCCACACGTTCTGGGGCGGCCCAACGAAGGCCTTAGTCCAGTCAATGTCGGGCACGTGCCACTTCAGCAGTATCGGGCACAAACGGTGTAGAGCTTCGGGCAGAGGCGCTGAGCCTTCCCGGAGCTCACCCCTCCTCGACACCCAGATGCTACTCCCCGCGAGGAGTCATCCCCGTCCTCAAGCAAGTCCTCCCCGCGAGGACACGTCTTTCCCCGACACGTAAGACTCCTCCCCGCGAGGACACGTTCTCACGTAACCACCCACTCCCGATGGAATCGGTCTGCCCTAATTCCGGAGATCTAGGAACGGTTACCCTAGGGCGAAGATCACGTGCTGGTCTTCACTACGCCACATAAGCCCTGACAGTTACTTGGATTGGGCCTGGCAATCCAGCCCAGTGCTAGTGACCGTTGGCCCCGCGCTGAGGGCTCTCTATAAATACCCTCTCACTTGAGAGGGCCAAGTTACTCACACTTTCTCACTCTAACCTTGTGCTTGCTATTATTCTCTGACCGTTACCTTACTTGAGCGTCGGAGTACCTTGCAGGTACACCCCCCCCCCCCCCCCCCCCCGGCCGTCTTTCAACCTCATTGGAGCTGAAGTTTAGACGACGTCGTTGGCCACCAGAAACTGTCTGATCCAGGTACGATCAAATATATATTACATAAGTTGACGAGTATTTAATAAATTACTTGATATTTCAACTATTAATGATTAATTAGCTTATTTTAATTATAAATTACTTAATATTTCTACTAAGTGTTTCACTATTCAACTAAATAATTTATTTATGGTTGAAATATTAAATTATATTAATATTTCATATTATTAAATAAACTAATTTCTATTTCATATTAATTGATACCTATGGTTGAAATAACTGTTTAATCAACTAATTTTTATTTCATACAATTTAATAATTATTTCATATTAAATTTTATTTTTATTTTTAGTGATATTATGAAATAATATTAACATTATTGAATAGATATTTCAACTATTATATATTAAATAATTATGTCATATATTTCAATTATTAATGTTTCAACTATTAATATTTCAACTATTTTTTTATTAAATTTTTATTCTAGTAAATAATTATTTAATTAAATATTAAATATTTATTCTATTAAATATTTAGTCTATTAATAATTATTTTATTAAATATTAAATATTTAGTCTATTTTTTAAGTTTAATATTTGAAATATTAAATATTTAAAATATTTAATAAAATAATGAGTTAATTAAATAAATATTTAATATATATATATATATATATATATATATATATATATATATATATATATATATATATATATATATATATGACTTTTTTTCATGTGAATCAAAAGAAGGTGATGGTGAAATTCTACTATGTTATTGTTGCTTGGAAAGTCTAATATAAATTAAGGTAAGTACATGTCTATAGGCCTATTATTTTCCTCATTTAAAATTCTTATTTTTATTGATATACTTTTTTGTTAGTGGGTTATTCTACATTTCTTTCTCATTTTTGTATTGGTTAACATAAATATAACTATTTTTTCACATGAAACAGGAGTACAAGATATATGAGACTTTTACTTTTTTTTTAATTCTTGCATCATTCCTGCTCTGGAGGTCTATGAGATTGTTGTTGACATAAATACATCTATTTGTATTCCTGATATTTTTTCATTTCTACGACATTACTATTGTTACAATTATATTCATTTGTACTAAAATTAATTTAAATTATAAGTTAAATGTTAAACTTAATATAGTTCAAGTAGTCATACTTTTATACTCATAATGTTAAAAAATAACTTACTTATTTTAATATATAAATGTAACCATAATTGATCTTCTGATTACCTAAAAAACAATAATATAAAACACTTTTTGTATTATTGTTTCTCATTAAAAAATTAATAGTATAATTGCAAACATAATCTAAACGGTCTATAAAGTAATATAAAAAATTAAATATCAACTATTATAAAATATTGTAATTTTATTTTTAATATACCTGTGTGGAGCACGGGTGGGCAATCTAGTTTCTTTCAACTAAAAAGGATATTAAGCCAAACAAATTTCACATAAAAGACACTTAATGATAGACAATGGAAAATCAAATTATAACAGTAAAACTAATCTAAAAACGAAACTAATATACTAATTCTACAAAAACAAATTTTGCACGTATTACTAGTACAAAAAGAAGAATATAATTTTAAATTTTACACCTGCTATACTAAAAACGGGTGTAAATAAGAAACACGGTGGCAATTTTGTAAATAAAGTGTCATTTTAAATATTAGCACATGACAATAGACACCTTTTTTTAAAAATAGGATATAAATTTAAGATATTATTATAATCAAATCTCTATTACTCTCGTTAAATTTAAAACAGATGCAAATTTTGATGGATTGAAAAAAATTACATTCTCAAATATTAGATTTCTACAAAAATATTTTTTTAATCAAATTAAAAAACTAAAAAAACACACATTTTTATTATTGAAATAAAATAATAAAATTTCATTTTCATATTATTACGTATCTACTAAAATTACTCTCTTAATCAAAATAAAAGTAAAAAATATATATTTTTTACTAAAAATAGGCTATTTCAAGGTTCCTATACTTTATCTTTGACATTAACTATGAAATACCTACCCCCTTAAGTGCTCTTACAAAAGCTTACATTTTTCAACATTTATATAAATTTCAACAACAAAAAACAACATTATAATATTTTATTTAACATTTTATTTAAATATTATAAAAATTAATTAATTTAATATATATATATATATATATATATATATATATATATATATGTGTGTGTGTGTGTGTGTGTGTGTGTGTGTGTGTGTGTGTGTTATATATTAATTTATTAATTAAAATATAAATGTTTTATAAGGTTTTTAATTTAATAATTAAAATGTATATATTTTACGAGATTCTTAATTTAATAATTAAAATATATATTTTATAAATTTAAATTATTTAAAAAGCAAAACATTCAGTAAAAAGAGAAATTCAACTGGGCCATCCAAATTATGTAAGGCCCTATCACATTATACAAGCCTCAATTGGTTCACATGTGAAAGACTGGGAAAGAAACCCTACCTGTGAAACCTATTCTCACGAAACTAGAGAAAAAAAAACACGAACGACTAAACAGAAAGCTTGTTGATATCCTTCGTCAGTCATGTTGCTTACCTCCGCTTGTCATATTTCAACCAATCGTATTGACGCGAGTGTGTTGCTGTGAGTGTGGTGACGATGTCGTGTTGCTGGTTACCATGAGTGCTCCGGTTGTCTTGCTATCATCTTCATTTCTTATTTTTCGTTAAATGATTATCTGTGACTGTGATGTTGTTGTGATTGAGGAATGGGTTTTTGTTGTATGTGTTTGCTTACATTATTATGATTACAAATCAATTAATCTCTTAAAGGGACAACAATCTCATCCTGATTGATTAATTTCATTTTCACATCTTCAGAGTTTCTCCGATTAACCCTGTTGGTTTTGTTCCTGTTCTTGTTGATGATTCTTGTGTCATTTTTTACTCTTTTCGCCATTATTATGGTAATTTTCTTTCACTCTATGCTTTGTTTAATTAATCTCTTCATTTTCATGATTTATATCTGTGCAATCAGTATTTGGAGGATAAATATCCTCAACATCCTTTGCTTCTTGTTGATATTCACAAAAGAGCAATTAAACTACTTAGGATCTGATGAAATCAATTTTGTATTCAAATTACAATTTCATTATTTTGTTGTAATTCATATTCTAGGTTATTTCTTCTTCAAATTGAATTCCCTTCTAATAATTATTTGATTCACAAGTTGTTAGTAATGTTTTTTCATCAATTCAACCTCTTCGTAAATTAAATCTTCTGGTATTATGTTTTCCACCTCTTTTTCTTCAAATTTAAGCTCTTATGTTGTTTTGTGGATTTATAGTGCATGTGATGAGTTCATTTCTATTTTGCTTTTCTATTTGCAGAAGTACATCGAGATAAATGTTGGATCTGATGAAAAACTTCCATGGGTTTAGAGTGTAGTTAGAAAAGGCTTCACGGGTGAGATTAGATTAATTTGCTCACCAATTGCTTTACATTGTTGTGATTGAGGAATGGGTTGATATTGTATGTGTTTTTTGGCATAGTAATTCAAGTTGAGGTTTTTATTATGGAAAAAGAAACATAATACATTAAAAAGAATGACATTCTATATTTGTTTTGTTAATTTTATTCTTTTTTGAAAAGTAAAAAAAAAAAAGTTAGAATGAGAGAGAAATCAAAGAGATTTTAAGCAAAAACAAAAAAGTCACGTATTTGTTGTCCAAATAACTCCAATATCATAAAATTCTTACTTGAAAAAAAAAAGAATAATTTCCCACAGTTTCTATAGCTCTTCTAGTAATTGTCCATGTTAGTGTATGCTTACATAATTAAGAAAAGAGATTTTGTTCATTAAAGTTAAGCTAATTTAATTGAAAAACAAGTATAATAAATAAATAAAATGTGGTCACTGACTTCATATTAGTAATATTACATTTTGATTTAGTAATAAAGTAAAATTGTGAAAAAAAAACATTTGTTTGTTAAGATTTTAACTCTCATAAAGTTTAGTGTCATGTAGCTGGAGAATCCAAAATATTTTGTTTAATTATTTGTAAAATTGTAACATATAATGTGATAATTGTGTCAAGTTACTCATCACATGTGATGAGTTCATTGATATTTTGCTTTTCTATTTGCAGAAGTGCATGTGATGAGTTGATAATATCTAGAGCATGGCAAAAGATCGCATTTCTACCCTATGCATTGGTGTTGGCCTTTGTCATGAAAGGAAATACATGTGTTTTTTCTAAGACTTCGTTAATCATGCAGAGTGTACTTAATTGATGTTCGAGTGATTCTTCTTTATTGATTTTTCTTGAAAACAAAGAGTTGAAAATGAAAATTCAATAACTCCAATATCATAAAATTCAATATGAAATAGGTGATTATTCAAGAGGACGATATAGGTGATGAACTTCAAGAGGACGATATAGGCAAAGAGGATGATGGAGATGACGATGAGTTCGACAAATTTAAATGAGCTGGATGATGTTGTTTTAGGCTTGCACTTAAGTATTAAATTTAATGTATTTTGTCATTTTTCTTGACTTATACTTATAAGTATTATTAAACTTATAATATTAATTAATGTTAGATATTTTGTGTCTATTGTGTGTATTTGAGTTAATGTTTGAAGGTTTTATTAATACGTTTTTGTGGTACATGCAATTTAAGTTTGGTGTAAATAGGGTGTAAATGAAATTAAATATAATATAATATAATTATCAAATATTTTACACCCTTGATAATTAAAATAGGGTTTAATATACTAAATTTTTACACTCTATTTAAAGAAAACAGGGTGTAAATTTGTTGACAATCATAGTAATTATTATTCATTTTACACCCGGTTTTTATCAAATGGGGTGTAAATTAGTTTGATATAAATGTATATATGTAACAATTTACACCCGTTATTTCTAAACTGGAGTGTAATATACCCTCTATTTATACCCGTTTTAAAACGGGTGTAAATTCGCTAGACATTTCTCACCCTTTCAATTAACACCCTCTAATAACGGGTGTAAAATCTATTAAAAAAATGGGTGTAAATCCCTCTTTCTGCACTAGTCGCGTGCATATATATCATCATGAAAATTATTTATAATATTGAACCCGTGACTTTTAGAATTACAAGAAACTGTATTTTAACTAGACCACCAATTACATTTGATAATAACATTGAAAGAAGAATATATATTACATAAGTTGATGAGTATTTAATAAATTACTTGATATATCAACTATTAATGATTAATTAGCTTATTTTAGTTATAAATTACTTAATATTTCTACTAAGTGTTTCACTATTCAACTAAATAATTTATTTATGGTTGAAATATTAAATTATATTAATATTTCATATTATTAAATAAACTAATTTCTATTTCATATTAATTGATACCTATGGTTGAAATAACTGTTTAATCAACTAATTTTTATTTCATACAATTTAATAAATATTTCATATTAAATTTTAATTTTGTTTTTAGTGATATTATGAAATAATATTAACATTATTGAATAGATATATTAAGTATTTCAACTATTATATATTAAATAATTATGTCGTATATTTCAATTCTTTAATATTTCAATTATTAATGTTTCAACTATTAATATTTCAACTATTTATTTATTAAATATTTATTCTAGTAAATAATTATTTAATTAAATATTAAATAATTATTTTATTAAATATTTAGTCTATTAATAATTATTTTATTAAATATTAAATATTTAGTCTATTTTAAATATTTATTTTGTTAAATAATTATTTTATTAAATATTTTAAATATTTAATATTTCAAATATTAATATTCTAATTATTAGTTCATTAATAATTAATTTATTAAACTAATTATTTTAATTATTTCAACTATTTGATGTTTTAACCATATATAGATTATTTAAAGTTTCAATTATATTTAATATTTTTTTAATATTTAATAAACTAATTAATATTTTAATGATCAAATAGTTTAATTAAAAGTTATTTAAAAGATAAATACTCAAACAAAATACCTATGTGGCTAAAAACTAAATAATAACTATTGAATATTGTTGTGAAAAATGATACCGGAATAACAAAGTATATTTGGTTTCTTGAACACCAAGAAATCCACAAGGGTAGAAAAGAAGGAAAAACTTGAACAAACAAACGAAACCCTATTAGGGTTCACAAAGAAAGAGAAAAGAGGAAGAAGAATATAGAATTGGTTAAATCTGTATTACTATTCACTTTTTCAATAGGGTTCAAAGATTACAAGTGAATACCAACAATTAACCTCTCTCAACCTAATAAGGTTTTGTCACGCCTTAGGAAGAGAGACTAGTCTGCTGTTTATAATAAACCTAACATACTAAACTAATGGGCTTTTTAACAATTACCCATTACAAGCTAACTTAGGGTACAAGTTAACTTAAACAATTGGATCCATAACACAAGGCCCAATTCGCCTACATACTAGAACACAATTCGACTACAGCATGTAATTCTTCGACAATAGCATGTGAGCGGACTTCAACGGCATGCTAAAACTAGAGTTCGATCCAATATCTCACAAATCTCCACCTTGGATCTAACTCTATATCCTCAATAAATAAACTAGTTTTCTTCATGCAACTTTTATCAACTACATACAGTGGAAAAACTTGCAACTGGGCAACGTCTTGGTGATCATATCAGCAGCATTATGATCTGTCCAAACCTTCAGCACTTGGACTTATCCATGCTCGATTACCCCTCTGACGAAATGCAGCCTCAGATCAATGTGTTTGGCTCGCTCATGATAGGCTAAATTCTTCTACAGGTGTATTGCACTTTGACTATCACATTTAACAATGATAACTGGACCTTGAAGTTTCAACTCCTTTGCAAATCCTTTAAGCCACAATGCTTCCTTTACAGCTTCAGTTGGAGCGATATATTTCGCTTCAGTGGTTGATAAGGCAACAACCTTCTGAAGTGTTGCTTTACAACTGATTGTTGTCCCAAACATAGTGAACACATATCCAGAAATAGATTTTCTGGAATTCATATAACCTGCATAATTAGAGTCGACATATCCTTCGATTGCTGCTTTACTATCTTTACCCAAGGCTCCACCATAAATTAGGACTCTATTCAGAGACTCATTTATGTATCTTAAAATCCACTTCAATGCTTGTCAGTGAGCCTTTCCAGGATTCGTCATGTACCTGCTTACAAGACGTACTGCATATGCTATGTCAGGTATAGTACAAACCATATCATACATCAAAGAACCCACTATATTAGCATATGGAATGCTATTTATATAAGCTCTTTCGACATCAGTACCGGGACACTGATCTATACTTAGCTTGAATTGAGGGTTTGTCGGAGTCACAACAGGCTTTGAATTTGACATACCATACTTTTCGAGAATCTTCCGTAGGTATGCCTCTTGAGATAAGCATAATTTCGAATGCTTTCTATCTCTTCAGATGTCAATCCCATGAATCTTGGACACAGCTCCCAGATCTTTCATGTCGAACTCCTTATTGAGTTCAACTTTCACCCTTATTACATCTTCGACATTGTTGCTTGCTATTAGAATATCATCCACATAAAGCAAAAAAATAACAAATGAATTACCAGGTCGAAATCTGAAGTAAACACAGTGGTCGAACTGACTTCTAATGAAACTTATGCGTGCCATGAACTTGTCGAATCTCCTATTCCACTGTCAAGGAGATTATTTCAATCCATATAACAATCTCTTCAGTTTGCACACATAATCTTCCTTCCCCTTTTCGACATACCCTTCAGGTTGCCTCATCAGGATTGTTTCATCTAGATCACCATACAAGAACGCAGTCTTCACAGCCATATGTTCCAGTTCAAGGTCGAACTATGCCACCATGGCAAGCAACATTCTAATGGACCTGTGCTTTATAACAGGAGAGAACACATCATTGAAGTCGACACCTTCTTTCTGAGTGAACCCCTTAGTGACCAATCTTGCCTTGTATCTCTTCGACGCCACTTGTAACACCCTTCTACCCCACATACAATACGCGGTAAAATAATCATTTAAAATCATAGTACAACGTAGAAAGGCGTCACATTTTTGTCTTAAAACATCTTGATAACAATCATGTTCCGTAGTACGGGTTTTTCAACAATTTAATTCAAAACATCGCAGCGGAATAACTTTATTTCAATCAAATCAAACTTCAAACATCTTAAAGAAAACGATAATAGCATCTGATAAACCAAGTAAAATAGAACTCAAAGGTTCACAATGTTCCCTACCCGATGTTACATAATCAGAGCAAGACACACCCCCTACTCAACTGAAAAGAAACTGACTCCAAAGCTACTCTTCATGCACCGTGAACTAATCTTGGTTATCTGCATGTTACCCACGTAGAGGCAACATTCAAACAGGCAGGGTGAGTAATCACAATTCAATATAAATCATATAAAGAAAAGACATTAACAGGGCAATAGTTATTTTTATCAAATACTACAGCGACTCACCCAAACCATCATATAAAACATCACGTCACCAATATCACTCATATGCAATCATGCAATGCCACCAAGAATGAAATGCAACGTCATAATAATGCATGTGGTACCAAATCGTCATAATAATGGACACTAGGCCATCAACCCTCCACAAGGGAGCACGTCACAAAATACTCCAATCCGCACAATGGGATTGAAGCCACCAAAATAACGGACTGAAGTCCCATCATAGAATGCCATGAATGCATGATGCAACAACATCGTCATAATCATCATTAAAATCATCGTTTGCACCATCATTCATATCAATATTCCTCGTACTCATCAATACAACATCTATTCAATCAATCAAATAATTCATACTAGCTACAAGTTCTCACGCATCCTACTTTCGTCATCATTTTCATCACTAAATAATCATCATATAACACGTCAACACATAGCAGTAATTTACAGCAACGTCACAACATTAATATAATATAAAACATATATTTTCCATGAATTTTAGGTCAATAAAAACCATATTTTTCAATCCCAGGTCGTGCTAAGCGAGCCCTGCCCGCGCTAAGCGCGCAGCTCTCTGCCTCGAAGAGGCGAAATTCCTCCAGACCATACTAAGCGCGCTAGGCCGCGCTAAGCGCCCTCTGCGATTTTGGCAGAAAAACCCTGCGATAACAGCACTTCTCCATCTGCGATTCAACACCCCTAAACCAGATTTTATACTTAAATTACCACAGATTATGTTATTATAACCTATAACTATCACATATACGTTAATAACAACAATCATCACATAGCAAATCATCAAAATCCATCATCCCTAACCTCCAATTCCTAGGTTTTCCCCCAAAACCCCAATTACCCTCCAACACCTAATCTTTATACCAAAATATTGCAAAGTGATACTCCTCATAACTTAGAGTCTTGATTCTTTCGATCTTCTCTTGAAGTTTCACCGAAAATCCCTCTTATCCCTAGCCTCCTCCCCTCTTCTTATGTTCTTCAGAGCACTCTTTTCCTTCTTTCAACCAAAATAACACGAATAATGAAAACTCCCCTCACTATTCCTTGTTTTAACTCAAAATACCCCTAAATGTGCTCTTCCCATCTTACCCTCATTTATCCCTTACCAATGACCATTATACCCTCAAGGCTTCTAACACTCTTATTTTACATAATAATAATAATTTGAATAATGTGATACAATTGTTCTTACCATCAATATTATTAATGTAATCCCACCACAATGCTCATGAAACACAACAACATGTCATCAAATTACCTTATATTCACAAATAATTAATAATTAACTAAATATGAATTTAGGGCGTTACAACTCTCCCTCACTTAAGGAATTTTCGTCCTCGAAAATTTACCTGAAGCAAATAGAGTCGGATATGACTCCTTCATCTGATCCTCGTGCTCCCAAGTCCAACTTTCACCAGCTGGTCCTCCCCATAAAACTTTCACCAAAGCAATCTCTTTACCTTGCAGTTGTTTCATTTCTCTACCATCGACACGCACAGGCAATGCTTCCACAGTCAGATTATCCCTCACTTGTACATCATTCATCTGAATCACATGTGACGGATCTGGAATGTACTTCCTCAATTGAGACACATGGAACACGTCATGCAAATTCACAAGTGACGGAGGTAAAGCAATTCGATAGGCTACCTCTCCTATCCTCTGCGATATCTGATATGGACTAACAAAACATGGAGTGAGCTTCCTAGACTTCAAATCTCGACCCACACCAGTCACTGGCGTCACTCTCAAAAACACGTGATCTCCCTCTTGGAATTCAAGTGCTTTCCTCCTCTTATCATGATAACTCTTCTAACGACTCTGTGAAGCTTTCATCCTCTCTTGGATCTTCCTAATCTTCTCAGTCATCTCTTGCACAATCTCAGGTCCGAGTACAACACTCTCGCCCGACTCATACCAACATAAAAGAGTTCTACACCTTCTCCCATACAAAGCTTCATAGGGCGCCATTCCAATACTAGCATGAAAACTATTATTGTACGTGAACTCAATCAACAGAAAATGGCTATCCCACGATCCTCCATGATCCAACACACAAGCCCTCAGCAAATCTTCTAAAGATTGGATCGTCCTTTCTGTCTGACCGTCCGTCTGCGGATGATAGGCAGAACTCATCCTCAACTTAGTACCCAAGGCCTCTTGTAAACTCTTCCAGAACCTCGATGTAAATCTCGGATCTCTATCTGACACAATACTCGAAGGTATCCCATGCAACTTCATGATCTCCTCAATATACATCTCGGTTAACTTCAGCATAAAATGATTAATCTTCATCGGCAAGAAATGAGTCGACTTAGTTAATCTATCCATAATCACCCAAATTGAATCATTTCTCTTAGCAGTCCTCGTTAACCCCGACACAAAATCCATGGAAATACTATCCCATTTCCACTTTGGAATACTCAACGGTTGCATCATACCTGAAGGCTTCTGATGTTCAATCTTTGACTTCTGACAAGTTAAACATGCATACACAAATTCGACAATGTCTCTCTTCATACCTGGCCACCAAAATAACTTATGCAGATCCTGATACAACTTTGTAGCACCAGGATGGATTCTCAGTCTACTTCGATGTCCTTCTTCTAGAATACTCTTCTTGATTTTCGGAACATCTGGAACACACACTCTATCTCGAAGCCTCATCACACCATTCTCATCAATCTGGAAGTCAACTTCGTTACCTTGGTTAATCAAAGTCAATTGGTCAACCAACTTTAAATCGGATTGTTGTCCCACTCTAATTTCTTCCAGAATACTACTAGTCAACCTCAACATTCCCAAATTCACACTGTCAGGAGTCGCTTCACATACCAAACTCAAATCTCTGAATTGCTCAATTAGTTCCAACTCTTTCACCATAAGCATCGACATATACAATGACTTTCTGCTCAACGCATCGGCCACTACATTTGGTTTGTCCGGATGATAACTCAAATCAAAATCAAAATCCTTTAACAACTCTAACTACCTTCTCTGCCTCATATTCAATTCCTTCTGATTAAATAAGTACTTCAGACTTTTATGATCGCTGAACACCTCAAATTTAGAGCCAAACAGATAATGTCTCCAAATCTTCAACACAAACACCACCGCGGCTAATTCCAAGTCATGTGTAGGATAATTCCTCTCATGAACTCGCAATTATCGCGAAGCATAGGCAACAACTTTTCCATTTTGCATCAATACTCCACCAAGATCCATCTTCGACGCATCACAATACACTACAAAAGATTCACTTGGATTAGGCAAAGTCAACACTGGAGCAGTAGTCAATCTCTTCTTCAATTCCACAAAACTCTCTTCACAAGCTACTTACCACACAAAAGTTTGACCCTTTCGAGTCAACTGAGTCAACGGTAATGCCAACTTAGAAAAGCCTTCAATAAACTTGCGGTAATAACCCGTTAAACCCAGAAAACTTCGTATCTCAGTAGCAGACTTCGGAGTCTCCCACTGTAATACAACATCAATCTTAGAAGGATCAACGGCAACACCACCACTAGAAATCACATGGCCAAGGAAGCTCACTTTCTTCAACCAGAACTCACACTTCGACAGCTTTGCATACAACTTATTCTCTTTCAACACTTGCAACACAGTCCTCAAATGCTCGGCATGTTCTTCTTCAGATCTAGAATATATCAAGATGTCATCGATAAACACCACCACAAACTTATCCAAATACTCATGAAAAATCCGATTCATGTACTCCATGAACACACCAGGTGCATTAGATACATCAAACGGCATCACAGTGTATTCATAGTGTCCATACCTCGTCCTGAAAGCCTTCTTTGGAATATCATCAGGCTTAACTCGGATCTGATGATATCCCGACCTCAAATCAATCTAACTGAACACACAGGCACCTACTAGCTGATCCATCAAATCGTCGATTCTCGGTAGCGGATACTTATTCTTGATAGTCACTTTATTCAGTTGCCGATAATCAACACACAACCTCATACTTCCATCTTTCTTCTTCACTAACAACACAGAAGCACCCCACGAAGAAACACTTGGTCGAACAAACCTCTTCTCAAGCAACTCCTCCAACTATTTCTTCAATTCACTTAGCTTAAAAGCTGACATCCGATAAGGAGCCATCTACACTGGACTCGTATCTGGTATTAAGTCCACTGCAAACTCTACCTCACGCTCTGGAGGCAAATCACTGATGTCATCTGGAAACACATATGGGAATTCACAGACAACAGACAACTCCACACTCGTGGCTTCACGATCAATTTGCAACGATGCAAACATTACAAACACCAAAGCTTCGTCTTCTTGAAGTTCGTGTACTTGCTTAGCAGACAAGAACATCAACTCCCCACTATTATCAATCTCAGGAAACTCTGCAGTCTTGTTATAATAATTGATATGAACACGGTTGAACTCCAACCAGTTCATTCCAAAGATCACGTCAATCTCGTGCAAGGGTAGGCACACCAAATCCATTACAAAACTCTTCTCAAAAATCATCACAGGACATCTCAAACACACAAGGGTAGTAGTAACAGAACCATTAGCTGGAGTTTCTATTACCATATTCCCCTTTATATCAGATAACTTCAAACTCAATCTATTAGCACATTCAAGCGAGATAAAAGAATGAGTAGCACTAGTATCAATAATAGCAACCAACTCGATATTATTAATAAAACAAGTACCTCGAATTAGGTTGTCCTTCTCTGGAACTTCTGCACCACTCAAAGAAAACACTCTGCCACTGGTCTGAGCGGCAATTGCAGTCTTCTTCGGCTTCTGGCATTGAGTACTGATATGACCTTTCTCACCATAATTGAAACAGGTCGGACCTTCATCTTTGCAGTCAGTAGCTCTATGCCCCTTCTTGCTACATCGATAGCACCTCACCACGGTATTGGTGCATGCATCAGCACGGTGACCTTACTCACCACACTTATGACACTTTCCAGAAGCGGGAGCTGCTCCCCCACTTGTCTTTTTCCCATCTGAAGCCTTCTGCTTCCCTTTGTCAGCTGAAGTTGTATAAGGCTTACCCCTATACTGCCCTTTCTTCTCACTCAACTACTTGTAGTGGGCAGATCGAGCTCGGCTATCCTCATCGTAGATTCTGCTCTTGTCCACCAACTCAGCATACCTGCGGATCTGCTGATACCCAATACCCTGCTTAATCTTCGGTCTCATCCCATTCTCGAACTTGAGACATTTGGACATCTCAGCATCAGCACGATTGTAGTGCGGACAGAACTTCACCAAAGCCTCGAACTCCGCGGCATACTCTGCCATAGTCATATCTCCTTGCTTCAGCTCAAGAAATTCCACTTCTCTCTTGCCACGAGCATCCTCTGGAAAATACTTTCCCAGAAACTCCTGCTTAAACACAGCCCAAGTTATCACTGTGCCGACGTCTGCAAGTTTCTGACAGGTGTTATCCCACCAGTCCTC
The DNA here is from genome assembly GCA_022829125.1 of Lathyrus tuberosus. Lineage (NCBI taxonomy): Eukaryota > Viridiplantae > Streptophyta > Magnoliopsida > Fabales > Fabaceae > Lathyrus > Lathyrus tuberosus. The sequence continues at coordinate 1,085,069 of JALAZF010000529.1, read as the reverse complement.
AGCCTCTTCTTCCAGCATATGCATTCCGAACTGAACTTGTTGCTCATAAGAACACCCCATCACCCGAAAGATCTTCTCGATCGCCTTCAGCCACTTGTGTGCACTTGCTGGATCATGTGTACCCACAGAAGTCGGTGGATTGTTCCTTTGAAACTTCCCCAAAGCACGAAACTCATCAGGAGCTCCACCATTTGGATTCAGCTGGGCCACCACATTAGCAACCGATTCCAACGCATCAGCAATTGCACGATCATTTCTTCCAGCCATCCTACACACCACCAACAAGGTTAGAAGAACTAAAACATCGACAGTGTACACACACTCGTCGACTGACAAGGACAGACATCAAGTAAAAACCTGGCCGCACGGACCGACCTGCTCTGATACCACTAATGTAACACCCTTCTACCCCACATACAATACGCGGTAAAATAATCATTTAAAATCAGAGTACAGCATAGAAAGGCGTCACATTTTCGTCTTAAAACATCTTGATAACAATCCTGCTCCGTAGTACGGGTTTTTCAACAATTTAATTCAAAACATCGCAGCGGAATAACTTTATTTCAATCAAATCAAACTTCAAACATCTTAAAGAAAATGATAATAGCATCCGTTAAACCAAGTAAAATAGAACTCAGAGGTTCACAATGTTCCCGACCCGATGTTACATAATCAGAGCAAGACACACCCCCTACTCAACTGAAAAGAAACTGACTCCAAAGCTACTCTTCACGCACCGCGAACTAATCTTGGTTATCTGCACGTTAGCCACATAGAGGCAACATTCAAACAGGCAGGGTGAGTAATCACAATTCAATATAAATCATATAAAGAAAAGACATTAACAGGGCAACATTTGTTTTTATCAAATACTACAGCGACTCACCCAAACCATCATATAAAACATCACATCACCAATATCACTCATATGCAATCATGCAATGCCACCAAGAATGAAATGCAACGTCATAATAATGCATGTGGTACCAAATCGTCATAATAATGGACACTAGGCCATCAACCCTCCACAAGGGAGCACGTCACAAAATACTCTAATCCGCACAATGGGATTGAAGCCACCAAAATAACGGACCGAAGTCCCATCATAGAATGCCATAAATGCATGATGCAACAACATCGTCATAATCATCATTAAAATCATCGTTTGCACCATCATTCATATCAATATTCCTCGTACTCATCAATACAACATCTATTCAATCAATCACATAATTCATACTAGCTACAAGTTCTCACGCATCCTACTTTCGTCATCATTTTCATCACTAAATAATCATCATATAACACGTCAACACATAGCAGTAATTTACATTAACGTCACAGTATTAATATAATATAAAACAGATATTTTCCATGAATTTTAGGTCAATAAAAACCATATTTTTCAGTCCCAGGTTGCACTAAGCGAGCCCCACCCGCGCTAAGCGCGTAGCTCTCTGTCTCGAAGAGGCGAAATTCCTCCAGACCGCGCTAAGCGCGCTAGGCCACGCTAAGCGCCCTCTGCGATTTTGGCAGAAAAACACTACGATAACAGCACTTCTCCATCTGCGATTCAACTCCCCTAAACCAGATTTTATCCTTAAATTACCACAGATTATGTTATTATAACCTATAACTATCGCATTTGTACTAACAAGAGATTTTCACTATAATCACACAAGATTATGATTTGCTCAAGCACATAAGCAAGAGGCTTCCTTTGCTCAAACACATAAGTAAGAGATGTCCTTGATTTAACACACAAGCTAGAGACTTTCTTTGCTTAAACACACAAGTAAGAGGCTTTCTTACTCAAGCACATAAGCTAGATATTAGGTTATCCCTCCTATTTGGAGAGGCCCAGATTGATGTGGGTTAGTGGCTCATTTGTTTCTATACCTTTGTTATTACCCAACAAAGATAATTAGGTTAATTTTATCCATGGCGTGTGATGCGTGTTATCCGCAAGTATATGGATTACGTCAGAGTAATATAAAAGATTTATCGATCCCACAGAGACCAATGTCAATCTATCGATTACTATTGTTACGTTGTTTATCTAAGGCTAATAAATATCAGAGTCAAAGTTTTCTACAGAACGAAAATAGAAATAAATCAGATAAATACTATACTAGAATGTAATTCACATCAATCAAACAATACTCCTATCATCTAAATAGTAACACTTACGGGGCAATGTTTTCCTCTTTGAAAAAGAGTTAATTAAAAAGGATCTGCCGCGTTAGCATGATCGAAACCAGACCTATCCTTTAATCTATACCAGCCGCTCACGCTGTACCGGTCGCTATCTGCGTTAAAGTGATAAAGTCCTTTTTTTATGTAATTACCTCTAAGACTTAGTTAAAAAGTGCTTTCGATTGAAAATATTTTATACCAAAGGGTTTCTGGCATATGCTCGGCCAACCGAATCCTAAATCTATGAACGCGTCCGAAAATAGTTTAAAACCTCTTTCTAATAATATAAAACTTTCCTAGTTAATCAATAAAGTGCTTCCGCTGTATTGATCAATTAACAACTAACAAACTCTTTTCTAAAATGCCGGACGGCTTTCGATCTTACCCGATCTAGTCACAGTCATTACGCAAACAAAAACACGGTCTCATTTACGTAATGACCGATCATTTGAAGTGTGGAAGAGTTTAGTTAAAATCAAAAACATCCCCTAAAGTATTTCTAAAGAGATGACATGTGGAGTACCGTCGGAACGACGATCCTCACATCCCAGCACAAGGGATTTAGCCGGACATGGTAACTAAAAACATAACAATAAATTGGGTTGCAAAGTAAAGCATTTGTAAGATAAAAAACGTGCAGAGTGTGAGAGTATATTTTGAGAGAATGAATACAAGTGTCACGCTTGAGTTCAGTTCCGAAAGATAAACAGATCACACAGAAACTTAAAACAACAAAGTAAGGGCAGAGACAGAAAATAAATAAATGTAAAGCAGTGCAGGAAAATAAACAAATATAAAAGCGATGCGGAATATAATAAAATGCTATTTATAAAAGAAACCTGCTCCAAAGCGGAGACTGAATCTGGTACAGAGCTGGAAAGTAAATTGCGGTAAAGTAAATAACTTCAAATATAAACACTCCTAACTATGGTTGCTCCAATCTAACTAACAACGATAGTGCAATAACCCCTCGATGTGACGGATTATTGCTTTACAAAATGAACTTTATGCCTAAGGTTGGAAGCTAGGATTGGATGAAATAAAAGTGAAAATACAAGGCCTATTTATAGGAGTTTTGAAGTTGTAACTGCCTCTCATCATTATGAAAAAAAACGGCTAAATAATAATTTTCTTCGTGTGTAACTGCTTCTAACATTTTTTACCGTTTGCCTGTTACAAGGGTCGGCGCCCGCCGAGTGTTCAAGAGGAATAAAACGTCTTTTGTGACCGTTGGAATGTGGGCGAAACCTACTACCCAAATGGCGTCCTCTATGGCGTTTGCTGAGTGAGACGGCTAGTGTACAATTTGCACAGGAAATCTTTGTTTTAGCTCTGTTTTGCGTCGTTTCTTCACTGCAAGCTCATATCAGGTAATGTATATGAAAGTAAAACAAAATACCATAATAACAAGGGAAAATAACAAATAAACAACTAAAAACATGTGCAATCAGAGTCAAATATACAGTGTGTTTTAGTGTTATCAGTGTGTGAAAAACAACAAGAAAAGTAGAGAGATGAGTGAAATCCCGCAACCCTATTTCAGCACAGAGCAATTCCACTAAATCTGAGATTGCTCAAAATACAACAGTCAGATCGTCCTGAAATTTTGACACAACGTTCATGACTCATAGAAGCACATTCTGAGCGATTTTCATTGGATTAGGAGCTTTCTAAGTCGGTATGTCGAGTCCATCTTTGAGGTCTGAATTTCTTGGTGTTTTTGGGTTATTTTTGTCTCTCTTGATTATTTTTGTATTCCGAGATTGATTGCAAATCTTGATGATGTTTATGTATGCCTCTAACTAGTGTTAGAAAGAACCTTGCTTGTACGTATTGATTGATAATAGTGGAGGATTTAAGTGGCCTACGGGTCCCGTGGTTTTTTATTCCTAGTTAACGGAGGTTTTTCCACGCTAAAATCTTGTTGTGTTGTTTTAAGTATTTTTTTTATTGTCGTTGCATTTGGTATTTGGGAGAGATTGTCTTGTTGGTTTATTGTGTTGCGTTTGTGGATTTCCTCCCAACAAGTGGTATCTAGAGTCGTGGTTTGATTTGTGTATCGATGGAGACGAACACATCTAGGATGGTGAGTTTGAATTGTTCCAGTTATAATGTTTGGAAAGGAAAAATGGAAGATCTGCTTTAGGTGAAAGGTTTTCACTTACCGGTTTTCTCTAATGAAAAAACCCGATGGAAAGATTGACGAAGAATGGACTTTGTTGCATAGACAAGTTTGTGGTTATATTCGTCTATGGGTGGATGATATTGTTTTGAATCATGTGAGCTCGGTGACTCATGATCGCTCTCTTTGGACCAAACTTGAGGAGTTGTATGCAAGAAAGACGGGAAATAATAAGTTGTTCTTGTTCAAGCAATTAATGTCATTGAGGTATAGTGATGGTTCACCAATGACCGATCACTGGAACATTTTCCAAGGGATTCTAAATTAATTGTCAGAGATGAATCTTACTTTTGATGATGAAATTCAAGGTTTATGGCTTCTTGGTACTTTACCTAATTCTTGGGAGACTTTTAGGACATCCTTGTCTAACTCCGCTCCGAATGGTATCATCTCGATGGACTTGGCTAAAAGTAGTGTGTTGAATGAGGAGTTGAGGCGTAAGTCACAAGGTTCTTCTTTATATTCTGAGGTGTTTATTACCGAATCAAGGGGGAGAAATCAAAGTAGAGGTTCAAGTAATCGTGGAACTTAACATGGTAAATCATAAGGAGGCTCTAATAGATTCTCTCATATTGAGTGTCATCATTGTGGAGAAAAAGGACACATAAAGAGGTATTGTTGTAAGTTGAAAAGGGAAAACAAGAAGAAGAGCTACAACAACAATAAAAAGGAAGGTAACAACAATGAAGATGTTGCTATTGTTGATGATTTCTTTATTGTTTGTGATAGTTGTATTGAGAATTTCAATCTATCATGTGATGAGATGGATTGGGTGGTTGATAGTGGTGCTTCTACTCATGCAACCTCGAGACGTGATCTTTTTTCAACTTACGAGACCGGTGACTTTGGGGTTGTTCATATGGGAAATAATGGGCAAGCTAATGTCATCGGAATGGGAGACATTTGTGTCAAAACTAGCAATGGGACAACTCTAGTTATCAAAGGTGTGAAACGCATTCCGGAACTCCTATTCAATCTTTTATCCGTTGGAAAGTTAGATAACAAAGGATATGATAATTCTTTTTCGGGCAATGAGTGGAAGTTAAAGAAAGGCTCAATGGTGGTTGCTAAAAGGAAAAAGGAATTCGAACTTGTATGTCATCCAACTTGGGGTTTCGAAGTGCTACATCAACACTTATGACAATGATAACTCATCAAAATTATGGCACAAACATTTGGGTCATATGAGTGAAAAAGGTTTAAGCATTTTGGAAAAGAATAATGTGTTGAATGGTGTTTCTGATGCAAAGTTGAGAAAGTGTTCACATTGTTTGGCGGGGTAAGCAAAGGCGAGTTTCCTTTATGTCATCCGAACCAAAGAGGAAATTAGAAGTGTTGGATTTAGTACATTCTGATGTGTGTGGTCCGATGAAGACACGGTCACTTGGTAGTGCATATTACTTTGTGACTTTCATTGATGATTGTTCTCGGAAAACATGGGCTTATACATTGAAAATAAAAGATCAAGTGTTAGATACTTTCAAGTCGTTTCAAGCATCAGTTGAAAGAGAAACCGGTAAAAAGCTCAAGTGTATTCGAACCGATAACGGGGGAGAGTATATTGGACCTTTCGACAAGTATTGTCAAGATCAAGGTATACGTCATCAAAAGTCTCCTCCAAAGACACCACAATTGAATGGGTTAGCCGAAAGAATGTATAGAACTTTGGTGGAAAGGGTGAGATGTTTACTTTCTCAATCAAAGTTGTCGAAATATTTTTGGGGAGAAACATTGAGCATGGTTGTACATCTTTTAAACCTCACTCCATGTGTTTTGTTGAACTTTGATGTTCCAAATCATGTTTGGAGTGGTAAAGATGTTACCTACAACCATCTTCGGGTGTTTGGATGCATGGCTTATATGCATATTCCGAAGGATGAGAGATCAAAATTGGATGAGAAGTCAAAGAAATGTGTGTTTGTTGGGTATAGACTTGATGAGTTTAGGTATCGATTCTTTGATCCAATTCAACAGAAACTTATTCGTAGTCGTGATGTCGTATTCATGGAGTATTATACCATTGAGGACATAGACAAAGTTGAGAATAAAGATCCGATTTTTGAAGACAAAGAAATGGTTGATACGGACTCAACTACTATTGCTCTTATCCCTATCACTTTCGAACATGTTCCAATTGAAAATCAAGGTATGGATTTGAATATTGATAATATTTTAAATCCTAATGACATTGTTGATGTATGTGCTACGGAAGATGTTGTTGAAAATGAGGTTGATCAAGAGGTTGAAAGTGTTGAGCAACTGGTTGCTTCTAATGAGTTGAGGTGGTCTATTCGGGATAAAAGGCCTTTCGTTCGATACCCCTCAAATGAGTATGTTTTTCTTACCGATGGTGGAGAACCTGAAAGCTTTAAAGAAGTTTTGGAGGATGAGACCAAAAAGGAGTGGATGGATGCCATGGAGGATGAAATGCAATCACTTTGTGAGAATAATACCTTTGAGTTAGTGAAGTTGCCAAAAGGTTAAAGAGCATTGAAGAATAGATGGGTTTATCGGATTAAGCAAGATGAGTGTACTTCTCAAAGAAGATACAAGGCACGCTTGGTGGTAAAAGGTTTTAAACAATAGAAAGGTGTTAACTTTGGCGAGATTTTTGCTCTGGTTGTGAAGATGCAATCTATTCAAGTGGTTCTTGGGCTAGCTGCTAGTCTTGATTTGGAAGTATAGCAAATGGACGTGAAGACGGCTTTCCTTCATGGTGATCTACATGAAGAAATTTACATGGAGCAACCGGATAGATTCCGAGAGAAAGGCAAAGAAGACTATGTTTGCAAATTGGTAAAAAAGTCTTCATGGTTTGAAACAAGCACCTCGCCAATGGTATCAAAAGTTCAACTCGGTGATGATTAAACATGGGTACAAGATGACTAAGGCCGATCATTGTGTGCTTTTCCGAAATTTCTCTGAAGGTGATTTCATTATTCTCTTGCTTTATGTGGATGATATGCTAATTATTGGAAAGAATATTTCAAGAATTAAAGAGTTGAAGAACACTTTGAGTGAATCTTTTGCTATGAAGGATTTATGAGAGGCTCGGAAAATTCTTGGTATTGGAATTGTTTGAGATCGATATGAGAAGAAGTTGTACTTGTCACAAGAAAATTATGTGGAGAAAGTCCTTCGGCGTTTTAGTATGGATAAGGCTAAAGCGGTGAGCATTCCACTTGCTTCTCATTTCAAGCTTAATCATAAACTATGTCCATCTACGGATGAAGAAAAGTTGAGTATGAAGAACATTATGTACTCGTCGGGCGTTGGTAGTTTGATGTATGTTATGGTTTGTACAAGACCTGATATTGTTCATGTCGTGGGAATAGTGAGTCGTTATCTCTCAAATCCGGGAAAAGATCACCGGGAGGCCGTGAAGTGGGTAATGAGATATTTGTGTGACACTTCGAATTTGAGACTAACTTTAGGATGCCAGAAGCCTATGTTGATTGGGTATACAGATTCAGATCTAGCCGGAAGCTTAGATGATCGAAAATCCATTTCAGGGTATATGGTGACTTTTGTCGGGGGAGTCGTGACTTGGCAATCAAAGTTGCAAAAGTGTGTTGCACTCGCTACTACCGAAGCCGAGTTTATAGTCGTCGTGGAAGCGTCAAAAGAGTTGTTATGGTTGAGGAAATTTGCAATGAAACTTGGTGTGAAACAAGAAAAGTATGTCTTGTTTTGTGATAATCAAAGTGTCATTCACTAATCAAAGAATTCCTCCTTTCACTCGAGGTCGAAGCATATTGATGTTCATTATCATTGGATTCGTGATGCATTAGATTTCAAGGTAATGGAGATTGAGAAGATTCACACCGATGACAATGGTTCTTATATGTTGACAAAGGTGTTGCCTAGAGGAAAGTTTGAGTTTTGTCGTATGGAAGCCGAATTGGTATTGCCCTTCAACTAGTCGGTCGGGGGAGTTTGTTGGGTTATCCCTCCTATTTGGAGAGGCCTAAATTGATGTGGGTTAGTGGCCCATTTATTTCTATGCCTTTGTTATTACCCAACAAATAGAATTAGGTTAATTTTATCCATGGTGTGTGAAAAACAACAAGAAAAGTAGAGAGAAGAGTGAAATCCCGCAGCCCTATTTCAGCACAGAGCAGTTCTACTAAATCGGAGATTGCGCAAAATCCAACGGTCGGATCGTCCTGAAATTTTGACACAATATTCATGACTCATAGGAGCACATTCTGAGCAATTTTCATTGGATTCGGAGCTTTCTATATCAGTATGTCGAGTCCATCTTTGAGGTCTGAATTTCTTGGTGTTTTTGGGTTATTTTTGTCTCTCTTGATTATTGTTGTATTCCAAGATTGATTGCAAATCTTGATGATGTTTATGTATGCCTCTAACTAGTGTTAGAGAGAACCTTGCTTGTACTCATTGATTGATAATAGTGGAGGATTTAAGTGGCCTACGGGTCCCGTGATTTTTTACTCCGAGTTAACAGAGGTTTTTTCACGCTAAAATCTTGTTGTGTTCTTTTATGTGTTTTGTTGATTGTCGTTGCATTTGGTATTTGGGAGAAATTATCTTGTTGGTTTATTGTGTTGCGTTTGTGGATTTCCTCCCAACACTAGAGACTTCCTTTCCTTAAACACACAAGTAGGAAACTTCTTTGCTCAAACACTCAGTAAGAGACTTCTTACAATGTACCTAACTGATAAATGATTGTAGGGAAAATACACTTTATAAACAATCATAGGTGTATAAATAATACCTAGCAAATAGACTCTTTTTGACTTAAGGATTTCTAAGATATATAAGGATAAGAAATCATAAGTTTAAGTTGTACTTTTACTTTGACAGAGTAACTTATCTTTTTTATCAATTAATTTATATTGGTGTGATGTTCTTCATGTATTTTAGCTTTTAAAATAGAGAAGAAAATAGTCGTTGAAGATGTAGCATAGTAAAGTATTTTGAGAAGCTTCAAAAGAGACGTTGGGATGTTTCACCAATCTGTCAGGTTAAGTGAAAGCTAGTTTGAAAAACCTTGCTACAAAAGGAATTAGCAGTTATATCCCAACAAAATCTATGAAGATGATAAAGTTTAGGTCTTCATGTGAAAAAGTTTATCCAGAAAAGAACAGTGACCTATCATTGTCATCTTGGTCCTTGCACTTTGATTGTATCGGGTTATTATCACCAGAAGCAGACTTCTCCAGAGTCTGGTCTTCAAAGGCTGACTCCTTCAGGCTCTGATCTTTGGATGTTGGCCTCTTCATAAGATGACTTCTTTAGAGTCTGGTCTTCAGCTTCTGATCCATCTGAATTTGATCTACACGTTTCTCATTGAATGTTCAGAGTTAGAACCGATACTTGGATTTTATATGAAATTTTAGTATATGGTCCTGCACACTTGAACAAACATTAGTATACCTATTTCTTCATTAAATACTTTGTTGTCATCAAACCTAAGGGATATGGGACAAACCAATTTTGTTCCAATAATCTCCCTTTTTTTTATGATGACAAACATAAGTATTTAAGAACAATTGTTGATAATTTAATTAACTAGTTGACTGCAAGGTCTGAGGTTTGTAAGCTCCCCCTGAGTCTAATAGACTATAGGGTTAGTTTTGTAAGCTCCCCCAAGTCCTATTCAGGTTAATTAAATTTAAACATTTAAATCACATATATATATTTCTTCAGAATTTAAGAAAAATAATAACAGTCCGATTTCAGGTGCTTAAATACTTCTATATCTACTCCCCTTTTTGTCATCAACAAAAATAATAAAAGGAAAATAAAAAAGATACTTAAGAACAATATTTTCATATGACCAAAAATTTAGATGCCAGAAAACATATTCAAGAAGATAATGTTTAGGATGTTATTAGAACTCGGAAAAAATAATTTAAAAAAACATATTTGATTTTCCCTTTTAAAAAAATAAAAAATAAATTGGAGAATTGGTTGGAACGGTTGGAAAACAACTTATGCACTTCTCAAGATGGTCAAGATAGATTCTTTCAGCCAGACTTCGAGAGGAATATGACTGTCAAGTCTGGGGAGACGTGCTTGAAGACTATGACCATTAGTGCACAGTATCCAAAACTAATTTCTCTTTAACCAAACTCTCTATAAAAGCAGAGTTTTAATACAAGCAAGATCATATTCCACTGTATCTTAACGAGCTTCTTCTCAAAACATAAACTGTGAGAAATTTTTCCAAAAACTCCAAAGATAGCACTTCAAACGAAATAAACAGGATGTTCAAGGATGTTCAAGGACAAAAAGACAGGATGTTCAATGACAAAGACTTGTTCAAGAGCAAAAGTATCAAAATTTAGGAGAACACATGTGGCAAAGAAGATGATACTTAAAAAAAGCTCAGATCCACCTTATGACAATGATTCAGATGCTGATGAGTTTGATTTTACCTGATGAAACTTCCTCAATCACCGTGCTAATTTCCCTGAAGAATTTGGAGACCAGTAGGCAATGTAGTTCATTTGGATCTATATGAGGTCGAATCAGACTTGTATCCCTCCTTTGTTGAATAATAATATGAATTTTTCTTTTCTTCTACATCTAATACTTTTAATCAATTGCGTCCATTTATTTTGAGCCACCAAAAAGAATGAATTAAAGAAGTTTTCCAACCATTTCAACCAATTTGGTGTTGTGTGAGTTTAACAGAAATTAGAGAGTTTCAACAAAATATAAATCACATAACTGTAAGATGAATGAATTAAATAAATTTGATGTTGTGTGTAAGAATTCAACTAGTAAAAAACATCTCTTTGGCTATTGCTCAGTACTAGATGAGTTGTCTTCCAATTCCAAAAATGGTCCTTCACAAGATTGATGTTGTGTGTAGAACATTCATCTGGACAGGTCAAACTGGTGCGAGAATAAAAAGTCTTGTGGCTTAGCATAAGGTTTGCAGACCTGTTGTGCAAGGGGGTTTAAATGTGATCAATATTGGTATGTGGAACACTGTGAATTTGTTGAAGTGTTTATGGAATATCAGTATGAAAATGGACAATCTTTGGGTGAAATGGATTCATGTGTACTAGATAAAAGGAGAAGATGTGATGACTGCTATTATTAAGGCTTCAAGTTCTTGAATTTTGAAGCATGTCATGAGCAGTAGGAGCTATGTGAGCCAGATTCAGATTTTATATGATGATATGATGATGAAGAGAAAGTTCTCCATGAGCAAGGTGTACCACCAGCTGATGGATGACAATAGCATAGTGGATTGGTGTCAAATGATTAGGCATAATTATGCTAGACTGCATGTTGTTTTTACTTGTTAGCCAGTTTGTCATGGTCGCCTGCCCACTGAGTCGAGGTTGATGAAGCTGGGCCTGATGCAGATCAGTTTGTGTGCTATGTGTGGTGAGGATTCTAAAACACAAGATCAGTTGTTGTTCAAGTGCAGTATTTTGAAGTCTGTTTGGCAAGATGTGCTGAGTTGGTTGGACATTAACCATCAGTAGTGCGAGTGGGTGGAAGAGATTGGTTGGTTGACAAGACAAACAAAAGGAAATGGTTGGAAAGCTAGAATTCAGAAGATGGCTGTTGTAGAAACCATATACGGAGTGTGGCGGTACCGGAATGCGATGATTTTTGAACATAATAGGGATCATACTAAAGTTACAAGAAATATCATTGATTGTATTGTGTATAGAGGGTCTCACATAGTTAAATATTTGATGTAATTTTTGTCTTGGTTGTCCTTGTTGTTGGCTTGGATCCTTAGCGATCACCCTGCTTAGTTTGGTTTTTGAAATATATAATCTTTTATTTCAAAAAAATGATTAAAGGGAAGATAAATCATAATTTAATTTTATTGAGAAACATTGATTCCCAAAGATAACACAACCATTTTTGTTAAGGGAAAAAACAAATATGACAGAAGTCACATTCCTTTGTTTAAACAAACATAATTGGCAAGATCCATTAATATAAATCAAAGATCAGAAGACAAAAAATTATCAGAAGAATTCTAACTTAGGACCTTCTGAATCATAAATACTTTTGATTGATTCAGAGTCAGATTATTCAAAATCATATGGAAATCTGAAAGAAAATATATACTAAAAATTACAAGTTAATGATAATTGAGAGAGATACACAAAATTAAAAAAACACGTATCATTAACCAAGTGTCAAAATGTCAGAAAAACCTTTCATATTTGTGACACATAAGTGTACAAATGTTAGAAACAAATTATTCCACTTGTATGCTATCAGTGACAACTAATCAAATTCAGAGTATTAGAGGTTGAGTTGCTCAAATGCTACTATTCACCATAAGTTTGTTCAGAGCTTCTGATCACAGTAGCTTCTGATCATCAGCAGACTTTGATCCTCCATCTATAAGCAAACATTAATCTTTAACCAAATACATGTTCAAATTCTTTTTGATAAAATAAAATCATTCAATAGTAAGAGGTTTGGTAAATATACCAAGCCATAGATGATCTATATTGATGAATTGTATATCTATCACACCCTTTTGAACATAGTCTCTAATAAAACGAGGTTTTATTTCTATGTGCTTGATTCTAGAATGTTGAATAGGATTCTTTGTCAAATATATAACAACAATATTATCACAAAAGATTAGAATACTACTTTTACTTATTTGGTATTCTTCCAACTGATATTTCATCCAAAGTAGTTGTGTGCAACAACTTGCAACTGAGATGTATTTTGCTTCTGCTGTAGACAAAACACTTGTTGCTTGTCTTTTACTAGCTCATGATATAAGGTTTTCACCCATGTATTGATAGCCTCCACTAGTGGATTTTCTCTCAATTCTATCCCTATCATAGTCAACATCACATAATCCAACTAGCTTATAATATAGGGATTTCTTATAAAGAAACCACATATTAGTTGTTCCCTTCAGATATCTAAAGATCCTCTTAACAGCTGTTAAACGAGTCTCTCTAGGATCTGACTGAAATCTTGCACATAGTCAGACATTGAATAAAATATCTAGTCTAAAAGATGTTAAATAAAGAAAAGAGCCAATCATACCTCTGTACAACTTTTGACAGAACTTGGTGTTGCTTTCCTCTTTGCTCATGTTGGAGGTTGAATGCATATGAGTGCTCATGATCTTGCAATCATCAAGATTGAACTTCTTCAGAAGCTCCTTTGTATACTTAGTTTGATAAGCATAGACTCCCTATTTGTGTTGATTAATTTGAATTCCAAGAAAGAACTCCATATCTCCCATTATACCCATTTCAAACTCATCATGCATTGACTTAGAAAATTCTTGGCAAAGAAATGCATTAGTTGAACCAAAAATGATATCATCAACATAAAATTGGTCAATTAAGATATCATTATTAAGAATCTTTCTGAAGAGTGTAGTGTCTACTTGCCCTTTTTGAAATCCATTTTTAACATAAGAATACTTAATATCTCATACCAAGCTCTGGGAGCTTGTTTGAGTCCATAGAGTGATTTCTTTAATTTGAAAACATAATCTGAGTGGACTGAACCCTCAAACCCAGGTGGTTGCTTGACATACACTTCTTCAGAAATGACATTATTTAAGAATTCACTCTTAACATCCATTTGTTATAAATTAATGTCATGATCAATATCATAAGAGATAAGTTACCTAATTGTCTCTAACCTTGCAACTTGTACAAATGTTTCAGAAAAATATATACCTTATTGCTGATTATAGGCTTGAGCTACAAGTCTAACCTTATTTCTTACCACTTCTCCTTGCCCGTTGAACTTATTTCTGAATATCCATTTTGTTCCAATAATGTTCTTATGTGAAGGTTTGGGTACCATATTCCATACAACATTCCTTTGAAACTGATTTAACTCTTCTTGCATAGCCATAATCTAGCCATCATCAGAAAGTGCTTCATCAACAAAAGTAGGTCCAGTCATAGAGTTTAGTCATAACATTGAATGCTCTTTTGTGAAGATAGACATTGTATTTCTATTGTGAGTGCATTCTTGAACTTATCCATGTTTTGAATGATGCCAAAACTAATAGTATGACTTAGCGTTTTTGTTTAGATGTGCATTGATCATTTTAGCCTTATGATGCATACAAATGTTTTTGAAAAGCCTTAGGAATTCCATACACATCAAAAACCAAGTTATATGTGTAAACACAGCTGCATAAGCCGACCTATACGAGTTCAGGCCGACCTATAGAAGCTTTTGCTTCAGTACAGGCCGACACATACGATTACATGTCAGCTTCCATGCTCCGATATTGAAGCCTGTGGATTTTGTCCATAGGTCGCCTCCTTCAGGCCGACCTATTGCTTTCATAGGCCGTCTCCTTCAGGCCGACCTATTGCTTTCATATACCGACCTGTAGCCTTCAAAAACTTAAATTTTGTTTTGCATCTTATTTTTTCTTGCATCCTTTTTGACTAAATTCCACAACACACACACACACACACACACACACATACACACATATATATATATATATATATATATATATATATATATATATATATATATATATACACTCATACATGCACCTTCATCTAGCAAGGTACTAGTGAATTACATATATGAAACTAGATTACAAAGCATTCCCATCATCTTCAACCTCTCTTTTATGCATACACACACTTAAACTACACCTAATCATTTTTCGATTGTATGGCCATCTAGATTAGGGTTGATAATGTCTAATTAGGTTGGTGTAACCAAAAATATTGGGTTGGATCTTTGTGTGTTTCAAATAAGAAAACCAAGGTGGGGTTTTCCTTCAAGACCGGTGTGATTTGAAGGTTTTGGACAAGATCACGTCAACACAGATTCGACCGAGTGGAGGCCTAGGGTTCAACAAGTGCGTGCTCGGGATAATCAGAGGATTGTAGCCGTATTGTTAATGAATTAATCAAGCTTTGATCAAGGGTTTGGAGGTGGTTGAGTCAACAACAAACCATAGGGTTTGTGGGGTCAGATTTCTCCACCTCTTGTATAAACATTTTTGCAAAGATAAGGTTAGTTGCAAGTATCTCAATTCGATTTTGGATTGAGGGCAGGCGTACCCATAGCGAGGCCGATTGGGGAACTACCTAAACAGATCTTTGTATCTCTTTATCGCTTTATTTCTCTTTAATTTTTGTTCTTGCAAATTATCAATTTCATTGTTGTTTCGATTAACTCGATTGAAAATTGTTTTCAACTATCTTTTAAAGTATTGTTGTTGATATAATCACAATCACTTTCATTGTGATTGGATTTTAACACCAATAAAACAAATAGAATTTCCAAACATGATCAATCGCACACAAAGTGTTCGGTAAATTGTCTTTGAGTATTTTTACCGCTTTGTGTTCATTGGAAATAAGTTTTACGGATAGATTTGCATTTGATTGATCCATGAATTAATTGTTGATCAAACAATTTGTGTTCATTATCATTCCATCAATTTTCATTACGCATATCCGAGATTTTCGATAGTAGGTTCGGTTAGACGATTCGATTTAGGTTGTTTCCGCTGTGCCATATTTTTTGAAAACAAATTTTTGCCAAGAGTTTTTGGTTTTAAATTTATGATCTATTCATCCCCTCTAGATCTAAGCCTATCGTCTAACATCTAAGGCTATATTTGTTCCCAAGAATTAACTCTTCTAGATGAGAAGACTTGTACTTTAAGGTCTTCTTGGATTGTGATGCATCTGAGGAGCGATTTTGTGCTTCTTCAGATTCTTCATTATCAAGATAAGCTTCTGAGGTAGGATAAACTTCTAGATCATTAGATTTTAAAGTCTTGGTAGCTTATGAGCATTCAGCTTTGTATGGATTGATTGCTTATGAATTTTTAGCTTCTTGACCTCTAGATCCTGATTTGTCTTCAGATACATAGATTTTAAAAAAAAAAATTAAACTAGCTCTGGCATTTTATTGTTAGACTCTTTGTCGTTAAATTTAATATGTATTGACTCTTCAACCATATCGGTTTCATAGTTATACACTTTGTTTGCTTTAGAGTGTTCAGAGTATCCCAAAAAGATACCCTTCTAAGCTTTGGAATCAAATTTATTTAGATATACTTTGTTGTTTAGAATGTAACAAGTACATCCAAACTGATGAAAATAAGAGATACTTGGCTTTCTTCCCTTAAACAACTCATATGATGTCTTATTCAAAATAGGTCTAATATAGATTCTATTTTGAACATAACATGATGTGTTTACAACTTCTATCCAAGAGTACTTATGTAAGTTGTTTTCATGAATCACGGTTTTGGCCATTTCTTGTAATGATCTGTTCTTTCTCTCTATAATTCCATTTTGCTGTAGAGTTCCAAGAGAAGAGAACTCATGGAGAATTCCATGCTTTTCACAAAAATAGTTCAAATGACTCATTTTCAAATTCTCCACCATGATCACTTATTACCTTTAAAATTTTAGATTCTTTTTCAGTTTGTACTTGTATGCAGAAGATGCTGAACACATCATATGATTAATCCTTGGTTCTAGTGAACTTAACCCAAGTACATCTGCTATAGCCATCAATAATGACTATAACATGTTTCTTCCCATTGATTAATGCAGTACTAATAGGACCAGACAAATCAATGTGAAGCAATTCTAAGGGTCTAGAGGTAGAGATAATTTTTTTTTAGTTTAGAAAGAAGTTTTACTTATTTTCCCTACTTGGCATGCTCTACAAAGAGCATCAGAGTGATAATTGAGATTTGTCAGTCCTTTAACAAGTTTCAACTTACTAAGTTTATATAGAAATCTCCAGTTAGCACGACCTAACCTTTTGTGCCATATCCATTTCTTATCACTCACTGATAGAAGGTAAAGTGCCTTCTGATCAACTAATTCAGAAAAAATAATTTTATAAACATTGCCCTTTCTTTCACCTTTGAACATTATGGACTTACCAGATTCATTCATCACTATGCAGTTGTTCTTATTAAACATGACTTCATAACCACTGTCACAAAATTGACTAATGTTCAGTACGTTATGTTTAAGTTCATCTACAAGAAAAACACCATTAATTGAAATAGAGGAGTTACTAATAGTACTTATACAAATTATGTTTCCTTTCTGGTTTCCTCCAAATCCCATAGTTCCTCCCTCATCTAGAGTTAGGGTTTGGAACATAAGCTTTTCTCCTGTCATATGTCATGAGCAGCCACTGTCCAAGTGTCATGACTGCTGCTTTGCTTCCCCCTTGAAAAACATCTGCAACAAAGACAAATTGAGATTTAGGTACCCATAATCTTATGGGTCCTTTATGGTTAGTTATGACATGTTTTTTCTTGTTTTGTAAATTTGCTTTCATATGATAAGGTTTAGGATTATTCAAGACTTTTGATTTAATAGTTTGTTGTCTTGAATGAGCCTTGACCTTCGGTCTGATCCTTTCAAAACCTTATCTCCATCTATCTTAGGTTTTGGCTTCTTCATAACCTTCGACTTTAGAGTCTTAGGCTCTGGTTTCTTCAGAACCTTTGACTCAGCATCTTTAGGTTCTAACTAATTTATAACCTTTGCTTTTCAGCAACAGGTATAAAATAAGAGTCAAGCCCTTTCTGAGCAAAGCTTGAAGATGTGGGATATGTTGGTTTTCTTAATTTTTTAAACCTTGGATTAAAAGATTTTTAAGATTAGCCAAAACCTTCCCCTTTTCTTCCACTTGCTCCATAAATCACAGAAGCGAGTTTCGTTATATTGAAGCCATTTATGAGAAATTATTGAAGAGTCATTTCACGCTCATCAAGAGGTTTATCAGACACTTGATTTACTAGAGAAATATGATCTTTCTCTAAGGCTTCATTTTAATTTTGAACATATTTTAATTTATCTTTCAAAAGATGATATTGCTTTTGCAATATTTTCATGTGCATGGCATTCTCTTGACATTTGTTGAAAGATTTTTCGGTGGGGCAAATATTTGTTTTATCGTATCCACAGGGATTAACATGATATTACCGCCGTTCTACTATTAACGATGTTTTAAGTAAGGGTTTCAAGTAGTTTTCGATTGTGAAAGGAAACATTCACTAGAATTTGTAACAACAGTAAAATATTCGAAAAGATAACGTTTAAAAAACGTGTCAAGATTAGAGTTCAGTAACCGATTTCATATGTATTCAACTAATCTAGCATGTGAAATTCATTTATAATCAATATAACCACGTATCACTCATCAATGTCTTTTATGTCTAATCGGTATTGTGAATTTTACCGTATTGTTTAATCGAAAATATCTCAACCTATTAAACAATACAAATAACATTATAACTTGATACAAGTGAATATCAAACTCCAAATCTATGTCTAGACTTTGGTATTTGATAGATGAAAACTTAGGTTAAGACTTGAAAGATATTTCTCAATAATGATTCAAACCACAAATAAAACATAAAAGCAAAGATAATCATCTATATTGATCATTAACTTGTTCACATACAAAGGATAAAAAGAGGTACATACTAGTTAGATTAATTGCATCTAATCTTGACACAAAGGGGTTTAGCTACACATCATGGTAGCTTGTTTCACAAGAAATGAAAAGAGATGAATAAGCATCCAAGTTGAATAATCGAAAAAGGTTGCACAATCAGCTCCGATTAAAAGATTTTGAGTTTTTTTACTCTTTCGATGGGTTTTTTAGGGTTCCAAGATCAAGAAGTACCACAAAAAAATATGATTTGGATCCTATTTATAGAATTTGTGAATTTATGATCTCGCCCGGCGACTAAAGCCTCGCCCGATGAATCTACCTTTTTCACACACCCTTCTGCCAGCAAAACACGCCAACCTCCCCTTGAGAAAAATATCATGTCTCGCTCGGCGACCAAAGCCTCACCCAGCAAAATCACACCAAAACCCCTCGCCAGGCGACCATGCCAACTTTTGCTACTGGAATTCTCCAACTTTTCCTCACCTTGGCTTCGTTGGGCGAGCTAGCCCTCAATTCACTACATGCTCGTTGGGCGAGCTTGCTGAATTTCGTCTCCTTAGCTTTGTGTCCTTTTCTTTGTTTTGTGCTTTCATTTTTTGTTTCTTGCAACATTTTTCTGCACACTTACACACAAATCAAAGACACCACAACTAAATGCAAAAAAGGTGACATTCTATGAAAGATCGGGGAATTCAATGATGGAAAACACAAAATAGAGCCTAAAAGCGTCAAGTTATCATGTGGAATTACAGTCATAATTGACATTTATCAAACTCTCCCCAACTCGAATCTTTGTTTGTCTTAAAAAAAAAGTTTAATTCTCACGAAAACAAGAAGATTTGCCCAAGCTTTAAATTCAACAAGAGATAATAATAAATTTAACAAATGAACGCGTACAGGGAATGTTCAAACACTTTCTAGAATCAAATCATGATTATGGATTAAGATCTAAACGCAAATATCATGTTATACATTTCCAAGCAATCACATCTTCATATTTGAATCACCCTGCCTCTCATCTTCATAAAGCAGATGAAGACTTTTGCATATTTATTTATACGAGACAATTACTCTCATTTGTTAACTTTGCTAACATCTTGATCAATTCATGCATTCATCTAAACAATCGCTATGAAATCATGGAGGCACAGATCACTAAGGGCGTTTCATGGTTGTAACTTGGCTGAGTTTCACAACAAAGGGTCATTTATGAGGTTTTTAAAACAAAGTTTCCAAACTTTAAAGGAGTATTCACTTTTCAATTTCTTTACACTACACAACTTTATTCACCACTTTTCTTTGCTAAATTGATACACCCTTGATCACACTTTCTCAACACAACTATTTTTCACTTTTTCTTTCAACAAGTTTTTTTCTTTTTCAAATTCTTATTCACAACTTTCTTTTTTGTTTAAATCCTTTTCAAATTTTCAGCAACCAACCATTTTTCTTTATTCTCCCCAACTTGAATACAATCAACCATACAAGAATGCTCCTCAAATTTCTATAGCAAGGGACAAGATTTCAACCAAAATTTGAAGGTTCAAATGTCTTAATTTTTTTTTTAAATCCAACAAAAAATCAATTATGAACTAATATTTATGTACAATTTCATAGTTCATCGCCAAAATGTATCCTGACATTTAAAGCTCGAAGGGGTTAATGAATTCTCGCTCACTCACAAGGTAGGTTACTTTTGGTCAAGTGGTTGTGCTCAAAATTAATAAAATGCCTTGATCATTTCCTTGCTTTCACTATTTCACAACAAATACAAGATTTAGCACGAATCAACTGAGTTAGAACAAGAATTATCAGTCATCCTTAGCAGTTTAGTGAACAATGAGAAGTTTTCTCATAATTTCTGGTTTAGACCTAACTGATTCAAGCATTTGAAACAAGTTTTTGCATAATGATGCATGAAATGATTTTTGCATAAAGCACAAAGTTCAAATTCATGTAACATTCTACAAAGCGATAACCATGTACCTTGCTTGCGTGCTTCACATAAAAATTTCTATCATCACCATCCAATTTTTATTATTTTGCTTTAAAACTTGATTGAATCTTCCTTTGTGACTTTAAACAAGTTAGAAAACCAATCTTGAAGATAAACATAAAAAATTTCTTTGGTAGAAACAAACTACTTGCAACTTAAACAACAATTTAATAAACTTAACAACCAAAGGTTATAGTATAAACACAGACAAAAAGTACTCCCAAAAGAGTCAAAAGTAGTAATGCACATCCCCAAAATAATTTTGAACTACAACTGAAATAAAATCGAAAACGAACAAAAAAAAAAGACCAACAACTTTTAAAATTCTTCACTTTGTAAAAGCAAGCTTTCCGTCGTTGGCACCTTCACTTTGTAAAAGCAAGCTTTCCGTCATTGACACCTCCACTAATCCTCACACCTCTTCATCAAATTTTGACTCATCATCACCTTCCTCTTCATTTCCAACTGCCTCCTCCTGAGAAAATAGCTTGCCCTCAGGCCAATTAGCATGAGCCAAGAAGAGATCACGACTAGGAATCTGATGGTCTTCATGAGGCTCCCTTATCTGTAACTGCAACTGATGCATAGAATTATGCATGAACATAAACGCTCTTGGATTCGCCTCCAACATATCCCAAGTATAGTTGCACACAACTTTTTGTCTCGGATCCCAATCCTGAAAGTTCAGATTTCCAAAGCTAGAAGCTTCACCTGCAATCTTCCTTTTCTTCCCTACACAATGCCTGACAACATATAAATCATCAATAGTACCAGTGATAGTTTCATGTACTAGAAGAGGAATAGTAATCTGGAAATGAGCACAAATAACCTTGATGAGAGTAGAAAAAACCAAGGGACAATTTACTTTAGCCCCAGGTTGACATCCACTTTTAGCTACCAGCTTGAGTTCATTAGCTGGCAACACACACCTGCTTGTTTTTTTAGATACAGTGAATAAGGTGTGCAATATTGAGAGGAGCAGATGAGCGGTACATTTTGGGATTGATGCTGTGCAAAATCAAAAGCATGACAATTTGAATAGTTGGCTTTGTCTTCCCTTAAATACCTCACAACAACTCCAGAAGCATTATATTGCACACTTCATCCCTCAAGTAAAAAGGAACTGGAAATCTCATCAATGTTCCTTTGACGATTCAAAATAGTCATACTTTAATGTTATTGTGAGATCTCAGTCGCACCCTAATTTTTGACCATAAGATTCCGTCTTTCTTGCATAACATCTTTAGGTCATATATTCTTGTATGTATTGTTTATTATTACTAACCAGCTTGTGTAGGCACATCAATTTCAAATGGGGATGGTACTCACTCAAGCATCTCAAGGGTCAATTCCTCTAATAAGTGTCATTTCTCAAGAACATGATTCGAGGTCATCTACAAGAAATATGTCAAAGGGAAGATATCTTTCAGTCACAAGGAAATCATATCATTCAAGTGTTTCATCACAAGAATACAAATTCCAAATCCAAGCCGTGTTCGAGTTTCGGGGCATCATATGATTCATTCGAATGCACAATTATAAGTTGTTGTTGGATTTCAAAGCTTGCAGATTACATTCAATTTTAGGGCATTACAAGACTTCAAAAAATCAAAGCACTATTACAAGTTATCATGGAAAATTCAAATCAAAATTCAGAGTACAAGAGTAAAATTCCATGAGATACAGAACTACAAATAAAAAAATGGGTTCACACTTCTGAAACTCGATAATGTCATGAACCATTCTAAAGTTAATCCTAATCCTAAACTCCAAGTTTCAAGTCAATTCAAGTGAAAAAGACTTCATAGGCCTGCAGAATTCGCCACTGGTTATTTTGGCCAGTTTGTTGTGGAGCCCCTTTCTTGGATATCTGTCTTGTATCATTGACATAACTATTTTGGTCTACCAGCAGGAATAGGCGCAGGGACTATATTGGTGGGTTGTGGAGCTCAACTCTCAAAATTATGCCACTTTTCTAACAGACTCTCAAATGGCACCATTATCTACATCTCATCACCAGGTCATAATAACAATATCTCAACCCATGCTCATTACCAACTCACGCATTATACCATTCTAATCCAAACTTAAGAAAAAAAGCAATGATGATTGACCAACATTACAAAGTCTATCAAAAGAGGAACTGTAGCCTGTTACAATAAGACCTATATTGTTAAGAAATAGAAAGCTACCTAAATAAATCTATCATCTCTATTTCAAACACTTTCTGTGGTCATCCCCCATTCGGCTTATCAACACAAATACAAGACCAATGTGATGGGAAGACATCATTATCGACAGAAGCAGCAGGTCAGTGGGGCTTGCGAATTCGACACTTGATGAAATTCTTGGAATAATAGTGTTCCACTTCATAGGAATTATCCTCAGACCATGGGTGAGTTTGCTCGAAAGGTATCAGTCGCCGCCAACAATTCGTCCAAGAGTTCTGCTAAAGATTTACTGGCATAGTAGTAAACCAAGTCAAGCACCTGCATATCAGTAAGAAGCGTTCTTTTAGAAGATTTTTACAACCAGATTCAAGTGAAAGCAATTCAAGATCAGACCCTTTCAATGCCTCTAAGCAACATGCATCAAAGAACAACATCAGTCTGCAATCACATGACAAGAACATTGATCTGATGTCAAATTAAGTTGTGCACATCTAATACCATTATCACATAACAGCCAATATTATTCCAACTGCCATCAAGGATTCATTAAGCAGACTCTACATGCCGGAACCTGAGGTGAAATAAGTTGCCTTTTCTTTCAAACACATAACGCAAGTGTAACATGAGTTCTAGAGAGATTCAAATTATTAATAATTCCAAAAGACAAAGAATGAAACTCATGAATTCAGAATCATAGCACAATTCATTAACGGTGAATCATGCATAGTCATGGCAAGTCTTGAATTGCAAATAACACTCGCAGGTGAAACTTAGATTCCTAGCATGTAATCCGTCCCTAACTAAAATCCACTAGACCCTACATGATGGAACTCGTGTGCTAAAAAAAAAAATCCAAATACCTAATCTCACTTTGGTCAATCCCCGTCTTATTTGTTCATCCAATTTACAGCAGTGTTTCGCAAATGCTACGAGAGTGTACCTGAGCATACATGGATAAAATCTCCTTGGCTGGTCTCTAAACAGATTAGCATACCTTCAAATAACAAGGTTTCTTCACACATGGTTAATTTGGAGGCAACAAATTGAGAATGCTTACTGGAGAAGTAGCTGCCCTGTTAGCCAATCACGGTGCGTCAGCTGCGATTCCGTTGAGTCGGAAAATCAAGCGTTTTGAATGTGCAGGATGATAAAGTTCAGGTCATAGAGCTTACGTTGATTTGAAGAATAAATGGAACTTTCCAGAGAAAAGCTGCTGAGCAGGCCAACTGGTAGCTACAAAGGAAAGGAATCAAAGGAATCAATACTCATGGCCAAAGTTAATCAGCAATTAAGGCAATTCACTCCTTTCCAAAGCAGCCAAACACGTTATAATTTCTTTCCAAAAAACAAATTCTCAACAAGAATCAGCAGCTTGGAGTTATTTCCAAAACAACCAAAGATATGTTCCTAACAGCACTAAAAACCTTCCAAAACAGGAATAGACAAAGCAATTTCTCGTATTCAATTGCAGGATCAAAATTTCAATCATTTTTTGCCTATAAAAACCACATACACACTTGCAGAATGGGGGAGCAAAAAAAACATACTATCATATAAACCAAAACCACAAACAAAACACTCAGAAGTCATCCGTTAAACCAGGTCCTATCATCATCAACCTAACAAACATTCACCAATATACTCAACCAACCATCAATCCCTAATACAATAACTAATCCATCACAGATCCAATCACAGCCAACAATTCATCATCAATTTGCAAACCATACAAGAAATTCCCAAATTCATCCATATCACCAAAACATCACATATCAAAATTCCAAACCATTTTTTCATATTAATGTACACAAGCTATCTTCAGATCATTACACATCAATTCACAAACCGACTATTGAACCAATTTCAAACTGCACAAAACCACCAAAACTTCACATCAACTAAACAATCCTACAACAGACCACAACCAAACATCGTACAATACAATCAAAGTATCAACACACGCATTCACAGCAGACGCACAAAACTAAGAACCAACAACAACCGGTTTGCAGAGCAAATGTTCATACATAGCTTCAAAATCATACACACAACATTAGAATAGAGAAGAGGGAAGACTTACTACCAAAGCCGTCGCCGTCGTCGAATCGCCACGCCGAACCATTCCGAAGTTGTTCGCTGATGTCGTAATTGAGAAAGGGGCTTCGAACGAGTTAAAAAAGTGCGACGATAAGGTCACCACCTCATCCTTGCTAGCGAGCCGCCGCGACCATCACACAATTGTGCCACCCGTCTTCCACCACCGGCAGCCTTCTGCTCCTTTTATGCTTTAAATCAGTTGTAAATTGTAATAAAAAAAAATTGATAGTGGATTGGGGTTGGGTTTGTGTGGGGGTTAGGTTTTTACTTTGTTTGTTTGATTGAGAGATATGGAGAGAACGGAGATGACGAGTGTCGGCGGCGATTAGGGTTTTCCCTAGTTGTTGAGAGAAGAAGATGACGAGAGAAAGAAGGAGGTAGCGATTGAGAGAGAAAGGACGGAGTAGCGAGAGATTGAGAGTGGTTGATTAGAAGCGGAGAGGAGAGAGTTTCTACGTTTCTTTGTTTTTTTTAGGTTCGATCCCATGTGCACACACACACTACTAGCATGCACCCTCCGTTTTGTTTTAATATACTTTATATAAAAACAATCTTTTTCTTTAATATATAAAAATAGTCTTTTTTCTAAGTTTTTTTAATAACATAACCCTTTTTTTTTAAAATAGAACTTTTTCAATAACTTTTCTCCTTAAAATTTTAATTATAACTTTTAACAAAACCTCTTTTAGATTAGTAACCCTTTTTTTTAATAATAAAAATTTTATATTAAAATTAAAATCTTTTCAATTAATAAGAAAACTTTATTCACTTTTTAATATGACTTTAAAATAAAATAACAATAAGAACTTTTATTAATAAGAAAACTCTTTTACTTTTATAACTTAAAAATAAGCGATTTTTGAAAACTTTCTTTTACTAGATAATAAAACTAATTTCCTTTAAATAAAAAAAAACCTTTAACTTTTTTCAAATTAATAATAATCTTTAACAATTTCTCAAAGTAATAACCTTAAATCAAAACTCTTCTTAATAAATCTTTCTCCACTAAGAGTCCCTTGCGCTTGAGTGTACGCTTGTATGTTTATCTTGGCTCTGTTTATTATCATGCCTTATTATGCTTTACTATTTGTACTTGATGAACGTATATTGCATATGTCTTTAACCTCTTCAAAAACTAAAAAAACTCTCGATCCAACGTCGAGCCCATTTTCTACCTATGTAAGTCGATCGCCTTAGGGCATCGCATTCAACCTACCGGTCACAAGACACAAGTCTAGCATCACCTTGCTAGAACCCTCGCCTAAATAACCTTAATTTGATCGCATTAATATCCAAGGGAAAATCCCATGCATGATAACCTTGTTATTGTGCATGGTGCATATCATTTGCATTCATAATCGATACCTTAAGATAAGTTATTTAGACAACTTAGGATAGATTTCCTAGGTTAGTCCCCTTCAATTTTGATTTCTTAAATCAAACTTTAGCCTACCTAATTCTCCACACAAGAGAATTAGATGTTAATCATCTCAAAGAAGGGACATACAATCCCATACCCCACAAATACAAACATTTTCAAAAAAACTGTGGTGGTTTTCTTAAGATGATGACTCATCTTCTCTCCTCAAAACTTTAAACATTTAGTATCCTCAATAACGAACTACAAGTGCTCTGATTCCCTCCTGACAAGATATGTAGGCACAAGATGCGACATCTTGTCGAGCACACTTAGGAATAAAAATAATAAATCACCTACCCTTAAACCCTTAGCAAAACAGATAATAAATAACATAAAATAAATCAAGAGGTTCCTGTAGAGTACTACAGATATCTAGGATGCTAACACCTTCCCTAGGTATAACCAACCCCCGAACTTAGAATCTTAAGTGCATTTGCATTGCATTGTGGGAATTCGGTTTTTCTCCATTCCCTTGGATAAAATCAAAGACCGGTGGTGACATTAAAAAATGCGATACAAGTTAACTAATAGCTTGATATCCAATTTTCACCGCGACAATCTCGACATGTGAAAATATGAACATGTGAAAATAGCAAAAAATTATAATTTTCATATTATCAAATAAAAAATTACATTCCACTAGAACAATAGGAACATATAAAAAAACTCAAAATGTAAATAGGATATGTAACATAAATTGTCCTTCTTTAACATTCCCTACAATTGAACAAAAATATAGAGTAAATTCATCTTTTGAATCTTGAAAGAAAAAAGAATAAACATGAAAGAGAGTGTAAAAATTCTTATAAAATTGATAATGATATATAACTCAATCCATTATACATATGTTGTATGTGAAATAAAATAGCAATTTGAACAAACTTACACAATATGTAACGTGCAACAAAACTTTTCGAAATCGTAACCCCCTCTTTCCACCTGTGTTAAAAAAAGTAAACATGACATAAATAATGAAATTCATATATTTATTTATATATTGAGATATACAAGTATTAGAGTAAGAATTTTTTAATCATCTTAATATCATTCGATAACAAAATCAACCAATAGACCAAACCTGTAAAAGAAAATAAACTGTATAAAATAATTTGTTAAATAAAAAAAGAAATCAAATTTGATAATAATTTAGTATAGAATATGTAACGTACGTTGTTCATATTTTGGAAGACCTCCTTACAAACAACGTTTGAAGTCTTATTAGTGCCATTACCGTCGTCAGTGATAAGAAGTTTTAAACCAGCTCGTGAAGTAACTCTAGAAACTGCAACATAGAGCTGACCATGGGTAAAAACAAATTATGGAAGGTAGATCCTAACATGTTTAAGAGATTGACTTTGACTCTTGATCGTGAAGGCTGATCAGATCCTGTAATGGGCAAAGAGGAACGTCTGTGATGCTGGGTGTGTGAGATGAGGAGAGGGTGTACCTGCAAGGCACTCCGATGCTAAAGTAAGAATCGGGAGAGAGAAATGCAAGTACAAAAGTATGAGCTTCTTAGGATTATTTTTTAATACCTGACCCTCTCAAATGAGAGGGTTTTTATAATGCCCCCAGTGCGTGGCCAACAATCCCCATTTTCGGGGCGGAATAACAGTTTCTTGAAGAATAGGTAACTGCCAAAAACTAGTTGTTATAACGGGCAGAGATGCCCAAAACTAGCCGTTGCCACAAGCAAAGGCGTAGTTCCGAGCACAGGTGCCATGACTGTTCTCAAATGGTGGAGCCGTGCGTAACGGGTAGGAATACCGAAGAGGAGCCAATGACCTTGAGGCTCATCTGTCCATATGTGCCCGGTAGAGGAACAGAAGGGTAAATGTTGCCCCACACCTGCTGGACTTAGGCAATTGGGTCGTTCTGGAAGCAGAAGTGGATTAGGTCATGCCTAGCCATTGGTCCAGTCCGGAACAGGAGCCCCCAAAGTTGTTGCTCCCGAGCATGAGAGTGATGACTTAAGGATAACTCGCAGCCCCGGGGAACTCTGAAGGGGTCGTCGTTTGTCGACGAGGTGGAATTGTCCTTGGATGCCCGCGGGTTCTAGTGCCCGCGGGATACGTATCGTTATTTGGGTTACCCGACGTACAGGGAGGGCCAACCACCGCAGCCTAGCCCTAAGCAGTTCAAGCAGATGAAGGAGTGATATCTTTTTTTGTTTTTTGTTGTAATGTATCTGGCCTGCGTGCCATATTTGATGTAATTTTATTGTAGTTCGGTGGGGGCCGTGGCCCCTTTGCCTTGTAATATGCACAATCGTGGTCCTTGTGGCCACTTAATTATATGTATGTATCCGGTCATCGTGGCCGGTTTTGTATGTTGTATATTCGCGCATGGATTTCTTTGATTATTTTTGCTAAGTATAATATTTTTGCTCGATACACGTGTGTGCCCGTAGTAGAGATCACTTTGATTTGTTTAACGTTTTTGGAGAATTGCTCAACATAGATGTGTTCGGCAGTGAGGGGGACTGGACGAACATCCTAGGGAATTACCGGGCATGATAGCGGAGCTCAGGCCACGTTTGAGGCCTGAGTTCGCAGCGTGAACGTCCCGTTGCGAGCTGGGTGTTCTGCCTATCATGGTACTTTGACGACGGAGGGCTCGGTTGAGGAACCGCTGTCGGGCAGAGACCTAGCTCGATCATGAGCGGGGTCCTGCCTTGGTTGGCATGCGACGCTTATACCTTGGCGCACATCGTAGTTAGGTTGTTATGTTCGTTGCTTTGACGAAGAAAACCGACAGTTAGGGCCTTAGCTATAGTATTATTTTAGCTTTTCGGTGTTCCATGGTCGAGCAAGTTCTTCCCCGTTGAGGTGTTCTAGGTAGTAGGCCTCATTCTCCATCTTTGCTCGAACGTGATAGGGTCCTTCCCAGTTAGCGGCGAGTTTGCCTTCTCGAGAGTCCTTGTGATTCCTTCTCAAGACAAGGTTGTCCCCTTGGAATTCTCGTCGTATCACTTTGGCGTTATACTTGATTGTAATTTTTTGCTTTAAAGAGGCTTGGAGAGCTGCTCCTGACTGGACCTCTTCGACGAGGTCGAGCTCCTCCCGTAGTGCCTCGTCGTTCATTTCCTCATCTTGGGGTGACTCAGTCCGCCTGGATGGTATGTGTATTTCGATGGGGATTACCGCCTTAGTCCTGTAGGCCAGGCGAAAATGAGTTTCCTCGGTCGAGGAGTGTGGAGATGTACGGTATGCCCATAGGACGCTGTGCAGCTCCTCGACCCAAGTTTTCTTCATTTTGTCTAGCCTTCACTTAAGGCCTCGTAGGATTACTCGATTCGCTACTCCGGCTTGCCTATTTGTTTGGGGGTGTTCGACGGATACGAAGTGTTGTTTCGTGCCCAATTGAGAGACGAAATCTTGGAACTTCCTGTCCATAAACTGTGTCCCATTGTCCGTGACGATCGCTTGGGGAATGCCAAAGCGTGCGAGGATGTTTCGCTTGTAGAAACGAAGTATGTTAAGGGCTGTTATTTTGGCCAGAGCATCCGCTTCAATCCACTTTGTGAAGTAATCAACGCCTACTATTAAGTACTTGTTCTGGTTTGATCCTACCACGAATGACCCTAGGATGTCCAGGCCCCACCAGGCGAATGGCCACGGGGAGGACATAGCTTTGAGCTCGTTAGGTTGAGCTAGGTGCATGTCGTCGTGCCGTTGGCATTTGTCGCATTTCTTCACGTGCTCTTTAGCATCCTGCTGCATGGTTGACCAGTAGTGCCCTGCTCGAAGGGCTTTTCGGGCGAGGGATCTTCCCCTGAGATGTTGGGCGTTGATTCCTTCATGGATCTCGCGCAGGACGTCGGCGACCATCTCTTCCTCGACGCATTTGAGTAAAGGGATGGAGAACCCTCGCCTGTAGAGTTTATCTCCGACCAGGACGTAAGAGCATGCCCTGCGCCTGACTGTGTTGGCTTCTTTGGGTCAGACAAAAGTTCGTCCCTAGCGAGGTGGTTGTAAACGGGGGTCATCCAGCAGTTGTTGTCGTTGATGACCTGCACGTCGAGGGTTGGAGATGTCTTCTCGATACTAGGTCGAGGAAGCACCTCCTGGATGAAGGACTTGTTTTCGCCCTTTTTCTTCGTGCTCGCCAGTTTAGACAATACGTCTGCTCTGATGTTATGTTCGCAGGGAACATGCTTTACCTCTACTGCAGCGAACTTCGTTATCTTTTCTTTGACCAAGGCTAAGTACTCGGATAGGTTGTCGTTTTTGGCCTTGTATTCTCCTAGAACTTAAAGGGCCACGAGTTGTGAATCCGTACAGATGATGACTTCTTCTGCCCCTAGATCTTCGGCCAGGCGCAGGCCGGCGAGGAAAGCCTCGTACTCAGCCTGGTTATTAGCCGTGGGGAAGGATAAGGTTAGTGATAGCTCAACGATAATTCCCTCATCGTTTTCCAAGATGATACCTGCCCTGCTCCCTGCCGAGCTGGACACTCCGGCTACGAAGATGGCCCACTTGCGTGCCCCGCAGGTGGGAGAATCTGTGAACGTGATCTCTGCGATGAAGTCAGCCAAAGCCTAGGCTTTGAGGGCTTTTCTGCTTTCATACTGAATGTAGAACTCGGACAGCTCTAACGACCATTTGAGCATTCTGTCGGCCATATCTGGTCGCCCCAGCAGTTGCTTTACGGGTTGATCTATCCGGACCGTGATCGTGTGGGCCAGGAAGTAGTGCCTCAGTCTTCGTGTAGCGTTGATGAGGGCCAGCGCTACCTTCTCTATCTGCTGATATCTCAGCTCTAGTCCCTGAAATACCTTGCTGGTGAAATATATGGGCTTCTGCCCGTCGGGTGTCTCACGGATGAGGGCGGTGCTCACGGCCTCGGTTGCCACGACGAGATAGAGGTACAGAGTTTCGCCGTTGTCTGGCCGAGAGAGAACTGGTGGTTCTGACATTGCCTGTTTCAGGCATAGGTGAGCCTGGTCGCATTCCTCTATCCATTCAAACGCTGCCTCCTTGCGGAGGAGTTTGAAGAAGGGCAGGGCGTGCTGGGCAGACTTGGCCACGAAACGAGACAGAGAAGCGAGCATCCCATTGAGGGATTGAATGGATTTCTTTGAATTAGGTGTTGGAAATTCGAAGAATGCCCTGCACTTGTCGGGGTTGGCCTCGATTCCTCGCTCTGTCAGATAGAAGCCGAGGAACTTGCCCGCCCGTAGCCCGAACGTGCATTTCTCTAGGATGAAACGCATACGGTATTTCCTGGCCTGTTCGAAGACTTTTCTCAAATGGGCCGTGTGATCGGTCTCCTCGTGGGATTTCACGATCATATTGTCCATGTATACTTCGAGCATGCTGCTTATCTCTCCTTGGAAGACCTTGTTCATCATTCTCTGGTAGGTCCCGTCAATGTTTTTCAGGCCGAAGGGCATTACGTTATAGTAATAATTGCCTGATTTGGTCATGAAAGCCGTGTATTTTTTATCGTTCATCGCCATTGGTATTTGATTGTAGCCCGAATAGGCGTCTATGAATGATAATAGTTTAAAATCGGCAGAGTTATCAACAAGTTTATCAATATTAGGGAGGGGGTAGGAATCTTTTGGGCATGCCTTATTAAGATCAGTATAATCAACACACATGCGCCACTTTCCATTAGATTTTTTCACGAGTACAACGTTGGACAGCCAAGTGGTGTACTTGGGTTCCGAGATAAATTTTGCCTCGAGGAGGTCTTTTACAGCTTGTTTTGCTGCCTCTATTTTCTCCGGAGACTGCTTTCTCCTACGTTGTGCTACTGCTTTGATGGCGGGGTCAATCGTGAGTTGATGGCAGGGGACAGCTGGATCTAAGCCGGGCATTTCTGCAACACTCCAGGCGATCAAGTATGCGTTCTCTCGAAGGTAAACCTTGAGCTGTTTCCTCGCAATGTTGGGGAGGCCAGTCCCTATCATTACTCCTCGCTGAGGATCATTGCTGAGCAGGACGAGCTCGAAGTCGTCATCTGAGATTGGGCGCGTCGGATGGGAGCTGTTGCTGGACTAGGCGGATGAAGTGCTCGGGTCAACCTGGTTTGGCTTCCTCTGAGCTGCTGGGAAAGGATAGCTTGCTGGACGTCTTTGGCTTGGAAGCGATGGCGTTGAGTCCCTTGGTGGCCGCTTAAAAGCATCGCCGCGCAGCTTTGATGTCCCCGTGTAATATAGCGACCATACCTTTCGAAGTGTAGTACTTTATTTTGAGATGGAGGATTGATGGCATAGCTACCAGCTCGGCCAAAGTTGGCCGCCCAAATATGCATTGATAAAGAGACGGGCAGTTAATTACCAGGAACTAAACTTTAATGGATCTGGCTGTCTCTGCGGATCCAAAGGTCACGATCAACTCGACGTACCCCCAGGGTTTCGTGACCGACCCATTGAAACCCTACAGGTCGGAACCCACATAGGGAGTGAGATGCGATTCATCCAGCTGGAGGGTCTAGAACAGTTGTGAGTACATAATGTCGACCGAGCTGCCTTGGTTGACTAAGATCTTGCGAACATTAAATTTGCCATCTGGGCTCTAACGAGCAGTGGGATACTTGAGTTCGGGGACCCTCCAAGGGGTTCTTCCCGGTAGAAGGAGATGTGGACTGATCCCTTCTAGGCCTTGTCGAGAGTTGTCACCTTGCTGGAGCTCGTGCTGATCAGGTGCTCGAACTTTCTCTTCATTGAGCCCACAATCACTTTGTTAAAGCCCCATCCGGAGATGACCATCGCAAAGAGGAAAGTCTCCCATGGGCTATGGGCTGCGAAAGACGCGGGAGCGCTGAGCTCGTCTGAAACATAGAAATCCTCTAGTCGCGATATACTCATGGCCACTTGGAGGTTGGTTTCCTCCGAGGAAGGCACCTCTTCCTCTATTTTCTTTGACTCTTGGGCGTCTTGCCGGGGAGCATCCTTCTTCTTCGTAAACTGCTTCAGGTGGCCGTCCCTGATCAGTAATTCTATGGTATCCTTCAAGTGGATGCAGTCTTCAGTGGTGTGGTGTTGAATCTTATGAAAACGACAATATTTAGATTTATCGGCGTTGGGCTTGGCTGGTACCTGCTTAGGGAACCGAACTCCCGCCTGTTTAAACTCTGAGTTAGCACATTCAGAGAGAATCTTTTCCCTGGAGACAATCAGGGGAGTGTAATCGTGGAACCGACCGGAGGGCCCCTTGTTGTCCCGGGATTCCCGGAGACGATCTTCGCGCCTTCTTTCCCCTCGATGGGATGTCGAGGGTTCATCACCTTTTGAGGCCCGGACATTTTTCTGATGGCATGAGGCCCGGGCGGAGCTGACCACTTCCTTTTCTTCGTACTGAATATACGCCAGCGTCTTGAGGAGGAAGGCATCCAGGCTCCTTGGAGGTGCAAGGCCAACAACTTTAGAAAATTCTAAATGCGGGCGAAGTCCTCGTTTGAGCAGAAATTTCTTCATGTTATCGGTAGTGGGGACTTGCACAGCTTCTTTATTAAACCTCTCAAAATATGCCCGAAGAGGCTCATCCTTCCCTTGAATTATGGCCTCAAGGGAGGCTTCAGTATTTGGATGACGGCGTGACGCCGTAAAATGCCAGGAAAACATCCTGCCCAGCTGCTTCCACGAGGTGATGGACTCCTCGGGTAGTTGTCTGTACCAGGTCACTGCCCCTTTCTGGAGCGTGGTCGGGAACAGACAGCATTTGATAGCACCCCGGACGCCATGGTAGTCTAACTGCACATTGATGTTTTCGATGTGGTCATCTGGGTCAGTCGTTCCATCGTAAGTGCCCAAGGATGGGGGTTTCTCTAAGCCTTTGGGGAGGCGCGTAGCCAGTATCTCCTAAGACAATGGGTCGTGGGGCTCATCGTTGCTGCTGGAACTGGTCTGGGAAGGGGAGCGGATGCTCCGCTCGAGGACGTGACGACGGTTTCTACGGGGTGAAGGCATTCGTACTCGGCCCTTTGATCTGACAGGTGGTGAACGTTGATCCCTCTGGTTTCTCTTGTTGCCCGAGGAATGTTGGTTTCGCGGGGAAACGTGATCGCACTTCCGAATGACATGGATATATGGTTCTTGGCGCACCCGACGATCAGCTTCCCGCCAGGTTTGTGGTCTCTTGGATCATCGTCGATCCTTCCTCGACTGAGGGGATCTCGGACGAGCAGATTCTTCCAGCGCCCCAATCCTCTCGTTTTGTTGGAGGATCAAGAGGTTGGTCTTGTTGATTGCTTCAAGGAGGGCCACCACGACCGGGTCGACGTTGGGTGGAGCTGGAACGGGCTGGAGGGCCAGCAGGGGCTGGTCGTCAACACGGTCAGTATGAGTGAGGGAGGGAGACGTGGTAGCTCCGTCTCTCAGATGACGGGCGTCTCTTCCGAGGAGGGATGTAGATCCGTCAGCATCAGTTTTGTTGACAGGGAGAAAGGAAGGATTACGAGCATCTTGGACGTGATCTTGGGAAGCCATGATCGTAATCTTGGACAGAGAATGTGTTTTAGTCTTTGAATCTGAGGTGGATGTGTCGCTCCCAGGATTTTCATCCAAGTACAAACGCGAAAGTGGCGCAGAAATAGAGTCGCCAGCAATGTGTATTTACCCCAAGAGAGGGAAAGGAAACACACTGCATAAACCTGAGGGAAAGGAAAAGCAATGGTCTCGCGACCAAGAGAAACGGGTAAGGGAGTCGGTTACGCGAGGGGAAGGTATTAGCACCCCCACGCGTCCATCGTACTCGATGGGATCCATGCTTGTTGTCTCGATCAAACGGTGTCATCGTCTGAAGCTCCACTGCTACTGGAAAGGAAAAGGAACGGGAACGGAAAAGAACGAAGAAACGAGGAAGAAAAGAAACAAAAGTGACTCCATAGGACATCGTCGTCCTATGCCTACGTATTCCCTCGTGCAATGGGAAAGTCAGAGTCAATGTAGTTCGGACACGAACTAAGGGGGAAGGTAGCTCGCCAAGACATCGCCGTCTTGTGCCTACGTATCCTCAATCTAACCAGAAGGAGGAAATCAGAGCAATCGTAGTTCGACCTACGGGTCGAAAAGAGACAAAGAGGTGATAAAGAAAGGTTGTGAAAGAAATGTGGTGTCGTGCTCGGAGAGATCTCGCACGATCTCCTGCCTACGTATCTCGCTCGCACGCGAGAATCAGAACGACGTAGTTCCCCTCACTAGGGAAGGCTTTGATTTGTTTGTTTCTTTTATGAGCGACGTTAGATTCGCATCCGACAGTTAGGGTCGATGCCTGTTTGCGACAAAACGGAAGTAACGTGCCCTTTTCTGAAAATAGGTTTGAAACTTAACGATCCCGAAGGATAAAAAAAGGTTTGAGTTTGTTTTGTGTTTTTTAGACAGAAATGGATTGAAGTTAATTTGTAACTTGCATTGCACCCAAGTCTACAACATAGGAACGAATACGTCGCGTATCGTCCCCAACAGGACGTACACTAAGTACCCTAGAAGAATGAAGGGAGACCCCCCATACTTCACTTCCCATATATAAGGCTCATGCGCAATACACGTTAACCTTTATTAAGTGTTTTAGAAAGGTTATGAGATGAGAAGATAAGACTCAAAGGAAAAGAAAACACTAAGGGGAATTCTATCCTAGAGTTGTCATGCATAGATTATTATCCTAATGTCTCTCCTACCTCCGACTTAATCAAAAATTAAATGGAGCGAGGAATCCTACGGGATCATGTCATCAGACAAGTAAACATAGGATAAATCAATCACAAAATGAACTAAAACAAACGAAAGAATAAACAGTGTCAGTCAACAATAATGTCACATAATCAAAGTAAGAAAATGGGAGCTTTAGCCAAGGGGTCATATCAACCGAGGCAAACAAGCTAGCTGTGGGAAATAGGGGTACTCACCCAACGGTATCGAGAACCATGGAGAGCGGAATAAAAAAGGGGAAGATGTGAATCAGATCACATAAGCATCAGCATTGGTCAATGCGAGCTTTAGACAAGGTGTAGGGGTTTGATTGCTAAACCCTCCTTCCACTTGACGGACTCGATAACAGGAGCAGGTGATGTTCAAAGCTTCAATCATGTAATGAGAGCTAAGAACGAATCAACTAGAATAATGGGGGTCGGTTGCGAATCCTAACTTCCGTCAATTGCCTTCTTGGAGGTCTTACCAGGGGAAATGGAAATGGGACGCCTCTTTTGAGGTCTTTGGCACAAAAGTAAACAATCACAAACATGGCCTCCTTTGAGGACTTCCAGAATTGCCGGCCAAGTGGCACGGACTCCCAATCCTACTTCTCATGGAATCAAAAGAAAAAAAACGGAAAGAGAGTAAATCGGTTCGAGAAATTATACCACAAGCCATCTGTAAGCCATCATCATGCAAACAAAAGCGAGTCAGAAATCTGGTACAAGCATAAGTGTCAAAACATCGGTGTAAAAATAAATCACACATAGTGCACTAGTCGAATGCGGCTACACAAATGCAACCTGCACAAAGTATAATCCAGACAAATAAACGGTATATAGCATAGTAATTATGTCACAGGCGAAGCGGTATCCCACAAATAAAGTGTAATACCAAGTGCATAACCGTCGTAGGAATCTCCATGAAAACCTTGCATAAACTCAACAAAAGTATTAGAAACCACAAGGAGGTGCAACCGAAGGTTGCACCTATGCATCGCAACTCAAAACCAAGCACAATGATGAGCATATGAGTAATAAACATGCATCGGAACTTGTGTTTCAAGACGGGGCAGCAACTACGCAATAACATAAAACGTGCACCAAGTCAATCCGGAAATGAACAAACGCAAGGACAATGATCATGCATGAATAAGTAAGCATAAGCACATATCAAATGCAAGTCGACAAGCAAAATCCGCACAAAGCGGAGCTTAAAAGCCTCAAAACGGAAAAAACGCGTCAAAAATCACCGACTCGGAATTGAACGAAAATCGCATGGTTGACCGCAAACGTGCCAACGGACTCAAAAACGAACTCGGTTTGAATTAATTCCGCTCGGAAGTGAGACTTTTAGGCCGATTTCGTCGGCTGACAGTAGCGAAACAGTAGAAAAAAAAGTTGTCCGAAATCGACTAAAAAGTCCACCAACAGCTCCGAAATCATCAACAAAGTCGAGTTACATTATTCGTATTCGCAAAAACATGCCACGGTTAGGAAGTTATGACCAAAACACATTTTTAAGGGAAAGCGACACGATAACGTTCCTACGCAACCGAACTTTTATTTCTCAAGCAAACAAACATGATTCAAAAGTTGACATAAGTCGATCCGACCCGGCTTTTTAGCATTGAAAAAAGTATTGAATTAAGTATTCGGTTCGAATCCTCAATTACGTCAACTCGTGCATTCACCTACATCGGAACAACTTCACAAGTTCTCAACAATTCGGATTATGCAACAACACCAAAATTCAACACAATTATCTCTTAGGCATTTTAACAAACACCTACACTTCAAGAATCTCAAATCAAGAATTTACATCACAATTATCATAGCAATTCAAGAATTATTATCACAAATCGATATCAAACTCGCTTTAATTCAATCTAAACCTCAACAATTAACAAATAATGAAGCGAAAGGTTCAAGAATTATTACCGAAAAGTAGATCGGAGGAGCAATTGATGAAGAATCCGTGGAGAGGAGGGAGTATGGCGCAGTGGCTGGCCGGAGCTAGGGAGGTCGGCGCGGCAGTCCGGCTGGAGTGGGGGAGGCGATCGCGATAGATCGGCGGTGGTCGGAGCTTGATCGGAGACTTTGCGTTCTTGAGTGTTCTTGAAGATTGATGAAGTTGTTGTTGTGTTCTTAAGAAAAAGTTGAGAGAACTTGATTTGATTTTTGAGAGAGTCAAATCTGAAATTTTGGTGTTTGTGAATTATGAATGAAGTTGGAGGGAAATGAGAGAGAATTTTGAATATATAGTGTGGTGGAAAAATGAGGTAAAACGGTAAAATTCTAGCTTATCGGCAGCTTAAGTGGAAATAACACCTTGCTCGGTACAAAATTTTGACTCTGAGCCTCTCACGAAATTGTCCGCGTCTGAGTCACGGACGCAACGCAAAAATAACGGACGTCATTCGATCAAAATTAAATGAGTTCGATACGTTTAACCGGCGAGACGTCACTATCAAAAGTCATTTTTTCAGCTTATTTACCGTCTGTTACTCAGAAACGTGACAAGCTCATGTCTTTCGGAGCAGAATCTCGACTCGACTTTGTCAGTAAAGTTGTAGATCTACGAGTCAGTGACCTTGTGTCAAAAGATGAGCGTGATCGGACAAAAAACGAGTGAGATATAAATTTTCCCGTGAAACAACTTTAAACCTTTTTCTTCGGTTCAGCATTTCCGTTTTGCGAAATAAACCAAAACGATGATCTTCGGAGCACCTTTCAAACCTGAGCTTGTCTTTGAACTTTAAGAGGATAAAATTTGTGAACCGACGCTTCGAGAACAGACACAATCCGATAAAAATTGGCCGAGTTATGATTTTTCCAAAATCTGACAGACAGTGAACCGTATCAATGAATTCCACTGGTAATTCGCACTTTCGGAGTTCTTCCGCTCGGAATTGTTTCCTAGTGAACATTCGGAACGAAAATGGCATTGAAACAGAATTTTAGGCACCGGAATGACATCAATCCGACGAACGAACTGAGAGTTATGAAATTTTTTAGTGTCCAAAATACACCGGCTCAACACTATTTTTCACTGTTCTTCTGTTGTATCGACTCAGAGAATTCGCGTATTCGGAGATCTTCCTCAAAGAATTAGCTTTTGGCCAAAACACGAAAATTGGAGAGGATATTGTAACACCCCACGTTCCCATTTATGAAAAATATGCAAAATTCTATGAAATAATCAGAGTTTTTACACCAAAAATAAAGTAGGATGCCACATTCATAAAACCAACATCAAAACTCCTTTTATTAAATGAAATAAACAGCGGAAAATGATTTATTTCTTTATTTCATGGCCACATGCCAACAACTATGAAAAACTCCACATAAAATCGTGGTTCACCATAAATTCATCAAAAATAAAGATACGTAACAAAAAAAAGGATAACAAATAACAAATGAATGAAATCCCCATAATTCCCGTGTTACGTATCAGAGCGACTCCTACGACTCGAACAAGCAACACGTACTCCAACAACCTAAGTACCTGGATTATCTGTACTTCCGAAGAAGCACAGACACAACAACAACAAAGGGGTGAGAATCACATTTAATATTAAACGGCGAATAAATACATGATAAGAGTAGTATTCACGCACAATCATGCAATCAAGACCCACTGGTCACCAATCATCACTATACAACACACATCCAACAACAAAATGCAATGCGACACAACTATGGACACAATGCATGTGGTGCCAACATCATGGTTCATTCAATCGAACATGGATAGATCACATACACCCCTACTTGGCAATGATCTATCCCCACCATTCTCCATATCGGAGTACAAATGAATCACATACACTCCTCTTGAGCAATGATTCATCCCACCAACACCATGAAATGCAAGACACAATATGCATATAAAACACATGTATATTAACATATTTACATGTTCACGATCCTCCTGATCACACCTGAATCACATCATCATCATCCAATACCACACAATTAACTAACATCACATCAACCACTTATTTATTAATTAATTCCTTAAAATTATCAAATTAATTATTTTCATCATCAATTATACATTTCTCAACATCTGACATTTATCCCCAACCTCTTAAACCAAGAGAAACCGATTCCGATGCGAAAATGGGAAAGAAATCGCAAAATGGTAAAATTCTACACTCACGCTGGTCATACGCGTATTGCCCCAGGACATACGCGTATTTCCCAGCTCGCTCGC
This sequence comes from Lathyrus tuberosus, assembly GCA_022829125.1. NCBI lineage: Eukaryota > Viridiplantae > Streptophyta > Magnoliopsida > Fabales > Fabaceae > Lathyrus > Lathyrus tuberosus. The sequence continues at coordinate 1,044,737 of JALAZF010000529.1, read as the reverse complement.
CTACCCATACGCGTAATACCTCTCTCCGTTACGCGTATTGCCTCAAGTGGCCCAAGTCCTTACGCGTAATGCCCCGTGCCTTATCAGTACGCGTATGGCCCTCCTATTACGCGTAATCCCTCTCTTCGTACGCGTATTGCCTCACATTCTGCCTTGCCATACGCGTAACAACATGCCTGTTACGCGTAATGCCTCTCATCCTGTCTATCCATACGCGTATCACCTTCCCCAATACGTGTACTGCCAGATCTGTTACGCAAAACCTGCTTCTCCACACCAGTCTGAGTTTTGCTACGAAATCTTCACTTCTTCACTCCAAACCAGTCCTAAAATTAGTTCTACATCAATTTTAGATTCTATTAATCATCTTACATCTTTCTCTTAACGTTACTAAATCAGTTTTGGTCTAAATTCGTCCACTAAACCTGAATCAAAACTAACTCTGCAACATTCACATTCAAGTAACAATAACCACATCAAGATGCAGACAAAATCAGAAGTTCAACACATAATGTTCATCACAGATTCACATATACATCTCACAATCATATAACAGCATACATTCAAACAAATTCCTACGGGGTTAAGGACTCCCCACTACCCTCACATGATTAATTCACCAATATTAAACCTGTTCTCCCCCTTACCTCGAATTCTTGGTTAATTCCTGCGAAAATCTGATGGAGATGTTAGCCCTAGCACACCCTTGTTCTTACTCTTCTTAGTCTTTCTCCTTCTCTCTCTAAAATTCTGATTATGCTAAACCCCTACCAATTTCCCACTAATTATTCTCTAATTACCAAACTGCCCTTATTATTTCCATTATCCCATTATCTAATTAATTATATCAGATTTTATTTTACTAATAATAATAATAACCATAATAATAATAATAATAATATGAAATATACTAATAATAATAATAATAATAATAATAAGTTCCATAATACTATTAATGGACATACTGCCACCTCATCACTATTATATCAAAGTCACCCCTACGCACTTAGACACGCACCCTAAACAAGGCCAACAATTAAAATAAATCCAGATGATTAAATAATTAAAAATGGGGTGTTACAACTTTCTCCCACTTAAATTATTTTCGTCCTCGAAAATGTACCTGATGGAAACAGTTCCGGATACGACTCTCACATCCTGCTCTCCAGCTCCCAGGTCACACTTCCGCTAGCAGCTCCTCCCCAAGCTACTCTCACCAGAGGTATCTCCTTTCCTCTGAGTCGTTTCATCTTGCGATCTTCGATCCTTATCGGCATCGCCTCCACAGTAAGATTATCCCTAATCTGCACTTCATCCCTCGGAATAACATGAGATGGATCAGATACATACTTTCGAAGTTGCGACACATGGAACACATCATGCAAGTTCGAAAGTTCCGGTGGCAACGCCACTCTATAAGTAACTATACCAATCCTCTGAAAGATCTGATACGGTCCAATAAACTTAGGATCCAATTTCTTCGATTTCAAAGCACGACCCACACCGGTCATTGGGTTAACTCTCAAGAACACGTGATCACTTTCACTGAATTCCAAATCTTTCCTCCGATTATCATGATAACTTTTATGTCTACTCTGAGACGCTTTCATCTTCTCACGGATCATCTGAATTGTCTAGGTTGTTTGTTGCATAATTTCCAGTCCAAGTACCACATTTTCACCAGTCTCATACCAACACAGAGGCGTTCTACACCTCCTACCATACAAAGCTTCGAAAGGCGCCATTCCAATGCTAGAATGGTGACTGTTATTATACGTGAACTCAATCAATGGCAAATGAGTATCCCACGCACCACCTTTTTCCAACACACAGGCTCTTAACAAATCTTCCAATGACTGAATAGTCCTCTCTGATTGACCATCTGTCTGTGGGTGGTAAGCTGAACTCAACTTCAATTTAGAACCCAAGGCTTCCTGCAGACTCCTCCAAAACTCTGAAGTAAACCTCAGATCCTTATCCGACACTATGCTCGATGGTACACCATGCAGCTTCACAATTATCCTGATATAAATCTCTGCCAGTTTTGACAACGGGAAACTGATGTTAATTGGTATAAAATGTGCGGACTTCGTAAGTCGATCCACCACTACCCAAATAGCATCAAAGCCCCTCGCCGTGTTTGGCAAACCAGTAACAAAATCCATCGCAATACTGTCCCATTTCCATTCAGGAACCTCCAACGGTTGCATCAATCCCGAAGGCTTCTGGTGCTCCACTTTCGACTTCTGACAAGTCAAGCAAGCATAGACAAACTGAGCTATGTCCCTCTTCATACCGGACCACCAAAATAACTTCTTCAAGTCTTGATACATCTTTGTAGCTCCCGGATGAATACTCAAGTTACTTCGATGACTTTCCTCTAAGATTGCCTTTTTCAATTCCTCATTATCCGGTACACAAATTCTGCCCCGGAACCTCAACACACCAACATTATCCACTTTAAAGTCATTATCAGGATCATCTCCTCCTGTAGGCATCAAGTCCACTAATTTCACATCCAGTTTCTGATTTTCCTTTATTACATCCAAAAAGTCATTATTCACTTTCAGCATGCCCAATCTAATACTTTCCGGTGTAGTTTCACAAACCATACTCAAATATCTGAACTGTTCAATCAATTCCATTTCCTTCACCATTAACGCAGACATATGGATTGTCTTCCGACTTAGAGCATCTTCCACAACATTAGCTTTTCCCGGATGGTAACTCAAATTGAAATCATAATCCTTTAAGAACTCTAACCACCTTCTCTGCCTCATATTCAATTCCTTCTGGTCGAATAAACATTTCAGACTCTTGTGGTCACTGAACACTTCAAATCTTGATCCATACAAATAATGCCTCCAGATCTTTAACACGAACACCACTGCAGCTAATTCAAGATCATGAGTAGGATAGTTCCTCTCGTGCACCCTCAATTGTCTTGAGGCATAAGCCACTACCTTGCCACCTTGCATTAACACACCGCCTAATCCCATCTTAGACGCATCACAATACACTACGAAAGAATCATTTGGACTTGGTAAAATTAACACTGGTGTTGTAGTCAATTTCTTCTTCAGTTCCTCAAAACTTTCCTCACAGGCAGCATCCCAAACAAAAGCTTGATTCTTCCTGGTTAGCTGAGTCAATGGCAACACCAATTTAGAAAACCCTTCAATGAATCTTCTATAGTAACCTGCCAAACCCAAAAAGCTTCTAATCTCCGTTGCTGTCTTCGGAGCTTCCCACTGAAGTACTGCACTTACTTTAGATGGATCCACCGCTATACCATCACCAGAAATAACATGACCCAAGAAACTCACAGTCTTCAACCATAATTCACACTTCGAGAACTTTGCAAACAATTTATTATCCTTCAACACCTGCAATGCAATTCTCAAGTGACCTGCATGCTCTTCGTCAGACTTAGAATAAATCAGTATATCATCAATAAATACCCCAATAAACTGATCCAGATAAGAGTGGAAGATACGATTCATATATTCCATAAACACACCCGGCGCATTAGACACTCCGAAAGACATCACTGCATATTTGTAATGTCCGTAGCGAATTCTGAAAGCAGTCTTCTGAATATCACCTTCCTTTACTCTAATCTGATGGTAACCCGACCTCAGATCAATTTTGCTGAAAACACGAGCTCCTACCAGCAGATCCATTAAGTCATCAATCCTCGGAAGTGGATACTTATTCTTAATAGTCACTTTATTCAACTGACGGTAATTAATGCACAGACGCATACTACTATCCTTCTTTTTCACCAACAACACTGGAGCTCCCCACGGCGACACACTTGGTCTAATAAACTTCTTATCGAGCAATTCTCCGACCTGAGATTTCAACTCTGCCAATTCTGATGCAGACATCCTGTACGATGCCATAGAGATAGGTCTGGTACCTGGTACAAGATCAATAGTGAATTCAACTTCCCTTGTCGAAGGCAATTCTGTGATGTCGTCTGGAAACACTTCAGGAAATTCATTAACCACTGGCAATTCATTAACCGAAGTCTTGCTTTCAACAGATAACGAGGCAAACACTGCAAACAACTTCGCTTCATCCTCCAACAACGCCCTCAACTCCCTGCTAGATAGCGAATCCGCTAATGCTTCCTCTTCAGGAGTAAGAAACAATAACGTCTTCCTGAGGCAATCAATATAAACCCGGTTAAACTCCAACCAGTTCATTCCCAAAATAACATCGAGATTACCGAGTGGAAAACAAATCAAGTCCACTCTGAAATCTCTACCAAACATGGTCAGCGGACACTTCAAACACACCAAAGAAGCAACCACGAAACCAATAGATGGAGTTTCAATCGTCATCCTCTGCTCTAGAGTAGATGGCACAATTCCTAATCTCTTCACACAATCAACAGAAATAAACGAGTGTGTTGCACCCGTGTCAATGATAGCAATCAAAGGAATATCATTAATAAAGCAAGTACCTTTGACAAAACGCTCCTCATCAGTGGATTAAGCTCCCACCAAGGCAAACACTTTCCCACCAGTCTGAGACGCCTAAGACTTCTTCGGCTTCTCACAGTGAGTGCTGATGTGACCCTTCTCTCCACAATTATAAAAAGTAGACATAGTGGCTCTGCAATCTGCTATAACATGACCAGGCTTCCCACATTTGAAACACTTCTTCACCTCATTCTGACAGTTGTTGGCACGGTGACCCGCACCACCACATCGGAAGCACTTGAGGGTATCAGAACCTACTCCTTTCTCCTTTGGTTTCTTCCCCACATCAGTTTTCTGTTTCCCCTTATCAGCTGGAGCACTGTAAGGAGTACCTCCAAATATCTGCTTACTTTTCTTCTCATTCACAGCTTTGTAATGAGAAATTCTGGCTCTGTTGTCATTATCATAAATCCTGCTTCTGCTTACCAGTTCTGGATAATTTCTTATCTTCTGACAAGAAATACCCAACTTGATCTCGGGACGCAATCCATTCTCAAACTTCAAGCACTTCGAAGTCATAGCTTCTTCAGTATTGTAATGAGCACAATACTGAACCAGCTCCTCAAACTTAGCGGCATACTCAACAACTGTCTTATCACCCTGTTTCAGCTCTAGAAATTCAACTTCTTTTGCACTTCGAATGTCTTCCGGAAAATACTTCTCCAGAAACTCAGCTTGAAACACTGCCTAAGTAATCTCAGTACCTGCAGCTTCCAATCTCTGACGACTATTGTCCCACCAGGCCTCAGCCTCCCCTTCCAGCATATGAGTACCAAACCGTACCTTCTGAGCATCACTGCATTCCATGGTCCTGAAGATCTTCTCCACAGCCTTCAGTCATTTCTGTGCATCCTCTGGATCCAAGATACCTCCCTCATAAGTAGACGGCTTGTTGCTCTGGAACTGTGCTAAGTCACGAAACTGAGCACCTCTAGCCTGATTGGCGTTCTCTACAGCTTGTGCCATGGCTTGCATAGCAGCAGCAAGAGCAACATCATTCCTTCCTGCCATACTGTTCAACAATTAACATATGGTCAGAACACCCAAACGACTCATATACGAAGGACAGACTCAACTACTACACCTGGCCGGACTGACCGACCTGCTCTGATACCAATTGTACCACCCCACGTTCCCATTTATGAAAAATATGCAAAATTCTATGAAATAATCAGAGTTTTTACACAAAAAATAAAGTAGGATGCCACATTCATAAAACCAACATCAAAAGTCCTTTTATTAAATGAAATAAACAACGGAAAATGATTTATTTATTTATTTCACGGCCACATGCCAACAACTATGAAAAACTCCACATAAAATCGTGGTTCACCATAAATTCATAAAAAATAAAGATACGTAGCAAAAAAAAAGGATAACAAATAACAAATGAATGAAATCCCCATAATTCCCATGTTACGTATCAGAGCGACTCCTACGACTCGAACAAGCAACACGTACTCCAGCAACCTAAGTACCTGGATTATCTGTACTTTCGAAGAAGCACAGACACAACAACAACAAAGGGGTGAGAATCACATTCAATATTAAACGGCAAATAAATACATGATAAGAGTAGTATTCACGCATAATCATGCAATCAAGACCCACTGGTCACCAATCATCACTATACAACACACATCCAACAACAAAATGCAATGCGACACAACTATGGACACAATGCATGTGGTACCAACATCATGGTTCATTCAATCGAACCCGGATAGATCACATACACCCCTACTTGGCAATGATTTATCCCCACCATTCTCCATATCAGAGTACGGATGAATCGCATACACTCCTCCTGAGCAATGATTCATCCCACCAACACCATGAAATGCATGACACAATATGCATATAAAACACATGTATATTAACATATTTACATGTTCACGATCCTCCTGATCACACCTGAATCACATCATCATCATCCAATACCACACAATTAACTCACATCACATCAACCACTTATTTATTAATTAATTCCTTAAAATTATCAAATTAATTATTTTCATCATCAATTATACATTTCTCAACATCTGACATTTATCCCTAACCTCTCAAACCAAGAGAAACCGATTCCGATGCGAAAATGGGAAAGAAATCGCGAAATGGTAAAATTCTGCACTCACGCTGGTCATACGCGTATTGCCCCGGGCCATACGCATATTGCCCAGCTCGCTCGCCTACCCATACGCGTAATACCTCTCTCCCTTACGCGTATTGCCTCAAGTGGCCCAAGTCCTTACGCGTAATGCCTTGTGCCTTACGTGTACGGACAGAGACGTTTTCACACTGAAATTCCCAATTTCCAACACAGTACGCGTATGGCCCTCATATTACGCGTAATCCCTCTCTTCGTACGCGTATTGCCTCACATTCTACCTTGCCATACGCGTAACAACATGCCTGTTACGCGTAATGCCTCCCATCCTGCCTAACCATACGCGTATCACCTTCCCCAATACGCGTACTACCAGATCTGTTACGCAAAACCTGCTTCTCCACACCAGTCTAAGTTTTGCTACGAAATCTTCACTTCTTCACTCCAAACCAGTCCTAAAATTAGTTCTACATCAATTTTAGGTTCTATTAATCATCCTACATCTTTCTCTTAACGTTACTAAATCAGTTTTGGTCTAAATTCGTCCACTAAACCTGAATCAAAACTAACTCTGCAACATTCACATTCAAGCAACAATAACCACATCAAGATGCAGACAAAATCAGAAGTTCAACACATAATGTTCATCACAGATTCACATATACGTCTCACAATCATATAACTCATACATTCAAACAAATTCCTACGGGGTTAAGGACTCCCCACTACCCTCACATGATTAATTCACCAATATTAAACCCGTTCTGCCCCCTTACCTCGAATTCTTGGTTAATTCCTGCGAAAATCTGATGGAGATGTTAGCCCTAGCACACCCTTGTTCTTCCTCTTTTTAGTATTTCTCCTTCTCTCTCTAAAATTCTGATTATGCTAAATCCCTACCAATTTTTCACTAATTATTCTCTAATTACCAAACTGCCCTTATTATTTCCATTATCCCATTATCTAATTAATTATATCAGATTTTATTTTACTAATAATAATAATAACCATAATAATAATAATATGAAATATACTATTAATAAAAATAATAATAATAATAAGTTCCATAATACTATTAATGGACATACTGCCACCTCATCACTATTATATCAAAGTCACCCCTACGCACTCAGACACGCACCCTAAACAAGGCCAACAATTAAAATAAATCCAGACGATTAAATAATTAAAAATGGGGGTGTTATAGATATCATGACAGAACTTTTGTCATAGGAATCGCAAAAATGTTGATCCAATCAGAAGTTGTGAACTTTGAACACCACCGGCATAGTTAACCAGCAAAAACCGAAATTCCAGAAACAATTAATTTCCGCCACTTCCCTTGATGAATTGGCTTCCGAGCCGAACATAAAAGTTGCAGAAAATACCGAGACGGTTCTAACTGTCGAATATCAAAGAACCTTGATCCCATAACCAAAGAACCAAATGATATGCATGAACTAGCTAAAATGCGAATGAATGAAGCATAAGCCAGTTAGCGTTAGAAATATGAGGGCAAATTTTGAGGTGTTACAGGATGCTAAGACGGGGATAACAAGTTTCCCACAGACGGCGCCACTGATCGTGAAGGCTGATCAGATCCTGTAATGGGGATAAGAGGAACGTCTGTTATGCTGGATGTATGAGATGAGGAGGGGGGTGTACCTGCAAGGCACTCTGATGTTAAAGTAAGAATCGGGAGAGAGAAAGGCAAGTACAAAAGTATGAGTTTCTTAGGATGATTTTTTAATACCTGACCCTCTCAAATGAGAGGGTTTTTATACTGCCCCAGCGCGTGGCCAACGATCCCTATTTTCGGGGCGGAATAACCGTTTTCTGAAGAATAGGTAATTGTCAAAAACTAGCCGTTATGACGGGCAGAGATGCCCAAAACTAGTCGTTGCCACGGGCAAATGCGTAGTTCCGGGCACAGGCGCCATGATTGTTCTCGGATGGTGGAGCCGTGCGTAACGGGCAGGAATACCGAAAATGAGCCAATGACCTTGAGGCTCATCTGTCCATATGTGCCCGATAGAGGGGGAGAAAGGTAAATGCTGCCCCACACTGCTGGACTTAGGCAATTGGGCCGTTCTGGAAGCAGAAGTGGATTGGGCCATGCCTAGCCATTGGTCCAGTCCGGAACAACTCTTATTTAGAAAACTTTACCCCATACCTCTACATTTATCCCCATACCCCTACAAAATTTCAAAAATTCCAATTTTATCCTTTTACTTTTTATTTAATTTTTTTACTTTTTACCGTGCACTCATATGTGTCAAAAAGTAATTTTTGTCAGTATTCGACGAGAACCGGAGAACACTAGGTAAGGATTTCCGGAATGTGTATTTTCAAACCGAAAAACTTAAAATGATGAAATCCGGTGAATAATTTTTCTGAACCGGAGAACACAACATCAAGTTATCCGGTTTGCCTTTTGTAGGCCAGGATTAAAACCGGATAACTTGTCTCCAAGTTATCCGGTTGTTATACTTTTCAACACCAGATTACTTGTTGTTAAGTTATCCGGTTTGAATTTTTTTGTCAACCGGATAACATGGTCCATAGTTATCCAGAGCGTTTTTTGTTTTTTTTTTATTTTTTTTTATTTTTTTTTAATTTATGTTTGTTTAGGAGACATGGACATTCCTTTGATGATATGCAACAAATACCAGACAAGTGTAGATACAACGAAGATATTTTCGACTACAGAAAAAATTCCTACAGGAGAAGAGGCGACTAGGTGGATTAAGGAGGTTGGACTGAGGAATAAAGTCACTGTTATAATAACCCATTCGGACACCAATACTGGCAAGAGAGGAAGAAGTGACAAAATTATATTTGGCTGTGATAGAGGTGGAAAATACAAAGAAGGGGATAGTGAAACACAAAGTGCTACCAATAAATGAAATTGTCCTTTCAAAGTAAGATCAACACCTTCAAAAGATGGTTCTGGTTGGAAAATTGATGTAAAATGTGGAGTTCACAACCATGGTTTACCTCATAGGTTTGAAGGTCATGTGTTTGTAAGTCGACTCAATGATGATGACCAACAACATATTGTTGATTTGTCAAAACGTCATGTTCCTCCAAGACACATATTGTTGTCATTGAAAGAATGAGATCCGGAGAATGTGACCCAAATCACCCAAATATATAAACATAAGAGTAAGATTCAAAAAAACATCAGGGGACCTAGAACGGAAACGCAACAGTTGTTTAAGTTGATAGAGGAATCTCATTATGTTTATTGGAGTAGGAAAAAAGATGACTCAGAAGTTGCGAGAGATATCTTCTGGGCCCATCCAGACTCAGTGAAGTTGTTGAATATGTTTCCTATTGTGTTGATTATGGATAGTACTTACAAAACCAATAAGTATAGGCAACCTTTGTTTGAAATAGTTGGTGTGACATCAACTGAGTTAACATTTGCTGTTGCATTTGCGTATATGGAATCTGAGCAGAGACTTTGTGCTGGGTACTAGATAAGTTGAAACAGTTATTCACTAAACAAGAGTTATGGCCACAAGTAATTTTAACAGATAGATATCTTGCTTTGATGAAAGCAATTGAAATAGTATTTCCTACGACGGTTAATTTTCTTTGGCGATTTGACATAAACAAGAATGTGAAAGCGAAGTGCAAAGAGTATGTTGTGAATGATATGCAAAAACCGATAGAGGAGCTTTGGTACAAACTTGTAAAAGCTAGTGATGAGGTGGAATACCATAAAAAATTAAAATTGCTTGAGCAAGCCTGTTTGGAATATGGTCTTTTTCTGGATTATGTGAAAGACACATGGTTGACACCTCATAGACATAGATTTGTTGAAGCTTGGATCAATAAAGTGTTGCATTTAGGCAACATCACGACTAACAGGTAATGTGTTTGCTTTATAGCCATAGTTTTTTTATGGTGATATTAATGATACTTATACTGAACTTCTTTTTTTTGTTAGGGTCGAATCTGCGCATTGGAAGCTGAAACAAATGTTGGAGAACAGTTTAGGTGATATGTGCAAATGCTGGGAGGCTATGAATGGCAACATCAAGGTTCAAGTGGGCAATATTAGAGCTTTGTTTTAGAAGAGTTTTTATGAGGTTGAGCATGCACACACTATTCCATATTATTTGAATTTGCGTGGATAAGTATCTAGAGGTGCTTTGCGGCACATTGCTGAAGAGTGGCATAGGGTTGACATGGTGGGTACAAACACCCAGATGTGCAAGTGTTTTCGTAGAACAGTATACGAGTTACCTTGTGCCTGTGAGTTAGGGAAATAGACATTGAGTGGTGAACCAATACCAATTGATGCTATTCATATCCATTGGAGTAAACTTAGTATGGAAGGTGAACAAGAGGTAGATACAGAGGATGAAGCAGAGGTGGACATGACAAATGCAATTGAAGCACTGTGGAAGAGGTTTCATTCATTAGATGTTGCAGGAAAGAGAGCTCTAAAAAGCAGGGTGTGCGAAATTGCTTACCCCACTACAATAAAGATGGTACCACCACCTGAAAAAATAAAGACCAAAGGAAGAGTGAAGAGAAAAGGGAAGAAACCTGTTGGGTATGATGTTTATCGTGATCCTTCATATCATGAGTATGTTGATCAAGAACACAACAATTCCCAAAAATCTTCAAAGAGGCCTTGTTCACAGTTATCCCAGACCTCAAAGAAAAAACCATCTCATAGGTACATTGTATAATTTCTAGAATATATCAGACCATTTATTGATGACATTGTTGATGTAAATGATTATGAAATTGTGGGTTTAGAGTTATTACATCTTTGCATGGATATGGGGAGGAAGGGTGGTCAATGGTTCGTCGTGATTTGGATAATGAAATGAGAGGTCCCAGAAAGAGTCTCTATGAGCAGTTATTTGAAACTCGTTATTCAAAAGTGAGAGAATCCTTGTTGATATCATCTTTAGGTTCTCAGCCAGTAGATAAATGGATGACACTACCAGAAATGGGTTATGTGATAGCAAGTCGATATACCATCATTCTTGTCTCACTAAGTGCTCTTAGTTTGAGTTACTTCCCTGTGACGACTTCACATAATCCTAATGTGTCAATTTACTGCATTGGTTTTGTAAACTCAAATCATTGGGTTCAGGTAAATATTATAGTTTTTTATATTACATAATTATATACGATTTACGTCTTACTTATTAACTTTCTTAATAGGTAAACATGAATGAGGGATTTCCCTAGCCACCAGTCACAACAGATTGGAGGAAACATCGGACATCAGATGCAACATCATGGATAATTGGATTTGCTGGACGTTTACAACACTGGCAGCAACTTACGCCCCTGCGCCCAAAATATGTTAATTTATGAGTCATGTTTAACTTCATATTATTTTTTACATTTTGATGAGTGGCGTTTAACTTCATATTATTTTTTATATTTTTTAACATCATCAATCATAATATAATTCTGAATATTATCACATAAATATAAATCATAAATCTGAATAATATATAAGTCTAAATAATAATACATAAGTAACATAAGTAACCGGTCTGAATAATACATCAAGCATCGTTCTCACTAACATAAGTAATCGGTCCACACTGAGGTACCGGTCCACCCTGAGCTAGACGTAGTGCTCGAAAGATCTCAATTAAAGGTATTATAAATAATATAATACAAGTCTAAATGAAAATAAAATTAAGCATTTGTACCTGTAGTAGAGAGGCATATCCACCAAGCTGTCTGCAACTATAGAATGAAGCATCTCCGAGATATCTATATAGTGTGACAAGTGTAACAGCCCCCCAACAATATCTACCACATCTGTCTAAGTCCTCAAATAGTGGTAAATATTTTTCCTCTACAAGAGTAAAGGTCTTATCTGTAAGAATAATGCAGCCTAGTAGCAACAACATATACGCCCTAGCTGCACAATCAAATCTGCTCTCAGCTCGCAGACTGACAAATAGCTTCTTCAACCAATCTAGCCTATAGTAAGGACCTCTGGTTATACGAATCTCCTCAGCTGCATCCTCCAGTGAAACACCCATCAGACTAATAGCATATGTAATAGCATCCGAGTCAGTAAACCCTTATGCAGGGTTACATAACTCCCCTCTAATCGGTATATGAAGGATGCAAGAAACATCGTCCAGTGTAATCGTCATCTCGCCAAACGGTATATGGAAAGACGATGTCTCAGGATGCCACCTCTCAACAAATGCAGATAACAGGTTCTGATCTATCCTCGATAAACTGGTATTCTGCAGAGATGATAGACCAGAACCAGATACCCACTGCTCAATCATAGGTGGGAGACTATGAGGAACCCATCCAATTAGCTTGCTGCCATGTGCAGCAACCTTCAACTCCTTCTTCGGAGCTCTCTCCTGAAAAATAATTCGTAGAATATGTCATAATACATAAATAATTAAAATTACATTTTATTCACCATAGAAATGTCATAGATTTACTTACTTGGTCATCCCACAGATAATGAGCCACGTGGTTCTGATACCTCACTAAAAGTGACGTATCACTCGGTCCTCCAGAAAAGGGTGGATGCGGTGGAATGTGAGCCGTTGTTGGTACAGGTGCAGGATCAACTATCCGATCTTCATCTCGAATATACTGTGCTTGAACCACCGATCCATCAGCGTATCGTCGATAAATAAATCTGTCGCGTCCTCTAAAACGAGCCACTGTAAAAAAATAAAAAATAAAAAACAAAACAAAACCGGAAAACCCAGCCTTAAGTTCTCCGGTGAAGAAACTTTACAAACCGGATCATAGAACATCAGGTTATCCGGTGTAGTAATTACACAAATCAGATAACACGATGCCAAGTTATCCGGGGTGTACAAAATAAAAAAATTCAAACCGGAAGTAACTTACTCTAGTTCTCCGGTTTGCAAATTTTTGTGATCCGGATGTAGCGTGTGTGGATTCTCCGGGAGTGAATTTCAGTGCGTTTTTTTACCGTTCGTACAAAAACAAAATGGGGAAAAAAATAAATTTTTTGAACACCAATAAATGCATGTTTAATTGAAGTTTGAATACTTGAACCCTGGAAAAATAACATAGGAAAAAGGTAAAAATGTAATGAATTAGTAAACTAATAAAAGATTAAATAACACATGATAGCTAATAAACAACAATTTAATACGTACTTTCTCATCAAATAAAATCATTTCTAAACTGGTGATAATATGGTGGTCATTTTAAGAATGAGGTTTTCACAAATTTTAATGTGTCAGTTCAAGTTTTGGAGAGATAACTTCGGAAATCCTACATAAAATATATTAATAAGTAAAAAATCATCAATACATAATTTTTATAATCATATAACAAACAAAAGTAAAAAATTAAATGTTAAAGTTTAAGATAGAGTATTTACAATAACTTTCATTTTTGAAGGAGAAGATTCAAAATCGTATAACTTTTATTTTTTAAATTTGAATAAAAGAATATCGTAAAAGAAAAAAGAAAAAAAAAAAAAAGAAAAGAAAAGCTACGGTAGTAACATGAGAGGCGCGTGGCAGCCGCTGGTTTAACCGGCTTTCCTACATCAGAGGCACGTAACTGCAAAAGCATTTTCTTTTCTGTTTCTTTCTCTTTCTCTTTCGTTCTTCTCTTCCACGAACAGATCACTAATCATCTCTCTCTCACGCACTTTCCCTTTCCGATTCCACTCTACCCACACGAGTGAGTTTTCTTCCATCGAACCCTAATTCTTCTATTTTTTTTGTATTATTATTTTTCATCGCTCTTGTTTTACTTATTCTACTTTCTTCCGTTTCTCACTCGCGATTCATCGCAATTATTATTATTTCGATTTTAAATTTTTAAATTATTGCATTTGTTTTGATGCTCAGAGTTTCATGTTTGAATCTCGTAACGCTCAATCTTGATGCATTTGATTTCGATGTATCTGTTACCGTTCTCGATCTGTGTTTCGTTTTCTGTTCTAGTTTGGATTGCATTGCATTGCGTTATTTGTTCTTCGATTGAAGCGTTTTATTTCATTTTTTATTTATTTAGAATGTATATCATGTTTCATGTAGAGTCCGATCGGATGCTAACAGATATGGTTAGATTTGACTTTTTATGGAGTTGGTTGCTTGCTCAGGTTCGAAACCAACACCGAAATTTGTGATTACTTTTAATTAATTAATTTTTAAAAAAATTATTACGGGTGTCGACGTGTCAGTGTCGGTGTGTGTTTGCGGGGTCCGTGCTTGATAGTATGCTTCAATGAGTTGATTGAACTCAAACTAACATTTGACTGACTATCTAATGGATTATCAAACAAACATTGATTTTGTAATTCAAGGGACTGTTTCCTTCACTGATTTGATGTGATTGATAGTGCATAGTGTTTTTGTGACTAAGTGTTTTTTTTTTTTTGGTGTTTTGTGATTGCAGTTTGGGATGGGGATATACCTGAGTGCTCCAAAAACTGAGAAGGCCTCTGAAGATGGTGAGAATGACATGCTTCGCTTCGGTTTGTCTTCGATGCAGGGCTGGCGTGCTTCTATGGAGGATGCTGTAACTATTCTTTTCTTTTTTTTGGTTCATATATTGTTGTTTACTTGTTTTGTATATTGCTTTTAACAGCAATTCGTTTCGTGTTTAATGATGTGCTATATCTGTGATGCTGTTAAACTCACGCGCGGTTATTTGCTTGCACGTGTAGGAAGTTGTTTTAGAAAAGTAAAGTTGGTTTATTAGAGGTACTATTTTCCATGATCTGCGATTGACAACAGTGGAAAACCTAAACTTGATTGACATATATCAACGTAATAGTAATAGTGACTAATATTTTCCGTTTAAAAATATACCGACTGATTTTGTTATTTGCACTATTGACTTAGAATATTGTAAATGGAGCTGTAACTTATCCTTATCTTCTGTATAAAGAAACTTATATATTACTGTTTCATCATTAATATACTACAATGAGGTGTGGACTGTGGAGGTATCATTATTTCAGTCATATATTGTTGCGAATTCACAAATATGAATGATAAAGTTTCAACTTAGTAGAGGGCGAATTGTCCTCTTCTCGTGATTAGCATGTATATGATGCAGGTGCTTCATGTTTGGTCCACCTTGATTCTCTTGTATTTTAGTAGTCCATTATTATATCAAAATTTATTCGATATGACTTTTAATTCTTCTACATGAATTGCCAGCATGCAGCTCATCCGTATTTGGACGAGTCTACGTCTTACTTTGGTGTTTATGATGGCCATGGAGGTTGGTATCCCGTCCTTATGTTTTCATAGTATTGTTTTTTCCCATCCATGCTCATTTTCAAAAACAGCAAATGGATGTTATTTTTTTCTTTCATGCCATTTAAGTTTATTATTTTGGACTGGAATCATATCATTGGATTTGTACCTGTAAACCGTTAATAAGCAATTTTATTTCATTGCTCCAAAAGCTGGGTGGCTTAAGTGTTTGGTATTGTCTCTAGCTTGTTGCCTTCATTTTAAAGTTTCCTTGGTAACACTCCTTAACATTGGTGGCTTTTACTACTTAGCATGAAGCTAGAAGCTAAATATATAAAGAAACTAAATGGATCAAATTCCTCTCGAGTCGAAATCAACTTTTTCACCTCAAGTTAAAAGATCTCAACCAACCTTTATAAGCACCTAATAAACTTATAAGAGATTTTCTATATGCTAGGTATTAAATACACATCTCAATATAACTGCTCTCATAAGTTATAAACTAATCTAAACAAAACCGGGTTTCTATTTTGTTAGATTAATTTAGAATGGGATAGAAATGCCTTTTTGATCTTCTTTACATATAGAATGCTGTTTTATCCCATTAAATTTTTGTTTCCAATATCTGTATTTTGTTTTGCTGGCCTTGTTAAAGAAAAATGGGAAAAATATTTTCCTTTGTAGTCTGTGTACTTTTGCTGTATTTTGCATCTGTACTATTGGCCCTTTCAAGACTTGGTATTGATTCCATTTGCCCGAGGACTTTGAATTGAAATATCAAAAAACTTATATTATTTCAAAATATAGTTATGGGGCTGACATATATAAGCATATTTAGCATCTAGTTCTATAATTCTCAATACGGCTTCACTGATTTGCAGGTAAAGCTGTTTCAAAATTCTGTGCCAAGTTTCTACACCACCAGGTGCTTAGGCATGAAGCTTACTTAGCTGGAGATATAGCCACATCTTTACAGAAATCTTTCCTCAGGTAATTTTCTTTCTTTTCCTTAATTTTTATTAATCTTACTTCAGGATTGCATACCAAAAAAACCATCATTACCAGTGAAGGCCAGGGGACGAGATAATAGGATTGGTATCCATCTCTAGAAATTAGTCTGGCCTAGCACCAAACCTGTGGTACGGCATGTCAAACTATGGCACCAAATGTTTTACCTTATCTATCTACTTTGTGTTCAAGGAGACCTTTGTCTCTTAAGATACAAATTATCCAAAAACCAAGAAGTTGTAGGTAGTAACAAAGTGTTTGAAAACACTTTTCTTTCTCCTCTCTGTATCTCCATTTTCTTGAGTTAGAACTAATCCTTTTATATCTTCATTTTGGGGTATCCTATTTTCTCTCAAAACTTCATGTTGAAATAATAATAATAAAAAACATTAATAAGGGGTTTAAGATGACACATATTGATGCATTTAAGAAGTTTTTGACTTAAAAATATAGGAGTCTTACCACCTGAGCTGAGTCTTTTTTTATGGACTGAAGAGTTTTTATTTTTATTTATTTATTTATTTATTTTTTACTTACATATTTTACCTTCATGGTTAACATCATCTGTGCATTTGGAGCTTTAATGATCTGACCGATAATGGAGAGTTGGAGTTTAGACATTCTGTCATATTATGCCCTTTTTATGTATATATTTTCCTTCATGTTGAGGCAGAATGGATGAGATGATGCGAGGCCAAAGAGGGTGGAGAGAATTAGCAGTCTTGGGAGATAAAATGGAAAAGTTGTCTGGTATGCTAGAGGGGTTTATATGGTCTCCCAAGAGTAGTGAAGCCAATGACCATGCTGATGAGTGGGCCTTTGAGGAGGTAACAACTAAAGAATGCAGTTTGTTCTTGCACCACCACTGCTTTTTCTAACTTACTATATTATTCTTGATGTATGTTGGAAAGGTTTCAATGCATGTAATTTAAGCTAATAGTCACCGTACTGGTTATCTATAGACTGTTGTTTTTTTTTTTTAAACTGTTATCTATTGGTGTTGATATGAGTTGTTTGCATAATTTCCTTTGCTAGAATTGCTTACAAACCAAACAATATTTTTCAGTAGCTACTATCTAAAACCTTTCGTTTTTACTTTGCTTGTGTCGGTTGGAATTTCAATCAAGGTTCTCAAACTCAAGACTCAATGTAAACTCATTTAGAGTTTATCTAATAAAAAATTATTTAAAAATGTATTTCAGAGATTCTTATTTTAGATCCCCTATACCAGACCTATTTCCAGGAGTATTCTCCCTTGATTTAGAAATGGAAATCATGCTGTACCCAAGACCAGGGCCCTCTAGTTTCACTGATTCAATATTGTGGACAAACGAGAATATTGCAAGTTCAGAACTGGTGGCCAGAGGTGTGTAGGAACTAATGGCTGATGATGAAGTAAATTAGCAAGTCTGGCCTAGATTGTACTAGTCTACTCAAGTCAATCTGAATCTATGCAGAAACGACTTTTC
Organism: Lathyrus tuberosus; assembly: GCA_022829125.1. Lineage (NCBI taxonomy): Eukaryota > Viridiplantae > Streptophyta > Magnoliopsida > Fabales > Fabaceae > Lathyrus > Lathyrus tuberosus. The sequence goes on along the minus strand of JALAZF010000529.1, from coordinate 1,026,448 downwards.
AAGCAATTAAACTCAATTTTCTTACCTAGAATTGTAAACTCATGATTCTACAAAGTTAACTCATAAGTTTGACCTCCACGACTATCCTCTTGTGGCATGCTGAGTTATTGATTGCAGATTCCACCCCAACATTGTACTAAGTTACTCCCTCTGTCCCAAAATAATTGTCGCATGTTATAAAATTATTTGTCCCAAAATAAGTGTCGCTTTTAATTTTCAATGCAATTCTAATGTTTATCTTCCAATTATGCCCTCTAATTAATACTCTTAATTTATTATTCTCTCACTCTTTATTTATGATAATTCAAATACACCAATAGTAAACAAAGATAGTTTGGTAAAAATACTATTCTCTCTCTTTCATTTATTACATTTTCTTAATATGTGTAAAATGGCTAACTATGATAATTATTTTGGGATGGAGGGAGTAACTCATAAGTTTGACCTCCACGGCTATCCTCTTGTGGCATGCTGAGTTTTTGAATACAGATTCCACACCAACATTGTGCTAGTAAATGATAATATTAGTAATGTGCTGTATAACATGTCATTTCTTTTGGTGTTTATAATGGCACTGGGTTTCCAGTTTTATATTTTATTTAACTTGATATTATTTTGCCTCGTATCAAATAACAACAATAATGTGCATACTTTAAAGATTACTTTTATGACTCCATCCATTTTCTTCCCGTCAAATTATGATTCTTGATTTCTTTTAACGAAAATAAACTACGCGGCCTTCAATACTTATACCCAATTGTGTTTTTGTTTTATTTAACTGTGCAGATTGTATGGTTAAGATCTCATCCCTATTTCATGTGTTTTCTGAAGTGTCTACATTCACGTTTCTTGTTTATCATGATATACTCTTACCCGAATGAGTGTAATCCTTAAAAGTCAACTCTTAGAAGATGTTGTAATTTATGCGGCAGTTTTACATAGTTCTTTATGGTTAACTGATTACAAGTGCAAATTTTAAGATTTGATGAGCATATTTTCTTTGAATATCCTACTTTATAAGGTTTTACTTTGAACTGAGAAAGTGTCAAACTGTGAATTAGGGACCCCATTCTGATTTCAGTGGGCCAAACTGTGGAAGCACAGCGTGTGTGGCTGTCATCCAAGGAAAGAAACTTGTTGTTGCAAATGCTGGTGATTCTAGATGTGTGTTATCAAGGAAAGGCCAGGTACTTCCATGTCCTCTTTCAGTTTCGAGGTCTCTAATTTTAGCAGGAATGCAATATCAACCTATCTATTGTAGGCATTGTGCAGCTGGTAATGAGTGTGCAGTTACATGATGTTGGGTTCAATTTCATACTAGTGTTTGAATTCTGCTAAATATAATTCATTTTAGATAAACTTGTATATATGATTCAGTATACATGCAGTTGCACATACTTGACGCCATATATGCTTATGTTGTAAATAGCACCATGTTGCGGCACTATAGTACCAGAGAGGAGTGGCGTGGGTGATCATGCCCATGTGTGGCGGTACAGCACAGAAGTAAGCCGAGAAGCTTTTTGCGCAGATAGCGTCCCACCAGACCCACTCTGGATTAGAGGAGAAAAAAGTCAAAGAAAGAAATATTTTTTTTTACTCTGGATGGCCATATCTAAACTTTCCAGCGACAAATATCTTTGTTTTCCAGCTAGCTCTGCTTGTTTGCAGCAGCAGCTTGTTGGTATGTAGAGGCGGCACTTCACTTTGAATGCGAAGACTAGATCTAAAGACTATATGGACCCCTAGGTCTCAATCTGCAGCAATATAAACTAAAAGGCACCAAAAAAACAGTACTTAAAAAAATGCACGGGATTATGAAATAACATAGTAACATAACTAAATAAAGATATTTGCAGGGTTTGTTTGCACTCTTATTTAATGAAGTTATATTCGCAGGCACACAACTTGTCTAAGGATCACAAGCCTGATCTTGAACTTGAGAAAGAAAGGATTCTGAAAGCTGGTGGTTTCATCCAAGTCGGACGAGTCAATGGAAGTTTGAACTTGGCTAGAGCAATTGGTAATTTTTTTTGGCTATATAATTCTTAAAGCAAAGGAAAGTGTCTTGAGTTTGGTGTTCTCCCGAAATATTTATAGTTGATGTCTTGAGATTTTGAATTCCTTCACCAGTCGTATGTGTTTGTGATGTAGTTCTCTTCCTATCACAGGTGATATGGAGTTCAAGCAGAACAAGTATTTGCCTGCTGAAAAGCAGGTTGTGACTGCTGATCCGGACGTAACTTCAGTAAGTATTACTTTGTATATCATGCTATTTAAAGAAGAAAAAACTTGTGGCATTTCTTGCCTCTGTTTTATTTGTGTTATACTGAAAATTTTATTTCTTTGGACAAATTATTACTTTATTTCTTATATTATTTATGCATAGTTTAAGGTTGTCATGTTCTTTGATAGAAGTTGTTCTCTATTTTCTTCTCTCCAATTTGAATTTATTTACTTATTTATATTACATACGCGTTGCGATAGGTTGAGCTTTGCGATGATGATGAATTTCTTGTGATAGCATGTGATGGGATATGGTAGGTTACTCAGATTTCCTCTAAAAACTGTATTGTTGTTACCAGCTGCATATAGATAGCAAATATTCCTTTTTTATTCTGAATTCTCACTTTAATTATATCTCTATGATATAACTTTCTATACGTATAGGGATTGCATGTCCAGCCAACAACTTGTGGACTATATACATAGCCAGTTAAAGACAGTAAGTTTTCTATTGTTACCTTGGTTTACTTTACTGCTAGAAATAACTTGAATATAGCATTCTCATGTCTGCAATTGCCAAATTCGGCTGTTACATTTATATGAAATATTAAATCATGACTATGCAGGAGGATAAACTTTCTGCGGTCTGTGAGAAAGTATTTGACAGGTGCTTGGCACCAACAGCTGGTGGTGAGGGATGCGATAACATGACCATGATTTTGATTCAGTTCAAAAATCCTTCCACTTCAGATGCTTCTGTCACAGACCAACCTCAGCTGTCTGCTCAACCAACTCCTAGTCCTCCAGCTTCAGATGCATCTGCTCAACCGTCTGAAGCCGACAGAAGTTAGAGAAAGCTGAATTAAAGTAAGAATTTCAGATTCGAGCAGATGGCCATCAATTTCTGACTGCATGTTGAAGCATTGGTAAGGGAGGTTCACGGGTACTAGTTTATATCCAGATTCAGGACGTTAATCCTCAGTAGAGGATTGTAAATTTGTGACAAACTGCAAGTTCATGGGGGTTATTGATTTTGTACATAAGCGTGGGTTTTACTAGAATATGTTGGGTAAAAAACGTTCAACAAGAATATACTGGCATAGACATAGTTACATGGATGTTTAAAATGTATCTTTTTGGAATCACACCAATGACAACATGTCAACAGGTAGAGCGTTTAATACGTGCCTGAATTCTGGTGTCATATTCATTACCCACACAATCTGTTGAAGTTTCTTAAGTATTCTGTGCAATGTTATGAAAATCACAGGTGATTTCTTTTGTTTCTGAACACTAACGACCCCTATCAGTTTGTTGATGCACATGTGGTTATTTATTCTCTACTTGCACGTTAACCTACTGCCTGGCTCTATTGAAAATGACCAAAATGATGCTTGATAAGTTTTGTATTTTGTGTACATCGGGATTATAGAATTTAGATGTAATGGAAATCAGAAGAAAGAAAAACAAATAGAAGAAAAAAATAGTAGAACCAATGACAAAATAAACAGATAAACAAAATAATCTTGCATGTATGAAATGAGATTGGGTTTGTTAAATTTATCTACTCTATTTAATATTTATTTTATAAAAATTAGACGAATAAATTGACGTGATTTACTTTAATAAGCAGATCTTACTAGTCATTGAATTAACAATAAATATATCTCTCAACCATAAATTGATGTGATGACATACCTTTTTAAATTTTATAATCCATTTGTTTTAAAATACTCTATTTAATATTTAAAACAAATGGATTATTGTTTTTTTAAAATCGACAACTTATTGTTTTTTTTAATGATCAAATTGAGTCAGGTGTCAGATTGATTCAGTTATTTAATTTGGATAGTATATAGTTGGTTCGATCAAACTCAAATGCTTATTTTGAGTTCATTGAAAATCAAATTCGATCGAACAAATTTAATATTTATTTTATTTATTTTTATTACTAAATATGGGGTTCCCAATGTTGTTAAATTATTATCATTTTTATAACCTAATCGTGATATTACTCACAAGATTACAAGTACATTAGTATCTGGTTTCAAGTATGAATGAATGTCGAATGATATTAAAAATGTTATAAAGGAATATTTTTTTTTCAAAAATAAAAAATGGTTCTCCTTTGAGTCATTCTAAAATTTTGCTAGTTTTTCTTTTTATAAATTAAAAAATAAATGTTTTTGAATTTTATAAGAAAAGATCATTTTTATGGGTCTAGTCCAATAGATAGTAAACAGATAGATAGATAAATAGATAGATAGATAGACAGATAGATAGATAGATAGATAGACAGACAGACAGACAGAGAGACAGAGAGATAGATAGATAGATAGATATATATATATATATATATATATATATATATAGATAGATAGAGAGAGAGATAGAGAGAGAGATAGATAGATAGATAGATAGATAGATAGATAGATATATAGATAGATAGAGATAGAGAGAGAGAGAGAGACAGATAGATAGAGAGAGATAGATAGATAAATAGATAGATAGATAAAGAGAGAGAGAGAGAGATAAATAGATAGATAGATAGAGATAGATAGATAGATAGATAGAGAGAGAGAGAGAGAGAGAGAGAGAGAGAGAGAGAGGATCAACTTACTCCACGAGTAAGTTTTTTTAACTTACTTTAAATCATAGCCTTTGAATTGTATCTAATCTAATGGTTAGATTAACCTTTACTTAATTAACTTCTCGAGAAGAGTTGATTTATACACAACCTGTAATTTATCACCGAGTGAGAAAAATTTGGGTGAGAGAAAGGTTTAGCAAGGAGGTATGTATATTAGTCAGTAACAGGGATGTGATGAACTTGAATACTTTATTAATAACTTTCTCTCGAAGGAAGAAGATGTCCATTTCCATGTGTTTGTTTTTGGCATGAATAACATGATTATGGGAGAGGGCAACAATGCTTAAATTGTCACAAGACAACATATGAGTGGTGCAGGGCACATAAAGCTCAACTAAGAGAGATTTATTCAGTGTATTTTGTATTTAGACTAAAAGAAGAGTAACTAGCAACTGCCAGTCATTGTCTAGTGTCACCTAGCATAGCCAGTCACCTTGTTACTATAAGTAACAAGGTGTAACTTCAATGTAACTAACTAGTAATCAAAACAAAATTCTGTTACAGCAATGAAAAACTTTACTCTCTCTAGCATAGTTTCTAACATGGTATCAGTTTAAGCGTCTTGATCCTTCGCTGCGATGGTGCAACCACCGTATCCGGAGTCTTCGTTGGCGGACTTTGTTCATCTCTCCGGTGCGAACACGCCGAAAATGCCAAAATCCACCGACGATGTGCATCGTTTCCAGTTCGCGCTCAAGATCGCACACAAGCTAGACGAGAAGAACTTCCATCTATGGCGGCAACAGATCGAGCCGTACATCAACGTACACAAACTCACTGAGTTCGTCGTCTGCTCGCGTATTCCACCTCAGTTTGTGGATGATGAAGCTCGTAACTCAGGTACTGTTAATCCTACGTACACTCGCTGGTTGCAAAAGGACCAGATGTTGTTATCGTGGCTGTAATCCACGTTATCGAGTGAGATCCTCTCACGAGTTCTTGGATGCACACATGCTCATGAACTCTGGGATCGCCTTTTCAACTATTTTTAGAAACAAACTCGTGCTCGACCTAAACAACTTCGTGTTGAGCTTTGTGCCCTAACTCTTGCTGATTCTACTGTTCATGACTATTTACTCAAGATTCGCAATATTGTTGATGCTCTGGCTTCAATTGGTGATCCACTTCCAGTTTCGCACCACATTGATGTTATCTTGGAAGGTTTACCAATTGAATATGCTCCAGTTGTGTCTGTTGTGGAAAGTAAGTTTGGTGTAATGGATCTTGATGAAGTGGAGATTCTTTTGCTTGCTCATGAATTGCGTCAGCATAGGTTCAAGATGCAATCAACACTAGATCTGGTGTCTCTGAATCTCACACATGCTGCTTCTACTGGCTCCAATCCTAAGGATACAACTTCTGCTGCACCAGAATCTATACCTCCACTAGTTGCTCAGAATTCTGACACTGACACTCAGCAATTTCGTGGAGGTAGAGCTTCAAGAGGTGGTCGCTCAGGTCGTGGTAGAGGTGGCAGGTCCTCAGTGCAGTGTCAAGTGTGCTCTAAGGTTGGACATTCTGCACTCAACTGCTGGCATAGATTTAATCAGCAGTTTCAGCCTACAATTAACTTTGTGCTAACATATGCTCCTCAACCTTGGACTGCTTCACCTACACCCTATGCTTTGCAGGCTGCCAATGTTTGGACCAGACCTCCCTCCAACAACAGAGCTATTCCTAAGCTCACTCTACCTAGTGCTTTAGTTACAAATTCTCAGCCTGCAGTTGTTCCAAGTGCATCCTGGTATCCTGGCTCAGGAGCATCATATCATGTTACTAATGATTCAAGGAATGTGCTGCAAGTGACACCATATGAAGGTCCTGATCATATCTTCATTGGCAATGGTTAAGGTTTGCCTATCAATTCCACTAGTTCTGACACTTTTCTGTCTAACACACACCCACACACACCTTTTACCTTGAATAAACTCTTACTTATTCCTTCCATTACAAAGAATCTTATCAGTGTCAGTCAATTTGTCGTGATAATGGGGTATATTTTCTATTTACATCTGATAAGTGCCTTGTCAAATCTCAGGCTACACATGAGGAGGTACTTGAAGGTGTTGTTGGAAATGATGGATTGTATGAGTTTACTTCACTCAACTTCTCCAGCTCAAGTTCCAAGACTGCTCTCAACTCTGTGTGTTCTACTACTTTGTTACCTAGTATTAATACTATTGTTGTTCATGTTAGTCTTACTGCCATGTGGCACCTAAGGCTAGGACATCCTAATAAACATGCTCTTAAGCTTGTACTTCAAAGTTGTAATGTTGTTTTACATAATAAAGAAGTTGATTTCTTCTGCTCAGCCTGCTGTATGGGTAAATCTCACAGAATTCCCTCTTCACCTTCACACACAACACACTCCACACCTTTGGAACTGATTTATGGGGATCTATGGGGGCCATCTCCTAATGCATATACTCTAGGCCACAAGTACTACATGTCCTTTATAGATGCCTATACTAAATTTACTTGGATTTACTTTCTTAAAAACAAGTCTGAAGCTCTAGCTACATTTAAACAGTTCAAAACAATGGTGGAGTTACAATTTGGCAAGCCTATTAAGGCCATTCAGTATGATTGGGGTGGGGAATTCAGGCCATTTAACAAATACTTGGCTGAGTTAGGTATTCTGCACAGGGTTATCTGCCCTCACACACACCGTCAGAATGGTGTTATAGAAAGGAAGCATATGCATATTATGGAAACAGGGCTCACATTGCTAAGCAAAGCTTCACTGCCCTTAACTTACTGAGACTTTGCCTTTTCTACAGTTGTTTATCTTATCAATAGACTTCCTTCTGCTTCAATCCAATTCCAAGTCCCCTATTCCTTGTTGTTTAACACCAGCCCTGATTACACTTTCCTTAAAGTGTTTGGTTGTGCCTGCTTCCCTCTCTTAAGACCCTATTCTAGTCACAAACTTGATTTTAGGTCTCAAGAGTGTGTCTTTCTTGGATATTCTACTTCTCACAAAGGATACAGATGTCTAGCACCTAGTGGTAGACTTTTTATCTCCAAAGATGTGCTATTCCATGAGTCCAGATTCCCTTATGTTGAACTATTTTCATCCCCTACTCCAACTCATACTTAAAATTCTTCTTAATATGTCTCTCTTTCTCCTCTTCTTCTTACATTTCCACCTATTTCTTCTCCTAATTATAATGCAGTCTATTCTTCTCCTAAACCTTATGCTTCATCCTCCATTCATTCTGTACAGCCTGTGGCTACTTCTAACACTCCTAGTCTGGCCACTAATAGTCTTGATGATGTCAGTACTTCTAACACTCCTAGACCTTCTACCTTTTCCTCTACAATCCCACCCGGCAGGTCTCATGTCTCTGAATCCACTGCCTCTGCTTCTTCTACTTCACACCTTTCTACATCTGATCAGTCTTCAACTACATCAGATCCTCCTAGCTCCAGTCAATCTGAAGCTTCTCCAGCTAATGTTGTTCCTCCCAGGGCAGTTCCAGATGCTGCCATTCCTGTTAATAGTCATGTTATGCAGACAAGGGCTAAGTCACGTTTTTCTCAACCCATACTTGAACCCAAGTTGCTGCTCACACTATCTAAACCCAAAACAGTTAAACATGCCCTCTCTGATGTACAGTGGAAAGCAGCAATGCAAGTAGAATATGATGCTCTTATGTCTAACAACACGTGGACCTTGGTTCCTCTCCCATCTCAAAGGCAGGCTATAGGTAGCAAGGGGGTGTTTCGAATTAAGGAGAATCCTGATTGCACAGTTAACAAGTATAAGGCCAGACTTGTGGCAAAAGGATTTCATCAAAGAGAGGGGGTTTGATTTTAATGAAACTTTCTCTCCAGTTGTGATACCTATCACTATTAGGCTGATCTTATCTATTGCGCTCACTCATAACTGGACCATACTGTCGTACCTAAAAAAAAATTGCTTAAATCGAAGACACGACCCTCGCGCAAAAGGCGCGGAAAACGGTTCGACAGAGTCGCCACCGAACTTTATTTATTCCAAAAAGAGGGAAAGGAAAATATCGAGAAAACCTTTAAGGAGCGGATAAGAACATGGTCGTCGCAACCACATTCTGAGGTCGGGAGTCGGTTATGTGAGGGGAAGGTATTAGCACCCCTCACGTCCATTGTACTCAACGGGAACCTCTTGATTCGAATCACGAAACTCGTTAGCTAAGTTTATCTATTTTCTTCTCTAAAATAAATGCGGAAAGGTAAGATAAAAGGGAACGATGCTAGGGGGAATGAGGTGGTTTTAGGATAAGGTGCTCGGCAAGATCATCGCGACCTCGGACCTACGTATGCTCATTCGGACGAGAATGAGAAATAAGAGCAATCGTAGTTCGACTACGGGAAGGGATAGAGGGAAGACGGAATATGGAGGGAAGGTAGACGCAAATGGGGGAAAAAGAAAAAGGTAGCGAAGGTTGACGGGGAAAAAGAAAAAGGTAGCTCGCCAAGATCATCACAATCTTGTGCCTACGTATCTTTACTCGGACGAGAATAAAGAATCAGACCAGTCGTAGTTCGTCGTACGCCCACGAAACAAGGGAGTTGGGTTGGTTTATATGACGATTACTTGAACTTAAGAAAGATTCCTTGGGCCCAAGTAATCGGGAGAGTGAGTCAAAGATTTGGCTCTCTCTCTTTTTCATCTAAGGTGGTTGATTTTTAAAAGAGGCGTTAATTGCTCACACACGAGTAAGAGAACTCACACCTAAACAATCGAAGGGAGATCAAAGACTTGAACTCCCATTTTTCACCTTGAAAGAGTTTCGATAGTTATTAGCCGTTTTGAGGTTTGATTATGAAAATCCGCTTGACGTTGGATCAAGGGTTTATTGTATGTGCTTGGTTGATTTGAAAAGGGTTGGATTTAAAAGAAGAGGCGTCAATTGCTCACACACGAGTAAGAGAACTCGCACCCAAACAATCGAAGGGAGATCAAAGACTTGAACCCCAATTTTTCACCTTAAAAGAGTTACGATAATTGTTAGTTGTTTTTATATATAAAAAAAGGGTGTATAACAACTCAACTGGGCCTAGAAACCCGACATTCCAAAGCGTCACAGGCCATGTTTAAACAACATCTCCATCAACTTATTGCTATTATATAAAAAACAATTATAAAAAAAGAAAGAAGAAAAGTCAAACTACTTTAAAGCAAATGGAAAAAAAAGAAGACCACACATTTCATCACCACCATTAAATCATTGCAGCATCTAATATGTGTTTCATTTCCTTTTTTAAAAAGTAGAAACGCAAAAACAAGGCAACATCGTCAACCACATGACGACGAACCACAACTCGCACACACGGCTCAATCTACCTTCTCCGTTTTTCTTGTCTCGGTCTCGACTCAGTTCCACCGTGAGTCATTCGTTGGGTCTCAATCTATCAGGTTTGTATTGATGATTTGGGTTTTATCTTTTGAGTTTAAATTGGTCCAATCGTTCCATCTCCTTCATCTTTATTTCTATTCGATTTTGGATCTGTGATGAAATGGTTTTGGGTGGTTGGTGTGAGTTTGTGATTCGAGATGTTTGGGTTTGCAGGATTTTAGGTTGTGGTTGGCTGAGTTAGTGAGCTCAAGTTGGGTTGACAATGGAAGAGGTGAGGGTTGTAGTGGCGGTTATGAAAAGGGGTTCGCGGTTTTGAAGATGGGTTTGTGAGGTGGAGGGTTTCGAAGAGTGTTGAGGATGTGTGGGGTTTGGGAGCTTTGTTGTTCGAATTGTTGAATAGGAGGAGGAAGTGTCGTGTTCAGTGTTGTTGTGTAAAGAAGAAAGGGAAGGTTTTGTTTGGTGCGATGTTGTTGTTGTTTAAAGGAGGTTGTAGATGGCAGTGGTATGAGTGAAGGTAAGGTTGTGTGGCTTATGCGGTGATGGATGGCGTAGGTCATACGATTGAAAGAGAAAGAGATGAGCGAAGGTTGGTGCTTGACGGTTTTTCTCGATTCTAAGTTTTTTCTCCGATTTTTTTCGAATTCCTCTGTTCTCCTTATAAATCCACTTAAAACCACTGAACTTCTATTTTTTTTTGAATTTTTGTGTTGTCTTTTTCATGACAGACTGTTGTTGTTGTAGACTGTGTAATTTGTCTTCATATCAAAGGCTAATGTTGGTTTATGATGCAGCGTTTTGTAGCAGACTGTATCATATGAAATCACAGGGTTTGGCATTTTGTTCTTGTTTTGGTGCGTGGCGTGGCTGATTTGTGATGTAGATGGCTGTAAAAGTGTTGTGTGGTTGTTTACATAAAAAAAAGAACCGTGGCTATAAGTTTGTGTGTTAGATATATTTTTTTTAATTTTTGGCATATGATGGGCTTTTGTAGAATTTGGGTTTGGGATTTTAATAATGCTAAAATGTAAATTCTTTTTTTTGACCTTTTTTAATGGTTTATGATAGTATTAAAAAAAAGCAACATGGGCTTTAAAAAAAACATGGTGGTGGGCTTTGAAAGTGGTTTGTGAATGAAATTGGGAAAAGATAGTAAAAGATGGATTTATGAGAAAAAGAATATTAAAAGGTAGATGTGGTTTAATGGATGGAAAATAGAAAGTGGAAATGAATATGGAATTTGGATGGATAGTGGTAATTGGATTGGATAAAATGAGAATGGAAATGGTTTAAATGGATATGGATTTATGGATTAAAAGAAAGATTAATGGATAATGGATATGGTTAAAAATTGGAAATGGATAAAGGATGGTTAATGGGTTTGTAAAATGGATATGGATAAATATATGTTGAAATGGATATTTAATTGGATGAATGATAAAAAAAATGGTTAAAAACTAGATATGACTTAAAATAAAAATGGATAATAAATAAAAAGAGAGATGAAGTTGAAGACAACATATTTTTGGATTTTTTTGGATGACGATTAGTGGGTGAATGTACAAATGATATTTATACAAGGTAGGACAAATTTGGGGTATGACACATACAACAGTTAGATATGAATAATGCATTCCTTAATGGGTTGTTAGATGAGGAAGTCTACATGGTTCAACCTAAAGGCTTTGAGAGTGGTAATCCTAATCTGGCATGCAAACTCAATAAGGTCATCTATGGCCTTAAGCAAGCTCCTAGACAATGGTTTGAAAGGCTTCAAGCAGCCCTGGTGCAACTCAACTTTCAGCCTAGCAAGTGTGACCATTCCTTGTTCATTTACTTCTCTTAAGGGCACATAGTGTATCTGCTGGTCTATGTAGATGATATTATCATCACTGGCAGTTCAGTTGCTCTTGTGAAATCTATCATCTCCAAACTGAATATGGTTTTTTCTCTCAAACACTTGGGAGACCTAGACTATTTTCTTGGAATTGAAGTTAAGAGACTCACTTCTCAGTCCTTGCTTCTCACTCAGACAAAAATTTTCAAAGACCTTCTTCTCAAAAGCAACATGCTTGACTCTACACCAGTCAGCACACCTATGCAGTCCACTTGCAAACTCACTAAGACATGCTCTCTTCCACTGACTGATCCCTACATGTATAGGTCTGTTGTTGGAGCTCTGCAACATGCAACTCTAACAAGGCATGACATTGCCTATTCAGTGAACAAAGTTTGCCAGTTTATGTCCCATCCCTTGGAGGCACACTGGGTTGCTGTGAAAAGAATTCTGAGGTACCTTAAAAGCACTATCTCTCATGGTGTGCAACTTCTCCCCTTACCTCTTACTACTGCTCCAGCCATTCAGGTTTTTTGTGATGCAGATTGGACATCTGATCTTGATGATAGGAGGAGAACCTCAGGTGCTGCTATATACTTTGGTCCCAACCTCATTTCATGGTGGTCCAAAAACTAGAATGTTGTGGCAAGGTCCAGCACTGAGTTTGAATTCAGAAGTCTAGCTCAAGCTACTGCTGATCTTCTCTGGATTCAAACACTCCTCAAAGAACTGCACATTCATACCAAAGTCCCTCATATACTTTGTGATAATCAGTCAACAGTGCTGCTTGCCCATAATCCTATTATGCACACCAAGACCAAACATACGGAGATTGACCTCTTCTTTGTCAGAGAGAAGGTGTTGGCAAAACAATTATTGGTTATACATGTTCCTGGTACTGATCAATGGGATGATATGCTTACCAAGCCACTGGCCTCAACTGCTTTCCTCAATCTTTGACAGAAACACAGGGTTGTTACCACCCCATGGGTTTGGGGGGGGGGGGGGTATTAGAGTGTATTTTGTATTTAGACTAAAAGAAGAGTAACTGGAAACTGCCAGTCATTGTCAAGTGTCACCTAGCATAGCCAGTCACCTTGTTACTATAAGTAACAAGGTGTAACTTCAATGTAACTAACTAGTATTCAAAACAGAATTCTGTTATAGCAATGAAAAGCTTTACTATCTCTCTTACATAGTTTCTAACAAGATTGAATCCACAAAACCCTAAAGGCAGTATTGGCCAGACTTCTATACTCTACTTGTGTGCTAGTTATAACAACTAGAGTATGCTTCTTAGACCACTAAGACACAATTTTTATGACCTAAATAAATGCATGAACCTGAGGTTGGTTTTCTTTCATTAGGGTCAACACCCCAATCTGCATCAGAAAAAAGCTTTCATGGAGAGAGGAATAAGTGTAGAGGCAGGCTGCAGTAAGAGTCCATGACATAGGGAACCTTTAAGATATCTTAAGATTATTTTAACAGTTACCCAATGGCTTTGTTCACGTAAAAACTAATTTTAGTCCTAGTGATGATTGCATATTGAAAGGCACCTACAATAAACCTGTAAAAAGTGGGATCCTAGAGGTAGTCAGATCCATGCCTAGATAGCTTGAGGCTTTAGATCATGTGGTATGCATCCCTTTAGCTTCAACCAGGTTAGCTTTATCAACTAAATCTTTGATATACTTGCCTTCAGAAAGAAAAAGGGACCCATTTTTTGTGCTAACTGACTTATATGCCTAGAAAGTATTACAAGTTACCCAATTGCTTAAGAGAAAACTAAGCATTAAGTCTACTGATTAAATCAATAACATGTCGATTTGAGTTGCCTGTAATTATGATAACATCAATATACACAAGCATCACAATAGAGTAAGTAGGAGTGAGGAGTGTGAACAATGAGGGATCACACTTGCTAGAAGTAAAGCCAAACCCTCTAAGAGCTTCATTGAGTTTGTTAAACCAGATCCTTGGAGCTTGTTTTAACCCATAAATAGCCTTGTTGAGTTTATAAACAAGTTGCTTATTTGAGTTTTCAAACCCTGGTGGTTGGCTCATATAAAGTTCTTCCTCAAGAATGCCATTGAGAAAAGAATTGTTCACATCTAGCTGAGTAACACACCACCCCTTAGATATAGTTAGAGTGAGCACAACTTTAACTGTGTCAGGCTTTACAATAGGAGAGAAAGTTTCATTAAAAATAAAAACCATCTTGCTGATGGAAGCCATTTTCCACCAGCATGGCTTTGTATTTATTTAAGGAACCATTAGGGTTCTGTTTTACCTTGAAAACCAACTTGGACCTAACATGCTTCATGTCAGAAGGTAAATTAGTGAGGGTTTAGGTATATTATTATTGAGTAGGGATTCTACTCAATAAACATGGCAGTAAACCAGTGATGATGTTGAAGAGAAGGCCTGTAAAATGTTAGTTCTAGCTCTGTTAAGAGAAGAGTGAGGTGACGTCTAGGCTGCACAATCCCACATTTTCTTCTTAGAGCCATATAACGAATGTTGTTAGGATGAAGAAATGGTAAGGAGGGTGAGGCAGGAGATGAAACTGACTTAGAATTAGAAAGAGTTTCAACATTTAGAAAGATTGAGAAAGAATTGCTGAAGATGATGAATTGTTTTGAGAGGCTGGAGGTTGAATTGATGCAGAGCCACTAGAAGGAATGGTAGAAGATGAATTGGTTTGACTTGAAGAGGAGTGAGCTTGAGATGGTGATATATATTGAGAGGCTTGAGATGATGAGGTTTCTTGAGAAACTTGAGATGAGTGAGTTTGAAGTGTATAAGTGACAAAAGTGGGAGAGATAAGAGATTCAGACTTGGGAGAAGTATTGGCAGTTTGAGGGACATTGTTGTGAGAAGTGTGAGATGAAATTTGTTGGGAAAGAGATGTGATAAGATGGTGAGACATGGAAGAGGAAATATAACTGAGCAATTATGTGATGAAGTGCTTCTCCATTTTAATGATGTAGTAGTGGAAAAAACTAGAAATTTATGGACTAATTAGGATAAAGAAACAGTTTAATATAATTTGAAAGTCAAAACTATCATCACTATCGCTTTAGCTATGAATGTTTTTTTAGTATTACATTATAGTAATGATAAACAAATGCGGGACACTCTTCAAGTTATTCATGAAGGTACTATAAAAGTAAAAAATGCTAGGATGAATATATCAAACCATGAGTATGAATTATTTATAACGAAACCTAAAGAAAACATCCAAGATGTGCAAATATGTTTCACTCATATAGTAAATCACTTAAGAGCTCTGATATATTTTTTTAAACGAGAATTTAGTTCATAAAGTCCTTAGATGCTTCCTAACTAGAAACCTAAAGTCACTACTACTTTTAAATCTAAAGATGTGTCTACTGTGAATTTGGTTACTGTGTTTAGTAAACTGCAGGAACATGAGATTAAACTAAATCGTCTATGCTGAAAACGAAGATGTCGATAAGAAAAATAAGGGACTTGAACTAAAAGACTAAGAGGTCAAAGACAAGGAATCATAAAAAGAAAGTTGTCAAAATGAAAGCAATTAAGCCATGGATCTTCTAGTCAGCAAAGTCAAAAATTTCATAAGCCACGAAAAAACAACCTCAAAACTTTTAGCATAAAAATGAAGAAAGATTACCCTCTGTTCAAAAATGCTTCCGGTGCAAAAATAAAGGTTACATAAAGTTAACTTATCCTTAAAACCAAAGGACACTTGAAAGATACAAAATACCACAAAAAGAATAAAAAAGAGATTATATAGTGTAGGATGAAAAACGACATGTACTCATTCGATGGATCTCAAAAAAGAGGAAGAAGCTAACATGTATCTCATGGAAAACCACTGAGAAAATAGTATAAGAAATTTCAAAACTAATTTCTTTATAATGGAATTTTCTCCATATGTAAAGAATTATGCGATGAATGAAGTAAATTGAGCAATATTATTTCAGTGTATAAGAAAACCATTTCCTTTCTTGAAAATAAAAATAAAAATCTAATCGAAGATATATAAATTATTAGAAAAAATAAATTTTCTCAATTAAAGACTTCTACTATTTATGAAAATTTATAAGATAAATCTATCAAGTGTGTAGAATGCACAGACTTAAGAAATGAGATTGAAGACTTGCATAAAATGCTTGGTAAATTTACCAAAGGAATAAATAACTTGAATATCATTTAAGGTAATAAAAGAGAGACTTATAATAAAGATGACTTGAGCTATCAACCTAAAAATAATACTAAATCTTTTAAAAAATTTTGTCGTCCAAATATGACCCCTAATCATTACATGCCTAAGTGTTTTTATTTTAGTAAAGATGGTCACACTTTTTCTTCCCGCTATATAAGAAAAATCATGAAACTAACGTCACTATAAAATAGATCTTTACAGACAAAATATTTTACACTAATGGTAGAGGATCCAAAATAATATGTTATTAAAGGTTTAGATTGATTTTTGATGCAGGTTTACAGTATTGAAATCAAACTAATATCTCAATAGTGGTTGTTCAAAGTACATGATTGGGGACATAAAGAATCCTTTCATCTTTTACTCTTAAGAAAGGATGCTATGTTTCTTAGGGTGACAACAACAAAGGTAGAATTGTGGATTATGGTACTGTTGATAAGAGGTTCTAATCTTATCCTTAATGATGTTTTACTTGTTGATGGTTTAAATTTAAACTTACTTATTATTAGTCAATTGTGTGACAAAGATAATGAAATATTGTTCGATTCTTCTATAAGCATGGTCATAAAATCTAGAAGAAAATAAACTATTTTACTAGTCAAAGAAGTGGAAATAATTATACACTCAATTTTAATAAACTAACTTTAAATGATGAATGTTGTATAATTAGTAATTAGGAAGAATCATGGCTATAACATAGGAGAACAATTCATATTCATATGGACCACTTAGATATGTTGTTCTATAAGGAATTAGTAATTGATATATCAAACTTGCAATTTTAAAAGGATAGATTGTGTAATGTGTTTCAAAAGAGCAAACAATTAAAATCCACTTTTAAATCCAAAAATAGAATTTCTACAAATAGAATTTTACAACGTTTACATATGGACTTTTTTGACTCATCCAGAACCATGGGTATTGGTGGTATATATTATGGACCTTTAATTGTGGATGACTTTTCTCACTTTACTCAGATATTTTTTGTTCCTCATAAAAAATATGCTTTTGTTGTCTTTTAGAAACTAACTAAGGTTATGCAAACAAAAAAGGTCTTAACATTACATCTATATGAAGCGATCACTGCGATAAATTTAAACATGAGGATTTTGCAAGAAGTTGTAATAAAAATGACATTGAACACACTTTTCTGCTTCAAGAACTCCACAATACAATGAGGTAGTGGAAAAGAAAAATAAGTCTCTTAAAGAGCTAATGAGGACGATGCTCATTAAAACTAACATTCATAAATATTTAATGGATGGCGCATGAAGTACTATATGCCATGTCATGAACAAAGTATTTATAAGACCTATATATAATAAAAAGCCAAATATACCTTACCTTCATGTATTCAAATGCAAATGTTTTATTCTTAATAACGAAAAGGATAATGCTGGTAAATTTGATGCTAAAGCAAATAAAGGTTTATTTCTTAATTACTACACTTCTATTAAGTATATTCGAATTTATAACAAAAGGACGATGATTATAGATTTTTTTTATTGTACAGGTATTTTAGGGAAGAAAAACAAGAGGTCATATAATTGAAAATATCATAGGAGATATCTCAAATAGAGTAATCACTCGACATTCTCTAAAACATGTATGTCAAGAACATCAATGAAGCTATCGTTTATGAACATTGGTCACTTGCTATACAAGAACGGTTAAATTAATTTGAAAAAACAATGTTTGAAACTTGTTTCTAGACCTAAGACTAATATAATGATTGAAACCAAATGGATATTTCTAACAAGCTTGATGAAAATGGTATTATTTTAAGAAACAAAACAATAATTACTACGAAAGAATACAATCAACAAGAGGACATAGATTTCAATGAAATATATGCTATTGTAGCTACATTAGAAGTCATTTGTATGCTTCTTGTTTTCTCTTGCTTCATGGATTTTAGACTCTTCCAAATGTATGTTAAAAGTGTGTTCCTAAACGACCACATCCAAGATGAAGTATATGTTGATCAATGCTAGACTAAAAATAATTGTCGTAGTAATTGTACTAACAAAAACCACTATGTTGTCAGTTAAATTATTGTATCCACAAGGATTGTGTTTACCTCGTACATGGATAAGGTGATTGCACTTGTATATCCACAAGGATTGCATTTACCTCATACAAAAACAAGGTGATTATGAGTTTTTGGTTTGTGTGTGTTTTATTAAAAGAAAATGTTACTCCCTGAGGTCCTTTTTATAAGCAACACTTCATATTTTTAGATTCATTAAATAATTAATGTATATGGTATGTATTACAGATCAAATACATTAATTATTTAATAAATATAGAAAAGTGAAATGTCTCTTATAAAAAGAACTAGAGGGAGTAACAAATGATAGACAAATATAATTATAAAAGCGAATAAGTGCCCCTTTCGAATCATCTACCATAGATGTGAGAATTCTCATGACTAATCATATAAGAAATTTATTTCAATTATGAACTTTTATAAACAACGAAAACCTTTGTAACCCCCATATACCCGAAATATCTTGTCGAGAGGTGACCTACTTCGTTAGAAGCAACCCCTATATACCAGGTGTCTTCAATCACAACGATGAAGATGTTATAACACATAAAATAAGAAGACAATTTAAAAAAAAACGGAATTATAACCTCACAACCTACCATATATTAGGAGTCTTCAATCACTGTCAAATTGTAATTCCTAGTGTCTAAGTGTCGAAATCGAAGCCAAGAGTGTCGAAGTCGAAGTGCTGAAGCAGTGTGTCGAAACAGGTTGTTTCACCACAGATTTGTTTCTAGATTAGATTTGATATGATTTAGATTAGATTTGATTTAGTTCAAATAGATATTTTGGGCCTTTAGAGTTTTGGGCCTTTGTAATTCTAAATCTATAAATACCTGTACTCTGTAATAGAATGTAGAAGCAGAACAAGCAGTGAAGATTATCACAGTGTTAGTGTTTTGTATATTCACAGTTGCAAGATTGCAAGTGAAATAAAATCTGAAATCCCACAGTTCGTGGGTAACAATTTTTCTCCAAATATTTCTCCTCTCTCTCGTTTCTTTTCTTGTTATTTGTTCTTCATCTTCATCATTGCCATTGCGTGTTTGTGGTTCGTTATCAATCTTGAGAACAAGATTGAAGAGGAATTACCATAGTTGTGGTGAATTTCCAACATCTGGTATATAGAGCTCCGGTTGCGATTCAAGGAAGAAAATCGTGATGGCTATGAATCATTCAAATGGGCACTTTCCGGCGACCCTACCAATTCTCAAGAAAGATAATTATGAAAATTGGTGCAAGCAGATCAAGGTGGTTTTCTGTTATCAAGATCTTTGGGATCTTGTGAAGGAAGGAGTAACACCACTTAGGGAGAACGCGACGGATCAAGAAAAGGCTGCACACAAAGAGTTGAAGAAGAAAGATTATAAAGCACTCTTTATAATCCATCAGTGTGTTGATCCAGTTAATTTTGAAAAAGTTAGTGATGCAGAGTCAGCGAAGGAAGCATGGGAGATTCTTGAAAAGTCGTTTGGAGGCGCAGAAAAGGTGAAAGAGGTGAGGTTACAAACTCAAAAGAGAACCTATGAGTTGCTTCAGATGGAAGACAACGAAAGTATCACAGATTTCTTCACCAGAGTTACAAAACTGGTGAATCAAATCAAAGTATGTGGAGAGGTGTTGACATCAAGATCAGTTGTTTCAAAGATCTTGAGGTCATTGGCTCCAAAATTCGACCACGTGGTAGTAGCCATAGAAGAGTCGAAAGACTTGTCAGCATTGACAAAAGAAGAGCTTCAAGGGATGCTTGAGTCTCATGAACAAAGGATGGCTGAGAGAGCTGCAAGAAAGTCGAAGAGTGATATGGCTTTACAGGCATAGTCAGAAAAGGAAAGGAAAGACAAAGGACACGTGAATGGCAACAAAGGTAGAGGAGACAGTAATTCGACTCAGAAGAAACCTTGGAACCAAGGCAACCAAAGAGGTGGTGCTGCAGGTAGAGGAAGAGGTAGTGGTCGAAAACCAGACATAAGTCACATTCAATGTTTCAATTGTCAGAAGTATGGTCACTATGTTAGTGATTGTCCAGAAAGGAAGAAAAATCAAGAAACTGATGCAAAGCTGGCGAAACATGAAGAATAAGAGACGTTACTGATGGTCACAACGAAAGATGAAGAAAGATTCCAAGATCAGTGGTACTTGGACTCAGGATGCTCATCACACACGACTGGAAGGAAAGATTGGTTTGTCAACATGAAGCCCTCGTCGAAGAACACAGTGAAGTTTACAAATGACAACACTCTAGCAGCTGAAGGTGTTGGTGATGTTCTGATTATGAGGAAAGATGGCAAAAGGTCAACAATTTCCAATGTGTTATACATACCAGGCATGAAGAGTAATCTGCTCAGTATAGGGCAGCCTGTCGAAAAGAACTACAAGGTAGTTGTCGAAGACAAGATGATGAGAGTTCTCGACGCAGGTGGTAGGTTGATCTTGAAGGCTCCAATGTCTCAGAATAGGACCTTCAAGATTGAACTCAAGGTGATGGAGCATAAGTGTCTAGCAATGGCAGCCAGCAGAGATGAGTGGTTATGGCATTTTTGACTAGACCATCTAAACTTCAATGACATCAGAGAGCTGAAGAGAAGAAATATGGTTTCAGGATTACCAGAAATTGACATTCCAAGTGAAGTCTGTGAAGAGTGTGTTCAGTCGAAACAACACAAGAATAACTTCAGCAAGGATGTAGGAAGGAGGTCGAAGGCAATTCTGGAAGTCATATACTCTGATGTATGTGGTCCAATCCAGGTGGATTCGATTGGTGGCAACAGATATTTTGTCACGTTTATAGATGATTTCAGTCGAAAGTTGTGGACTTACCTCATCAAGAAGAAAAGTGATGTGATTGAGGTATTTTCCAGATTCAAATCCATGGTCGAAAGACAGAGTGGTCGGAAGCTGAAAATTCTGAGGACAGATGATGGTGGAGAGTATGTGTCAAAAGAGTTTGATGCATTATGTGAAAAAGAAGGGATTGTGCATGAGGTGGTGCCACCCTACACACCACAGCAAAATGGAGTTGCAGAACGAAAGAACAGAACCATCATGAATATGGTGAGAAGTATGTTGAATGAAAAGCATCTACCCAAAGAATTATGGGGAGAAGCGGTTTCGACAGCAATATATATTTTGAACAGATGTCCGACGAAGAAGCTTGAAGGAATCACACCAGAGGAATGTTGGTCTGGTGTCAAGCCTAGCCTCAGCCACCTGAAGGTGTTTGGATCTATAGCACATAGACATGTACCAGATCAATTGAGAAGGAAGCTTGATGACAAGTCAAATCAGATGATCTTGATAGGATATCATTCGACTGGAGGTTACAAGTTGTTCGACCCAGTGAATAAGCAGGTAGTGATCAGCAGGGACGTGATCATAGACGAGCTTAAAGAATGGGATTGGACAGAGAATGCCAAGAAGGATTCAGTAAGAATCTCTTATGAAGAACCAGCCACTGAAGTCGAAAGAGAAGTTCGACAGGAACCAGTTGCAGATGAAGCAGGTTCAAGCAGACCTCGACGAACAAGACACATGCCTGCAAGGTTGCAAGAATGTGTAATTACATCAGATGATGTGGTCGATGAAGAGGGTGAGCTGGTACATTATGCTTTCTACGCAAATGTCGAACCAGTCAATGCAGCTGAGGCATTGAAAGATTCGAAGTGGGTGAAAGCGATGAATGAAGAGTTAGAATCTATCGAAGTCAACAACAACTGGTCACTTGTCGAATTACCTCAAGGCAAGAAGGCAATTGATGTGAAGTGGGTTTACAAAGTGAAAGTGAATCCCAGAGGAGAAGTAACTTGACACAAAGCGAGACTTGTGGTGAAAGGATTTCTTCAGAAGGAAGGAATCGACTTCGATGAAGTATTTGCACCTGTTGCTAGGATCGAAACAATCAGGTTGGTTGTTGGTCTAGCAAATATGAACAAGTGGCACACATGTCAGATGGACGTGAAGTGTGCATTCCTTAATGGTCCCCTAGATGAAGAAGTTTATGTCGCACAACCAGTTGGGTATGTGAACGAGGCGAAGAAGGAAAGGTGTACAGGCTGCATAAAGCACTGTATGGACTTAAGCAAGCTCCAAGAGCTTGGAACAAGAAAATCGACAGCTTCTTAAGGGAGAAGGAATTTGTGAAGTGTACGACTGAGCATGGAGTGTATGTAAGGAGAAGGAATAATGAATTGCTTATACTATGCCTCTATGTCGATAATTTGTTGATAACAGGGAGTTGTAAGAAGGAGATCGAAGATTTCAAACATGACCTAAGTGATGAGTTTGAAATGTCAGACTTGGGAAATCTCTCATATTTCCTGGGCATCGAATTCTATAAGACTAGTAAAGGTTTGATGATGCACCAAAGAAGGTATGCAGGCGAAATACTCAAGAGATTTGAGATGCAAGATTGCAACCCAACTTCGACTCCAGCTGAGACCAGACTGCAACTGTCGAAGGATTCAGATGAAGATGATGTCGACCCAACCCAATACAGAAGACTTATTGGGTCACTTAGATACCTTTGTCATACAAGACCTGACTTAGCATACAGTGTGGGTATGGTAAGTAGATTCATGCAGAAGCCAAAGGTATCACACCTAACAGCGATGAAGAGGATACTGAGGTATCTGAAAGAGACTCTTGACTACGACATTTGTTTCCTACAGCTGATGAAGGGAAAGAATGCAAGTTAGTGGGATACACCGACTCTAGTTGGTGTAGTGATGCTGAGGATAGAAAATCCACAGCTGGATATGTGTTTATGTTAGGTGGTGCACCAGTTGCTTGGAGTTTGAGAAAGGAGCCAGTAGTGGCATTGTCATCATGCGAAGCAGAATACATAGCTGCTTCTCTTTGTGCATGTCAAGCAACTTGGATGGTGAACTTGGTCAAAGAGATTACTGATAACGCGAAATTATATCGTGTATTTGACTTGACATGCATGAATTTATATTGTGTTTTAATTGGTTTTTCCCGATTTATGTTTTATTCTACCCGTATTTGTTTATGTTTTCAGGCACTCGAGTCGAACCAGAATTTAATGAAAAAATGAAGATTTATTGAAGAAAATGAAGGGAAAAGAATTGAAGAGGAAAGAAAATGAATGGAAAGAAAAAGGAAGGAAAGAAAAAGGAGAAAAGAAAAGAAAAAAAAATATAAAGGGTGGGCCCACCACCACACATATGGCGCAAGCCACATTGTGGGTGGCGCCCACCACCAGCATGAAGAAGTGGCGCAAGCCACATTTGGGGAGAGTGAAGAGGTGGCGCCCGCCACCTATTTCTGGGGAAAAAAAGAAACCAAATATTGCACCACCCCTCCTATTATTTCTAGGTTTTCCAACTTACGTGCGTGGTTTTCTCAGCATTTTCCACACGACTGGAACGAAAATATCTCAACTGCCAAGCCCTCTATAAATTGAACTGAAGACCTCCATTTAGAGGGTCGGCGAATTTGGAAGAGAACGAATTATTTTCTGCAGTTATTGTCAATTGAACAGTCCTCAGTTTTAGACATTTTTTTCTGCACTTCTGCATTTTCATTTCTTTGTTTTTCCTCGTGTAAGCACTGTGTTGGATTACTTCAAGTTTGTACCAAGGATTCATTTGCCAGTTATTTCAATACCAGGTTTTTATTATATGCTTTATTCTGTCGTTATTTGCAGCATGATTTGTAGTAGTTATATACATATTGTTAGCATGTTTTCCATTCCAACCATGTCTCGCTAAGTATTTGGTATCAGTATGTAAACAAATTATTCACATGGAATTAAGTAATAATCGGTGCTATATTTTTACAAATTCGTTTTTAGGCATTGGTTTCTTATTTTTAATCGATTGGTTTTTCTTACGAAAGTAAAAAGGCATTTAAGGTTAAAGTCAAGATAAACGAGAGTTTGAGAGTTTAACCAGATAGCTGAAACTAGGCATTGATTTTAAACACAGCGGAAGCACTTTAGAATTGATTAGGACTTATTCATTTTCAAAAAGTATTTTTAAATGCAAATGATACAGCGAGAGCGCTCATTCTGATTTAACGGTATAGTCCAAATCAATAAACACGAGAGTGTGAGATAAGGTCTTTTAAATGAGTATTTTCTACTGAAAAGTAATTTGACACTTAACCCTGCACCGATGACTTATTAAATTCCAGACGATTAATACGTTACATACTGATATCTCATTATTGATTATTTTTATTAAAAGTTAGTATTCTTAGATTTAATTTCGGTCGCCTTATTTCCCTTAGAACAATTAGCTTTAGCTAAACATAGTAACACTCTGATAGCACTAGTTTGATTATCAGTCCTTGTGGGATCGATATCTTTTTAAAACTACGCGATAGACTGTGCGCTTGCAGTTAGTAACCCCATTCGACTCATAAAGTCGCGATCAAGTTTTTGGCGCCGTTGCCGGGGACTTTGATTTAGACATTAGTGCGATTCATTTGTTGCGCAGTATAGACTAAGGCAATACATTTTATTTTCCTTTTTCTCGATTGTATGCCAAGTACTCGCTCACAAAGCGAAGACTTGCAACCCCCAATCGCCGAACTAGAGCGTTTCTTACATTTAAGAAGCAGACTACTTGAGTATCAACGCAAGTATAATATTCCTGATCTCCCTGCTTACCCCCCTGAACCAGTCAAAGAACAAAACATGGGTGAAAGACCACAAAACCGTCCTCTTAAGTTCTATGCCACCCCGTCTGAGCAAGAACCACATAGTAGCATTGCTGCCCCTGCTATCAACCGAAACGATTTTGAGTTGAAACTTTCATTGTTGTCAGCCGTACAACCACATCAGTTTTCTGGAAACCCTACAGAAGATCCCAACGAACATCTGACCAAGTTTGTGCAGTACGCAGACACAGTAAAGGCAAATGATGTAACTGCAGACGCAATAAGACTACGTCTTTTTCCTTTCTCATTAAGAGACAGAGCTTGGGCTTGGTTGCAATCCTTGCCATCAAACTCTGTTACTACGTGGGATGAGTTAAAAAAGGTATTCTTAGCACGATATTTCCCCCCGAGCAAAACAGCTATGTTGAGAGCCCAAATTAATAGTTTTCGACTGAAGGATAACGAATCTCTTTACGATGCATGGGAAAGATATAAAGACATGATGAGGATGTGCCCGCATCACGGTCTTGAAGATTGGTTAATCATCCATACATTTTACAATGGCCTCTTGTACAATACAAGATTGACAATAGATGCCGCCACTGGTGGTACGCTTATGGATAAACCATATGAAGAAGCCCACCAACTGATCGAGAGCATGGCTCAAAACCACTACCAATGGGGAGGAGAAAGAACTGCAGTGGAAAAATCCCAAACAAAAGGTGGAATGTACGAGGTTAGTAGCCTTGATCATGTCAATGCTAAGGTAGATGCCCTTGCCCAAAAGATTGATAACTTGACCATAACGCCTGCAGCCACCGTGGCTGCTGTAGCTCAAAACTGCGAATTATGCGGAAACCCTGGAGATGCTGCCACTGAATGTCAAATTCTGGCAGGAGTCTCTAGTGACCAAGTAAATTATGCTCAAGGAAACCCTTATGCAAATACCTACAATCCGGGATGGAAGAACCACTCAAACTTCTCTTATAAAAACAACAATGCATTATATGCACCTGGTCAAGCACCTGTTGCGCCACCAGGCTACCAAAAGGCTGCTGCAACTGCCCCTAATGTTCCTAGGAAATCCAACCTTGAACTAATGATGGAAAACTTTATAGCTACCCAGGCTCAAATAAACAAAGAGTTCCTGAATCAAAATATACACACTAGTGAGCAAATTAAGCAATTAGCAAACAAAGTAGACGCTTTAGCCACCCACAACAAAATGCTTGAAACCCAAATTTCGCAAGTGGCACAACAACAAGCACCTACTGCTGCCCCTGCAGGAACATTTCCTGGACAGCCACAACCTAACCCGAAAGGACATGCAAATGCCGTTATATTGAGAAGTGGTAAAGAACTAGAAGGACCCGTTGATCCAAGACTTCAGAATCCGCCCATGTACCAAAAGCCTAATACTGAGAAGGAGAATGAATCCAAGGAAAAGGAAGATAATGACCAAGAGGCCGTGGAGAAGCCTTATGTGCCTCCACCACCATATAAACCCCCAATTCCGTATCCTCAAGGATTCGCAAACTCTAAAAATGCAGGGCAATTTAAGAAATTTGTTGAACTTCTGAAACAATTGAACATCACAATACCTTTTACAGAAGCTATCACTCAGATGCCCTCATATGCTAAGTTCCTTAAAGAAATCCTATCTAATAAGAAAAAGATTGAGGATAACGAAACAGTTACACTTACTGCTGAGTGTAGCGCAATAATCCAAAATAACATGCCTCCTAAACTAAAAGACTCAGGTAGTTTCTCCATACCCTGTGTAATTGGAAAGTTCGTCATAGACAAGGCTCTGTGCGACTTAGGTGCCAGTATCAGTGTAATGGCCTTATCCATATGCAAAAAGCTTGATATGGGAGAATTAAGACCAACTAAGATGTCCGTTCAATTAGCCGACCGCTCTATTAAATATCCCGTTGGTATACTAGAGAATGTTCCAGTTCGAATGGACAATTCTATATTCCTACCGATTTTATAATCATGGACATTAAAGAAGACTCCACTACGCCTATCATATTAGGAAGACCATTCTTAGCTACCGTCGGAGCCATTATAGACGTAAAGAGAGGTAAGCTAACCTTTGAAGTCGGTGAGGAAAAGGTTGAATTTATCCTGACACAATTCTTACAAGCACCAGCTATAGAGGACACGTGTTATCTATTAGATGTCATAGATGAGTGCGTAAGAGAAATGGAAATGGAACAGACCATATACTCAGATATTATAAAAATTCCAATACCTCCGATTTTTGAAGATGATAATTGGCGTGAACCATACCAAGATGATAGCCTAAGCGAATGTTTAGCACTTACACCTGATCATTTTCCTTGCCCAAAGAAACCAGCGTTAGAACTGAAAACACTACCCGATAGTTTGAGGTACGAATTCCTAGACACAGAACTCGAACGACCTGTGATAGTCAATGCAGACTTAGGACAACCCGAAACTAAGAAACTTTTAGATGTCTTAAGAAAATATCCAACTGCGTTGGGCTACAACATCGCTGACCTTAAAGGAATAAGTCCTTCTATCTGTATGCATCGCATTATGCTAGAGGAAGACTGTGAGACCTCTAGAGAACACCAGAGAAGGATTAATCCAATCATAAGTACTGTAGTTAAGGATGAAGTGAAAAAGCTCTTAGATGCGGGAATTATATACCCGATATCAGACAGTAAATGGGTTAGCCCAGTACATGCCGTACCTAAGAAAGGAGGTGTTACAGTTGTTAAGAACTCAAAAGGTGAATCTATAACGCAAAGAGTTGTAACTGGCAGTAGAATGTGTATCGATTATAGAAAATTGAACAAAGCTACTCGTAAAGATCATTTCCCATTACCATTCATTGACCAAATGTTGGAACGATTGCAAAACACTCTTACTTCTGCTATTTAGACGGTTACTCAGGATTTTTCCAAATCCCTATTCATCCTGATGACCAAGAAAAGACAACTTTCACATGTCCCTATGGTACATTTGCTTACCGACGAATGCCGTTTGGACTATGTAATGCTCCCGCAACATTCCAAAGATGGATGATGTCAATTTTCGCTGATTTTATAGACGACATTATGGAAGTGTTTATGGACGATTTTTCTGTTTGTGGGCAGAGTTTTGAAGGATGTCTATCGAACCTAGAAATGGTACTTGAAAGATGTGTAAAAGTCAATCTCGTACTAAACTGGGAGAAATGCCATTTTATGGTCAATCAAGGAATCGTGCTTGGACACGTAGTATCTGATAGAGGGATTGAAGTTGATAAAGCAAAGATAGAGATTATAGAAAACCTTCAACCTCCAAAATCCGTACGAGAAATTAGAAGTTTCTTAGGACACGCGGGTTTCTACCGACGATTCATTAAAGATTTCTCGAAAATTACCAAACCACTGACAGGTTTATTAATGAAAGACGCTGAATTTATCTTCGATGAGAAATACCTAAAAGCGTTTGAGCAATTGAAAACGGCTCTCGTTACCGCACCTATCATGCAACCACCTGATTGGAGATTACCATTTGAAATCATGTGTGATGCGAGTGACTATGCCGTAGGCGCAGTCTTAGGACAAAGAAAGGACAGAAAGCTCCACGCAATTTACTACGCAAGTAGAACCTTAGATCCTGCCCAAATGAACTACGCCACCACTGAAAAGGAACTCCTAGTTGTCGTGTTCGCTCTGGATAAATTCCGTTCCTACTTGGTAGGAGCGAAAATCATTATCTATACCGATCATGTTGCGATAAGATACCTACTAAGTAAGAAAGATGCCAAACCTAGACTTTTAAGGTGGATCCTACTCTTACAAGAATTCGACCTAGAGATAAAGGATAAAAAGGGCACCGAAAATGTAGTCGCAGACCATTTATCAAGAATTGAAGGTATTAAGCCTGAGCAAGTGCCTATTAATGATGACTTCCCATATGAGCGACTGATAGCCCAATTGGAAAGCAATATGTCTGAATTAACCTTGAACGATACCAAACCAAAG
The DNA here is from genome assembly GCA_022829125.1 of Lathyrus tuberosus. Classification (NCBI taxonomy): domain Eukaryota; kingdom Viridiplantae; phylum Streptophyta; class Magnoliopsida; order Fabales; family Fabaceae; genus Lathyrus; species Lathyrus tuberosus. Next base: position 997,508 of record JALAZF010000529.1, on the reverse strand, counting down.
GAATTAGCAGAAGAAATTCAAACGAACACAACACTGCCATGGTATGCTGACTTTGTTAACTACCTAGCTGCTGGGGTACTTCCACCAGATCTAACTTACCAACAAAAGAAGAAATTCTTTCATGACCTTAAACAATATTATTGGGATGAGCCTCTACTTTTTAAGAGAGGTGCCGATGGAATTTTCCGTCGATGTGTCCCCGAAGATGAAATAGAAAACATAATTTCACATTGTCATTCTGCTCCTTATGGCGGACACGCAAGCACTTCAAAAACTTGCGCTAAGATCTTACAATCTGGCCTATTCTGGCCTAATCTATGGAAAGATGTCCATATCGCGATATTAAACTGCGACCGGTGCCAACGCACCGGTAACATCTCTAGACGCGATGAGATGCCACAGAAGGGTATTTTAGAAGTGGAAGTTTTTGATGTGTGGGGGATTGACTTCATGGGGCCATTCCCATCTTCTTTTGGTAATAAATATATACTCGTTGCTGTTGATTACGTTTCAAAATGGATCGAGGCTGTAGCTTCTCCAACAAATGACACACGAGTAGTAATCAAGCTTTTAAAGAACATAATCTTCCCTAGATTCGGTGTGCCCAGACTTGTCATCAGTGACGGAGGCTCCCATTTTATATCTAAGATATTTGAAAAACTTCTACTGAAGTATGGGGTCCGACACAGTGTAGCAACACCGTATCATCCACAAACAAGTGGACAAGTCGAAGTCTCGAATAGAGAAATCAAACAAATCCTAGAAAAGACTGTTGCAAGATCTAGAAAAGACTGGTCGTCAAAATTACACGAAGCTCTGTGGGCATATAGGACAGCTTATAAAACCCCAATAGGAACCACACCTTTTAAGTTAGTCTACGGAAAATCATGCCATCTCCTTGTAGAATTAGAGCACAAAGCTTACTGGGCCATTAAGACCCTCAACTTAGACCATACTGCCGCAGGTGAGAAAAGAATCTTAGACATTCACGAACTAGAAGAACTTCGACTAGACGCATACGAGAATGCTAGGATATATAAAGAAAGAACTAAAAAATGGCATGACAAACGAATTTCCCGTAAAGAATTTAATGAAGGCGACGTAGTACTCCTGTTTAATTCACGCCTTAAACTCTTCCCAGGAAAACTTAGATCTAGGTGGTCAGGACCCTTCATAATAAGTAAGGTTTTCCCGAGTGGTGCCGTAGAAATAAAAAGTAAATCTAGTCAACCATTTATAGTAAACGGACAGCGTTTAAAACATTATCACTGCGTAGACAATAGAGATTACTCGGCTAGTCTAAAGCTCCTAGAGCTGCCCGTTCATTCTGAAAACTGACATTGCACTAGAACTCTATCAGGCTTAAGACATTAAAAACAGCGCTTGGTGGGAGGCAACCCACGTATTTTAATTACCCAAATTTTAAATGCTTTATTTCATTTCATTTTATTTTATTTTGTTTTATTTGATTTTATGTTACTCCTTGTTTAGTTTTTACCTTTTATTGCAATTTTATTTTTTTTCCTGTTTCCTCTCCTTCTCCCCATTTCTTGACACCATAATTTACATGTTCATCACTAACTTTGCATGATTATCTACTTACTTACAGGCTAACTTAGCTTAGTTAGTAACTAACTTTCAAGATGCAACAAGTGGATTACATGAACATTGTTTTCAGAGGCAGAGCTCAGAGGAGGAGATTTGAGATGTTAGCTCAGAGAGATATGGCTTTGACTATATACTATGATGGACCTACCATGGCTGAGTTAGGTATCAGGGACAACATCCTGTTTCTGTTTAGCCAGCTGGGGTGGGAGACTGCTTCTATCAGACGAAGGTTTACTTCTTATCGTAGGCTGACACTTGAGTTCCTTAGCTCCCTTACTCACATACCTAACCATGGTTACGGATTCCATCGAGGGCTGGTTACTTTTAGACTGTTTGATAATGACTATACCTATAACCATAGAGAACTTGCTGAACTCCTAGGATTTCCTAGTGGCCCTGATGTAGTTACCGCATACCAAGATGAATTGCTCATTGACCTTGACTTGAACTACTTTTGGGGCAACATAACTGGTAATTATAATACTGAACCCTTTGGCATGTTTTCTGAGAGTATCCACAACCTAGCCATCCGGTATTTTCACAAAATCCTAGCCCATACCATTTTCGGTAAGGAAGAAAATGACACCTCTGTATCCAGAATTGAGCTTTATATTTTGTATTGTGCTTCACAGGGCTGCCCAGTAAATGGTGCTACCTTTATGATCACTAATTTGGTGAGTCTTATACTGGATGCTCGAACCCCTATCATAGTAGGAGGTTTAGTCACTATGATAGCAAATGCCATCAGGTTTAACCCTCTTGGTACCTTCCGACCTATGAACCTTAACTTCTGCTTTAACCGCCGTATCATAGGAAACCTCGGGCCGGATACCTTTGACTACCTAATTAATAATGAGGTCGTCCGTCTTTTCACTTTACCTAACCATGAGCACACCAGTGTCCATAATAGAAACAATTGGTTTTATGACTTGACCGACCCACTTCCTGCTCCACCATCACCACCTGATACACCACAGATTTATGAATTTGATGCAGACTATATTTCTGATGCTGAATCTCACACTCCTACTATAGCTCCTATAGCTCCTCCTCCACCAATTGATTTCACCACTGCCATAACAGCCTTGGAAAACCGAGTGACTGACCTTCAAACAGAATTCACCACTATTCACACTGAATTTCATGGAGTTATGGATATAGTGGTAGAACAATTGGATCATTTTCATCAACAACTATTTTCTAGAGGACTTGCTAATAATCCAAATCAACGTGGCTAGGGCAGTATTTGCTTCACATCCGAGCTTCTGCATTTAACAGTGAGGACACAGTTAATTCTAAGTGTGGGAGACGGAAGCTAACTTTTCATTCAGTTTTTCTCATTTCCGTAATTCAATTCAGTTTTTCCAATTCCGTAATTTAATTTTTACTGTTACAAATTTTTCATTTCAGTTGCACTTGGGTTTAATGTATTTTGGTTTAAATTGACTAAAGTTTCAAGTTTCAATTGCTTTCAGTATGTTGGTTTGCTTTGGCTACATTTATTGTTTTGCTTTGGTTGCATTTATTTTTGATTCAGTTCAAGCATGTGAATCTGACTGCTATTTCATTGATTTTTCTGCTATTTCATTATTCATATGTTTGCTGTATCATCTATCATCACTCTGCTACATTAGTAAATGCTGATCAAAGTAAGGACACACATGGTCCCAATAAGAATATAAGTAGTAGCTTGCTTGTATTTATTATGAAAAATCTTATCACATGCAGAAACTAAATAAAATAAACTTTAGAAAGAATCTCTTATTTTTCACATGCAGGGAAGTGTGAGATTGGAAGATAAAAACGAATATATATATATATATATATATATATATATATATATATATATATATATATATATATATATATATATATATATATATATATGTTAGAGTGGCTCCCGCCACCACATGAACATGTGGCTCCCGCCACCATTGGAATGTGGCTCGCGCCACCTTGAGGAAATGTGGCTCTCGCCACTTCTTCAAATCATGTGGCTTCCGCCACTTCTTTCCTTGTTGGCCCCGCCACTTTTGTCTTGGCTTTTGCATGCAAAAAAAATGCATGTGCATGGGTGATTCCAATATCATTGCTTTTCTCTGCCACCTATCAAATCTCTGCATGCATAATTGCATGCGTAGCACATGTTCCTCATCACATGCATTTGTCCACCTCTACTTTATTTTCCTTTGACCAACACCTACCACAACTACACAAATTAATTGGTACATCTTTCTACTATAAATTCACACTCTCACTAACATTCACTCACACACTTAATTTATTCAGAGTATTTAGAATATTTTGGTCTCCACGTTTAAGATTGTGAGAGTGAAATTTTTATCAACAAAAATGGAACCAGCACCAGCAGGGTTTACATTACTATGCAGAGATCAAAACCAAGCAGCTCTTCTCCAGGCGCTTAGACAACGCGAGATCGAGCCAACAAGGTATGCGGATACTAATTGTTTAGAAATTTTAGGACTTACCGAAAGCGTAGATTTCTTATTAGAACGAATAAATTTGAAACAATTTTTGTCTAATAGAGACCCCGTCTATGTCCCGCTTACCTTAGAATTTCTTAGCTCGCTTATTTATGACCCCGAAGGGACGGTCCAGTTTCGAATGTTCAATATTGAATTTAATTTCACTTTTGATGAACTGGCCGCTAAACTAAATTTCCCAGTAGGAGACAATGTAATGTATAGTGTCCCGAGTGGATCTGACTGGGTTCATAGTTACAAGTGCCTTTGGAGAGGTCTAAGGGGTACTCATACGCAAAGTTGTGAAGGAAATAAGGCCACTCTCATTCAAAACCCGGCTTTTCGTTATTTTCGCCAACTATTGGCTACTACAATTTTTGGCCGGTCTAATTCAAATAAAGTGAATGAGAAGGAATTTTCCTATTTACTTAACACCTTTGCTAACCGCCGAATAAACCATGTTCCATTCATGATTAATCATATGTGCTCCATTACCGCCTCAAACAAAGGCGCCATAACATTCGGTGGTCTAATAACAACTATAGCTCGTGCCCTTGGGCTCGAAAGACGTTTCGCAGCCTTAACACCACTTCCTTCTCTTACCATTGATTTGAAAATGACTGAACGTATGAAGCTAGTTAAGAAAAGAGAAGACGGTAAATATGATCTACTAATTGACAATAAAGTTTTCCCAAATTTTACACTCCCTAACCCAAGCCGCACAGATGTGCAGCGAGAGGAAAACTATTGTTATACTGATAACCCAGACCCCGCGCACATTCCTGAGAATGTTGCTGCTGGCGGGGACGAAACTAACGCACAAGCACACACCGCACCCTCCTCCTCTAATTTTGTTGCAGGTACATCATCCAGACGCAGGCCTAGGAGACGAGAGGAAGAACCATCCAGAAATCTAGAAAGCATATACGCTGAGGTGATGAGACAGAGTGAAGCAAACGTACTCCGCAACCAAACCATATAAAGCATCGCAGCTCAGCAAGCTCAAATGATGGCTCAACAAACCCAGATGTACAACCAACAAGCGGAGATGATCCAGGTTTTACAACGAATGCAGCGAGGCCAGGACGACATGGCAGAGCTGATCCAAGGGATGGCCGGTATGAATGTGCAAGCACATGAACAACATCAGGATCTGGGTGCTTCAGAACATCAAACCAGAAACACATGACGAGCACGGACTCGAGGAAGAGGCCGCCAGTAGGTCGTTTTTTCCAGGTTTCTCCTTCCTTTTTCACCTTACGTTGTTGCATTGGGGACAATGCTCAATTTAAGTGTGGGGGAGGAAGTTTTATCGCTTTCATTTAAATTATTTTGTTTATTTACTGCTTTTCTAGGTAGATTTAAAATTTTTCATTCTTATTTCCCCTTCAATAAAATAAATTCATGTGCTGTCGAGTCTCTACACATAGTTTCTGCTATTACTTAGATTCTCCCAACTTTCTTGAGCCATAACAAAAAATTTTATTTTGGTTTGATACATGACATGGCACTTTAAAAGCTTAGAAGGCTAAGTTAGGAAGACTTGGGAAAGTGTTATTAAAATCGGTACTGTTTTAACACCTTGAACCCCCGAATATACAGATGAATCTGAGTACTTATTATGCCGAGGCCTGAAATTTAAAAATAACCTCTTGATTAGTTTATACTAGCAGTCAGCACCATCCTAAGGCACAAACTAAGTAATAAACTGATGCAAATATGTGTTCGATCTCAAAAAGTGAATTTGATGAATTAATAGAAAAGGAGAATAAAAGACATGTTCCCTCTAAGTTAGGTGGTCTTCACCCGACCATTTAGCCCAACGGATCAGACTCTGGATATTCGAAACTAAAAAAAAAAAAAAAAAAATGCAAAAGATTTGAAAAATGAGATCACTGAACACTAACAGGTTTACTTACCATGGGCGTGCGTGGATAACGGGCTTAATGTGATTGCACGAGAATGAAAAAGGGGTGAAAGAAAATAGGTCGAGTTATAATACCATGATTCGGATCTGTCTGTATAAGGTGGGAGTTTTTGATTACATGATGTAATTCTGCGTCATTACAGTATCCTTGGTATTGATATTTAGTACCTATCTTTCTGACAAGGCTTAGCATCACTGTATGATCTGTATCGTGTTTCAAACCCGTGTTTAGTATTTCATTTGCTTGAGGACAAGCAAAGGTTCAAGTGTGGGGGAGTTTGATAACGCGAAATTATATCGTGTATTTGACTTGACATGCATGAATTTATATTGTGTTTTAATTGGTTTTTCCCGATTTATGTTTTATTCTACCCGTATTTGTTTATGTTTTCAGGCACTCGAGTCGAACCAGAATTTAATGAAAAAATGAAGATTAATTGAAGAAAATGAAGGGAAAAGAATTGAAGAGGAAAGAAAATGAATGGAAAGAAAAAGGAAGAAAAGAAAAAGGAGAAAAGAAAAGAAAAAAATAAATATAAAGGGTGGGCCCACCACCATACATATGGCGCAAGCCACATTGTGGGTGGCGCCCACCACCAGCATGAAGAAGTGGCGCAAGCCACATTTGGGGAGAGTGAAGAGGTGGCGCCCGCCACCTATTTCTGGGGAAAAAAAGAAACCAAATATTGCACCACCCCTCCTATTATTTCTAGGTTTTCCAACTTACGTGCGTGGTTTTCTCAGCATTTTCCACACGACTGGAACGAAAATATCTCAACTGCCAAGCCCTCTATAAATTGAACTGAAGACCTCCATTTAGAGGGTCGGCGAATTTGGAAGAGAGCGAATTATTTTCTGCAGTTATTGTCAATTGAACAGTCCTCAGTTTTAGTCATTTTTCTCTGCACTTCTGCACTTTCATTTCTTTGTTTTTCCTCGTGTAAGCACTGTGTTGGATTACTTCAAGTTTGTACCAAGGATTCGTTTGCCAGTTATTTCAATACCAGGTTTTTATTATATGCTTTATTCTGTCGTTATTTGCAGCATGATTTGTAGTAGTTATATACATATTGTTAGCATGTTTTCCATTCCAACCATGTCTCGCTAAGTATTTGGTATCAGTATGTAAACAAATTATTCACATGGAATTAAGTAATAATCGGTGCTATATTTTTACAAATTAGTTTTTAGGCATTGGTTTCTTATTTTTAATCGATTGATTTTTCTTACGAAAGTAAAAAGGCATTTAAGGTTAAGGTCAAGATAAACGAGAGTTTGAGAGTTTAACCAGATAGCTGAAACTAGGCATTGATTTTAAACACAGCGGAAGCACTTTAGAATTGATTAGGACTTATTCATTTTCAAAAAGTATTTTTAAATGCAAATGATACAGCGAGAGCGCTCATTCTGATTTAACGGTATAGTCCAAATCAATAAACACGAGAGTGTGAGATAAGGTCTTTTAAATGAGTATTTTCTACTGAAAAGTAATTTGACACTTAACCCTGCACCGATGACTAATTAAATTCCAGACGATTAATGCGTTACATACTGATATCTCGTTATTGATTATTTTTATTAAAAGTTAGTATTCTTAGATTTAATTTCTGTCGCCTTATTTCCCTTAGAACAATTAGCTTTAGCTAAACATAGTAACACTCTGATATCACTAGTTTGATTATCAGTCCTTGTGGGATTGATATCTTTTTAAAACTACGCGATAGACTGTGCGCTTGCAGTTAGTAACCCCGTTCGACTCATAAAGTCGCGATCAATTACAGGAAAGAATCATGGAGCAATTACCATGAAGATAGACAGCATGTCAGCTATCAACTTGGCGAAGAATCCAATAGCTCACGGTCGAAGCAAGCACATCGAAATGAGGTACCATTATCTTCGAGAGCAGGTAGCAAAAGAGAAGATGAATCTGGAACACTGCAGAACTGAGAATCAGATTGCAGATATCATGACGAAGGGAGTGCAGGTCGAAGCCTTTAGAAGAGTAAGAGCCATGATGAATGTGGACAGCTTAGACACAATGAATTAGGTGGTGTGTTAAATTGTAATTCCTAGTGTCTAAGTGTCGAAATCGAAGCCAAGAGTGTCGAAGTCGAAGTGCTGAAGCAGTGTGTCGAAACAGTGTTTTTCACCACAGATTTGTTTCTAGATTAGATTTGATATGATTTAGATTTGATTTGATTTAGTTCAAATAGATATTTTGGGTCTTTATAGTTTTGAGCCTTTGTAATTCTAAATCTATAAATATCTGTACTTTGTAATAGAATGTAGAAGCAGAACAAGCAGTGAAGATTATCACAGTGCTAGTGTTTTGTATATTCACAGTTGCAAGATTGCAAGTGAAATAAAATCTGAAATCCCACAGTTCGTGGGTAACAATTTTTCTCCAAATATTTCTCCTCTCTCTCGTTTCTTTTCTTGCTATTTGTTCTTCATCTTCATCATTGTCATTGCGTGTTTGTGGTTCGTTATCAATCTTATGAATAAGATTGAAAAGAAATTACCATAGTTTGTGGTGAATTTCCAACAATCACAAAGCTATCCGCTTTGTCAAAGAGAACCCCAATATATTGAGAGTCTCCAACAACAATAATAAATATTTTATAGCACGTAAAACTAAATTAATAATCAAGACTATTCCTATCACAATGCTAACTATTATTAAAATCCACCGCTAAATTTCAATTTCCATCTAATTCAATTTTCTCAATTTCGTAGACAAAAGAAGGTATTTAACATAAATAAGATTATATATCATAAACATAGATTCGTTAAAGAGACAGCCATAAAACTATTGGATTTTAATTTGACTAAAAAATACATTATCCAAAAATAATTTAGAAAAAACCAAATGTTATACAAAACTTTTATTTAAAATAAAAAATATACAATTTTGAAAAAAAAAATGTTAGTAACAGATAAGAGAAGTCTGAACAGACAGAAAATAGTAGGCCCATAAGCAAAGTGGGCCATCTGACATGTTTTGTTGCTACTCCTATATACAAAGATCTGCAACTTATTAACGTTATTAGCATTGCATGAGTGCCACGTGTCGTGACACCATAGCATCTTATCTACTTATGTTATGTCCTTATCCAATCTCTACCGTTTATGACTTGTCATGATTTCATTTTCTTAAATATCAAATTGAAATTTTTTAAACCTTTCATTTACTCGTGTGGTATCAAAAGTCAACACGTAGAACTTGCCAACTTCACATTTCATAAAATATCATGGTAAGTTATGTATAAGTTTTTTCAATATTACTTAGAAGTATGCCATAGAAAATGTTATTTTTTGTCAAGGGAGAAAGGTGTATTTCACATGTATGGTTACACACATTATTAATAAAATATTTTTTGTTTGTGAACACTTTTGTTTAATTATATTAATATTATATAGGCTCTAGCACATTTTATTTGAAAATTATTCTTCTAAAGTATAGTCTTCAATTTATGTGGATCTTGTCAACGAAAAAAAGGAAATTTTCCATGGGTATCATGTGTACGTATTTATTATAAAAGAGACTATAAAGTAGGTGTGTTTCTTTTGAGGTGAGCAATAATTTGAAATGCATAATTATTGTGTCTTTCTTTTGTACAATTATTGTGTTTGTTGAAATTGATATTTGTATTATTGAAATTTGTTTGAAGTAGTATTATATTACTCCGTCTCATATTATAAATAAAATTTATTTTTTAGTTACATTGAATAATTAATGTATCTGGTCTATATATAGGTTAAATATATTAATTATTTAATGTATCTAAAAAATAATTTTGCTTATAATATGAGGCGGAGGGTATATTATTTATGTTTTTGAACTATTGAATATATAAATATTTGAGGGTACCATTATCTTTTGAGTTAATTTTTAGAATTGAAATTCAAATATATTTAATATGATATCAATGTTATATTAAGAATTATAATGTGAAGATTTGGTATAGATCCCCACTAGGTCTGAGAGTGGGTGTTAAAGTTGATATTTGTATTGTTGAAATTTGTTTAAAATTTCACATTATTTAGATTGTTGAACATATAAATGTGTGAGGGTAATCTTATCCGTTGAGTTAATTTTTAGGGTTGAGATCCTAATATATTTAACATAGTATCAGAATCAGATTGAGGATTATAATGTGAGCATTTGACACATATCCACGCTAGGTGTGAGAGTGGGTGTTGAAGCTAACATTTGTATTTTTGAAATTTGTTTGAAGTCTCACATTATTTACGTTACCAAACTATTAAACATATAAATATGTGAGGATAACCTCACCATTTGAGCTATCTTTTGGGGTTGCGATCTAAATATATTTAATAGTATTTTTTTTAAATTATAAAGTTAGAGAAACATTTTGGTATTCAATATTTTTATAACTTGTTTATATAAAGGTTAATGTTAATATGTGTCTCAAGAACACAAATTAATAATTAATTTGTAAAAATATTCTTTTGAAATATGTGCATTCAATGAAAATATAAATATTATTTAAATATTATTATTTTCTTATTTTAATATTCTTAACTAGCGTCTGTGTTATGAGGGAAAAAGTTAGCATGATTCTTATAAAAAAAATGATAACATTTTACCATTTTTCTTCAAAATTATAAATTATTAAATGTTCAATCATTCTAAAGACTCAATTCACAAAATGGACGTGCATCATATAACACCGCAGAAAATTACACTTTTTATTCAATCAGAACAATTGATCTTCATACAAAGGTCATTTGCATTACACATTGCATAATCCGAAGTCTAGTACAAGACTTTTTTTTACATAAGTGTGACCTTAAGTAACATGCAACTACGATTCATCTCAGACTTGTAACGTTTCATCTCAATCTCATACTGACTTAAATGTTAGAGAGTTGATTTTTTTGCAAGTACCATCTCTGATCACCAGAGAACTATCACCATCGTATTAGAAGCTTACTATGGTGACTTTTATCATCATATTAATCGTCATTTGTTCTAGTTCAAGACAGTGACGCCTTCTGTGAGAATCAATTTTCTTTGATTCTCTCTATTTTCTTCAATTACACAACCTTAACTACTTTTAATTTCATCTATAACGGTTGGTTCGAAGTCAACTCCCACCCAAAACATAACCAAAAAACACCTTCGATCAACTGTTAATGAAGATCGTCTCTTGTAACAAGATCCACATGCTTCAACAATAATTCTTCAACTGTTACTTCAAGAAAATCACTCTCCGCCACTACAACCTCTAGTCCCTCCAATGAAGTCTCATTTTCATCCACCTCAAGTTTCAATTCCTCTATCAATATATTTCTTTCAACACCCAAAACCAACTTTAGTGCATAAAACATGAACATACTTTTGTTGAACATTTTTAATCAATTGCAGTAATGAAGTGAGAGGGTCGTTGGCGTAGAAGAGAACCAGAAAAAGATTATAACGAAGATTGGATTGTGTTATATTTGTAAAGGACTTGGATATGGCGATGACTATAGGTCGTCCCAGGAAGTGGCGACAGGCATATCGCCCTCAGGGAGATACTGCATTGCCTCTAAGGTTTCTCTATTGCCCAGTCATGTAAAATATGGAATAATACGTTTCTTGGACAGAGAGAAGTCATGGTTAATAATTGAACTGGCCCCCCATTGGAAATAGGGATTCAACGACCCACCATTGACTAGGTGGACAATGACCTTACCCAAAGAAACCTTAGGCCCAAAGTCTCTATAAATACTCCCCCAAGGATGCTAAGGAGAAATCTTAACTGATATACGCTTATACACAAGAAACCAACACATATATAGAACCTTTCATCTCATGCGAACAAATTTTCTAAACCAACACAATACACCACCGTACAGAGCTTCTCTCCGCCATGGGAAAGCCCTAACCACCATATTGTGTAATATACCAACTAAGGCCTCTGAGTATTCTCGACCTTTGCAGGAGTGTCATGAACACATGTATTTTTTTACCATTACAGTGGCGCACAATATAGGGCTCTAGTAAAACTAACACGGGCCACACCTTCTTCATCACCATCTCCCCACTCAGTGTTACCCTTCACTCTTATACCTAGCCACGTTCGGCCATGGTTAACAAGAGAGCTTCATCCCCTACGCTAGAAGGTACCAACTATAGAGGTGATGTTGATGCCTTGGTGGAGATGCATTCTGCGATGGACGAATTATGCCGCCATAACCAGATATTGAAAGATGATGTCTACAACATTAGACAACGCCAACAGAAGTTCAATCCTCTGGAGGAAATGAAAGTGTTGCACCTCTAGTAACTCTCAAACGTGATATGAGGAGTACATATCCTAGAGGGATTCAAAGCTCCCTTTTTTGGCCAAGTTTTATAGGCGCAGTGATCCCTACGAACATGTCGTCTTCATCAACATATCGATGGCCATCATAAAAGCCTCTGACTCCCTAAAGTACAAGATACTAACTAGCATTTTTAGGGATGCTACCCTGCGATGGTATATAGTTCTACCGTGTGCCTCCATCGCCAGCTATCAGGAGATGGTAAAGAAACTTTTACACCAATTTGCTGCCATCTGTCTGTTAGCCAGCAGATTTTGACTGGACCTATGGGCAAGAGAAATCAGGGAAACATGAAGTCGATCGACGCCAACCACAAGCAGAAGAAGAGTGTATCGACGCAGAGATTGGAGAAATCCACAGGACGGGAGACCGTCGAAGCAGCTTCGACATGACATTTCAATAGATTGACACGTCGAAGGTTTGCGCGGGCAAAATTTAAATATGGCTAAGGTGCGAACAGTTGAAGAGACGTGGGTGACACGTGTCGGCAACAGAATCGATTGACGGTTCATTCTTGTTACTATATAAGCAAGGGTCTTAGTGAGTTTTAGGGGTCGCATTTGTAACATTGTAAGGGAAAAACACTTAAAGTATCTAGCGTTACGAGAAACGAGTCACTCCCGCAAAATGTATTACTTGCGTCCCATTTCGTTTAATGCAATTTATCTTATCAAGCCATTAACACATAAACTTGTCTTTTACTTGTTTTTTTTTTCATTACAACTTCCTGCATTTAATTTTGGTCTTCCCCTCTCCAACTCACTCAAACCTCTTCGACCCTCAATTCTGTTCTATTTCTCTTCTCACCCCAAACTCTACTATTCGACAACTAATCATGAAATACAACCGTCTAAACACGAGACTCCGGGATTCTGTAGCCGATCCCGCAAGTAAACCTGCGTTAGGAGGCTAGAAGTTGTTCGCGCGAAATCCAGCGCGAACAAATTGGCACGCCCAATGGGACCCGTTTGTGTTAAGTGCGGTTTATGCTATTACGAAGTGGTAAGATGGTAACGCCGCGTCCAAGTAATGAACAACCCCTTGGGGGTAACCCAGTTGTGTCACAAGTGACCAGCGTTAGTGAAATCTCGACAACCGCAATTACGACTGCGTTGAGTAGTCCTATCTTGTCGACACCTCGGTTGGAAAGTCCAAGGACGACATCGACAGGAACGTCTGGGCCCCATACACCCAGCGTTACAATTCCCATTCCACGAACTTATGGCTTGCCACCGGAATTTCTGACGGGCATGCGCAACAGCAATTCGAAGTTCAGGGAGGTGTCGTCATCAGCATTACAGCCTTACCAAGGGTTAGGGCCGTTAACCAATCCGTTCATCGACCGCTAGGGTTAGGATTTTCGACTCAGTTAATCCCAACTTTCACATCAAGTTTCAACGCCGTGATGAGACAACAGATGAATGAAAGTAACCACGAGATGGTCCACATGCTAACACAGCAAATGGGAACCATACTGAGACCTTTAATCCAAGAATCGACATAGAGTTACCAACAATTGGCAACTTCGATGACTAGAACTGGCGATTTTTTAAGCTCCCCGAGGGCACAGTTCCGACCACGACCCCAGCCTCAGCAGGAGGCACTCCTCCGACAGGAGGAGAGGTTCGATGAAACGGTGGACCAAGAGCCTTCCGAGGTCGAAGAGATACCTAGGCTGGATCACCGTCTTCCCGTGGTAATTATTAACAGAAACCAAGACCCGGACTATGTCGTTAGACAGGTTCGACATAACGCAATGGCCGGAGAATAAAACTTAGAGGCGATTGTGGAACGCATCATGGTTCAAAACGGTGCAAACCCTGGCATAAGAGGGCCAAACTATGCTTCCCCTTTACCTGATTTCGTCTTGCAGACAGAACTACCAAGGGGATGGAAAGTGCCAAAATCACTAAGTTCGTCGGGGATACTCCACGGTTGAACACGTGACTAGGTACCAGACAGAGGCTAGCGACATAGCAACAATGAAGATTTGAAAATGAAGTATTTCCCAAGCTCCCTAACTAAGAATGCATTTACGTGGTTCACCATGTTGCCACCATAGTCCATCCACACATGGGCACAGCTGGAAAGGTTGTTCCATGAGCAGTTTTACATGGGGCAACTGAAAATCAGTCTGAAAGAGTTGACCAGCGTGAAACAGAAGCTTGCAGAGTCGATCGACCAGTACCTTAACAGGTTCAGGCTTCTGAAAGCTAGATGCTTCACTCAAGTGCCTGAACACAAACTGGTCGAAATAGCCACAGGCGGGCTCGACTATTCGGTTAGGAAAAAGCTAGATACATAATATCTTAGAGATATGGCTCAGCTAGCTGACAGGGTTCGACAGATCGAACGCCTACGAGCCGAAAAAACCAAGACTGGGAAATATCACAAAAAGGAAAAAGTTTCCTATGTGGCAGCCGTCGAAAGTTCGTCTGATGACGAGGGTATCTTCGACGAAAGCGAGGTTCATGTGGCCGAACTCAAACCAGGTCCCCCATACACGTGTAAATGTTTAAAACCATCAAACGGGAAAAACCCCGTCGAAACTGAGAAAACAGATAAATACGTTGCAAAAACTTACACGTTTGATGTAACTAAATGTGATGAAATATTTGATGTTTTAGTTAAAGATGGCCAAATAATTGTTCCCCATGGTTTAAAAGATCCCCCACTAGAGCAAAACAAACAAAAAAAGAGATTTTGTAAGTTTCATAATTTTCTTGGTCATAAAACGTCTCAATGTGTTCTTTTCAAGGATTTGGTGCAAAAGGCTTTGGAGGAAGGCAGGCTACAGTTTGGCAAGAAACCAAAGATGCAAGTCGACGGTGACCCTTTGAAGGTTGAGGAAGCTCTATACTCTGAACCTTTCGACTGCATGATGGTTGAAGTCGCTGACCCGGCGGAATGCATGGTGGTTGACGCCACTAAGAACATTGAGAAATAGGGCTTAGCTGGGGTATACCCGCAAGCAGGTGAAGGACTGGACGAGTTCCAGGAAAAGTGAAGAGTAAGCGGGTCGAAGACTGTTTTGTGCCCAAGATGCAACGTGGTCTGCGATGAGAAAGCCGCTGAAAGATATGAAGTTGAGAAGAAGAAGACGCTGGAGGAAAGCAAACCTCCTGTTCCAAAATCCGTGTTCGACAGGGTGAAGGCGCCGCGGAAAAATGAGGAATATCGGAGACAGTGCCAGCCTAAAAAACCTGAACTTTCCTGCCTCTGACAGATATTCCACAAGAAAAATGGGTGGAACCGGTCAACCATAAAGGAAGAAAAAGGCCAAAATGGAAGGTACTCGACCTAGAAAGGGAGGCTCAGAACCCGAAAGAGGGAGTCGGGCCCAGAGGTTATCATGTGTCCCCAAATTACAAAGGAAAAAATCCCATGACTCGGACTCAGTGGAGACTCTATCAGCGAAACAAGAAAGTTGAGAAAGAAGC
The DNA here is from genome assembly GCA_022829125.1 of Lathyrus tuberosus. NCBI lineage: Eukaryota > Viridiplantae > Streptophyta > Magnoliopsida > Fabales > Fabaceae > Lathyrus > Lathyrus tuberosus. The sequence continues at coordinate 981,717 of JALAZF010000529.1, read as the reverse complement.
GGCGACTTCACAGCAAAAACAAGGGTCATTTTCTCAGCTGAGGCCTGTTAAATCTACAGAGCAAAGGAAATACCCACAAAGGGGTAGATGGGTCGAGAAAGGAAAAATCATGGCCAACCAAATAGTGGCCATGACGGTTAACGCTTCAGGACACAAAGAGGTGATGTCGACTCAGAGCACCAAGTGCAAGTCCTCCGTCGAGGCATGCAAAGAGCCTGAGTACACCCCCTAATTGGATGAGGAGGAACCAAAATACACCCCTCAGTCAGATGAAGGAGAACCTGAATACACACCCACACCAGATGATGACATGGATGATTATGACCCATATAATGATGAAATATATGATGACACTTACGGCGAAGACTTTGTCATAAACTGTGGCATCGTATCAGTACTGCCAGCAGAATATGATAAAGTGTCGGAGGTGTCTGAGGCAGACAAAGACTTCATGCTGAACGAGGCTGCTGAGCACAAACCTCTGTGTTATTACGTCATGAATAATGACGTCATAGAAGAACAAAAAGCAATGTTCGAGAAGCCAACTACATAAATGATGTATCATCTGAAGCCTTTGTTCATAAGATCCAAAGTTGACGGAATCCTAGTCAACAAGGTGTTTGTAGATGGTGGGGCAGCTGTTAACCTGATGCCTCATACAATATTTACAAAGATAGGGAGGATGGATGGTGAGCTCCAGCAACGCAACATGGTTTTGTCCAACTATGAAGGAAAAACCAGTAACATTCTGGGAGTTATCCAGGTCGAATTGGTTGTAGGGTCAACCGTCCGGTCGACATTGTTCATGGTCATCAACTCCAAAGCCAATTTCAACTTGCTGCTGGGGCGAGAATGGATCGATGGAATCAGAGTTGTCCCATCAACTTTGCACCAGAGATTGATCATCTGGAGGAAAGATGGTATCGTCGAAAATATTGAGGTTGATCAGAATTATTACAAGCTGGACGAAGCCAAAGGCGCAAAAAGATCCTTTGATCAACACCTAGAAAATATAGCCCCTTGTGAGGGCGAGTCGAAAGTTGCTACCTCTGCATACACAAGTCGTGTCCTGAACTTGGATCCTGATCATGGTTTCGTTTGGGACACTGAAGAGGCCATGGGGCGTGAAGAGGTGCATCCTCCGGTAAGGGGGTTGATGGCAAGACGCAATGGCCATTAAGCCAGAAAGTCTGGCACGAATTTTGGCCTACTTGGCTGAAAACAAAATAAAGAGGGCTCTGGAGGCCGAAAAGTTACAACATTTGGTTGTCGAAGCCGAAGTTGAAGAGTTCAAATTTGGCCTATGCAGCCAGACACCAGCTTTGGAAAGTCGGAGGTTGGATTGCATTTATGACAATGAGCCTTTGGGATTCGAAAGAGACCCGAATAACAAAATACAAAGGATGCAGGCTCAAGACCCACTCAATGAAATTGATTTGGGGGATGGTGTCACAAAAAGACCAACATACATCAGCACCAAAGTTGGGCAGAAGATGAAGGCGAAATTAATCAAAGTATTGAAAGAATACATGAATTATTTTGCCTGGGATTACAGCGAGATGCCTAGTTTAAGTTATAGGGTTGTTGAGCATCGGCTACCAATCCAGCCAGGAAAGAGACCAATAAAACAACATCCTCGACGTTTCCCACCAGAGGTCACGTTGAAGATAAAATGGGAAATCGAAAGATTGCTCAAAAGTCGGTTCATCAGAACTGCTAGGTATGTCGAATGGTTAGCTAATATAGTGCCTGTGATTAAAAAGAATGGAACCCTTTGAGTTTGTATAGATTTTAGTGATCTAATCAATGCAACACCTAAGGACGAGTATTCGATGCCAGTGGCAGAAATGCTAGTTGATTCGGTTGCGAGCTTCGAATACCTCAGCATGTTGGATGGATATTCTGGCTATAATCAAATTCTCATAGCAGAAGACGATGTTCCTAAAATGGTGTTTCGATGCCCAGGGGCTTTGGGAACATATGAGTGGGTCGTTATGCCGTTCAGCTTAAAAAATGTCGGTGCAACCTCCCAAAGGGCCATGAATGCCATATTCCATGATTTTATCGAAATCTTTATGCAGGTCTACATTGATGACATTGTGGTAAAGTCTTTGTCCGAGGATGGCCATTTAGACCACATTTGACGTTCATTTGAAAGAATGAGAAAATATGGATTAAAAATGAATCCACTAAAATGTGCTTTTGGTGTACGTGCATGAGACTTTTAAGGTTTCGTGGTGCATAAAAAGGCATATAGATCAACCAAAATAAGACAAAAGCGATTTTGGATTTCAAAGCACCGACAACAAAGAATGAGCTCCAGTCTTTGTTAGGAAGGATCAACTTCTTGAGAAGATTCATCTCGAATTTAAGTGGCAAGACGGAGATTTTCTCGCCATTGCTAAAGATCAAGAAGAATGGGGAGTTTGATGGGAAAGAGGAGCACCAAGAGGATTTCAACGCCATCAAAGGATACCTCACAAAGCCTCTCATGCTGCTACCACCAAACACAAATAGGCATATGAGGTTGTATGTTGCTGCGTCGGAGACGACCATAGGAAGTATGTTAGCACAAGAGGATAACAATGGTGTCGAGAGACCCATCTATTACCTCGGTAGATTATTAATAGATGCTGAAACTAGGTACACTATGATTGAAAAGTTGTGCCTATGCTTGTACTTTTCGTGTATAAAACTAAAGCAATATATAAAGCCAGTTGATGTTTATGTTTCATCTCATTTTGATGTTATTAAACATATGTTGTCAAAACCCATTTTGCATAGTCGAATTGGGAAATGGGCACTCGCATTAACTGAATTCTCGTTAACATACACACCTCTGAGAGCCATGAAAGGACAAATAGTGGTGGACTTTATTATAGACCATGCAATAGTCGAAACAACCATTAACTTGGTCAATACAGACTCGTGGAAACTTTACTTCGACGGGTCAAGTCATAAAAATGGTACAGGTATTGGAATCTTAATAATATCCCCACAGAACAATCCCACGAAATTCAAGTGTAAGGTTGAAGGAAAATGTTCTGAATACGAGGCCTTAATAATTGGCCTTAAGATCTTGAAAGACTTAGGCGCCAAGAGAGTCGAAATAAAAGGGGATTCAGAGTTGGTCATCAAACAGATCACACGCGAATATAAGTGTGTCAAAGATAATCTGTTGATGTACTTTGCCACGGCGACACACTGGATGAAACAATTTGAGATTGTTAATATCTCTCATGTACCCAGAGTGGAAAACCATGAAGCTAACGAATTGGCGCAAATCGCGTCTGGGTACAAAGTGTCAAAAGATAAGCTCAGGGAGTTTGTCGAGGTCAAAGACAAAATGGTTTCGAATGTGCCGTCACCATCACATTTACCAATAGTAAAAGCTGGAGGGGAAAGGGTCCTATCCGAAAATTTTGAAAATTTTATAACTTTTGAGAGTTGCGAAGTTTTTGCTATTGACAATTTGTCACAATCAGATTGGAGGAGACCAATTGTAGAATACTTGAGAAATCCAATTGGAGGTGTTGATAGAAAGACCAAATATAGAGCTTTGAGCTACGTATGTATGGGGAATGAATTGCTAAAGAAAACCCCAGAAGGAATATTACTTAAGTGTCTGGGTAACACTTAAGCATATTTGGCAATGTCCGAAGTGCATAGTGGGATGTGTGGAGCTCACCAAGCGGGGCACAAAATAAAGTGGTTACTATTTTGACAGGGTGCATATTGGCCGAGTATGTTAAAAGACTGTATGGACTCCGCGAAAGGTTGTCAGGAATGCCAAGTTCATGCGAATATTCAGCATGTTCCGGCTAGCGAGTTACACACGATTGTCAAGCCATGGCCTTTTAGAGGCTGGGCATTGGACATAATAGGGGAGATTCGACCGACCTCGTCAAAACAACAAAGGTTCATCCTAGTAAGGATATATTACTTAACGAAATGGATAGAAGTCGTGCCTCTAGTAAAGGTGGACCAAAAAGCGGTAATCGACTTTATCCAAAAACACATCGTGTACAGGTTCGGAATCCGTGAAAATGTTACCACAGATCAAGGGTCCGTCTTTTTCGGACAAAGGGTGCAGGAATTCACCACCGAGATAGGATTTAGACTAACCACCTCTACGCCTTACTACGCCCAAGCAAACGGGCAAGTCGAGGCCGCCAACAAGGTAATAATTGGTTTGATTAAAAAACATGTGGCTAAGAAGCCAAAGAATTGGCACAACACGTTAGGCCAAGTCTTGTGGGCATGTCGAACGTCCCCAAAAGAAGCGACGAACTCAACACCGTTTCGCCTAGCTTTTGGCCACGATGTTGTGTTACCCGCAAAGTCGTTAGGACTAGAAGTATCAGCAGCATGAGAAGATACCGTCTTCGGAGGGGGTTTGCTCTTTTTTCTGAAAAGGGGAGTCGCTGGAGTGGACAATACGGCTCTTGCCGACGGAAAGACACGGGAGTCGGAGCTGCTGCCCGACACGTCATTTTTGACACCAGTGTGTTTCGCAGCCTAACAAAAACATAAAGTCAGTAACAGAAGGCTGAGACAATGGCACGGCCGGCCATGACAAAGTGTCAACATACGTACCTTTCGCTTTCTGGGGGTCTTGTCAATAGTTGAAGACGTAGAGGCAACACGTTTTGAGTTCTGGTGAAAGAGTCATCGTTAGAGCAAGACGAGAAAATATTACAATAATACATGAGGAAGTATGAGAAAATGGATACACACCTTGGGAGGCTGAGACCCTGCGGGTTCGACGTTTCGAGCTCGACCAGCGGAACATAGAGGTACGGGATCATCATTGGACCATTTGTTGGCAAGGACTAAGAAAACGTCCATCAGTTTCTGAGGAAACAAAGAGACGGAGAAGCTTCGTCGAAGATATTCTGCCCACCACTTGGCAAAAAGTCTCGAGTGGTAAAGAAAGAAGGTCAAAATTAAAACGGTGGGAGGACGAGATGCTGGGTCGTCTTGTGGAACTTCAGGCAATCTAAATGTCTGTTAGCATTCAACGTACGTCCTGCCCAGACTATGGCGCTAGGCTCAAAAACCAAGGATTTCGGGAGCATCTGACTTAGACCAAATTGTCGAGCTATTAGATTAGGTTGGTAGTGTACAAACCCATAATCTTTGGTGTCGGTTTCGATCCTAAAGGAGAGCACGGTAGGAGTCAAGAATGCTCTCCAGATAGCGTTAGATTGTGCAACTGCCCTTGGAGAAACCCCAGGGAAAAGACTTCTAAACCACGGAGGGCCAAGGTTACGCTCTACAAACGGTTCCATACTTGGGATAAACTGGGAAGTCTCACTGAACATGTTAATATATTTCAAGAAAACTTATTTGCTAGGAGTCTCCTGGCAAGTGGCCACAGCAAGACGGAGGCCTGCTATAGTGGGTTCCTGGCTGGAACGAGTGACATGTTCTGACAAGGGACGGCCAAGCCGATGGTCGAACGTGGCGTTTAGCTAGTATTGTAAGAGCCACAGTGGACTAGATAAATTTAGGGCTTTGTCAGTAGTATGAAGAAGGCGAAGTTTCAGAGAAGCAAAGCCCAAGGTATGATATAGCGAGGCCAAGAGAAGCTTACCTAAGGAAATATGGCGACCTTCATGGATTTGAATGGCCAAAGGGATGATAGTTTTCGCCACTTGCAGAGAACCTGGGCAGAACACATAATAAGATAGCCATAAAGTCAGAAAAGATATATGCTCCAGGTAGGAAACTTCATCTGAATATTTTACATGATGATCAGCATTAAAATGTTTGAGAGCGTTGCGTTTGAAGTTGAAAGACGACAAGGTCAACATAGTTGGGTCGAAAGTATTGCCTAGAGGAGAGAGCCCAGTAATGGCAGCCACGTCGAAGAGAGTAGGGGTCATCATGCCACAAGGGAGATGAAACGTATTCGTCGAGCTCTCCCAAAAATAAATCGAAGCCAATAACATGCAAGGGTTGACCTTATGAACATGTCGTGATAGTTGAATGGCGTCAAAGATGCCAGTAGCCTTCCATTGTTCTTGGCATTGGCCTTGCACCTTAGTAAGCCACGCCAGATAGTCTTTATTGCCAGGAGAGGGCACCGACCTGAAGGCCCTAGCCTCGGGGTCCATATACTTAAGATTAATTTTCCTTCCCTATCGAAAGCTGCAGGAATGGAGGGGTTATAGCAAGGGAGGAATTCTGCAACAGTGTCTGGGTGTGTTTGTTCATCCGGCAATGGTCCATGAAAAGCCATGAGTTTATTAGCAACCATAAAAGGGATGAGCATTTGACCTTGCCATTTCTTCACTGCAGAAAGGTCTGTTAATGGCAGTTGAGGGATCACAGTGCGACCTTTCTCTTTGTTAAGGTGATATGCCAGGGGGGTATTCCCCACATTCTGGAAATTACTATTCGTAGTAGTGGCTGATGAAGCCATGGGAGAAGCACACTAGTCAAAGGAAAGGAGATGTTGAAATAGTTACAGAAAGACGTTAGAAGAATAGTGGAGAGAAGAAATGCAGCAAATCATGAATGGGCTATTTATAATCGAGAGGGATGATAACCAAGAATCAGAAGAGAGTTATGGTAACCTTTCCAATTCCCAGGGAAGTGAGAGAGTAACGGGTAGTAGTTAAAACCCTACGACCTAGGTGGTAGAGGCAAATGATGAGTTTTTCTCGAAAATCGTGGCGCAGAAAAACGCCATCATGAGACGTGACATCACGGATTAGACAGATTGTCGAAATCTGGCAGAATATAAAACGCCAAGTTTCTCCATCGACACCATGTCTCAGTCGAAACTCGCCTTTTAGAGGGGCAATTTGTTAGCCACCAGATTTCGACTGGACCTATGGGCAAGAGAAATCAGGGAAACATGAAGTTGATCAACGCCAACCACAAGCAGAAGGAGAGTGTATCGACACAGAGATTAGAGAAATCCACAGGACGCGAGATCGTCGAAGCAACTTCGACATGACATTTCAACAGATTGGCACGTCGAAGGTCTGCGCGGGCAAAATTCAAATATGGCCAAGGCGCGAACAGTTGAAGAGACGTGGGTGACACGTGTCGGCAACATAATTGATTGACGGTTCATTTTTGTTACTATATAAGAAAGGCTCTTAGTGAGTTTTAGGGGTCGCATTTGTAACATTGCAAGGGAAAAACACTCAAAGTATCTAGCGTTACGAGAAACGAGTCACACTCCCGCAAAATGTATTACTTGCGTCCCATTTTCGTTTAATGCAATTTATCTTATTAAGCCATTTACAATTAAACTTGTCTTTTACTTGTTTTTTTTTTCATTTACAACTTCATGCATTTAATTTTGGTCTTCCATTCTCCAACTCACTCAAACCTCTTCAACCCCCAATTCTGGTCTATTTCTCTTCTCACCCCAAACTCTAATATTCGACAACTAATCACGAAATACAACCGTCTAAACACGAGAGTCCGGGATTCCGTAGCCTATCCCGCAAGTAAACCTGCGTTAGGAGGCTAGATGTTGTTCGCGTGAAATCCAATGCGAACACCGTCACAGGAAAATGTCCACCGCTATCTTGTTCAACATACGACAAGGTCCATCAGAGTCACTGAAGGACTACCATGCCCGATTTAACGAGCCTACCATCAGGTTCGTCCCACCAAACCTAGAAATTTTTGTGGGGGCATTCCAAATGGACTAATGGCATGACACTTCAACAAATCTGTCGCCCAAAAATCAATGCTTTCGTTGGCAGAAGTGGTCACCAAAGTAGAATGTTATATAAAGGAAGAGGAGTGAAACTCCAAAAAGAAGGTGTGTGATGTCAAGGAATGTGTTCCCAACACTGAGGGCTCACACTCCTAGAAGAAACGTAATTATACTTATCCCCTAAAGACAAGATTTTGTTCAAAAGAGTAAGCAAGAAGATAGAGAGCTTCACGCCCCTAAACACTCAAAGTGAATAGATCTGGCGCGAGGTTCTTCACCTACACAACATCCCTACGCAACTCGCTTCAAAGACGGGTGTAATGGGTTCTGAACCAAGAAGATGGTGTAAGTTCCATAAAGTTAAAGAACACTACACTGAAGATTGTTACCAACTCAAGAAATAAATCGAGAGACTAATCCAAGAGGGACATCTCAAGAAATATATGAAGGGAAACTCTTCTAATGTGTCATGCAAATCTAACTCACGAGGGAGAGATGACGTAGGAAACTCTGTGCCCAACAAAACAAAAAAGGCATTGATGACTTTATTAGCAAATTTACCAATACGATCAAAGTAATAAAATAATTGGTCTCCACAATGATTTATATTTCAAACAAGGTGACACTTATGCAGTTTAAAATAATTTTAAAATGGGGTTTTCAAATATGATCAGTACGAAAAATAATAAAAAGAAGAAATTCAGAGTGAAGTTTTGATAAAGAAGAACAATTAGATATTTCTTTGAATCCCCTAATTATATTTGTTGATGAATGTGTATCAAATGAATGACAATTATGCTATAGTTATACGACGAATTAACAAGACCGTTGCACTCAATTCCTTGGTGTGCAACTCACTAATTTAGACGATAATTCCCTAATTTCTTAGGAGAGTTCAAAGTAAAACTAGATGTTTCTAAGTTCGTTAATTCTACAGCCACAAATTATAATTACCTATTTCTGGTTATTTACCAAGTTAAACATTAGCCCTAATTGAGATTGGTACACTTACGGTCAATAATATCTACTCATCTAAAATCACTTTGTAGACTCATCAACACACAATGAGCAGTAAGAACAAGAACAACTGAATAATAATTATGACATAAATTTTTTCAAATAATCGCAAACATTTATATGATCCAACATAGTACAATTATGTTTGTCTTTAAAGACCTAATAAAAAAATAGCTTAGCTACTCATGGTTAAACAGACTGTTACCATGAGTTGATAAGAATAAATCATGAAAATCAATGAAAAATAAGCTCTCCAAAATCCCAGTCAAATTCTCCTTGTCGTCGCGATGACAACATCTCCTTGCAAGTTTCCCTTTAAAAAGATGCAAAATCGTGTCAGGAAAAAGGTGCATCGCGCCCACGATGACAACACCGCGGTCTTAAGAATTCCATAGCTAAAATCTTGATTTTTTTCCTTTTTCTTCTAAATATTTTCTAAGTCACCTTTTCTTCCTCTTTTCCAATTTTGCACAATTATTTCACATATTTGCTTGACTTTTTCTCATAATTCCACCGATTCTGTAGAAAATACTAGCAAATATTACATAATAACAGAGTGTCATCACAACTCCAAACTTACTTTGTTCCATGTCCTCAAGTAACCTGTCTATAAATTGGCAATTTCATCAGAAAAAAAGCTTACCCTCACCTATGAACATCACCTTTCTTTTTCTGATCAACATGTCTGTCCCCTACTTTAATCTAAATAACTTCGAAAATTTCTTCAAACATCACAAGTACTCAACCTGTCTCTCATCTCACTTTTGTTCACTCTATTCAACATGGTAATCACACAATCACATACAAAAGTACTTTATGTTGAGTTAGCAAAATTTTCCAACAGAGTCAACTAAAGTCATATTTAAACACACATTTTTGAGGTCTTTCCAAGGTTGTAACATGGTTTATGTCAGGGTAGAATAATTTGGGATAATAGGCTTGAACCTTTGAGGTTAGGTACCTATTTTTCCATATGTTACCTGGTTCCTTTCATATCAATCTTTTGTATGGTCAATTAGTACTAGAGAGATCATTTTGTTAGTCTTATTCATCTATCTTTTTATCTCCTTTTCTTTTTCTTTATCTGTCTCTAGTACTCCAAACTTAAAATTATTAACTTCCAAGAGCAACCCCAAACTTATACATTTGCATCAAACAAGGAAAATAATTTTCTACCTAACTCCGAAGAGGGTGGAATGATTTAATATTGGCAAAATACCCTTTTATGGTCCCTTAAGTATACCCCCTTGGGTCACTTTGGTCCCTTAATTTTTTTTGTGCCATTTTGGTCCTTTAATTGTATAAAAGTTGCAAAAGAGTCCCTTCCGTCCATTGGATGCAAACAGACGTTTGTTTTATCCAGCTGGTGTCTGAGCTAGCATGTCTGGCACATTCTTGTTATATCATCTTCATCGTTCACCGTTTCCAGAAGACAATCTTGTTGTGCGCAGTGTTTCATCTCTCCATTCTTCTTCTTCTTCATCGTTCCATTTTTCTTCATCTTCTTCATCGTTCAATTCTTGTTCTTCTTCTTCATCGTTCTAATTGCTTCAATTGCTTCAACATGAAGGTTAGCCATGGCCATTCGTTTCTGAAGGAGAACAAATGTGAAAGTGGACATTCATGTGTGCAAAGTTGCTCGAGAGTTATACCGTTGTGTCTTTGTGGAGATGAGGCAGTGCTTCGTAGTGCAAACACTGAGAAGAATTTTGGAAAGAGATTTTGGAGTTGTCCCAATTATAAGGTAAACCCTAAATGTAGTTTGAGTTAAAATATGGTAAAAATACGATTTTGATCCATATCTATTTTGCTGGGGTCCTTGCAAAGAGGGTGTGGTTTTTTCATTTGGTTCCATGAAGAAATAGTAGAAGACACAAATCAAGTTTTGGTGAATAGATTGGAAATCTTATCAAAGGATTTTGAAAAATTGAAGTCTGGAAACGAAGAACTAGGAAAGGTTGTGACTGAAATTCAGGTTGAACTGAACAAGATGTGGAGATGGAAAATTTTGTGTGTTGTAATGTTATGTGTAGGGTTTCTTAGGATGTTTTAGGAGTGGAACTTTATGTGACAGATAGGATGTATTGAAATTTGTAACAGATGACAATTTAATCAATGTTATGAGTTTTTTTGTTTGGTATATGTTAATTTCTAGCAACATATTATTTGGTTGATACATTTTTTGCTCAAACATATATCAAATTGGCAAAAATTATAACATTACTCAAAGATGAACACAAACTGACTTTGATTAATATTGTAGAAAGACATACAGATAGTTCCACAAAGGTTCTAAAATGCATTGACATGTTACATAGACATGTTCAAAATGACTTCAAAATACACTACAACATACAGTTCAAAATGAATTAAAACAACATTACAAAATACCAAATGGTTCAAAACGACTTAAAACAACATACTAAATAAAGCCTAATTACTACTAGATGTTTCTCCTTGGTGTGGTCCTCTTGGTTGGGGTTGTCCTTCTGGTTGTAGGACCAACCACATTCTTTGAAGCAGACAATCTTGTTGTGGGTCCTGGTGCTACAAATGGCCTTCTAACACCAAGCTTCTGTGGCCTTACAGTTTCTTTTGCTGTTTCCCTTTAGCATTATCCTGATACAGCCTTACCTTTAGAAGACTTGGTTACAGCCTTGTAACCTTGTGTTGCTGATGACTGAGTTGCTGGAACATGGCTAGCTGTGGCCTGACTTGCATTAGCCTGAGATGCTGCCACATTAGAAGCTGTGGCCTGACTGGCATTGGTGTGAGATGCTGCTACATTGCTAGTTGTGGCCTGACTGGCATTGGTCTGAGATGGTGCTACATTGCTAGTTATGGCCTGACTGGCATTGGTCTGAGATGCTGCCACATTAGATGTTGTAGCCTGACTAGCAATGTCCTTGCAGGTTAATTTGTTATGTCCTGCTTTTTTGCACCTAGAGCACTTGACAATAAAACATGTTCTTCTCATTTTTTTGTTGTAACACCCTAAACCCCCGCGACAAATATTAACAAAATATCAGAGTAAAATAACACGAATAGATTTAGGATGCTACTTTCAACTACACAACTTTTCACGATAAACAACACATCAATATCGTAATTAAAACATAGTATTTAAACATTCGCACAGTAGAGGAAATTCAACAAACTTTGAAACATGTTTAATCACACATAAACATTCCCACATTAAATAGTAATAACACATAACGAAATAAAGGACTCTAAGCATTCCGACAACCCAGTGTTACAATCAGAGCAGACGCGACTCAACGAAATAAAAGAGAAGACCTCGTCTTCGCTAACTCCAACTCCGCACTAATCCTGTTTATCTGCACGTTACCCACGTAGAGGTAACATTCAAACAGAAGGGGTGAGATTCTCAAAATCACATAAGAAATGCATAATATAAGTATGAAAGCATAAAAACATTACACAATCTACCCTATCATCACAACATCAGTAAAATTAGCATTTCCAACACAAGAAGATAATCAACACAACACAATGCAATATAATGAGACCCATGACTCGACTCAATGCATGTGGTACCAATTCGATCCATGTTTCATGATCATAATTCCCGTCGGAATTTCCATAATAGTCGTTCACACCCCACACGGGCACACGACATCCGTGATCGCTCACACCCCAGATGGGAACATGATCATCCGTAATCGCTTACACCCCACATGGGAACACGATTACCTCAACAACAACAACAACACCAACACGATTCTATTTCAAAGAATCCGGATAAGACGCTCACACCCCACATGGGCACACGACTTATCACACAACTTATGCAACATGGCATGCGTACAACGGCAACATACAACAACAATATACAACGATAATTACAACGACAATTACATGCATATGACCATCAATACGTCAATACACCATACTAAAACTATACAACACACAGTCCATACCTGCCAACACATACAACAACACCAACCCACAACTATAACACGCATACACACCAACGAATCCATCATTTCAACTTACAACACATAACAACATACACAAAACCCAATTAATGCATCAAAGGGTTGGAATTCTGGTATTGAAATCAATTTTTATAAATAGTATGCGAAACCAGATTTCCAACGCTTCGAACGGAGACTAAAACGGACATACGAATTAAAATTTATGAATATTTGAAGTTTAGAAAAATTATGTCCGTAACAGCAATTAACATCACTGTCATGCTCGCTGCGAGTCGCTACTGCTCGCTATGCGAACTTTCCTGGACAGCAAACCAGAAAAATGCGATTTCAGCACCATTCCACCCCAACCCTTCTCCAATTTCACTCCCAAACAGCCCCAAAACACATATACAATCACGAATTAACATACATACAATTAGAAATACATAGACCACAATCTAACTGACCGATTTATGCATTTTCCTCTCATCCAAACCTCCGACATACAAAACCCCAATTCCCAAATCAACAGAAGCAATACATAGGATAATCCTAAAGGTTTATCTACCCTCATACAGACATTATGCAACCATTAGAGATTAAAGAACCCCACCCTTACCTTAGATGAAGATTCTTCAGATGTCTCTAAGCCCTAGCTCTGCTTCTCGTTCCCTTTTCTCTCCCGTTCTTCTTTTCTCCAGAAACACGATCGTTCCAAACTGATTCTTCCCTTTCCAATTTTCCTCTTTTTCCTACTACAACCCTTAGACCCTTATTATGTTTTTCCTTCTTTATCCTTACTAACCACCGCGAAAGGACCACTTTGCCCTCCCTATTTCTTGTTTTTCCATTATATTATTATTATCCCAATATTATTATTATTATTATCATTATTATTATTATTATTATTATCATCTTACTAATTAAATAATAATAACAATATTTCTTAATAATTCACGTTAATATTATTAATCAATATTCCCAATATTAATTAACTAATTACTAACCACATCACTCCTTCCTGCACCTTAATCCCCATAATTCTAAGGTCACTACCCCATACCAAGGGCAACCCAAATACGATCATAACACACATAATCATACACAAACACGTAACATCATTCAATTTTAATTACAAAGAATAATTAAAATAAATCGGGGTGTTACAACTCTCCCCCACTTAGAATATTTTCGTCCTCGAAAATTTGCCGCATGCGAATAACTCCGGATACGACTCTCGCATCCTGCTCTCTAACCCCCAAATCATAAAAGGCAACACCACGAATAACACGAAACAACAAACCACCTCATCAATAACAACAACAAGATTCATTGCTCACGCAATGCACTCGACGACCAACTCAAGGCGCAAAGAATGACCGAGTTACACACACACATGTTCACTCTTGAACTAGAACACAACATAATCGTTATAGTCACCACAGGTAACACTCCTCTAATTCCCCATCCCAAGAATTAGCTACTCACACTCGAATCACCACCATAGGAAACGAGGCAACCACAGATATAAGAACATAAAGTTCCACGACACAATGTCGTCCTAACCACTTCAACATAACCGGAATACCCACCTCGTGGTCACACAATCATCAAGATAACAATTCTATGATTCACCAATCGAACATGTAACTAGTAGTACATGATTAAACCTTTCACCATATCACCATATCAAATCTACCAATTTCACATCCAACTACTGACTCTCTCTAATATTCACCAGGAAGTCATCATTCACCCTTTTTATATACCCAACCTCTCACTCTACTGCGTGAACTCACACACCAGATATAAGTCTTTGGACTGCTACTCAATTCTAATGCTCTGACCATCAAAGCAGACATATGAAAAGACTTTCGACCTAACTCATCAGGCACGACATTAACTTTACCATTAGGATAATTCGAGCCAAGGTCGTAACTCATAAAGAATTTCCAACCATCCTCGTTGTCTCATACTCTATTCCTTCTGGCCAAACAGGTGTTCTACACTCTTGTGATTACTAAACACTTTGAGTCTAGATCCATAAAAATAATACCTCCGGATCCTCAACACAAATGCAACCGCAGCCAATCCCAAATCTTGAACAGGATAGACCCTTTCATGAATCCTCAATTGTCGTAAGGCATTAGCTACGACCTCACCATCTTACATTAGTACACTGTCTAAACTCATTACAAACACATCCCAAGACCCTACAAACGGTTTATTAGGACCAGGAAGAATCAAAATTGGAGTCGCAGTCAACTTCTACTTCAGCTCTCTAAAACTTCGTCACAACGAACATCCCCACACAAATGACTTACCCTTCGTAAGTCAACTGAGATAAAATGCTAACTTGGAAAAGTCTTCCATAACTTGCGATAATGACACATTGAGTCCAAAAATCCTCTAATCTCCTTAATCAACTTCGGGGTTTTCTCATTGTAGAACTGCATCTATTTTGGATGAATCCATGACAACACCCTTATCCGAAGTAACATAACCAAGAAAACTCATCCTTATCAACCAAAAATCTCGCTTTGATAACTTAGCATAAAACTTCATCTCTTTCAATACTTGTAACTCAATTCTCAAATACTCTACATGTTCCTCTTCTAATTTTATAATAGATAAGAATACCCCAACGAACACCACTTCGAACTTATCCGATTAAGCATGAAAGATATGATCTATAATCCCCACACACACCCCAAGCGCATTACAAGCACCGAACAACATCATCCTATATTGCAATACTCCAAATCGAGTTCCAAAGATTCCAAGTCATCCATTCTTGAAAGTGGACACTTATCCTTAAGCACTTTGGAGAGTTATCAATCTGCATAAAAACACACCTATCCACTGGAATGCCTACCCATCAAACAGTACAGAATTCTCATTTATGTCCATCAGTAGAATAACTTCTCTATCAACAAACAATCGTTTAGTATAGGTTCAACACTCTCCAATGATAGAGATGCAGAAGTAATACTACTACAACCATAACATACGCAACCTTCGAAATTCATCCTGAGTTCGGAACAATTTATCCAAAACAGCTTAACAACCTCTGGTTTTGGTTACCGCATTCTATATCAATTCTTTTTACGGGGTTTCGACCCATTCAAGGTTTCTGTTGACACGAGATTTTCAACCCATAACAAAGTAATACCATCAAGGAACTTCAAATCATCCATGATTCGTCATAATTCAAAACTCAAGCTATTTAGAATACAACTGTGGGTTTCCATACTACTCATCGATTAACACACGACCTCATGCTATCATCCATTTCTCTAATAACCATACTGAATCTCTCCAAGGCGACACCCTTGGTCTCACAAATCTTCTTTCTAGAAAATCTTTTAACTGCTCTTTCAGTTCTACAAATTCTAACACCGAGATCATGTATGATGCCATAGAATATGGTACCAGGGACAAGATCAACAGAGAAGTCCACCTCTATCTTTAGCGGCATATCCGACATGTCATCCAGAAACACGTCTGGAACTCACGCACAACTAGTAGTTCATCATTGCGACTTTACTTTTAATCTCCAGAACACCATCATGACAAACATGGCAAACATATAAGCATCATCTCTTGAGAGTTCTTCTACTTACTTAGCAGGTATAAGCTTAACTCTTCACTTTCGTCAAAGTTAAGTTCACTCTTTAGTCTCTAAGAAGCAACCATCAACAATACCAGCTTATTTCCTCTCAGAGACATCCCAACTTACCGACGTACAAAACCTCAAATCTGCCTCATCTTCAGATATATAAGAATCTGCATCGGCTCATCAAAACCAACGGTAACCACTTTGCTTAACTCCGAACAATTCACCGAACATACTATCTAAGCCGACAAGATACGTCTATTCCATCCCGCATGATCCCGTCTACTATCATGATGAGGCATAAACCATCTTTACCAAGCTATAATAGTGTTCCTTTCATCTTGTGCACAAGCTATCTAAGGCACAATCCTTAGTTGACATAAGCATTATTTCTGTATTTCCTTTAGTTTCAGAAGCAACACACTCTCACAACTCCTACTTTCTTGAAATCAGCAGCACACTACCTTACTTATCCAAAGGATTGGTAACCACATGGTTTAGCTCCTACCAATGCGTCTCAAAAGTAACATCTTCTTGTTCCAACTGAAGACAAACTGTGCCCATCCTTAGGAAACACGTCGGGATACTCCACACATCATTGACCAATCTCTAGCCAAAACATCGCCCCCTCCCTCACAAGGAAGCGAACAGCGAGGGCGCATATTCATCTTCCCTCGAGGGTCACACCATTCTCAAACAGGTGCACAATCCAACACTGCACTCCCTCATGTAGTAACATGATATCCGACCTCTTCAACAACAGGAACAACATTATCCCAATCAACAATCGCACTCTTGCAATCAACGACACACTAAGCCAATACTCCACACCTGAAGCATCTTGGAGAAACACAAACTTCTCCCCCACTTGTCTCACTCTCATCCTAGAGACAAGGGATTAGAAAAAACAAGAAAACACTGATAGTGTTTCACACACATATCACGTACTAAGGAACAAACAACATCGACAGTATTCAACTATCACCCGACAATGACTCGACAACTTGGTCAGACGGACCGACCTGCTCTGATACCACTTTGTAACACCCTAAACCCCCGCGACAAATATTAACAAAATATCAGAGTAAAATAACACGAATAGATTTAGGATGCTACTTTCAACTACACAACTTTTCATGCATACGATAAACAACACATCAATATCGTAATTAAAACATAGTATTTAAACATTCACACAACAGCGGAAATTCAACAAACTTTGAAACATGTTTAATCACACATAAACATTCTCACATTAAATAGTATTAACAGATAACGAAATAAAGGACTCTAAGCGTTCCGACAACCCGGTGTTACAATCAGAGCAGACGCGACTCAACGAAATAAAAGAGAAGACCTCGTCTTCGCTAACTCCAACTCCACACTAATCTTGCTTATCTGCACGTTACCCACGTGGAGGTAACATTCAAACAGAAGGGGTGAGATTCTCAAAATCACATAAGAAATGCATAATATAAGTATGAAAGCATAAAAACATTACACAGTCTACCCTATCATCACAACATCAGCACAATTAGCATTTCTAACACAAGAAGATAATCAACACAACACAATGCAATGCAATGAGACCCACGACTCGACTCAATGCATGTGGTACCAATTCGATCCCTGTTTCATGATCATAATTCCCGTCGAAATTTCCATAATAGTTGCTCACACCCCACATGGGCACATGACATCCGTGATCGCTCACACCCCACATGGGCACACGATCATCCGTAATCGCTCACACCCCACACGGGCACACGATTACCTCAACAACAACAACAACACTAACATGATTCTATTTCAAAGAATCCGGATAAGACGTTCACACCCCACATGGGCACACGGCTTATCACACAACTTATGCAACATGGCATGCATAAAACGACAACATACAACAACAACATACAACGATAATTACAACGACAATTACATGCATATGACCATCAATACGTTAATACACCATACTACAACTATACAACACACAGTCCATACCTGCCAACACATACAACAACAACAACCCACAACTATAACACGCATACACACCAACGAATCCATCATTTTAACTTACAACACATAACAACATACACAAAACCCAATTAATACGTCAAAGGGTTGAAATCCTGGTATTGAAATCAATTTTTATAAATAGTATGCGAAACCAGATTTCCAACGCTTCAAACGGAGACTAAAACGGACATACGGATTAAAATTTATGAATTTTTGAAGTTTAGAAAAATTATGTCCGTAACAACAATTAACAGCATTGTCATGTTCGCTGCGAGTCACTACTGCTCGCTATGCGAACTTTCCTAGACAGCAAACCAGAAAAATGCGATTTCAGCACCATTCCACCCCAACCCTTCTCCGATTTCACTCCCAAACTGCCCCAAAATACACATACAATCACGAATTAACATACATACAATTAGAAATACATATACCACAATCTAACTGACCGATTTATGCATTTTCCTTTCATCCAAACCTCCGACATACAAAACCCCAATTCCCAAATCAACAGAAGCAATACATAGGATAATCCTAAAGGTTTATCCACCCTCATACAAACATTATGCAACCATTAGAGATTAAAGAACACCACCCTTACCTTAGATGAAGATTCTTCAGATGTCTCTAAGCCCTAGCTCTGCTTCCCGTTCCCTTTTCTCTTTCGTTCTTCTTTTCTCCAGAAACACGATCGTTCCAAACTGATTCTCCCTTTTCCAATTTTCCTCTTTTTCCTACTATAACCCTTAGACCCTTATTATGTTTTTCCTTCTTTATCCTTACTAACCACCACGAAAGGACCACTTTGCCCTCCCTATTTCTTGTTTTTCCATTATATTATTATTATCCCAATATTATTATTATTATTATTATTATTATTATCTTACTAATTAAATAATAATAACAATATTTCTTAATAATTCACGTTAATATTATTAATCAATATTCCCAATATTAATTAACTAATTACTAACCACACCACTCCTTCCTGCACCTTAATCCCCATAATTCTAAGGTCACTACCCCATACCAAGGGCAACCCAAATACGATCATAACACGCATAATCATACACAAACACATAACATCATTCAATTTTAATTACGAAGAATAATTAAAATAAATCGGGGTGTTACATTTGTCACTTCCATCAATCTCCCCTTGCTCAAGATTTCTCCTTTTCTTTGGTCTACCAGGCATCTTCCTATACTTGGATGGATGAACATCTGGATATGGAGTCTTGACCCACAAATTGGATCCATTCACAGGGTATAGAACGGGCTTGTACACTGCCTTGTATGTAGATATCCTATAATATTCAGGAATATAGTCATCAACTTTAAAGTTCCTACTCTTCATGGATGCCATTACATGGACACAAGGAAGTCCTGTTAAATCCCATCTTCTGCAGGAGCATTGGAAGTCCTTAAAATTCACAATGAAGGTCTCAGCTGGATTTTCCAAATGCCTTACCTCAAATATATGCTCATATGCCATTCTACAATAACAAGAAACCCATCAATAACTATAAGCAAAAAAAACTCCACCTATCAACATCCACTTTCAGTTCAACTACCGTTCCTCCAACATACACACTAAGTTCAGGTTCAATGAATTCACCACTGTGGTGAATTTTAAGCTCCAAAAATTCTTCCATTTAGACCTAACACAGTTCAATACGATTGATTCAACTTAATTAATTCTAGTTTCAACCTAAATCTACAGAAAGCCCTAAATCTATCTAAATCCTAAATTGAAACAAACCCTAACACAGTTTATGGAGCGAATACTTACCTGGAATCGTTCTTCTACTAACTTGCTTCGTCTTCGCAGCTCCTTCTTCTTCCACTTCGCAGTTTCTTCTTCTTCCACTTCACAGCTTCTTCTTCTTCGTCTTCAATGTCGCTTCTTCTTCTTCTCTAGCCACTACTTTGACAAGAATGACTTCAATGTATTTTAGTATCACTTGTGGTCCATTTAACAGTACACGTAAGCTGTTCCAATGCCAGCTGTAGGCTATTTTTTAAATTTGACTAACGTTCCATTAACGGAAGGACTAACGTGGATACGTTTATACAATTAAAGGACCAAAATGGCACGAAAAAAATTAAGGGACCAAAGTGAACCAGGGGGGTATACTTAAGGGACCAAAAAGGGTATTTTGCCTTTAATATTTTAAGTCATATGACTATATAACACACTATGTCATTGAAAGAAGGGTTAAGGCTCAAAGTAGTTAGAAAATGATATAAACATTTAATATAGGTTGGCTTAAAAGACTAAGAGTTTTCATAAACAAGTTCCTCAGTGTGTATTTATTAGACCAATAGACTAAGTAGAAACAATGCAAATTCGAGAAAATAACTAGTGTATGAGTACTTTCATAAGAAGGAAAAGTAAATCGTGAATTTTTTTGGCTCAAACCTAACTAGACAAGTTATTTGGAGATTGAGTACAAGTCAATTGGATTTCCCTTTTCTTCATCAAATGTCTATATGCAATGGGAACTTCTGTGTTGATCAACTTTTGTTCATTCTTTTCTGATGACTTCTTTTTTTCTTTTTCATAGTGTCACTGGTAAGGTAGCAAATCATAACTGAAAGAAACAACAACCACAAACTAGTTCATTAAGTAATGCATATAGAAGTAGTACAAAAGTGAAAATTATTCTCAGAAGCTAGTTAATACTCGTGATTGATTCAAAGTAAAAAAAGGGAAATACTCAAAATAAAAACAAAACGACATAACATCAATATGTGGGTTGCCTCACAGGCAACGCTTATTTAAGGTCTTTAGCTTGACCATTTGATTCTCTAGTTAGGTTCTTCCTTATAACTTGTATTAGTGTATCTAATAGGTTTGAAATAAAATGTAGTTTTGTGCATGCAATTAGTCAGATTTCTCCCCTTTAGGTCACATCTGTTCCAACCATGTATTCTCTTATTCTTTCTCACAACTCTTCTAGTTTTTTAATTTTTCAAACTAGATAAAGAACTCCAAAATCAATCAGGTGGTTTCAGTTGTTTTCTCAAGAGAGAAAGTTTTAAATGTGTAGGATATTATTTCACTTCAAGGATCTTAAATTTTTGAGCTTTTGTTGCCATTAAGACACTTGGTTCCGAATGACTCAAGGTCTCACTTTTTTATATGACATGCACATACTCATTGACTTTTTTATCTTGTCCTTCCTCAATTGTGTCAATATAATTCACCATTATATATTCAATAGGTAAAAAAGGCGACTCACTTTGAGACACTTCCTCAACTAGATTTTCAACTACATCAACTCTATATCATTGAAGGTTATCTTTTTTATGTTTCATGGCTTCGAACACATTAAACACAACCTGCTCTTTGCTGA
The DNA here is from genome assembly GCA_022829125.1 of Lathyrus tuberosus. Classification (NCBI taxonomy): domain Eukaryota; kingdom Viridiplantae; phylum Streptophyta; class Magnoliopsida; order Fabales; family Fabaceae; genus Lathyrus; species Lathyrus tuberosus. Next base: position 960,087 of record JALAZF010000529.1, on the reverse strand, counting down.
ATCTCAAAATTAACTATACTAATTCCACATCAATTAGAGCTCTACATGTTTCTGAGAATGATATACCTAAAATTAGTTGTGTTTTAGAGTCTTCTGATCAAGAATAACAAAATTTATGGGAAACAACAAATCATCAAATATAACAAGTATATCTTCAAGAAATCTATAAGGATAAGTGATAGAATGATCATATAAAGTTAAAGTCATTTTAGTCAACTTCGGCTCACCATAATTTAAATTTCACATCATAGACATCGACATCAGATTAACGCGAGCTCTTAAATCACACAAAACATGACCAATAGTTAGTGAACCAGTAGAACAGGGAATAGTGAACCTACTTGGATCTGGGAATTTTGGTGGAATTTTCGTTGAATGATTGTGTTGCGCCCTTCTGCCAAAGTGATATTTTCATCATACTTCAATTTACGCTTTCCCGATAAGAGCTCATTCATGAATTTAACATAAACTGACATTTGTTTGATAGGTTCACAGAATGGAATGTTAACTTGTATTTTTGTCAGCATCTCCATAAACTTTTTGAATTGACCTACTTTAATTTCCTTCTTTGGTTTCTTTTTTAAGATCGGGTAAGGTGGTTTGATGTAGTCTAGTAGCTTTGGGTTGGGTTCATTCATAATTTATTTCTTAGTCCTTCTCTAAGGTGATTTCCTATCAATGAATTTTTCAAGGGTAAGTCCCCCTAACTTCATCTTCACTATTTTCCTCACTATTTTCTCCCTCTGATATTTTCTCAACCTTTTTTCAACTACTGCCTCTTTTCCAATCTTTTTCTCATTATCACTTGTTTCTTTTCTCTCATCACAAACCTTTGGGTTTGAAGGTACCACTCTATTTCTCAATACAATGGCCTTGGAACTTTCATTTTTCGTGTTATTTATAGTTTTACCAATAAATTCCCCACTTGACCTAACTTGTGTTATCACTTGCCGAAATAATGAACTGATTTGCATTTCCAGGTTTTTTTATTAATGCTTCGGTATTTTTGCTCATGGTATTTAGACTTTTTTCCTTCTCCACTTGAGGCATCAACATCCCGCTAAAATCCTAAAAAACAACCCTCACAATAACCGGCAACTGAAGATCCAATTGGGGAAATAGTTCTCGAGAAACCAGAGGGAGGATTCAATTTTCAGAATCTTGAGCACTAACCACTTAGTCCAAAAAGTCCAGACCTTAAGCACTACTCAACTGGTCCAAATAATCAACCTTGAACAACACTCAACTAGCCCAAATGACAATACTACAACGACAGAAGGCCAAAAATATGTTGATCACACACTAGAGGACCCATATGTTGGTTGAACACAAGAAGATCAAGGCCAAAAGGAATCTCAAACTGCCAATACTAGGAAGGAACAACCACTGATTGTTGAGATTTCTCAAGGTTCACCAATAGTTTTTGACAAAACCTTTTAAATTACAGCTACTATTCTTCGTCCTCAAATTCAGGATTCCTCATCCAAAACTTCTGACACCTCTCTCAGTTGAGAAGAATTAAAGGATATAAAAGAGAAGATCCCTATATAAGCTTTGAAGAAACTTATGAGCAGTCGAGGTGTTTCAATTGAAACATCTCCAAGCCCTTCGACTGCTTTAGGTACCGAGCCTTTTGGTAACTCTTTGAATGTGCTAGTTCAATGACTAAGAGCGGAGGTTTTCCATATTGATCTATTTCAGACTATTGAAGACAACCCCACTTCTGTCTCTAGTATCAAGACCTTTTTGAAACAAGTTAACAATCCATATTCACCTGATTCCATCCTTGGTTTTATCCTTGAGTATGTGCCATTTTTTATCTAACCGCTCAGAACATTCAAAGAAAGAAAAAATCAGCCAACAAACTCAAACAAAAGAATGACGTTATGTTTTAGCAATGGACCTTAATTACTCAATCTCAAGGTAGAGTTAATAAGCTGGAGGCATAGGCCAAAATCGATACATATCAGGTGGCAATTTGTACTGAAAACATTTCAAACTGGACAAAACAGGTGGAGGAACTACAACGAAATATTGAAGAAGAGAAATAAAATAAAGTTGAGATCGAAACCTCGAGACTAGCCCCTATTAAAGAAAAACTGGTCTAGGAGGCCAATACTGGTCTTCAATATGTTGATGTTGTTTATGTGTTAGACGAAGAAGTTCAATCCTTGAAGTCTACATACTCTATGAATGACACAAAGATCTACCTAGAAAAGAAACGACTTGAAATTAAGGCTGAATTTTCTCTTTAAGTTTTTTATTAGAATTTCCTATTGTATAACTATGTTCATGACAAATTTCCATTTTGGAATTTTCAATTGTAATTCCATTTTGACATCTTTATCGCCTAAGTATAATTCTTCCATTATTCGAATTTCCTGCAACATAGGTTTGTACTTTTACAAGTACTTACCATTTATTCTCAGAATTTAACCTTCAAGAGTCAATTCTTGAATCTCATAAGCATTATTCGAAAACACTTGGCTAATTCAAAATGGGCCTTCCCAATTTGGTGATCATTTACCTAAAGTCTTGAATTTTTGATCCATAGGCAAAATAATTTTCCAAGCATAATCACCAACTGTAAAAGCTTTCGACTGAACTTTCTTATTGTAGACCTTAATTATTCATTCTTTATGTCTTATGAGAACGTTATGGGCATTTAGTTTTTCTACATCTAAATTAACTAATTCATATAACATCATCTTCAAATAATGGTCAAAGGGAATTTCAACTTACCTTTGAATTCTAGTTGAATGTAAATAAATCTCGACATGTAAGACTGCATCATGCCCAAATGTTAGTCAAAATGGAGTAGAATTAGTTACCTCCCAAGGGGAATTTCGAAAAGCCCATAATACTAGATCTGAAGTCTTATGGCAATTTCTTAACTTATGACCCACATGTCTCTTAACTAGGCCTATTATAATTTTGTTGGTTGCTTCAACTTGGCCATTTACCTAAGCATACTAAGGGGTAGATGTTAAAAGTTTGATTTCTGAGTTTGAAGCAAAGTCAACCATATTTTGACCAATAAAAATTGTACCTTGATAAGGGGTTAAAGTTTCAGTAATTCTAAACCTGTAAATGACGTGATTTTCAATAAAGTTAATTGATGCTTCCTGATCAACATTGATCGAAGGAACACCGTCGACCTACTTGGTAAAATAATAAATACCAACCAAAATGTATCTATAACTTTTGGATGATGTAGGTAGAATTTCACCAATTAAATCTAAAGCCAAATGAAATTCTGGTATCAGATATGTGATGTCAAGTGCGATGTCACAACATCAATATCTGTTGTATGAACAAGGCAATAATAGTAATCAGAAAAAGCAGTAAACAACACACAGAATTTGTTCACCCAGTTCGGTCTAACAACCTACATCTGGGGGCATACCAAGCCAGGAAGGAAGTCCACTATTAGCAGTATCAAATTACAGACTCAACAAACCAGTTGACAATCCACTAACTTAATCACTACCCAATGACCCTTCTATCTAAGTCCTCCCTAGATAAGAGACTCCATCTCACTCCCAATCATAGCAATGATGTCTAGCAGTCAACATCTCAGTCACTGCATCAACAACTTGATTTCCAAAAACTCTCCAAACACATAGGAGACACACTCCTATAACAATACCTAGACATGACCCTCATGACTAAGAACAATACTTAGAGTTGCTTAACAGCTTCCTCAAAGAACAATACATCTCTTACCTACAGGCTTCGAGATAAACACGATGACCATCCCACAAACCGGGTGGTTCATCAACCAACACAACCCTTATAATCTACATGATGGTTGGCTTATTAAAACTAGGTTACAATGCTTCTATTTATAACCTATTTCCAAACTGGATTTGGGCCTTCAAATCACAACAAATCAGCTGCTACAAATCTGCAAAAGATTCTCTTACAAATTAGGTCTTCAATTAAATCCTTCCTAATTTATCTCCATAATTAGAAAGTCATTACTCTTCAATATTCTTCTTGATTCTGACTTGAATCTTCCAGACCTTTAAATTAGCTCCATAATATTTCCAGGATATTATGTATCTTTTAAATCTTCACTTTTTAATTCAGCTGCAAGATCTTCTCCATAAAAATAGGAACAAATCTCCAAATAGTTTCCTAAAAAGTCTCCAATATCCTTTTTATGAAATCCAATTAAATCTGCACTTTGTTCCTAATAAATCTCCTTGACCTGCGTATAATGATGAGGTATATCCAAACAGATCTCATCAAATCAAATCAAATTCATCAAGAGATATACAACAGCAGTACTTGCTGTCCCAGACAACTGATGTCGTGACATCTCCTTTGACATCACATGACAGCAAAATAGCAACACCTTCTATACCAGACTTAAGATGTCATGACATCTCCTACAACATCTGTCACATAACAGCAGCAACTGTTGTACCAGAACCAAGATGTTATGACATACTGTCATGACAGTAATACTCCATATCTGTACTGATGTCTGATTAACCATGTCAGGACATCTCACCCAACATCCTGCAATACAAAAACACAACAGATGGTTTTCTGATGTTCTGTCAACTGATGTCAAGACATCATGTTTAACATCAGACCTCAAAACTGCAACCCTGCAACAACTAATGTTAGGAACCAATGTTAAGACATCAGACATATGACATCAACATTGTTCAACTTTGTTTTACCAAAATTCCATCCAATACAAGAACTAACAATCTCCCCTTTTGGCTAATTTTGGCTAAAACAACTTCATATCAGAGATCCCTGCAGCAACTCACACAAACACAACTATCATTCTCAGAACAAAACAATCCTACTTCTCTCCCCCTTTTTGGCCAAAAATTGACAAGCATTGGGGTAAATGTACACTACTGGTCCAATCCATTGATACACCAGGTCTAAACTGTCATGTCCATCATGAACGACATAACACCTTCACCAGAGCCACAAACAATCTAGATAACCAAAAGTTCAACTCCCCCTATCTAAGATAACCAGTGCTCCATTGCAAGATGAACACCTTAAATTAGTGGAAAACATAAGACTCATCTTCGTGTCTTCAAGAGCGCACCCTCTGTTCAACACACCTGCTGAACGTATTCACTTAATGCTTGATCCTCAAACAACACTAGTACATTTAACTGACAGAAGTTGCTCCTTCAACAAGAAACACCACAAAATCACCAATGATATCCCATGACACCTTTATGATCATATAGTAAGAATGTACCAGGATCACCTCCAACAACCTCTTGGATTGAGACCAAAATCATCATTGATCCCTCTCATCCTGAAACCATCCATACCCTGTACAAATCCACCTTGAATTTTACAGCCATAGACATTCTTATTCCACACAATCATCCACAAGATCTGAGGCACAAATACACTGCCTTCCACTACACTTTAAGTAAAGTCCTCTTACTTTGAATTAATAACACACACCAGGACAAGTGTGACATCTCCCATCAACAAAAAACCCCTACAGAGTTCTTCCAGAAACTGCAGAGAAAAGTAAATTCTCCCAGACACAAACAAAGCTGTCCTTCAGACTCCTCCTCAGAAGCATGTGTGCATATGATTCAAACAATTAGCTTCACATGGCTAGAACCATTCATGTCCACACCAACATGTCATCCAACAGCCTAATGTCATAACATGTTATCTAACATTATATCCTCATAAGATTCAACCAATTTTCATAATCTTGATCAGCATGCAGTCTTCACAATATATGTACCTTTGTAGCAAAATCCATAAACAAGTACTCCCCCAGTCATGGTTAACTAATGCTCTAGATGAAGATGAACATTTGAGCACACTTGTTGAGCACATGCATTTTGGTACCATTGTCCCTTTCTCCAAAGGCAGACATTCCCTATCATACTCTTCATCTTCAGATTTCCAATCAATCAATACCTAATCTACTTCAGTCTTCTCTACATTCTCCATCCAAGGCAGACCTTCTACTTCATCATTCTCCCGTATGACTATGTAGATGCTCCTTAGGCATAATGTATGCACCAAGCTTCAAAACCAGAACAAAATCATCCTTCACCAAGGATATTCAACCAGATAATGTCCCAACACAAGTTAGAACATTTGCCACACACCAAGATATCATCAGCATGATTCTTGATATGCTCCACTAACTGGACTTACTATTGCATAGTAATCCAAAGAACTAGAGAATTAACCTCTCATCCACCTTCAAGAAGAATAATCTCCTTGAGTCTTCAACTCATCACCCTTCTGCCCAAGAGTAACTTATTCCAAGACAATCCTCAATAATAACCAGCTGCCACACTCTGATTATCTTGATTCTTCGAATCCACTTCTGAGATCAACCAAATGCCACAGTTTGATCACCTCATTCATGAATCCTCATATGAAAACAACCAAATGCCACATTTTGACCTTTTTCACGTATGTCAGAACTCTCACAAAGATATCTTGATCCACCAAGGAAACTTGATCTTCAAGTCACATGTTCCACTTGCTCAAAAGCAAATACACTTAGACTCCCTAAGCTATGGTCATGTAAAATCTTCTCCTTCCTGCAGCTCCCGCAAACTGCCATGAGAAAAATATTTTTGAAGCATCCTATTGTTCATTCCTGTAGATCACCCTATCATTAGCTGATGTGCCACATCACCAGCTGAGACTCCTGATGTTAAGCTAGATGTCAGAATATTATTTCATCCAACTGTTGAATTCAGCTCTACCTTCTGCCACTCAGAAGAACCTCCTCCCTTTGCAGAAACAGATTTCCATGCTCTCATAGACTTGATTCAACAATCAAGTTTGAGTAGACAACCTCCATCCTGCTTAGAAACTCCAAAGACTTCAAACCTACCACATCTGAATCTTCAGAAAATAAGTAGTCCAAGACTACCCCATAGCAATACTAAATAAAGTCACTTCCCTTAGTAAAGCCGTAAGTAGAAAGCCAGAGATAACTGCCACTTATCCTCGACCTTCACAACCAGAGTAAACACCATGCTCCAAACCACTTAGATCAGAAATAAACTGATCCAAGCTGTAACCATCAAGATTATGATGTCCTCATAGTCTTCCATCTTCATCTTCAACAGCACCACCATCTGGACAAGTCATTCACAATACTTTCTAGGAACAGATGCTAAGCAAAAATCCCAGGTCAACACCTAGGCGACTTATGAGCGAATGTAGAACCCCTCCCATGATTCTCCAAACCTCAGATGAAAAGATGTTAAAATAATAGACAGAACATCCTTAACCTTGTCTTTCAATTAAATACTTGTGAATTTCACAAATAGCAATTGATCCATGTGGTTTAACCCTTTTTCAGATTCCAGCATCTTCTGAATCTTCTTCATGACAGACCATTATGACAACCATTGATCCCACAAAAGCCTTCCTGGTTAGGTCAGTGTCTTGATCTTTTACTCCACCCTGAGCAAAGAACTGAAATGATGTTTCAACATCAGTTCCGACATTAGTCTAAATCACATTAAACATCTCCTATGGATTTGGAGGCTACAATCATATTAATCCACACATATCTCTTGTAGGGAACACACAAGAACATATCAACATCTGATCAACTTCCAAGATTAGACCAACAAAACTGCAGTAACTTACATAACACACTCTTCCAGAAGCTTCTTCTTATAAGCACAAGGTTCAGACCTTTTGTCTAACTTAAGAGTGATAACTGCCATTCTTCTGCATCTAAAGCCAGAGTATAAACATACCATAGACAATCTGCTACTTCCAATCCTTCAAGCCACAAAACTGGAAGAGTTCATTCCATACAACTAATGCAGACACCAATTAACCACAGGCTGATTTACACTGCTACTGCACACAGACTCTTGGATGCATTTTCCCTATAATATTGTCCTTAGACAGTTTAGCTCAAACAAGGATCATCTCCTTCTCTTCTGCTATCAAGATTACTACCTTTTCTTCAACCAGCTCCAGCTGAAATGCTATGACATTATGAACAACATCTCAAAAATTGTTCAACTTCACAGCTTCAGTGATCCTTCAAAACAGCTACAATCTAATAGGTCTTTGACTCAGCATTTACCATAAACTGTTGATGTGTAGAACGATGTCGAGACATTAAGATTGACATATCAAGCTCAGCTTCTTTCTTGATGAAACTTCCTCCAGTTCATGATTTTGAAAATCAGGAACATGTATCTTCACAAGAAAATTCATCTTCAGCTATACCAGAACTACAATGGACACCATAACCAGGACGATCTCCTAATATGCTTAAGAGATAACTTATCAAGATCTTTACTCCCGCATGAAAGATTTTACAGTGATACTCTTTTGCTTTGGCTCCACCCTCTTCTTTCATCATCAAGAAAATTGAGAAGGAAGGAATCAATGTTCTGGACAGATTGGTCTTCAATACCTGATTTGAAATATATTCTTCTTCTGCTGAGGAGACCAAACTCTAAAGTCTTTCCAAGAAAATACCTGCCAAAAGTCTCACCAGAAGAAACAACCAGGGTAGCATCAGATACCATGCAGCGGAACACACACCAACTCCTCAACAACCTTCAGGCACTGCTCAATAATCCTTGCACACCATTACCATAAACCAAGTGCCAACAAATCAAACTCACAACAGCAGTTCTCCTGATAACAACAGACAGGTCCAATACATACCCTGTCATGAATAGTTCATCCTTCACTTTAAGGGATCATACAAATAACTATATGAACTGACCAAGTCCATAACTCAGCAAAACTATATTCCTTGCTCATGAACCGGAAAATATCTTCCCTAGATCTCATCCAGAAACAGACAGGATGCCTGCTCTGATACCAATTGAAGTTCTGGTATCAGATATGTGATGTCAAGTGTGATGTCACAACATCAATATCTGTTGTATGAACAAGGCAATAATAGTAATCAGAAAAAGCAGTAAACAACACACAGAATTTGTTCACCTAGTTCGGTCTAACAACTTACATCTGGGGGCATACCAAGCCAGGAAGGAAGTCCACTATTAGCAGTATCAAATTACAGACTCAACAAACCAGTTGACAATCCACTAACTTAATCACTACCCAATGACCCTTCTATCTAAGTCCTCCCTAGATAAGAGACTCCATCTCACTCCCAATCATCGCAATGATGTCTAGCAGTCAACATCTCAGTCACTGCATCAACAGCTTGATTTCCAAAAACTCTCCAAACACATAGGAGACACACTCCTATAACAATACCAAGACATGACCCTCATGACTAAGAACAATACTTAGAGTTGCTTAACAGCTTCCTCAAAGAACAATACATCTCTTACCTACAGGCTTCGAGATAAACACGATGACCATCCCACAAACCGGGTGGTTCATCAACCAACACAACCCTTATAATCTACATGATGGCTGGCTTATTAAAACTAGGTTACAATGCTTCTATTTATAACCTATTTCCAAACTGGATTTGGGCCTTCAAATCACAACAAATCAGCTGCTACAAATTTTCAAAAGATTCTCTTACAAATTAGGTCTTCAATCAAATCCTTCCTAATTTATCTCCATAATTAGAAAGTCATTACTCTTCAATATTCTTCTTGATTCTGACTTGAATCTCCAAGACCTTTAAATCAGTTCCATAATATTTCCAGGATATTATGTATCTTTTAAATCTTCACTTTTTAATTCAGCTGCAAGATCTTCTCCATAAAAATAGGAACAAATCTCCAAATAGTTTCCTAAAAAGTCTCCAAGATCCTTTTTATGAAATCCAATTAAATCTGCACTTTGTTCCTAATAAATCTCCTTGACCTGCGTATAATGATGAGGTATATCTAAACTGATCTCATCAAATCAAATCAAATCTGTAAAGAGATATACTACAACAGTACTTGTTGTCCCAGACAACTGATGTCGTGACATCTCCTTTGACATCACATGATAGCAAAACAGCAACACCTTCTATACCAGACTTAAGATGTCATGACATCTCCTGCAACATCTGTCACATAACAGCAGCAACTGTTGTGCCAGAACCAAGATGTTATAGTAATACTCCATATCTGTACTGATGTCTGATTAACCATGTCAGGAAATCTCACCCAACATCCTGCAATACAAAAAACACAACAGATGATTTTCTGATGTTCTGTCAACTGATGTCAAGACATCATGTTTAACATCAGACCTCAAAACTGCAACCCTGCAACAACTAATGTTAGGAACCAATGTTAAGACATCAGACATATGACATCAACATTGTTCAACTTTGTTTTACCAAAATTCCAGCCAATACAAGAACTAACAATCTCCCCTTTTGACTAATTTTGGCTAAAACAACTCCATATCAGAGATCCCTGCAGCAACTCACACAAACACAACTATCATTCTCAGAACAAAACAATCCTACTTCTCTCCCCCTTTTTGGCCAAAAATTGACAAGCATTGGGGTAAATGTACACTACTGGTTGTCATACCCCAAATTTGTTCTACCTGTGTATAATTACCATCTATACATTCCATCCATTAACCGTTATCCAGAAAATCCAAAAAAATATGTTGTCTTCAGCTTCATCCTTTTTTTTTAATTTTTATCCAATCCAAATTCCATAAACCATATTTTTCTAAATCTATTTTTTAACCATCTCATTATCCAATATATATATCCATTTTAAATATCCATTTCCATATTTTATTCTTTTCTAATCTAATTGGATTTTTTTTTTAGATCCACAATTTATTAACCCATTAATCATAGTCGCGCATTTTCATCTAATTTTTTGGCACTTTTTCTCTTTTATTTTATTCAATTATTTCATGAGATTTAGATTTTTCTCTTTTAAATTAAAATTTTGCATTTTTTTATTACTATTGAATCTCATATTTAATTTAAAAATTTATCTCTTCTTTTTCTTAATACATTTTATTTTTAGTTTTTTTGTTTCTTTTTATCATTTTTTTTATTTATTATTTTTATTTATTTTCATCCATTTAATATGGTTATTTTGTCATTATTATTATCATTTTTATCATTTTGATATTATTATTTTTATTTATTATTACTATTATTATTATTATTATTAATTATTCATTTTATTATCATTACTATATTTATTATCTTTCCTTTTTATTTATTTTATTTTATTATAGTTATTTTATAATTAATATTATCATCATTATTTTTTAGCATTTATTATTATTATTATTATTATTATTATTATTGTTATGATTAGTATTATTATTAATGTTATTATTATTTATATTACTGTTTTTTATATTATTATTATTATTATTATTATTTATATTATTATTATTATTATTATTATTATTATTATTATAATGTTTATTTTATATCAACACTCAAGTTCTGTTAGCTTTCCCCAAAAACACTTTTCTCTGCTCACACTTTTCTACAAAGTTACACGCAAAACCTACCTTTTCCTCCACACCAGACAGCCTGTCTGCCAGAAAAAAAACAAAAAAAAAACAAGTTCCAAACTTTCCCTAATTTCCTGCTTCAAAAAATCTCACCAACACGCCAGATTACACCAAAACGACCAACTGGACCCTGCACTAAATTGGTCACAAGAACCAACACATCAGAACTAGCAGCAGCGAAAGAGACAACACACAATAGGAAAAAATTCAAAAAAGGATCAAGAGACAATTCTGTTTAAAAAGGAGGAAAAAATTCAGAATAAAAAACACACCTCCAAGTTCAGAAAACCGAAAAAAAACTTCAGCGGAGGATCTTTTCACTTCATCTTTTTTCGACCACCTCCTTCTCTTCCATCACACCACCAATCCTCAACCGCTGCTTCACCGTCATCACCACCGCAGATCTTCATTCCCTCTGACGACCCTTCTTTCTTTCTCTATCAACAAACCGACTCAACAACAACTTCATCCCCAAATCGCAAAACAACAACATCATTTCATAAACCCTTTTTCAACCAATAATAACCTAACTTCAAACCTCTCAATAACTCCTTCATCGCTTTCTTCAACCTTCCAATTCCTTCAACAATCATCCCAGAAAAACCAAAAAACGTAGAATCAGAGAGTGAGACGAGTAGAAGAAAGAGTTTGAACAACTAAAACCTTCTTCGGAAACCACCATCCACCGCCGTACGCGAACTGACACATGAACCAACCTTGGAGCCAAGAACGGTGAAAGAGAAAGCCGCTGCGAACAAGAAGGTTGAGGGCGAACGAGAGTGAGACCGCGGTTTCGTGGGAGAGATAAACTGAGTGAGATGAATGGCGGATGAGTGAGAAATCGTTTGAGAAGAAACTGAGAGAGAGAACGTTCAAAAGGAAAGGGTGCTTTGGAAGTTGCATCGTGGTAACTTTTAGGTTTCACAAGCGGTGGACTTTCTCTGTTCCTCATCCTTAATTTCTTTTATAAAAATAAGCTATCTTTATCCTCTCAAATCTTTTTTTTAATATTTTAATTAATTTCTTTGTTAATTATTTTGGTTAAGTGTTTTGTTTATATTGTTTTGTAAATAAATTTTATAAATATTCTTTTTAATTATTCTGTTAATATTTTTCTTGTTTAGTTTATGTAGATTTTTTGCTCATATTTAGAATTACAATTTAAGACTTATTTTCGATAGTTTTAGATTTTATTCAATTATTTTTTTGTCGATTTAATTACTAATTTGTAACTTGGCTTAATTTCGTATCTCAGGGATTTGGCCCTTTCTATTTGAACTTTTGATTTTCATTTTTTTCGATTTCATTTTAGGGGTCAATGATATGACTCAATTCATAGTTTAATCAAACTGATTAAATTTTGATTTATTTGAGGCCTACCATTTTTTATTCATTTTTATTTTGATTTATGTAATATTTATCATTTTAGTTCATTTATTTCAATTTATTTTGCATTTATCATTTTATTTATTTAGATTTTTTATTTCATTTTTTAGTATTTTTGGTCAATGAAAACCAAAATATCAAGATTTATTCATTTTTAATCTTAAATATTGATAAAGGTGAGACCTTTATTATTTTTAGCATCATTTTCGATTTTTATTCCATTTTATGATTTTTATTCACTAATGTTTATTCACTATTTTATTCATTATTATTTTATTCATGTTTGGGTCGATGAAAACCAAATATCGATCGATTTATCGAATTCTCGATTAAATCTCGATAAAGGTGAGACCTTTATGCCTTTATTCATATTTCCGATTTAATTTCTAATTTCTATATTCAATTTTGGGTCAATGAAAGTCAAAAGTCCGATTATCGATTTCTCGATTAAATTCTGATTAAGACGAGACCAACTTTACTGTTTTATGTCAATATTATATCTTGCCCATTTTATCTTGATTATTATCTTGCTCATATTCATACTATTCATATTATTCATATCCGTATTTATTTATCTAACCATTTTTTCATTTGTATATACTCTTAATCAAAACAATCTAACAAATATCGAAACCCTAAAAACAATTAACTAACGGACTGTTGATTATGATCATTTGCTCGACGCTTATTCAAGGCTTAGTTTATGACACTTTGCACACACACGACTTTCTCTTGGGCTACCTTACAACGAGACCATTTATTTCTGTCAACACTTGTAATTTACATGTATCCCTCCCCCATTCCGATGTGCGCACTTAATATTGTTTTGATTGTGGTTTGTTTACTAGGAGCACCCCTAGGGACTAGCATAGGCAACCCATTTTCAAACCAAAACCTCGATTCGTCGTCGAGCCATTTTCAAACAAACCCATTTTCAAACCAAAACCTCGATTCGTCGTCGAGTCATTTTCAAACAAACTCATTTTCAACCAAATCCTCGATTCGTCGTCGAGCCATTTTTTCAAACGAACATTTTTCAACCAAATCCTCGATACGTCGTCGAGCCCATTTTCAAATCAACATCCAAACCATAGTTTTTTCAATCAAACTCTTTTCGTACAATAAACCCCTGATCCAACGTCAAGCGGATTTTCATAATCAAACTTCAAAATGACTAACAATTATCGTAACTCTTTTAAGGTGAAAAATGGGGGTTCAAGTCTTTGATCTTCCTTCGATTGTTTGGGTGCGAGTTCTCTTACTCGTGTGTGAGCAATTGACGCCTCTTCTTTTAATAAATCGAACCCTTTTCAAAATAAGCAAGCGCATACAATAAACCCTTGATCCCACGTCAAGCAGATTTTCACAATAAACCTTAAAACGACTAACAACTATCGAAACTCTTTCAAGGTGAAAAATGGGGGTTCAAGTCTTTGATCTCCCTTCGATTGTTTGGGTGCGAGTTCTCTTACTCGTGTGTGAGCAATTGGCGCCTCTTTTAAAAATCAACCAACTCCTTTGTTTCGTGGGCGTACCACGAACTACGACTGCTCTGATTCTTTATTCTCATCCGAGTAATGATACGTAGGCACAAGATTGCGATAATCTTGGCGAGCTACCTTTTTCTTTTCCCCCCGCTTTCGTCCACACTTTTTCTTTTTCCCCCGTTTGCGTCTACCTTTTTTTCTTTTTCCACCTTTACCTTCACTACCTTCTATCCATCTTCCATTTCCCACACTTTTTCTTTTTCCCCCGTTTGCATCCACACTTTTTCTTTTTCCACCTTTTTCACACTACCATCTTTTTCCGTCAAACCCCGTAGTCGAACTACGATTGCTCTGATTTCTCATTCTCGTCCGAATGAGCATACGTAGGCCCGAGGTCGTGATGACCTTGCCGAGCACCCTATCCTAAAAGCTCCCCATTCCCCTAGCATCGTTCCCTTTTCCTTTACATTTCCGCATTTATTTTAGAGAAGAAAATAGACAAACTTAGCTAAACGAGTATCGCGATTCGAATTAAGAGGTTCCCGTTGAGTACAACGGACGTAAGGGGGTGCGCGTACCTTCCCCTCGCGTAACCGACTCCCGAACCCAGAATGTGGTTGCGACGACCATGTTCTTATCCACTCCTTAAAGGTTTTCTCGATATTTTCCTTTCCCTCTTTTGGGATAAATAAATTTCGGTGGCGACTCTGTCGAACCGTTTTCCGTGCCTTTCGCGCGAGGGTCGTATTTTCGATGAATTTTCGAGGTGCGACACTGGTCCAATCCATTGATACACCAGGTCTAAACTGTCATGTCCATCATGAACGACATAACACCTTCACCAGAGCCACAAACAATCTAGATAACCAAAAGTTCAACTCCCCCTATCTAAGATAACCAGTGCTCCATTGCAAGATGAACACCTTAAATGAATGGAAAACATAAGACTCATCTTCATGTCTTCAAGAGCGCACCCTCTGTTCAACACACCTGCTGAACGCATTCACTTAATGCTTGATCCTCAAACAACACTAGTACATTTAACTGACAGAAGTTGCTCCTTCAACAAGAAACACCACAAAATCACCAATGATATCCCATGACACCTTTATGATCATATAGTAAGAATGTACCAGGATCACCTCCAACAACCTCTTGGATTGAGACCAAAATCATCATTGATCCCTCTAATCCTGAAACCATCCATACCCTGTATAAATCCACCTTGAATTTTACAGCCATAGACATTCTTGTTCCACACAATCATCCACAAGATCTGAGGCACAAATACACTGCCTTCCACTACACTTTAAGTAAAGTCCTCTTACTTTTAATTAATAACACACACCAGGACAAGTGTGACATCTCCCATCAACAAAAACCCCTACAGAGTTCTTCCAGAAACTCGGAGAAAAGTAAATTCTCCCAGACACAAACAAAGTTGTCCTTCAGACTCCTCCTCAGAAGCATGTGCGCATATGATTTAAACAATTAGCTTCACATGGCTAGAACCATTCATGTCCACACCAACATGTCATCCAACAGCCTAATGTCATAACATGTTATCTGACATTATATCCTCATAAGATTCAACCAATTTTCACAATCTTGATCAGCATGCAATCTTCACAATATATGTACCTTTGCAGCAAAATCCATGGACAAGTACTCCCCCAGTCATGGTTAACTAATGCTCTAGATGAAGATGAACATTTGAGCACACTTGCTGAGCACATGCATTTTGGTACCATTGTCCCTTTCTCCAAAGGCAGTCATTCCCTATCATACTCTTCATCTTCAGACTTCCAATCAATCAATACCTGATCTACTTCAGTCTTCTCTACATTCTCCATCCAAGGCAGACCTTCTACTTCATCATTCTCCCGTATGACTATGTAGACGCTCCTTAGGCATAATGTATGCACCAAGCTTCAGAACCAGAAAAAAATCATCCTTCACCAAGGATATTCAACCAGATAATGTCCCAACACAAGTTAGAACATTTGCCACACACCAAGATATCATCACCATGATTCTTGATATGCTCCACCATCTGGACTTACTATTGCATAGTAATCCAAAGAACTAGAGAATTAACCTCTCATCCACCTTCAAGAAGAATAATCTCCTTGAGTCTTTAACTCATCACCCTTCTACCCAAGAGTAACTTGTTCCAAGACAATCCTCAATAATAACCAGCTGCCACACTCTGATTATCTTGATTCTTCGAATCCACTTCTGAGATCAACCAAATGCCACAGTTTGATCACCTCATTCATGAATCCTCATATGAAAACAACCAAATGCCACATTTTGACCTTTTTCACGTATGTCAGAACTCTCACAAAGATATCTTGATCCACCAAGGAAACTTGATCTTCAAGTCACATGTTCCACTTGCTCAAAAGCAAATACACTTAGATTCCCTAAGCCATGGTCATGTAACATCTTCTCCTTCCTGCAGCTCCCGCAAACTGCCAAGAGAACAATCTTTTTGAAGCATCCTATTGTTCATTCCTGTAGATTACCCTATCATTAACTGATGTGCCACCTCACCAGTTGAGACTCCTGATGTTAAGCTAGATGTCAGAATATTATTTCATCCAACTGTTGAATTCAGCTCTACCTTCTGCCACTCAGAAGAACCTCCTCCCTTTGCAGAAATAGATTTCCATGCTCTCATAGACTTGATTCAATAATCAAGTTTGAGTAGACAACCTCCATCCTGCTTAGAAACTCCAAAGACTTCAAACCTACCACATCTGAATCTTCAGAAAATAAGTAGTCCAAGACTACCCCATAACAATACTAAATAAAGTCACTTCCCTTAGTAGAGCCGTCAGTAGAAGCCAGAGATAACTGCCACTTATCCTCGACCTTCACAACCAGAGTAAACACCATGCTCCAAACCACTTAGATCAGAAATAAACTGATCCAAGCTGTAACCATCAAGATTATGATGTCTTCATAGTCTTCCATCTTCATCTTCAACAGCACCACCATCTGGACAAGTCATTCACAATACTTTCTAGGAACAGATGCTAAGCAAAAATCCCAGGTCAACACCTAGGCGACTTGTGAGCGAATGTAGAACCCCTCCCATGATTCTCCAAACCTCTGATGAAAAGATGTTAAAACAATAGACAGAACATCCTTAACCTTGTCTTTCAATTAAATACTTGTGAATTTCACAAATAGCAATTGATCCATGTGGTTTAACCCTTTTTCAGATTCCAGCATCTTCTGAATCTTCTTCATGACAGACCATTATGACAACCATTGATCCCACAAAAGCCTTCCAGGTTAGGTCAGTGTCTTAATCTTTTACTCCACCCTGAGCAAAGAACTGAAATGATGTTTCAACATCAGTTCTGACATTAGTCTAAATCACATTAAACATCTCCTATGGATTTGGAGACTACAATCATATTAATCCACACATATCTCTTGTAGGGAACACACAAGAACATATCAACATCTGATCAACTTCCAAGATTAGACCAACAAAACTGCAGTAACTTGGATAACACACTATTCCAGAAGCTTCTTCTTATAAGCACAAGGTTCAGACCTTTTGTTTAACTTAAGAGTGATAACTGCCATCCTACTACATCTAAAGCCAGAGTATAAACATACCATAGACAATCTGCTACTTCCAATCCTTCAAGCCACAAAACTGGAAGAGTTCATTCCATACAACTAATGCAGACACCAATTTACCACAGGCTGATTTACACTGCTACTACACACAGACTCTTGGATGCATTTTCCCTATAATATTGTCCTTAGACAGTTTAGCTCAAACAAGGATCATCTCCTTCTCTTCTGCTATCAAGATTACTACCTTTTCTTCAACCAGCTCCAGCTGAAATGCTATGACATTATGAACAACATCTCAAAAATTGTTCAACTTCACAGCTTCAGTGATCCTTCAAAACAGCTACAATCTAATAGGTCTTTGACTCAGCATTTACCATAAACTGCTGATGTGTAGAGCGATGTCGAGACATTAAGATTGACATATCAAGCTCAGCTTCTTTCTTGATGAAACTTCCTCCAGTTCATGATTTTGAAAATCAGGAACATGTATCTTCACAAGAGAATTCATCTTCAGCTATACCAGAACTACAATGGACACCATAACCAGGACGATCTCCTAATATGCTTAAGAGATAACTTATCAAGATCTTCACTCCCGCATGAAATATTTGACAGTGATACTCTTTTGCTTTGGCTCCACCCTCTTCTTTCATCATCAAGAAAATTGAGAAGGAAGGAATCAATGTTCTGGACAGATTGGTCTTCAATACCTGATTTGAAATATATTCTTCTTCTGCTGAGGAGACCAAACTCTAAAGTCTTTCCAAGAAAATACCTGCCAAAAGTCTTACCACAAGAAACAACCAGGGTAGCATCAGATACCATGCAGCGGAACACACACCAACTCCTCAACAACCTTCAGGCACTACTCAATAATCCTTGCACACCATTACCATAAACCAAGTGCCAACAAATCAAACTCACAACAGCAGTTCTCCTGATAATAACAGACAGGTCCAATACATACCCTGTCATGAATAGTTCATCCTTCACTTCAAGGGATCATACAAACAACTATATGAACTG
This sequence comes from Lathyrus tuberosus, assembly GCA_022829125.1. Lineage (NCBI taxonomy): Eukaryota > Viridiplantae > Streptophyta > Magnoliopsida > Fabales > Fabaceae > Lathyrus > Lathyrus tuberosus. Next base: position 941,158 of record JALAZF010000529.1, on the reverse strand, counting down.
ACCAAGTCCATAACTCAGCAAAACTATCTTCCTTGCTCATGAACCGGAAAGTATCTTCCCTAGATCTCATCTAGAAACAGACAGGATGCCTGCTCTGATACCAATTGAAATTCTAGTATCAGATATGTGATGTCAAGTGTGATGTCACAACATCAATATATGTTGTATGAACAAGGCAATAATAGTAATCAGAAAAAGCAGTAAACAACACACATAATTTGTTCACCCAGTTCGGTCTAACAACCTACATCTGGGGGCATACCAAGCCAGGAAGGAAGTCCACTATTAGCAGTATCAAATTACAGACTCAACAAACCAGTTGACAATCCACTAACTTAATCACTACCCAATGACCCTTCTATCTAAGTCCTCCCTAGATAAGAGACTCCATCTCACTCCCAATCATCGCAATGATGTCTAGCAGTCAACATCTCAGTCACTGCATCAACAAATTGATTTCCAAAAACTCTCCAAACACATAGGAGACACACTCCTATAACAATACCTAGACATGACCCTCATAACTAAGAACAATACTTAGAGTTGCTTAACAGCTTCCTCCAAGAACAATACATCTCTTACCTACAGGCTTCGAGATAAACACGATGACCATCCCACAAACCGGGTGGTTCATCAACCAACACAACCCTTATAATCTACATGATGGCAGCTTATTAAAACTAGGTTACAATGCTTCTATTTATAACCTATTTCCAAACTGGATTTGGGCCTTCAAATCACAACAAATCAGCTGCTACAAATCTGCAAAAGATTCTCTTACAAATTAGGTCTTCAATCAAATCCTTCCTAATTAATCTCCATAATTAGAAAGTCATTACTCTTCAATATTCTTCTTAATTCTGACTTGAATCTTCCAGACCTTTAAATCAGCTCCATAATATTTCCAGGATATTATGTATCTTTTAAATCTTCACTTTTTAATTCAGCTGCAAGATTTTCTCCATAAAAATAGGAACAAATCTCCAAATAGTTTCCTAAAAAGTCTCCAAGATCCTTTTTATGAAATCCAATTAAATCTGCACTTTGTTCCTAATAAATCTCCTTGACTTGCGTATAATGATGAGGTATATCTAAACAGATCTCATCAAATCAAATCAAATCCGTCAAGAGATATACAACAGCAGTACTTGTTGTCCCAGACAACTGACGTCGTGACATCTCCTTTGACATCACATGACAGCAAAACAACAACACCTTCTATACCAGACTTAAGATGTCATGACATCTCCTGCAACATCTGTCACATAACAGCAGCAACTGTTGTGCCAGAACCAAGATGTTATGACATACTGTCATGACAGTAATACTCCATATCTGTACTTATGTCTGATTAACCATGTCAGGACATCTCACCCAATATCCTGTAATACAAAAAACACAACAGATGGTTTTCTGATGTTCTGTCAACTGATGTCAAGACATCATGTTTAACATCAAACCTCAAAACTGCAACCCTGCAACAACTAATGTTAGGAACCAATGTTAAGACATCAGACATATGACATCAACATTGTTCAACTTTGTTTTACCAAAATTCCAGCCAATACAAGAACTAACACCAAACCTCTGATTGGCCAAGGCTTGATAATTAAATGTAACTAACTTGAAGGAACATGTTGAATACCTGCATGTTTTTGGCATTCCTGGAAAACTTTGGCAAATTCAATATAGTGTTTCAACATAGTTGGCCAATACAACCCTTGTTAAAATAAAAGTCATTTCATCTGTGGCATGTTTGATGAGCGCCACATGATCTAATATAGACATAAAAAATTGCCAAGTAAGCTTCACTATCACTAAGGCATTTAAGAGATTCCTTTTTGCGTCTTTTTTAAATAACTCATTCCCAATAACCACGTGACTTAATGCCTTGTATTTGATTTTTTGATATGTCGTTCTTGTCGAATTTTCTAAAAATTCAACAATTGATTTTCGCCAATCCTTATTCGACAAATTATCAATGGCAAAACTTCATAACTTTCCTCATAATTTTTTAATTTTTCCAACCTTTCTACCCCCACCGGTTTTGACTTTGACAATTCTAAAGGGAAAAGATTGGTCAAAATTAACTTTGCCTTTACTTCAATTAACTCTGCTAATTTTTTCTTAGAAACTATGTACTCAGAAGCAATTTGTGGCAAATCACTGGCTTCTTAGTTTTCAACTAGGGGTACATGTTTAATATCAAATTCATCAAATCTTCTTAACAAAGAATTGACTTTCACAAAGTACATCACTATATTCTCCTTGATGCATTTGTACTCTTTTGTCAATTGTTTCACAACCAACTATAAATATCCACTGATCTCGACTCTTTTTGCTCCGAAGTCTAAAAGAATTTCAAATCATGCAATTAAGGCTTCATACTCAACCTCATTATTGGAGCAACAACCTTTGATTTTAATTTTTAACTTAGTTTGAATTTCTTTAGAAGAAATAATTAGAATTCTAATACCAGTTCTATGTTTATGTCTGAAACCGTCAAAATACAATCTCCAAGGTTTTAGACCAACATATATTTGTGTTACTTCAATTATTGCTTGATCGACAATAAAATCAGCAACAACTTGGCCATTTACGGCCCTTAAAGGTGCATACGTTAAAGAGTAATCAGTCAAAGCCATAGCCCATTTCCTAATTTGACTATATAAAAATGGTTTTGATAACCTGTTCTTAATAACATTAAAATGGGGATACACAAAAATATATGTAGGCTTTATATAACATTTCAATTTGGTACATGAGAAATACAAACAAAGAGACAACTTTTCTATTGGGTTATAACTAGTTTCTGCATCATTTAAAACTCAAATAAGGTAATAAATGGCTCTTTCGACACCATAATCATTCCCTTGGGCTAACACACTTCCTATTGTCAATTCAGATGCAGAGATATACAACTTGATAGGTCTATTTCTCATAGGAGGCAATAGAATATGAGGATTCATCAAATAACTCTTAATCTCATCAAAGGCTCTTTGATGCTCTTGGTTCCACTTGAATCATTCTTTTTTATTTAAATGGATCGATGATGAAATTATTTTTGTTTTGCCCCTTAGATTCAAGATGAACCTTCTCAAGAAATTGATTTTTCCCAGTAAAGATTGAATTTGCTATTTGTTTTCTGGAGATTTTGTATTGATTATAACTATCATTTTGTTTTGGTTTATTTATATGCCTTTTTTAACCACAAATCCCAAAAAGTCGCTTGCATGGACACCAAAAGCACATTTTAATGGATTCAGTTTCATTTCATATTTTCTCATTTTTTCAAATGATTGTCGAAGGTGGTCTAAATGGTCATTTTTCGACGAGGATTTGACGACTATATCATCAATATAAAATTGCATAAAGGTATTCATGAAATTATGAAACATAGAATTCATTATCCATTGATATGTTGAATCAACATTATTCAGGAGAAAAGGAATTACCACCCATTCATAGGTTCCTAAGGCCCCATGACATCGAAACGCCGTTTTCGGCACATCTTCCGCAATGTAAATTTGGTTATACCAAGAATGACCCTCTGAAAGACTAAAATATTCAAAGTCTGCTACTAAATCAAATAACATTTCTGCTATAGGCATTGGGTATTCATCTTTTGGAGTAGCAACATTCAAATCTCTAAAATTAATACAGACTCTAAGAGTTCCGTTCTTTTTAATATCAAGAACTATATTTGCTAACCATTTGCATACCTTGCAGTTTGTACGAATTTGTTTCTTATAAGCCTTTTAATAATCTCTTTGATCTTCGACATCACTTCTGGTGCAAATCTTCTTGGCATTTATTTCACTAGCCTCTTGTCTGGTTGAATTGGCAGCTTTAACTCCACCAAACCTCTAATGAGTCATGTCATCTCATCTTAATCCCAAGCGAATAAATCTTTGAATTCTTTAAGCAATTCGACCATATTAATCTTTAGGCTTAGATCAATCTTTGCGGTTATGTAAGTTGGTTTTTTTATTGTTCAATCTCCTAAATTAACCTCTTCTAGTGGGTTTTGAGCTTGTATCCTCTTATTTGAAGCTAATAGATCTTTTTTGAATCCAACGAGTTCGTCATCATAGATACAATCAAGCCTATGTCTATCTGAAATTGGGTTCTCACCAATATCGTATGTTTTATTAATTTCAAATGTAGTGGCTTCGACAACCATTCTTTGTTGGAAATCAACCTCTAATGTCGCCTTTATTCTATTTTCAGCCATATAGGCCAAAATTCGAGCTAATGTGCTTCACTCGGTCATTATTATTATTTGGTTCCAACCACCCCCTACTTGAAGTGGCATCATCATAATCCCAATGCCCATTGTCCTCATGTTCCTACATGAACCCATGGGTACAATGTAACTTCATTGAGTAGAACATGCCCCTTGTAAAGAGAATCATGTCCTAACAGTCAAACATGGTGATATGTTCGCTAATTGTTTGTCAATTCTTTCATCTATATGATTGACCTTGATCAAAAAATAACTTTGATCAGCCTCAACATTTTCTATAATGCCATATGATCTCTAGATCGAAATCCTCTAGTGCAAAGTTGAGGGGACTGACCCCACACCATGGATCCATTCTCGTCCTAACAATAAGTTATAGTTTTCTTTGGACGAAATGACCATAAATGATGTTGGTATCACAGTCGTACCAACGAAAATATCAGCTTGGATCACTCCCAAGGATTTTCCTTTCTCTCATAATTCGACAACACCATGTTATGAGGTCTTAAATCGGTATCATACCTACCAATTTTCCTCAATGAGGAATGTGGCATTAAGTTAATCGCCGCTCCTCTATCTATTAGAACTTTGTTAATGCTTACATTATCAACCTTAGCCTAGAATAAAGGCTTAAAGTGTTGCTTCATCCCTTCGTCAGGCCTTTTGAAAATGGCATTTCCTTACTCTACGCCCATTATTCATTACATAATAACATAATGGCTTATGATTCACCATTTCTGCAGCAAAATTGTCGTCCTTTTCTTCAGTTACCTTAGTATAATCTAGTGTGGTCACTTATTTGACCTCTGTATCGAGACCTTTTGTAGTCTCAACCACCATAATTTTCACAAGTTCGACAAAGTGTGCTTCCTTAATTTGTAGAGGATCCAAATCGATTGTCATTGGCGGCTTCTGTTTGTCCCTAAATTCAAGCCCATCATTCTTAGAGCAGTTTGCACCAAATCCCTTAAAAGAACACATTGAGACGTTTTTTGACCAACAAAATTATGATATTTACAAAAACAATTTTCTTCCTTTGTTCAAATGGAAACATCTTTAGGCATTCAGCATTATAATTTTACCATAATCAACTAGAAGATAAATTTTTCCGTATCATTTGAATACATCAAATACGTAAGTTTGTGTAATGAATTTTTTTCGTTTTTACTTTATTCAATCAAGATTTTTCCCATTTGAATGTCTTAAAACTTTGCAAGTATATGAAGGCTCTGACTTTAATTTTTCCAAATTAACCTCGTTTTCTTTAACACATTAAAAAACGATGTTAATCTCTTGGCCATTTTCGTTTGTCTCTACATAATTAATGTTGTTCTTCCTTGGGTGTCAATTTGCTCTAGCCTTTTCAGCCTTCAGTTGTTCGACTTGTCTAACCCTGTCTGCTAACTAGGTCATATCCCTTAGGTATTGGGTATATAACTTTTTCCTAATGGAATAATCTAGGCCTCCTAAAACCATTTCAACTAACTTATACTCAAGAACTTGAGTAAAACATCTTGACTACATTAACCTAAAACTATTGAGATAATCATCTATCGACTCAGAGATTTTTCTCTTCACGCTAGCTAATTCTTTAAGACTAATTTTTTATTGACCCATATAAAATTGCTCATGGAATACTCTTTATAGTTGATTCCAATTGTATATGGAGTGTGGAGGAAGGGTAGTGAACCATGTGGATCACACTTAGTTAAGGAATTAGGAAAATATTTCATTTTCAAATTCTCATTATTGGCCAAATCACCCGCCTCTCATTGATATTAAGCAATGTGCTCAACTGTGGATTTACTAGCATTGCCTGTAAAATTAGTGAACTTAGGTATTTTCCAATCCTTTGGGAGCTCAATCTGGAATACATGCTCTGGTAAGACATAAACTAAATTTGGCCTATGAAGACCAACATTAAGACCATTTTAGGCTAGGATTTGTTCCCTTACATTGGCCATGTTATTTTGCCCCCCAAAATTGTTTTGTTTGATTCTTCCAACCAATTAGTCTGCATCCTGGTTCCTATTTACCAACATTATCTCAGGTCCATTTCGACTTAAGTCTCCCTCGACTATCTTAGGTATGAGTTGTTCGATTGATTAGAGCATAACCCTTTGTTGCACTTGATTATTAGGAAAACCTTCATTGTTTGCAAGTCGTGGATTTTGAATTGCCCTAACTACTTGGATTTGAGGACTTGGTTGAATAGGCTATGAGAGCACACAAAAAAATCAACAATTCGACCCATTTGATGCACCAATTTTCAGTAAGTATGGTTTGTGTTTTGGAATAGAGGATTAAACACAATATCAATTTGTTAGGTAAGCCTATTGACCGTGTCATGGTTGTTATCATCCATTTGCTGCCTCATTGCCAAAAGGGAATTAGTAATTAAGAGTGGGATAACCTAAGGGATATATCCTAATCCTCCTTGGATTTATGCCATTTGACTAGGATTGTTAATAGTATATCCTAATGCTAAGTATTAATTAATAGGAGATTTAATAGTCATTGCATTATTTGCATACGTAGATTCATTAGTTTATAGGTCCGCCATCATTGCAATTTGCATGCAATATGGATATTCTCTACTATCAGAGGGCAGCATAAAGCTTGAGAGAAAATAAGGCTTAGGGTCTCCTATAGTAATTTGTGTAACCCTGGGAGTAGTTGGAAAACTGATTGTTTGTGGTGGGGGAATCACCAACTCTTGAAACGTCCTTGAAACTAGCATTTGACTTATAACAGAAGTGGTTACTCCAATGGACGTCGAAGTTCATACACCACCAATCATTGATCCGGTTGGTTGTTCTTCTACCTTTGGAGCGTTGTTATAGGGAAGGGAATTTTTTTTCGATGTTGAACAAACCATCTCAAGGATTTTACCACTCCTTAGACGCATAAACACTCAAACATTGAAAATATTACATGTATGAAGACTGAAAGAGACAATAAAAACACATACACTTTTCTGCAAAAGTTTAAATTTCTTGCACAAACGGGTGTCACTGTGTGTGTCAATTCGTTTACTGTTATTTTTGGTAAACAAATCACAAATTTTAGTTCAATTAAGAAATTAAACTTGAAAAAATTCTATGGTCAATTTGTGCAAAAAAAGTTTGGGAAAATGCATTGGTGCTTGATAACTTCGCATTTAAATGTAGAACAATTGGATGAAAATTTCAATAAGTAAAATGCACAATTGTTTAAAATGGTAATGTAAAATGAAGCAAATCATAAATGAAATCGAATAAAAATCTTTCTCTCTGTAAATTGAATGTTTGAATTATATAAAGAACAATAATGAAAAATGCAAACCCTTGTGACAAGGATCAAATCGGCTTATATACATATACATCAGTAACTGTCGACAAGGACTAACTTTTTAATATTCGACACGTACACCAGCACATGGCATTTTGTCATCTGCATTACTTCCGCGTGTTTTCAATTCTTAAACTACTATAAAACTGCCACTGCTGTCAAGAACAACTTCACATCTTCTCATTGCCTCAATCGAGAATCTTCTTCGTCGAACTTTATAAATTTGATGTCGAAAACATGATTTCCCCACTTGTACATTGTATTTGCATATCTTTTACCATCCTTTAATGTTAAATTGCTAAACTCAAAATTTTAGGCTAACAATAATATAATAATCCTATAATAAAGTTAAATATAAAATTAAATAATGTTAAAAATAACAAGAATCATTCATTTCAATTTTTTTTCTTCTCAAGAGTATTTTTTTCATATCAATCAATTCTATTAAAGCTGTATATGTGTTGTTTACTCATCCGGCAATGTTGAATCCTCCACCCTACGGCCAAATCCACGTTAAATATATACTATTTGGTAACCTTTATTTAATTTAACAACAACATAAAAGGAGTCTATAGTTATTATTTTTATATTAATAAATATTGACTCTTTCAACCAAAAAAAAACATGTTTGAAATCATAATAAATTTGATAAAGTAAAATTATTAAAATTTCGAGTTAAAACAATACTAACACCATAATTTATCAAGTATACCATAAATATCCACTTTTTTTTCACAATAATAAATCTTGACCCAAATAATAAATCCAAAAGAGAAGTCTCACAATTGAGACAAAGTAAAAGTATAAAAAAAAGACAATAAGATAATACCCAATAACCATTCTTTCCACGTCATGTTTGCATCAATCTTTGGATAAGAACCAATTTTAAACAATTAACAACTTTTTCTTTTTCTTTTTTTTTTAGTAAATAAATATTCTATTTCTATAAATACTCCTTTTCCTTTGATTCTAGCATATCCTTTCATCTATTCTATTTTCTTCTTCAAACCTCTTTTAAATCTTCGAAAAAAAAGAAAATCTAAACCCATTATTTATTACAGTTTCAGATTCCCCATCAATATCAAAATCAACTTGCCGTGCCCATTGTTCCAATTCCAAAACAATATCTTCCTTCATTAATAAAACCACCTCAAAGTTTGGTTCTTTACAACAAAACCATTTCTGGGTCATTGTTGTTTTGTGTTGGAAATCTTAAAGTTTGGTCCTTTATAACAAAAACTCTTCTGGGTCTTTTGTATTTGTGTTGATTGTTTCAAAGTTTGATCCTTTTTAAGGAAAGCTTTTCTGGGTTTTTGAGGTTTTTGTGATTTTTAAGAATGGCTGCTACTGCTGTTGCTGGTAACGGATCTGCTGTTTCGTGGATGCAATTTGGAAGAAAGGAAAAGAAACAGAATAAGATGAACAGAGTTAGGGTTTGTTGTTCATCTTCTGTGAAGGATCCTTATAAGATATTGAAGATTCAACCAGATGCTTCTGAATCTGATGTTAGAAAGGCTTTTAGACAGCTTGCTTTGCAGGTTTGATTCTATATCCTATGTTTTTGTCCCAAATTTATTTTATTTAGATTTATGTATTTTCATTTTTATTGGGTTTTTTAGGGTTTTTTTAGGGTATAAATATTGAATATTTGGGTTTTATTTGTGTTTCAGTATCATCCAGATGTTTGTAAAGGAAATGATTGTGGTGTGCAGTTTCACCTCATCAATGAGGCTTATGATGTGAGTTATTAATATCTTACAAATATTTTCATTGCATAGTGAATTTAATTATAGTTATAATGATTTGAATGAAATGATTTCAGGTTGCGATGGCAAATTTGAGAGAAGAAACAAGGAAGAGAGAAGAATCTAAGAAGAAGATCTATTATGATGATGAACCATTAAGAGGAATGAATGATCCAGATTGGCAATATTGGGAAGAATGGATGGGTTATGAAGGAGCAGGAATTACTGACTGGTCTTCTCATATTAATCCTTTCATTTGATCAAGTTTGTGTTATGTAAATTATTAGTTAATCCTTTACTTATAAGTTTATGTGCATTATTATTATTATTATTATTAGGTAAAAGGGTCTACTCTAGACCTACTTCTTGTCCCCATCCAAAATTGGTTGGTTGGTGCTTTGTATATAGTCGTCCAAGTTGATGCAAATTTTTCTCTGCATTATTGAAGTTGACAATATTTGGCTTGTTATTATTCTATATGTTTATTTATTTATTTTTTGGTTTTGTCTTCATGTTTATTCATCAAAAGTGAATGATGATAAAGATGTTAAAATCAAACTTAAATTGATTATAATGTCCTTGATACTAAATTGATTATAATGTCCTTGATGCTTCATTAATAATTACTCCCTCCGTCTCACAATAGGTGTTTTCTTTGAGATTTTCACACTTTTTAAGATGATGATTAATTGTGTTGATTTTAATGATAAAATTTGTTTAATTTATTAAAATAACCTTATTAATAATAGATAGTGAGGCAGTTAAATGAATTAAAATATAATAAATAAGGGTAAGTTAGTGGAAAGAAATAATAAATATTACATTGATATTTTAAAGGGACAAATAATTTGAGACAAATAAAAATAAAAAAGAGAACACCTATTGTGAGACAGAGGGAATAATAATCAAATGTTAGATTTGTTTCTATTTAAGTTTTTTCGTCTTACAATTATTGTTCAACTCTTGAAAACTAAATTAAATGATCATTTCCTTTAAAATTTCTTAAAAGCATATTCAGTCAAATAACACAATTAATCGTTATAAAATCTCAAATCTCAAAGAGGACATTTATGGTAACAAGGAGTGTCTATCTTTATTAAAATAGGTGATGGGCTTTATTTATAAATGAGTGGTGGATTTATTACATAAATTAAAATAATAAGGGTAAGGGTAATGGTAAGATAATAAAGAAATATAAATATAATATTTTTATAAGCAAAATATGGGCCTCAACCCTTAAAAATTAGAAAACCATCAAAGAAGAAAAAGAAAAACGAAAAAGAAAGACATTTATCCAACTAAATAAAATGACAAAATGACAATTTATTTTGCCACACCAATGGTGGTTGGAATTTTTGGATCCAGACCCACGGGTGGGTTTAGAATAAACAATCCGAAAGGTTGATTTTTTCAGCAGATAAATTGGGTTCGGTTGGACTTCGGTTTTTTGCCCACCCCTAGTTCGGTCGGTGATTTACCGACCAAACATTTTATTTATTTCAATTTGTAGGTAGTAATTATATGTGTTTTTTTTTTGAAAGGCCAAAAGCAATAAATTAAAGAGGCATAAGAAATGCCAAGGACAGAATACAAATGTTTTGAGATAAGTCTTAAACCAACAACTCAGCTATAAGGAAAAACCCAACCTACTCTACCAAAGCTGAAACAAACCAAAGCAGCCCATACCAGTAACGACTAAGAAATAATTTGCTAACCATTAGCAAACCAACCCTGCTATACAACAGAAAACTGACATACGCCTAAAAACAGACTAAGAAAATTAGCACACCACATGCTGCAGAATATCAAACGAAGCCAATGAGACTCTAAACTCGCCCAGCTACGATATCCTTTAACTAAACCGAACCCTCTAATACCGCACCTTAGAAGGCCAACTGATATGCTCTCTCCCAGATACCACCCCTCTTCAGAATCCATACCAGGCAGTCAACAAGAACAATTGATCGGACTTAATATCCATGAATCAAGAGGATAGTTAAAGCCGGTCGACTTACTATTTAGCCAAAACCAAGACAATGATTTAATATTATCTAGCAACCTTTCTGCATTCAACTCCTTATTTTTGAATATCTGATCATTTCGACATTTCCACACCGACCAAATATACGCGCACCAAATCGTTTTGAGCCTTACGTCAGTATCCTTACCATTTTCTAGCAGGCCTCTGAATTGAAGAAAATTCTCCATCGCTGAGTTATGTAATACAGCAGAAACCTTCAGCCATTTTAAGATTGCAAACCAAACCTCTCTCAATTTTGAGCATTCAAAGAATAAGTGAGATACCGTTTCTTCTCTCCCGCACCCAAATGGGAAAGATATTTGAGATTCGTTCAATATCCCTCTCTTTGCGAGATTGTCCTTAGTCGGTATTTTGTTTTGCCAAATTCTCCAAACCGTTATCGATACCTTAAGTGGGATCCACTTAATCCAAGCGGCTGCTAACTTACATCTTTCTTCCATCACCCTATCTTTTACGATTAACTTATAAGCTTCTTTAACCGAATATTCTTTATTGCACCAAATCCACTTGTCTTCTAGGTCTTCGTTCAATACTGTTCTTTGAGACACAATTGGCTAGTGCTTTCACATGACCATCACCATTATTATTTTTTATCTTAAATTTGCTTTTTTATCTTAATTACTTATAACTTTATCTTCTCACTTTTTCTAAGAAAAGAGAGTTCTATTTCTTTCTTTCTATTTTATTTCTTTCAAACAACTAAATCACCATTAAAACATCTCCATTTACTCTTTTAGTTTTTGAAACAAGAAGACATATATTTGAATTTACACTAAATATACTTTCAAGCAATTTTGTCAAATCACAACTTTATCTCTCCAGATCTAAATATAATATGCCTTCATATAAATCAATTTCATCTTCATTTCTGTAGATCTACTTCACATTCTCTGTTTGTTTGTGTGGTGTTTGAAATTTTATGTTGGTTTTCATCACTACAATTTATTTGCTTCAAACCGGACTATCCGAACCGCACAACCGTCAAAACCGAAAAACCGAACCCAAATCTAACCGAAATTAGAACAGTCGAGATTGGATCACCATTTAACACCCGTGGATTGCTCTGGTTTAAATATTTGAGACCGACCCGTCCGGACCCGACCGTTTGTCCAGCTCAACAACCGACCATAAAACTTGGTCAAGAGCCACTCCCTAAACAATAATTTGATGATTCTTAATATGTCCATTTCCTCCAGTCTCCATTCTTCCAATCTCCATTCTTCAAATATAATCGAATTTTTAGATGTCCATAGGACCCAACAAACTGTTAACCACACTTCTATGAAACTCGACTTCTAACTTATTTGAACATTCTATCTTAAAATGCAGAAACAAAAAGCATAAAGAATTTTATTCCCCGCAAAACTTAATGTTAAGTCATCCACAAAGACGCTCTCAAATCAGATTAGCCACATCACAAATATAGAGAAGATGAAATAAAGTTTCGTCGACATTAAAGCAAAACATACAAGTGAAATTACTTAAAAAATACCTCTTTCAAATAAATTCAGCTTTGTAGGTAACCTATTAAGCAAGCATCTCCAACCGAAAAATTGAATTTTACTCGACCTTCGTTCACCAGGTATTCGATAACCCTTTAAAAACCAAAGTTTTCGTCACGGTCACCTCCTCATTAATCGCTGCCAGCTGAATGTAGCAACCTGCTGTCGAAAAAACCTTTTGAATCAAATTTCCAAACAAACGAATCTTCTCCCACACGTTTCGACTGAACGTTCTCAAAAAGCTGTTGTAACTTCAGAATCTGGTCTGCTGTGTGTACCGAAAAAGAACTGCTAAAACCCAAAATATTCCAAAACCAATTATCTTATATCCAAGCACCCATCGCCGAAATGATGGACGGTCTTGTAGCGCAGTTCCGGTACAAATATGGAAAATCAGCCACAAGATGTTTCAAACCAATCCAAGTCTGCTGCCAAAAATAGATTATGTTGCCATCCCCGACTTTCCCACAAATGGACTCATTGAACTAATTAACATTCTGATTGAACGTTGTTCTTATACCTCTTATGTATCTCCACTGCAACGATTGATTTCGTATCACCGCGTTAGCATCACAAGAATTAGAAAGGATATTGCAATTAAAAATTCCATACCTTGCCTTTAACAGCCCGGACCATAGGTTATCTTTCTCAACCAAAATCTGTTATAATCATTTACTGAGCAGTGCAATGTTAAACCTCCCGACATGTTTGAGCCCGAATCCCCCATCCTTTTTAGCCTTACAAATATCATCCCATCTTATCCAACAAATCTTCTTAACTTCATCAACCCCACCAAGAAATCTCCTTTGAATAGTTATTAATTCTTGCACAACTACTTTAGGGACCTTGAAAAAAGAAATAAAGTAAATCGGGATATTAGCCAAAACTGTATTCAACACTGTAACTCTTTCGACCAAAGATAGAGATTTGTTATGCCACTCTGAAAGCCTCCGCCGCACCTTATAAATAATGGGGTTCCAAGTAATATTCCTACAATGATTGGCTCTAACTGGCAGCCCCAAGAAAAAAATTGAAATGGTTCCAACCTTGCACGCAAGGAAGGAAGAAGCAACCTGTAAAAATTCAGAAGGGATATTCACACAAAATACCTAGCTTTTATTCAGATTGAGGCTTAGACCATAAGCAAATTGAAAACCTCAAAGGATAGCTTTCAAACTCCATAAATTTGACCACTTTCCATCGCATAACACCATTATGTTATCTGCAAACTACAGCAACTCAAAGTGAACCGAATCACCCACCTTGACACCACTAAACAGCCCAAAATTAACAGCATTTCGCATCAGCCTCGCTAACCCTTATGTAGCAATCAGGAACAAACATGGAGAGAGCGGATCACCTTGGCGAATCCCACTACGAACCACAAAATCCTCCGTTGGGCTACCATTCACAAGGACCAACATAGTGCCACTGAAGATCAAGTCGTTCATCCAAATTAACCACCTTCCACCAAACCCCATCCGCCCTAAAATGTAATCATACGTCTTCACAAAATTGACCTTCATAATTAATCACTCCTCCGTTTTACGCTTTGCAAAATCCAACACCTCATTTACCACCAAAATACCATCTAACATTTACCTTCCTACCAAAAATGTTGTTTGAGATTTCAAAATTAGATTATTCATGACATTCCCAATTCTCTTAGCCAAGATCTTGGATAAAATCCTATAAAGAATACCAATTAGGCATATTGTTCTAGATTCATCGATCTCTTGAGGATTATCAACTTTTGGCACAAGAGCAAAAAATGACGTCGTTAATGCCTTTGGCACCTTACTGTAAGAACAAGATTTGGTTCTGCATCTTATCTCTATGTTTTGATGATAACAATAGAGTATTTGTGTGGGAACAATTTTGGTACTATAACGTTTGTTTTCTAAAGTATTGGCAAACAGGTTCTGACGCTGATAAAGAAAGTTCTGGCTCTGATAAAGATCATCTACTACATCACTCTGATATTCTCAAAGTCGCTTCTGCGTCACAGAAGCAAGATTGCTTCTGATCTACTGTGCTTCAGAAAGACTCTAAGAAAACACTATGTTGCTGCTGCAATGTTCTCTTGGATTCTGGATCTGAATACAACTCTGATTTCTTAAATTCTGAAGATAAGGTTCTGCTGAACAAGTTCTGAAGATTCTGAAAACTTTTGTTTCTAATAACTAAGGGTTCTGAAGAAGTAGTGCTAAAGATTCTGATGATAAGGTTTTGCTGAACAAGTTCTGAAGACTCTGAAGACTCAAGACTCTGTAGACCCAATGATTCATTCTTCTAATCATGCTTCAATCATATCAATTCAGAAGCCTCTGATGGATAGAAGAAGATGAAACGTTTGCGAGGCAAAATAGTACAGAGTACAGATCAAACACGTTCTTTTCCACTACCTTGATTTGGTGGTACAAAGGACAATTCCAGTGTATGATTTTCACCCCAGCATAACGGCATTATTTCAAGTCGCCAGTACTTTTCTGATATTACTGATCTGCCCTTCAACGGATATTTTTCTGGCTATATATATATATATATACTTGATCATTCAACGAATCGGTGGTGATAAAAATGTAACACTCAGTGTGAAAAAGAGAAATATTAAAGACACTGATTCATATGAAGAAAGAACTCAAGAAATAGAGAGATTTATGAGTGAACAGTAAAGCACCACAATACAAAGAAGAAGATTGTTCTTACTGTGTAGATTCGCTCTAAGTTAGATTGAGCTAGAAATTATGTTTACTCTGCTTGTGTAGAAGCATCATTATTGTAAACAAACCTTTGTAACAAACAGTTGTTTGTGATTCCTAAAGGACCGGTTAGTTATGAAGCTTTAGGAAGATTTGTGTTCCCTAAAGGACCAGGTAGGTCAGAAGCTTTAGGAAAACTAAGATAGTGAGTTTTAGTGTTGTTAGTCACTTGCATTTTGGCTTGTGCATTGTATTTTCAAACAGTTGTTTGATTTCCTTAAGAGACCGGTTATGTCAGAATTCTTGAGAAGTCTAGGACTAGTGTGTCTTAGAGATTGTTGTTAGTCACTTGTAGTTTAGCTTGTGCATTGTATTAATCAATTTGATTAATGGATTAAGACCTCACTTGAGAGAGGCAAAATTACCTTGGCGGGTGGACTAGACTAACTTGAGAGTTTCTCAAGTGAACTAGTATAAACATAATGTGTTCTTTCTTTTCAGTTTCTCTTGCTTTATTATCAAGAAGTGGAGGAGAATAGTTTTCATTTTAAAAACCCAATTCAACCCCCCCCCATTTCTTGTGTTTTTCACACCT